>OY744482.1:293929547-295346586 GCA_963556165.1 Tipula helvola | reverse complement strand
GTTAATCAGAGCATCTGAAGAGTATACATATATCTGTGGTGACAACCAATAACTGCTTAAGTCGGGTTTATTTTACAAAATATTTTCGCCAATAAGCAGCCGTCAAACAATAAATTAATGAACAGGAAATGTTTGAAGCCCATTTTGTGTTTTTGTTAGATCAGTTCTTGCAAAATAGAGAGTACTCAAACGGGAAGCTAAAATGACTTGAGCAGTTTTTCCATATTTTAAAAATGAAAATCCATATAATAAACAAAACATAAGTAGTTCTATTACTATTTCATAACTTAAGTAAAAGCATACTTAGGAACTCGTATTTTCAGTTTGATGAGTTAAAAAAAAATAAAAAATATGAACTAATATAAAGTAGCAATGCTTACTGGTCTTCGATGTCATCTCTTTCCGACAAATCTGGATGTGTATCTGGTATATCTTTAGTTTGTAGTAAAGTAAATCCATTAGATCCGTCTTCTTAGCAGTATTTATTTTTAACGGGGCTGAATAACCTTTTGAAACTCTGAAGACCGTAGATTATTGAAATCTCTACGTCGTATATTCAAAATCCGAAATGGTTCAGTACCGCTTAATTTAGTTTTGAATTGAATACTTCCGGAATCCTTAGGAAATCCCTAACCAATTTAACATTGTTCCACAGAAACTTTTGCCCATTTCCATCTACAAGTTCAGAATATCATCTTGGCTCAGATCTTATAAATTGATACTAATCCCTAGGCTCATGTATTTTGATAGTAGTTTTTTCTTTTTTCGCTCTATAAATGCGAGAACCAGAAACCATACATTTATGGTCTGTTAGTCTCAAGGAACTTTCGTTTATGTTCTGTTTGAATGAGTCAAACATAGTTGTATTGAACGAATTTTTGTTGTGCCCGCTACATTTATCGCTGTAAAAAACCTATTAATTTGGTTGTAAGCGAAACATTTTCTAAATGCCGGTAAATGGAAGATGCGGTTTCATTGCCTCCTCTTTGTGCGATAGCCTCATGCCACATATGTATAACAGTGTGCTTCATTGGTACTATACAGTCATGTACCGTTAAATTGAACGTCCATAATTAATAATATATGATAATGATGTTCTTAAGTATGGAATTGTCGAGTATTGTAGCAAGTCAAACGTGGAAACGTTAGCTTCGGGACAAATTGAAGCTAAAATTGTGTGGTTTTCTTTGTCTGCATCTTGGTGATGCTCAGTTTGTTCCATTAGTAATTTACGTTTCTCTTCTTGATCAGCAACATTAATTTTCACGGGATTTCACAATTATTTCAAGTGTCAATTTTTGGAGATTTAAATTTCAAGTTCATTGTTTTAAATATCTCGGAATATTTTGAGATTGAAACCGGGTTTTTCGCATTCGAACATTACAGCCCGTACATTTTCGACATTTTCAGATCGCTTTGTAGGAATTTTTTTGCCGTGTTGCGTCTTGCATAATGACTCTCGTGCGATGGGATACTGGTGATGTGCTCAAGTATTTCCCGTATTTTCTCATCGGTTGTTTTATTTATCGCCGCTGCTTTCACGCGTTTTTCTGGAGTAATTGATTAAGCCGATGAATTAAGTTTTTTGGCTGTATCAGTTTTGAGGAAGCCGTCTGTTTCACCAAGAGTAATTTCGAAACATTTGTTGGCACACATTCAACCTATTTCTTTCTATTACAAAGAAATAAGACGTAGTATGATCTCATCTTCGTGGTGCAACCGCATTTTTTTGAAGAGTTTGAGGTTTTTTCTCACGGATTTCTATAAAACCTATAAATAATTTAGAATATTGTAGATGCTATGGAAACCTAAAGGATTTTTTTTCATCTGATACAAAAGCAAATATAACATTACAGCTGCCGAGCTCCCAATACGTATTCAAAATATTGCATTGCCGTTCATAGGATTTGAACGTTAACTTTATTGCGTTTCGTGTTAAAATATGATTGAACTTTATTAAATTTGGCTTGTATTTTATTCTGTTACCTTTTTCCGGACATTTTCCTCACTGCAACGTTTGTCACAGAGGTGGAAAATTATGCATTATTCGCAACGTTAGTTAGATTGTCATTTTGATAATTGTGTGATTCCGAACCGCTTACTAAACTGCTTTCCAGTTCTTTACGCATCATTTTAATGTAGCTACCAGTTTCATAGTTCAGTTTCAGTATCTTCTATGCTGTCATCACTTTCATTTTAAAAACATTCTACTATAGAACAAGTACATCGAATTACTGATGTAATCGAGAAATCACTTGAAAGCAAACAAATATGTTCAACTATATTCCTTGATGTAGCGCAAGCATTTGACAAAGTATGGCACCAGTGGGTGTATTCTGGTTTTCCTTAGGAATAGGAAAAGGAAAAAAAATTGACATTTTCATAGCAGTTTTATTTTTTTTCCCTAAATGCTTATTCTGGCCAGCCTTAATAGGAATTTTATTTTTCCTATTTATAGCAGTTTTCAAATTCAATTTTCCTTCACTTTTTTGATACGGTAAATTAATTCCTATTGAACTTTTTACTTTAACTCTCAGTAGGCATTTTGTTATTTGTATATGTTCGCCGATACGTCAGATAAAAAAATAATAGAAATGGCTATAAGTATAAAACCGATAAATTTCAGCGTAATAAAACAAATCCGTTTAATTATATCTTTATAATGTATAACAATGAAAAACATATTGTTTTTATTTATTTATATTAATAGAAAATTGTATTTTAACAACAAAATGTTTGACGTTTGATTCCCTTTAACTAATTGCAGAGCCTTAGCGTAGGGAATTAAAACTAACAAAAAAATTCCTATTCATTTTTCCTTTCTTATGCCAGAATAAACCATAGGAAAAATAGCAAAGGAAAAACTGCGGGTGTATTCTGGTTTCCCCTAGGAATAGGAAAAGGAAAAAATATTGACATTTTCATAGCAGTTTTATTTTTTTCCCCTAAATGCTTATTCTGGCAAACCTTAATAGGAATTTTATTTTTCCTATTTATAGCAGTTTTGAAATTTATTTTTCCTTGCCTTTTTTGATACGGTAAATTAATTCCTATTGTACGTTTTACTTTAACACTAAGTAGGCATTTTGTTATTTGTATATGTTTACCGAGATGTCAGATAAAAAAATAATAAAAATGGGTAAACGTATATAACCGACAAATTTCAGCGTAATAAATCAAATCCATTTAATTATATCTTTATAATGTGTAATAATGTAAAATAAATTGTTTTTATTTATTTATACTAATAGAAAATTGTATTTTAACAACAAATTGTTTGACATTTGATTACCTTTAACTAATCGCAGAGCCTTAGCGTAGGGAATTAAGACTAACAAAAAAAATTCCTATCCAATTTTTCTTTCTTACACCAGAATAAACCATAGGAAAAATAGCATAGGAAAAACTGCTATAAAAATAATTCCTATATAGGAAAAAAATTCCAAATTCCTAAGGAAAACCAGAATACACCCGCAGGGGTTAGAATTCAAACTTCATCGAGATCTTCCAGAGCAATTTTTTCAAATTCTAAAATCCTACATATCAGAGAGGCACTTCCGAGTAAAGTATGAGAATGAATACTCCCAGCTAAAACGAATAACAGCAGGAGTTCCACAAGGGAGTGTTCTTGGACCAATCCTTTATCTCCTATATACTAGAGATATACCAATTATAGAAGCAACAATGGCGACTTTTGCAGATGACACGGCAATACTTGCAACAGCAAAAAACATCAATGAATCCACTAGTAAACTTCAGAAGGCTACTAACCTGATATGTAAATGGACAGAGAAATGGCGAATTAAATTAAATGAAGCAAAATCAGTCCAAGTGAACTTTACCAATCTAAAAGTTAATCATATACCAATAATGATAAACTCTATAGTAGTACCGCATGCGAACACTGCTAAGTATCTTGGCATGACTTTCGATGCTAAACTTAGATGGAAAGAACACATAAAAAAGAAGCGAGAAGAACTAAACATAAAATTTAGAAAGATGCATTGGCTCTTAGGGAGACAATCTGAACTAGCGATCCATAACAAACTGCTGTTATACAAACAAATCCTTAAACCTGTATGGACGTACGGTAGCCAACTCTGGGGTTGTGCCAAGAGGACAAATATTAAAATCATACAAACAGTTCAAAATAAAATCCTGCGATGTATTGTTAATGCACCGTGGTACATTCGAAACGACAACCTCCATCGAGATCTAAAGATCGAGCTTGTCGTGGATGAAATTAAGCATCATGCAACAAAACACCTACAACGTCTGCACCAGCATGAAAATCTGGACATACGCTGTATGCTGACTACCACACCTACCAGAAGACTGCAAAGAATAAAACCATTGGACTTATCGCGACCAGGAGGTCAGTAGACTTGCTGTGGCGAAAATCCAGGGGATGAGTTACACGAAATGGGGGATAATCTTGTGATTGTGCCGACTAATCAAATACTTTATAATGCAATGTAAATTACTAAATGGGTGTAAGACTCAGTCGTAATATAAATAAATAAAAAAAAAAAAATAAAAAAAAAAAAAAAAAATAAAAACTTTCATTTTGTTCTGGATTATTAAAGTTAGAGGATTTTGGCCCATGGATTTTCTTGAAATAATTGCTTATCACAGATTTTGATAATATTCAAACAATTTATCATAGTTTAACAAAACTTATTAAATTTTATTACCTGAGGTTTGAAATGCATCTACTTGCTGTCGTTGACAATCCAGTTCAATCTCAATATTTTGAGTTGTTGCTCTATAAACAGTATTATTACTTTCCAGTTATTTATCTAGTATCGTAATTGCTAGATTTCCTGTAGGTTCATAATTCGGATCTTTTATTGTAATAGGCCTAGAGTGTAGAATGGCTTATATATGTGAGCTGACGATGTATAACTGCTCAAACGTTAACGATGCTGACCAGACTGATCTAAATAGTAAATGTTTTACGATTTGATATTTGCCTCCAATAGTCCACCAAGATGCCGGAATAAATTTTAATTTTATTTTATGTGGAGTTAAAAAATTACTTACAGCTCTAAAATGGCCTTCGGATTTATATAGTTCAAACAGTTTGTCAAGCTCGTTCTTTGCTCTCACAAAGTTGCTGCCATTGTCTGATAATATTTCCATCGGTTTACATTGGCAATCAACTTATGTAACGCCATAACATATAAATGCTTCGGTGGGTAAACTTGAGATAACTTCAATGTGAATTGCCTTCACTCTGATACAAATAAATGAAGCTATGTACTATACAGAACTATCACGGATTCAGATTAGACCTGCATAATCCACCCTTGTACTCAAAAACACTCGCCCTATAGTTATTCTGTATCCTGGTAGATGACCCATTATTTGATCATTTTGATGTTGTCTTAACTTAAAAAATGGTATACATTGAAGAATATGGCATCGCACCATATTTCTACCTCCCACGATCCAATATCGTTGGCGAATTATGGACATCCTATTTCGATAAAAAATGGCCCTTTGGAAGTACAATAGGATGTTTTATGTTGTATCCACAATCGGTCTGAGATAAACGACCATCAACTCGGATTATCTGATTTTCATCAATAAATGGGGTTAACTTCAATAGCTTATGCTATTACGTGGAATACTTTTGTTTTGACGTAATGCTTTCAATTCATCACTGAAAGCTATCTTTTGAGCACACCTATAAATATTTTCCACAATTTCTATTTCACTGGTCGTTTGTGGTAATATCGATTGAAGATCACTGCGTTTGTTTTGTAAATTACCAGATTTTATCAACTTTTGAAGGCATCTGTTTATACGGTAACGACATACACCAATCAATAATACGGTAAATTTTTTGTAATGATGAAAATTCAAAATTGAGTGAACAAATGGTTACAAATAACATATTTGTCGCCATGGTTAGTTTATTGGTTTCAATTACGGTGTGATTTGATACTATTTTCGATTTCCGTTTTTCAGGAACATGACCGGTCCACAATTGTTTATCTATTGGCCAAGACGACCTTCGATGCATTAGAAATTAAGGTCCTGGCCACCATAACTGATTATTTATTAATTGCTTTATGGTGACAATCCCCGTGAAGTATTATCAGCTGGATTCAATTATCATGTATTTCCAAGATGAATACGGTACACTTTTCTTAATAGTGGCCGTACGATTAGCCACAAATGATGTCCTACTTGAATGATCGGCTAGCCATGCCAAAACAACTTGGAAGTCGGTCCATACAAAAACTTGATTATAAGAGAACCTAAAAGCATGATCAAGATAGTTGTACAATTTCGTTCCTAATTCCGCAGCGTGCAATTCCAGGCGGGGCAAACTGACCGTATTGATTGGTGCCACTCTGGATTTGTCCGCAACTAATCTGACTAGAAGTATACCAGCTGAATCTGGACTTCTCAGGTATACTGCAGCTCCAAATGTTTGCTGAGGCGCATCACAAAATGTATGTACGTCTTTATGTTGGTGGCTCAATTTTTATACAGCGATCGATTTTGGTTGACGTTAATAACGGAAAAGTTGATTTCCGTGTTTTCCACTGACTGGATATTTCGTCAGGAAGTTCCTGATCCCACTCAAGCCGTTTTTTCAAGTTTCTTGAAATAGTATTTTAAACCTGATCGTAATTGGTGCTACAAGACCAAGCGGATCAAAGACCCGAGACGCTTCTGAAACCAAATTTCGGCAGCTTTAAGCTTGGTGTGTTCCTTTATATTTACCTTGTATTGAAACAAATCGTATGAGGGAGCTCAACGTAAGCCTATAGTGTTTTGTAATATGTTGGTTGGTCATCAAATGGTGTATCTTCGGTACCATGATAGATTACATTAATTGGTAATCGCCTTAATGAGAGCCTTTATGCCAGAGATTCTGTAATTAGAGTGGACTGTGACCCACTATCCAATAAAGCTCAGACCTTTTGCAGCTTGTAGTTATCATCGATAACATAACATTGCACTGTGGATAACAGTGCTCGAGTTGACAAATCTTCACAATTGTATGTAGGTAGTTGTTTGGCTAGTTGGTTTAGAAGTATTTTTTTATTTGTGGTTGGCTCTTCTTGCAGCATGCTTAAACTACTATGATCTAAATTATTACGCGTCACTCACTTCGTTGCTTGGAAAATTTAATGGTTGTACCACAGATAAGAATAGACAGATGTGGATCTTGTATATGGCTCATATTTACATTCTAAATTTCAATACCAAATTCCAATCCAATCCATTTAAAGCAGGACGTATATATTATACAATAAAATGTTGTTTGAAGTTGATTTATGTTTGCTTTGATATAATCAAAATAGCCCTGCCATGGTTGCTTTGATATAATCAAAATAGCCATACGTAAAAAAAGATAAAAATAGACAAAAATGTACGTACTGCTCTAAAAGAATTGGATTGGAATTTGGTATTGAAATTCAGAATGTAAATATGGCCCATACAAGATCCACATCTGTCTATTCTTATCTGTCTTATGATGCCAAAATAATCAGCCAAAATCCGAATTGATGATGATGGTTTAAGTTTTTGCAGGAGCATTTTTCGAATAGCTTAGAGAAAACTGGTAGTGAATTGATCAGACGATTTGAGTTTACTTTTGTTTGATCTTTACCATGTTTTGGACTCATTATGATTTGCGAAATTTTCCAGGTTTCAGGAAAGTAGCCAATTTGATACATTTTTCCGGAAGATTTTTGATAATTTTGCCACTTACAGATCACGCCCTGGTGCTTTTCTTGGATTAATGTTTTCCTCGATTTTCTTTTGAACTTGGCGCCACTTATATTTAATTGGCTGGATTCCCTCAGCTTCTGCATCATCAGGCATTAATTCAGGGCTTCCAATTTGTTCGTTTTATATAAATACCTTACTAAGATGTTACTAAGATGTTGAGCAAATATGTTTGCTTTATCTGCATCACTTTTTGTCCAGTTTCTGTCTGGAAGATGAATCTGATAGCATGAAAGTGTTGGTCGTTTCAGCTTACGTGTATCTTTCCACAGAGAGTAATTTGTTGCTTCGGCCGCTGTGAGTTCACTGAGATAATGTTGAACCCCTTCATCACGTTCTTTTAAAATGCCATTTTCAGGTTTTTGGTCGCTTTATTTAAATTTGATTTAAGTGTAGGCGATCTGTGTAGGTGCCATTGCGTGTGCATTGAGCGTTTTATCATTAGTAGCTGCTGAATATTCTGAGGCAGTTTGTCCAACCCAAATTAAACCGTTCGATTATGAAAAGGCCGAATGTCGGAAGGCCGAATGTCGGAAGGCCGAATGTCGAAAGGCCGAACGCCGAAAAGCCGAACACCGAAATACCGAATGGGTCGAAAGGCCGAATGTCGAATGTGTCGAAAGGCCCAATGTCGAAAAGCCGAATGTCGAAAGGCCGAATGTGTCGAAAGGCCAAATGTCGAAAGGCCGAATATAGAAAGGCCGAATGTGTCGAAAGGCCAAATTTCGAATTTTCATGAAAATTTCGTTCACTTAATTTATTGAAATGAGTATGGATTGGTATCGTTATCCAAAATAAAAAAATCCCAAAAAAAAAACAAAAATCCCAAAAAACCAGTTTTTTAAAAATACCAAATTTTTTATATATTGCTTTAATTTTTTTGAAAAATTTGTATTTTTTATTAATAATTCACTCCCCAAAGCCGCTTAGCATTGGACCCTTTTGCGCAAGGATGACATGCAATTATGTAGATTCCTTTTGTTTTCATATTTTAGTTATCAAACATTTTTGGAGTCTTCCCTTTCGATGGGGCAGTTTACTTTGTATTTTTCGGTATTTTTTTGGGGGATTTTACCGTTCGGGAATATGATGGTACCCCAATGGGTATCACTACATTTGCTAGAAAAAAAACCAAAAATTTTAAAATCCAAAATAGTTAAAAAGTAAAAAATCTAGACAAATAAAATCCCGAAAAAATCTATAAGTTACCGGAAAAGCAATCCAGAAAAAATATTTTGTTTAAAATAAGTTAAAAAAAAAACAATTTTATTGGCATTTTTAGACTTTTGACATCAATTGAAACATTTATGGTATATCTATCAGTAGAAGCGAAACAAGGGATACAATTTCTATGGATTTTGTCGTGTGCAAGGTTGACGAGGCATTAAATCCGCAATTCGCTCAAATACATTCGTCGATGTCATACTAACCCAACGAATTAAGCCAACCACAAAATAACTTGAAACATTTGTGGTAGAAGTATCAGTCGAAGCGAAATGAGCGATACTATTCCTTTGATCTGAGTCTGAAAGGTTGACGAAGCAATTTCCAATATCGTAAATATTAAGAATTTCATGGAAAAAATAAAATTCTATAGACATTTTATAAATTTTAATTTTAATTTGGTCCGCACTTTGATAATTGCGTTTCTGGATTTTAGTTTTCTGGATTTTTGTTTTTATAAATTTTTTTGTTTCTGGATTTTTTTTTCTGGATTTTTTTTCGGGATTTTCATTTTCTGTATTATTTTTTGTAGATAAGGTAGCCAACCCATTGAAATGAATATTTAAAACCATTGCCTTTATCAAATTTTGTCGGAACTATGTGTGACTTTTTTTGTGTTTTTTTTTTATTTATTGCTTTGCTATTTGATGTATCGGTTACATTTTTGGTGTGTTTTATTATAATAACTGTTGTTGATAGGCGATATGTTTATTTTTTTGTGGTCAAGAATATTATTTCTAAGCATATTTTGCCGCCGCTTTTAATACTTGAGTAGGTAAGAATTTTTTTTTTTTATGTTAGCGTACACATATTTTCCATTTTTATTACTTTAGTTTTATCATTTTACATTTTTAATGGCGTATGACTTATGTATAACAAAATAGTGCAATTATTTTTCTTTTTAGTAGGTGTCATTAATAAATTCTATATAATCTGCTTCTATGTGCGGCACGCAGTGTGACATGTTTGCTGATCCCGGCTCCTACGTCCCCCGAAGTTCAGATCTAACTACCTTCAGAGGACTAAGCGTGAGGGAGCACAGCGACCGTGAGAGTTACCGAAGCCGTTAGCCTGTAGAATTCTAAGCTATATTAGTTGATGTCATTTTTCTTCAACTTATTTTCATTAGAACTGTTTATTTATGTTAATAATGTTGTTATTAATTCATGCGCATAAAAATAGTGTTTAATTGTGTTAATTAAACCTCGCGCGCGGATTAATAAAAACATTATTAACATAAACAAACAATATTTTGAAGGCAAGATTTTCTCCAAAAAGATTTTTGGTTACAAGATTTTTTAAAATACGGTTTTGGAGAAAAGATTTTAGAAACAGTCTTTTGTAAACAGCCTTTTGAAAAACAGTGATACGTGGCCAACCCGTGAAAAGGCCGTTTGGATCGAAAGGCCGATTTTTCATTAAATTTTCCTTCACTTAATTGATTGACATCAATGTTTAAAACCATTGAATTTATTTCTTAATGTACAATGATTTAAATAAATTGAAAATACGTGCTAATAAATCCTGTGTATGTAGCATATTAATGTGATCAAATATTGTCGGGAAAAAAAAATTATTTATTATCTTTTTTTATTATAATTAATAAATCTTTATATAACAAATAAAAACGTAAAAAGATTTTAATATTTAAGGCGATTTACTATTAAACAATTTTATTCAAAAATTTTGATAAAAATATAAATTTTAAAAATTTTCATTCATGAAAGATGAACAATTAAAATCAATTTCGACACAAACCGTCTTTCGACATTCGGCCTTTCGACACAATCGGCCTTTCGACATTCGGCCTTTCGACATTCGACCTTTCGACATCCGGTCTTTCGACATATTTGGCTTTTCGACGTTCGGCCATTCGACATTCGGTCTTTCGACGTTCGGTCTTTCGACATTCGGCTTTCGACACATACGGCCTTTCGACACATTCGGCCTTTCGACATTCGGCCTTTCGAACCTATTCCAATTAAATGCTATAAAAACTAATAACCAAAACGTTCAGGATATAATAAACTAAATAAAACTATTCAAAATTGTGAAGATGATAAATAAAAATATAATGGAGAGCATTACAAGTTTAAAACCATAAAAGCATTATGCATGCATAACCAAATATAATTCAACCATAGCCAAGAGATTCAAACAAGAAAATTATGTTCAAAATATGTTTGGTTTATGCTAAAAACTATAAAATACAATAAATTATGGCTAATATGACAAAACTATATTAAATATAATATCAGCCTTGTATCGTTAGGTTTTTATCCAATAATTACTACTTTGGAAGTTGCCATGCCACCATTTTGGTACCGTTTAAATTCACCGCACAATTTTTCTTTGTCGTAGCATTCAACACAATATTAACAAATATACTGGTCGTTGATATCGTTAAATTTACAATGCACAATTTTTTTTGTTTCAACACAAACCCATAAAATATGTATCACTGTTTATTTGCCCACATACATATATTCGTATCAAAGAATTAGTAAACCCTGATATCGTACCTCCTACCTACAGCAAAAAATCACAAAAACAAAATCAATACCGCATATTAAAATTTCGAATGATTTTCCGTTCTCGTTTTATTGTTGTTGTGTTTCATTCAATTATGGTAAAAACACAAACATACACAGTTAGATGAAATATTAAACGAAAATAAAAGTCTTTTTTTTTTTTTTAATAAATGGTTCGAGTTACAAATTTTCTGGATTTTCCCTAACAACAAACATATATCCGCAAATATTCTATTTTATGTACGTGTCGGAAAAACTAAAACAAAAATATTGTAAACACTATATAATGGATGCAGCCCAACATTTATATTGGAAAGTTAAAAATTGGAAAAAGGATTTTGTCTTCATACGTTAACATTTGGTGTATGGTATATTAGATTTGTTCGTATATTTATTGAGCATAGCGACTCGCTCATTGTGTATCTATACAATATTAATAACACGCAGATGTGGCATTTTCTTTAAGCAGAATTGTCAATAGAAATAAACAAAATAAAGTGGAAAATGATATTAATTGCTAAATAAATGGCCGTGAGATGTAAACAGATTGGTATGTATACAGCAATTAAATGATTTGAATCGACAGGCGGAAAGTCTTATAATAATTTCATAATCTGTGTTTTTTATTTTCCTTGAGTTATAATAAGAAGGAGACGGTTTCTCGATAAAAAACATACTTTTCTCCTAATCGTTTGATGAATTCAAGTTTTATCGTTTAAAATGTATCCTTTGGGCATAATTATCGTCGTCGCACTAAATATTCCAACAGGCACAACAGCTAACCTAAATTTAAAGCAAAATCTAACTAAAACGACACAGGAAGTTTTCCACAAGTATATAATATAAGAAAAACGCACACGAGGTTATTGTTCTCCAAAGGTACACAACTTTTCTTGTTTTGTATATAGTATTTTATGAAAATTATATTTTGATTGCCATCTCTTGCTGATTCTCAGCTTATATTGTATTTGTAAATAAACTTACTCGTACAAGGTAAATAAAAAAACAAAGAAGCGAAATGAACGGAAAATTTAAAAATAAATTAATTTGATAAATGTGGGGCTAATTATTTTAGAAACGAGAAATGAAGTCGGTTATATTGTATATATGTTATTTTAATGTTGTAATAATTGTATTTTTACAAAAATGTGTCTATCGTGTTTTTAAGAGAGTCTTTAAGAACGAAAATTAACACATAAACCTTAAGCTTTTGAGAAAATAGGGTTAGAAATAGCTTTAGAAATAGAGAATTTGGTTCGCTTAGAAAAAATAAGCCTTAAGAAATTGTTTTAAAATATACAAAAATTACTAACAGACAACTTAGCTCTTCCGTTGTCGCGCATCTTTAATGAAAGCCTTCGGATTGGGATTTTTCTGATCCCTGGAAATATCCTTCACTCGTTCGTTTTTTAAATCTGGCAAAAAATGTCAAATTATATCGAGGAATTGCTATTCTTTCTGCCATTCCTAGACGTTTCGAAGTCATGGTGCAGAGATGTTTGGTTTTCCATGTGTCATCTGGAAATCATGGAATTCATTCTGTCGATATTTATACAGTAGGATCGAGGGCCGGCAACAAGTAGGCGTAGTTTATACTAACTTTTTAAAAGCTTTTGATACAATACTCATTCGATTCTTATCTATAAGCTAGAGAAACTAAATTGTGAATTCATCCCTATTTAATGGTTGCAATCTTATCTTTTTCGCCGGTCACAATATGTTAAGATTAATGATTCTGGTTCTCATTTATTTCGTGTAACTTCTGGAGTACCACAAAGTAGTGGTCCACTTCTGTTCTCATTACACTCAAAAAAAAATCCGGTGATTTTAACAAAAAAACACTGGTTAAATTAACAAAAAAAACTGTTCGTTTTCAGCCAACGCTGCACTTCGTAAATATATCGTTTTTTGATTCGTTAATTTTACAACCATTTATAATTACCGGGAATTTTCGGATATTTTGTAAAATGTCTCCTCGTACTTCGTAAAAACTCGTACAAAACATATCGTTAAGTATACAAAGGCCATTATAGTATTTACAAAGTAATAATGTAAACTAAATTTTGTTTTTACGGAAGAATTTGTATAATTTACAAATTTCGTTGTTAAATTTATAAAACTTTGTCGTGCAGTTATCAAAGCGAGTTGTAAAATTTACGAAACTGGTTAATGAAATTACAAAAATATATGTACTCTTTACAATTTTTTGGGGAGTTTTGACGAAGATTAGCGTAATGCTTACAGATCACGTTCGTTAGATTAACAAGGGGACTGTTAAATTTACGAAGCTGGTTTGTGATATTAACAGAAGTAGTTGTATTATTAACATTTATTTCTTGGGGTTTTAACGAAGGTTAACGAGGTATTTACAAATTGCATTCGTTGAACTAACGAAGTGGATTGTTTAATTTACCAAACTGTTCTGTGAATTTAACAAAAGTAATTGTATTATAAACAAATTATTCCGCGATATCACCGAAGGTTATTGTAGAATTTACCAAACATGTTCGTTGAATTAACAATGCGGGATTATAAAGTTTACGATTCTAGTTGTGAAATATACAAAATTAAATGTTTTATCTACGAAGTGTGTTTGCTTTTGTTTACTAATCAAGTTTGTTGAATTAACAAATATAATTTGTAAATTATTATATATATATATATATATATATATATATATATATATATATATTATATATATATATATATATATATATATATATATATTGTATATATATAAATATTCTAAAATAAAAAATATTTAAACACAAATTAATTTATTTTATTGAAATTTTTTATTATTTATTTATAAAAAAAATTCTAACCATTTACATTTAGGGTTGTTACACATATTGTTTAAATCGCAAATGAACAAATATCTAACGTGGAATGTACGAGTATGTAGAAATAAAGAAATTAAATTGATACAAAAATGTATAGTTACATATATTTTTTAACTTATTAAAGTTTTTTTAATTAAATAAAGAATAATTATTGATTTATTGTTTAATATTTTTTTTTATAACATTGAATCCTGCAATGTTTCGATGACAAATTTCATTAGATTCAAGTGATGGGTTTTCCATCGAAATATTGAAGATTTTGTTCTACGAAAAAAAATTCAAAAATATTAAGCTATAGCCAATTTGTTTTTAAATAAATCATAAAACTGTTGTGATATTAATATCAGCCAATATATTTATAAAATATTAATTGAAATATTAACTTAATAAAAAAGAAATATCATAATTGCTCATACAATGCTTATAATAAGTGAAATAAATCATTAAGAAATATAATAATCGCAACGTATACAAAAATTTCAAGAAGCGATTGATTTACAATAAATTGTTTGTACTTTTTTAATTCAAATATTTTTAAAATATAGTTTTCAAAACTATTGTAGTTAACAAATATTAAACTTTTTTAAAATAGGTTACAAAACTATTTTTATTTATTATAATTTTTTATAAAAATTATATATTTTCGTTCAAATTCATGTTCTTTAAATCGTTTAGTAATGTAATTACGCTTGGCACATCCTGATCGTATTTGGTATTAATTTCATAAAAATATTGTTGTATGAATAGCCATACATTATAGCATGGTTTGGGGTACTCCAGTTGAAAAACTTGGTACATTTTAAATACTTTATCTAGGCTTTCTAAGAAACTTCCACAAACATATTTGTGGTCATCTAAAACTATAATAAATTCTTGTATGTCCGTTTCTTTCCCAATGAGAATCAATAAGGGTTGTAATTGTATGTTTTGTTCTAAACAAATATCATTTATTCGTTTTATAGTTTTAGGCAGCTCATGTACAGACTCTATTATGTTTATAAACCATGCCTGGCTATCTTTGATAGAAGACTTGCAATAACTCACGCCCTTCGATTTTAATTTATTTTTCACCGATGGTGGGACTACACAGGAGATTAGCTGAAGGATATTTATGTTAAATGTATCTGAAATTGAATTCAATTTTATGTTTCGTATTATAATATTTTTGATATTGGCCTGATCTTATGTAAACATTACATTGGGACCAATTTTGGGGCTTAAATTTGGTGTTATGTTACTATATTTATTTATTTCTTAATAAAAAATCATGTAAGGAGCGGGGAAATCAAAAGAACATAACATCGATTCCATATTTCTAAAATCAGCTACAAAATTATTTTTTCTATTCAGATGTTATTTCTAGGAAACCTCTAAACATATTAAAGACAATTCATACATTTTACTAGTTAGAGTTTTTTAAATACTACTTTAAATTGTATATACAAATTACAAATTTGTATATAAAATTTAACAAATTACAGCGAAATAGAAGCAAACAATTATTATGTACTACGTATAGGGTCGGTTGTTTTTTATTTAAATATTAATAAAATTGTACAAGTCGAACAAACAACAAGAATTACCTGAATTTATATTTGGCTTTTTTGCTATCAACTCTGAAAGTACTCTTAAATGTTCTGGTTGCTTTAGGCTTTTTTTAATTACACCACCTATATTATTTATGAAAATATCCCAATTCGAATATATTGATTTATTCCCTGGATATGCACAGTTAAAATCGATATCGACCTGTAAAAATATGTGTTAAAACAAAAAAAAATATTCAGAAATTCTATAGATATTACCAAATCAAGCATAATCGAGTTGCTAAGTATGGGCCAATCATTAAATATATTAAAAATTGTTTTATCGTTATTAGCTAGCATTTCTTTCACCCTTGACACTGAGGTACTTTTCCATTTTTCCATTACTAACTCCTTAGGACTTCGCAGATTTTTGAGTTCTGATTTTATTTTTAAGTAGTCTTCGTTAGACAAAGTTTCTGTTTGTTCATTGGATGCTACTTTAATTGAGGTTTCGTCGCACTTTTTGAAAAATTTATTATATTTTCGGAAAATATAATCAAATCTGTTGTACAGTTGACCGGTTGGAGATCTTTTTGATTCACGATTTGTAAAGTACGATTTCTAAAAATAATGTTTAAAATAAAAATCAATTAAACAAAACAAATAAAACTGAATATTTAAATTTAGTTTTTAAAATAGAAAAAAAGGAAGAAAAAATTCCTGTTATCTTCTGTTACAGCTACATTATTTTATAAAGTTTAATGATTTAATAATACATATTATTTTAAAAATAAATTGTTTTTAATAATTTACTTACTAAACATTCAGTGGGGAAACATAATATAATTTCTTCTGCTATTGACTTTATTTGTTTTGTTGAAGGTTTCATTTTTTTTTCCTTTAAGTAAAAGTCTACTATAATATTGCATATCATATCTCTCTGGCTCCTGCCCAATAAATTAACTCTTCCATCATAAAATTACATAATCTGGATACCGCAATCGTTTCTACTAAGGATGGAGATGACTGACTATAAAGGTAAATAGAAATATTCTCTTAAAATAACAAAACTTATTATTAATATAGATATATAAATGTAAAACTTACTGTATGAGATGGTTGAGTATATTGCAAGCAACAACTAGATGATGTGGAAGGCGAGGTTGACGGAAAATATGTACATGATGAACAATTTGTTTTAGCTATTTCAGCGTCCGTTGATTGTTGTCGCTTTTGCCAGATACTAAGATGATGTTCAAACATAATCCTTTCCCCAATTCTGATGGCGCGAAAAGTTGGCATATATGCTTGTCTTGCAAGTATTTCAAATGTTGTATATCAATGCCAACTTCTAAAATAGAACTTTTTGGTTATATATATATATTTATATATATATATATATATATATATATATATATATATATATATATATGATATGTATAGGGTGATCCATTTTACCGAGTCCACTCAAAATCCAAAAACTCCCAGGGAAAGGCCTAAATCAGAAAAAGTGTAAATACAAAAGTGGCACAATTTTAGGGGAAAATCAAATGTTGTTTAACCTTGAGATCAAATTTCAAGGTCAAGTCGGTTTTTATTAATGGATATACCTATTTTTGACATCGGATTCGAAAAACATGAGAAATATAACGCCCGCAAATGTATTTGCCATGACCTCCCAAGGTCACCTAAATAAATATGTTTTAATTATAAAGTTTATTTGATTTGAAAATTAAAAAATAAAAATTATAAATAATAATACATTATTGTAATAATGCTTGTGTTGCTATAAAAATTTAAAAAAACAAACATTTATATTTTTAAATTTTGGTTTTTAATTTTTATAGTAAATCATAAGCAATATAATTAAAATATATTCCTTCAAGTGACCTTGAAAGGTCATGAAAAATACATATGCGGATGTAAAATTTCCCAAGCTTTTCGAATCCGATGTCCAAAATAGATATTCCATTTAAAAAACCGACTTCACCTTTAGACAACTTTGAAATTTGACCTCAAGGTCAAATTTAAGATCATCATTTGATTTCTCCCTAAAATTGTGCAACCTTTATATTGCCCCTTTTTTTATTTGGGATTTCCCCTGGGAGTTATTTGAGTGGATTTTTTACAATGGGTCACTCTGTTATATATTATAATAACAATAATATATTGCGTTACTTTTAAGACGATTGTATAACTCATCATCTGCATTCCAAGACTTCAACAAAATGTTTAATTCATTTTCTTCTTCTGTGCTCATATTTATACAAGGTTAGTCTTCTTCTGTGTTAATATGTGAAGTCGGTTCCTCCGCGTTCGTTTTGTTTAACATTTCCGCCGGTTTCGGAAAGATATTAATTAAAGTTGCCATATCCAATGAAACGATACCGCCTAGTTCTAAATTGGAATGATCCTCGAGATTGCACTCGTTAAATTCCGGAAAGTTGATTACTACGGTATTTTTGTTGTTTTCTTCCATGATACAACGTTGTTTTTAATCAATTAGTTCTATAGGTTTCAGTTTTGTAAATTGTATGTTTGTAATAAATAAAACTAATATCAATAATAATAAATAAAAATAATAAAACGCCTGCTCATTTAAAATAAAAACAGTTGGTTATGTACGGCTTGTAAATAAATACTTTGTTTTAAAAAATTTAAAAGAAATGTTTATTGCGAATAACAGTACCTTGTGTAGTTTGGTAGCTAAGTAACGGTGGACTGTTGAAATACGATAATGGATAAATAAAATAATTTGGACATTCCGATAAAATTTTAAATGATACATATTGCTTTACATATTGTAACAACCGCTTGTGGTTGTTATGATCTGTTTAATTTAAATCTGTAATTACGGTTGAAAATCCCAACAAGGTTGCATGTTTATCCACTGCGCTGCATAAAATCTCTTCCACTACACGTCATTCTCTCTTTGGCTTAATTTGTAATAGAAAATATTCTTTTTTTTTGGTAGAGTGTACCATTTAGCATTTTATACTTCTCCTTATTTTGGTCGGTTACTCGATTCATTTTATCATTTTTTGTTTGATGGTATGTAATGACGTGTAGTGGTTGTCGTTTTGCTTTATCTGTTTTGTTTTGGTTAGCGCATGGATTTTCCATGTAAATGGAATGTTCCAGTGATTAAATTAAATAGTATTGGTGTGTGCGAGTCGATTTTGGGTGATGTCGTATGTGTACGTCACCCGAAATTTATCGGTCGGGTTAATGTTTTCTTTAGTAAATAATTTTTGGGTGGGGGAATAAATTTTTTTTTGGTACGCGTCGTACGTTTTTGGGAATTTTTATGGGTAGTCTGGTTTTGATTTTGAAAGACGATAAGTCTGTTTTGTTTTTTTTTTTAATTAAGTAAAGAGTCTCGTTTTAAATTTAAATAAAAATTGAACTCTAGGTTTTTTTTTTGGAAAACAAAAAAATGTCAAGTTTGGTGTGACGGTTGAAGTGTGCTGTTTTTTTTTTTTGATTAGCCACAAATATTAATATTTTTTTTTAAAATTAAGAAAAAAAAAATTGTTTTGATTGTTTAAAAGTTTTTCGTGCCTAAGAGTCATATTGATTTTTTTTTTTTGTTGTTTTTGATTATGAACTTTGTTTAAGTACTTATGGCATCATAGAATAAATAAAAAAAAATTAACTTTGATTTGTTTGCTGTGCTCTTGGTGAAATTGTAACAAAGAGAGACTTAGTTTAATAATTTTATATACTTATATACCAGCAAATTTTAATGATAAATAAAATTATAAAATCATAAATCTAAAGTGCGAGTTTTTTATATCGGGTTAAGGCAACGAACCATTTACCAGTAAATAAAGAAAACCTTTTGGGGGTTTTCTTCTTGTTGTTTTGGCTGGAATAATCATCTGGCGTGGCGGAACTCGTGTGTTGAAAAAAAAAAAAACAAAAATAATAAACAACCGAACAAAAGGATCAAATATAATAAAACCACTATTCGTCGGTTGAGTGATCGAAATAAACCTGAGTGTATGTTTATAAATTGTGAGGCGACCATTTTTGTTGAGGGTTCATAAACACGCCAGATCAGTCACATCGGGTATTGCGGCGGGGTTATCCAATAAAACTCAAAATTGGTGCTATTGTTTATTGAGCGGGTGCAACATTGCTAGTTCAACGTGTGCGGTTAATTAGTCCAGTGAGGATCAGTTGTGTTATTGGATTTGTGAAAACAACTCCGTGATCAAGCAGAGTGGTGTTCGGGTTGAATGAAGCTGAGTTCCTGCGTCGGCGCTGGTAGCGGTTTTGTGTTCGGACGGGGCAAAATATGTATTCAGGTAAGGTGTATGGTGCAAAAATATATAATAAGTACCATTTACACCGCGTGTATTTTTAAGTTATATAATCTTGTGTGAACCAAATTTGATGGTTTTTTTTGTCTTTCATTATTATATTTCTATTACATTTATTTCAATTTATTTCAATTTTATACATTTTCGCGGTTTACAGGTTCCGGGTGGCGTCACATGCGACACACCCCAAATTCGATTCGCACCACGTTTTTTTTTTCTGGTTTTATTTTCATTAACGGTTCATTTTTTTTCTTTCAAATTTTTGTTTTTTCACATTTCATTATTCTCATTTCATTTTTTTCTCGATTTGGGTTTTTCCTGCGTAATTACAGTTTTTCCCTCTTTTATCATTTTCAAGTTTTTAGTGATGTGTAATTAATTAGTTCTTTGTGATCGCGTGAGGATAGGCGGCCTTATGCTGACCTAGGCCTTGAGCAGGGTCGGAGCAGGGTCGCCGGAGTGGCACCTGGCGTCCTTGTTGAACGCAAACCCATTTTATGATTATCTACCACTGTGGTCGTGGCACAGTAGAATAATTTTCTTGTCCCCTTCGTTTTATCTCTATGCGGTTTTCAAGCATAGTAATATGTCTGGTAACCCCCACGCCTAGCGGCGAGCTTCAGCCAGTGCAATACCGCAACCAGACCTCTATTGCTATGTTCTGTTTAACAAAATCCCTTTGGGGGATTTTGTTACAGTGGCGCCCAAAATTTCGGCTAATTTTTTTTTGCATTTTCGTCTTTAATGTCACAATTTTTTTTCAGCTTACTTGTTGTGAGTACCACGTGCAAAGTCCAACGCTTGCGTTGTTTGAGCTTGCACGGGGTGCTCACATCAACGTTTTCTGCCCGATCAACATTCAAATCTGCATTGCAACCAGCGTAAGCTGTTGATTGCATGCAGATGAGAATGTTGATCCCTATTCTCAGCTCGTCTGATGAATGGGCTTACCATTTCTGCCATGTGGCATTGATTGTGGTTAAGCTCATTCTTCTTTCGTTCTGAGTTTAGTCTTTTTAAATTTTTAAAGTCTTCGTACCCTATAATTAAATTAAATTTTTCTATTTCAGTCCGACTACCTACATGGGGAGGGATCCAAGCATGTTCTAACCTTTGGTTATTTGATCTTGCTGGATCGTTCGTCATGTTGGTTCCATGTGTCATGGGTGTTGGGATCGCGAACTTGTTGTTTCCACCAATGTGGTGTTGATTGGACAGTTCGTGATCGCAGTACTCATTGGCACATCTTTAGTCAATTTCTACTTTCAGGTAAAATTTTATTTTTTCAAATTTTTTTTGTTCAATTCTAATTAAACTACTGGGACCACAGTGGTAAATTTTATTTTTTTATTATTATTAGCGTTCACGCCTGGCTCAGCATGGGGCCGTGCTCACTTCTCACGTGATTACATTGTTTGTATTTTTTGTACAAGTAATATGCTTTTACTTATTTTTCTTTCTGCTTTTTCATTTTTTTTTTGGAATTTTTTTTGATTATTGGTTGTTTTCAGTTTTGGTTTAATGGAGCAGCTAAAATACTATTAATAATTTTGGTCAGTTCATTTTTTTTATAATTCTATTTCGGTATTTTGATTTTTTTGTTTTTGGTTATATTTTGCGTGCGAATGAATTCAGGCAATAATAAGCTACCGTGGATAGACCGGCAAGTGCGGTTGTTCATACAGTGTTTGAGTCGAGTGATAGTAGTGCTTTACCGCGGATAAGTCCTTGGGATAACCATAGTAATTTTCCCAGCTCCTCAATCCTTCCGACTTGTTGATATCTACGTGGTTATTATAGTCATAATTTAAAAGTTCATTCTAATTTCATTATTTTATTAAATTATTTTCATAATTTTTTTTTCGGTTTTGGGATTTTGATATTTAAATTAATTTTTTCTTTCGGTAATTTTTTTGTGTATATACATATATATATATATATATATATATATAAATATAATTCATTTTCTTTATTTTATTTTTTTTGTCTCTCACATTCAGTTCAATAGTAAACTCAGTAAACATAAATTCTTTTTGTCCTTTAAATTATATTGAGGTATTAAGCAACACTTTAGATTCCAACACATTACCTTGGGATAGACTGGCGAGTACGGATGAGAAAAAGGTTTTGAGTTGAGCGCTAGTTCAGTATTGACGCGAGTGGTCTAGTGGATAGTAATTGTGCTCGCAGCTCCTCAAACAGCCCGGCTTGTGGATATCTACTTGGTCATAGTGAGTCTAATGTGAGATTGGTGCTTCAATATATGTTTTCAATAAATTTCTTTAAATAATTAATTAATAATTTAAAAAATTTTTTTTCTGCTTTAAATTAAGTAATTCTTTCTTGTTTTTTCATATATATATATATATATATTTAAATATTTTTATAGTTAATTTTTTTTGATGGGTAAAATTTATTGTTTCAGTAATTGCTTCAATTAAATAATTTGTTTGATTTTTTTTGTGGAATTGCCAGTATCGCTGGTCTCATTTGGTATTCAGTTGTAGCTTTAAATTTTACTAACTTTTGGTTTAGGTAACTTTAATTATAACTATAATTTATTCAGTTTTCTATAGAGTAAATATAAGTTAGAAATTTTTTAAAATAATATTTTTAGTTTACATTTATTAAAAATTAATTCTCATTACTTTTAAAATCACGTTTAATTCAATTTTGGTTAAGTTTTTTTGTAGCTTTAAAATTTTTTTTTTCTTTTCTCTGTTCACTCAATCTTTTCATAATGGACGAATTAATTAAGGCATTTAATGTGGATCCTAATTCAATTGATCAGCGGAAATGATGAGAGTATTGACGGCTCAAGTTCAACTGCTGACCAACGAAGTGAGAATACAGCTGGATGCGGAACAAGCAGCCGGTGTGCATAGTCAGTTAAATCCAACGTTAAAAATTCCTGTTCCGGAGGTGTCTTTTGGGCCACCTCCTCACCCTGATTTTGCTGGTCCTGCAAGAGATCCACTTGTTTCCACGGCGATAAACCCGCAGGACAATAATTTGCCTGAATTAACTCATTCTTTCATGGAACCTGTCTCTAAAGAGCGTTCATCTCCGGAGCAGGCCACCCAACGTCCTAATTTTCAGTCAGCACCAGACGCTGGAGATCTTCATAATAGTACTTTGAATCCCGTGCCTTCAGCAATTCATAATCCATCTACTCAATATAATCCTGATTTCAATAGACGTTCTTTATCTCGTTGTGGGATTTCCTACACAGGTTCACCTTCTGGCATAACAGTGGACATGTTCCTTTTTCAGCTGGACTCTGTAGTGAAATCCAACAATCTCTCACCTTCTTCTGTACTTCTGGATCTGCATCTTGTCCTGAAAGATGTGGCACTGCAGTGGTACTGGACCTACCGCAGGTATAATCCTTCAGCACCTTGGGATAGCCTCCGATTAGCCTTCCAAGAAAGATTTAAAGATAGGCGTACTCCCTACGAAATTCGTCGTATGGTTGAGTCTCGCAAACAGTTACCTAACGAATCATTCTTGGAGTTTTATCATCACATGTGGAATTTGGCCCTGCAGTGTCACACCCCTTACAGCGACGATGAGTTCATACAACTACTGATGAACAATATGAAGCCTGTCCTTCAGTATCAACTTACTGATCGACACTTCTCACATATCAATGAGCTCATCAAAAGCTGTACTTCATGGGAAGATTCTCTAAAACGTTTTCGTTCTCTACCTGATTACTCGATGCACCCTCGTCGTAGTATCAATGAACTCGGTGTTGAGAGTATGTATGATTCAGAACCAGTCGTTCCAACTTCTAATCCGTCAGTTTTATCCGCAGATACGTCAGGAACCGCATATCGCGTTCCATCTGGTGTTTTTGTTCCGACGTCCGAATCTGTGCAACATATTTCTGCGATTAGTCCAAGTCATTCTTATCGTGCTCCAATGGGAACGACTATGACAAACTCTAAGTCTTTTAAACCCTCCTCTATTTCTCCTTCAACTAATGTAACCAATACCTCTAGATCTGGCCGTAATTACATTTGCTATAATTGTTCTGATATAGGGCATGGTTTTCAAGACTGTCCTCGTCCTCACTTGGGTGCCTTTTGCTATCGTTGTGGTCTCAAAGGCACCATCTCAACAAATTGTGTTCGTTGTGCGGGAAACCAGACCAGTGGTTCATGGAGATCGGGGAACCAGGAACCACAGACCATCTCAACCCCAACAATAAATTACCAAAGTAGATGCAGTCAGCAATACCGACCCAGAGTTTCGGAAGAGACTGATGCCAGATGGAAAGAATCAGTCGAACCAGTGAAAGTTCGCGTTGAGTCCTTTGACTCCGCAATCTCTTCTGGATCTGGTTCGGCTGGTTCCGACCTAATGGTATCGGACTCTTGCTTGCCTGTTTCTCCACCTGAATGTCGAGTAAATTCCTTTTCCAAATTGGAACACTCCATTCCTTCAACTTCTTCATTTAACAATAGTTCTAATTTTTCTGATTCCGTTCCGTCTCTCCCCAACACTTTTGGGAAACTCATCTCAGCTCAGTTACTTCGCTCAAAAAAATACTGGGAGCAACGTCGGATTTTGCGATCCTTTGTTGTTTCTTCAGTACTCGGTTCTGAGACAAGCGATAAACGGCCTTATGCCGATATTCTTGTCAATGATGTTCCATACCGAGGTCTATTAGATAGTGGAGCGAGTGTAAGTGTGTTGGGTTGTGGTTCTGAAAAGTTGTTGGCGGACAACAACCTTCATATTCATAATTTTCCTACTTCTATTCAGACTGCGAGTGGTCAATCTCAGAACGTCATTGGTTACATAAATGTTCAGGTTAGCTTTAACTCCCAATCTCATTACATGCGATTCTTTTTAGTACCTTCTCTAAAGCAATCTCTTTATTTAGGGATTGACTTTTGGAATAAATTCGGCATTACTTTGCAACTACCTGCGTTGAGTGAATTATCGGACTCCGCAGAAATCTCTTGTTCTCCTAAATTCCATTCTCTCTCTCCAGATGATAACTTAAAGCTCTCTACAATAGTTAAAAAATTTCCGTCAAGTGCTAAAATGGGTCTTGGACGAACTACATTAATCTCTCATGAGATTGATGTTGGTGAATCCAAGCCTGTTAAGCAACGTTTTTACTCTGTTTCTCCTGCTAAGCAAAAACTAATGTACGATGAGCTAAATAGGATGTTATCACTGGATGTGATTGAAGAAAGCCACAGTTCATGGTGTTCTCCTGTCACCATGGTGCATAAGGCTAATGGCCAAGTACGCTTGTGTTTGGATGCCCGTGAGGTGAACAAGGTGACGGTCAGGGATGCGTATCCGCTTCCACTTATTAACGGATTGTTGGGTCGTTTGGATCAAACTCGATATATATCAACTATTGATCTAAAAGATGCCTTTTGGCAGATACCACTCGACCCGCAATCCCGAGATAAGACGGCGTTTACTGTCCCTGGTCGTCCCTTGTACCATTTCAAGGTCATGCCCTTTGGGTTGTGCAACGCTCCCCAAACCCTGTGTCGCCTTATGCATCGGGTGATTCCTTATCAACTGCACGACAAAGTATTCGTCTACCTTGATGATTTATTGGTTACTTCGTCCACTTTTGATGAACACTTGGAACTTTTGGAAGTTGTGGCTTCGTTGCTAGTAAAGGCTGGTTTAACTATAAATTTAGAAAAGAGTCAGTTTGTTTTGAAGGAGGTTAAATACCTGGGTTATTTAGTGGGTGATGGTTGCCTTCGCACCAACCCAGAAAAATGTAAGGCAATTAGAGAATTTCCTCGACCAAAAACAACTAAACAAATACGTAGTTTCTTGGGTTTATGTGGGTGGTATAGGCGTTTTATTAAAAACTTCGCGTCTTTAGCTGCTCCACTCACTGATCTGACAGGGAAAAAATCTAAGTCTAAATGGAATCTTCACGCTGAGGAATCCTTCCAAGCTCTTAAATTATCTTTATCGTCTGCTCCTGTTTTAGCTAACCCTGACTATGGGCGCCCTTTCTTCATCCAATGCGACGCAAGTGCTGTTGGCGTGGGTAGTGTACTTTTTCAGCTTGATCCTGATGGCGCTGAACACCCCATTGAATTCTTTTCGCACAAACTTAATGCCGCTCAGAGGAATTATTCTGTAACTGAGTTGGAGTGCTACGCAGCAGTACTTAGCGTCCAAAAATTTCGGCCCTATATCGAGGGATACCCGTTCACGATTTATACTGATCACGCTAGTCTCCGCTGGTTGATGTCCCAAAAGGATCTATCTGGTAGACTCGCCCGCTGGAGTTTAAAACTGCAAGCGTACAAATTTGATATCGGATATCGTAAAGGAACGGTGAATGTTGTACCTGATGCCCTCTCCAGAGCTTTTTATAGTGAGCCCACAGACGATGTAAGTAATGATCAACCTTTTCCTCCTGTTGAAACTACTTTGAATGATGATTCCTCCTTACCTTGTAATTCTCCTGTGATACAAGAAAATGTGTCCAGTTTAAATTCTTCAAGTGACAATTCGGTTCTACATATTGATCTTAACTCTTCAGCTTTTCAGGACGATGAATATGTACAACAGATCAATCGAGTACAACTATTAAAAGATTGCGATCACAACTTCAAAATTCGTGATAATAAACTCTTGATCTTACCTTCCTACGCTTCTCGTTATACGTCCACTGATTTGTCTGAATGGAAGTTAGTAGTTCCGTTGTCCTGGACTGCCAACTTAATTGAACTGGCTCATTCTTCTCCTACTTCTGCTCATATGGGTATTAAAAAAACTGTAGAACGACTTCAACGGCAATTTTTCTGGTTTGGTATGACTAAACAAATCAAATTTTTCATCTCTAATTGTGTACAATGCAAGATGAATAAGCCTGTAAATTTTAGCACTCAACCTTTGATGGGTTCTCAAACTGAGTCTACCAGACCTTTTGAAAAATTGTTCGTTGATTTCCTTGGACCATATCCTCGCTCCAAACGAGGTAATACCTGTATCGCTATAGTGTTGGATCATTATTCAAAGTTTGTTCTAGTCAAACCATTGCGTGAAGCTTCCGCCTCTTCTCTGTGTAGCTTTTTGGAAAATGAGGTGTTTTTACTTTTCTCTGTGCCTGCAGTGATTACTTCTGATAATGGTAAGCAATTCATATCTAACTTATTTAAAGATCTCTTGAAAAAATATAATGTTGATCATATACGTACTCCTATTTACTCTCCTCAAAGCAACGCTTCTGAGAGAGTTAATCGGACGTTACTGTCTAGTATTCGTTCTTATCTTGATGATCATGCACATAATGAATGGGATTGCCATCTTTCTGAAATCACTGCAGCATTGCGAAATGTTAAACACGACGTCACGAATTTTTCTCCTCACTATTTGGTCTTTGGTCAACACATGTCACTAAACGGTTCAGATTATGCTTTACGTAAACTTTTATCTCCTCAGGATGATAACGAAATACATGTGTTGTCCAAATCTAATAGATTGAATCTTATTCGTGATCAAATAACTCATTACCTGAAAGTTGCACATGAGAAATCAGCTGTTCGATATAATTTGCGTAGTAAAACTAGGAATTTCCTGCCTAATCAACCTGTGTTTGTCCGATCCTTCGCACAAAGTAGTGCTCCTGATAGATTTTCTGCAAAGTTAGCTGCTAAGTTTATTCCTGCTTTTATCACTGATAAAATCGGAACAGTCTCGTATAATATCAGAAATCTTGATGGAAAACCTTTGGGAGTTTATCATGCCAAGGATATACGATTGTGACAAATTATTAGTGAAATTTTTTTCTCCTTCCCTCTTACTTTCATGCCTGGCTTTGAGATCTTTCCTCGGGTGTGAGTCGTCCCCACGCTGTAACAACCGCTTGTGGTTGTTATGATCTGTTTAATTTAAATCTGTAATTACGGTTGAAAATCCCAACAAGGTTGCATGTTTATCCACTGCGCTGCATAAAATCTCTTCCACTACACGTCATTCTCTCTTTGGCTTAATTTGTAATAGAAAATATTCTTTTTTTTTGGTAGAGTGTACCATTTAGCATTTTATACTTCTCCTTATTTTGGTCGGTTACTCGATTCATTTTATCATTTTTTGTTTGATGGTATGTAATGACGTGTAGTGGTTGTCGTTTTGCTTTATCTGTTTTGTTTTGGTTAGCGCATGGATTTTCCATGTAAATGGAATGTTCCAGTGATTAAATTAAATAGTATTGGTGTGTGCGAGTCGATTTTGGGTGATGTCGTATGTGTACGTCACCCGAAATTTATCGGTCGGGTTAATGTTTTCTTTAGTAAATAATTTTTGGGTGGGGGAATAAATTTTTTTTTGGTACGCGTCGTACGTTTTTGGGAATTTTTATGGGTAGTCTGGTTTTGATTTTGAAAGACGATAAGTCTGTTTTGTTTTTTTTTTTAATTAAGTAAAGAGTCTCGTTTTAAATTTAAATAAAAATTGAACTCTAGGTTTTTTTTTTGGAAAACAAAAAAATGTCAAGTTTGGTGTGACGGTTGAAGTGTGCTGTTTTTTTTTTTTGATTAGCCACAAATATTAATATTTTTTTTTAAAATTAAGAAAAAAAAAATTGTTTTGATTGTTTAAAAGTTTTTCGTGCCTAAGAGTCATATTGATTTTTTTTTTTTGTTGTTTTTGATTATGAACTTTGTTTAAGTACTTATGGCATCATAGAATAAATAAAAAAAAATTAACTTTGATTTGTTTGCTGTGCTCTTGGTGAAATTGTAACAAAGAGAGACTTAGTTTAATAATTTTATATACTTATATACCAGCAAATTTTAATGATAAATAAAATTATAAAATCATAAATCTAAAGTGCGAGTTTTTTATATCGGGTTAAGGCAACGAACCATTTACCAGTAAATAAAGAAAACCTTTTGGGGGTTTTCTTCTTGTTGTTTTGGCTGGAATAATCATCTGGCGTGGCGGAACTCGTGTGTTGAAAAAAAAAAAAACAAAAATAATAAACAACCGAACAAAAGGATCAAATATAATAAAACCACTATTCGTCGGTTGAGTGATCGAAATAAACCTGAGTGTATGTTTATAAATTGTGAGGCGACCATTTTTGTTGAGGGTTCATAAACACGCCAGATCAGTCACATCGGGTATTGCGGCGGGGTTATCCAATAAAACTCAAAATTGGTGCTATTGTTTATTGAGCGGGTGCAACATTGCTAGTTCAACGTGTGCGGTTAATTAGTCCAGTGAGGATCAGTTGTGTTATTGGATTTGTGAAAACAACTCCGTGATCAAGCAGAGTGGTGTTCGGGTTGAATGAAGCTGAGTTCCTGCGTCGGCGCTGGTAGCGGTTTTGTGTTCGGACGGGGCAAAATATGTATTCAGGTAAGGTGTATGGTGCAAAAATATATAATAAGTACCATTTACACCGCGTGTATTTTTAAGTTATATAATCTTGTGTGAACCAAATTTGATGGTTTTTTTTGTCTTTCATTATTATATTTCTATTACATTTATTTCAATTTATTTCAATTTTATACATTTTCGCGGTTTACAGGTTCCGGGTGGCGTCACATGCGACACACCCCAAATTCGATTCGCACCACGTTTTTTTTTTCTGGTTTTATTTTCATTAACGGTTCATTTTTTTTCTTTCAAATTTTTGTTTTTTCACATTTCATTATTCTCATTTCATTTTTTTCTCGATTTGGGTTTTTCCTGCGTAATTACAGTTTTTCCCTCTTTTATCATTTTCAAGTTTTTAGTGATGTGTAATTAATTAGTTCTTTGTGATCGCGTGAGGATAGGCGGCCTTATGCTGACCTAGGCCTTGAGCAGGGTCGCCGGAGTGGCACCGGCGTCCTTGTTGAACGCAAACCCATTTTATGATTATCTACCACTGTGGTCGTGGCACAGTAGAATAATTTTCTTGTCCCCTTCGTTTTATCTCTATGCGGTTTTCAAGCATAGTAATATGTCTGGTAACCCCCACGCCTAGCGGCGAGCTTCAGCCAGTGCAATACCGCAACCAGACCTCTATTGCTATGTTCTGTTTAACAAAATCCCTTTTGGGGGATTTTGTTACAATATAAAGAAGTATATCTCGTCACTATTAAGTAAGGTTCTACTTCTTTTTCAGGGATAAATATGCCTTTAACTTTGTGGATCTCAATATTCCTATAATTGATCTTGGAAATAAAATAATTTAATTTATAATTAGTACCCTTAAAAATGACAGATGTAAGAAATTTCGCGTTATTCATATTAAATTCAAACTTTTCGAAAATATTTAATGGAAAACTGTTCACAATCATTTTTTTCTCATCAACTTGTAATAAAAGATCAATTGGTGAAACAATTAAACTAGCAAATTTTAATTGGCTTTTAATTGCGATACTCAAAGTAATGTTTTTGCGAGTAGAAATATTTTTAGCGTATGCTTTTAATTCAGAATGTTTACCTTCAAATCTAAAGCAATATATATTTTTGAGGGGGCCGACGTTTTTTATTAACCTTGGATAGTGAATTAAAAAATGGTACTTTGGCTTAAGCGTATCTTGAAACAACTTTACATAGTCCTTATTGTGTTTACTAATCCTTCTTCCTAAATCAACTATATATGGTTATCATTAAATTGGGTTGAAACCAAAATATCGATCAATTCAACAAAATCATAAAAAAACAACCATACTTCATCATTAACTGGAACTAGATCACCTACAATAAGTGATAAAAAGTGTGTGAAAGCCCACATTTCTCTAGCTGAAAAAGTAAACCGTTTGTTCTTAATGTGAATATCTTTTATATCTTTTGATAAATTTCCCATTTCTATATCCCCATATGGAAAGGTACTCTTTAGTTTATTAAGGAAATCTAAAGTAAAGTATTTTTTTGTATATATAAGATGAAATAATATATGGGATAAATTATAATGGCATACGCCTTCAAATATGTCATGCATAATATCGGCTGCAAAATTGTTTGTAACATGAAATGAAGGAATGCTATTAAAAATGGACTCGCTATGAATTCCAGTTTCCTTAACTTCATTTCTTGTTACATCCAAGCATAATTTTCTAAAGTGCGGTTTATACGAGAATCTTCTTCAGTTTGAGTTTGTGCTCTTACTTTGCAAAACCGACAGTAATAATGGCTTGAAAACGATTTCGAAAAACCTAGCAAATTGTTCAAGCCCAAGTTATCACCCAAAATTAGACATAAAATAAAGTGAACTTTAATTACACGGTTTCTTGATTGTATCTCAATTCCATTCATTTCTAATGATTTTATTTCTTCTACAAGTGTGAACAATGAAATATCATTACCGTAATCTTTAATGAACTTTGACCTTATTAAAGCGGCGATTTGAACGTCTTTAAGTTTTGATGTGGAAGAAAAAATGGGAAAAGTATAATAAATACCAGTGATACTATGTGTGCCTGAATGCGAGCCTAGGGGATTGTTTATCTCAAAATCATCAGCATATAAATAGAAAGGCATTAAAATTTTATCCGGGTATAAATTATGTTTTTGTTTCCAAATATTTCCTTGAATAAAATGAGACAAACTGTTCTGAGTATTTTCCAATGTGGTAATAGTTTTAATAGCATGGTCTAGCAGATCGTCCTTTTCAAATATTTTTTTAAACTGAAATTGCAGAGGGAACATTACACCTTTACAATTACTTTCATTTAAAATTGGTATGCCTTTTTGATATACTTCTGTTATTTGATTATCTATAGAAAATTGAACTAAATTATGAAGTAAGTGGTTATCTTTTAAATATTTCAAAAATTTATATTCACTATTTATATTTTCAAAAATATTCAAAACGCTATATACATATATTATTTATGTCATTTAACTGAGTTTGAGATAGTTCTTGGCTCAGATTCGTTATATTTTCTACAAAATTGTTTAAATGTGATCTAATAGGTTGAATTATAAAATCACTTGTCATTTGTTGGATATCAATGACATCCTTTCTAGTGAAATTGTTTTTATTATGAAGTGAAAGAAGAAAGTTAATGCATGGATTTAGAGGCAGTGAAATTAGTTCATAGTTCTCTATAGGTAAAATGTTATTAGATATTGAACTATTATTTGTTCTATTATCATAAACGCAACTAATATTTGAATCGTTAATTAGGGAAGGGTTAAGCGATACAAAGGGGTCGTTATTTATTTCATTAAATTCGCAAATATTTCCAATAACAATATTTTCATTTAAGTTACTAGTCAAGTTATTACTAGAGTCTTCAACACTTAAAGTATTTGGATTGGAGTGTGGCAAGTTTGCAATATTATTCGCAATATTTAGATTTTGTTCTGTAATTACAGAATGTTTATTAGAATGACGAAATAAGTGTCTATTAAATGTACTAATATTTTGAAATGTCTGAGAACACTTATTTTGATTACATACGAAGGTGCTATTAGTTTTATATCTGTGTATAAATTTCAAATGAGCAATTAATAAATTCACTGATAATAGAGCAGTATTACAAACAAAACAATCATACATTCTGAAATACTTGCTATTCGTAGAACTGTACAATAAAGTTTTATTAATATTTCTTCTGATCCTCAAAATAATCTTCTAAGCTTCCGGAAATAGAGAAAGTATCTTTATACTATTCGGCAACTCCTAAAATTGAGTTATGAACGTTATGTTAGTTAACTTAATACCTGTACTCATCGCAATAAGTATAGGTATACGTAAATCGGGCATTTCTAGTAGATTTAGTAAGTACTATAAATTACTAAAATTGCTGGTATCGTTATTTTCAGTTTATTAAGTTTTTTAAATATGAATTAAATAGTACATTAATATATGAATTCAGATAATCCAAGTATACCAACACTTATTGTAATGAGTATAAGTTTGAAAATTAAAAATATTTTAAATGAAATGTTCGTAATATTGTATATGGTGAAAAATTCTTCACATCATATTTTTTTGAAAGTCTGTTTGAATTTTATCATTTTTTTATATTTTGGATCTGTTGTTGCTGTTTTTTAAAATAAAGGGTGTCAAACAATTAAAAATTTCATTAACTTGGTATTGCATATGTAGGAAAAAAAAGCCTATGTAGGAAAAAAAAAGCAAATTATCCGAAAATATAAAATTCGGCTCATTTTAAAAATAAATGAATAGGGATTCTAGAATAATTATAAAAATGGTACCACCTTTCATTATTTCTTCTTTTTTAAAATGGCCGTCGAAACTTCCTTTTTGAATTTTTTCCCATCCGCAACTTTTTTTTATCTTTATCTTTTCCCTCATTTTATTCTATGAGATACACTAACAAATCAGCGTACCATCTCGTTTTGTTTTCTTGCAAAATACGTTTCAGTATCAAAAATTTGAAGATTGTCATATGTAAACATGTTTTTTTTTTTTTTTTTTTTTTTTTTTTTTTTATCAATTTTTTTTAATTGGGTGCAGAGCGGACTTATTAACGGTCCTAGCTCCTTGTAACTGTCAGAGCTTCTGCACCCAATGCGCGATCCTGCAAGTAAAGATTAATAGCTACCTTAAATTTATTCATTTTATATTCCTTCGGAAATTTGAAATGTATTAGCGAATTCCACTTTTTTGATGTTCGGTATATAAATTCGCGCTTGATTTCTTCAGTTCGAGGTTTCGGGAGCTTCACCGTAAACCTATGTGCATTGGTTGTTCCTCTTGTTACTCTTGTTGTTGTAACGAATTGGTGTTTTGCAAGAAACGGAAACTAGATGTTGCGTTGATTTGTTAGTATGTCTAATAGAGTTAAATAGGGAAAAAGATGAAAAAAACAAGCCAATGGGAGAAAATTGAAAAAGAAAATTGCGACGGCCATTTTAAAAAAGAAGAAATAATGAAGGGTGGTACCATTTTTATAATCCATATTCATTTAACTTTAAAATAAGCCCATTTTATAATTTTCTTATAAATAGTTTTTTTTCTTATTGCTATAGAAAAAAAAATTATAGAGCATGAAATTTTTAAATATTTAACACTCTGTATCTTAAAAAAGCAACAACAACAAAAATTATTTTCCATAAATGTTTTCACACATTCGAAACATAAAAATCTAAAAAAATTAAAACATGTCGTCCAAAAAATGCGACTTGATGAATTTTTCAATATATCTATGTATGGGTAATATATTATAAAGTGTAGTAAACTATGTAGTAATTTTTTGTATATTAATTTCGTAGTATTTGCAAGGAAATATTTATTCGTACTTTGTTCAACACCAACAAGACGATTTTTTACCACGTTTTCAAAATTGTATATACATAAAAGTGGGGTTATAAAATGTAGTAGTCTCCAAAACTAATCCACCGGTACACATAAATATTACATTATGTGTAACAGTAGTTTAGTGGCGGTTTAGCTACTTAATATTTTTTAAATAAAATACATATAATAAAATTTGTTTTGTAATATTACTACACAATTATTACCACACGTCTACATATTTTAATTTTCTTTTTAAATTTAGTATAGAGTAATCACTAATTTTATATATTATGAATCACTAATTTATATATTTACAACACTTTATAGTTTATATACAACACTTTTAAAAACTAAAAATAACCCACTTAATTATATTGTTTTATAATACTAACCTTTTATGGTTTTAAATAATTTTTATTATTTATTTTCACTGTTATCCTTATTTTTATCAAAATAAACTGCACCTGCCCAGCTTGTTAGCTCGAACCACAATGAATAATTTCGTTTAAACGTGTACGATCTACGATGCATAGCCGGACTAATTTTACGACACAATTTCGTAAAATTAACGAACATGATTCTTTTAATAACGAGAATATACGTAAAAATTACAAATAAATTTGTTCATTACAAAACATTTTCGTACATTTCACGAAGCATTAACGTTATTTTACAATTATACTAGTAAATCAAATAGTTTTACAATTATTTTTGCAAAGTAAACAAGTCGTTTCTAGTTTTATTACAATTTAATTTGTATAGAAGAGAGCCATTACAACCGTACGGAATGATTTCTTAAAATATCTTACTGCAATGCCTTCCCTTAATTTATAAGATATAAGAATATTAACTAAACCTAGTATATTTAGAATTCTTGAACAATATAATATTTTACAAATGCGCTAAGCAATTGGTGTGTAAAGATGTTTTTTTACATGTAGGAAATGGTGCAAGTCGATGTTCCCATGGGGACTATTAATGGTACAGAATAACCTAAGTCTTGAATGGATTCAAAACTTACGTTATTATTCTGTATTATTAATAGCACAAGTTTTTTCAAAGATGTGTTTAGTAAAAAATGATGAATATTTATGCAGAATTTGTTTGGTATTATTTGGTATGATTTCCGCTGTAAATGTCACTTAAATTTCATTGAAAATTTGGCGTTGCAAAGAAATTGAGAATACGAAAAGAAATTTGTTAGATTTACGAATTATCCGTTAATTATACAATCCCACACCGTACAGAGCAGGTGCTAATTTAACGAAAACGTGGTTAAATTTACATTTTTTTTTTACGATGCAAAGTTCATAAAAATAACAGAATTATTTGTAAAATGAAAAAGTGGATAAGTACGCTCCGTTATTTTTACCCAGAAACTTGTAAAATTTTGTTACAATTTCCCGCGCAAACATTACTATTTTTTTTTGTTAATCTGGATTTGCATTGAAATCGGAGTTACGAATTGAAATTTGTTTTATTTACGAATGCTTTGTGAAAGCTACAATGAAAACCTTACAAAGCAGGTGTTAATTTAACAAAAACTTCGTTATATTTACAAATTTTGTTTTACGATGCAAAATTTGTAAATAAAACAGAATTATTTTTTTGAGTGTATTTATTAATGTTGTTGAGGCTTGTTTTAAATTTGCACATTGCTTTCTTTACGCGGATGATATGAAAATATTCTACTTTTTGTAATGTGTTTGTCTAATTAATTTCATTTCAATTTATCGTTCCAGCTTTCAGTCTCAAATGCAACACAAGTAACGTTACGTAATGTTGGATTTAATTTATCGGGAAATTTTACGTGCGAAGTAACAGCTGATGCTCCCTCATTTTATACAGCCGAAGCAACAAATGTACTAAAAGTTGTGGGTAAGTGAAATAATATTCAATTATTTATTAATTTAATTGTGAAAATTAATTGTAAACCGCAGCAGCATCTAGTAAATTGAAACATAACAACAACAATAACAATATGCAAACAAAATTTATTTATATAAAACAAACATTTCATTTTATGTTGTGTTGAAATGAAATTAACCAATTTTGTGGGGTGGTAGATGCCACATAATTCAAATTTTTGTTTTTTTTGTTTGCAGTTTAACATAATAAATGTTTATAAATTTGCATTTTAAAATTAAATGTACGAATATAATGTTTATGTTTGAATACATACATAGATTCATTTTTATCCTAGTGTATTAGAATAGAAAAATTCTTTTAGTTGTAATATAAGAACCGTGTATGCCCTTTTTTATACATAAATTCTACAGTGTATTCCACATAATTTACATTTATATAGTATGTATAGAAGTTCGTATATGATAAGAATTATAATACAAAAGAATATTCAAATTATCATAATTTGTATTATACACTTGCGGATACTGTACTTTTCTATACGTTATGTACATAAAGTCAAGGTTCGGTGTTATACATAATAGATAGATATTATTTACTTACCGATTCTCTTGGGTTCCTTTAATAATTTTGTTTTCACTTTATTCTTGAACATTTTTGTCAAGTTGTCACTTTTTGTATTTGTTAATTGTTTGTGAAATATTTAAATATTTCGCATAATTAAAGTTCGTAAGTTGGATGAGAATATCAAATCTTTAATATAAAATGGATAAATACATAACATTTAAAATACTGGCTATGTTGATCATTTATAATGAAAAACGAGAATGTTTGAATGTGTTCCTGCAAATATTTTCAGCCTATTGAGGCAAGACACAAGAGTTGCATCTAGGTTTTAATTAACCAGTAAAATTATTGATACACTGCTGGGATCTTGTATGAGAATTCAAAGTTTTGAATTCTCCTTAGAGGAAAGAAGGAGATAGTTGTAGAGTTTACAAATAGTGGGACTTTGAGAATCCGCGGTTTCGGTTTGTACTCATAAAAATTCAAAGTTTTCGTATAGGTTTTCAAATATCTTAAATTCAAGTAAAAAATGCTAAATGTAAATTTAGAGAATAGAAGGAAAAAAAATCTAAAATTTCAGGTTCAGGGTTTTAATTGTAATAAATATATGTAATGGGACTTTATCAAATTTAACAGTTTTGAAAATGTATCACTTCTTCTGCGGCTCCTTCTTAATAAGCAGTGCAATCGTGTCATCTCATCGGTTTGTCTATGACAAAATTGAAGTAAATCAATAGTTCGCGTGAAGTTTATCCAAACTTTGGCCTAAAGTTACAAAACCAAAATTTGGGACAAATTTAGGACAAACTTCACGTAATTGTCAACGGCCGTGAAATTTGTCCAAAACTTGTCCAATTTTTTACGTCTGAGAATGTATTGGCTAAATAAATAAAATCTCTCGTTATTATGAATTATTTGCAAAATGTAAAGCTTTTTAATATTTCGTGACTACCGACTATAAGTATAATATATATAACCCAAATTTGTAATTTTTCAATGTCAAAAGCTAAAAAACTTTTTAAATAGGAATCGAAAACATATGATTATTTAAAGAACTCAGCATCTCAATATTGTTAGAAATATTGTTTCAAGGAGTTTCTCTTTATGAAGATATGACCGCTAGTGACAATTTCGAAAAAATTGCACGATCATAGTGCTTAGAAGTAATTCTTATGGGTGATTCGCGAACACTTGTTGCTTATAGCGTTGGATTCGTTGAAGTTTTCTCTACGGTTTGTGAGAGTTTCGAAAAATGTTCATGACGCTGCCTCCAGTTATGGTCATTAGCAGTAATCCTTCTAGGAAATTCGCGAGCACTTGTCACTTAGCGTTGGATTCGTCGAAGTTTTCTCTACGGTTCGGAAGAGTTTCGAAAATTTTTCATGACGCTGTCTCGAGCTATGATCTTTAGAAGTGATTCCTATGTTGCTACGGTTTTAGTCCTTAGCAGCCTTGTTTACACTTGCTTTCTTGCATTACTTTCCTTTCCTCGTTTCTTTCCTTTTTACCAACATAACCGGTTTTGAGTGGGCTGTATCGCAGCATATCGCGGTTTCCTTTTTTGAACAATTTTTTTTTTTTTTTTAAACTTTTCAAGGTCATATTTTTCATACGAAATGATAATAATTTTACACATACACATAGACTACCTAGTAATCGAATAAAACGCGTTTTAAGAAATCATATATTATGTACATATGTATGTATCAACGGCGATTGATTTTTTAAGCCAGAGAAACGTAATGCACGTCGAAACAGGCTGATTAAAATCTGTCGATCCATTTCTGATATATTAATAAAAATGTACAATGGCAATGGGGCCGAATGCCGAAAATCTGGTCAAAATTCTAAAATTCTCTACTAGTCCAATTACAAAATGTCACCTCTTCATCCCTTATTAACTCCGTATTCGTCAAATAACCTAAGTTTTATGAAATTTGGATTTGTTTCTCGTTTTGTTCATTTAATAACAATCGTTTATTTTAAAATGTGCATAAAAAATTGAGCGGCATGAAAGCCAATCCAGAAACCTAAATATAAAAATCAAAAAATTTAAATATAAAGTTTTTTTTTTAATTTTTGCCAGCTGCAACTTTTGGCTATGCAACAAATGCTCGCGAATCTTCCATATAAGGATTACTTCTAAAGACCAAAACTCGAGACAGTGGCATAGAACATTGAAAAATATTCACGAACCGTATAGAGAAAACTTCAACGAATCCAACGCTAAGCAACAAATGCTCGCGAATCTTCCTTAAGGATTAATTTTAAAGGCCACAACTCGAGATAGCGTCATGAAAATTTTTCAAAAGTTTCATACAATTTAGATAAGAATTCAACGAATCCAACGCTAAGCAACAAGTACTCACGAATTCCCTAGAAGGATTACTGCTAATGACCATAGCTCGAGGCAGCGTCAAGAAAATGTTTCGAAACTCTCACAAACCGTAGAGAAAACTTCAACGAATCCAACGCTAAGCAATAAGTGCGCACTAATCTTCCTTAAGGAATACTTTTAAAGACCACAACTCGAGATAGCGTCATCAAACATTTTCGAAACTTTCATACAATTTAGAGAAAACTTCAACGAATCCAACGCTATACAACAAATTCTCACGAATTTCCATAAGGATTTCCTCTAAAGACCATAACTCGAGATAGTGTTATGGACAATTTTCAAAAATCTCACGAACCGTAGAGAAAACTTCAACGAATCCAACGCAATGGAATAAGTGCTCGTGAATCTTCCATAATGAATACTTCTAAAAGATAGTATCGGAATTTGTTCAAATCTCTCATAAACGGTAGAAAGAACGTTAACGAATGGGCTTGCGAAACGCCTATAAGGACTGCTTCTAATAACCATGTTTTGATAAAGCGGAATTCTCACGAATTGCTTTTGTTATCACATTTCTAACAATTTATCGATAGTGTGTTTTTGTACATAAAATATAGATAACCAGATTCTATTTTTCCACTTATCAACAATAATAAAATATTGTTTTATGTTTGACGCTGAAAAATTACAAATTGTGTTTTTAAATGTTGTTCCAACTCCAAATATCAAAAATCTCAACTCAAATTTTCAAAAAAAAAAAAAAAATAAATTCATAATAACGAGAGATTTAATTTAATTAACCTATACATTCTCAAGTGATAAAAGTTAGGACAAATTTAGGGCAAACTTTACACTCGTCAAAATCTAAATGTTAAACACATTACCAATTAAAAAAAAAAACTTTTTTGTAAATAGTAATTATAATTATCGAACAAATTTGAAGTTATTTTCAAGTTTATTTTCAAGTTATTTTCAAAAAATGAAAATACGTATATCGTCGCTTCCAATTAAGAGTATTACATCTGCAAATCATTAATTTTTCTGTATGGGCGTGTCAAGTTTTTAATGTTAAATTTGGCCTAATTTTTTTAAATAAAATTTTTGCCACACTTTTTGGGAAGGACTTTATTTAAAAAAAAAATTAAGTCGAATTTAGCATTAACAATTTTAAGCCTCTCCAAAAAATTAGTGATTTGCAGATGTAATACTTTTAATTGGAAGCGACGATATATACAATAGGCCTGAATCACACCGTCATTTTTCTATGTCGAAGATGTATTAAATTAAATAAATTAATTAATTAATACTTAAAAATAATAAATTTTTTATATAATTTTTACTAAATAATTTTTTTCAGTAAATATTTGATCATATTAAGCTTTACGAAGCTAACTTTGATAAAATATATTTTTTAAAAAGAATCTTTAATAAAGGGATCAATTCACACTATCATTTAGGGCCAATTGTATGAACACCGCTAAATAAAAAAAATCCGAGAGTAATGATTAATCACTACTCAAGGATTTTACTTTTCGCCGATTGTAAGAACGTTGCTAAATAAAAATTTAGCCTCTCTTTTATTGCAGTTTTATAGCAGTATTTTGTATGACTGGCAATACTTTTTCTATGACGTTTACTTTGTTGATGTTTACTTAAAATTTTTTTTGTATTATTTAGAGGAGAGACATTTTCTTCCTTGTTGAGTCCATTTTTAATAATTACGTTCTTTTATAAAATGTCTTGTTTGTATGATACACCACATTTGAAATGTCAATAAAACAAAAATCAAATTTTTTTTAGTCTCTGATTCAGTCACCAAAAAGAGAGGATAAAACGGATGGTAAAAAAAATCATCGATTAATTTTCTGATTTAGCATCTTTCATACAATGCAAACTACGCTAACTCAGAGGATTAATCATTTATCCTCGTTCATACAATCGGGCCCTAGACCCGAATTTATAGTCATTGCTACAACTATAACTACTATTATAGTAACAGTTTTAAAATGTATAAACCTCACTATAAGATTTGTTTGTAATGTAACAACGTTAATAGTGATCAAAATCCATCACTATAAACCAGGGCTGTGGAGTTCGAGAAAAAATGTTCGACTCCGGCTCCGGCTCCGACTCCGGAAATGTATAGATTTATTAACGACTCCGGCTCCTGCTCCGGCTCCGGCTCCAGCTCCGACTCCGGCTCCGGCTCCAACTCCGACTCCGACTCCAGCTCCTACTCCGACAAAAAATACATATACATAAGTATATCTTACTGTGCCTAAAGCAAATAAGCGTTTCATTTACGTGAAACGTAAAAACATGTTATTTATTTGCTCATAAACTATTGCTGGTTAGCAAGCAGGCAGTAACTGGACGATAGCGTGTCGGCGTCAATTTGCAAAGCGCGTCGTTTCGATCGCAGGATGTTGTATTTTTTTATGTTGTTTATTCTTTTTTTATTGGTAAATATTTTTATTGATAATTTTCTCTTGACGTACCTCCTACAACTTCTACAATTTTTTCCCATGTAATTTGTAGAATTGCTTGCTTACATATTGGCGCAACAAATACTTAAATAAATTCTAGGTGGGCAATAGTCGATGATAAGATGACTTAGGTAAGACTGCAGGGTTGAAGCTGGGATGGCCCAGGCGCACAATTAATATTAATAAAAAATATTAATAAAAACAAACAAAAATCCGGAGCCGGAGTCGGTTAATTCCACAAAGCTCCGGCTCCGACTCCGGCTCCTTTAAAAATACGAAAATAAACATAAACTCCTCGGCTCCGACTCCGGCTCCGGCTCCGACTCCACAGCCCTGCGTATAAACATTGCTACAACATATTCAAAACAAGAAAGTAAATTCGAAATCCGTATCGAATTTTAGACTTGATTTTGAAATGTGTTTCAAAAATCGTTTCTATAACAATAGCAATAGTTACGGTTATAGATTCGAGCCTTATATTTAACAAAGATATTTGATAAAACATGTTTGACATAGAAAAGTGATAGTGTGATTCCAGCCATATATAATATTTGGAAAGATAAACAATAAAAAATATCGCAAAGGCTCCATTTTAATACTCTGCCAATACGCTATTTACTGTGCAATAATGAATCACCAAGCTAATTATAATTAAGAAAAAAAAAAAATATTTCAAATTATGTGGGGGTAGACTTAAACCGAAATTCAAGACGCTTACAAAAAATACAAGCAAATCGATTTTAAAATTTTCAAATAGTTAGGGAGGATAAGTATTTTCATAGATTTAACTATTTCAAAGACTATAGCGTAGGGTCTATCTAGAAAAGAGATTATTTGTTTTGTTTATTATTTAACGAATTGGATTAAATAATTTATAGAAATTTGCAAATTAAAAGAATATTAAAATTTTAAAAATATTAATCAAGAAAGCTACATTTGCTAGAATTCGAAAAATTAACGTAAATTCAAAAAAATTAAGATTTCAATAAATATAAAATAGCGGAATTTTCAATAAATAAATTATTATTTTAATAATACATATTAAATAATTTTGCATTTTTTCGAATCCTAAGAATTGCGAATTTTATACTTATTTGAAACCAGGACGAATTTCATTGATGAACATATGAATATGTATATATTTGAAAATAGTTTTTTCTTTTTCATTTAGGCTAATTAAATGTTCAGCCATCTTTCAATTTGATTGCAAATCTAAATAAACTTCGGTGGTGGAAAGTAGAAACTTTGTTTGCTGAATTCACCTACAGCGATGGCCCGGCAGCAAATTAAATATTTAAATAACCGTCACATGCAAGTTATTTAATCAATTTTAAATCATCCCAAGAACTTGGATATATTTGTAGAAGAAGAAGAGTTTTTAGAAACGTTAAATTGAGATCCATATAAAAGAAGTAAATTTTGATCTGCCATAAGGTGCATTGAAATCTTAGAACGTATTTTTTCGTCCGATTGGTGATGTACTTTTAACTTTAATTTCAGTGGCGTAACTACCGGTAAAAGTGATTCCTTGCCATCTATTTCCATGTTTTCAAATATATAGGTACCTTCTAAATTTATCGCTCGCCAACATTATTGGGATGTTTTTAATATCTAAATCCACAACTGTTAATCCCCTGTTTTCATCGACGTCCGTCCGTTATTGACTAGCTCGTCATCTTCCTCATCGTTTACGTCGTCGTTGCTACTATCAAACCATTCTTCAATTATTTTCTCTATATCTTGAAGAGATAAATATTTTAGTCTATAGGCATTTGGGTCAAACACGAACTTACTTTCCACTTAATAAATTTTGTAAAAATAAAAATGTTTAAAATAAGTTACTTATACTATAAAACTGAACATATATGCACATGTTTAAAAAAGAACTTCAATGGTTTTTGTGTCGCATATGATATATATAAATTACTTACCAATTATTGACAAATTAAATTGATTTTAGTGTTGAAATACAGCTACTATTTCACATACCACCTTTATTTGGTCGTTTATTTCACAATTATTTTGGTATATTTGTTACTTATTAGTATTTTCCTTTTAAATTTTATGTGGAACGGTAGAATGCACGGATGTGATATTGTTGTTGATTTTCGACCACAATAAAAGTATGTTATGTCAAAATAACCCTATCAACGAAAACATAAACAAACCCCAAGCTACTTTAATATTTAGTGCCAATAGACACTAAAAACAGAATGCGGCTGGAAATATTATGTGTGGTAAGAAAATGAATATGTCCCGTATATCGCTCAAATACTAGTTAAAGGTTAATAAAATCGAAACTTTATTAAAAATCTCGAATAATCCTAGAAATATCGAAAAATTTAACAAATCTAGAATAAACCGCGGAATAATATCGATTAACCTAGAACAATTCGCATAATCTCTATATTATGTGAATCCCGATTGATCTTGAACACATATTAATGAATAATTACGGAAAGCCTGTACTAGAAAACCCACAAAAATTCTGAAAAATTTCGAAAATTTGTAGAAATATCGAATTATTATTGGTAAAGTAAATTAACGCTACTAGTACTACATAAGGATAGAACCTTCAAATAATATCGGATAATTTCGTAAATATCGAACAATCGTATTCTTCGAATATTCTCTAAGATTCTCGAGTGACATCGAACTATCAAATATAACCGACAATTTCAAACTTACTCGAATAATCTCGAAAATTTTGAATAATCTGACTTTTTCGATATACCGAATCACCAATTAAGTTTCGGACGTCAATCATCTCATTTCCATCCTATACAAGGAGATATGAAATCGGGAAGCAGTACGAATTTCCAAAATCAGGAGAACCTTTCCGAAAAAACACCCTCACTAATACATGATCCGGTAATTAAGTAATTATAAGTCGAACGAACGCTGATTTATTAAACAGACTGATTGGTTTGGCTCAAGTATCCCTCGAGTCCCTTTCTAAAGACTAAGGCGGTTTTTATGAACATCACAATGATACTTCGCAAACAACGTAGCAGCAAAGTAGATTAGTATTTGCTCCCTTTTACAAATCAAATCATCTTTTTCAAATCAAATTTAACTTATTGCAAAAGAAATTTAATCTGATGTCAATCCAACTCAATCTTTTGCATTTCAAATTCAACCTTTTCTTAAGTCACAATGTATGACGAATGAACAGCTTACAATAGTTATTTACGCCACAAGGGCGGTAAATGAGTTGTTACAGTACGAGTTCGATCTTTATGGACGAGGCGACGAAGGATGTTTTGGGGGGGTATTTTTTTTTTGTTTCGTCAATGTCAATATTCTCAAAAATAAAAGAGCTTTTCTAACGAAGTAAAAACAAAAATAAACTTCATTCAATATAACAGCAAAATTTGAGGCATAAAATAAAATAAATATATAAACTCACATTTTTAAATAAAATAAAAAATAGTCAAAAGTACCATATCTCCTTCAACCGTGGGTGATATGGCACGTACATTAGGAGATATGGCACTTTACATTTTTTTTATGTTTTCGTTGCCACATTTATTACATGTAATTGCGTGCGACCATTGCTGGCAAAGAATGCACTGTACCCAGTCATCCCTTTTGGTGGTAACGATGTAATCTTCACCGCATCTCGCGCAGTTGCTTTCTACAAAATCCTCTGGACCAGAAGATTCGTCGTGTAGCGATATGTTTTCGTCTGTAGATGATGATACGTTAAAAAATTTTGGAACCGGTTTTATTGTACGCTCTTTCTTTGTTGTTCTTACCGTATACCATATCACTCTCGCAGAAAAGTGCCATTTCTCCCTTTTCCCCGAAATTCTTTTTTTTTTATTTTATCCAAATTCACGTTATTCGTTTATTGCCTCTCGCACTAATACAAACTAAAAATACTCTCTTCACGTGTTTTAATACATAAACTAGATTTTACTGCCAAATACTTACCGAAACAGAGTCACAAAGAGAGCGTTGTACCGGCGTATACCATACAACCACAATGTACCTTACCAACAAAAATAACTGAATTTGCATACTATGCGATACACTCCTGTTAGAGGCAGGCTATTGAAGTTAAGTTTCTGTTTATCTCTATTATTATCCTAAATATTAGAAAAATTACTGAATGTTACGAAAGATTTATTAACATTGCAAAAACTTAAACTTCAATTATACAAAGTTACCCTTAAATCAATATCGATTTAAATGAACAAGTTCATTCAACAGATTTTATCAAATTATCTTCCTGAATTTCCCTCTCAAATATCTTTTACGATAGATACTCCACACCATTCAAATTGAAATTTTCCCATAACATCTCAAAGAATTTTGTTTACCCAGTTTTATTTTAAAATTCACGCGCAAAATAGATAAATAATATCAAAAAACAAAAACAACAATAATCGATTCTATTAATATAAAAAATTTACTTTCAATATTTTTGCTTCATTTTCGTTTAATGCCGTCGTTACTTCAGATGTTTTAAGATAAACATTTTTTTTTTTGAAAAATTAAGGAAAATACTAAAATCATAATAATGATAACAAAAACAATGGAACAATATTCCATTCATATTATCTATCCTCGAGCTTTTCTCATTTTGATTTTTCTCTCTGTGTATTCTGACAAAATTTTCCAAGTTTGTCAATGTTCTGAGTAATAATAGAACACACGTTATAGCAAAAAATTAACGTCAAAAACGAATTTTCTGAATAAATAAGAAAATTCGTTGTGTGCTGCACCAGGGTTGTTTGCTTCGCTGAACATTTTGATTCTGTTTCAGTCAAATGGAGAATGAAAATGAAAAACAGGGTAAAATTTTATTTGGTAAATTTACTTCTTTAATATTTTATATAAAAATAAATATTGAAATATGTATAGTATGTATAGTGCTATATACAATAAATTGTTGTAGGTTTTCCGCTTTCACGTTTTATTTTAGAAGCGATGAGTTGAAATGGAAAATAAACATAAAAATAACAAAAAATGGAAATTACATTGAGTATTTAGACAGAAAAATAAAATAATTGTAAGAAATTTAAATTGAATTTTTGTATAAATTTTATTAGATGCTGTCAGAATTATGTTTGGGAGAGAAGTGAAAGAATTATAAACATGACGAAAACTGTTATTATTATTTGGGCAAGTTTTTGGTTTTGTATTTTTTTTCTTTTTATTTTGTTGGTACTCCTTTTACAAAGTAATAATGAATGTGTTTTTTATTCGTTGCTCTGGTTAATGATTTCAATTATTCGAAATTTGGTAATTTAAAACCAAATATTTTTTGAAATTATTAGATAAGTTAGATACTGTAACAGTACGATCAGATGAATTACGACCTTTAGCACTTTTACTCGGCTACGGTATAGTCTGGGGTGGGGTTTTGGTGGTATTCATCATTATTATGAGGCTGCTTGTTCAGAAAAGAACAAGAGTAATAAACACTCACTCGGTCTTCATCCTCACTTCACTAATATTTTGAATTTATTTCATTCTAGAGGTTATCTTTAGTTAATTGAACAAACAAACGCAGAATTGTAAATAAATAATTGAACAAAATATGTACCTACATATTATCGATAATTCAAAATAAAATGTTACATTTTATGATTTTATCACGAAAAGGAAATAATCAAAACAAATCAAAACGAAACTTGTTAAATATTAAAAATCTAAACCCTGTTGTATCCCTATGTAGGAGATGTTAGGCAATTTTGAGTAGGTATTTGAGGCAGCATGCAAATTTGTGTGACACTTCTTTAGCAATGTCTAGAACTTGCAAATTTTTTTTTTTGCAAAACATGTCCTTGAGGCATTTTGAAATGTGAATGCCTTTTAATTTAGTATTAAATAAAATATAAAATAAAAAAGCCAGATCATTTAGTCGGGTCTAAAATGTTGCCGGCGGTTTCTAAATTTAATTTCGTAGATTTCTAAAAAATTTATTTGAGGCAACCTAAGACTTAAACAGAATCATATATGTATATACCTAAAAAAAACATTTTCAAAGAGACAGGTAATTTTAGTGGGACTCTCTGCCTGCCAGGTGGTCGAGAAGGTTGTACATGAGTAAGAGTGAGGTGAGTGACGCTATGGGTAAGTTGAAGTGTGAGAGAGAGCGTATGAAGCGTACTGCAGTGCGATTGGCTCTTGCAGGACCACATGACATAGTAGGCGTGCAGCTATCTATCTTGTTACAAAAAATTTTGTAACATTTCGACATATAAAACTGAGGCGTTTTATCATAAGCTCCATTCAAACAGGTTTCTCCATGTTGAATAGATGAAGATGTGAGGTTTGAGGCATCACTATTTTGTTATAAAGCACTATAAGGTAATTTTTGATCATTAAACTCCATTAGCTCTATACGTAAATTTTCTGGAATCGTTATTTTTTTATTTTCTAAGAAAAATTGAAAATGCAAAATTTCTTATCCAACTGCCATCAGTGGGTGTAATCGTTTACATCTATTGAAGTGCTTGCCAGAAAGGATTGAATCAACAGATCAATTTGCTTTATCTTGATTTTGGTTTATTGCGCTTATGGCTCTCTGTACGTTGATTAAGTTTTCGTTGTCTAAATTTCTTGGTATGTCTTTTATTAGTGTTCCAAAACTGTTAATAAGTCCACATTTATGTCGTTTAGGTAGAATTTCGGTATATGATTTTCAACGTGGTCTATTGTTAATTGAACGATATCTTTCTTGTTGTTTACTATGTTTAAGTAGCCAGTGTCGCTTGAGAATTTTTCAATTAATTTATTTACTTGTTGTTTGATATTTTCTATGAGTTGCCCTATGAAATAGTCTGTTATCGATAACATGCTTGCTGTACCTTGTACTGAAGATGAACTTTCCGTATGGTTAACTTCAATATGGTTAGGACTGATTTGAATGCTAGATAGGGCATCTGCGTTTGGGTTCTGAATGCCCTTTTGTAAATGATGTCATAATTTAACTTCTCCAATTTGAACCTCCACCTCACGGATTTAAATTTATTTATTTTTTATTTTTTTTCGCTGGGGCTATATCCCATAAAGGGATTTGGCAGCTTCATGATGAAGTTTCGTAATCGTTATTTTAATGGATAATGACTGATTAATTCATTGATCCTACATTTACCAGCCGTGATTTTTTCATTTTCATCACATTTGGTTCTTTCAGTAAAAATAACCAAGTAAGGGGTTTATGGTCTGTAATAATGGTGAATAATGGTTGTTGCCCAAACTATTGCCAGGAGTTGCTTCTCTACTTTCAAATAGTTCTGCTCGGTTTTCGTCAGTGTACGCGATGTGTAGCATATTGGTAAATCCTGTTCGATTACTCCTTGGGATAAAATGGCATCTGTAGCAACGTTACTTGCATCGGTTGTCACCAAGAATGGTTGTTCTAAATTTCGATTTTCGCAGAGCAATTTTTTGCATTTTTCGAAACATTTGATATACCTAGGTTTCATTAAGATTGATAGCAGAATCCTTCCTTAGATACTCTGTCATTGGTTTGGTTAGCAGAGCGAAATTCTTTATAAATTTTCTGTAATATCCTTGTAATCCCAAGAGTCTTTGATTTGTTGTTCGTTTTTGGGTATGGAAAAATTCTGTATTGCCCTGGTCTTGTCGGGATTAGGTTTAACTCCTTTGGAAGTAACGATGTGACCCAAGAATGGGATTCCTCCGTAACTCCCCTAGGACATGGTCCATACCACGTTGGAACGTGATTGAAGTATTTTTTAGTTCGAACGGCATACGGATGAATTCGAAATTTCCAAATTCGGCACTAAATGCTGCTTTAGGTGTGTTCCTTGTAAATATATGCATTTGCCCAACTGGTCTAATGTATCGGAAATAATTGTTTTATTTAATTTGCTATAGTCTATTCTCACTCGTCATTTTGCTAGTCCAAAGGTGTCCTTTTTCTTTGGTACTATCCAGATCGGGGACGACCGAGTGGAAAAACTAGGTCGAATGATGCCTTGATTTAAAATTTTATTGATTTATTGTCCTTTAGCTCATTGTCGTATTTAATGGCACTAGTGAAAGATAGTTGACTATCTTCTCTTTGGAACATCTCTCCGAATTGTGAGCAGAGCTTTTTGATGCTTTTTTTTCTTCGCAGTTAAGATTCTATGTTATAATTTGTTGTTTCATGGCAGGATTATTATGCAGGCAGAATTCGTCATTTTCTTTAGTGACGGATACACTTTCAATTATTTTGCTTCGTGAAGCGATATTGTAGGTAGCAGACATTAAATTTAATTTTAATTTTAAAGGGATTTGAACTAATGGAGTGATGCATAGAGATTGGGCTAGGCAGAGAGTTATTTTTTTTTGCATAGTTTCCATGCCAATCGGGCCATTAAAACAACTGTGGAATTTGAAAGGAATGAAGTCGAGTTCTTCTTTGGTTTTAAACTCTTTAATGCCTTTTAATTTAACCATTTTATCAACCGTTTTATTGCAGGATAAAGTAGATATTGGATACTGGTTATTTTGTACAAATTTCCCTGGAATCAAGATTGGGTCTATAAAAGGTTTAATAGATGAAATTTGTGTGATTATCCATTGAGTATTAGGTCTATGTACGGCAGCTGAAAGCCTTTTTGGCGATGTCTATTCAGACTTAAATATCCGTATATTGATTTTCCGAGGTTGGTTGGCAAAAATTAATTTGATTTGATTTATTGTTGACTTAATAATTACATTTATTAAGCTTTAGGAACACTCTTTATTGAGCAGGAGCTCATTCGCAAGAGAGCATACCAATAGAAATGGACTAATTTAGAAAACAAAATTCAGGATTCCAGCCAGGATCAATGCCAATTCCGCAACTACTCCTGAATCTTTGCTAAAAGCATACCAGCAACAATGAGACTGTATACCTTGATCCTGCTCCTTAAGCTTGACTTCGTCCACCAAATGTTTTAAGTGTAAATTTATCATTTTCTGGTTTGGGCATCCAAATAAATTGTAACTCTTGCTGAGAATCTATTATATTCGAATAATATCTGGGCTGGATATGGGCCGGGTAATTCCCTCAATTTGTTGATGAATAATAATTTAGAAAAAAAGCTATTACAGAAAGACAGTTTAAAGGAAAAATTTCCAAATACTCGCCTTGAATTTCGACAATTGGAGTTTCTTGCCGATTATTTTGTAAATTTTCTTCGTAATATTTATTCATTTCCGATTTTTGCTTTTAGTATGAATTATCCCAGTCTGGATATTGGAAATGTTCGTTTGGATAGTAACTATCACTTTCATAGTGATATGGATTAGATGAAATGTTATATAGTTCTTTTGCCTGGACTCTTGATGGGCTAGTGGTATTAAATTGATATGGCTGATTTGTTAGATTGTATATAGTTTTGAGGGCTATACTGCGGAAATTGACTTTTATTATATTGTATGGGTACTGATTCTTAGGAGGTATTGGTGATGCAGAACTTTTATTTTGCATGTAAACTATATTCTGTTTTTTTTTTCAAACAGTATAATCGAGCTGTAGAATGATGCCAAGTGAGTCTCTTAAATTAGCTGTAAATACGGAAAGACACATGGAATCGTACCATTTGGCTTTCTGTATAGCTTTGGTTGCGTACAGGTCGCGGATTAGGCTGATTGATCTCGTTTGTCGGCAAAGTGAGTTATAAGACTTGATTTAATGTTTTCTCAATCGTTGGTGGTGTTTACTATGCGATGGCCTTATTTGCTTCGCCAACGATTTTATTCCTTATTACTCGAAGAAGTATTACTTGGTATGATGGATTATTAAAAATTAAACCCACGATTGAATACCATACGTATAGATAGGTTTAAGTACCATTTTATATATTAAAACCTTACAGTTTAGTCTTAAGTTCGAATGTTTCCCTATTAACCAATTCATTTTAACATTCTTCAACCTGATTTTTGATGTTTAGCTTCGATGTGCTTTTTCCATGTAACCATTTTATCTAAACGTAGGCCGAGATATTTAACGTTTTGCTGTTTTGGTAGAATGATATTGTTTGAGTGTGAAAGTAATGTGCACCGATTGACCTTAATTCTCCATTTAGTTAGTAATTTTTCTATTTCACCTAATGATCTTGTAGATTTCTTGAAACTATCGTGGGGTTGTGATGCGTAGATATGATTTCTGTATCATCCGTAAATGTTGAAACTTCTACGTATTTTGATGTTGATAGCTCTACAGTATAGATCAAATATAATAGTGGACCAAGCGCACACTGCCTTGTAGATCCCCAACGAAAATTTCGTATAAATTGATTTGCGTTGTTATATTTCCATTAAACTATCGATCAAACAGATAATTTTTAATAATTTTAGAAAAACTTTTTGGTAACTGTCTTCTAACTTTGTGTATAAGTTCCTTTGTGCCACATTCTATCGAAAGCTTGCGCAATGGCTAAAAACGCTGCAGAGCAGTACTTTTTTTATATTAGGATGTTTCTGAATTCAGATACGACTCTAATAATTTTTTTCTTGTGCAGAATTGGATTATGTTTTTGCAGGAGCATTTTTTCGTTGGTAGTATACTGATTGGACGATATGAATTTACTTTTGTTTCATCTTTACATGTTTTGTAATCATTATGATTTGCGAAATTTTTCAGGTTTCAGGAAAGTAGCCTGTTCTCACTAAAGCGTTGAAAATATATGTTTGATACATTTTTCCGGAAGATTTTTGAGTATTTTCCCACTTATCAGATTAGGCATTGGTGCTTTCCTTGGATCAACGTTTTTATCGATTTTATTTTCTACATGGCGCCACTTGTATTTTAATGGCTGGATTTTCCCAGCTTCTGCATCATCATGTATAAATTCAGGGATCCCAATTGGTTCGTTGGGTATAAATACTTTTCTGTTATGTTGAGCGAATCTGTATGCTTTATCTGCATCACAGATATCACATTAAGTGTAGGCGATCTGTGTTGCCATAGCGTGGATATTAAGCATTATATCATTAACAGCCGTTGAATATGCTGAGACGGTTTGTTCAACTTTAAGTAAACTGGGCTGCAGGGTGTTGCATCCGCTGTAGCTTGTTTTAGTACAAGCGCTTCGATTTCTACTTTATGTTTTAATTATCTTTTACTTGGGCACACATGCAGTGATTGGGCTGAAATATGGTGCTAATAAATTTATATATGGCGACTCACTTTCAGCCGGGATATTTCCCACTCTGTTATCCTCAAAATTTTAATTTCAAGATCAAACGGATCAAATTTGTAAGCAACATTTCTTAAAAATGATCCATTAATAACATTATTTACTTGGAAATCTATTTCTACATTATTTTCGTTTCTAGGTTTTCCATCGTTACCATTTCAATTTCCATTTAAATTGGTAAACCGTACAATTTTAATTACCATTTACAGTAGGGGAAAGTTGCCTAAGTCGTACCGGCGCTTAAATAGTACCTCAATGATTTAAAAAGTACTTTTCCGCCATACAAATGGCACAGAATGACCATATAATGGCGTAGACAGTGCGCATCTACATTTCAATGAATTTAAAATATTTCTGGTCAACAAATTCATTTATAGTCGTTTGAGTGTAATTTTCATGTGGTGTGTAGAAGCTCCTAATGTACGCAAACACTAGATAAATACATTTTGTTTTTTAGATTAGGTTATTTGTCTATTAGTGATTTATTTGCCTCTACCAATTTTTGTGAACGTTTTTTCCAAAATAGTTTTGGGGTTTTAAGAACTGACATGATTTAAAAAGTAGGTAGTATGACTTAAGGTACTGGTTTGCTTAGTAGTACCGATTTCAATTTTTTCAATTTTTTGAGTTTAAAGAAAATAGGCGCAGACTATTTAATTTTTTTTCAATAAATAAAATCAGGTTTCCAATGTTATTCATAACTCGAGTTCGGAAGTTTATGCATTAAAAACACGCGAAATATGCATCAAAAAATCATAAAATATGCATTAAAATTCAAGGTTTTAATAACTCAATAAATAATAATTTTTTATTTGCTAACTCATTTTAATAAAATATATGCACATATGTAGAAACACCAGCATTGTTGTTAGGTGTTACAATAAACAGTAAAATTCATTCTTAAATTGTCTAACGTAATTGATTGCCGCCGGTCACTCAACAAAGACTTGTATTTGGCAAAACTCTGTAACGAGGTCAACCGGAAGCTGACCCCGCCAACAGAATTACCCCGAAGTCACCACCTGCAGCATTTGCTCTGGCTATCGCGCAGTCTGTCGTGGGGTTCATTCAGGGTCGAGTTAGCTGCCTATACGGATTTTGAGATCAATACGCACACCTCACACACATGGCCACTCTTCGAACTTAATTAATTACGACATTATCTCTGTAGTATAACAAAATTAACACATTTTTTTATTTCTTTTTAATTAAGGCAAACAAAAAAAATTACAGAAATATCCGAACAGACTTGGATTTCCTCGAAACCATTCCGTGATTTGTTCCCGGGCGCATAAAAATTTGTCCTCGCTGGTTCCGCAGAGCTCTCCGTACCCAGTAGAATCTGAAATGAACCCCAAAAGAAAAAGGAAACAAAAATTGCAGGAATTCCTTCAACAGGAAAAATCCAAGAAGGCCCCGAACAAGTAAAAATTACAATAAACTAAATTTAATAATTATAAATAAATGGAAAAAAAAATTTGTTATACCATCCAATCGAACTTTCTCAACCGGACCAGATGCACAAGGATCCCGCTATCTTCAATATAGTTATTGACGTCACAATCTCTCGGATGATAAAAATACTGATTTCCCGCCTCTAGATGCCCACTGACGTAGTGATGTTACCGTAAGAAGCGCTGGTAATAATTTTTTTAGACGGATAATTTGATCGATTACAATTTTGATGATGAAACTTCGACGGTAGAAATAGTACTCCACACGACGCAATATATACTCGCTCTATAGGTGTTATGGATAGATTGTAGTTTCACAACTGAGGGCTTGAGTTTTCTTATTTTAACAATTTATTTGTTTGTTGTTATAGTCAAGCCACTCACTACACGTATATTTTATTTTTTTTTTATTACCACCAAAACTGTATGGTTTATTCTCTTTGTCTTTACGACGTATTATTTTGTTTTTTCCAAGTTATTTGGATATTTTTTATTTTTAATTGTATTGGAATTTTCTTCCCACTATCTTCACCTTTTGACGATTCGTTTACCAATCCCCCAAAAAAAAACTCCTGTCATCGCAACAAAAAAAAAAAATAAATAAAATATCAAAATCCCCTCCCCGACAACAACGCCACTCAGTAAAAAACCATCAAACGTTCATTCCGTGAACTCGCACACGTCATCACTCGTTCAAAACACACACACCATTCACACTGTTATGCATTCGCGCTCGATCAGAAATTATCTTTTAATTATGGATAAAGTTTGTAACGACTTCGTCGTTACAACTCCTTTCCACCTCAACTAAAGTTAAAGGAGCGTATTTATAAAATTTAATAAGATTCAGAGGTACTTATGTTCAGAGTAACATCGGTTTCCAAAGACACAATTTGGTTCAGTTTTTTTAATTATTTCAAATTTAAATTTGTTTCAAAGATTATTGACGAAAATTTACTATTCACCTTAGAGTTTCGTTGTTCCTCAGTTATAATCCTGGTTTTTACATCGTTTAATATTTTTAATGATTACTAGAGCAGCAATCGCCCTTCTAGCTTTTTATTCATTTTTGGCAGAAAATCAAAATTGCTTGATGTATAAATTAAATCATTTTGAACCTGTGGATTTTGCAGTAATTTTGTAGCCTCTAAAATTGTACTGGCCTCAGTCTCATTCAAATTATTGAAAACTTCTTTAATTTTTTCAAAATTAAAGCAATAGTATACGGCAGCCTCCAACCATGTTCCCACAGTGTGAGTACAGGTTCAGGTGGTAAAGGTACGCATTTAGCAATCTCACGGAAAAAATGTACTCGTGATGGAGCTTTCAAAATTACCCGTTTTATATTAGCAATTAATTTGATGATGTTTGGGAATTGTTACATGAATCATATTTGGGTAGGTAAATTAATTTTAATCCTTCACCGGGTGTAATCATATATGGTGCTTGGAACGTTTGGATCTAAAACCAAATAATCTTCACCAAATTAAAAACTTTAAGGTTACAATGTGACTAACCTAAGATATTTATCGATTCATCTAAACACTGAGCGTTTGTTGTTGAATTGGTTTTTTCCCATTGTTTAACATTTAGCAAGAATGGTTTTTCTTCAAAATTTACCTCATCCAAAATTCCTATGATTACATTAGCGACGTATCTATACCTAACACATCGGTATTTTCGTCATTGGAGATCCATAATTTTTTTATTTTATTGTTGTTTGTTTGATAGTTTCATAATACTGCTACACGCTGTTGGAAGGTAAATTTTCCTTAAAGTTGATTCATGGGGCACTGTTTTTTCCGTGTAGGTACTTCCATAATGGAATATCTGCCGAAATGAGTGCTTCGCATAGTTTAAAACTAAACTCCGATTTTCGTTTACTTGAATCAACTGTGAATAAATTACCAATTCTTGTCTGTTGTTATTTTTTGTCAAACGCTTTTCGTGTAATTTTGTTTTTATATATTGCTCGAGTTGATTTACCATCTGACCCCATTTTTTTATCGCACAATGTGCAAAGTAAAATCTCTCCATCGGTTTGGAGAAAAACAAAGACGACAAGCTTTGGTTGGTTTTTCTTTTGCCATTTTAAAAAATAAATTTCGATTTTAGTAATATTTTTAATTATTTAAATTTTAAACTATAACTTTTAATTAGCGAATATCTCACAAAGATTTTTCTCTAACAGGTAACTTCAAACCTCAACAATTGATTAAGGGTTTAAAAACTCTTGAAAAACAAATATCTCAAGTTATTATTGAATATTTCGTGTGAAAGTCGTTTGAATTTGTAAATTCAACATAGCTGATTCAAAATGGTGAAAATAGGCCCACGGCTGTTGGAGCAGAAGAGGATTCCTCTATTAGTTCAATTTTAAGATTAGATAGCTCAGATTAAGCTTACTTTTCAAATTTACAGAATGATAAATGTAGGAAATTTTTAGGAAAAGGCAGTGTTCTAATTTTTAGAAAAAGAAGAAATTGTTCCTGTTACTATTAAATATTTTCTTAACCCGTAAAGTGCGTCGTGGAAAATGTTGCATGAAAAGAGTGGTGCATTCCAGCGGATCGCAATTTTATATTAATTATTTTTTATTCAATTAGAACAATGCTGAAAATTTCGATTAGAAAGATACTAACAATTTCAGAAAACAATTAAACGGAGGGGGGATAATTTAATTTGTTGAAAAGTAGAGCGGTTCTATGAACCGCACAACGCTCTTTACGGGTTAAAACCGACTCAACAATTTCTTCTTGGTTCTGACTCCACAGAAGTAAAAATTCCTTTAAGGTCTAACCGATATTTAAATTTAAAAGAAAATTAGCAAAATTCGTTTAAAATCAAAGCTTTTTACATCAAATGATAACAATTTTAGTGTTTGCCGTATTGATTTATTTGTTTTATACGTTTTGTGTAACTCCAAATTTACCCCTTTTGCATTTAATATTCAAACTTTTACAAATCAAATTGAGCCTTTAGTCAAACCAATTCAACATTTTACAAACTAGTTTTGATTTGAAAATGTTGACTTTGATTTGAAATAGGGAGCTTATATAGTAATCTGTTGGTGTTAGCAGCTTGCGATGTATCATTATGATGGTCATAGAACTCAAGAAGAAACTATAGAAAAACACATAACCGCAACTGAAAATAAATTTTTGTTTCCCTCATTTAAGCGAAACCATTCAGTCGCTATAACCAATTAGTATTCGTTCGACTTATAGTTTCTTATTTAGCGGATAAACCGTGAATAAAAATTAAATTTACCGGTTTATTTTAAAATTTAATTTAAATATAAGAAAAATGTAAATTTTGCGACTAGCGATGGTGTTTTTTTTGGTTGTTTTTAGTTGGGCTCTTCTGATTTTGAAAAATCTCGCTTCCCGATGCGTGATGTTCGAGGCTTAATTGGTAATTCAGTGTTATGAAACAGTCAGGTTATTCGAGAATTTTAGAACCTATTCGAAGAATACGATTGTTCGATATTTAAAAAATTACCCCTTAAGATCCGAGGGTTCTATTCTTATTGCATATCGTTTTTTTGAGTTTAGCCTTAAGGGAGAACACCACTGTGACATTTTCAAAAAATCGATTTTTTTTTTTGCCTTTAAAAAATCCTTTAGACTTAGACCCTCAAAAATATGATACAAATTCGTTTATAGTTAAAAAAAATTTTTTTTAGAAGGTTTTTGAGCATTTTCCTGAGAGCTCTTATTGAGAAGTTATTGATACCAAAAACTTTAAACGCGTTTTTCTCGAAACCGTGTTTTGGAAATCTGCACGCAGCAGAACTCAATCAATTTATGTTCAATCGACTTGAAAATTTAACTGTAGCTTCTTAAATAGATTTAAAATCGAAGTACATGAGTTTTTTTTGATTCATTAAAAATTAAAATAGATACACAACTTTTTATACGAAAATTATAGTCGCAAAATGAAACTTTTTCTTCAAACTTCTCTCAATTTTTTATTTTTTCGAATTTTTTAATTTCCTCATGTACTTCGATGCTAAAACTAATATATTTCATGAAAATATTTTATTTTTTGTTCCAGCAACAAATTTAAGACACTTCTACTGCGTGCAGCGGAGCGACTCTAGGCAAAATCACTTCTACTAAAGCTACACTAGCGCCGCCATTTTGTATTTTTTTTTACATAAAATTTTTTTTTTGTTTACTTAGATATATGCCAAATATAGCCTAAAAGTTTTTTTTTCTCTAAGCCCAACCCATTTCTCAAAAAAAAATACCAAACTAAGCACTTGAAAATGGTAGGTCACAGTGGTGTTCTCCCTTAACTTATTAAGTAGAATTAGTACTATTCATTAATATCCAGGTTTTTCTATATTATTCAAATTATTCGAAATCAATCTACATTCACATAATATAGAGATTTTTCGAATTTTTCTGGGGTAATCGAAATTGTGCCGCGGTTTATTCTAAATTTCTTAAGTTTTTTTGACTTTCATAGATCGAAATTCGACATTTTTAAAGATTTCAACACTCAAGTTTTTGAGATTATGCCAAAATTTCGATATTTCTCCGATTTCCTGTAGGCTATTCGAAATTATTCAAGAATGTCCAGGTTATTTACGTTGTACATGGCGGTAATTAGCACGTAAAGGATTTCCTTTGGTGTTACATAAGAACGGATAATTTGATATTTGAGAACTTTGAAGAATATTCAGGATACATTAAAAATTCGACATTTTAAAGATTATTTCGGAGTTCTTGATATTTTTCAAATTATATTAGAAATTTGTGATGCTTTATCGATATATTTCGAACTCGTCATAGCATAGAGTTGCAATTTGTTTTGTTTAATTTGAGGCCATTCAAATGAATCATGTCCTGTTTCATCTACTTTTGAACAATAGCCCGGATATGCCCACAAAATTAAATCTGAGTAAACTAATTGGTTTTCTTACACATGGATCGCTCGAAAATGGAAACACATGCATTCACACAACAAATATTCTGAATTTTTTCCAGAAAATATCCTTTGTAATAATAAATTTCTTAGTGGAACGTTTTGAGTTGAAAAGCTTTGATAAATGAAAGCTCTTCAAACGTTTTAACGAAAGACAGAATTTATGGAAAGCATAAATAAATTAGCAAGCTTAAAGCTCATTGAAAACAAGATCTCTAAATTAATCCCAAAATACAAGCTTTCTTTATAATATCAAATTTAAAAGTTAAATGATTTGGTTTGAAAAGCTCTTAATACAAAAGCTCTTAATAATTAATAATTTACATTGAGCACAAATATACTAAATCCTACCCAAAATTCCGTCATCCCTTGTTTTATGAAATTTCAAAGTAAAATGGTTTGTTTAAAAAAATTCAATAAATGAAAGCTCTTAAAACTAAAGCTCTTGAAAATTATTGCAAACACATAATTTATTCTCAAAAAACATTTTAAAAACCAGAAATTATTAAGAAGCTCAAAAATGTTAAGTTGAAACCCAAAAAGTATGAATTAATTGTCAAGCTTAAAGCTCTTTGGAAACAAACATTCTAAATATATCCCAAAATTCCTTTACAAAGGGTAATTTTGAGATAAATTGTTTAAACAGTTTCGATCAGTGAGAGCTCTTAAAACTAAAAGCTCTTGAAACTTTTTACAAATACATATTATATTTTGCAAATAAAACCGTGTAACAAAAACCTGAAATTATAAAAAGGTCCTAGAAATTTTAAGTTTAAACCCAAATACAAAGTATTGATTTATACCTATCAAGTGCAAAGCTCATTGTACGAAATATGCTAAATATATCCCAAAATTCCGTTCTTATGTTTAATACCAAATTTCGGAGTAAAATGATTTTATTCAAAAAGCTTCGATAAACGAACGATTATAATAATACCAAGTTCCCAGTGAAATGGTTTGGTTTGATTAAAAGCTCTTGAAAATTTACATTGAGAACAAATATACTAAATTATCCCTAAATTCCGTTACCCTATGTAAAATCGAATTTCTGAGTAAAATAGTTTGGTTCGAAAAGCTTTTCTAATTGAAATCTCTTGACAATTTTTACAAAATATAATTTTTGCTCATAAAACATTTTAAGGAAAACCTTAAGTTATGAAAATTCTCCAAAATGTTAAGTTCAAACCCAAAAGGTATAAATTAATTATAAAGTGTAAAGCTCATTGAAAACAAATATTCTAAATTTATCTGAAAATACCACTTTCCTTTATAATATCAAGTTTCATAGTAAAATGGTTTGGTTTGAAAACCTTTTAAAACTAAAAGCTTTTGATGATTGTTGATTAACTTTAAGATCAAATATTCTAAAGTTTAGCCAAAATTCTGCTACTAAAATCATACTTCTGAGTAAAATGGTTTGGTTAAAATAGCTTTGATAATTGAAAGCTTATAAAATTAAAAATTCTTGATTTTTTGCTTATACATAAACATTAGTAAAAACCTAAAAGTATGAAAAAGGCTCAACATTAAAAGTTAAGGTAAAACTCAAACTTATTTAAATTAATTATCAAACTTAAAACTAATTGACAATTTTTGCAGATACACATTTTATGCTTATACCATTTTTTAACAAAACTTACGGATAATTGGATATTTGAAAAACTTTCAAGAATATGCAAGATACTTTGAAAATTCGAAATTTTTGATATTTTTCAAATTACATATATTCGAAATTTGTGATGGTTTATCGATATATTTAGAAATCGTCAGACCATTGAGTTGTAAAATGTTTCGTGTATACTCGCTTACATTATGACTGTAATTTAGGAAACCTGTTTTATTATTGTAACATTTTATTGTGTGTTTTAATAAGCAAAAGTTAGTTCTCCATGAGGAGTGATTTCGAATTTTGATTTTACCTTCCTTTGTAAAAAGAAAGAAAGAATTTATTGAACGGAATATTGAACGATGTGAAATTTAACCTTCAAACAACTATTTAGAAAAAGATATAAGAATTCATAACTTCACAAAAATGTTTTATAAGATTTACTCGTATCTGTAGCATAAAACATCGAGAACGACAAAAGTTCTGTTGTAATTTTTTTAAATCTATCTAAATGTTCTAATCTATAGGTATTCTACATTCAAACTTTGCACAAGGCAAAAAATCATAAGTCAAATTCTTATAAATTATTAATTAAATTTAAATATTTTCACCACATTGCATAAATTATTTACATAAACTATAACTGGAAATGTATTCTGTATATTATAGATTCAGGTTGAGTGGTACTTTATTAGCCATAAATCTTTTTGCCACGGAAACTAAATTTTAATCCATAATCATAAAACATATATATATATACAGAGTGTACACACACGTATAGAAAAACACTTTGAAACATTTAAGGTTGTTGGAGATGATAAATTGCATTTTTAATGATTAATGAGATAATATTGTTCTTGAAAAAATATAAATTTACATCATTTTCCGGTTTTATCCCCTATAAATTGTTGTTACATTTTCTATTCCATTTTAATGTAAATTAGATGAAAAATAAAGGTTTATGTGAATAAACTGTAAATTGTATATACCGTAACAAAAACACTTAATATAAATTTAATATCAAGTTTAGTCATTTTGATTATATACATCTTTGGAAGTGGTAGAACATGTAGCCTGCGTATTTCTGTTATACCTATAAATAGAATACATCAAGTCATTCTATGTCGTTGAACGTTTCATGAATACTAATTAAACGATTTTTTCAGTTTTTTGTTTATTTTGTTGTGCTTCTTTAAAGTTGAAGATAATTCAATTATAATGGTAAATTGAGTCCACTTGTTGTATATTAATTAGTCCAACCATCATTTCGTAAAGTCCAAAATCTTTAATTTAATTATTGCTATAACATAAATATACATCATTTTGGGTACCGTACACTTCGCTAGTGTCTAACCTGTTATTAACCAGAAAGCCGGCTCAGTATTTGGTATTTTAAGAGTTAAACGTGTTCTTCAAAACTAAAAAATCCTTACGTATGTAAATGTTAGTTGATTTCACTTTTATTACTGAGTAGTTTGGCAAACTATGTACATATGTGCACATGCGCATTATAAGGAAATGCTTGAAACTTTTTTATCTGACCATTTCGTTAGAATAGCGAATCCAAAGTAAAGTGTAAGAAGCAAAATTTCTAGGCTACTTACCTAAATAAATTAATTTAATGCTACAATTTTTTTATAACGAAGGGAAATACTTTTAAGAGTTTGACCACTTTTTACAGAAACTAATTTCTAAGTATCTAATAGATATAATTTGCCATTAAACTTGGAGAAATAAAATCTATTTTAAAAACGAAATAGTTGACAGGACTAATCGGTAACCGGTTGCTATTGTTTATTGGTGAAAAACACGACGATACATCTTATCTGCTTACTCTATATAAAAACTACTTTACCGACTCGACAACTTTTTAAAATGGCATCAACTGAGTTTTTTAATGTTAATCCAACCATCAAATTAAGTGGAATTTTGTCGTCGACAATGTCACCATCAAAATGCCAAGATATGTTGCTTAATAAAAACACTTAACGAGTTTTCACTTTGCACTTTTCAATTTATTTGTAACTTTTCGTTTAATTGTGTTCCAAGAATTGAAAATTATGAAATAAAATAAAGTAATATAAAGTGAAAAGTTCAAATGTTCCACGAATTGGTAATTATCGAATTTACTAAGACTTTTCAAATAAATGAATTGTTTGAATCCATAAAATCGTTCCATTATGTAACTGATAAGTTAATATTTTGCAATGCATGGATGATTTTTGGAAAGAAAATTTTCAAATCGCAATTATATTTTTAGAATTAATGGATGTCAACATGTTTGGATGCGAAATTTTATTTGGTTGTGATGAGTATGAAGTATTTCAAAGTGGGTTAATTAGCCTGGAAGAATTTGATTTAGTGTTTTCAAAATAAAAAAATTCCTGTGCTCAGTGTGGATTAACAGGACAGAAAAGTATAATATTAAAATAATTATTTATTACATCTGTTTAATTTACGAGAATTATATTTATCGTGAGAAAAATTACATCTAGGAAAACATTTTACAGTGAATATATAAATTGGCAAAATATAACCATTGTTATAGGACAAAAAGAAAACTAACGTTAATTGAATTAAATTATGGATGGTAATGATGGTGGTGGTTTACAGGACTTACATTTTTTTATATTTGAAATTATTTGTTATAATTATATTGAGATCAGTTAAGCATAATTGAAGACATGAGTGGATGAAGGTGATATGTAACATTTTTTTTAATTTTGTTTTTTTTACATGAATGAAGTTGTATGTCCGTATAGGCATTCTATCCCAATAATTCTTCGCAAAACTAGAGAAATTTAAAGCGGATGAAGACTAAACTATACTAAGAACAAGTATTTTAAAACAAATCGTCGAAACTTTGAAGGTCGTTTCTGTAAAATTATGAAAATGTTACATATCATCTTCATCCACTCATGTCTTGAATTATTAGAAACATTGTAATCCGCGATGTATTTTTTATGCAACGAATGTTTAAACATTTTAATCTATTTACTTTTATCTCATTTGGCAAGTCATCAGACAACAGTAAGCCTGCATAAAAAACACAGTATCTTGGAAACCTGATAACAGTATCTTGGAAACCTGTAAAATTTTGATATTTTTGTTTGCCGTTCCGTTACTTCATAATTTTCACGGAATAATAAACCACAATTTAGTAAATCAAGGTGGATTTTATAGATAATCAGTAAGAATATATAGCATGTAACCGAAAGAATACTTACTGAATATAAATTTTTACTTGGAGAAATATGAGAAAATTGAAAAGTTGCTTTTAGAACTTTGTTCTTTAGAATTTGTAAGGTAATTTGATACCGGACACAAAGTTCCTCCAGACAGTAGTTGAATAGACAGATGATGACAGGTACAATATTTTGTCCATTCGATAAATTGGAGTATTATTGATAAATATTAGAAACCTGATGTCAATTTAAAAATATTGAAGTTGGTTTTATTATAGTTTAATTTGAAGCCGATAAACACCAATGGTTTAAACTTATTAAATCGTTTAATAGTAAGAAGTTTGTCCTAGACCCCAAAACTTTTTATTAGTCGCCTTTTAACGCAAAGTGGCTGACATCTGGTGAACGCTTTTACAAGTTAGCCAATGGTGGTCAAACGGTAAATAAATGCATAATTACACATGTTTCTTAGTGAATTTAGAATTTACATATTTCAAAATAATCGTTTTTTGCAATTAAAACATTAAACTCATTTAGATAGGTAATTAATTTATCAATAATATTTGAATTTAAATATAAATGCGGTTCATAAATAACCGGTTACCACCATTGGCTCGTGCAAATCGTATCGCCTCTTGGGGCACTTTAAAGGCGAATATAATGGTGGTTTGCAAAAATAACAAGAAAACCTTTCGGCGGATTTTTTCTTTTTATGAGATTGATATAATTATTGAGCTGAATAATAATAAATAAACTGATCTCAAAAATCAAAATGTTCATCTTTCGATATTTCTAAAAGGTTACTACGGCTGAAACGTACATTTTCATATTGAACTAAATCCATTCTATCCAAAACATATCACCTTTCCGGAGCAACTAAGTGTGGAATCCTAAATTTAATTTTTTTATATCCATATGGTCATTTTAGAGTCTTAGCCATGTAAAATGCTAAAATGCTTGTTTGATTAAATGGCTACATGAAACTTTATTATGCAAAATAATTATTTTGCATTTCCAGAGACTAATTTTCGATAAATGCTATTTTGCCATGAATATATCAAATTATCTATAAAACCTATTTAGCTATGGAAATGAATATTATACTTTATAGCAATTTGGATGAGCACACAGCATTATAGCCCAAAAATTTAGCATTTGAGAAAGCTAAAATCATTCTCCACTTTGGCCAACGTGACACGTTTTTGTCAGTCATTTTAACGTAATTTTGACTTTTTAGCATTTGTAGCAATGCTGTTTAGCCCACAAAAACTGGAAGTAGCTAAATGTGGAATCCGCATGTACTTTTCCCCACCATTTTCCGAAAAGTGATATGTTTTGGATAGAACGTTTGGGATAGATTGGTCCAATATGAAATTATCCATTTCATTCATATCGAAAGAAAATTCATGAAAATTTTGATTTTTCAATTACCGATAGATGCATGTTTGGCGATAGAAAAAAGTTTTGAGATATCGATTTTCTTAGATATGCTTAAGATCCTAAATTACACTTTTTCGAATAATCGATATTTCAATAGGTAATCCCCATAATGAATTTTAGTGGTTCATCATGATTAAAGTACACACATAGGCCTATCAGAAAATTATACTGGCATGTTTGCCGATAGAAGAAAATTTTGAGGTATCGATTTTCTTAGATATGCTTAAGATCCTAAATTTCACTTTTTCGAATAATCGATATTTCAGTAGGTAAACCCCATAATGAATTTTAGTGGTTCATCATGATTATAGTACACACATAGGCCTATCAGAAAATCATAGTGGCATGTTTGCCGATAGAAGAAAGTTTTGAGATATCGAATTTCTGAGATATTGGTAATATTAAGTTTTTAAATTGTCAAACTTTGTCGATAAATATATTGTGAATGCAATGATCGTTTATTAAGCTAAAGGGGATTGTCTCTTTGAAAGTCCAAATAGTTTAAATCTTAATAAATCTTGTCTATTTGGATTTTTTAAATTTAGCATTAAGTTCAATTATTTGATTTGAATGAATTTTTTCTTGTACATATAATAAATTTGCCCGAATGTATGCTTTTTAAACACGCATCCTAACGCATTTTTATTGTTGTTGTAAAATCTAATATTAATTTAGGATAAACTTCATGCGCATGTCGCAATTGTGGAAGATAATATATAAATGATATTTACAATTTTAATAGAAAGAGAAGTTTAGTTGTCTGTATTAAATCAATAAGATTCTTTCGGCTTTTTATAGACACAATATATTAATAATAATGGCATTCACAACATTTTCGACTTGTCAATCAGAAAAATGAAGAGGCCAGTCATTTATAATATATCTTCCAAAAAAGTAGAAATATCAAAATCCCCCCCCGTACTTTAACCCGACAGTTAATACAAAATGTATTTTTACTCTAAAAATGAAAACCTTTCCTTGCGTTACGAAAGAATCTTATTGATTTAATACAGACAACTAAATTTCTCTTTCTATTATTCCAAAACCAACACAAATGTCTTATACAAGCCATATTATTGCCATACAAACACAAAATAAAACCTACCAAAACCAACACAAATGAATCACTTATTTGAGAAACCCGATAAGTCCCATAAACATGGTTCTGAGAAAATTAAAAAAAACTGTCAGTCTATTGAAAATTGTATGTTTTTTTAGTTTAGCTATAATTGATAAATGTTAATGATTTGTAGGGTTTATAACTCAAACGATGCGCCTTGCTATTAAAAGCAGATATTTCATAAAATGTCAAAAAACTCATAATGGATATATCGGGTTTCTCAATTAAGTGATTCAAATGTCTTATACAAGCCATATTATTGCCATACAAACGCAAAATAAAACCTACTATTTCTGTAAGTATTAGCGTCATAATACAGTATAATCTTTACATACTTTGATTTTAAATTGTAGTTTGTATCAAAAACAGTATAAAATATCACTAACACTTACAGGAAATAGTAGGTTTTGGATTTAATAATATGTGTGCGTCACGGAAATAATATGGCTTGTATAAAACATTTGTGTTGGTTTTGATTATTCGTGTTGGCATTAAACACACAGAAATGAAAAGTTTTCCTTGTGTTTTTTGATTTAGTGAATTTATTTATAATTCGCTAAGTCAACTACGTTCTTTCCTCATACTTAATGTATGGAGTTGGAATTGTATTTTTGTAGTTTGGTCGTAGCTACCTGATGAGTAGATCGAACTTTTTGTTTTGAGATTATCAGTACAAAACCAAACTACCCACAGAAAACGCAAGGAAAGTTTTTTATTTTTAGAGTAAAAATACATTTTGTATTAACTCTCGGGTTAAAGTACGGGGGGGATTTTATATTTCTACTTTTTTGGTTGATATATTATAAATGACTGGCTTCTTCATTTTTCTGATTGTCAAGTCGAAAATGTTGTGAATGCCATTATGATTAATATATTGTGTTTATAAAAAGCCGAAAGAATCTTATTTATTTACAATTTTAGTGTATTTTCTTATAATGTTCTGCTACCTTGTCATTATATCTGGGCATTCGTCTGGTCACAAATAAACGGCTGGTTTACAATTGTGCTTCAAATTTGGATGTTTTTCTTTATTGCAATTGAGCGCTTGCCACTTGTAGGGGCTATGACCTCAATCTATACGGCGCCTGTCAATATTTGCTTAGCAGCACTGGCATACTCTGAACAGGAACTTTTCGTCTTGTGTTGCTTCACGGTTTCACCAATTGCTCTCTGAGAGTAATGGGAGTCCTTCGTTAAAAAAATTTTAATTAATTCAATTCTGGATGGAAACTGATTTTTAATTTGGAAACTAAATAACATATGCGTGTGTGTCAGACAACTGAAAATAACACACACTGTTTTTATATCCTTTAATATACTCTTCCACAATATCATTGACATTAATTGTCAAATTCAAAAATAATTTAAATGTCATTTTGTTGTCATTTGTTATTTTTGTAATTTTGAGACGAAACACCACAAATTTACAACGCTCAATTTGTGCATGAAGTTCCGTACAGAATTCATTAAATGGTTGACGTTCCTTTTGAATCAAATTGTTTAACTTGAATGATTCCATTGTAGGCAATGTGCATCAAACGCTTTCATAACGTCATTCAATGTTCGTTGCTGAGTGTCTTCTATTGTGCGCTCAGCAACATCTTCCGCTGCTGGTATAGCTCGAGTTACTTTGACCGTACCAAGCAATGCATCTTGCGATCCGTAATTTGGAAACATTGGGCGCTTTCAGAGCACCATATAGTTGGCAACATGTTGAGTAAAGTCACGGCCAACGCTATGAAATTTAAGAACTTTAAACATGATGCCAACAGTTTGCGAATCTGAAAGCGCCCAATGTGTTGTTTCCAGTTTTTCCAATCCGATCACAAATTTGTGAAATCTAGTTCTCTTAGCTTATAACACCACCCACTTAGATTAGCCGGTGTTATATAATTTTATGTATTGACGCGGAATAAACACACTAGATTATTAAATTGGGACGCGTATATCGCGCGCCTGTTTTGTATTATAATCGTTAAACTTTTACAAAATGTTAATCACCACACACTGTTTTTATAGCCGAATATTTCCGTAAAATTTATTTAAAAAAAATAACAAAAGAATATTTTATGAAATTTGACACAACCGATGCGTACGTACTGAAAACAGAATACCGAATCTGTTGTTGTTAAAACCAAATTCGTATACGAAGCGAATTTGAAGCGGATGAATAAAAAATAAAGGGGAACGAAAACAAATGAATTACAGTGGATTTCATTTATAACGACTATGAATATAACGACATTAGGGATATAACGACGAAATTTTACGGTCCTTTGAGGTCGTTATTTGTGAAATCTATCCTATCTATAACGACATTCGGATATAACGACGGAATTTGATCGGTCCCTTGGAGGTCGTTATAGGTGAAAACTACTGTATTTTGTTTGGTTATCCACTGAAGTATATATTTGATAAATGAATTATGCGATGTGTTGCTTGTTGGTTGGAATGTAAGTTGCACCAATGTTCACCATAGCGCTGACACTTGGGATTTTTGATGTCGTGGTGTGTACAGTGATGCGTGCGCCACTATACGTGATTGGTATATGTGGCGATGAACGAGTGATAAGTATTTATGTGAATAATTAAATTTAATGATGAGTGAGTCGCTACAAGCTCTTTCCGTGCGTTTACTCGAAAAATAGCTTCAGTAACTTTTATGGTAATTTCGCAACAGTAGAACTTGACGGACATAAAATTTTCTAATAAGTTAGTAATTTTTTTCCCCTTCATACCAACTTGAAAAAACATAATTTTTTTTCTTGTATGAAAAGTAAGATGGCCTTGACGGAATATAATCTCGAATTAAGAAGATCCAAAAGGGCTAACTGGAGGAATTTCTGCGAGGGAATCAATGAATTGCCCTCTGCAGCTCGCCTCCATAAAGTCTTTTCTAGGGATCATTCAAATGGTTTAGGACTTCTTCAGAAGCAAAATGGGAGGTTCACTGAAAACGGGAAAGAAACCTTACAGGTACTATTAGATACTCAATTCTCGGAATCAGTAGTGGTAGGAGCCCAAGAAGACCCGCATGACCCTCCAAGTAAGGTGGCCTATGCGCCTTACAGTAGGATCTGGTGTCTCTCTGAGAAAATGTTCACACCCATCAAGGTGAGATATGCTATTGGATCTTTCAAACCTTTCAAATCCGCTGGAGGGGATGGTATCTTTCCAGCTTTACTTCAAAAAGTTTTTGAGGTAATACGCCCTAGCTTCCAGATGTTTCGGGCAAGTTATGCTCTTAACTATATTCCGAAACTAAGAAGAAAAGTTAATGGAGTCTTTATAACTAAATGAGTGAGTCGTTCGGACACCCAGCCCAAGGCATTAGTTAAGTATATTATAAGTTTCATACAGACGCTACCAAAGGAGCCATTAGTCGAAGTGGCTTGAATGGCCACATGGCCCTTGGCTCCACTGAACGCAAAGTGTCAGTTGTCATTTTAATTTGGGTTGTCACATTCAATTGTGACATTTCATTTTACATCAACTCGTTACATATTTCACTAGCGCAAATTATTGTATACAAGCTGGTTTGCAATTTTACTCTCATGGGCTTTATTTGATGAAATTTGAAGGAAGCATAAATAAATTATTAAAGACAAATTTGTAAAGCAATAAATTCATGAATATTATACCCAAAATCGTAATTTAAATCTTACAAATTAATCAATAACTGGAAAATTGTTAACATCAAGCAAACACAGTCGGATACACAAAATATCTCGATTTTATCAACACACCACCATAAAAAATATATGTATACATAAATAAGTTGTTATAGCGTAAATTTTTGCTGTTGTTTAGTAGACGCTTTTTTACTTTATAAACATCTAATAAATTTTACGATGAACTCTCACTGCGATTTCCATTACCATTTTCTTATGTGTTTGGTATAGATCTGAACGTAAATCGAAAAGAAATAAAGAAGTCAAGTGAGTGAGAGATCCAATTTGAATACTATACAAACCATAAACAAAGTTATCGAAATCAATCTATCCTTTTTGATAAATTATATGGTTCGTATTTTTAGAAAAAAAACATTCCATAAATTTATTTCTTGTTTATTTGCTTTTCCTAGGTTTCTATTTTGGTTCATAAACAACAAATTCTATGTACTCTACCACATAGCCGATATCCATCGATTTACTCGTTTGTATATGCTGAGGAGGAAAAAAGGCACACACAAGAAATGTTTATTATTCCGAATTTTAATAAAATTAAAAAAAAAAAAAAAAATATTTGAAATTGTATTTTCAATAAAATAAAATATTTTATGGTTTTTTTCTCTTTTATCCAATTTATCCAGCAGACATTGGAGAATATATTTTTGGTGCTACAAACATTCTTGTACGATGTGGTATACGGTGATTGCAAATTATGTGAAGCATAATCAAGATTGTTATGGTTATCTGGATTCTGTGTGTTGTTTGCACAAAACCATAACAGTATTTAACTTTTGACCAATTTTACGAGTCAAATTGTGGTAATTGATGTGATCAATTTTAATTGCTATGAAAAGAATTACTATGTAGGTCATAAAATCAATGAATAGGTATAATTTTATTATTCAATCAAATATTGGTTAAATTAACATAAAATAAATAACATCAAAAAATGTGTAAAATAAGTATGATGAGTAAGCTGTATTAATTTTTTGGAGTCATGTGTGGACATTCCCTTTCACGGAAATTCCTCGGATAAATCATACCATTCTGCTGGCGAGAACGGAATTTACAGTAATGTAAAAATTGTTCAATAATATGTGCTGAAATTGTACCGCCAATACCTGGCATCGGTGGTATTTCACAAGTAAATTGTTCCGGATTTTCAATTACTGCTGGCAATTCACCCTTTTTCTTGTGTTTTCTGCAGGGATCGGATGGGTTCGAAACTTTTGATGATACATCGGAAAAAAGTGTTGTTGAATCGGACGTCGAACTGCTTATTTCAGAACGTTCTGTAACAGGTAACTCGGCTTCGATTGATTGAGGAGTTTTGCATTGTGATATAGCTTCATCAAGATTACACTCTGGCTCAGGCGCTAATCCCAATATCATATGATCGGATATTTTTTTGTTCAAAATTTTTTTGTCCACATTTTCAATACCACTTTCAACAAAAATATTATCCATCGAATCTTCAGGTTTTTCAACCGCTGCAGCATCAACAGCGCTATCACGGATAGGGGTTCCTAATGGTCGTGAAGGACCCTCTTTTTCCACAAGGGAGACCTCAGGTTCTGGTGTCTCCGGACCACTTTGTTCTGGAACCACTACCTGTTCACCAAATACTTGGTATGACAATTCTTTTCCGCAAATCTCATCTTTCTTGCATTCTTCGACAAAATAATCAAACAATTCTTCCATATCGGTAAACTGAACGCCCTGCTCTTCGGCTGCCTCTAAATATTGTTTTAGTGGTCCAAACTCGATAATTCGCTTAGTTGAATCTCCAACATTTCCCAAGCCCTTAACCTTTTCTACATCACTCATAAAACTTAATACGGATGAAGTATCTGAGCAGACCACCGCACCTTTCTCTTCGGCTTCAGCTAATTTTGCCAAAATGTCCCGAATCACGGATTCAACAATTTTTAATTTCTTATATTCCTCAGTTTCTTCTTCTCTAGCTATTGCAGCTGCCTTTGTTTTAGGAGTCACAATATATCTAACATTGTCAAAGTCGAAACTTTCATCTGAAGATACGATCGGTGTATCATCCGATATTTGCGACAACGACTCAAACTCTAAAAAATTATAAGACTTATCACGACAATGTTGCGAGGCGAAATGGTGAAGCCACGACCAAGGCGGGCCAATTTCTCTAATCAGTTCAACTTTTTCTTCCTGTAGAATTTTCTTAGATTGTTCATTAAATGCCTCAAATAATTGGTCACGTTTTTCTAGTATTTGAAGCTCACGTTTACGGGCATGTTCAAAATTCATTTCCGTTATTTTGCCAGGCCCTTCATATGAGTAATGACTCTCCTTGTTTACTTCATCCAAAAGTACAAGAATGCTATTAAAATCGTTTGTCTTTTTAAGCACCTCATGCGGATCATTAAAATCACCAACAAATTTAAAACTTGAACTTATCTTGGATACATCAGAAATAGCGACTGCGGAGGGTATGTCCAGTTTTGAAGCAGAGTTGCAAACAAGGCTACAATTAGAAGATTCTGCTTTTATTGAAAAGTCCTCTAAATGTTTTTTCCACTCATCGATAATTGCATCGCGGAACGCAACTGATGATAGAATCTTTGGCTTTTCGGGTGGAGTCACTTTTTCTTCAAGTTCTCCATTATCACTGTCGGTTCAAAAAAAAAAAATTATAATAATAATAATAATTTAAATTAACTCATTTGAATTTATAAACATTTTTGCACAACTTACAGTACTTTACGCCCATTTTCAAATTTGTGCTCTACCGAACAGTCCATCTCTGCAATAAACGTAAAACAAATTTGCAACATCCACATTGGGATTGGCGATGATCCACCTTCCACTTCATCAGTTAGGAAATCACAGATCAAATCAACCGTTTCAATTAAATTCTGAATCAAAAACCAAAAACGAATAAAAAGAAAATATTTATGATAATCCCATAGTTATGATATATAAACTAATATACATACTTTGCTTAAAGTTCCAACTATAACAGCAAACACTTTTAGCCAGTGAATATAGTTCCAATCATACATGCGACAAAGAGATAATATCTTGAATAGGTCTTCCTAAAAATAAAAAAGAGAGCAAATATTTTTTTTTTAATATGCATGTCGAAAAAAATGTTGGTTCTTACTTCAGGTAAACAAAGCCCTAGCCACTTCTTTTGTAACACATCACGTTGAACATAATAACCTTTGCCAATCTGTATAAAAAAATACAAAAAAAAAAAACGAATTAAAAATTGTGCGTTAAAAAAGTTGATCGTTTATAGTGATGATGCTTTCGACACGTGTAACTAGGTGACCGCAGCATTGAACATTTTTTAATTGAAATGGGAGAAGTTTGCGGTGTCAACACATTTTCCTTGTATTGTGAGGAATTTAATAACTGCGCGAAATTCAATATTTGACATTTTTGAAAATAACTCTAAATACGACTTGTTCTTTCAGCTATGGGGCATGCAAAACGAGTTTGATTTTGTTTCCGCACATCAGATGTCATTACCGTCGTGATAAAGGTTACAATAATGTTTAATGTTTAATTTTATGGCTACGAAGTTCGAACGCGTCGCTAAACGACTTATAAACATTTTAAAATATACAAATTCTTTTCTGTTATTAAATTCACCATACACTTTCGATACAAAACACAAATAACATTTGCCATGCTAACCTTTACCGAGGGTGCTGCATTCTAAAACAGCGGCGAATATTGTTACTATAAGCATGCCCTATTGGAATAGAATGACACTAAGCAAACAAACATGGAAGTTTTTGTTTATGCCTAAAAATGAAAGGGGGGGGGGGGGGGTGGGGATATATCCATCTCTTTATGTTTCATTCAACTTAATATTCTGCCCTCGTAAAAAAAATTTAGGGCTAGAAATTGAGAAATCAAATAATTCTTCTACGGTAAACTTTGTAATCATTTCGTTAATTGGTTCATGTTTTCTTAGTTTGTTATGTGTTTATTGTCCAACCATAGACATTCATACTAGATTTCTCATTTCATAGTAACTAAAGGAAAAAAACAAAAACTTCTGATAATTCCAATGTATCGTTGTGTTGTGTATTTTATAAGGCAATAATTTTAGAATGCGTTGCAAATATAATACGTATATGCAATACACCGATAATATTTGAATGGAAAATTTTTGTTTTTATTTTCTGTTTTTAGTCAAATGAGAGATCTATTATGATTGTCTATGGTCCAACAATAAAAGAAGAGTCAGTTTTACCAAAGAGTACGTTGGCAATTAGAGCATCGGGCTTAAGCTATTACGGCTGGTTGAAGAAGATGGAGGGCGATAATCTTTAAGGTAGTAAGGATGGACCTGGTTATACATCCAAATAAGTTTTTCATAACGAAAAGTAAAATTTGCTTTTAAGTATTTTCAATGCTATCTATCTTATATCAACATAGCTGAAATATAATATCAATAAAAAATATCCTTTGATCCACATTTCATTTGTCCATCGTCTGATGGAACATTCTACTCTTCGACCCATTCGGCCTTTCGACTCATTCGATTCTTCGACATTCGGCGTTTTGACAGGGATGAAAAATCGGAGTTGATGAGTCGGGCTATTTTACCGGAGTTAGAGTTGGAATCGGAGTCGAGGAGTCGGACTATTTTACCAGAGTCAGAGTTGGAGTTGGAGTCGGAAAAATACTGACCGGCTCCAACTCTAGATTTTATATTTCCTTTCCTATTAAAATGCACCTTACCCTTAGTTACAAAAAGACTCCAATCAGTATATTTGACTTCCGGCCAATTTTATAAAGGATGGCGTAGCGTAAAGTTTCACTTAGGAAAAATCTCAATTATCCCCGCAACACAAATAAAATCATCCAATAAAATAGAGGCAAACCTGCACGTTATTTGGCAATCGTTTAAAATGATTTTTCTAATATTACAGAAAAGCGCACAGTCATATTGACCAGCCGTGATCTTCACCTATTAATCACCAAGGAAACGGAAACCCTGTTGAAGAAGTAGAAGAAAAACATGAATTCGAAAAATGTCTAGATTACTATGAGAAATCGAAACGACTTCGGATTACAAAAATTCAGGATTTTCTTTTTTTATGGCTTAGAGAAAGTGGAAAATATCCACAGAAGTAGGTACGAATCTTAATATTCTTGAGGATATACCAACTAATTTTAAGAACAAATTCGTAATTAATTTAAATTGTAGAATTTTTTTCTTTTATTTCTTTAATTATTCTTTAATTTAATTTTTAATTTTTGTTATGTATGTTTATGTTATGTTCTTATGAAGATAGAATTTGAAAACGATGAGTAGTATAACTTTTATAATATTTTGATTACAATGTAGAAGTTGGAGTTGGAGTAAGAGTTATAATCAGAGTCGGCCAGTCAATTTTTATACATCGGAGCCGGACCGCCGGAGTTGGAATCAAAGAATTATTTTACCGACACCGCAGTCCTGCTTTTTACATTCGGCTTTCCAACCCATTCGGCCTTCGGCCTTTCGATATTCGGCCTTTCGACATTCGGCCTTTCTACATTCGGCCTTTCGACATTGGCCTTTCAACATCAAACGGTTGCAATGACATGCAGAGAGGGTACAAATAAACAAATATTAAGACTCAATAATTAGAATCTGTTGAAGATATAATTAATTGGTAAATATATAACCATAGTTTACCTCTTCCACAATATGAAGGATAAAATCTTAATATGGTCATTGAACCCTAAAAAATATAAAACACATCCCAAATCAAACTCCGAAAAACAAGACAAGCATATGGTTATAATTCCTAATTGCGTGCACCGAAACAAAAACTAGAAAACATTTTAAACTAAAATTTCTAAAGAAATTTTCCTCTGGATCACATTTGAAAACTTTCAATACGATTTTGCTCAAAAAATTGTGTGATTTAGTGAACCCCTTACTTAAAAAAATACGCGGGGGCCAAATGTAACACAAATAAGACCCCATTTTTAAAAACAACCAAATTTAGACACATGTCAGAATTGATTTTTTTTTTCTCGCTAATGTATCTTCAATGTACTGAAGAGTTGTGCATACCGCGTTTAAATGTTTCATAGCTTCCAACTTAAAAGTTCAAAAAATTAATATCTATTCCAGGCATGCAATATTTCACCAATATTTTAAAATTTATTTTTCTATTGATCATTTCTATATTTTTTAAATGTTTTGCTTCTGTTGTTTACTCAAGGCATCGTCAAAAATACTTTCTAATGTAAATGTGACACATTTTAACGGAGGTTGAAAATAATTCAAATTCTGCTTTAGTAGTCGATCTACGACTGACTAATAAATAGATGACGATTTTTTCGCTTAACGTGGCCGACCGATCACATCTATGGAAACGACATGGTTTGGAAAAAGTTCAAGCTATGCATACCTGGATGAAACCATGTTTCACAAATCCATGTCAAAAAACGTTTTTTTTTTCTTAGTGGATCCATTTGGTATAACTTTTAATTCATCAGTTTGTGCATCAATGATAGTAACTTTGCATTTCAATTCACTTAAATTGGTGTAAGTACAGTATTATGAGAGCAAATTTGTTCTACAAGAAATTTCCTATCGAATTCGACCTGTTATTTATATCGAAAAAACACGTAATGCGTTTTTAGCACCCATTTTCGTAATACGCTTCTTAATTTCTTACCTTTAAAAATCTGATATCTACTAGTAAATACCGGCCTTTCCGATAAGCTAGCCCGAACTAAAATTTAGCTTCCATTTAAGCATACATTAAATTTGCATTTTTGGCTTTTTGTCGTTAACAAATTTTGATTTCATAATTTTTTATACTTTTAATTTTTGAGTTAATTAATTAATTCGTGCAATTTCTAATATGCAGCCGATAATAACATTTTAATGTCAACACCCCAAAGATAGACAGGTTCATGTATAGTCAATAATTTTTAATTTTATTTAAAGTTAATAATTTCCGAAAAATGTAAGATTCGGAAAATATTAACTTTAAATAAAATTTAAAATTATTGAGTATACATAACCTGTCTATCTTTGAGGTGTTGAATATAACTACTTCTCGGAGTTATCTGTAAAACATATTAAAATGATATTATCGGTTGCGTATTAGAAATTACACGAAATAATTAATTAATTCAAAAAATTAAAAGTAAAAATTTGCTTTGTAAATGTGACGATCAAAATTTGAAACGAAATTTGGCTGAGTTATCATAGTATAATTCGCTAATACAACCTGTATACAGTATATATTCTGTATATGTAAATATATAGAATGTAAATTGTCGTACAATCAGTCCAGCCGCCACGGCCTGATGGGAGGATTGATTTTTTCATAATTAGTTCGAAACTGGATTTAAATTCTGTTACATTTTTCGGAAAATATTAACTTCAAATAAAATTAAAAATTTCAGTTTCTCCTGTAGTAATCTAGTTGATGATTATAATTTGTACTGCAACAAACTGCTTGGTACAGCAAGGAATTATTTTTCGAAAACATCGATTTAACTTTAGTAAAATATTTATTCATTGCAAATGGCTGGTTAAATTAACCCTCTCAAACGCCTTGTACAATATATTGTACATCAACTTTCATCGCTTGGACCAACCGTAATTTTTAATTTTTGTCTCATTTCTCTTGTGCGATCGTTCTCTTATGTATTTATGTTCACACTACAGTTTTATGAGCATTGCCATATCATAGCAGTGCATAATTGTGCTACGTATTTTATTTTTGGAAGAAAGTCAATTTTAAATGGCGTTTGAAAGGGTTAATGTTAACTAAAGCAAATTTATATTGGTTGAAAACCCGAAATCGAAAGTTATACTCTGGTAAAGAGTTTATTCTCGGATTAAAGACAATTGAAATATCCGCCCTAAGTAAGTCAAGCTTAATAGATAAATTATGCGCGGATACAAGGAGGAGGGGGTGGGGGGGGGGTGTTAAATGCGGTAATTACTCCTCCCAAAATGAAACAAACACCTCTAATAAAACACCTAAAACGACAACATAAATATTAATTGACAAAACGATGAATAACTAATTTAAAATTATTAAAATAATTGAATTCTATACAAGAAATTCGATGACTTTTTCTAATAAAAGCGGATTAATGACCTAAATTTCAACTCGAATGTTGTTTTTAATTTGTTGAATTGTTTGTGGCTGATTAGCATAAACCTTACATTTTAAATAACTCTAACCTTACTTTCTTCTTATTGAAGCCAAAAATCGTTTACACGCAATTCATTCAATTTGGATCACAAAAAAACCAGTTAACATGTTGCTATAATGTTCCACATTCATTGTAAGGGCATTTTCCTGTTCGTTTTCAAAGAAAAACGGCCCAATGATGCCGCCAGCCCATAATACAGAAATAATGCTAAAAAATGAATTAAATAATGAATTGCGTTAAATAATGTACTAATGAAAAGAAATCTTGATTACATTTACCAATAAATTTAAAATCAAATGTGAACAACAAATTTTGTATTTACGTATATCGTCGGCGGAACTCGCCGAATTCGTAAGTCCAAAAACAATTTTTTTCAGGAGGCAATGGAAACTATCTCTCTACTAGTTATTGTTACAGGGAAAAATTAATTTACTTTCAAAGTTTTTCCACTTTTATGATATTTTAGAAACGGCAATCGAATCACAATTTTCTCTTCTTTCGTTCGATATGAAAAACGCAAAATTGGCAATTTGGCATACTTACGTATTTTGCAAATTTTACCGACGATATCTCAAATCCTAATTGAAATCAGCAAATTACTAACACTAAAGAAGAAAGCATCATAAATTCCGTCCGACCAAGTCCTTACCTAAATACAATATATTTTATAAATAATTAAAACCGAATGTGTCGCTTTTTAATTAATAACCTTTTCCTAAAAGATATTTCTGTTTATGTATATGATAATTATACATTAGTTACAAATAATCCCCCTCCCCCCTTTCAAACTTAAAAGCTGGATCTGCCCATGAGATAAACGCACGTGGTCTGTGACGCCAAATGACAACACAATATAAAACATTTTGGTTTATTTTTTTATGAAATAGTTCATTTTTTGTGTTTTGTGAATAAAACGAAATATGTAGTAACAAAAATGATTTACATACTTTTAAGACTGTGGACCAATAGTCAAGTAACTTGTTCTTTTACCTACTTTTTAACAGTGTACAGTGTAAGTTCAAATATTGTACTAAAAAGTTTGGTAAAATATGCGAAAAGAGGTAACTGACTTAGTTTTAAACTTTTTCACGTTTCACTGATTTTTGCTAAAATTTTCGAGTTTCCATTGTATGTAATGCTTATGATTTGCTACGAATTAAAAAAAAAAAATTTTTTTATAATTTTCATAGCAACACAAGCATTATAACAATGTTCTGTTATTTACGTTTTTTTTGTTTTTATTTTTTAATTTTCATAGCAAATCATAAGCTTTACAATTAAAATATATTCCTTCAGGTGACCTTGGGAGGTCATGGAAAATACATATTCTAACGTACAATTGATCGCTCTTTTCAAATCCGATGTTAAAAACTGGGATTTCCCTATAAAAAAATTACCTTGACCTCAAAATTACCTTGAATATGAAGGTCAAGTTCACAACCAAGCTCACCATTAAATTCCTTGTTGAAAATTACCTAAGAATGAACCTTGATTATTTTTTTTTTGACATACTCTGCGAGATTGATAGGGGTTTCCATACTTTCACCTCGAAAATACATACTTGGACGTAAAATTGATCGCTCTTTTCGATTGTCATCAAAAATAGGGGTTCTAATTTTAAAAAAATGATCTTGCCCTTCAAATGACCTTGAAAATGAAGGTCAACGGCACAACCAAGTTCACCATTAAATTCCTTGTTCAAAATTACCTAAGAATAAACCTTGCTCATTTTTTTTTGCCCGAACTCCGCGAGATTTATAGGGGTTTCCATATTTTTTCCTCACCCTGTATATTATACTGTGTACGTATAAGTAATAAAATAAACTTTAGTTTTATTTTACGAATGAAAAAATATTGGTGGTTTCTTATTGTACCTAATAGCCAACTATTTCAACGCTATACAAACTATAATTTGTGCCAATAACACCATTTTTACTTCTGGAGAATTGGTACCCCAATTGAGGTAAATGTGTACTAAAGTTGAAATTTACTGTACTAAATGATTTACCCGACTATTGTTTCACAGCCTAAGTATATTTTATTTTGTCTTCATTTTTTCGGTTTGAGAGAAAGTGAGAGAGAGAGAGAGAACAGGGCGGGCGAGAAACGGATATAAAGAAAACAAATAACGAGCGATTTCACCTTCAACTTTCAAAACATTTATGTAAAAACTTATGTATAAATAATATTGAATTATTTCAAGCCATTTCGATGAGGTTGAGAAACCCCTGCATAAAGACGGAGCTGTTGTTCGCTTAGTATTTAAACTGCGGTTCAAAAAGTCAATAATCATCCAGGCAAAACATGAGTTTTCCCCTTTTTTTGGCTGGACTAGCATTTTCCAATACGCGCTATTTAGCACAATTCGATTTTCTAACGGTAAGTTTAATTTAAATTCGAAAATTTGCCGACATTATTTTATCAATACATATATTTCACTAATTTCGCATGTGTTCGCAGTGTATTTTAAAGTCCTATGCAGCAGCCAAAGCGTTTTACACCATCCACACATTTAAACGTTTCACAATAGCGTTTAGTATTGGCATGAAAAATGTTTCAGCCTAATACTTCGGAATATCAACAAAGAGTCACAAATACGTTTATAGCCGACATATCATAATCTTATGTGAGGTACAATGTATATTTTGAATGACACAAAATGTTTATTGGTCTCCAAAATATTTGATGTCAGAAATAGTTAAAATTAATAAATTTTTGTTCAATTCGGAAATTATTAAACGTGTAATACTATGGCCCGAATTTATAGTCGTTAGTACAATTATAACTCGCAATCTGATTGAAAATGTGTTAATCAATTTTCATATTTCCTTGGTTTATTAATGAAAGTATTCGAAATTTATATTTTTGTGATAAGCACAAATTTCTTCAATGTGTTCACCAATGGAATTATAAAGTTTATTTGTTAAACTTTCTCAGTTTCCTATGAAAATCAGGTTTCGCTCTTATATTTTTTTTAAGTATCGCAACGGACTCAGACATAACATTATTCTTTTTTTTTTCTAACTGTTTTTAGAACTATAAAAACCCCTATGTGCTAGATCGTTAATAAATATAAAATAAATAAGCACATTTGTATTGCTTTGTAAAATATTTTATGCCGGAAATATATTAAATAATTATTTTTGTTGTTCAATTTGGAAATTATTGAACGCAAAATGTGTCTTAGATGTTTCCGTATAGTATCATTTAGGGGTATGGATTGATTTTCATTTTCCACAATTTAATGAATGAAAATTGTCAAAATTTATATTTTTGTGATAAGCACAAATTTCTTCATTGTATTTACTAACTAAAAATATTTCGTTAATTGGTTAACCTTTGCTGGTTTCCGCTGAAAATATGCAAATTATTTTTCCATTTTGTTGGCTCCTGGACTAGCACTAATTTTTTCCAATGAGCTCTAATTAGCACAAATTCGGGCCTAACGGTATGAGAAATTTGAAGCTTAAATTCGAAAGTTTCCCTGCTGCAATTACCCACATAAAATCGAATTATCGTATACTTATAGGAATAGTAGGTTTTATTTTGTGTTTGTATCGCAATAATACGGATTGTATAAATATTTTTGATGGGTTTGGCAATACTAATAACGAATCATACCGATTACTTAGTTTTAAAATTATTATTTTATTAAGTATGTGCAATTTTCACAGCTCGCTATTTCCATTTGATTTTTTTTTTTTTTTGAGCCATTTCACATGCTCAATTTGTGCTTCTTTTGCTCATATGTGATTTTCATTTTCAACAATACTTGCTGCTGCGGACATAGGTAGTAGATATTTTCACAACAAAATAAAATAAAGAGGCGGTTTTTTTGGTATTCGGCTCACGTTGATTTTCAAATGGCACATGATGTTGTATATTGCATGTGATACATAGTATAAACACATATAGTACTACCACCGTAGCTTCACCGGTGAAGTGTTAGATGGCGATACCGATATCGTTTATAATTTTTCAACAAATTTTTATTTTCAAATTCGCCTAACTTATAGGCAAAATCGCCTAAATGTCATCTATTATTTCTATCTATTAAACTACAATCAAAGTAGTTGCGTCGAAATTTTCTTTTTCGTTCAACCAACGCAAAAATCATATTTCTTTCCTTTGTTCGCGGATTATTCGAAAAAAAAAAAGAATAAAATCGTAATATTTTTATCAATGAACAAAACAAATCCATTCATAATGAAAGAATGAAAAATAAAAATATTTTCACAGCCATTATTTTGTTGTAAAGAAAACCGGTTGTAATATTACATATTTTTGGTTAAACATTTTTATTCAAATTCGGTTTCTCTGTTTCGTTTTGTTAACAGAATGAATGCCATTTATTGATTTTGCACGTTAAATTAAAATTGCTTTTAAATGATGGCTGTTAACATGTTAGAAGCTACTTTTGGAAGCAACAAAAAAATTGGTTCATTGAAATACAATATGTACATGGGGCATTTGCATTCAAATCTCACATGTTTTTGTCCCCAAGGATTTTTTTAATGAATTCGATTTTTTTTCTAAATATTACACAGATAATTTTTAAAGAGTATAAGTTTATTTATTGATCATAATACAGAAATTTATGAAAATGTATTTTTTTAAATTATTTTGGGCTTTTATCGTCATGAACGTTACTTTACTTTTCATGAACGTTGCTTTACTTATTTTCGATAAATTGTGAAATTCAAAAACATAAATTTAATTTACCGACGATTATTCACATTGGTGATAGAGGTCTACTTCCAAATGGTATACATATAAATCATTTGTATTTTCAAATTAATAATTTTAAAAATAACGTAATAACGTATTTTTAAGTAACGTTCATGAAATTACACAAAATATTAATAAAAAAAAAAATGCAAAACCCAAATCTGCTCACGCCCAGATTTAAAAGAAAAAGAAATATGATTCAAAAATTATACTTTAATTTTTTTTAATTCGTTTATTATAAGCATGAAACTTGAAAACATTGAAATGTGAGATTTGGACGTGTGGACGTATGGTATCTAAACCCGACAATATTTTTCTACAAGGAAATTTTTTTTCGTTGCGTTGATCAAATGCATTGTTTTTATTATTCTTGTATTTCGCATTATAATGTACACACATAGTTATATAAATACAAATACATATCTAATTTAAATTTTTTGGATTAATTGTTATTAAAATGGAAAGCAAAACATACATACTTCCGAATTAAAATCTAATTAAAGTTTGAAATTTATTACAGGAGGTTTCAAATATAAAACATATAATATAATAGACTTGTACATTAGTTAAAAAAAAAAGGTACAACATTCAAATCATTTTCAAAATCAAAAAGCGGAAACCAAATAGGACACAATCCAAGTGGGACAAAATCCTGTATTTGACATTGTATTTTTTGTATTACAACTGGAATATTCTCGGTTCCCTGAATTTATTTCTCGTGAATTAATTCCGCCGAAAAAAATTAATTAATTTTGCGACAATTCCACCGAGAAGTTAGGTAAATCATTTGAATTATGAATTAATTCCGCGACATTAAGTAGTATAATTAAGTATTAAATTGATTGCCCTTCGTGAAGGTATAATTTGTAAAATTAATTAACACTACAGTCCGGGCGAATTTCGCAAAAAATGGCAAACACTTTTTCGTAAAATCGGTTTAATTCTTAAACCAGCGAATCAAATAAACAGTATTGTAGTTAAATTCGCAGATTAATACGAATTTATTCCTTAATTCATTTTCAAAACGAATTAAATGCGATAATATTCAATTTTTAAATTCGAATTAAATCTACAAAATATGAATGACTAAATTTCTATTTAGTCAAAAATATTTTAAAATTTTTCGGGATTTCACAAATAGTTGCAATATGCATCAACAATATGAATCACAAATATTTTTGCATCAAGTTCAATTCAGTTTGAAAGATAAGTATTCTTCATAATATCGTGTTTTTCCTCGTTTCTGACCTACATATGTAACATATGTATATACGAGAGGAAAAATCATGCAAAGAACACACGTCTGAACTAGGGTTCCTCAAACGGGATACTGGTCCCAGAAGTATGACCGGGAAATTCCGGGATTTCTCTTGTTTCAGTTTATTTAGTGTTAGTTGTCTTTAAATAAAATCCGCATAGGAAATTGAGGAATTCTCAAGTGAAATTCTGGGATCTCGATTTCTGTATCAAAAGTATGACCGGGATTTCCTGGTTTTCGATTTTTTTATACATATATACTGGTTTAACTACATAACGGCACAGGAATAATATATTACTAATTAGGGATTGTCCAACTCTGATTTCCGATTGCCCTTACACCTGAATGTAGAAAGTTTAATTATCCCGTATACAAGTTTATCCATCAATAGCATTTTCAAGTCAAATTCAGGCCGATTAGGAATGAACTTGGTTATTACTTAACCAATTATGATGAAATTCAGGATGCAAGATGAAAATGGGATTCTAAAACTGGTTTTATATGATTTCTGGAATATGGCCAATTACGAAGGAACTTAGCCGTTTCTTAACCGGTTACCGGTTACATATTATCAAATTCAGCCTGCACTATAGAAATGGGATTATAAAATAATTTTGCATAGGTAAAGTTCTGGAAAATGACTTATTAGGAAGGAACATGAACAGTTCTTAACATATTATGGTGAAATTCGGTATATTTTGTAAACAATTTTAAAATTTTATAAATGTGTATACAGATTCAAAATATGAGATATTCTGAATAATTCGAAACTATGGTGACGCGAGTTTTTAAAATTAATACTTCTTACAGCTGATTTTTGAATACTTGCGGTACTCCGCTATCAATTGTTAAATAGTCACTAAATACGTCGTGAACCTGAACACACCGAGTGCTGTCAGATAAACATGACTCAAGCAGGGCATAGGGAGTACCTCCAAACCCAGTGTGCTTCAACTTTAACAGTAATGCTTTGTATGATACGGTGTCTAAAGCCTTTGTAATATCCAAAAACAACCCAGTAACCTTCTTACCACTATTCAAACCATCTTAAATAGGGTGCAAAAAATCTATAAGAGCATCCTCTGTTCCAATATTATACTGATATCCGTACTGTTACTGTCTGTTGCTAAAAGGAATATTTTTTAAAGAAATGCTATAATTCCAGAGTTTAAAAAGGGATATCATTTCGCTCTTCGCTCTTGATCTTTTTCAAGAGCGAAAATAAAAAATATTAAAACGCTCTTCATAAGGAGCGATATTGTAAAACAAAAAATATCGCTCTGAAAGAGCAGGAGCATTATATTTATTTATAAGGCTCTTGCTCTTCCGCTATTGCGTTTGTATTACCATATTTTCGCTCTTTGTTATTGAGCTATATTGAAAAAACAAATAAGCTCTGCTCTGATGGATAAAATCGTTATTAATATTATTTCGCTTTTGCTCTTGTTATTACGGAAAACGGTATTCTAAACCTTCTAAAATGCTCTGTTTAGAAAGCCTTATTTGTAAGCGAACTGTAACACATTAAAAAATATCTACTGTTCTGAAATAAGGCCAACTAGGATATAACTTGGCTATTCCTTAATCGATTATGATGCAATTCAATATGTACTTAAGGAAATGGGATTCTAAAATGATTGCTAGGTAAAGTTCTGGAATATGGCCAACTATGATGGAACTTCGCTATTGCTAAACTGATTTTAGTGAAAATTGACATGTGCAATGGAAATGTGATTCTTAAATGATTTTTGGATAAAGTTCTGGAATATGGCCAAGTTGGATGGAACTTGATTATTGTTTAGCCGGTTATATTTAAATTTTTCATTTGTGCGGGAAATGGGATTGTTGAATGATTTTTGAATAAAGTTGTGGAACATGGCCCATCAATTTTATTAAAATCGGATTGAAAATGGTCCAGTTCCTTCTAATTTGCCACTTGCCAGATCTTTATCTAAAAATCATTTTAGAATCAAATTTTCCTGGTGTATGCTGATATTCATCAAAATCTGATAGGAATTGGCCAAGTTCCATCCTCCTTAGCCATATTCCAGAACACCATCTAAAAATTATTTTAGAATTCCATTTCTAACGTATATATCGAATTTCATCATAATCTGTTAAGAAATGACCAAGTTCCTTCCTTATTGGCCATTCTCCAGAACTTCATCTAAAAATCCTTTTAGAATCCCACTTTCATCGTAAATGTCGAATTTAATCATAGTCGGTTAAGAAATAACCGAGTTCCTTTCTAATTGGCCATATTCCAGAACTCCTTCTTAATATCATTTTAGAAGCCCATTTCCATCGCATGTATCGAATTTCATTAAAATCGAATAAGAAATGGCCAAGTTCCTTCCTAATTGGCCGTATTACAGAACATTATCTAAAAATCATTTAAGAATCCCATTTCCATCAAACATGCTGAATTTCATCAAAATCTGATCAAGAATGGTCAAGTTCCGTCCCAATTGGCCATATTCCAGAACTTTATCTAAAAATCATTTAAGAATCACATTTCCATCGTATATGTTGAATTTCATCAAAATCGGATAAGAAATGGCCAAGTTCCTTTCTAATGCGCCATATTCCAGAACTTTATCTAAAAATCATTTAAGAATCCCATTTCCATCGTATATGTTGAATTTCATCAAAATCGGATAAGAAATGGCCAAGTTCCTTTCTAATTGGCCATATTCCAGAACTTTATCTAAGAAACAATTTAGAATCCCATTTCCATCGTATATATCGAATTTCATCAAAATCGAATAAGAAATGGCCAAGTTCCTTCCTAATTGGCCGTATTCCAGAACATTATCTAAAAATCATTTAAGAATCCCATTTCCATCAAACATGCTGAGTTTCATCAAAATCGGATCAAAAATGGCCAAGAATTTCATCATAATCTGTTAAGAAATTTTCATGTTCCTTCCTAATTGCCCATATTCCATCGTGCATGCCCAATTACTACATTATATACGGCGATTGTCATCTTAAAGTGCAGTGTTTGCACAAAAATCAAAGCAGATTTTTTTTAATTTTTTTCTGTATACAGAAAAATTTTATTGTTTGATTGTATAAGTAGTGAAAAATGGTGGTTTTCTTTTCTCATCCTACCTGAAAATGTAGAGATTTTCTTCTACGATTTTTCAATCATTAATTCTTAACATATTGAGGATGAAATTTACCGAATAATATTATTCAATTCGAGTGAATTTTAGTTCATAAATATTTAAGCCAAAATATCCAAATTTACATTAGTGGAAATTAAAGAAGTAATATTTACGCCCGTATTACGGGATTTTTCTTCTAGTTTCATCATAATCGGTTAATAAATAACCAAGTTCATTCCGAATCGGCCTGAATTTTATTCGAAAATGCTATTAAACTGCTATGGATATTTAAACTTTCTACATTTGGACCTAAGGGACAATCAAAAATCAGAGACATGCCAATCGCCAATTAGGCTAATAAACCGACTGAACCGCTGAATAAAAAAAATGCATTGATTTTATATGGCACTTAAACTATATCTTAAATTTTTCTCATCCAATTAACACATAATACAGTCAAAAATAATCTTCAAAACCGGTTTTTACAATAATGTAATGACCTAATGACATTGGCAATATATTATTGTTTCATCCATCCTTCATTATGAATGAATTTTTATTTTGCTATGCGTATTTGCGGTTTTGTTGATTTTTTTTTCGAAATTGTGAATGGCGACTACCTCGCTAATCTAAATTAGTAGTATTGGTGTATTTTGTATACACAAAATCAACAAAAATGCCTATAAACATTTTTGTTGGTACGCAGTATTTCAATAATATGAAATGTGTTAGAGTAGGATAAAACAGGTACACGTGTACAAAACCAATACAAATGTCTATTAAGTATTGTGTCGTTTTGTTTCTATTGTATTAATTGGTTGCTCTTGCATATATTTAGGCGACTACTAGCGTTTTATCCTAAATGTTTACTAGCGATCGACGCGACGTCTGGAACTTCACCGGTGAAACATTTTTTTCGTATGATGGTAGTACTATATGTGTTTATACTATGATGTATATGATTAGATTTTGTGTGGATTTTAGGTTTTATTTTTCTTTTCTGGTTTATATTCACACATACTTGCAATATTATTTGTTTGGCACATATATTTCCGTAACAGAATTTCCATAAAATTTTTTACTTACTCCTGACTGCTAAAAATGTTTTGACATCAAAAAATTAAATGAACTTAAATATACTGAAGAGCTTAGTAAAATTGTTTATTCTAATTCCTTAAAGCATTGTTTTTAAGCAAAGGGACTATGTTAAGGATAAACTCTATACCAACAAACGATGCAAGCCCAGAAGTGCAATATCCGAGCTGGAATTGGTTAAATTGAGCCTCATTTACAGGAAAACGTGATGAAAAATTCCCTAAAAATAGTATCCACCTGTAAGAGGGCTCTCGAAAACCAGCTAGCAGATATTATTTAACAATGTTATTCGTGCAGTTTATACTTTGGTTTAAAATAAAAATAGCACCATTTTTCAAAAAAGGTGGATAATTGTATACAATTTACCAAAACTATACTCAGAATATTAATTCTCTCATTGAAATACATATTTACATACCTGGTCCAGCAAAACACGTGCTAATCCTTTGGTTAATTCACCAAAACAACCTTCCTTTTCAATTCGCTTTTTTACGGGTGGTGTTACGTCCAAAGATAAGCATCTAAAATAAGAGGCCGACCATCGTAATAAATCATACGGTTGAGTACGTATTGCATCTGTGGAATATAAATTTGAAAAATTTGTAATTTGTACAAAAGATGAATAAATTTTTCAAACAATTTTACTTTTAATCTTTGCAAAGAAAATTAAAATTTTTTTTTTCTAGTTTTATGTTTCTCATCTCTGGAATGAATATGCAAATTTTATTTTTTTTAATAAATTTGAATGATTTTCGTTATTGTTTCTATGTACGTCTATATATGATATATTTCAGATACATACATCGTACATGTAATCTGTGTGGTAGACAAATATCATAAAAATCCAACAACATCAAATGATGATGAGTGTATATATTGTCTGATTCGAATTCATAAAAAATTATGGCATAAAAATCTATTCAAATTAAATTTTTTTTAAAACAAATATACGAGTGTGCATGCTATACATAGTAACATAATACATATGAATACGTAGTACGTATTATGTAATAAATGGATGAGGATGGATGAGTAAATGTTTTAGATAATTTTTCCAGATAAAAGGTTTTATGATATTGTTTTTCTCCTTTTTTTGTGTGTGATAAAAATTTACATATGTATGTATGTGTTGAAAGGAAAAAGGATATTGTTTAGGTTATTGATAATCAAAAATAATTAATGTAATTTTTCAGATTTGTTTTAGAGATTTTTGTTTATTTATTTTGAATGTGTATACATAGATGTAGCTACGCAGGATTAGCAATTGATTTAGTTGCTTGGAATCGTGTCTGGCACTTGAATCTAGATTAGCAACATATTGTTTAATGATTGAGATGATTTAGTGTCGTCGATTTTTTATTTTTTGGTAAAATGCGTATTGTTTGGGAATGAACTTCGCAACTTGATTAGCCTTTTATGAACTTGAGTAAACATTATAAACCCTATAAAAAGCCACTTGATGTGGCGTACGGTAATCTATGCAGTCAAAAATTTTGAGCTACTACTAGTGAAATGGAAATAACTTGAGTGCGCGATTTTAAATAAAAACAAGAAACGATATTATGCACATTTCCAAATGTTGAGAATCACAAGGACGCAAAACCCTTTTGAATTCATTTATTAAACTAAGTATTTGAAGTACATATAATACCACATAATGGGCTAGATACTCGATACTCAGATAAGCATACATATAAGCAGTTATTTTTTGCGAATTTGTTAGAAATGTTACACACGATAATTTAGCAACCAAATTTGTTTGTGAATTTCAAAAAATGGGATACTTTAACGCACTTTAGCGTTTATGCTGAATACAAAAATATATTTTACTTTGCTAAAATAATCGAGTAGTTTACGCAAGCAAATTTTCGATTAGCAAATCCGCCATATTTACAGAGTTGCGAATTGCTAGAGTATCGAGTATAAATTGAATTAAAAAAACTGCTATATAGCCTAGATTTATATTTATTTATTTATAAATCGATGTTTCGAATAGGATTCCACAAAACATAAAACATGCTTAAGCTCGGAGACAAATTTTGGCCTCCAATTTCTGCAAAATCTGTTCCATATGTTCAGATAATTGCAAATATTGAAGGTGCTTTAATAAATAATAACGATAAGCATTTAGATAAACCCCTTTTACGGAATGAGTTGGTTAACATTATGACTAATTTTAAAAATCAAAGCAAACAAAATAAATATTTAGCGTCTGGTGACATACAAACTATGAAAGAGGTCGCATTTCAATAAAATTTGTTAAAGAACATCCAGAAATTTTAATTACAAGAGCAGATAAAGGTAATACTACGGTAGTGGTGAATCGTTGTGACTATGTCAATAAAATACAAACCATGCTAGATGATAGAAACGTGTATAAACCGATTGACAAAGAGAATACTGCATCCATTCAAAGGAAATTTAATTTAATGGTCACATGCACATCGTGGCATATGGAAAATAGAATAACGATTTCTGAAGCTAAGTTTTTAAAAAGCTATCATGGAGTTGTAGCTAAAATGTATGGATTACCTAAAATTCACAAAGAAAATACTCCTTAAATATAGGCCCATAGTAAGCTCTATTGGAACTCCACTATATCAACTTTCTGCCTTCGTATCCAAAATTTTAAATAACACTGTTGGAAAATCGAATTCAGCATCCTCTCTTTTGATGTTGTATCTCTATTCACTAATATAGACAGCCGATTAGTTTTAGAGTTACTTAATAAGAGACGGGCAGAAATTAAGGTGAATTCAAAAATCAAATTAAAAAAAGTTCAATATATTGAAGCTATGGAGTTAATTCTCCATAATTGTGAATTTGCATTCAATAACCAAAATATATAAGCAGTTTTTTGGTTCTCCTATGGGCTCACCGACCAGCCCAGCGGTAACTGAGTTAGTTATGGAGTTTGTAGAAAAGAGTGTTCTAAATTCCCTTGATTTTAAACCAATTTTTTATTATCGTTATGTTGATGACTTAGTTGCAGCAATTCCCACAAACAGAATAGATTATTTTTTCGAAGCATTTAATGGTTTCAACGACAATATTAAATTCACTATAGAATTAGAAAATAACCAAAGATTGCCTTTTTTAGATCTTGTTATTGTACATAACGAAGATGGTTCATTGTCTACGAATTAGTTTCATAAAAAAACATGGTCTGGCAGATATCTAAATTTCCATTCACAGCTTCCTTTATCATACAAAAGAAATACTGTCAGTTTATTATTTAAAAAAATCCTTCAGCTTTCTGACCCAATATTTCATAATTCAAATTTCAGGCTTCTCAAAAATACCCTCCTTAATAATGGCTATCCAAATTCATTCATAAATCCCATCATATATTCCACACTTTACAGCAATTACAAAACAAATTCAAACAGCCAATCCGTAGAAACTGTTCCATTGGAAGATATTCGTACCAAATATATTTCAATTCCTTACGTACGAGCTCTTTTTTAAAAAAAGAGGTTTAGTCTGAATAAATATAATTTTAAAATAGTTGGAAGAGCACATGGTAATTTTGGCAAATCGCTTTTCTTACCTCTCAAAGACCGCACATTATTAGGTAAGAACAAAAATGTTGTGTACAAGATATTCTGTGAATGTAATCAGTCGTATATTGGGCAGACAAAACAACTAATGAACACAGGATTTTGTCAACATAAAAGAGATGCAAAAAAATTGACTCTACACAAAGTAAATTCTGAACTGACTAGTGCACTGTCGACTCATTTATATGAAACTAACCACGACGTTTTTCTAGATAATGTCAAGATACTTGAAAGGGAGGAGAATCATACCACAGGAAAAGTTTTAGAAATGATTCACATGAAGATGGATCCCAATAAAGTCAATAAACAGTCTGATTGTGCTTACCTTTAGAATACGTACAACTATTTAATCCAGAGTTGATATTTTTGGCATCCATCTGTTTTGCCTTATACGATATTGTTTTTTCGCATGGAACTTCTTTTTTTAAAATAAGGTTTTTAAAATAAAGTTTTCTTTAAAATATTTTGCTATTAAATTATATAAATTAAAATTTGTGCACTGATCTTTGTTAATTTTTAAAATGTAAGTTTTTTAAAATTTTTTCAAAACATTTTTACTTTTTATACATTATTGTGATTGTAACGGTTTTTTGTTTTTTTTTTGTTTTTTTGTTAATATTGTTTAATGTAAACGAACCATTTAGGAACAAATTTCCTGAAGATGAATAGAAATCCTATTCGAAACGTCGATTTATAAATAAATAAATATAAATCTAGGCTATATACCAGTTTTTTTATTTCAATTTAAACATCACAAGCCTAATAAATCTTCATTAGTATCGAGTATCTAGCCCAATGGCACTCAATTTCATAAAGTCCTAACAATGGGATCCCAACGAGCTCAATGACTTAAATTTGTCGAATTTGAAAATTTTCAAAATTTTTAACTTTGAAACAGTATTGATCTGTTATAAATTACAGCAAAACGAAAACTGAAAATTTAAGAATATTTTTATCAAAGATATAATTTAACAAAGAGTTCGAGTTGTAAGATAATTCATTAGACCAAAAAAAGCGAAATAGTAGTTTATATTTTTAAAATTCCAATAGCTCCAATTTCTTGAATATTTTTGAGGAACATTGTAACGCGTTATTCTCATCAAAAATATCTGGTACCCCGTGGATACATCACAACATTTTCAATCCTTCGACTTAATATTCGCTGGTAAGACTATTAAATTTTTCAATCTAAAAATCTGCTGAAACTGTTGACCAACAAACTAAAAAAGATCAATTGCGTCTATATGAAGAGCAACGATGAAATTTTTCACACTTTTGTCATTTAACCATGCGCACGGGACTTAATTAAATTCGGGATTTCTTCAAAATTATGAAATTCTGTTTTTGTGAAAGAAATAATAAATATTCAAAAAAATAGCTAAATACGGTAAAATCTCGTTATATATCTCATTATAACGGAGCCAGAAGGGCCTGGAAAATAGTTCGCTATATTGGAGTTTCGTAATGTATTTATAAAAATGCCAAATTTTCTTATTTTACTTTCTTATAGATCATTTGGTTAGCCATAGTGCAACCCATATAACAAAATTTCCATTTTAGCGAATAAAAATTTCATTGTGGAACATCATTATACCGAAAATTTTGTTAAACTGGTGTTAAACTATAAAAAGCGTAATATTTTGACTGGATTCAGGTTTGGTAGCTCCCCTCAACATCTAGTTAAGTCGTTTTGTGAGAAAAAAATGTTTGTTGAAAACAACCAAAAGAAAGTAAAATAAAGGGAAACTTGGAAACGGACCAATTACATATGTAGTTAGGATGCGCCTACCGTTCGGAAATATTTTGGGAAAACTAAGATGATTTATAAATTCATCCGTAAATCACAGAAAATTAACGAAAAAAAAACATAATAAAACTTGGCGATAGGCCCCTAACACAATATGAACAATATTAGTAAGAAAAAGGTTGTTGAAAGTTGTGAATAACGTAAGTTGTGAAGGACCTTCCCTTTCCATATGGGACTGTAATGAAAATTTTATCCAAAAAAAAAAAAAAAAATTCAACTGAGTTATTGATAGACTAATAAAATTTTGGCGAAGTGTTTATACTATTTTTCTACCAAAAAAATAACAAAAAATGTTTTCTCCGTTAACCAACCGAAAAACTGCATTATTTTCCCCTCCAATATTTCATTTGTTATTGGCAATGTGCAAAAATTGCAAAGGTGGGCCATACGAACTGCCCAAATTGCATAAAGTTGTTTTGCGTTTACTCACCGGATGCTTACGGAATTCAGCTTAGTTTCAAATACTCGCAGTTGAATAAACGCAAACTAAAACAAAAACAAAGTTTATACACACGCCTAACATAAGCGTGTGTGCAACAACAAAAAAAAAATCTATTTACGCTTATTTATTGAAACTTGAGTCCAAACTTTTAATGTGTAGAAATATATTTGTAAATAAACGTAAATGGAAATGTGAGTCATTTGGGTACGTGCCACTACAATTAATAGAATTTTACGTTAATTTGCTGTACAAACATGTTTGATGCAACACAACTAACGTAATTGGAATTGTAACTGCACCCGGATATTGTCATTGATCTTTTTTGAGAAGAAAATGTCTTCAAGGTTCGGATGCAGTTTTCTTTGATTTGGATTGGGTATATTTGGTAACGGGAATGACAAGTACCCGTTACAAGGGATCTCATTGTATGACTTAGTCAATAAAATTAATTAATTCTAGTTGTTAAACTTCAGATTTTCAAATTGAAACAAACAAATAATTATTAAGTAAGTGCGTCCACAAAACTTTTTTCTCATAAATTTCTTGTAAATAGACGAAATAAATCGAATGGTGTACTTCCTAGACAAACATTACCTTGACCTTCAAATGTTTTTTTAAACACCAGGGGCCCTATTATCAAATTCCACATCCATTTTCCACATGTGGGCATCTGTCGAAATTCCCTTAATAGTTCCCTTGGTATTTTCCCCTATGTGTATTCCACATGCAACCAAATACCCTATTCTTGAATAATTCGAAATTTTTATTCACCACTCACCAATTTTGTAATTTTACTAAATAATAAAGCAGCACTTGTCAATAAAGTCAACTAAGGCCGTGAGTGAATATGTTAAAAATATTTTAGTTAAAAATTTGGTGAAAATCAAATTATCGTGGTGAAATATTTTTAACAACAAAATTAGAATTTGCTGTGTGAATTGGTTAAAATTTTGACAGTTGAAATTCATTCAAAATACATCGCATTTAATCATTATAGCGTTTATATACATAAATAATAAAATTATAACTACAGTGCCTATACTTTTTTCCCATACAGTTACAGTAAAATTCATCATACATATGTTAAAATGTTGGACTATCTTACACATCATGTGCGGCATATTATTAAACCACCAGCTATTGACGAACGAGAAGAAATCGGGGTTAGATTTTGCACAAGGGCAAAAACTGGAATCTTTGCTAATGTTATCGGTGCTATTGACGGATTTCATATAAGAATAAATTCCCAGTCAACAAGCACGATAAATATCTAAATTATAAAAGCTTTTATTCCATCCAGTGTCAAGCCGTAGTTAATAGCCATTTTATTGAACGACGTTCAATACTGAATGTTATTGAATGACGTTTTTTTAACATCACTTGTCAAAATTTATAGACGGTGTCGACTGCGTTAAATTTTTTTTGTGGTGAATAAAAAAAAATTTTAATTTCATTTGTCAAAATTTTCATTTTTAACTAGTTTTTAAATAATTCACTAACAGCCTAAATACGTTTAATGTTTGCAATGTTTTTTTTTTGCTATATGTCAGCCCATTTTTTAAGAATTCTTTTTATGTTATCATGAATTTTGATATACAACAAATTTTGAAATGATTTTTTATTCACAAAATAAAAATTTTGCGAACTTTTTATTCACAAAAAGTAAATCTAAAATCTACGTAATTATTGACTTTTTCGTACATGGGGAATTTTTTCCACATACTTATACCCATTCGGAAATATTCCCTTAGTACCGAAAAAATTCCATTAGTAGGAAATTCAAGAACACATGAAATAAATTTTCCGAACGTTTTTGTGAATTTTGGCAGATTTCCACATGTGGAAAATGGATGTGAAATTCGAGAATAATATTTAAAAATACAAATAACAATTTACTTTGTTTTATTCACTTCACCAATGTACATATATATGCGGATTAGGAGATCGAGTTCCGGGTGTTTCTTGTTAATTGTCCCAGAAGATTATATGGAATAGGAGGCAAGACAGAGCTAAATGGCCTGAACTAAAGTTAGTTTGGAGGAAGATGTAATTCACAGTGGCTTTAGATTTTTACGTAGGACAATTTCCAAGGTCAATTAAGTTTGTAATAGAATAATGGATTTTCGAAAAGGGGAATCTAACATCCGAACAATTTTACTTATGATAACGTATGACTTTTCAATTAATTTGGCAGCAGTGTAGTTAAAAATTCGAAGAAAAATAATTTCAACAGAACGAACAAAAACCAGCATCAAAAATTCGGAACATGGATTACTGGATTTTCTTTCGGTCTCTTAGGATGTTGTATTCGCGGGTTTTTATACTCTCGGAATTTTGACCGTCGGGATTTTGTGACCTCGGGATATTTTCAAGCCTTGTGAATTATCATTCAATAAGCATTTTCTGAAATCTAATTTATGATTTTTTCTGTTCTTTCTCCAGCAAAAAGCAATAAAATCAGTTTCTTACAGAAATGTATCAATAATTTTAGATGTCAATTAAACAATTCAAATATACTAACTAAATTAGTTCAACTTTACATAGCTAAATTTTCAAGAATTGAAAGATTTGTTGATACAACTTATAAAAATATTAGAAAAACTTGAATGAAAGGCCATTTCTGTGGTCCTTCAGCTTCGTACATTTAAGGCAGTAGGGATTTTATGAAGCCTAAGACGGATCAAATTTCAGTCTTGCAATATCGATACTCTCAAAACTATTATCAGCCTAAAACATTCCAATTCAGGCTTCCTGATTTTAAAAATAAGTCTGCAATTTCTATAGTCGATGAAATGTGACAGCCGATAAAGATATATGTATAAGTCCGGGTTTTGTGTAGTGCGATATGGCAAGTTTCAGCAGTGGAATACGCGATATGGCGGGTTTCGGCAAAGCAACCTTGATTATACAAGCCATAATCTAAAAAACGAAGTTTTTATAAGGGAATTAGAAACAAGGAAAAAACTAAAATTTCCATAGTAAAACACATAAAACATATGGGAAATCACTTTTTTCCTGAAGACAATTTTTTAAATGAAAACGTTGCAAATTCTTAATTATGATTTCTGGAATATTTTCATAAATGTTTGAATTTCAACATATATAAATCTCGTTTAAGTAAATCGTTTTCAGTTTCTTGTAATAATTGATTTATTTAAACCAAAATATAAAAAAAAGTTCATAACAACAGCTTTCTGGTCAAATTAAAAAGAAAAGCTTACTATAAATCGTGTGCATTAAGTCAATATACATAGATGGAGTTGGTAGTAAACATTTTGAAAAATCGTAGCAAAAATTGCGACCTGGGGAAGTCTGAGTTCAAAAATTGTAGGAAAAGCAAAACAAATTCAGAAAATATTAAGAACTTGTCATAATTGGGCGATTAAATAATTTTTTTTGGTATTTCTCTGCCATTAATTATAGACATCTAACGTACAGTAGTAAAACTAAAGATAAATTTAGCAAGTATTATTTTAATTTGTCAGAGCCAACTTTGATGTATTTTTCAAAATGAAAATTTGAAAAATTTATTTTAGAAATAATTTAATTTTAATATTTCTGCAATTAATATTTACTTAATACCAATATACCCTTCCTGTATATTGTTGCTAAAGATATGTAGAACAGTTTTGTATAAAAATTTTGTAACATTTTTGCTTTTTTCAATGAAAAACTTGAAGCTAAAAAACACCGTTTTTACTATGGATTCCTATGGAAATTAGTGAAAAGTTATACCACTAAAAAAGCTTCTAAAAAATACGTCATAATGATTATGGCTCTATACTCTAGAAGGCTCTGGTTTCGGTCGTGGAATACGCTTTAAAAACGATATTCTGAAATTCTTATTTTAGCTCAATGTGTATGTAGTAAGATCTGTTGAACAAAGAACTTATACTACCTCAAGGCAATTACAGTCATTTAATCTGGCCAGTGCCATACTTTCACGAGGAGTTTTTATTAAATTTATCTTAAAAACTACTACAATATTTTAGGATAAATTTAACGAAAGCTTCATACGACTATTCCTAGATCCTAAAAATATTTATTATTGTAGGTGAAAATAACGATGTTGTGTAACAAAAAAAACTGTCGGCATTTTTCTGGATTGTTTGAAGTTTCTTTTGATATTTCTTAGACGTTACTACGGTTGAAATGGACATTTTCACATTATCCATTCTATCCAAAACAAATCATCTAAAAAATGGTGAGGGACAGTAGGTTACGATTCCATAAATATTATTAAAAATTGCTGTTTTGTGACGCTTGAAACTCAAGTGCTTACAACGTTTCACCAGTGAAAATGTATGTAAATTGTATCTACTTTTTAATGGTAAAATTTATTTTTGAGAAATATTTTTTATAAGAATTTTAACAGGTTCCCTGCCGTTGTACCACCGATATACCTCGCTAATTATATAACAAGTGGCCAGTGGCCACCGTTGTATCTCGCTGAAAAATACAGTCACCGGCCCGTGGACCACCAGTATACCGGTGGTATACTGGCATACTGATATTATAAAGAATGGCAAACCGATCTGACCGCCGCAAATAATATTAAGCCCTGTATACCGGTGTTTACTGGCCGCTTTTTTTATTATTTAGTGTGGTATACCGGTGGTGCACTAAGCAACTAGGAGTATTTTTCATCGTGACATACCGGTGGAACACCGGCAGGGAACCTGTTAAACAATAAAATAAAGGTTTCGCTGACTAAAAAAGTTACTTATTTACAACAAACTTTGCTCTGCAAATGTTTATGAAATGCAGTTAATAAATTGCCATTATGTAGGTAATTTTATTACCTTGAAAACGATGAGAAAAGCGATTTTATGCGTATATTTACAGCTTCTTCTTAACAGTTTTTTTGTTTTAAAAAGTAATTTGATGTCCCTTTAACCCTTACTCTGTGCACACCTTACCAAGAAGTTGCCTGTGTACAGGGGTCAATCTGACCCTACGGACCAGTGTATTGCGTGTATAAAATATTAGTTGAGGCTATCTTATAAGACATGCGCCACTTAAATAATAAGAAACGTATTTTTCCAATTTTTAAACCGGTTGGGATCAATTTGACTTCAATGCACAGAGTAATAGGTTATTTTTTGACAAGTGTACGGTGGTTAGTACGATTAAATCAAACTATATATATGGGATCCTAACCTACTTTTTCCCACTCGCCCACATTTCCTCGCGGCATTTGTTGTTGTTGGTTTAGGATAGTTTAGGACACACTTCTCATCCGTTGCGATACGGCTAGTTTCAATCACGCCTTGAAATCAACATTTTCAAGTTTCACTTTGCTTAATGCGATTGGATAAGACCTTCATTTAACCATGACAGACAACAGAAATGTATGGAAGTTTGGATTTTATGCAACTTGTTATGGCAAGTTTTAGTCGTGCAAAACGCCTTGAAATCAATATCCTTAAATCCTTTTTTGACTAATTATTTAGAATAATACTTCCTCCTTAATTTTGCCAGACAATATTGATTTATGGAAGCCTGAATTTTCAATCCGAAATTGTAGTGCACATACACATTTCAATGTCTCTCTTATCTAGCAATAATATAAATGCAGAAATTGTCTTGTAGTTTTATTTTGAAGTTCAGAAGGAAGTCTAAATGGAAAGTTTCACCCAGTTACTGCTAGAAATGTCTTGAATTGACATCTTTTAGTCGTCTTAAAGTTCTGAAAATGATGTAATTGTTGGAATATTTGACATGCTCACATAACTACCAAAATTACTGCCAACAAAGAGCAAGAAATAAGTTTTAGTTTTAGAGCTCTAAAATAAAGAGAAACATTTTTAAATGAATCTCCTAGGCTAAAGTCGTTAAACTTCAGATAAGATCTCGAATGTGGACATGTACGAATTTGTCATTAGCTTACTAGCTTTTAAAAGCTCTAAAGAATCGGCGTTTCCAATTACTCTAGTACGAACGACAGTGCATTTCAAATACTTTTGAAATTATTGTCTTACACAAAATTTGTGTTTACACATCGGTTAAAATCGATAAGAAAACATAAATCATTAAAAAATGTTTTACTACAGCATCTATAATTTTAATAAGTTGGAATTCCTTCAGAGTTCAAAATATGGTTAGTTGATGTTCCAAACTACCTACCTAAAATCTACTGGAGGCTTGATGTTACAGCTCCTAGACATCACGCTTTACCTATTTGTAATCAAGAACATGAGCTTTTGACAGATGATGGGACCATTTCCAATTGAAAAGTGTCGATTGTTCTCTCATCGCACTAATGTTATTTTTTGGTATATATTTGGTCGATATATTTTTTTTTTGATTTGAATGATGGTGGTAGTACTATACTTATTAAATGGAATTTTTTACTTTTCTCTCTGCAACGGTGTCTTGCATGCTGCGGGTGAATGCTTTAAATAAATAAAAATTTAGAGCACTCTGGTGATGGAAATTACACAACCCGCCTAAGGGTGAACCTATGCATTGAGGTACGAAAAGTTAATTTTTGAAATGAGGAGTTTCTGATCAAAAGTGGCTATTTACGTTATTCGAAAAATATGTTTTTTTTTATCTAAATGTTTTAAACGCACATTTAAGGATTACTTTCTTGTATTAAATAGCTTGTTTCGACTGTTTCTGAATTTATGAACATTTTTGATAGAGAAATAGCCACTTTTGGTCCATTCTGATATCGAAAAAAAAAAAAAATTATAGAAAAAAAATAATTACATGTTGGAAAATGTAAATAGCTACTTTTGATCAGACACTCCTCACTTTATGTTTAGAGTTTTTATTGGATTTAAAAGGAAGATTAGTGGAATATATTGTGGTATCTGTTTTTACGTATATTTTTGAGACTTATTTTGAAGAGTTTAATTCGAAATAACTGTATTTGATCTAGCTAATTATAGAATTTCCGCTTAAATATTTCGCCGTGTCAAAAATGAATGTTGATCAAATTAGCCAACTTTTAAATTCAAACCCATCTGACTACAAAAATACTAGCGATTATGAGGTTTATAATAATGAAGACGATCTTATTTCACCCACAAATAATGCAGTGGGTGTTAAAGATAATGATTATCTACAGCAGCCTTGGGTAATGCATTAGAAGTCTCAGTCTTTCGAGCATAATATTTTTAGCCTTAAAATATTGCTGCCAGCGAAAAACTTTCAATATTTAGTCGAGTTTCTCACCGCAATAAACGTGTTAAACACCAGAATTGGAAATAGAACCGAATGCAACACCATTTACTGGTGGCTGATGTTTACAAATTAAAAACGATGGTAAAAAATTTAAAATAATGATTCGCCGCAAACAAAATTTACAACTACACTACATACAATCCTGCAGATGAAAATGTTCTTTCTGCTTCAAAACTGTCGGCCGAATTGTCATCAAGTGTTTTAAAAAATTAAGTTCTTTTCGAATTATTTTTCCTATGTCTTGGATATTAGATGTGCCTTAGTTCATCTAACATAAATTTAAATGTATGTTGTATCCTCACAACAAATGTTTTCTAAGGCAACCTTAACTGGCTTTAAAGCATATATTATTTCATTCAGCAAGTCTAATTCCTGCTGTGTAAAGTATACTATATAACAACTTTTAAATCAATTAGACCCTTTCTGATGCAATTTCTAAGTTAATAAAAGCGCTCCAACATAGTCGACAAACTATTCCACCTAGTTCTTGAATCACAGAGATTTCTCTTTTCCAAGATGTTCAACAATGTGTTTTTGTAAAACTGCATCATTTTTCGTAGAAGATCTACGAAACAGTTTAACAACTTTTCGAATCTTATCGATTATTGTATTGAAACTGCGAAATACACATCTTATATAATAGAATTTGCAATACTGCCAATTGCATTCCATGAGCTAAGCATTGCTGATGAATAATCGCCAAATAGGAACCGAACTTTCGCATAACTGATTGTAAAGTTAAGTTAAACGTCGTGAGTTTAGTTTTTAAGACCTCCAAACATTTTTCGGCTGGCATCTTTCTATAAACTCTAACAAGGCCAAGGTTCCAAAATTTCGTGTTTCCATGACCGTTAATATTTATGTATCGGCGGTTTCTTTTTGACGTCCATTCGTCTAGGGTTAAGCTAAATCTCCAACCGCTGCTCTTGTATGATGCTATTTCTTCAGTTAGTTGCTTTCTAATTTTTTATCCATATTCAAATACCATTTTGCTTACAGTACTCGCAGACTTTGGAATGTTTGCGTATCCTCTAGATTAAAGTAAACTACGAATATCATACGACGTACAAATTTTAACAAAAGACAGGCCTTTACGTAAATTATACTGTGGTTTGGCTCGTTGTGCAGCACGTTGAGATTTCCATTCGTCTAATGTCAATTATTTCAGTTCCTCGTCATATTTTTCAGTTTTCAAATCAGTTTTAGTTCCGCTTAAATTATCAATATCCTGTTTAATTGATTCCCAATTATGGGTACCAGCTCCATCGCGTTTATCGCCTGCTTTAACGCCTGTTTTATCTGAACCGGATTGACAATCAAATTCACGTTTACCTCTACCATCATTATTATAACGCCTTTGGCTAGATGAATTATTCGTGTTACGTTCAACGTTACCAGTAATGTTGTTACACCCACCACCACCTTCACGACCACTACCCTCGCCACCATGATGATCACCACGATTATTAAACTCTTGTGAATTATTCCGTTGAAGTAGGATTTCCAATGGAATATTTTTGATGAGTTTTTTTACGATTTTTATAAGAGATCCACAATGCTTTTTCACTACACTTTGGTATTAATATCAAAGCACATTACAAAATATAAATTTTTTTTATTTTTTTTTTTTTACTTCTGCCTTCTGCATGCAAGTATAGCTGACGATCGAAATAATAAAATAAAAAGTCAAAAAGAGGTAAAAAAATACTTTTCCTATTATATTATATTATAGGCCCCGCCAGACACAGAGCATGGTCTTCTTGCCGAAGCGATTTGGCCTTGATGTTGCAGGACCGGCTTCGCCAAAAATCCATTTTTCATCACCCGTCACAATTCGATACAAAAATGATTTCCTTTCGTGGTGTTGAAGCAGCCTTTCACAAGCGACTTTTCGTTTCTCTATTTGACGTTCATTCAAATCGTGTGGGACCCATTTACCGAGTTTATTTATCTTCCCCATTGGTCGTAAACATCTGCTGATTGTTTCTTGTGACACATGTAATGGTTCTGCTAATTCCCGTTGATTTTGAGTTGGGTCATCATCCAATAACTCCTTCAATTGCTCGTCTTCGCATTTTTTTGGCCTACCAGAGCACCCGCTGCCTTTCACATTGAAATCACCAAAATTATCGAAACCATGTCTCACATGTTCTAATCGATGGAGCGTGTTCACCATATGTTTCTACCCGCCAACGATGACTTTCAACAGCCGTTTTCTTTTGATTAAATAAGAAAAGCAATGCGTGCTGCAAATGTTCTTTTTCAGGCACAAAACTCGACATGATCACTGAACGATAAAACAAAGACACTAATTTTTGGCGGACTCAACTTGTGTGTGTATGTTTGTAGTTTAAATGTCAGCCGAACAAAATGACGTATGTGTCAAATTAATACGCTTCGTACCTTTCGCTGGCGCCATCTCTTAGTTAAAACGGAAAATAATTATTCATACACCTAGTACATTTGAGATTTATACTGGTGCCGGCGACAATAATATCTCCGAAGGACCTCTCAACCATGGAATCGCATCAAACGTTGTCATCCGGTTATCAAAAACTATCCATAATTTTATTGATCACGTAATCTACTTTCATAAATTCTATACGTCTGTGGGTCTGCTAATATATCTTCTTAGCAAAGGTATATGGTTTAGGTACCATAGGCACCAATCGTGTGCCAAATGCCAAACTGCAAACTATCTAGTGATGCTGCGCTTAATGGTGAAAAAGTAGAACGCGGCTACTCTGAGGAGTATGTTGGCAACACTTATAGAATCAAAAAACGGTACGACTATATTCAACTTGTTTTGGCCATTTGTTAGCAGCAACACTATTTTATAGCCACGAAAAGCCACTCGGTGTGAAAAAAGGAAAGGCAACACTATGAAATCGAGTGCCCTTACATTATTAAAGAATCCAACCGGTACATGGGGGGAGTCGACTTAATGGATGGACTGCTCGGACGCTAGCACTTGACGGTGCAAACTCGGAAATGGTCCAACTGTACTTACCATCTAATTGATGTAGCTATGATGAATGCTTATGTACTATATCACCGAATTCGCCCAACAGAAAAGAAAATTCAGCTTCCATTATTTCGGTCGAAAGTGGCAGAATCATTTTGTTCATTTATTTTTATTTATTTATTTATATTTATTGACATTTTTTGAAACTTATTTTTCTCCAAATTAATCAATTAATTAAATAACATTTTTATATTTTACTAAACTAAATATAAATTTTTTCTTTAATTAATATGTGTAATAGTTGAATAAACTGGCTGTACTCTAGCTCTTGAAGGTCATTAAGATGGCAATAGTTGCTGAGAGAATTATATAACTTCACACCATTATACCCTAGCGATCGTTGAGAAAATGAGTTACAGTATGCACCTTGCTAATCTAAAATGTGTATTCCTGAAATTATAATTATGGACTTCTCTGTTGGTAGACAGCAAACTATCTAAATATTTAGGAAGATCCCTCTTTTCGAGTAAATAAAACAGTTTTAGCATATTAAAGTGTTTCTCTGGCTGATTGATTTCCAGCATAGTTTTTTTAGCATGTCTTTAATATGTGTTCGATTATCCGCGTTTAAAATGCTTCACATAAATCGATTATATTTCTTTGTACATGTATTAATTGTGTTTGATTCATGATAAATAGAACAGATGAGCAATATTCTACATGGGGAGCTACAATTGATTTATACAATATTATTTTGGTCTCTATTGGTAACTTGACTTTAATTCTGTTGAAAAGTCCTAATTTTTTATTCATCTTTTTAGCTAAATAATCCAAATGCTGGTTAAAACTTAAGTTTTCATCAATGACGACACCGAGATATTTGTATTCTTTAATTTGTTCAATGATTTGGTTCCCAATTACAATATATGAGCGACCCTCGTACTTGGTTTTGATTGACAAGAACATATACTTCGTTTTCGAAATATTCAATGACAATTTATGAAACATTAAATCCAAATATCCCTAATTCAGCTTTTGCCATAAAAGGTTTTAATATATTTAGGAAAGATAGGATGGTACCTCCCTTTAATTATGGTGATTTATATATGTTTGTAGGTTATCACATTAAGGCTAAATTAGTTACCATACCTTCTTCTATTTCAGAATTGTTAGTATCAGATTTAGAGTTTTTATTTGTCGACGTTTTCATTAATGGTGTTACAATCTTATTCGGTACCGTCCATAACCATCCAAAAACTAGTAAGAGGTCGTATGCCCAATTTAAAAAATCCCTTGTAGACTTAGAAAGTTTGTTTAGTTATTTCTCTTGTAGATTCGATGAAATGTATATATCAGGTGACTTCAATTTCGATATACTCCAAAATTCCGGCTTCCCTCGTGATTATTTGAATCTTTTAAATAGCCTTAATTTATCCGTACACAACACTGTAGCGCCGACGTTTTGTTGTCCAACCGCTAGCGGTGCCTCTTATTCCCTTATTGACCATATCATCTCTTTTACTAATAACTCTATTTGTTTTTTCAATCAGTTGTCTCTCGGTATGGGATCCCATCATGATCTCTTAGTTTTTTCTGTGAATTGTTACTCTCCACCTAAACCTAATAGTTTTAGCTTTAGAGATTTTGTTAGTATAGATAATTCCCGCCTTTACTTAGTTTGTAACTCGATTCATTGGGAGGATATTTTTGGCCTTAGTTCTGCAACTACCCAAGTAGAATTTTTCAACTCTTATATAAGTTTGGTCTTTGATAGTTGCGTTCCGCTTAAAAAGGTTACTTTCAAAGCGAAATCTCCGCCTTGGTTGTCTCAGGAAGTGAATGCCATAAGTATTAGAGTTAGTAAATATCGTTTATGGAAAAGGTATCCTAATAGTCAGTCTCATTTAGATTATAATCAGGCTCGTAATAGAGTTGTAGGGTTAATTCGGATTGCTAAACGTAATTATTTCAAGGACAAGTTAGACTCCTCCCTTCCTCCCAAGGTTTTCTGGCGTAATGTTCGTAATTTAGACCTAGGCAGATGCAAGAGTAGTTCTAGTGGGGTGTTTAAGCCCAATGATATCAGTAGTTATTTTTGCTCTAGTTTGAACTCGGGCAGTAGTACCGTCGATTTGTTCTCCAATAGTCTGGATAATCCCCATCCCAAAGATCAGTAATCCTTCAGAGCTATCCCATTTGCGGCCAATTATAATTTTAAGTTCTCTCTCTCTAAAGCTTTCGAGATAGTTGTTAAAACTCAAATTCAATCGCATCTCAATAGCAACAGTTTAATTAGTTTCTTCTAATCTGGGTTTAGAAAATCTCGTAGCACTTCTACTGCGTTATTAAATGTATGTGATGATATTGGGCGTAATAAGAATAATAGGAAATTGACTTCTTTAACTTTGTTAGGTATTTCTAAGGCCTTTGATTCTATTAATCACAGAATTCTTTTTAACAAACTATTATCTCAGTTTAGATTTTCGGTTTCCGCCGCCAGATTAATTTTTAACTATCTTTCTAATCGTTCTCAGGCAGTGCTCGATTCCTCTGCCACATTTTTCGCGCTTTCCGGTTTTCTCTAACCAGATCTCTCACTTCTACTGGATAGTTGATGTGACTTTCCATTTGAGTACAAGTAGGAGGAGTACTCTGCCGCTTGCAGAATACTGTTGTTCAGCAGCTCCAATTAAACCTCAAGTTCTGCCGGAGTTTTAATTGGTACTTGTAGTTCAGTATTGTCTTCGACTATTTTCCGGAAGAGATCCCAGTTTGTTTTATTATTTGTTAACCAAGGCAAATTACTTCGGTCTGAATAGACCAAAGTATTGAAATCCTGTCATAAATGACGAAACATTTGGTTGGTCCAAAACCACTTTTCTCGACGTTTTGAAAGTCCCTGAGTCCGAGAAAGCAAAAAAAAAATGTCCGTCTTGTCTGATTTGGAATTTTTTTTCGCCAATCTGTTTCTATGGTCAAGGCGGAGATTTGAAAAGCTTTTGGAGACTGTACGTCAAGAGGGTGGAATACCTGCCATACGAATTGACCCAAAATACCTGGTTTTATAAATATTTACTATTTTTTTATATAATATGCTGGTTTGATTATTGAATTGGGCATTGAATTGGGAATTAATTTGAAGGTTAAGCTAGGGGTCAATTTGCGGGCTGAGTTGAATTTGAATTGGAGTTGAGTTCGAGTTGGGTTAGGATGTAGTGAGTAGTTAACAAATTTTTTATGGAACCTGCTTATTTATCACCCGATTATTATGAAATTTGACTTGTGTGTCAGAAATGGGAATCTAAATTGATTTTTGGGAAAAGTTCTGGAATATGCCAACTACGATAGAAGTTGCCTATTTATCAACCTATTAAGATGAAATTAGACATGTGCGTTGAAAATTGGATTCTAAAATTGTTTTGGATGAAGTTCTGGAATATGGCCAAGTATGATGGAACTTTCCCATTTCCCAACCGGTTACGATGAAATTCGACATATATATTAGAAATGGGATTCTAAAATGTTTTTTGGATGCAGTTCTGGGATCTAAAATGGCTTTTGAATGGGATTCTGGAATATGGCCAAGTATGATGGAACTTTCCCATTTCTCAACCGATTATGATGAAATTTGACATGTGTATTGAAAATGGGAATCTAAAATAACTTTTGGATGAAGTTCTGGAATATGGCCATGTAGGATGGAACTTGGTTATTCCTTACCCGATTATTATGAAATTTGACATGTGCATTGTAAATGGGGTTCTGAAATGATTTTTGGATAAAGTTCTGGAATATCTCCATTGGAGATACCAAACACCGAAGTTCTGATCACCTCGTGAGGTTTGAGCCCTTTATATTTTTCTTTTTTGATAATGGTATCACTGAGTGTCATAATGACAGATGTGTGGTCAGATGAAATTCCCTCACTGTTTTCGAATAATACATAGTTTACAGATATCCTTTTTGTTACAAAGAAATCTATCAAATCTGGTATCTTATTTGTATTCGCTGGCCAATACGTTGGTTTACCTCCAGACAGGAACTCGCAGTTTAGAGCCCGACCAGCTGCAAATAGCCCTTACCCTTATGGGTTGTTAGCCTTGATCCCCAATATGTATTTTTAGCATTAAAATCGCCTCCGATTATGAAGTTAAAACCCAGCGATTTGAGTAACGTAACATAGTTTTCTTTATTTAGATTATAACGCGGAGGGCAATATATTGAAGAAATGTTAATTCCCTTTTGATTATTCAATCGAACATGTCACAATGCATAATTTCTTTTTCAATTTTTACTCCTTTGTAATGCTTCTTGATGTTTTCCTTCACAAATATGGTTGAACCTCCTCTCGCTTTTCCTGACGGGTAGATGGCGTGGTAGCACTGGTATCCTCGAATTCTAACGAATGAACCTTTTGTCAAATGAGATTCTGAAATTAGGCATAAATCTATCTTGTCTATATTTAGGAAAATTTCTAACTTTGGAATTTGTTGCAACAGCCCATTTGCATTCCAATTGGCGATTCTGAATGTGTTATTCATCTTCATAGATTAGTACATCATAGAAGTGATTCCATTCACTGTTTCTTGCTTATTTAATCGCTTATTTAAAGCATACAGGCTTCTTTCTTGTTTTAGTAGCCTTAAGTTGAATGCTTCTATATTCTTTAAAAAATTTCAAGAACTAGGCTTTGACCGTCTTCCTTGTTACTTACTACTTCCCGCTGTTGTACAATCTGGGAGTATGTTTTTCGGCCTGGTATTGCATTGTTAGTGGTAATGCTACCACTGGATTTTTAGATATTGTCTTATTATTGAGCATTCCACGGTTTAGCGGGCCTTGGTTGTTTTTCATTTTTCAGATTTTGAAGTTCCCTGGCTACTTCACATCCTCTATAATTAGCGAGATGCTCTCCGTTACAGTTTACGCATTTTGGAGGCGTTGCTTTTGTGAACCTACAATCTTGGGCGAGATGTTTTCCCGAACATTTAACACATCTAGGCTCTCGTTTGCAATGTGTCTGCGTGTGATTATATCCTTGGAATTTCTTACACTAAGGTATCAAGCCTGTGTATTTTCTTAACGCTTCTATTCGAACTATTAAAAGTAAGCATAGACAATGGGAGCCCCCTTTTTATTCATTTTAACCCCTTGATCAGTTACAGTTTCTTCTTTCTTTAGGATATTTACCGCATCCTCTATTTTGAAGGCCTGTTGTTTAAGGTCTTCCATTATATCCGGCTTTGTGCAGGTTGGATGAAGACATCTGGCCATCACTTTGATCGGACGATCATTTTTGCCCTCGTATGTGTACCATTCCTTGCCGTCATCTGTCAGCTTTGAAGCCAAGGCTCTATAACTTTCAATATCTGTTGTATTGATTTTCTAAATATTATTGTTCAGTGCTACAACTCTGTATTCTTTTGTAATCACCGATTTCATTAAAGATTGGATAGTACTATATCGAGGGCTTAATATGAATAAGGCGTAACATCAAAATTTTTAAAATTGGGGTTTTGTTTTTCTACGACGCCTTTGGTTGATTTACACAATAAAAAATAACATTAAAATTAATTAGTTTTGCCAAATAACACCTATTTTTATTTATATCAACATTATTTATTATTTGTAAGTTTAATTTTTTATTTTTACCAAAATATTAAGTTTCGTCGTCCTCCTGTAAAATTTTGAAAATGCGACTTACGCCCTATTCACATTAAGGCATCGATATTCAGTTACGCCAATATTGTTGATTGGTCGTGGAACCTTTTTCTTAATTTTGGTAGGTTGGTTTTCCTGAGCAGGTATATTTTACTGATTTTGATTTAATACAGTAGTTATTGAAGTGCGGCTTGAAGCTACAATCTCTGGAGAAGATTCTGCCTTCCTTTTTTTAGCAGGTCTTTTCTTCCTGTTCTTTTTTAAGATCCAGTCAGTTTCTTCTCTTAATTCTTCTTCGTCAGTGTGGTATTCTATAGCACACTGCTCTTCTGGCTTCTTGGGTTGCACAGCATTTTTCTCACGGAACTCTGAAGCATCCTGTTCCTCAGGTTCCTTTGATTGTAAAGAATTTTTCAGTTTCTCATTTTCTAACTTAAGAGATTTTACTTCGTTCATTAAATCCGATGTAATTTTTTCAATGTTACACAGTTGTCTGCGTAGTTCTGCAGTTTCTATCTCAACTGTTCTAGCTAAGGATTTTGCTGATCTTTGAAATATGGAACTTCTTCCAAATGGGTCAGAGTTCATCAGCTCTGAAGTATTGCAGTCATTGTATATCGACGACTGGTAGCCCGCTTGCTCACCCCTCAAAGTCGCCTGCACTGGGTATCCGATTCCCTGCGCCGTAAGGTTTTCTCGTTTCGAGTCCCACATATTGGTTATTATATTCAGGGAACCACCCTTAGCTAGTTTTGGTCCGCGTATGGTATTTTATTTCCCATCTACCCGCCGACATGTCAGTAAGGGTTTCCCCTATCCGCCACCTGGGGACGCGCCCGATGGGAGTCTAGCAACTCCGCACGAGAATTCCATATTGAGGCTCTTTTTTACTTATTATTTTGGATATCTCCTGGCGAGTTATTTCTTGAAAGCTGAGTTTTTCAAAATTATTATCATCCTGTGAAAAAGTCCAATCCTTTATCTCAAGAATGTCCTGACAAATGTCTCATTTAGCGCTGCTAACTCTTGTTTATCGGTGAGTATTTTATTGTTTAATTGGATACACCATTGCGTCGTATTTTTAGACTTGTTCCTTTGGGTTGTATTGATTTTCAATGAACTTGTTTCTGAATTATTCAGATTGTTCCTTTCTCAACGATTGTTTATACAAATTTGTAACCTTCCTGTAGCTTTCCCAAGTTTCATCTGAATTCATAATTTTCATAACACTATAAATGCGAATTTTTTCTACTTCAGTAATTTCAAGTTTTCTGAGAACTAAGGTATTGTATTTCTATTTTGACTAATTTTTGTTTCAGTTAATTTATTAACTGCCTATTTTAGCTTAAATAACAAGCCATCAGCATACTTATTTGGTATTTCATAAAATTTCGAAAACATAAAATCCCGGCAAGAAAACGTATTAAAATCCCGACTAAACAAAATCCAGACTCTAGAAAATCTCAAGCTAATCAAATTGCTTAGAAAAGCGAGTTTTAAAAACATTTTTATAAAATTTTCTTTCCAGATGACTGGGCTCCTTTTCCAGAATATATTACTAGAAAGAGCATAGTAAATTCCTCCTTTTCCAAAATATTTTTAAAGAATTTCTCTCAATCTTTTCCAGAATATGTCTCTGCTTCTTTCCAGAATATTTTTCGCGCGAGATTTTATTTTTAAAAGTAGGGTTTATTCGAGAAATTCGCGATTTTGTGCTGTCAGGATTTGGTTGCATTAGGAATTTATTGAGTCCGGATTTTACTTAGACGAGTATTTATTGAATCGAGTTATCATTCAGTCGGGATTTTATGGAGTGAGATTTTATAACTCCGGATTTTCTGAATCGGGATTAACTACCATACCCTACTTATTTAGGTCACTCTGCATTCTAAATTGCCGCTATCGATGATTTAAAATGAAGTTAAGCTTATCTAATGCTAATGAAGTTACTGCTTAAATTTGCACTTATCATATAATGATCACTTAAAGCTAGTAAAAAGGGCTTATCTGCCAACAATTGACGTCCGCTAGAATTTTTTTACCAACGCAGTCATTGGCAGCCCTGAGAACAAATTTATATTGATGTGCTTTAGCTGAGATCACGGTAACATAATTTTCTTTTTCAGCGTGAAAAATATATTGATATGTTCAGCTTTAATTGTCATGATATTTTGTTCTGCTTCCATTAAACTGAATGTATTGTGTAATGATACATAATTATCGTGTCCATGATGCTGATACTGAAGAAAGTTTTAATTCCCCATTCAAGTTTTTAAATGTTTTCTCCACATTATTATTTTGTATCAAAATCTGTAAACAACTTTCAAACCCCAAAACAATTTTACAAATTACACAAAACGTTTTCAATGAATTTTGAATGAACGAGATTACCTCCATAAAGATGAAGCTTGTTTTTATTTCGGAGAGTATGCATAATAAAATGCGCTAGATATAGATAACAAGAGCAAAGCTGGAAAATTTATTTTTAGTTTTGTAACAAAGTGTATATATACCAAACGTAAACTTGCTTTTAATGTTTCCACGTAATAACAAATCTTTACGATTTTTTTTTTGTGAAATGCAATAATCTACATAGCACAATATATTCAAAAAGTTTCAATAACAATTTCCATTTACATCATGGTTTAATATGAAGCACAAAAACGTTTTTTTTTGGTTGTTCTACACATTTTTACAAAAGTACAACTCTTTGAAACTTGCAAGTTGCAACTATCTCGTATATACTGTCAAACTATTCTATGTTGTTTATGCTATCCGTTTACAACACTTTACAATTTTACATATATTTGAATTTGCAATGTAAACTATAAAATGGCAAAAAAAACTTGTGATGGAAATGAATAATGTACTCGTATATTGGAGTTATAGAGCTATATTGAGGATTGTCTATATCCGAAATTTATTTATCTGACTCTTCCAATTATCTGGGTTTATCCCATGCATATATACATTTATATAGATAAAACAACCAAATAAATATTTCATTCATAGAGATAAAAATTAAATGGATCACTAAAAACAGTCACGTTATTATTATCCAACAGTATTAAGTGTAGAACCCACGATTAAGAGGAAAATGAATACGACGGAGACAAGAAAAATTACCAAATAAATCCGATTTTCATGATTGTCATTCAAAATTTGGTTGGAATAAGAAGAAAACCAACAACAAATATATCTTTCAAAATTAAATTATTTAAATCCTAATTTTATGTTACATGTACTACATTGTAGTAATCAAACCCTAATTTAAACTAATAGATTATTCTAATATCATTTCTTTTTCTATTCTACTACTACAGTACTTAATATAAATTATATAGGCTTTACAATACAAATATTGTTATCGTTATATATTCGTGTTATTGCCCTTGCCATCATTATACCACTCTACCATAATCATCATTTAAATACTTGAACATATAAATCGTAAATATTCTGAGAAATATTTTCAAAATTTTCCAAGAATAGCAAATTAACATGGTCGTTATGTTGTACAAGTACACAACTTAAAAAAGGTCAATGGTGTTCAACTTGAAAATATCGATAAATAACATTCACGATTATCATCTATAACATTACGATGTACAAATAGTACAAAGGGATATAGAAAATTTGCAGGCATAGCAGAATTTATTGATTGAAGTTTTATAGAATCAAAATTTAAACAGCTCTCTTGGTGTAGCATCATTTTTTAATCGAACTGGACAAAATATTTGTGAAACAAATGGAAGCTATATTTTTTGTACGCACCCCAATTCCACTACATTCCAAATAAAGAATGTAAAATATGGTACAATCAGTCCAATAGCCATGGCCTGATGAGAGGATTGATTTTTTCATAATCATAGGCTGATCAGTTCGAAACTAGATTAAATTCTCTGACAATTTTTGGAAAAATATAACCTTCATAATTCCGATCCATAATTTACATTTGTATTTAGCACCAAAACTGAACGTCTTTCGTCTTCCTTTCTTTTCTTTTTGGAGAAGTTACATAAGGACATAGGCATATACTGCGGACAATTGTTGGTCAAACTATTCAAGGCGCACATAAATATTGAAGCTTGCCATTTGTCAAACTCAAACGCCATTATGTAAATCTTCAAGTAAGATTACAAAAGAAGCGACCACCCGCTTTGTTGCAACTTTGTTGATGAGAGTAGGAAGATATAACATCTATAAGAGGGCTTTTTGACAACGAGCTCTACCCGATAGATTTAGAGACAGGCATTTATCTTGAAAACAGTCCAATACATAGTTTACATCCATCCAAACGGCTTGAAGCAGCAACAACTCCAAGAGCCAGCAAAAATAAAATTGTCGAATTCTTTAACTTTGCAAGAACGAGTTTTTCGCTGAAACAATTTTTTATTGTGATGTTACATGATACCTAAAATTGGTGCTCTTGACTGGGTTTGCACAGTTCGAAGTATGTGATGTTTGTACAAAAATTAGTTACTCGCCTGTTATACGTATCTTTGTTACATGTTAGTTACACGAATGTTACTAATTAGTTACAGGTGAGTTATCTGCAAAAACCAATCATAAAACATCACATACATTATGTATTTCAAGGTTTATCAATATTAAATTAAAGTACATATTGCAACTGGAATTGGTTTTAATTTTGCCGTAAAAGTCATAGACATTTCCGTTTCGTTTTTATTGTTTAAAATAGTGGAGAGATCGTAATTTCGGAATTCTGTGGAGTTTATGCCATGTTTCCTCCAAACGAATTTTATTTTGCTTAATTCCATTTAATAGTTGATTAGGAATATTATGGGGTCGGAAAAGTGTAGCTTAAAAATTCTACAGCTACTTAGTTCTAAGAATACGAATTTGGTTTCATTTTACGTCGAATTCCCCATAATAGCCGTATTTCCATAAGAATTTTACAACAACAATTGCTCGCGACAAGAATTAAATAATTCAAACCAAAAGTTTGAATTATTTAATTCATTCCTAATTTTAGTTATTTTTATTTATTTATTTATTTATTTATTGTACTTTAACAATAATTTAGTATTAAAAGGAAAAGCACAGATGGAAACAGAGTAAACGGAACAAAAGAACAAAAATAAAATGATGAAGCTGCTTCCATTAGGCAGAAAAACCTTTTAAATTTTTTCAAACAATTTCCATCTCATGCATACACATTCTATTTTGAGCAATAGCTCATTTACAATAAAATGTACAGCAAGAGGTGAAATAATATTAAAAATTAACAATAATAACAATAACAATAATATTAAAAATAAATTTAATAAACTACGTATTGCCCATCAATCACGCCACTCCAAAAATTTTGACTTAAATAATTTGGCCGATCCTAAACTCTTAATTTCCAATGGAATTGAATTCCAAAGAGAAACTCCCCTAACGTAAAAGGATTTGTTTAGCGACCTACAACTATTTTTGGCCGGAATCAGGCGGAAGTTTGAGGAATGAGACCTGCTAAAAAGTAACTTCCTATAAAGATAACAAGGCTTCTTAGCTTTGAGAAGTTTAAAATTAAAAAGACAAACGCGAAATTCGTAAAAGGTAGATAAACTACATCCTAAAACAAGGCTAGAGTAGGCAGAAATATGATCGAATTTCCTAATACCAAAAATAAACCTAGTACATGCATTGAAACATCTTTGGAGAACGTTCATATTTTCCTGAAGCATACCGAATAAAACTACGTTACCATAAATAAAATGAGGAAGAAGATAAGACAAAAACATTTTTTTCCTAAACTGACTATCAGAAAATCCTACTACTTTATACAAACAACTAAGCATACCAAAGACCCTCTTACTAATACTAACTAAATGGTCACCCCAAGAAAGAGTTTTATTAATAACTAAGCCTAAATCTCTAACAGTATTTGAATACCTAATTAGCGAACCCTGCAGAAAAATACCAGGAAAGGACGAGGTGTCTAACGATTTTTTATAAATTATGATCGACTGAGATTTATTCGCATTTAAAACGAGCCTATTAGAGACCGACCAACTAGCGATATTACTTAAGTCTTCATTTATCAGAGAAATATTCCTATCAATAGAACCCTGATCTAAACGACTATTTTTATAAATTTGGACGTCATCAGCGAAAATGTGAAATGAACAATGGTGAATAGAGGATTCTATGTCATTAATGTACATAGAAAACAATAGAGGACCCAGCACTGAACCCTGAAGAACGCCGGAAATTACAGGAAGGAAATCAGACAAAGAATTGTCGAAAAAAACTGCCTGAGAACGATTAGAAAGATAGTTAAAAATTAGTCTGGCAGCGGAAACCGAAAATCTAAACTGAGATAAGAGTTTGTTAAAAAGAATTCTGTGATTAATAGAATCAAAGGCCTTAGAAAAATCTAACAAAGTTAAAGAAGTCAATTCCCTATTATTCATATTACGCCTAATATCATCACATACATTTAATAACACCGTAGAAGTGCTATGAAATTTTCTAAACCCAGATTGGAAGAAACTAATTAAACTATTGCTATTTAGATGCGATTGAATTTGAGTTTTAACAACTATCTCGAAAGCTTTAGAGAGAGAACTTAAAATGCTAATTGGCCTCAAATGGGATAGCTCTGAAGGATTACTAATCTTTGGGATGGGTATGATTTTACTTAGCTTCCACTGATCTGGATAGGAAGAGGATGTGAGAATAAAATTAAAAATATGTAACAAATATTTTGAGACGAAAGGGAAAACTCGTTTAACGAATTTTAAATTGACGTTATCCAGACCAGAAGATTCCGACTTAACATTCCAAATGGCAGACTGTAAATCCTCGAGAGAAATATTTGAAAACGAAAACGAATTAGAGGACGCATTAGAGAACAAATCGACGGTACTACTGCCCGAGTTCAAACTAGAGCAAAAATAACTATTAATATCATTGGGCTTAAACACCCCACTAGAACTACTCTTGCATCTGCCTAGGCCTAAATTACGAACATTACGCCAAAAAACCTTGGGAGGAAGGGAGGGGTCTAACTTGTCCTTGAAATAATTACGTTTAGCAATCCGAATTAACCCTACAACTCTATTACGAGCCTGCTTATAATCTAAATGAGACTGACTATTAGGATACCTTTTCCATAAACGATATTTACTAACTCTAATACTTATGGCAATCGAAACTTCCTGAGACAACCAAGGCGGAGATTTTGCTTTGAAAGTAACCTTTTTAAGCGGAACGCAACTATCAAAGACCAAACTAATATACGAGTTGAAAAATTCTACTTGGGTAGTTGACGAACTAAGGCAAAAAATATCCTCCCAAGGAACCGAGTTACAAACTAAGTAAAGGCGGGAATTATCTATACTAGAAAAATCTCTTAAAGCTAAAACTGTTAGGCTTAGGTGGAGAGTAACAATTCACAGAAAAAACTAAAAGATCATGATGGGATCCAGGCGCGGTCGGTCATATTGGGCAACGTGGGCAGTGCCCACTCTTAAATTTGACCTAATTACACAGATTTTTTTTTTTATAAAAACAAATGTTCACCGACATCATACAAAACAATGTTAGTATAAGTTGCACTGTAAATATTCCACATTCATAATTTGTGTATAATACCACTGACAGACTAGGGATTAGCTAAGCGCGATTAGTGAAACGAGATTAGCTAATCCACCACAAATCCATATGCGTTGACACACTAGAGATTAGTTTCTTGCAGAGAAATAAAATATTATTATGGTGATTCGCCGAAATATAGCTGGTAAATCAGCTGGACTCATTTTTTAATTCAATATTTCTAAGATTTATACATTAAAACACACTAGATTTTCTATTTCCTCAAAATTTATTCAGCACAAATTTTTTAAGATGTCATTGATTTTATAACTTCTGCCGTAAATTCACGCCACTTGCATTTTCAGCTATGTTTAAATAATTATTTCACATTGTAGTGCCACTTGTACCATCACTAAACCCAATACAACGAGATAAACTCGAGAATTTTCAAGGATTAGTGCACTAATCTCGATTAGTGACTAATCCTCAAATAAAACGAGATTAGCTAATCTTCAACTTGACACACTACAGCTAATCTCGAAAAAATCACTAATCGCGCTTAGCTAATCCCTAGTCTGTCAAGGGTATTAGATTCAAATATGAAATACAACAACAAATCCTTTATACAAATTAGTCCATAAAACGAGAGCGAAGCTTTAACACAAAAAATTGTTTTTAAATGTGAAGCTAATAATCTCTATATCTATTTCTCTTTAACGTACGTCTACAATTATATTCTAAAATCTAAATTAACACACATTCAGCCGTGTAACTGTATATTACATCATTTCATTCTCTTCTTCGTTCATAAATTCTCATTGGGCAAATCGTGTAGTGCCGCATGATGGTGCAAATCTACATAACATTGAGATGCGCACGCATTTTCGTTCTCTACCTCAATTTTTCTATTTTTATTCCTTTATAAAGCTAAATATTCACTCACACAAACAAGCATTGTGGGCAATTCAAGAAAATCACCCGCAAGTAAAATTTTTTTGTTGTCGATTGAATTTTGTTTTTGTTTTTAATTTTCGTTTTGACTACTGGACTTCCTCCACTTACGCGATGCTACCTAGTAAAATTAGAGTAGTTTTTGATTTGTATATGTACATACATAAATATTCAGAAAATTCATCTAGGACGCAATCAGAAGGCGACCTACATATTTATATGTTTTTAAATAAAATTTACGGTATCAAAATTACACAAGGAAGTGTAGTGTAAATCGTTTTTTTTTCATTATGAAGTATTGTGAATTACAGTCAAGCCTTTGTCATATGTATTTTGAAACTAGTTTGTGTGTTATAAAAAAAATAAATAATTAATTAAAAAGTTTCGGACGTTATTGTTATATGCTACAAGTTCATTTTTAAAAAGTTCGTATATAAGCTTTATATTACAATGTGTGTCGAAAATTTGAATTCTGTTGATTTTATTTGACAAACTTAACCTTTGAAGATAAAATAAAAAAAATGGGCCTAGAAGGTTGATTTACATATGCGACGTGCGAAGTGTGACAAGTGGAAATAAACGTGTCGCTTTTTTGACAACAATTTACATTTGTGACTAGATTCGCCACGCACACTTTATACAATTTTTTATATTTTAATTTTTGTTCTTCAAAAAAGCTTCGTCAAAGCCTATTACATATTTTGTTTTATACAATACATACAAAAAATGTGTATGTGTTTGTGCGACCGTGACGGAAAAGATAAAATTAAACCATCTCTCGACGTGTAGCATGTGCCGTGTGACGAATGTCAAAATATTCGCCTCTGATTGGCTAGAAGCTCCCGTCACACGTTGCACGTCCCATATGTAAATCAAGCTAGATCGTCCGAATGTGGTATTATCAATAACAACTCCAAAGCGTCAAACAGAAAATTCAACAAAGAATGGTTTTCGAAAGAAAAAAATGGTTAACTCCCAGTTTAAAATTTAAAAGTTTGTATTGCTTTCCATGTGTACTATTTGGTGGTGATAATGTGTGGACTCGGCAAGGATACCTGATATGAAGCATTTATCTACGGCTTCAACGTGCCATTAGTTTCTCTTAGTTCAAAAAACTTTTATTTTTATTGAAATTACAATATAATAATTTATTCTTATAAATTTTGTAGTATTTTGCAATGAACGGTTATGACACTAACTAATATATTTAATTTTTCGATTTTAACCACCAGTTTTAAAATTTTGCCCACCCTGAATTAAGACCCACGGACCGCTACTGATGGGATCCCATACCGAGAGACAACTGATTGAAAAAACAAATAGAGTTATCAGTAAAAGAGATGATATGGTCAATAAGGGAATAAGAGGCACCGCTAGCGGTTGGACAACAAAACGTCGGCGCCACAGTGTTGTGGACGGATAAATTAAGACTATTTAAAAGATTCAAATAATCACGAGGGAAGCCGGAATTTTGGAGTATATCGAAATTGAAGTCACCTGATATATATATTTCATCGAATCTACAAGAGAAATAACTAAGCAAACTTTCTAAGTCTACAAGGGATGTTTTAAATTGGGCATACGACCTCTTACTAGTTTTTGGAGGGTTATAGACGGTACCGAATAAGATTTTACGACCACTAATGAAAACATTGACAAATAAAAACTCTAAATCCGATACTAACGATTCCGAAATAGAAGAAGGTATGGTAACTAATCTAGCCTTAATATGATCACCTACAAACATACATAAACCACCATAATTAAGGGGAGGTACCGTCCTATCTTTCCTAAATATATTAAAACCTTTGATGGCAAAAGCTGAATTAGGGATATTTGGATTTAGAAAGGTCTCAGAGAAACAAAGTATGTCCACTGGAGCGCCATTAAAAATGTGACGAATCTCGTCAATATTTGGGACTAGACTTTGGACATTCAAACTAACTACATTCAATAACGACCTATCAACTAACATGGATTTTAGAACTATATTGGGATAACTAAGCGACATAATCAAACTCAAAATCAAAATTTAGCGTACACACGACGTGGGCGTGATTGATACGCAATACTTACAAATAAAATTAAATAAATTTTGATTCGTCCAGTTTCAAAATAAGCCCCAATCAATGGAAATCTAAAACGAGAAGAAACAAAAAAAACGATCCAAAGTAACAAGTGCTAAGAAATAGTAAACAAAGGAACAATACTTAACCGTAAGCCCCAATTTTTGCCCCAAAAATCGATAATTTTTTTTTTTTTCCGAAGACAAAAAAAAAACGCGACACTTCTGACTAAGGCTACGTATTTTATTTCTTTTTTTTTTTTTTTTTTTTTTTTTTTTTTTTTTTTTTTAAATATTTTTAATATTTTTTTTCATATAGCATCTGACACCAGACGCCAAATTGTTCTTTCTACTTGTTGTTTTATTTCAATTCGAAAAAATAATTCGCGACTTGTTTCCTTGACAAAAATAATTCGAATTAAATTTTTCTCATGGAAATACAGCAAATATAGAATGTACTGTGCTCAGGGCCCATATTCTTGAAATTCGATCAAACAAAGTCGCCGGTGAGTTTCTTGTGAAATACGTCATTTCAGTCGAAAATTTAAATTGTTTTATATTAAAGTCACCGGCGAATTTTTTCGGTGAATTTCAAGAATACGGGCCCTGTACCTTGATTCTCTATAAAATAAGATAATGGGTAAACGTGTAAACCTGTAAAACGCCTAAGCTTTCTTTTATTAGTGTTAAATTTTTTATTTTATTTGAAATAGTAGCCAAATCGGAAAATTACGAACTCATTAAAGTAAGCTTCGCATTTTCCAAGTTTAAACGTTTACCCATTATCTATTTTTTTAGAGAATCAGGGCCCTGGTTGTCTTATCGTTGATATGATAAATGTGGCAATTCATCATGTTATACCTGTTTTCAAAATTTGAAGCGAATTGAAACATAGCGAAGGGCCATTTTAACAAAAAACAGTAAAACAATTTTGTTGACTGTTCCCGAGGTAAAATAAATCTTTTGGAAGAAATAATTTCTATGATTAATACACCTTGCAAATTCCAAAATTTCATCCATAGATGTCTTTAAGACAAAATAAATAGGTTACCGTGTAATATGTAATCTATATTACTAAATTTACCTGCAATACCTGTTGATGGTGGATATTAGCTATCTTCCATTAACATGAGCGCAGTACTAATAATACATCCGTTCCAATGGGCATCCAAGTACTCGTAAGTAGCAAGTTTGTCGCATTTGAAGGCAGCTAGTGGATATTGCCAACAACAAAAAAAATTATAGTAAGCTTTTAAACCTTAATTCTTTCTATTGACATTTGAATGCCCGGTTTCACAAAAAAATATCCAATCGTTATAGTTAAATAATATTTTCTCTCTTTCTTCATTTATGAAATTGCGTTTTGTTTCATAATACAAATTCATTGCAAGTTGATTATATTTCTTTTTACATAGAAATATTTAGCCTTCAGCTAAATATAAAGCTGGGCGAAATTGGTCAGCTAAATTGTTAGCTCTCCAGTTAAAATGTTCATGTAAAACAGAAATAAAATTAGCATGCTTTTAATTTGTGTTATGAAATAAATCGCATTTTGATGAAATTTTATTTAAACGGAGATTGCCTTTATTTCTGTGAAACCGGGCGGTCATAAGACATTTTATTAGTAAAATTGATATTTTAATCAATACGTGTTGATCGATAAACTATTTGAAAGGTATCCGAGTAATAAATTCTCTTTGTATCAAACCTGGTATATGTTGGGTTGGGGAAAAAGTATTTAGAGATTTTTGATCATTTTTTGATTACATTTTTCTTTTATTCAAAATGAATTTTATTAAGTATACATATTTCATCATCGATGACCTTTTGCAATTTTTCAGGAAGTTCCATAAATCCGTCGATGCAGAACTTCTGTGGTTTATCGGCGAAAAATTTAGCCAAGTGATTTTCACAGCCCTTTTTTAAATCTAAGTTTAGACGATCAAGGGAGTTTTGCAGAGATCGAAACAAATGGTAGTCTGAGGATGCAAGGTCCGGGCTATTCGGCGAACATCCCAGCCAAGATCTCTCAATTTTTGGCGGGTCATCAAAGATGTGTGATCTGGCATGGAAGACAACACCCTTGGAATGGAAGCGAGCAAACCATCTACATGCTGTTGCATTCGATAAAGAATCTTGACCGTAAACTCCACAAATTTGTCCCGGTCTTGGCAACGTTTATTACTTTTTCGTAGTAATATTGCAAAATATAGCGAATTTTTCAGAAATTTCACTAATTTTCATAATAAATTAACTTTTGACACAAATAATATAACTTTTGACAGAATAGTGTTGCTCGATATGTATGTCACCAAACACCATCTAGTGCAAAAATCTCTCAATACTTTTTCCCAGCCCAAAAAATCTTATTAGCAAGTCAATACGGGTCGTACTTAAATGACATCATGCTGTTAGGGCAGAGGAGGTTGGGTCCGTTGCCTACATAATGTTGCTATTAGAGCAAATGACACAAACCTTAACCCTCGTCAGGCGGCATAGGTATACAATTGTACCTTTTCGCGATTTTTAAATTGCAGTAACTTTTTTTGTAGAAGCCATAGAGTATGAAACTTTCGTAAGATTTCTACATTTTTAGTCTAGATCATATAGGAACGCTTAGAGTGAGTCTGTTAACGTTATAAAATTATGCCGCCGGACAAGGGTTAAAACCAAAATTTTGAATATTGTGGATATACTGTGAATGGAGTAATTTAAATTCTTAAGCTTTTAACAGCACCATAGGTGTATAATATGGAAATTATTGGAGTTATTTCTTAAAGGTCGAAGATTAAAGAAAGTACGTGCGATATTGATTGCTCTTCAGTACGTCGCAGTTCTAAATACAGGATAATTGTGGTTTTTTACAGGATAACGTGCCAAACCAACGGCGACAAAGAAGGAGTACGAAAAGTCGGATAACCTAACCTTTTTTTAATCGATGTATTTTTTCACATAGGTTAAGAATTGTGTGAGTCCCAAGCTCCGACGAATGAGGAAAAGGTCGAAAAAAGGAGTTTTCCCCCATTTTTGAGGGTGGGGGTCACATTTACGCAAATAAATCATTTGTGAAAAATAAGAATTAAATAACCAACAGCACAAATAGAAAAAAAAAAGTAGAATGACCGAGTTATTTGTTTAAAAATCGTAACCGCGACCTCCTAAAATAAAAGGGGTACAAATCCTTTTTTTTGAACATTTCTGCCAATTTGTTACCCGACTAATCGGACTTAAACCTGATTTTTGTCGAATCCTTCTAGACTTTCTCTTTTTACTCGAATGTGGTTGTCTAAAACAAATAATTTATATAACCAGCTATGTCTATTTTTTCTAAAATGCAAAATTACCGAGTTTTTTTTACGAAAACGTGACCGAGACGCCTTAAAATGGTGAAACCCTCTTTTTTTACCTTGATCCTATTCGTCTGAGTTAGGGACTCATTGAATTCTTCTCATTTAGTTCGTTTGTTCAAAACAGCAATTGACATGTGCCATCTGATACACACAAGATTGTTATTCATGCTGACAAAACACCTGCTGGAGAACTTGTGTAAGATGCTCCAACTATAGATGAAGCGGTAATTGGTTAAAGTCGGAGATCAATTTCAACCTAGAGATATTGTTCTTCATCTGAGAAACGGTCAATTGACAAAAGTTGAAGAAGCTTATCGATGTTACGATGCCCTGCAATATCCAATCATTTTTTTGGGATGGCGCCGATGGATATCACTTCAACGTTAAGATGATAAATCCAGTTATTGGCGAAGAAACAAATAAGAAATGCAGCGCAATGTACTATTATTCATTAAATCATTACATTTTGAAAGGCCGTCAATTGTTTCACCAATACATTGTAGATATGTATGCGAAAATTGAAACAGAACATTTGTTATCCATCCGTTTGAATCGGTTTACGGTAATACAACTAACGATGGAAGACTAACGATTTTGCCATCTTCATATACAGGCAGTCCACGTCATACGCATGAGTATGCCCAAGACGCAATTGCGTATGTTCGTCACTACGGGCACCCAAACCTATTTATCACATTTCCATGGGACGATATACAACAGCTGTTAGATCAGAAATCGCTGATGGATTTCATGGTAAAACACGAAGTGTTTAGGTCTTTGCGCTGTTGGATGTACTCAGTGGATTTGCATGAAGTTGGATTCATTGGATAGTATACAACACAAATACAGGAAACTAAGGGTATCCTTTACACAAAAGAAGATCAGTAGAAGGTGGCGGTAAATTAGCAACCATACAAATGCGAAACGGTGATAAGGAAGTAGACAACCGGTGGGTTGTTCCATATTCGCCTTTGCTATCAAAAACATACAAAGTGCACATAAACGTGGAATACTGTAACCCCGTTAAATCTATCAAATACATTTGTAAGTACATGAATAAAGGCAGCAACATGGCAATTTTTGGTGTTCAACCAGAAAGAAGTGATAGGAATGCAGTCATACATATCGATGAAATCTCACAGTATCAGACTGGAACATACATAAGCAACAAGGAAGCTGTATGGCGAATCATTTCATTTCTCATACATTAACGAACTCCATAGCTGTTATTTACCTAGCACAACGCGTTTATTTCACAACTGCAAATGTGCAACAAACTGACCTGAATCCACCGGCCACAAAGTTAACTGCTTTCTTCACGTTATGTTACAATGACGCGTTTGCGAAAACACTGCTGTATTCAGAAGTACCTATACGTATTACATATGGAATGCGAGTAGAAAATCATTTAAACGATGCAAACGAAGAGAGTAAATCGACGGACAACTTGGCATATTCAAAGAAACTACGATATGCAGACTGTACACCGTACATCCCATTCAAGATTAATGCTTCTTTTTTCGCATGCTTTTGGTGAATGTGCCAGGTTTAACGTCTTTCCAGCAATTGAGTATTCTCAGCGGCATCACACATACTACTTTCCACAGGGCATGTCAAGCTGTGAATTTATTGGAGAACGACCGACACTGGGATGTACGCCTTAATAACGGGTGCAAAACGTCACATCCAAATCAAATTCGTGCATTATTTGCAATCATATTGACCGCCTGCTTCTCTTCATCTCCAACAGGGTTATGGAAGAAATGTAAATCGCACATGGCTGAAGATATTTTCCGTCGAATATACGGAGAAAATTTAAATATGAACATCAATTTCACAGCGGAAATCTACAGCGAAGCGTTGATAATGTTTGAAGATTTTTGTTTAAAAATCGCGAACAAAGTTCTCAATCAATTGGGAATGCCATCATCGAATCGATCTGCTGTTGCTTTGTTCGATGTAGAATTGCGTCATGAACAAAATTACAATTCGGGTGATCTTTTGCCGTATGTGGAATCAAATGTTTCTAAGCTAACGCTTGAGCAGAAAGCCATTTACGAATGCGCCAGGAGGAACTGGTAAAACGTTCCTAATTACGTTGATTTTGGCAGCAATTCGATCCCAAAATGACATAGCCTTAGCTCTTGCGTCCCGGAATAACCGCGACATTGGTACCAGGTGGAAGAACTGCTCAGTCCGCTTTGAAATTGCCCTTGAACATGCAATTCATTGAAACTGTTACGTGTAACATTTCCATGTTTTGCAAAGCATGCGGCATGGGAAAAGTGTTGCAGAAATGCAAACTTATTGTTTGGGATGAATGCAAAATGGCACACGCATTCATATTGCTTGCAAGGATTTCAGGCAAACATTACCTGTAATTCCTCGATCAACACAAATGCTTGCCTGGAACACTCTACTTTGTGACGATACGTAAAAACGATGAAATTAACTACAAATATCAATTACTGGAATTTGGGGACAGAAAGGTGCCGGTTGATCTGACCTCAGGACGAATTTCATTGCCTCATAACTTCTGCAATTCAAAACAAGAATTTGCTGAAAAAGTGACGTCAAAAGAAGAATTGGCTGAACAAGTATTTCCCAATATTCAAACCAATTATAAGAATCACGATTGGCTGAGTGAACGAGCTATCCTTGCCGCCATGAACAAAGATGTCTACGAACTTAATAATATTATTCAGTCTAAAATTCAAAGCGAGGCAGTCACATACAAGTCGGTCGACTCTGTTGTGGAAGCAGATGAAGCGGTTAATTATCGATTAGAATTTTTGAATTCACTGGATCTGCAAGGGATGCCACTGCACGTACGCAATTGAAAATCCGCATGCCAATTATCATTTTGCGAAATATCAACCAGCCACGCGGCTTGCAGTAAACAAATGAATGAGCAACGTCGTAGAATCCACAATCTTGGCAGGACCAACCAAAGGTGAAGATGTCCTCATTCGTCGCATTCCTATGATTCCAACGGATATGCCATTTCAATTTAGGAGATTGTAATTCCCAATTCGATTGGCGTTTACAATCACCATCAAGAAAGCTCAGTGCCAATTTTTAGAATTGTGCTGGTTAGATCTAGACACGGATTGCTTCTCACATGAACAATGATACGTTATACGTGTCCTAGAGTCGGCAAACCAGACAATCTCTATATCTGCACAGACAATGGAACAACAAAAAATATTGTATACCCACAAGTATTGTGAAATTAAACATACTAGTGGTCGCCCAGTGGGTCGAAATTCGACCGTAATTTATAAAATTTTTAAGTTTGAGAGTTATTGAGGTTCTTTTCTCAAAGAGTATACCTCTATAATCATGCTATGACGTTCTGTCCATCTTATTCGAATGATATAAAATTTAAATAAAAGATTAATACAAAATAAAAAATGAAATAAAAAATACGTGCCTTATATTCTTTCATATATTTTTCATTAAATCAAAAAAAAAACTGAGAAGTTAAAAAATTAAATATTGTCTATTGAACTTAAAATAGTTTGAAAATGAATTTAATGATTCAGAACTTTTGTGTAAACGATGTTTTTTGTAAAAACTCTTTCATCATTTGCTAAATGCCGTTGGCGATTATATTCGGAAATATAAAATCTCAAACCATCGAATGATCGAAATGTACCTGCTGCGATGCACAATTGACCATATTTCTTGCCAATTCCTTAAACGATTAGATAAAATTCCAAATGAATTTAATCAAAATCAGATAAGAAATGGCTAAAAGCCTTCCTAGTTGGTCAAACTCCAGAACTTTATCTCAAAATAATTTTAGAATTCCATTTCCATCGTACCACAGAATTTCATTAAAATCGGATAACAAATGGCCAAATCCCTTATTCAAGAACTTTATCTGAAAATCGTTTTAGAATCCTATTTCCATCGTACATGCAGAATTTCATAAAAATAGGATAAGAAATAGCCAAGTTCCTTCCTAATTGGCCACATTCCAGAACTTTATCTAAAAATCATGTTAGAATCCCATTTCCTTCGTAAAAGCTGAATTCCATCAAAATCGGATAGGAAATGGCCAAATTTCTTCCTAACTGGCCATATTCCAGAACATTATCTAAAAACCATTTTAGAATCTCATTTCCATCGTACATGATGAATTTTATCAAAATCGGATAAGAATGGCCAAGTTCCTCCTACAGCCACATTCCAGAGCTTTATGTAAAAATCATTGTAGAATCCCATACAGAATTTCATCAAAATCGGATAAAATACGGCCAACCTCTTCCTTTCTTAATGGCCATATTTCAGAACTTTATATAAAAATCATTTTAGAATCCCATTTCCATCATACATTCTAAATTTTATCAAAATCGGATAAGAAATGGCCAAGTACATGAATTTCATAAAAATCGGATAAGAAATGGCCAAGTACCTGAATTTTATCAAAATCGGGAAAGAAATGGCCGAATTCAAACCCAGAAAAAGGGTCCACAGAAGTGTCGTTTTCCCTCCAAATAGTTTATGTTTATTATTTCCTGATGATTTTCAACACTGATTGAAGCTATGCCACTGAACGCTGTTGGAATGCAACGAAGATTAAGCGGATTTAATTTTTGAATGATTGCTGTTTGAATGTTTTTCCAAAACCTGTATGAGCGGTTAAACAAAAAACATTAGATCCAGTAACATGATGCAAAACTTCACGAATCACATGATCAATTAAATCACGCTGTTCAATATTTTCAGTTTCATAATGCTCACAAAACAGAAACTCTTGTTCTATTGGATCAATAGCATTTGCTCCGTCTGTTCTCTGCAAATATGTGGGAACTGGTAAACTAAGTTCTTGACATGACAAATTATGAACATTCAAAATATTTTCAATTTCTAATAGAGCTCTACCTCTTCGTTGCTATCTTTCAAAAAATCTTCACTAAGATATACTTTAAATTCATTCCGTAACGCCAATGCATTGGCTGGCGCATTTAATGCACAAATGTAACCAAATAAATTTCGCATTTGTTTTGGTGAATGTAATTCTTTTGCTTCATTTAAATATTCGCGCCATTCACCATCATTTGAAGTAAAACCGCGAGGATGAAACGCTTGAACAAAAGTAGTGTGTTTAATTCAATTGTATATTTTCTAACAGCCTCAAATGATTTTGGACCACAGACCTGTAATAAAAGCAATCGTAAATGGAAAAGTTCGATGCCTTTCGGTGATCCTACATACATATATGCGTGTAATGATTTTATCAACTCCACGCCTTCTGTTCTTCCATTTTTTTCGAGAATCATCCCACACAAAATGCAAAGGAATTTCAATCAGTGAACCGATGGTAATTCGTTCCACTAACTTCATCGTATTGTGAAATTATCGTAAAGTGAACCACATTTTACATGACATAAACAACTTAATCGACGAGTCAAGGTCACATTAAATTTGTTAATAATATCCCGTTGTTTGCAAAATGTAAATCGTAAAGTGAATTTTTAATCGTAAAGTGAGTTAGATTTTGGTAGAGTCGATTCATCGTAAGGTGATTTAATCGTATTGCGAGCCTATCGTAAAGCGGGGGTTTGCTACTTATATTCATGCGCTGAAGGATCTGATCGATTCAATTCAAAAAATGCTAATAATTTTATTTGTCTTGCATTTTCAATTGCTTGATGTTCTTGCTCTTCTCGAAAGTAAACATTCTGTCTAAGCGGTAAATGAATGTCAAGTCTAACGATGATATGTGATTGATAATGCATTGGTAACTCATAGATGCACCATACAGCTTCATTCAGTTGATCCGACATAAAGACCATTTGCAATTTGTTTCATTTTATCAATTTATATTTCTTGACCTGGTACATTTCTCTCTGCACCTAATTCAACAGATGCACTCTCATAGCCTTTATACACGTATTTATAAATATTTTTTAACACTTTTAACTGTAGTACATACTTCAACTAATGGCAATTAAATTTGGCAAGTAAATCCGGATTGTATGGTGCAACATAACGATGATCGAGGCAACTACCGCGAACTGAAGCATTAATACCATTATCAGTTATCACGCCTTCTGTATAATGGATATACATCACATGTAAATTCATTAAATCGTTTTGGATAATCTTTTGTGCATTTTCCATCTCTCATACATGCAGAATTTGGATTAAGTACACCGCATGGACAATGCATCATGTGTTTTACAACATATTCATGTAATGTAGGATGTGTTTGAATGTTAGGAATCTCCGCAGATGCAACTTTATCAATATCGGTATAGCGTTAACAATTTTATCTTGCTCATTTAAAGAGAGTAAAATGTTAGCATGAGGCAATCCTTTCTTTTGAAACTCAATTGTATAAACGAGTGCTTCAACTTTAACGAAGATTTGTTTTAGTGTAATGCCCTCAATTAATGCTTTCAGTTTAGACTTGAATACACGCACAACAATATCAGGTGGAAAATTAGCTGACTCACCTACACCAATATTGCTAACTATTTCAGGCCAACTTGGATTGCAAGTCATTGTAATAAACAAAGAAGTCTTTCCGAAATGTTGTACAAGTAACATTGCATCTAAATAATTCAGTTACATATTTCTTGGAGATCCATTGAATAATGATTATAAAATTAGTCTACGGCCAACATTATTGGCATTGGCGTTCAATTTTAAATGTACTATTAAATTGTTGTAAACTTCAGACCTTAGAATTGTTTGATTTTGTCGAATGAAATGTAACTTTGTGTTCTCTATTCTCACATACATATCAACCATCCACTGTAGAAATAAATTTTGTGAATGGTGCAACATACTAAATCTTCTTTAATTGCAAGTCGATAGGCTGCATACTGAAGCATGGTTAGTTTATTTCTGGGCGCTCTTGAATTAGATGTAGTTGGTATATTTGAAATTTTGATGTACCACCCAGTATCACTTTTTGGAAAAAGTAATGGATAAGCTAAAGGGTCCAATGATGAATGCAAAACAGAGATATTTTTGATGGTATACGATTAATTTTTGAAAACAAAACCATATTTCGTTCAAAGGGTGGCTCATCAACAATTGTACTAAATATTACTGCTACATTACTTTGAACTGCATAGGATTCTAAAAAGATGTTTAGATAAAATTCTGGAATATATCCAATTAGGAAGGAACTTGGATGGAAACTCTAAAATGATTTCATTATTCATCGTGATGCTAAATTTCTTCAAAATCGGATAATAAATGGTAAAGTTCCTTCCTTATTGGCCATACTCCAGAACTTTATCTTGAAATGAGCCGTTTATTTTGAAAGTGGGGCAAGTCCACATTTTGTTGAAACGAGAAAATGAAGGAATAGAGAAATAATAAATGCAAAAATATACGAGATTTTGAATTTTCTTATTTTTTGAACAAGTATTAGGGATTTTTATTTTTTTATTTTGACTTTAAATTGTTCACCGTTAGAAAGATTATACTTTTATTTGTCTATTGTTATCATTAACTTAAATTTTTTGAAAAATGGACTTGCACCACTTTCAAAATGAACGGCTCAAATAATTTTTGAATCCCTCTTCCATCGTACAAGCTGAATTTCATCAAAATTGGATAAGAAATTGCCAAGCTCCTTCATAATTGGCCATATTCCAGAATGCTGATTTTCATCAAAATCGGATAAGAAATAGAATCCCAATAAAATTCTTATAAAAAAAAATCACAAACCCTCAGTTCAAGGAACCTCACTACAACGGACACCATTTTTGGTCCCGTCGAAGTCCTTTGTAGTGGTTTCTCTGTATAAAGAACACTTTTATATTACGTTGGAGTTACATGTATAACATTTTCGTTGATGGGTGTAGTTAAAAAAAAAATCTATTTTATTTACATACATACAAACAAAATCATTTTCATTCATTCATTCACAGAATAAAATTAAAGAATTATTGTACTACTTTGATCGTTTTTGGCTTGTACGTGTATGTATTGTAAAGGAAACAACGTCAGTCGATTTTTCCTGAAGTATCCAACCGATTTTCGTTTAACAAAGATTGCGCACACCTACAAAAGAATACCTTTCGAATGGTGTAATTTTTATAAAAATCGGTTGGGTGGTTTCGGCGTAAAAGGGGTACAAAGTTTTCTCTTCACGTATTAATATATAGATTAGAAACGTATGCTTTCTCTTTTCTTTCTTTTCCATTTAACCAGAATATAGTAGACTGAGCCAAAGCAATGCGTGGTCGGGTACAGCTAGTTATTAATAATAATTTAAATATTAAATTCAAACAAACCATTTAGAATCTACGTGAAATGTTATGACCATTTTAGTTCCTACGATTCAATACATGAAGCTTAACGATAATCAGCCGTAAAGAGCGTTGTTCGGTCCCTGGGACCGCTCTACTTTTCAAAAAACAAAAATTATCCCCACTCCACTCTGTTTCATTATTTTCTGGAATTTTTAATATCTTCCTAATCGAAATTTTTAGTATTGTTCTAATAGAACAAAAAATAATTAATATAAAATTGCGGTCCGCTGGAACACACCACTTTTTCCATGCAACTTTTTCCACGACGGACTTTACGGGTTAATTAAGCACTATTTACCAGCAGCCTCTAGAGCTATTTATGCCTGGTTGTGTTGGTCTTGTTGCATTCGTCTGGGGGAGCCCTTTTCTCACATCAAAGTATTATAAGGCATTATACGAACATTTATAAAGATTTAAGTTTATAATTTTTAAATCCATTATTTTCAAAGTAAACGTAAGCAATTTACTGTTCATTTCGATTTAGTATTGTTTAAATACGTCAAAATCTAACCATGGTCGGAAAGAGTCTATAATATAAACAAAACTGACTACATTAATATGTATAAAGAAATATCTAGCTAGGTAAATGTTATGTAAAACATCTAACTTTAAGTTGAACAGTAATTCCTCCTTTAAATGTACTTGACTAAGTTATGATTACACCATTTTAAAGCTATTTCTCACATAAAGTACTTAAACACACAAAGAAAATTATTACATTCCCATAAATTTTGCAAACAAGAGTTGAATATCACTATTACCGTTAGTTTCAAATTTATAAAATGACAAATTATTAAAATTTATATTTCCGCGAAACTCTACAAAAAAAAAATAAAAAATGAAAATATCGCATAGATAGTACCTACCGTAGAACATACCAAAACTGTAGAATAATATTATTATACAATAGAAAAAAGAATATCGATTGTAAAATAATGGAAAACCCGTTACCAGATACTCCACAATTTGGAAACACATAAAATAATTTATAACGTAAACACAGATTCCAAAAACAAAAACTTACCTTTTGCATAATTTTTTAGCATCTGAGGAAATATCGATGGAACAACTATTTGTTCAGCACAGTACATATGACATTGAACCATTTTGTGAGCTGAATTTTTCTATTTTTGTTGCTGCTATTCCCGGATTTGTTATTTTTTTATTATTTTCGCCGTTTATTGCAATCGGGGAAAATATTTTTGATTTATTTTTATTATTGATAATATTTTGTACTAACACACAAATACCAAAATGTATTTACGTTGGCAATGGATATTTTTCAGTTTTTGTCTTTTCAAAGCAATTATCGTATGGATACAGATTTTTCTATTTTTTTTGTAGATATCACAAACACACGTACACACTCAAATAAAAGTGCATAAATATAACAAAAATATCACAAATAGAATTTTTCACTCCATTGGAAAATCTGCAAAATAGCAATAACAAACCAATATTTAGATTTTCACTAATATATCAATGGTAGAGAGATTTTTGAAAACCATACGAACCGAATTTCTGTCTTTTTTTATGTTTTATGTTTTATTACGAGTTCTCTTGGTGGAAATTTATGTGTTTCTAATGGTAATTTTTGACTTATTATGCGTTGCCAATAAGGTTTTTCCGTAAAAACAACAACCAAGTTGTTTTTTTGTTTTCGTCGTTGGTAACTTTGGTGGTTGAGTTTTTTCAATGAACTGATGTTACGGGTGGTTTTGTTTATTTGAACTGTTGCTATGACGATATTGATTTGGTGGATTTTTGTTGTGTAACTGTTGTTATTTGGTGCGGCATTAATTCGGAAAAGTCAATTATTCGACTTTACCTTGTAAGAGGTCGTTTGAACTTAAATTGATTTATTAGCTCTTATTTACAATATTTTGTGATCCCAAAATGTACCCATAATGGTATAGTGAAATGTACCCATAAGGTGACAAGTGTACTACTTATTAAGCGGATCTCTTACTACAGGAATGAAAATTTTTCAATATGCAAGAAGTTTCGTAAATTAAACAGTTAGCGTACAGTGGCGTACCCAGAAATGCATTAGGGGGGAGGGCAAGTTAAAGCAAAATGCAGGCAACAATGTGTTGGGCTAGTTTGTCTAAAACCTCTTCAATTGAAATGTTGAAATCTCCATGAATCTACATAATCGCTAAACCATATTAACGTCGAAAATGAGCGCTCTGTTGTAATTATTGTAATTGGTAATGTGAGAAGGAAACATATTTTTGTCACGGAAATGAAGCGCGTCCATTCCATTTATATTAGCCGTCTTCCAATGGGCGAAATTTGCTACTTGGAAGTACTTGCGAGTAGATGCCCAATGGAACGAGAAATTGAGTAACACAAATAGAACACAGCCTTCTGTTTAGTTGTTTTTTTTGTCTTTTGTAAAGTTGTTTATTATAGTAATGGCGATATTTAAAATTAGATTCAAAATATGACAAAAAAATGGACATGTAATGAAAGGAAAGCATTGATATTTATCGCATTGATATTTAAACACATTATCCTTAAAAATGTATCATCAACAACAAAATAATTTTGTATTAATTTTGACATTTTACATCATCAAAAAATAAAAAAACTCGAACGTATTAAAAAACTCTCGAAAAATATCGGAAAAGGTCTAAAAGCCATCTATTGGAATTTTCGCAACTAAAATCCACTAGCGCAAATTTTATGCGTAACTACTTCTGTTTTCTACACCATCGTATGAGCATGGGTAGTTGTGAGTAGATACAAGTACTTGCGAGTAGTTTGCTTTCGCCAATGGAAGACGCTTATTATAACTTTTAATTCCGAAATATGTTTCCACCAATCTGCAATTCTCCTAGGCCTACTTTCACAGTACAATTTAAAAGAGGTGCATATTTAATAAACGCAATTGTCGCTGCTTCTTCAATTTGTTGATCATATCTAGATTCTCTATTTGGCAAAATGCATTTGAAAACACAGAGTCCAGAAACGGGATATAAATTGATATTCTGAAATACTATTCTGTAGTTTTAGTATTACATCGGTGGGTTTGTTTTCCCGCACGATGAAGACTGCGCATATTGATGTCATGTTCATCAATTATCACACACTTTCGACACTTCATGTCGGATAAAACAATTGGCAAGATACGCATATCGGATAAAACACCTTGTACGTTACCAGCCACTTTAATGGCAGCTGCTAAGTCAAAATTTTCTATTTGTAGAAATCGACTTAGTGGAAGTTTTCCTGCGAAAACTTTGGCAATAACATTAACGGTCAATTCAAATTCTGCATTTTTTATCACCACTAACCATTGCGCTGCTAGTAATGATGACGTCTTATCAGACCATGATTAAATTATGTCTAATGCAATAAAAATTGCATTTTGCAGCTGTAAATAAATAATGACAGATTCGTGGCGCTATACCCATCTGCGGTGGCATATAGTTGTTTGAAGCGCGTGGCTGATATTTCAGGAGTGGAGTCATCTAAGACTTGTGTTAAAACGGACTGTCGCTTAGGGGTTTTAAAAAGTTGTAAATACTAGAGAGATCCCATACAATTTCTTACACAAAGTAAATCGCAAGTGTCTAATGAAGCTAAAGACAAGCTGTGTGATGCACAATGCATATAACTCCAGAGCACATATAATCGCTATCTTAGCGACTAAATATCTTGGAAGCCATAAAGAATATAATCCGAGGCGAATTGCTTGTAGAGTCAGATTTCAGTATAATCATATAATTATTCTTGACCAAAAATGGTGAGTAATGGACCAAATGACAACTAAAGATACTTTCGAGTAGTACCGACTTGCTTTAACCCTTGTGTTTATAATGGGTCACTCGGGTGAATTTTTGGTGTTTTGTTTACTATAATTTTTTAAATTTTAAAGTTACATTAAAATCTTTCGGTGACATTTTAGAACTGAAAAATTGATTATTTGATTTGAAAAAATTATTTGAAAAAAATGTAAAAATACATGACGTAGGGCAGTTTTTTTTGGTTAATAACGAGTCACTCGGGTATGACTGGAGCTAAAATTGATTTAAATAACTGATAGACATTTTCATTGGATTTACGGTTACGGTAAACTCGGCAAAACAATTTCGATTAGACCCACTCGGTGACGATTAACTCGATGATAGTCAACAAGGCGACGGATAATTCAGCAACGGTTAACTTGGCAGCCTGTCGACATTCAATTCAGGCATAATCATCTCGGTGACGTTGAACTCGATCGTTTATTTTGATATTCTAAATCACATTCGAATTGAACATTGCCGAGCCGACCGTCGTCGAGTTGGCAATTACCGAGTTGGTCGTCGCCAAGGCGACCGTTGCCAATCACCGAGTTAACTAATAGTCGGGTTAAATATAGCCGAGTTGGTCGTCGCCAAGTTGACCATCATCAAGTATCGATTTATAGCTAAAAGTTCTAAAATTATCAACTAATTTATTGTGTTCGTATATCGTCGATCGAATATGTGTCGTAAACGCCAATTTGAAGATGTTGATGTAGTAATGGTTAATTTAGATATACATAGTTTGTTAATTTATTTATTCGGAAGCATTGTTCCATTGTAATTTAGTTTAGAATAAATTTAACATTTAAATGAAAAAAACTGATCGGCTTATTATTTTTTTATTAACGTCTGAACTTTAAACATCGATTTCTCACACTTCAGCAAAAATGGCGTTTACGACAAACCAATATTCGGTAAACGATATGTCTCACACAAATTGGATCGTTGGAAATATTGTGTGACGTTTCTCTTTTTAAAAGGCCAACTCTGTATTTTCTATTTTTTAAATTTGTTCACCACTATCTTGAATATCATTTATAAAAATTTGAGCCAGAAAAATAATAAATGTCTGCCTATAATAAATTTTTACCTTTTCAGCAACGAGTTTTGCCTTTCTTTCATAAACCATGGGATAATCGGGTGCCTCTTATAGATTAGAGTACGTATTTTTTTTCTTACAGACACAAGGCTGATACCTTTACATTAAAAATTACATTATAAAATATATTTGCGTTTGTATTAAAAAATATTCCTTGTTTGACAACCGGCTTTACATTTAAGTGGTAAATCTCTTTAAAATCTTGTCCTCAACGAGAGGCTAGCTCGTTGTAGCACAAACGCTTTCATCGGAGTACGTTCACGAACTCTGCATTGTTAAGATATTGTAATAATGACAGCCAGAAAAGCAGTATTTAGTAGGGTAGAAAATTACAATGTTAGTTTATGAACGCTTTTTGATTACAATGTTGTTAAAATATAGAGTTCGTGGTCAAGCTCGTATGTCAGCCAATAATTGTCAAAAAACCCAATTTGCTATAGAATTAAGGTAAAAGAAGCTTAGGAAAATAAAGGAAGCAATTATAATGAGAATATGTATTAGTTTAATTTGAATCATGGTAGTGAACTTGAATCCGCCTAAAGACTTTAGATAGATTATGAATCATGTTGATCGGCTCATTGTAGAAGAACACAGCAGCGAAGAAAGGGTTGGGTATAATATCTCGACAAATGTTATATCGAAATCAAAATCTCGACATCAAATTCTCGGCTGATCTCGAATCTCGAATAATTAATATATAATTTTCTAAAGTTATTTGCGGCGTTATTTTCTTAGTTGAGAAATTTTGGTGACAGGAAGCTAGTATCCAACTAATTATATTATAATTTTCTAATAAAATAAAATATTAACAAATAATAATAATTAAATATTTAAATGAAAATCATTTAATTTAAATAAATACTTATTTGATTCGCTTTGGATTGACCATAAATAAATGGTTTATAACACAGGACGACATTTTATAAAGATTTAATTGGTATTGACTATGATTGTAGTGCAATGTATTTATTTTTATCTAACCAGTGTTAATATTATCTTGTATCATTAACGTTCGAGTAGTACAATCAAATAAAGGCAAAGAAAAATTGTTGACTATACCTATGTATGTAGTTGGAACAAAATTAAAAAATTATTTTTACTGGTGATGTTGTCAAAAAGAAAAACGAATGGGTGTAAGGGAAGAGCTATTAGTACAAAACTGTATATAACGAAACAATATTATCAAAAATGTCATTACAGCATATTCATAGTCTTAGTTGCTATTAAGCCGAATAGTGCCACGCTAATTCCACCTTAAAAGCCGTAGCTAAAAGTTCCGATACCACTGCGTCTGTAATCATTAGATATTCAATAATTCAAACATCCGCAGAATTCAGAGGATATTTACCTTCAGAAAATGCACAGAAAGCTAAAATTCATCCAGCTAGGAACGATCACTTAACTGAACCATAAAATGTAGAGCATATCAAAATACCAAATCATCTAAGGTACTGTGAAGATGAATTATTTATATTGAAAGAGTCAAAGTTCAACAACGAACAGATAATTATTTGGGAACAAATTTCAGCCTTCAAATTTTGTCCGATTATTGGATAGTGACGAAACATTTCACGTAGTGCCAATAATTATGCGACAGCTATTCATAATACACGTAAATATAGTAACGGGTGTGTTCCCCCTTGTCTTTTTTTTTTGAAGAGCAGCAAAACCAAAAGTTGTTATTCTTAATTCTTTTATGAGCTTTTTAAGCTGGCTTACGATAGGAATATTTAATTATCACCAATCAGAATAATGTGTTGGGCATAGAGGGTCGAAAGGGATGTGGTAGAAAAAAGTTTCTCGAACTAGAAAAGATCGAAAATCAAATCCTTTTTTGAAAAGCTCGAAAAAAATTATCTCGAACAAAAAAAATGATCGATACAAAAAAGATTTCATATTTATAATCGGGCCGCCAGATTATAAATATCAAATCTTATCCAAAATCAATCATTTTCTCCAAAGATCAAGTCTACAGAGGACTTTATTGTGGTAAGTATTTACAAACCCTTTAGATTTGTACCCAAATGTAAATTGTAAGTGTATAGTTTAATTAGATTTGTTACCTAAACCTCCAGTCTGTTTATCTTCTGCAGGGTAATTGTTATACTTATGAATGTCTATGGTTATACTTTGAATGTATAGAATAGCAAAATTGGCATAGCTACATATAATTTAGAAGACTATGGTAATATTCATGTAATATGTAGTAGACTGAGCATATAACATACATTATTCAGCAACTGAAGTTAATTAAAATTAAAAACAAAAAATAGAATAAATTATTTTTAGGTGATTTATTTGTAAAAAGAAAATTATTGTAATGGTCACAATCAAAACCATACCTACCACTTATCAGAAAAATTTGGCTTATGGATGGAACGTTTAATGTGGCTTCTAGCATAATAATATTTAATATTCATTGGCGTATAGGAGATGTTACTTATTATTTTGCCTTATGAGTGCCAAATCGCAAGAATGCTACAACGAAGTTTTTTATGAAATCCTGCATATAGCTTGCTGTAATACCATTGAACTAAAACCAAAGTATATGAAGACCGATTCCGAGATTGCAATGATCAATGCGTTATAAAATTACTTTCCAAGCGCACTCAACAAAACATAATATTTCCATTTTGGACAAATTTTATTTCGGAGGATACAGACTACCGGTAATACCTACTTGCCGGTAATACCAAAAAATTAAACCGAGAACTGCTTTCGAAAAATAACAATATAAAACATATTTTGGAAAACCAGCTTTCATTAAACCCTTTAAATTTTTTGGAAGGTTTAGCTTAAAACATTAAACTAAATTAAATGATTACTTATGTATTGTATTATTGTTGAAATATTATTAATAAAATTTTAAATAGGGTTAATGTATTTTAATTAATTGAGAACCCTTCTACATATATTAAACCGATTATCAAAATCTCGAATTCGATATTTTATCAAATCGGAAAAACGATATTTTGTCCTCGAGCTAATTTTTTTCGATTTTCTTCAATCGAGATTTTTATTTCGATATTTTTTTTCGATCACTAAATTTAATTCGATATTTATATTAAATCGATATTTTTTTTCGTCCATATGATGCTTGCCCCAGAATAATTTCTGATTTTGAAAAAAATAATAAAAACGCTGCTCAAGAATACTTTTCCTCGCGGAACGGATTTCCGCAGTTACTGTGGGAAGAAAATCTTCGGGTGTATTATATTATAACACACCTTCCAAAATTATTAATCATTTAAAACATAATATCGATTAAATGAAAATGGACGAGAGACTAAGCCAATTTAAAACAAAAATTGTTAAGATTTAAAAAAATTAAAAGAATTTTAAAGAAAAGAGCAAAAATTGATTTTTTAAAAAGAATAGCCCACAATATTTGTATTTAACTTAATCAAAAAAATTAAGAAATTAATAAAAAATTTTATAAATTGAGTTAAATAATATCTTTTTAAATTAAAACGAATAAAAAAACTATTTCTACATAAATTTAATTTAATTTTAATTTATGATTTTTCTTTTGCATTTCGAGATTACAACATTAAAGAAATTCTTCGGCAATATTATAAAATTCGATATTATAAAACTGAATCAAAAATGTTGATCGATATTTTGTTTATTCGATATTTTAATTTGGCGAGATTTTGGCATTATCCCGTGAAGAAAGAATTGTTGGAACCCGAAATTAAAAGTTTGGCTCACATTTAGCAGTTTTGAGAAAGGTTGATAATTCCATCGAATAAACTTCCACTATTTAATTTTTTTCCGCCGCGCGGAAAATATTATTACAAAATTATTATTAATTATTATTCGTTTGTATGTCGCAACAAAAAGATGTTCTGTTACATATTTGAGGTTCCATCACTTATTATAATTTAATGGTTTGAATTTTAGAGATCAGTTATATTATTTTATAACTCAAATTTCACGTCACTCGATATCATCTAAATTACGTAACTGTTTACCCTAAGGAAAAGAAATGTGATCGGGGATTAATTATATTGTTGTTAATTTATGTTATTGTATCATAATAAATTAATTGCAATGATTTTAAATTTGATGAAAACAAATTCAGTCCGTTTCCGAAAATTGTGATTTAAAATTCCAAAGTAACTGATAAATAATAAAAAAAAAATCTAATTAAATCAATAAATCATTGATTGAAGGTTTATTTTAAATAAGGTTCAGTTTGTTTAAAATACATTAGTTTTAAGGATTATAGACAGTATTGCCATTGGTAAATTTTTCTTGATTAACTGGTCATATCATAATGTACCAATTTATTAAATCATGGAGATTGAAATATTGATGTCAAGTAAGGGCAAAGATAAAATGATGGTAAATGATTACGCTTATTGTGTGGAAAAAACAGTTAAAGATAACTTTTATTGGTGCTGCTGCCAACAAAAATCATATGGTTGTGACCGTGGTCTGTTACCAAAAAACTAAATGGCCAAATTGTGTTAGCCAAAGAACCATCACAACATAGTCACAGTCCGAATTCATAGGAAACAGAAGTATGCCGTGCTAATAACAGTATAAAATCGATTGCCAGAACTTCCGATGCCACTCCGTCGCAATTATTAGTGATTCGATAGTCCAGACATCAAATGAGTGCAGGTTGTATTTACCGTCTAAAATGGCACAAAAAACTAAAATTTATCGAACGGTAATTTGATACAATATAACCTAGTAAGTTAGCAGATATCCATAATCTAGACCACCTTAGACACTGCGAAGGCAGTATTATTATATTATTTGTTTTAAAAGAAACGAATTTTAATAACCAAAAAATAATTATACTTGGCACACATTACAGTCTCAAAATTTTAGGTAAATTTGAATGCTGGCTAATAGACGGAACTTTCCATGTAGTTCCATTATAAATGCGACAGCTCTTCTATATACATGGAAAAGTTGAGCACTAATGTGCCCACTTATATTTTGCCTGATGAGTAGCAAAACTATAAAGAATGTTATTCTCAGTTCTTGTACGAACTTTGCAAACTAGCATGCGACCGGATTATATGACTAGCTCCAATTAGAATCATTAAGGATTTTGAAAAAAAATATTGAATCCTCAGCTGAAGAATTTTTTCCGTCAACAGAATTCCGTGGTTGCCTCTTTCACTTCTTCAGTACAGAAAGATCGTCTTGTTTCGAAATATGGCACTTCGGAAACATTTAGTTTAGAAATACGAATGCTAAAAAGTTCAGCGTTTGTTTAGCGTAAATTCTGATCTGTCGCTAATGCCGTAGTTGACAATTTTCATCGAACATAAAATTCAGTTGAGGCTTGGCATCGACGCCTAAAAGTAATTGTAGGAAAAAAGAATGTTGATGTAAAATGGAGAAAATGGGCCATTAAACAAGAAAAAATTTGTTTGATATCAACAAATTAAAAGAATTGCCGAAAAGAGAGGAAAAATAGAAAATGTAGATTTCTTAAAAAGAATTATATGTATTTATAATCTTAAATTTGAATCCTCGTCTTTAACAACTCTCAATATTTTAAATTCGAGACAATTTTTTTTTTCTCGACCTTATGTATAATTCGACATTTCGTTTGGCGAGATTTCATAACGATCCCTTGGGTAAGCCAGATATACAGCTCTAAAGTTTCTAGCAATAGCATTGATTTTAATGCGTGTTTTAATTCGATTCTAGCTTCAAATTTCGTTTGAAGACTTTTGTTTGTAGAAATATCAGCCAAGTTTTGGTATATCTGAAGCTTGAGTTTGAAGATAAAACAAAAAATTTCAGCTGTTTAAATTGAAATTTGAGAATGGGTACAAAGGGCCGAATTTCAAAAAGCCGAATGTCGAAGGGCCGAATGTCGAAGAGATTAAACATAATAAAATACATAAATTCATAAGAAATTAATTAATATTTGATAAAAAAAATTTACAAAATCAAAAAATTTAAAAAATTATGTTTCTAAAAACAAAACAAAAAAATAAACAAAAAAAATTCGGCCCTTCGACCCATTCGGCCCTTCGACATTCGGTCCTTCGAAACGTTCGGCCCTTCGACTCATTCGGCCCTTCGACATTCGGCCCTTCGATATTCCACTAAGGACCCTTATAAACATAACTAAAGCTATGTTGGAAAAATCGATAAAAATTTATATTTTATAATAAGTAAGTGCAGAAGCTTTTTTACCCCAAATATTTTGATTCAAAGTTTAAAAACAGTATTGTGGCAATTAGGGCATGCAATTCCCGAATTCGGAATTCCGGTATTCATTAGATAGGTAATTTATTAGATTTATAAAATTTAACAAATTTACAGAATTTATAAGAACTAAGGAATTCATGAGATTTGTAGAATTTAAAACATTTATCGAATTTTTAAACTTTTTTCATAGAAATTATTGAATTTATATAATTGTTAAACTTTATAGGATTTATCGACTTTTTTGTTAATAACAAAAATTATTAAAAATTTTTTTAAAATTTTGTTTATTTTATTTTCCCTCCTTACAGTGAAAACATTTTTTCTTGTCTTTATTTTAACAAATATCGATTTCGGTAGTGCATGCTACCACCCTCAGTTATGTATTCATAATATTGAATTAAAATGACTGTATCAATTACATTTGAACGAAATATTTTTACTTCGGTTTAAAAAGACCAAAGTATTGAAATCCTGTCAAAAATGATGAAAACTTTGGTTGGTCCAAAACCACTTTTCTCGACGTTTTGAAAGTCCCTGAGTCTGAAAAAGCAAAAAAAAAAAAAAAATCCGTCCGTCTGGACGTCTGGATGTATGGATGTCTAGATGTCTGGATGTCTGTACCAGTGGTATCTCGAGAACGGCTTGTCCGATTTTGAATTTTTTTTCGCCAATCTGTTTCTATGGTCAAGGCGGAGATTTGAAAAGCTTTTGGAGACTGTACGTCTAGAGGGTTGGGTACCTGCCACACGAATTGACCCAAAATACCTGGTTTTATAAATATTTACGATTTTTTTATATAATATGCTGGTTTGATTAATGAATTGGGCATTGAATTGGGAATTGATTTGAAGGTTGAGTTAGGGGTCAATTTGCGGGTTGAGTTGTAGTTGTGTTGGGGTTGGATTAGGATGTAGTGAGTAGTTAACAAATTTTTTCTATGATGGAACTTGCCTATTTATCAACCAATTATTATGAAATTTGATATGTGTGTCGGAAATGGGAATCTAAAATGATTTTTGGATAAAGTTCTGGAATATGACCAAGTATGATGGAAGTTGCCTATTTTTCAACCGATTAAGATAAAGTTCGACATGTACGTTGGAAATGGGACTCTAAAATGATTTTTGGATGAAATTCTGGAATATGGCCAAGTGTGATGGAACTAGACTATTTCTCATCACATGTGCGTTGAAAATGGGATTCTAAAATTTTGGATAAAGTTCTGCAATATGACCAAGTATGATGGAACTTGCCCATTTCTCAACCGATTACGATGAAATTCGACATGTGTATTGGAATTGGGATTCTAAAATGTTTTTAGAAGTTCTGGAATATGGCCAAGTATGACGTAACTTGCCTATTTCTCAAACGATTATTATGAAATTTGACATGTGTGTCAGAAATGGGATTCTAAAATATTTTTCGGATGAAGTTCCGGAATATGGCCAAATAGGATGGAACTTGGCTGTTCCTTAACCGATTATAACAGGTGAATGCTATCCCCATTGAAGATACCAAAGACTGAAGTTCTGATCACCTCGTGAGGTTTCAGCCCTTTATATTTTATTGTATCAATTATCTTAAGACTAATACATTTTTTTAATACTATTCAATTCTAAGTCCTTTATTAGTATTAAGCAATAATTTGTTTCAAACGTGGAATAAATTCACTACAGGCGAGGCGGCATGCACCACTTCATCAGGAATTTTGTTCCATATCGTCACTAAATGTTTTTTGAATTCCTCAATTTTCATGATTGGTAAATCTTTGAGTTTCGCTTCCATAATCCCCAATATGGAAAAATCTAATGTGTTTAAATGTGGGGTACTGGGAGGCCATTCCTTAGTTTGTTCCGTCTAGTCTTGAACAATTCTTGCCTGGGTTGGCGCAGAGTTTTGTTGAAAGTAGTAGTAGTCATCTCCAAACAATGTCTTGGCATGAGGGACTAAGTGGCTATTGATGACGTCATTCAGGTACACCACACGATTAATTTTTATTCCTTTGTCAATAAACAGCAGGGGTAGCATGCCTCGCTTAGAAACAGCCCGCATCATAAGTAACGTAACATTTTAGAACCGTTGAACGTTTCTTGCTGTCACCGGTATATAACTAATCGATACAGCGTAAATACGGTCACTTTGAATGTTCAAAGAGGGTTGCAGCATGAAGAGTTTCTCACCCGGGGATATAATTTCGTTGCCTTCGTGCCACTGTAGGAGAAACTTACATCTTCGTTTCATTTCTTCTATTTGATTGGTGGTTAGGCCATGACGTCGGCTCTTCGTATTAGCTGTGAGACCTAGATTGATTTTCATGATACGTTGTACCGAGCTATGGTGTATATTTAGCTCATTCGCCAATTTGTTCCATGATTTGCAGGGGTTTCTAGGAATTCTCTCTCGGACACGTTTTACTTTTACTGCAGTTACAACTGATGATTTTCGTCCTATTTTTTTTTTTTATATGAACACTTCCGGTCCCACTCACAATTTCAACAGTTTTAAAATAGCACTAACTCACGTTTTTCTTCCATCTTGTTTGATGGTATGTTTACGACTAGCGACTGTAATTAGTATAATACGTTTAGAGTAATGACAAAGTAACGGAAAAAACCATTATCTTTAAAAGGATTATCTATGGCTTTTAGTAAGAGAAATCAGGTAAAAGGAATTCGACAGTTATTCTGCGCAACCATGTAGAATTTATTAAATAGACACACTTGAAACAATAATTAGAACTCAAAGAAACTGAAAAATGTGAAGAATTCATATTATTCATAAAATTTCTACAATTTATAAATTTTATAGCATTTATAAAATTCTATTAACACTTTTTACAGTATCTATAGTATTTATAGAATTTACAGCACTTGTAGAACTTACTGAATTTTATTGGATTGATATAATTCATAGCGTTTAAAAAAATTTTAAATTTGAACTACATAAATTCTATAATTTTTTTAATTTTAAAAATTGTGTATATCCTAATCGTACCTGCGATTTAGTATCGTTCATACATATGAGCATTAATCTAATACAAACTTATCTAATACATATTTTAATCGAAATAAAAAAATTGGTTGTTTTTTGGAAAATTTTGATTTTTAATTTTTAATCAGAGATTATTTAAAAAAAATCGATTCTGGAATTGATTCCGGAATTCCGGAATCGAAAACATTCAAATTCGAAAATTCTGGAATTACTTTATGGCCAAAATTTGGATGCCCTAGTGGCAATAGAGTTAATAAATATATCTTTACGGCAGCAAAAAACTTTTTATTATCAGACTTCATTTATATAGCAAAAAGAAAGTAACCGATCCAGTAAACAGATAATCAATAAACAGTATTCTTATAACATAGTGACACAAAATAGTAGCTTTCCATGTTTAAAAATTTCAAATATTTGAACTGTACTTAAATGGGTTCTAATATTGCAAATGGAAAATAAAAATTGTTTGATAATTGCAATATTAGAATCGTTTAAAAATATCTAACACTGTATTGAACCTGACTATATTATAATCAGAAAAAATAAAGAGTCTTCATATTTGATAAAATTATCTCTCTATCTAAGCAAACGAAAAATTTAATGTTACCACGAAATTGTACTAAAATTTTAAATGAGTCATTTTTTGCTTCTGGAATCGTTTTATGATGCTTTACGAACTAATGTAACGATATCAAAATCAATTGGAGTCTTCGTTTGAGTTGTGCAGAGCTTTATGGGATTATCTACTTAATTTATTTATATTTTTAAATTTTATTTTTTGAATTTGGCTTTATGTGTAAAAAATTAACGTGTAAAATTAAAAGTTAGCCTAAAGTTATTCAAGACCTATTTTCGAAAATGCCTATTATCTTTATATTTTTTCACAATTAAAAATTAAGATAAATGTTTTTGTTAATTAACTAATTACTTCTAAATTGGCGCAAAAAAATGGCCTCTATGTCCTGTAAGTGCTATTTTTACAATGATAAACTTATTAAAAAATATTTCGAATTTATGAAAACCATCAAATACAATATTTAGAGAAATTACAAAACACATCATTCAAGTACAAAGACTTTTATCTTTTGACGACTGAATTCCAACTTACATAACAGCATCTTATTAAAATAAATTTGATTTAATCAAAATTTTGTAATTTTGAAACTTTTCTTTCAATTTTAATATTTTTTTTTTTCTTTTGCCAAAAGTTGGAGATACCTTTGTAAACAGGTATTCCCAATTTTCGACAAAAGAAAAAAAAAATCCAAATTGCTCGGTCAAACATTTTGCTTGTGGCAATATATACCATAACATGAAACAGGTAACAAAACATTATTTTTTATTATGAACCAAATGAAATATAATTTATCTAGTTGATATTGACAAAAATACATTAAAGGGAAAGCTGGCCATTCGTTAGAATTCTAATAAAAATTTACTAAACGTTTGTTAACGTAAATTTTTTTGTTAATTAAGACATTTTAATGGTCTTAATTTGACCCAAATTAAGCTGAAAAACTAATAAAAAAAGGAAATGCGCTCCGATTCTGTCGTTAAGACATAGAGTGTTTTAGCTAAGACATTTTTTCGAAGGACTTTTTTTAAGACTAAATATTGTCTTGGTCTTCTGATCGTAGCAGTTTTAATTTGTTGATTGCATATTCTCCAAAATGTTTTTAGACCTGCTAAATTGCAGTGTTTCCCTTTTACTTTCATTCACGTAAGTAAAATATCATGAACGTAAGTAAGTATCATGAACATTTTGGACCTTGAGATTTTTGAAGATTTATCTGTTTTGAGGTCCTCTTAGTCCAAAAAAATGGGTTTCGAAACAGTGTTTGTCTGTCTGCCTATGTTCTTTCTACAGCCCAGATGGTTTAACCAATAAAACGGACTTTTTACTGCCTTTTCGAAACTCTAGTTAATAATCGTAAATCGATATCAATATCGACCAACTCTAAACACGAGCTGCTGCCACGGCACTCTTCCCACCTAGGGTGAAAAATTTCTCTAAGAGCTTGGTGATCTGTCACTATTATAAATTAGTTGTGCCCTGCAGGCGACAAACTACTTGAAGCATACATTATCGGTTTCTCTTCCCTTCTACTATATGACCCATAACACAACCTAACCCATATGCGCTTTATTGAAATTATAATGGGTTTATTTGGATCATACAATTCCAATAAATTATCCTGCGTTAGGAACTTCTTAGTATTTTCAAATACCCTCTGAGCACTGACACTTTTCTTATGATTTATATTCTATACCTTTCCTAAGTAACTTATAAAAGTCATATAACTCCGACAATAAGTTTGGTATCACCAGCCGCAATAATTTAGTATCTCTACATAAGTATATGTTTGTCATACCGCTAAATTTTTCGGGCATGGTGCTTCAATTACGGCTTTTACTTTTTTTTTATTTGGACACTATGTCTTCCAAAAATTTACATTTTTCGAATTAATTTTCACATTATGTTGCGATAATCTTTCACAAACACTCATTAGATTTTTATAAAATTTTTCGGTTGACTGCTACGGTTGACCACCTACTCAAATGTGAAAGAATTGGATGAACGGTATGCAGATACACACTACAAGGAAACTCACATAAGGCAGAAGGATGTTAGATATCCCATTCAAAAGGGAGGAGATATTTTTAAGAAACTCATAGCACAAGGCGTATCAAAGAATTCTGTCATTGGAACGTCGATTAATTAGGGATAATAAATTGAAGGAGAAGTACATTTTATTCATGAATACCTAGCAATTCCTTGGACACATGAAACTTTTATCAACTAAAGATAGGTTATTTAATGATAAGCGCACGTTTTACCTTCCACATCATGCTGTTAATGATGTTAATGAAAAAAATTTAAACAATGGTGACATACGGGTGGTTTTCGATGGGTCCAGTAAGAGTTCAACTGGTGTTTCACTAAACGAAAGGTTAGTAGTCCACCATTCCACCGAAGCTCTGGTAAATTCTCATCCGTTTTCGAAACCATAAAATTATATTGAGAAAATATATCGACAGGTTTTAGTAAATTCTAACGATACCAATTATCAGAGAATCTTATGGAGAGAAGATTCCAGTCAACCTCTGGAACAATATGTGGTAACCACGGTTATCTACGGAATTTCTGCAGCACAATTTTTAGCTACTAGAATCTTACAGCAGTTAGCACAAGATGAAAGTTCGCATTATCTGGAAGCAGCTCAAATAGTGTTGCGAGAACAACGTTTCTTTCCGAAGCATCGCGGATTTTTGCCCCTCTGGAATGGCTTGCTGCAGCAACAATCTTGATGAAGATTTTATTCTAGCAGTTGTGGCTGTTGAAAATCGAATGGGATGATGCACTACCGAAGGACGTACTGATGGTTTGGAGAAGAATAAAGGCAGAATTGTCAAGCCTGGAATTTATACAAATTAATAATTGCAAGGCCAACAAACATGATACAATTTAACATGACACGGTATATCTTGAAATTGTGTTTGTTATTGTTATTGATATTACGAATTGTTAAATCGAAGAAAATAATGGGTTTGTTGGTCTCTATTTCAAGTGTAAATTTGATATTTCTATGTATATTATACTGATGTATTTAAGCAAATTATCTAACTGTCTGTGTTTACCTTTGAACAACAACAAAATATTGTCGACACATCTATACCAGTATATAATGCTATTTTCATTAGTGATGAATGCCCTTCCAAAATAATTTAAATAAATGCTGGCAATTGTACCTGAGCTTCTCATCGGTAATCCATCGGTTTGTGAGTCAAATAACCCATTGTGTCGAAAATAATTCTGTTGTGTTATAATTTCTAACAGATCGATGATTTCCATGATTGTCTTGATATCAACATGATTTATCAATAATAAATTGACCAGTTTAGCACCGTCGGAATTGTTAATAGATCGTATTTTATCTACTATTTCCATATTGTTTTTGACGGACATATCGTCTTTAAATTTGATGTTCCAGGTTAGCCAATTATTGAGAAATTTAGCAATTTTATATGATGGTAAGGTTGTGAAATTGATAATGTACGAATACGACTTGGTATATTTATTTTGGGTACTCTGTTTATTACAGAAGCCGAAGGTTTGATCATGTTGTTGAAAAATATTTGATGTCTATTTTAAATGTCAGTAGATTTGTTGATGAGTCTGTTGATTTCTTTAAGGTAAATTTTTGTGGTGTCGTTTGCAATATTGATGATATATGGTGTTAGTCTGAATGAATTTGTAGATTTTCTATTTTAAACTGAACTATACTTTATTACAATATGTAGTATTGCCTTTATCAGCTTTAGTAATTAACGCGTCATTGTCAGATAACTTCTTTTTAATATTGTCAATGATCAAGTGCGCCGATTCATCATGGTTTTGCTTTATCGATATGTTATGATTTTTTTGACATTTCATTAATAACTAAAGTTCTGATTTCGTCTTGATGTGCTTCGTTTATTTTAATTATGGCGTTTTCAATTTCTAATAAATGCTTATTGTGCTACCTTTTGCTATTCTTAGGGTTTAAGTTGTATTTGAGACCCTTTACCAGTAATTCCTCGTCTTCTGCTTGTAAATTTATGTCCGATAATTTATATATGCGCTCGAAAAATTTATTTGTATTGGAGTTGATTGTATTTCCAGATTCAACACAAGATGTTTGCTGTTTGATTCCTATTAGACCAAAACCAAAATCTACGTTGATAATCGTTCGTCAAATACCAAATCTAATACTAAATTTTAAAGCACAAGCTTAATAAAACAAAAATATAAATAACACCTCACCAACTTCACCGTACGCCACAGTTTTTGTGTTACACTACAGTATTTGTTTGTGAATGAATATTATGAAACAAGCGGATGTGCTTTATACGTTGATGCGCTTAATTATCTATGCGGCATTGGCAAATAAAAGTTAAAGACAGTCTTTACGTCCAAAAAATCTCAAAACTATCTCAGTAATTTACTTATTGATTTTCAATGCATTTATACAAAAATAAACTTCCGACAACATTTCACCTCTTACTTACAAAAGTCGGAAGTTTTTATGTCTCACCTTTCTCAAGTCATAAAAACGAAAATGAATGGATATTAAAATTCTGTACCATTTTTTTTGTATTTTCGAGATCTTTATAATTTTATATGAAAACACCGGCAATGATTTTTCAACGTACTTCATGACTTTAATCTTAAGTCGTAAACTAAATTTGTTTATAGTTTGAATCATTTGTTGTGACTCTTCTTATTATATTACTATTATTATTATGTTTCATGGTTAATATTACCGTCATTATATCAATAAATTAGATGGTGGATTTACATGTCAACAACAACATCGTTATTTATTTTTGTTATTCAAATTTTTATTTTTTATGTTATCTTACTTTAGTTAAAAATAAGGGATGATATGAAGTGGTTTTATGGATTTTTTTTATATATGTATGAAGACAACTTTAGCTACACTGCGCCAATTAAAAAAACAGAACCAAAATTTTCTTCGGAAAAATACCCATATTTTGAACGCTTGTATCTTGGTGAAATAACATCTTTCAAAAAAAATTTTTTGTTTCTAGTTGAAGGAAATTTTATCTTCTTTTCGATACTGGAATTTGTTTTATTTTATTTTGTTTCTTTTATGACTTTTTTGAGTAAAACAAGAGGTGTCTAAAAAAAATATGCTGCTGTTTGAAACTATATTTCTGTTTTGAAGTTAAAGTGACTTAAAATTTTATCGTAGAGAGGTCAGTTTACAAGATAAAAAAATTTATTTCTACGCTTTTTGATACGTTTTCTCTAAAACTGCAATAACTCCACAAAGAGTGGTCGCACAGAAATTTCCATAGTATCATTTTCAAGGTTTCTAAATTCTCTATAAAATGGCCGGTTTGATTTTTTGAATAAAATATCGAGCAAGTTCGTTTACCGTTTCAAACAGCAGCATGTTTTTTTTTAGACACCTCTTGTTTCACTCAAAAAAGTCATAAAAGAAACAAAATAAAATAAAACAAATTCCAGTATCGAAAAGAAGACAAAATTTCCTTCAACTAGAAACAAAATTTTTTTTTGAAAGATGTTATTTTACCAATATACAAGCGTTCAAATGTGGGTATTTTTTCGAAAAAAATTTCTGTTCTGTTTTTTAATTGGCGCAGTGTATAAAGTTATTTATGTGTAAACTCTAATTGCGAAATGTTTGAAAACATTTTGATTTGTATTTTGAAAGATTTATACAAAAAACACCTATTAACTGCCTGAAGTTTAATTAGAGCTAGCATAATATACCACTCCACATTTACGCCTCAATAGAATTAATTTACTTGTTTTAACATAACAAAAGTCACAAAAAAGAAATGTTACATATCCCCCGTGAGCTTCATGCACCACAACGCATAAAAAAATTTAAATTTGAATATTTATTTGGTGTTTCAGAATTTCCTCGAAAATGTGCAATAGTCTGAAAATATTAGGTCTTTTCGACTCCTCGGACGACACTTTTTCCAAAATTTTCTAGAATAAAGTAGTACTTATAGGTTATACTTGATTAGAACCAGTTTTTAATGATTTTGATATTCAATTAAACAAGTTTGTCGAAAACTGGGTTTGGCGGTTAGAAGTGTCATGCCGGTTTACCGTTTGTGCATCGGCATCACCTCTAGTTTTACGAACATAAGTGGGGTACTACATACATATATCCCAAGTTGTTAGTTCGGAGATCAAAGCACATGTTAATATTATGCAAACTTAGAGATGTGTTTTTATGTTGACTAAGATCTTTAAGATCTCTCTTGCTAAGATACTCTAAAATGACAAGCGTAGAGGGCATACGAGTCTTCTGCATCCAAAAAATATGTTTTACCGCTTGTAGTTTATAGTTTGTATCACTTTTATGTATTTGACGCTACTTTCGAAATTTAAAAATCAAAATCCTGTTTTATCATACGGCAGAAGTTTCTGAACATACTTCACCTATTCCTACGATAAGTTCTCCAGTCTGTTAGCACTTAATTGAAAACATTTAAAAAATAAGCGTTTTCCCAATACATATTTACATTTTTTGAGCGTATAGATATTAACTTCAATGCATAAATACGCTTGAATAAAATGAAAGAATGCCCAAAAATGTATATAGATAAACGCCTTAGTAACGAAGTCGCCTTACTAACTACAACAGAGCGGCAGCGATCGACAACATAACAGAATAACAATAAAACAATAACGTATTGAAGTCAACGTGGCATTACTTGTCAACAATATGGAACTAATTAAATTAATAAAATTGGTTAAAACAATTTATATGGTTTTATACTACAAATGTGTGTGTCGTAGGCGTTGGTGGGTTAGGAAAGTGGATTTGAGCCGAGATCAAGATGGCTTTTTCGCAAAGGCTTCCTGCAAATGAAACAACATGATCCGGAACATTCTCAAAAGGCTGCCAGAATGAGTGTCAATCACTTTGTCAATCGCTTTTGGTAAATCTTGTCACTACCCGTTTGCAGAAGTACTCCTATCTGTAACCCATAAGTGTTGAATCCAGGTTAGCTCTCACACTAATGTAAGTAACAGCGTAAAATTTGAAAAATTCATTTTCTTACTAAAGTTCCTCTCCATCAACGTATCTTGTGCATGATTGTTCAATGCAAATTTCTTAATGAAATTTACGTAGCGAAACCGAATTTGTTGAAATAGGCCGAAATTGCAGATGATTTTAAAATAAAGACTGAAAAGCCAAATTGCATAGGTGCACTAGATAGCAAACATATTAACGTGAAATGTCCTCCTAAAAGCGGATCCTTATATTACAATTATAAAGGTCATCATAGCCTGGTTCTTTTAGCTGTATATGATTCTAATTATTCGTTCACAGCGATCAACGTCGAGGCTGATGGGAGCCAGAGGGACTCCGGAATATTTAAAAATAGCGGCTTTGGCAAACAATTGGCAGATGGACTATTAGATGTCCCACAAAGTAGAATGCTTCCAAATTTCGTCCTCGATTTTCCTTTTTATTTTGTCGGTGATGCTGCTTTCACATTAAAATATACTTTAATGCGCCCATTTCCTGGGAAATGTCTATCGGCCGATAAAGAATGGTTTAATAAAAAACTCTCATGTGCAAGAATACGTATAGGAAATAGTTTCGGTATACTCGTAAACAGGTGGCGAGTTCTTGGCACTACATTAAATCTCCATCCAGAAAATTCTGAAAAAATTATACTGGCCACCGTCATCATGCATAATTTTTTGATTTTACAAAAGAGCAATTTCTATTGTCCAGCAGAGTATGTATATCATGACCAAAACGGAGTTTTCATTGCTGGAAACGACGTGATGAGGGCGAAGAATTACAGCAACACCGTATTTTTCGAGGCAATCGTAGCACTCGTGAAGCGTTTGAATTGAGAGACACTTTAAAAAACGTTTTAAAAGAAATTTTCGAATACACAATATTAGATATTTCCACTTCCAGTTCATCAAAAACTAACGCAGGCAATTGGGAATTGTTTATTTCCATCGCCAATGATGAAAATAATAAAAATGTGGAAGTGGCACTTGCTGGTTCATTCAGTTGCCAAATTGATTCAGACGCAACATTCAAAAATTTTAAAAAATTACTGTGTACGTCATTTTTGGACGATGATTCAGATGTTTTAGAACGTTTAGCAGATGTACTCGTAGATGTAATTATTATGTCATCTAGGCTTTTAATACTGTTAGAGTTGTTCTCTCAAAATTCTAGATTCTCGCTATTTTTACTTGGATAATTTCCAAATGTGCTAAAAATATAATAGTACATAATAGGAATATGTATGGTGATTTGAATTTACCTTCTTTGATCGTCAACTTCGGACAAGAAATTCATCATTGGTATACAACATCCTGAATTGGTCCGAGGCCATGGTCCGATTTGGTTGGATTGGATGTAAAATTGGATCGTGTGTGTGCATGTCGGTCCGATGAAATTAAGTTGGATGTGTCTGATGGAAATTCCATCCAACCGATCAACCAACCAAGTTGGATGGTGTGTATTATTGTGGGACGATATTTCATCATTTATGTTATGAATTTCATAGGGTAAACAACTAAACAACAGAAAAGAAACAAGACAAATATTTTTTATATTTTTTTTTATAATATAAAAAAGAGAAGAGGAATATTTATGACGTGTGCTCTTATGCGTAACAACTTCAAGTAGGCTGTGAAATAATTGGAAAAATTCGATTTTGTCTAAACAAAAATCAAAAAATCGGATGATAAATTGAATCGTCTGTAGACTACATCCAATTTGGTCGGGCTGACCGTCGGTCCAACAAGTTGGATCTTGTGTAGCGCTCTTTAATAAAAAATTATAAAGGGATTAAAGGCTAACCAGCAAAGCAGTAAGAATCCTTACAGAAGTTGACGAAATTATTTCCTTACAAAATATTTGACATATCGGCCACCGAAGCAGTAACAACTGACAAATACAGTATCAAAATTGTAATGTGGATATCAAAATTTATTATTTTTAAGAAAAGTGTGCTTTGAAAATTTTGATGTATTCTGACATATCCTTCAGTTTATGCGTTAATTTTTGCTCTGTTAAGTGACAGCTGAACTGAACGAAAAGTACTTTAAGATTCGCTGGTTAGTAACATGTATACTTTCTGTAAATCGCTTTCTTACTTAAAGTTGTTACTGACTCGCTGGTTCCCCCATTATTAGTATTTTCTACATACATAATCGGGTACATTATGTGGCTGAAGTTTGTATTGTTAAATTTAATTTCATTCATAATGTCGTGTATCTCTAATATGAAAGTGTGTCAAAAGAGATAAGCAAATTCGTGAATTCGACAAAACGAGCATTCACAACTTTGTTTTGGTTTTTGGTTTATTTTTTTTTTTAAAATCATATAGTCGTACGTAAAATAAAAAAAAGGATGAAAATATGAACTTTTATATTGATCTATTTCTCGTTGGGTTAGAGTTAGACTACAGTTGGTTTAGTTTTGAGAGCTTCATTTACTTATGTTAATTTTGCCCATACAAGATCGACATCAGGTATAGTTATCTGTGTTTTTGTACTAAATATTTTTACTGGTGCTAATTTTCTACAAAGCGGCTCTAATTTTCTACAAATCGGTTCTAATAATATGATCAGCCATTAGTTGCTACGACCAAACTACAAAAATACAATTCCAACTTCATACATTAAGTATGAGGCAAGAACATAGTGACTTGACATAGTTGACACCACAAATAAGAAATAGAAAATTTAGACTCGCGTTATTCGGTAGTACAGGAAATTAATAGTGATGCAAGTGAAGTTTATTGTGATCCAAAACATAATTACCAACTGAAATTAAATCATCATTATAATATAAATACAACAAAACATATTTTCTTTATATTGAACAAACACATCAACGTATTGTTATAAAAACATAACAAAACATATTGTTGTTTTGAGAGCTTCATTTACTTATGTTAATTTTGCCCATACAAGATCGACATCAGGTATAGTTATCTGTGTTTTTGTACTAAATATTTTTACTGGTGCTAATTTTCTACAAAGCGGCTCTAATTTTCTACAAATCGGTTCTAATAATATGATCAGCCATTAGTTGCTACGACCAAACTACAAAAATACAATTCCAACTTCATACACTAAGTATGAGGCAAGAACATAGTGACTTAGCGAATTATAAATTCACTAAATCAACAAAAAACACAAGGAAAAATTTTTCATTACTGTGTGCTTCATGCCCACATGAACAATAGAAGTTTTAGTATTTTTTTTTTGATTTAGTGAATTTATAATTCGCTAAGTCACTACGTGCTTGCCTCATACTTAATGTATGAAGTTGGAATTGTATTTTTGTAGTTTGGTCGTAGCTACCTGATGAGTAGATCGAACTTTTTGTTTTGAGATTGTCAGTACGAAACCAAACTACCAGAAAGCTCAAGGAAAGGTTTTCATTTTTTAGAGTCAATACATTTTGTATTGACTGTCGAGTACGGGGGGATTTTGATATTTCTACTTTTTTGTAGATATATTATAAATGACTGGCCTTTTCATTTTTCTGATTAACAAGTTGAAAATGTTGCGAATGCCATTATTATTAATATATTGTGTCTATAAAAACCGAAAGACTCTTATTGATAAAAAAAATAATAATTATTATAAATCTACATTTTTTAATTAATATTAACAGTGAAGCTGCACACGTTTTCTAAAATTAGAATTATTTCTTGTTATTTGATTCATACAAATATAAGTGATAAAATATGATTGAGGTAAAATTAAAAAGTACATTTTTTGAATGCATAGTACATATACTTAAACAAATAATATATTTTTAGTTGGCTGATTCATCTGACTCGAGCTTAGATGATATCAAAGAGATGATCTGAGAGTCGGACTCAACATCTTCCAGCTCCCTGGAAGAAGATGTTCTCGAAATAAAAAAAATTAGGATAGAAAATTTTATAGGGACAATTCATAAATATGGTAAGCACGAATTCATAAGCAATTTTCGGCTAAAAAGATCAATTGCTTACTCATTGATATAGGTAATCTATAAAAGCAACACTAAAAGTATAATATGATCAGATAGATATCAAAAGGTTATGGAAAGATCTAACAAAGGTGATGTAACAGAAGTAGGTGCAGAAAAAAGGTTTCTTGTGAGATTCTGGTATCTGGCCAATACTGATTCACTTCGCAAAATATCAAACCTGTTTGATATTAGTATGAGTTCTGCTCATAGATTAATTGTGTGTGTTACGAACTGGCTAGCTTATATATAAAATGGCCAAAAGAAGAAGCGGAACAAAAGGACATAGAAAACAGGTTTGAGCAAATGAAAGGATTTCCTCATGTGCTAGGGACTATTGACGGGAGTCATTTACAGATCTCTAAGCCGAAGGAGAATTCCAACGATTATTAAAATCGTAAAAAATATTACAGTATTTTAATAGAAGCTGTCGTTTCTCCAGATCGTAAATGTTACGACATTCACGTCAGAGAACGAGGAAGTATGCATGATAGCCGCATGTTAATGAAAACCGGGCTCTACAAAAAATGCAGTGAAAATCTGGAGACCTTGATAAAATATCATCGAATCATATTGAGAGATTCAGCATATGCTTGCCTTAGTTGGCTAATACCACCATACAGGTACACACGGGTAATCTTTCTGATTCTCAAAAATATTTTAATAGAAAACACTCCGGGACCCGAGTAGTAGTAGAGCACGCATTTGGCCTTATGAAAAATAGGTTCAGGAGACTGTCTAGATTTGAGAACATTCCAATTGATTTTGTTGTAAATTATGCCATTGCTGCCAACGTGCTACATAATATTTGTATTGACAAAAATGATATTATAGACACAGAGGAAGAAATAGTTATAACAGCTGATGACACGGTTGAAGAAAACCTCATAATCGAAGAAGACACCTATAGAAGACAAGAACTGCTAGGATAGATGTTCCCTGGTATAAACTAAAACAATTTATTTTAAAAATTTTATCCCGTTTGTAATTCAGCAATAATTTCCCTCTGCCGTTCCTCAATGCAGCAATAATTTCCCTCTGCCGTTCCTCTCTAATTCGCTCTTTGTCTTTAATGAATTCTTCGAGGAGTGCCGTCCGTTTCTGGTATGATTCAGCCTTTTGCTGAGAGGCTTTTATTTTCTCCTCATAGTACCTAAATTTCAGGTCATACAGCCTGTCGCTTTTTGTTGTGCGCCTTTTTCGCTTCGGAACTTGTGTGGCAGTTCCTAAACCTGTTAAAGGTGATACAGTATCCCCATCACCATCATCATTATCGGATAACGGAAATATTCCTGATGAATATTGAGCCGGCACCGGCTGAATTGACTCATTCATTACACCAACGGATCGAGAATGTGATGATGAGATAATTGGCCGTGAGCTAAATAGCTCATCCATCAAATCTAAAAAAATAAACCACTTCCTCGGTCTTTAGAGATATTGGATGTCTCCATAGCGCCCGCCATTTGACTTCGGCATGCTCAATTTTTGTGACACTTGTCTGCAATAAAATGTACACATCAAAAAATTTAATTTTATTTATATATCAAAAATACAAATTCATGCTTTCCAAGACATCCATAGTCTCCAGATCAGTTAACACTGACTCCCAAAATTGGTGTTTTTTTACAGTTTTTGCATATTCTTCCGGCCTATTCGCGTATAAACTTCAATTAAGGCTTTTCCTTAAAAGACCAATTTCTTTTTGGTTTCTTTGTCTTTTTAAATTATCTTTGGCAGAATATGTAAGACAACAGAGTTTTTAGCGACTAATGAAAAAGGCACGGCAATCGTTATTGTTCTATTGAACGAAAATTATTTATTTGTTTTATATTTATTTTATTTTTAACAAAAGCTTTTACTTTCTATCCAAGCGTAGTTGACCGTTTTTCAGTTCGGTTTGGAAGAATAATATTCCTGAAGATTAAATTGACAGGTACAGTTTCGTTCTAATATGTTTACAAGATATACAGTCAATTATAATTAGGCTTGCCTCCTGTGCTCCTTTGTGGAGGACAATCCCCCCTTTGAAAGAAGTTTCCTCCATCCTCCCGAAAACAAAAATGTGCTCCACAAAATTAATTTTAGATTCCTTTTTAAACCATTTTGGAAGGAGTTAAAAAATTCAATTGTTTTCGGAAGTTAAACAGATTATTTGTGCACATTACCGGAACTAAAATTACATCTAAATTTTCATAAAAGAACTATGAAATATTATATTTCCAAAACTTCAAGTATAAATATGCTGATTGTACGTAGAATTTGCGTTCTCTTATTATCAAAATTTATCCTGAAACACCTTTTTAATTTAAAATGTCCCGGCTCGAGAAAGAATAAACAAAACTGGAGAAGTTTCCTGTTTAAATTATATTTTCCAACTGACTCACTACAATTAACTTGTTTCTTTCAATTTACAGTTAACGATGATACAATATGCGATTACGTTAGAATTTATCCTAAAGTAGTAATAATAATATACAGTTATAGGGTGAATATGTTATAATCGTAAAACTAAGTTTCGCAACGAAATTCTAGCGATACGATAATCTAGCGACACGAAATTCTAAAATTTGTTTGAATATTCTTTAATTCTAGAAAAGCTGTAGATGCTAAAATTTTGTAAACCGGAAATAAAATTATAAAATTTGAAATTTACGCATTACAATTTTGATAATAGTATATGAATAGTTCTTTGATCAAAATTAATTAAGAAAGTGAAATCTCGTTTTATATAAACGGCTATATTGTAATTTCGTTGCCGTAAATTTATGAAAATGTAAATTTTTTTTAGTTCACTTCCTTATAAATTATTTTGTTAGACATAGTACCGTTCCATATCAAAATTTGCATTTTAGTGAATGAAACTTTCGTTATATAGTAAAATGTTGGTTAAACTGGTGTGTATTATAAAGATTTCTCTGAAATTCAATATCTAATAATTTCAATTTCATCAAACAAATCATCAATTTTTGAGCTTACCAGTCGACCTTAGCAAAACCAAAAACCTTTTTACTAGCGGTTTGCTAGCGGGTGCTTGCGGTTGGTCGATTGGAAAGCAACTACTGTAAAATGCTAAGGTGATCATGTTAAATATTGACCGAACAATTAATTTATTTTGCTTGTGTCAAAACTTATCTAGCAAAAGACTGTGATAGTTTATTTATTTCAATTTATTTCTACAGTACAATATTAATTAAACATAAAAAAGGATATTAACAAGAAATAAATCGATTTAGGCGATCATCGCCAAAGTACGGCAGTATTGATCAACCTGTTTCAAATTATAAGAAAAAGTTTGGTGTGGGGCCAAAAAGTAAAAAACATAATTAATTAAAAATAAATAAAATTTACAAAATTACGAAATATTCAAGTTATAATTAAAATATATTAAAGAGAAAATTTATTTCCGGATGTCCAAAAAGCCACAACTTAACTACTTTTAAAAACGATTTAGAATCAATCTGCCGCTTAATAATATGAGGAAGTTGATTAAAGAATGATGAACTAACAAATATTTTCTGAAAAATTCGAACTGGAAAACCGGAATTTAATCATTATTTCTAAAATTATAGCGTACATTGTGTCTAATCGTCCGGCATCCACTCTTTAAATAAAATAACCGTAAAACTTTATATACATAAAGATGTTGCAAAGGTAAAACTCTCAGATGAGAATCTTCAAAGATGGTGTATGCGGTTTTTTCAAATAAATGTCAAAAATGTGTACTAAAAAATATTTATTACAGGTTTCGGGCATGGTCTTAAAGGTCAATAAAACGTCACAGAAAGAATTTAGATTAAAAAGCTTACTAGAACTTTATTTTCGAAATCCTGATGACATGATATTATTTACCATCAGCATTTGATTGCAAGTAAAAGGTGAAGCTTAAATTCCAAATTATACGGTAACTTAATCAGTAACCTAATATGTACTCTACAACTCTCGGAACTTGCAACATGTATTAACCATAAAAATTTATTTTTCGTTAAGGTTTATACTTACTATATCTCAGAAAACGGTTGTACCAAATCTTGATCTTAAAATCGCCGCCAAGCAAATTTTATGACTTCAAATTTTTTAAACAGACAGATGTTGTATTATCACATTAATATAAAAAGAAAGTCATTACTGCAGTTTTGAAATCTATTTGACAGTTTTCCCTTCTGCTGTAACACCTTCTATTTTAGACTCGAATAGACCCAAACTTTAACACAAAGTAACTATCTTTATGGAAAATTTCAGCTAAAACTATCAATAAATATATAAGACGGAAGGAAAACAAAAAAATAAAAAATAAATGTATAACTGGAAAGACAGACACGAAATTGGTAGTCAGGGGCCCTATTCTCGAATTCCACATCCATTTTCCCCATGTGGAAATCTGTCAAAATTCACAAAAACGTTCAGAAATTTTATTTCATGTATTCTTGAATTACCTACTAATGGAATTTTTTCGGTACTAAGGGAATATTTCCGAATGGGTATAAGTATGTGGAAAAAATTCCCCATGTACGAAAAATTCAATAATTACGTAGATTTTAGATTTACTTTTTGTGAATAAAAAGTTCGCAAAATTTTTATTTTGTGAATAAAAAATCATTTCGAAATTTTTTTTATATCAAAATTCATGACAACATAAAAAAATTCTTAAAAAATGGACTGACATATAGCAAAAAAAAACATTGCAAACATTAAACGTATTTAGTTAACTTTATTGACAATTGCTGCTTTGGTAAAATTACAAAATTGCTGAGTGGTGAATAAAAAATTCCGAATGAATCAAGAATAGGGAATTTGGTTGCTTGTGGAATATACATAGGGAAAAATACCAATGGAACTATTAAGGGAATTTTGAGAGATGTCCACATGTGGAATGTGGTCCACAATGTATGTGGAATTCGAGAATAGGGCCCCAAGTAGCCTAATTTGCCGGGAAATGTGAAAATTTGGAACACAATTTTTTTCGCGATTGCAATACTTACCCATTATAACTTCGTTATAGTTGGAAAAGTTAAAACTGAATCCCATTTTATCGCTTAACAAACACAATGCCTTTTTAATTTCCTGGAATATGGGTTTTGTTGATTGTTGTCTATTTGTATGTGCACACACATACTATATACCAATATTAAATAAACAGCGTATAGAATTTTTATGTTTATATTATTATTAGATTTTTTGTCACCATAAAAATTAATTCTATTGTTTACAAATAATAAATATAAACCGTAATAAAGTAAAATATAAATAAAAATAAAAATGTATTTCAATTTAATAATTAAATTTTCCTTTTGAATAATTTTTTTATGAAATGTTTTTATTTTTTTTTTAATTTTTGAATATTCAACAATATATTGTATATTGTTGTGTATTGTTGTTATTTAATATTTTATTGCATTCAGAGATGTGTTATAAATATTGTTTATTATGATAACAGCAATTTCCAAAAAGTTGAGATGACAACAATTTGTAATTTTTATATTTTTGTATATGTTTCAGAATTACCTAGCCGACCACCCACCCTATGGACAGAACGGGTAAAATACGATCCGGGCGATATATTGAAAGCTAATTGTTCAACAACAGCATCAAAACCACCACCAAGTATATCATTCTTAATAAATAATCTACAGGTAAGTGATTTTTGATTGTTAATCTTTAAAATTTTAAATAACGGTATGAGTTTTTCGGGTTAAACCCTGAAACTACCTGAAAATTATATAAGTCTTATAGTATCTAATTTACGAATTTTTGTCCGCTATACAAATTTTTTTTTAAAAATCCCCACAAAATTGAAATTTATGTGTCTTCCAATTTTGGCTTGGTGAAGCCAGGTAGTCTGAACTTAATAGATATATGCTTTAATTCGTGCATTATTTATATTTTCTTAAAATTGTTGACCCAATTTCTTCCCGAATTACAAAAAAAAGTTATGTCCCGATAAAATTATTCGATAGATACGATTATTCGATAGGTTAATTTCATATTATTACCACATTTCAATGTTGGCATGACTGACTTAGAAAGCTTCAGAGCTAAGATTCCCCGAATGTACTAGATGTAAATTAATATTAAACTAAAATCGAATAAAAAAAGAATTTGCTGTTGTACATATGGTTAGTTTGTGGAAATCGTAACTCTCTTTTTACGGACAAAAACCGTGGTTAGAGCATGGACTTGAGGATTGTGATTTTTTTGTACTGACAAGAATTTTTTTATTTATTTTTTAATTTTAACAATACTATTGTAAATCTAGTAAATATATAAAAATTTCTCAAGTCTCATTTTATGACCAAAATATTTTCACAAGCCACTTTTCTTTAAATTAAAATGAATGCATGATTTTTACGGGACAATTTATTAACCACACTAGAACATTAGTTCGAATTTATTTACTAAGTTGCTCAATTTTATTTCATTTATCTTTTTATTTTATCAAGACAAGCGTATCTTGAGAATTTTAAAATTATTTGGTTTGATTTCTTTAAGTAAAAAAATAAATAAAAATAAGACCACATTATGTAGTGGTATGCAGTTACATTAAAAAATGAAACATCGGCCGAAATAGATAATTTATACATATTAACATAATAACATTGTTGATTTGAAGTTCATGTACCGGTAACTTCTCCAAGCTCTAAAGGAAGCGTCTGTTGTTCCTGTTTTTTTTAAAGGAGGCAAACATCTAATTACCGTCCGATATCAATTTTATTTAACTAAAATAAATTATTTAAATGAAAGGCAATATGGATTTACTTCTAACATAATTACTTCCGATGTTCTTTCATAATTACATTTTTTTCAGAACTTCATGTAGGAATCATTTTAGAACACCATTTCTATCGTGTAAGCAGAATTTCATCATAATTGGTTAATAAACTGCCAAATCGTTCCTAATTGCTTATTATCCTGAACTTCATCTAAAATTCATTTTAGAATCTCATTTCCATCGTACCGAAATGCTGAATTTCATCATAATCGGCAAGAAATCACAAAACTCCTTCCTAATAGCACAGAATATAAACAGAACAATATCTTCTATAGCGCTTTAGTCCTAAGCTGGTGAACAAATATTTTCGTTATTGTTTTTGTCGACTGATTTTGATTTAGAAAAGATAGAAAAATCATTTTATATGCAATCAATGAAACAAAAAAAAATTACAAAAATATTTGTACCCACCTTTTTCTATTGATAAATAAAAACCAGTACACTTTTAAAACGAAAGAGAAATCTTTACACTTTATAATGTGCTTAAAAGAGATGACATTCGTGAATAATTTTTGATTTTGGCCTAGTTAGCTTTGCGAAACTTTAAAATCAAATCAACAAATAAACAAAAGACCAATACAAATAAATTAGAAATGCCACACAAACTCATACACAACCGTATGGGAGTTGCAAGTTTTCTTTTTGTTATTTCTTTGATATGATTTTAAAGTTTCGCAAAGCTAACTAGACCAAAATCAAAAATTATTCACGAATGTCTATCTCTTTTAAGCACATTATAAAGTGTAAAGATTTCTCTTTCGTTTTAAAAGTGTACTGGTTTTTATTTATCAATAGAAAAAGGTGGGTACAAATATTTTTGTAATTTTTTTTTGTTTCATTGATTGCATATAAAATGATTTTTCTATCTTTTCTAAGGCTGTGTTTCAATCGGGTAAAAAGTTAAATTTTTTAACTGTGGTAAAAAAAATTAAATTTTCCTCACTTTTTAATCGTTTTGGTGTTTCAAATGAAACTGGTTAAAATTGTGACGTTTACGTTTTTTATTTTTGTTTTGCGTAGAGAAAAACAAAATACAGGCTACAAATTTTTAACTGGTCCGTGACCAGTTAAAATTTTTGTGGTGAATAAAATGCCAAAAATTTAACTTTTTAACTTTTTATGCGGTTTTCTCTTCGTTTGAAACACAGCCTAAATCAAAATCAGTCGACAAAAACAATAACGAAAATATTTGTTCACCAGCTTAGGACTAAAGCGCTATAGAAGATATTGTTCTGTTTATATGTGCTAATAGGCCAAATTTATACGAGTACACACATCTTAGAATCTTGCATGCTGAATTTCATCATAGCCGGTTAAGAGATGGCTAAGTTCCTTCCTAATTGGCCATATTCCAGAATTTCATCTAAAGCATGGTTTCCACGATGGCGAGGCGAAAAAATTAGTCAAACTAAAAAGAGAAAGTAAAAATTCACCAATAGTACGATAGAGACAAAATACCATTTTGACAGAATAATTGGTACGTCCAGTTTTTAATATTTTAATTCAGCACTCCGAAATTGGACGTCTAATCCGAAAAAAAGATGAAATGGATCATCTTTTTCGGATTAGCCGCTGATTTTCGAAAATCATATGTCAATTTGAAGCAAATTTTCGGAATAAAATAAATTTCAAAATAGAACCGTTAATTTGGAAAGCATTAATCCAGTAATGGATGTTAATAAAGTTAAAAAATGTAAGTTAAATTATGAAATGTTTCCAAATGTATATGAATCCAAACATAAACAAAGTTATAGATGATGAAATCGCGAAACGTCAAAAATAAATGAATAAAAATTCGGTGTAACGACTTGTTGCTGTTTCATTCACTCTCATGTTATTTTTTTTATTCCTTCCTCTTTTTAGTTTGACTAATTTTTTCGCCTCGCCATCGTGGAAACCATGCTTAAAACTCATTTTAGAATCCCATTTCCATTGTGCATGCTGAATTTCATCATGTATAGTAAAGAAATAACCAACTTCATCACCGAATTTCATCACAGTCGGTTAATAAATAACTAAGTTCATTCCTAATCGGCCTCCATTTGAATTGAAAAAGCTTTTGATGGATAAACTTTTATACGAGACATTCAAATTAGAAAATTCGAATCTAAGGGACAATCGGAAATAAGAGACAAGCTAATCCCCAATTAGGTTATTAAACCGGGGTTTTACTGTAGTATATTCCTATGAAGTCATAGAGTTAAAAGAGTATATAAAATAAAAAAATCGAAAACCAGGATATCCCGGGATTACCCGATCACACTTTTGATACAACAACGGGATCCCGGGATCCCGTGTTGCCAAACTATTTTTTATAATAAATTGCTTCATATAGGATATCAAAAAAAATGTAAGAAGCGCAAATTTTTTTAAAATCGATCAAGAGGAAAAAGAAGTATTGTGCTTGCCCTTCACAGTTTTACACCATGATAAACCAATTGAATAAGGTATGATTGGCAGCTGTTTCAAATTCGTCTTTTCTTGCGCATATCGTCATTCGGTGCGATAAAATCACAAGGCTTCGTTGTTTTCACAAAATTTCACAAAAACTATCACCGCAAAACAATTCGATTTGTTTTTGTTTGCTATGAACTAGTGTTTATAAAAAAAAAGTATATCAAGAAAAAAGCACCGAATGACAAAAATTTTTAGTGGAAGAGATAGCAATACATGCGCTTGATCATACCTATTAAATTGGTTTATCATGGTTTTACACGATTTACTAATGTTAAAATTTGTTTTTTGGTGATAAATGAGTGCGTTTTATGTCGAAACATGATAAAAAATATCATGGGTGCGGTTATGTAAACATTACGAGTTTCGAGTTTTTAGAAATTGCGACAAAACGCGATTATGTAAAGTTGTAACTTTTTAAGGACGACAGACAACTCGTAACGAATCTTTTACAGATTTTTTGTCGCAATTTCGAGAAACTTGAAACTCGTAATGCTTACATAATCGCAACCCATGATATTTTTGATCAAATTTGCCCGAGGATACACGACCATTGTTGACGTACATGGTAACACGAAAACTCGGATAATATCCATACTTCAAAAATCAAAATTATTTTGAGATATGAATCTGCAAAATAAATTTTCTGGTCCACGGAATTTGGCCGATATTCACTAAACTGCACAGGGACCTCCCAATTTATGAAAATTTGGTAAAACCTTTTAGGTTAAACCATCTTAACTATACAGAGGACAGATAAACAGACTTGACAAATGGATCTACAGACAGACTGAACGGGACCACTTTGGAATCGCAATTTTTCGGACTCATATAATCTCATATAGGTATTTAAAATACCTCAACTACAACTAGAGATATCACCTGCGTTAAGTACTCTACAGAACATCTTTTCAAGAACTTTTTATTTATAAACCCGTAAAACCTACTTTTAAAGTGTGAGAACTGAGAAGTTCTCAGCTTGCACTTGCACTCCTAGGTTCGGTGCTAGATTTTTTTTAAATTAAATTTTATTATTTAATTTGTGTTCACTTCACGTGTGAACAGTGCTTATTTGTTATGTAATCATTTTAATTTTAAGTAATATACAAATAATTTGTTTCTAGCCGAAACACATAGGTTACAGAATATGAAATACTAATAAAGGAAGTATGAACATACATGTTATTAGGCAATTATGCAAAATATTTTAGTAAACAACATTATAAAACTTATTATTAAGCATTTTCTAAATTTGTATTTAAACGCAAAATTTATTAGAAATGAATCAGAATAAACTTAACCACCAAAGTGCAGTTTCTAATTCTCCATCTAACTAAGGAGAACCCCCACCAGCGGAAACTTAATTAGTTATAGATATATCACTAATCAAGCAAACGAGTAGCCTTACAACCTAAGCATACTATTTGTTAGATTAACTTTTTGGGTAATTTTAGAAAACATTTAGGCACACATCAACTACCAGAAATTGGTATTATTGTCATTCAGTTTTTTTGAAGTAATGCATTATTACCTGAAAATACCCAACACATGATATATGTAGTTTATTAATGCAACTACCTATACATCCATTTTATTTTAACTCGAATTTTACTTTTAATTACCCATCGGGTTCGATTTAAAGACCCTCTTCAAGGTATCGATGTTGCAACTGATGGTTCTGTTGAAATCTTAACACGTTTTATAAATTATTTCTGGTTTATTACAAATTAGTTCAGTATTCCAAATTTTATTCTTTCTCAGTCTGTCTTACCCAAAGCTTCGAAAATCCCAAAGTACGCGTATATTTAAAAAATCAGTCCTATCGAATAAGACGTTTCGTCATTTAACTTGTCGATTATTTTTCTGCCTATTATTAATAGATTTAGACAATCATTTTGAAAAATTGCAATAAAAATTGTTAAATAAGCAAGGTATCGTTTCTATTGTCATAAAGTAGTTAATTATGTCAAATGAAAGTAATGTTTCATGCTTAAAATTATCTAAAAGTCGACCGAGATGGCTGACGACTAAAAATTGTAATTCAGAATCATTCGAGTTTAGATGATTTTGACCATCGCTGACTTAATTTAAAAGTTAATTGTTAAACATTTTTTTTGAAAAACTCGGTTTTACTTCTACGGATGAAGTGTGTTAACTATACGCTTCTTTCGATGAATATTGTTCCAAGAGCTTTCATGTTAATTCCAGTAAGACTGAATTTTCCGGAATCTGTTTAATTAAAATTTTGTTATGAAATTATTTAAAAGCTCTTGGAATAATATTCATAGGCGTGAACATTCTAACATACTATATTCAAATGAATAAACCCAAATAAAATTTAGTACACGAACACATTTAACTCAGCATGAGCAAAAATTTGTAAATACGAATGATTCAGAATTACAATTTTTAGTCGTCAGTCATCCCGTTCCCTTTTGAAATGGCAGAGATTTTAAAAATGCTTTAAAATTGTATTTTGACAGTTTTTCAATTTTACACAGAGCAGATATTGGGTTGAATTTAATTTTTAATATGGTACAGGGTAACTTCCTTAATTTTTAAGATATATAATCGCTTCAAAAACCATTTTGCAGGGAATTTCAAGGGCTTTAAGGTCTATAAAGTTGAACATCCTTAAACCTTTCGATGATGAGATTTTGAGTTTAAACGGCTTGGGAGGTGGTCCTCGCACTCAAATGCGAGCTTTAAACGATGATATCTCAATTAATTTTCATTCTACAAAAATAAAAAATAACAAAATTTTCTGCAAGAAAACCCAAAAGTTTTGTAGTAAAAGTTTTCCTCCAAAAATTCGTCGTTTTTCCGTTATTTAACGTTGAATGGTTCGAATTCAGTTTCTGGCGAACAAACAGTCATGTTCCAATTCGTATTGCATCTAAAGAAATATAACAAAAACCAATCGATTTGTTATTTTATAGGCTTTATTTTTGATCTTATGATCTTTTGATAAAATGTAAGGTTTTCGAGTTATTCGTGAAAAATTGCTCTCAAACATGCATTTTTTAGATAAAAATCAATATTTTCAATCCCGAATAACTCGAAAAATATTGATTTATCTGAAAAACTTTATAGGGCTCTTTTTGCTTAGAATCCATCCGTCTATCGATTTCTGTAGTTATTTTGGGTGTATTAATTTTCATCCCGAAAAGGAGTGGCATGCACCAGGGTAAAAACACACATTGGCACTATATGTTGTATTGTTCCTTGAGCCATCCCCAACTTATAAGTATACTGTTTAAATTTCACGTGAATTGTCAAACACTGGAATAATATATCTTTATTCCAAAAACGGCTTTATCATATATTTACCAAACGAATTTGGATTTTATCTGATATCTTATATACAATATGACTCTTGTGATATTTTGTTATGGTTTCCACAAAATAAAATAAATTTTCTGGTTACCTTTGCAGAAGTTAAATAAATATTTAATTTATTCACAAGGGTCTCTGACAATATTTTTATGTAGTTGTACGAACTCATCAAGAGGACGTTCTCAACACGAGTAGTTTTTTGTATCATTATTTTTTCCATTTTTTGCAAAGTATTTATCGATTTGTCTTGTTTTTTCGAAAATTTCGTCTCGATATTTGGATAAATTTCGATAGGTTATTATTGTAGTCAATGCCCTATATTGCTTGTTAAACATACACATGAACACATGTACGCTTATCTGAATGTATCAATTTAACTTTTGATTTATTGCCAAATTATCTGTTTCCAATCATTTTCATACTAAATCAATTGGAAACCTAAAACATCATAAAATGTTTGTATAATACCTAGCGGTAATGCCAATCAAATTGAAATCATTAATTACCCCATTACACAAACCACTATTTTGTTCTCGCTCTGTAATCTTTTTGGTATAATAAAATATAAATATACAGACCAAGTTAATCAATTTATCAAAATCTAATTAATAACTGATTAATTAATTAAACAATTTTATACAATAATCGTTTTCAACTATGAGTACCCCGAAAAATCGCAAAAAAAAAAATAAAAATTAATTATTCAAGAGAATCTAATTGAATTGTTTTGACTTTGGTAATTAATTTTATTGACTTCATCAATAATAACATTTTCCTTTTTTACAATGAATTTATTTATTGTATAATTTAAAAAGTGCTTTAATGGAAATTATTTAATAAAGAGATTTAATTGCGTAACGTAAGGGGTTGCAATTTTCGGCGAATTTATAATGTTTAATTGGTTTTCAGCAGAAGGGGGTGCTGCTGAAAACATTTATCCAGCAACAGTTTTGCCTGGTAATACGAGAGGTATTGTAAATTAGTTCACAGTTCTTCGTGGCTCAACTGAGCATACTTCAATATTTAGAAACTATCGTCGTTTATTAATAAACCTCGATTATGTATGTACCATATGTGATTATAAGGCAAATATAATTCAATATTAAATCGGAAAGATTATTTGGATTTCAGCCAATCGACTTTCTTTGCAACCTTGACATTTTTATTTCATTTTGATGGGTTGATTGATCGATCAGAATGTACCACCAAGCCTAAGCAAGACTCACGGATAACACCGGGCCCTCCGTACACCCTTAACACATAGCAAAACCAAAGGAAAGGTAAGGTATGTTAGTAACAAAGAATCAACCCGGTTCCAGACACCTAAATAGTTGATAGTTACTAAAGTTTATAGTAGTCTATTTTTAGTCAATTATTTAGCCCAAGACAACACATCAAGTACATTTACTGCTTAAGTTCCTGGAAAGCTGTATCAAGTTCTTTAAAAATTTCCTAAATTTAAAATCTGTATTAATCCTTTATAATAACTTTTCTAAAATTAAGGGGAGGTTCTCATGAAACTCGATCCGAAAATTCGTTTTTTTTTTATTTCATTTTTTCTACTTTTCAACTCAAAAAAATCGTTAAGAAAATCTTTAAATGCATTTCCTGAAAAACGATGTTTTTTATATCTGTCTCCATGATAACTCAAAAACTAGTCAATGGATCACAATTTTTTTGTTTTTATTTTGAAGTTCAGTTAATTTATTGGAGGATAAATCTAAATGCAGATAATATTTTACGGTTTTTTTACGTATTTAATAAAAATTGTTGGTTTTTTAATTTCCGAGAGTTTTACAATTGGTACAGTGGAGACCGATAAGTCACCTTTTTTTGAGACGGTCACGTCACAATAAACAATTCCCATGACGTTATTATTCTTAATTTTTTTTTTCTTTTTTTGTACTTTAAAACTCAATAAATAAGTGTCCAAAATCATTAAGTTGTTTATTTACTTCCTTCTATGAAAAAAAAAAAAAATCGAGAAAATCACCTTATTGTTTGGTCGCTTGATGAAAACCTTCCCTTAAAATAAATTAAATTCTCTAAAATAAATTATAAATCTTTATGTACTACAAATAAATTATTATAAATAGATTGTATAACAATAATTAAACTAACACCCCATACGATCTTAGAGGCGTTCAGGCATAATGCAATGGACGTTGCATCATACCACTGTTCTCTCGAGCAAGTATTGAATCATGGGTCCTGTGGTGCCTCAGTTCATCCGCCAATGCCGGATTGATTGAGTTTCTCAGGTCATTCTAAACTAAAATTATGTTAACGATTATTTATTAATTCTAATCACCACCCAATACATTAACACCAATAGCAATATCCACATCGATAACAATACCAACATTATGACGTATGCCATTAATGCTTCGATTACATTTAATTATTCATTTCACTAAATATAATTCAACTTGATTTTAACAAACATTAATTTAATTTCATTAAACTCAGTGAAACCGAAAACCCAATTAACTTCACCATTAATTCTTTATTTAAAATCAGCTCTAATACCCTTAAATAAATTAAATTAAAGTCTGCATCTAAATTAAAAGGACAGCAAAGTAGTAATCACTAAACCCTTGTTCAGATTACGTTAGTAATTTAGTCGAGTAGCGAGTATTTTAGTAACTAAATGTGTCTGAACAGCAAAATTTTAGTCGAGTAGATTAGTAAATGATTTAGTCGAGTCGATCCATTTTGTACTATTTTGTTTAGTCGAGTATGGCCCCCACCACTCTTCAAAACAAAAAAAAAAAATAAAAACAATACAAAACAAAACAAGTGCGAACATGTTGATTTAGTCGAGTTCATTAGTTGAGCGAAGAAACAACGAAATGTATAGGACATGGGTGTCTATTTATTTTGTTGCGTATTATCTTCATTTTGAAATACTGCTCACTCACTTGTAACTTGTACTCGACTGTAGTGCGACCGTTTTTTTGGTCTGTTCATCGATTTTAGTTACTAAAATACTCGCTACTCGACTAAATTACTAACGTATTCTGGGGCCCTATTCTTGAAATTCACTCGAAAAAGTCGTCGACGATTTCTTTCGATCATAAAAATTCCCTCAAAAAATCACCGATAAATTCACCTACACAATTTTTCCGTATTCTTGAAATAATTCGGATTTTATATTCAGCACTTCAATTTTGACCCACTTCACGTTGTGCTGTATAAATTTATGTCAAAATATAAAAATATTATCAAAAATATTTGTTTAATTTGGAGTGTTTCTTTTGTGTTTGTGACAAAAAATATATTAATAAGCTTATTTTCTTGCAAATTTAAAAAAAAGATTACAGCAACAATTACGTTGTAGTACACAAAAAGTAAATTAGATAATTTTTTTTTTTTGAAATTATCCAATGCGTTGTGGCAAATCTATGTAATTTTTTTTTTACTTACCAAGAAAATAAGTTTATTAATTTGAATCACATTCTTTTAAATTGACCTGAGTATGTGAGATAGAGATAATTATATCCCATTTTGCCATCGAACAAACAAAATAAGCCGTAAACAAGCCGTATTGAAAGACATCAGCAAAATCTATTTGAACTGTCAGACAAAAAGTTCGTTAAACTATTTGAACTGCATACAAGTAAATTACGATGACTTAGTCAATAATTTTACTCGTGGCGTGAATGGATTTTGAATGCAGGAGGATACAACAAACCATTGTGAGACACCACAACACCATTGTTTTATTGCTTAACATTTCATCGAATTTAAGAAAAATAAAAAATATTTGACATGGTTTAAAAAATATAAAAATGTATGTCTTTTATTTTTGATATTATAGAATACACATTTGCAGTATTGAATAGCAATTAATCTAGGTTCTTATGCTACATTATATGTTTACATTCTAGACTACAGAAAAAGTTAGATTTTCTTACACATAATATTTAATATATGTACATATGGTATATATAAAGTTCGTTTTTTGTAAAAAGATTCCTTTTGGTTTTTCGAAATATCTTGCAATTTGTTTCTGTATTTTTAATCCACAATACTTCTTTATTTTCAAAATAAATATTCACAAAATATTTTATTTATTTGAATTTGACAATTAAACGTAAACGAAAATGAAATTCGTCTACTTTTTACTAGGCGAGACAAATTCGTTCACTTTTTGATCGAAATTTTTCGACGACGAATTTCAAGAATGCGGTAATTAACATTTTCGACTGAAATGATGTAATTTGACAGATATTCGTCGGCGACTTTTTTCGGGTGAATTTCAAGAATAGGGCCCCTGAACAAGGCTTAAAGGCGAGTTTTGAGTTACATTCATTCGTTCGTTCCTTCGTTCGGAATTTTGTTTTAATCAATCGTATTACTTGAAAATGACGTTTTTCATTCGTGTTCCTTTGATGGGATGAAAAAAAAAATTCAGAACGAAAGAATCAACGAACGAATGCAACTCAAAACTCGCCTTGACTAGTAGGAATTCGACATGCATAAAAAAATTTAATTCTAAATTATGAATATTAAATACTAAACATCTTCTTTTTTTTAATATTTTAAACTAAAATTATAAAATCAGTAACTAAAAAATTTGAAACCCTATAAAACTTCATTTCCAAAGCTATTGGCACCTCCAAAATCAAAATTAAAATAAATAATTGCTTATGGATATTTTGCTTAAAATCCCACTGCGAAATAATCTAAATTGATCTGGCACTCATTAAATAGTAACAGCTTTAAGTTGTCCATAATAAATTAAATTAAATAATTTGAGTATCTACATTAGTATATTCTTATAAGTAGCATACATAAGTATATGACAAAGAATTAGCACAAATACATGATTTGGCTGAAATTCCAAATTTCAAACTCCAAATTTTAAATTCCAAATACCAAATTTCAAATTTCACATTCCAAATTTGAAATTCTAAATTTCAATTTCTAAATTCAAAATTCAAAATTTTAATTCTTAAATTTCAAATTCCAAATTTTAAATTTTAATTCCAAATTCTAAACTTTAGATTCCAAATCCCAAATTTCAAATTCCAAATCTAAATTACAAATTTCAAATTTTAAATTTCAAATTCAAAATTTGAAATTTCAAATCCCAAATTTCAAATTTTAAATTTCATCTAAATTTCAATTTCCAAATTCAAAATTTTAAATCTTAAATCTTAAATTTCAAATTCCCAATTTTAAATTTTAATCCCAAATTCCAAACTTTAAATTCCAAATTCCAAATTCCAAACTTTAAATTCCAAATACCAAATTTCAAATTCCAAATCCCAAATTCGAAAATCGAAAATTTCATATACGAAATTTCAAATTTTAAATTCCAAATTAAAAAATTAAATTTCAAATTGTAAATTTCGGGTTGGGTACGGAATTCCAAAAAAAATATTCCATTTGTAAAATTCCACTTTTACAATTCCAAAAATAAAACTTCCTCAAACCATAGATCCACATCCCAAAATTCCATATGCCAGTATTCCAAAAATTAGAATTCCAAAATGAGCGCGCAAATTTTCCTATGAAAAGAACAAACTGCATTTTTGAATTTTAATTGTTTTAATATTTTCTGTGATAGCTAAGCAATTATCATTTAGATGTTATCTTGCAACGTAATGGTTGAATTTTGTGTAACGTGGTGTCAGGAAAAGATATAAAAAATAGTATCTAAAAAAATAGTTGTGTAATAAATTTTAATCAGAAATTCTTAAATTAATCAGATCCTCTTCCGTAAAAATGAAAATTGATGTTACTCTAACAAGGGCGGAGAAAAATTAATGGCTCTGGATATTTTAAACAAACAAGTATAAGGACAATATCGTTAGCTGGAGATGCGACAAAAAATTAAAATGGAAGTGTGAAAGCAGAGTGTGGCAAAATGGCCTTCACCAAATACATGTTACATCAACGGATCATGTACATGACCCGTTAGCACATCAGTTGCAAGTATCTATGACTAATCAAAATATTAAATTAATAGCACAAAATACTGGAATTATACCGTCCCAGATTATAAGGGAGGGAGTGGTTGCTCGAAAGGAAAACTGCAGAGCCTATTCACCATCAAAACAGGCCCAAAAATCTAAAAGTTTGAAAATATTAGGAGAATCTAAGTGTTGGATGGTCGATGGAACATTTTACGTTTTTCCCACATTTATGTCACAGCTGTTCACTATTCATGGACAAGTATAAAAACTATCCACTCGTGTTTTCTTTAACGACACGAAAATCTACAAAATTATATGAGGAGATTTTTTTTTAATTGCTGGCTTTGTGTTAAAAATTTAATATTCCCCTAAATCCGGAAATAATAATTCCTGATTTTGGGCATGCCATAAGCTCAGATGTACGCCAATTTTTCACCAACAAAGCTTTTAAAAGAAGTTTGTTCCACTTTGATAAAATTATATGCGACAAGTCCTATAGCAAAACCTAGCTTCACAATATGACAATAATAAACGAATTAGTATTCAAATTAGAATATTGAAGAGCTAGGCTCTGGTTCATTGAAATGAAATAAATAATTATTGTGAATTAAGCAAAACTTTTGATGATCTGAAAATTACACAACTAGGAAACTGGTTCACAAAAAACCACATCACTCGAAATAAGTAGCAGAAGAACCCTAGATTTAAACCAGAATTTTGGTCTGTGGCGAATTCTTCGAAACCAACTTTTCCTCATACAAAGAAAAATGCCGAAGCCTGGTAATTGCGGAAGTTATAAACTAATTAAAAATTTATCAGAAGAATTTCCCAAATTTACAGTTGAGAAAATCAAATCGAAAGAATTGCTCCCTAGTAATAAAAAAATCTACAGTTTATAACATAATAACTAGAAACCGCCAAAATTATTCAAAACTTGAGTATTTAAAGCTTTTCGCGCAAAATATTAATTAATATTAATTTTTACTTTCTTTTACGTAAGTAAAATAAAGTATAGTAATCATGAAAATTTTCGACCTTGAGATTATTGAAGATTTATCTGTTTTGAGGTCCCCTGAGTCCGAAAAAGTGGGTTTCGAAATGATGTCTGTCTGTCAGTCCGTCTGTCTGTCAGTCTGTGTCCTCTCTACAGCCCAGATGGCTTAACCAATCGAACTGAAACTTCAGATTTAAGCTTTTTGGATAAATTGGGAGGTCCCAGTGAATTTTACTTCAAATCGGTCCACCGGAAGTGGCCACTCCCTTGGGCCAGAAAATTTGTTTTGCAAATATCTTAAAAAGTATAAGGTTTACAAAAAATTACTAATACAAAATGTTTCCAAAAATCAAAAAAAAATAAAAATAAACAAATTAAAAATTAAAAAAATTAAAATTAAAAATTAAAAAAAAAAATTTAAAAAAAATTTATAAATTTTATAAAAAAAAAATTAAATATTGTTTTGCCAACACATAAATATATGTGTATATATAGCCTAATTATGCTAATTATAATTAATTTGCACACTACAGTGAGATACTTCCGGTTTTTAATGCAAATATTACATAATTGAATGTGGATCATTTTTTCATGTTTCTTAACTTTTTTAACGACTTATTAGGGTTTGTAATACTTAAGTATATATATCGTTTTATAATTGCAAAAATATTTCGCAACTCCTGCCCCCCCCCCCCCCCCACACTTTTTTACAAGGAGTTACAGCAGTTCTTGCATTTGTCATTTTAATTATTGTTTGTATTAGCCCAATTATGCTAATTAAAATTAATTTGCACACTTCAGTGACGTACTGTATGTTATAAAAATATTTAGCCTACATGTATGTTAAATTGCCAAATCGGTCAACCGGAAGTGGCCACTCTCGGCCCGAAAATGTGTTTTGCACATATTTTAAAATGTATAAGATTTACAAAAAATCACTAATACAAATTCCAAAAAATTAAAAGAAAAAATTTAAATTCATAAATATCACCTTTTATTTCTTTTACGTGTGTACTAATGAGTTCAAAAAATTGAGTTTTGAAGTGGTGTCTGTTGGTATATACATATGACTGTCAATTTGTAGTCCAAATGGTTTAAGCAATCAAACTGCAACTTCATGTTTAAACTTTTTACATAAATTTTGGGGTCCCAGTTCCCAGCTCCCAGATTCCGTAAAACAGAAAATTTATTTTGCAAATATTTCAAAAATATACAATTTACAGAAAACATGAAATAATAAAATCTTAATTAAGTTTGCGGGAAATTTGAATTATAAAAGTTTTTCAAAATTCGCTGTTCGTAAAAGAAAGTCGTGTGTTGGCCACACCTCCATTTTTTAATTAATCATATTACCAATAATTTTGTTTATTTTAATGAAATATAAAATTAGTTAGTTGTGTTTATTTATATCCAAGTTTTCTAAATATGTATTCCAATTTTGGAATTAATTTCACCATTTTTTAATTTGAAAATTAGAAATTAAATAATAGGGAATTTTAAAACGTGAAATTGTATGATTTGAAACTTTAGTTTTCTCTGATTGGAAATAAAAATTATAGATTTTTTTTTGGAATTATGATACCATCCCGTAAATTCCAAATTTCAAATCTTAAATTCCAAAATTCCAAACTTTAAATTAACAATTCAAAACTCCAAACTTCAAACTTAAAATTCCAAAATTTAAATCCGAAACTTCAAACTTTATATTCTGTCATCGCATTTCATCAAATTGTTTCCAATCCATGTCCAAACATACTTTTACTTACGGTCTGTGAAGTTGGCCCAAAATTCTATCCCAAAAAATTATGATTTTAAACGATGGCAATACTAAATTAATTATTATGAAATAAAAAATCTATCACAATAGAAGACATTTGCAAATTATTATTATACTTAAATAGAAATATTATTTGTGCAAAAATCTTACCAACATTATGTTATATACATATGTATATAACAACATACTCACTAGTTATACAACACGAGGTTCGAAAATAATCGAATATACAGTTTATAGGACGAGTTGTGTTGCCTAGGAAAAACAACGACACCGCAGGTGGAGTTGTGTTTCTTAGGTAACACATCGAGTCCGCAACTGTATATTCAGATGATTTTCGAAGCTCGAGTTGTATATGTTAAGACTATACAACGAATCAACCATGTCAAATATCAAAAATATTAATTGTTTGATTATATTCATGGAAGATATGATTTATTTGTTTGCGGCCGAAACACCACTAGTGGTGTTTCGCGAAACACTACTTAGCAACGCAAATAACCGATATTATACAGCGTAACTATAAGGAAAATTCAACTATCTGATTGGTTTATTTTCCAATGAGTTGTATAGTCAATAAAATACTTGAGAGTAGAAAAGCCAGTATAGTTAAAAGGTTTGAATTAAACGGAAATGCAATTCAATTTGCTTCAGTTTCGAAATAGTTCGAGTACTGCCCCTCGATTTGTCATTCAAATATATTAACTGATAAATCGGAGTTCTGGAGGACTCTTATGTCAAAATATGTGAATAGTGTACCATTCAACGGAACTTGCAATTCATTTTGCTTCAGTTTTGAAATGATTCCAGTACTGCCCCTCGATCTGTCATTCAAATATATTAACTGATAATCTAGAGCATCTTCAGAAATCAACAATTTTTGGGAAATCGGAATACTGGGGCTTAACAGGGATTTTAAGAAAATGTAATTGGAATGAAACTTAATTTATTTCAAATAGAACCATTTTCTGAGATATAAATGTTGGAATACGTAATTTAATTCGTATAACAGTTTTATATATTCACCTTGCAATACAATATGTATACTGTTCTATTACGTTCTTCTTGTTTTATATAATTTTCATCGCATATATCTTTGCATTACAAAAGAAGTGATCAAGCTGGAAAACGTTTGTTTTTTCTTTTCTTACATCGTTAATAAAGAATTACAATAAAATATAAAATGAAGTCTTTCATTGAAGTAAATAATTACCAGTAATTAACAGGTTATGGGCCCAGTTATGAAATAAATTAAAATAATTTTATAAAAACATTAATTCAATTACATAATAATAAATTGTGCAGTGAATAAATTTTGGATTGCGTTATAAAATAATGGAAGCGGCTTCAAATATGTTTGCAATGAAGACTTTACAATTTGATGGTACCAATTATAATAATTGGAAATATCGATTGGGTGTTTTACTGGACAAATAGGGATTAACCCAATATATTGAAGAAGAAATAGATGGTTTGTTAAATGCTGCTGAAATGGCGGATCGTGGAAGAATTCGCAAGGAAGAAAAGACCTGTGTTTCAATTATTGTCCAAAGTATTCACGATAATCAATTGGAATATATAAAAGATAAGAAAGCTGCAAAGGGAATGACTGATTCACTAAAACAAGTCTTTGAAAGGCAAAGTATTGCTAGCCAGCTACTGTTGCGTAAACAATTATTGACTATGAAATATAGTGAACGAACCAGCATCGACGAATATTTTCTTTTATTTGACAAAAGAATTCGTGAGCTTAAATCAATTTGGGCAAACATGGAAGAAATGGATGTCATTTGTCATTTGTTGTTGACTTTACCAACAAGTTATGATCATTTGGTTACTGCATTGGAAACAATGAATTCGAAAGATTTGTCAATGGAATTTGTGAAAGCTCGTTTATTGGATGAATATAACAAAAGACATGGCCAAAATAATGAACATGAAAATTCAAATCAATCGTCGGCCATGAACCTGAAAACCAAGATGGTTTGTTATCATTGTGGTAAACCCGGACATAAAAAAGCTAATTGTTTTAAATTAAAAAACAAATATAATTTTAACAAATCAAAACTAAGTAAAAATGGAGATGCAAACAATGCTTCTACTAGTAAACAACTTTTAAATACAACAAGTGATGTTGCCGTTTGTTTGTGGGCAGATAGTGATTATAAAACTAAGGACACAACTAATTTGAATGCTGCTATGATTATAAACTCAGAGGTAGAAAGTGATGAAATTAAGTTTGTATTGGATTCTGGTGCAACGGAACACATGGTCAATGATGCAACATATTTTAATAAGTTATTCGATATTGAAAATATAAATATAAACGTCGCCAAGAAGAACGAAAAGTTAATTGCAAAGCAGCAGGGTGAAATAAATATATCAACAATGTATAAAGGTGATCTATCAGTCAAACCTATAAAAGATGTTTTATATGTATCCGAAATAAAATGCAATCTATTGTCGATTCCTGCATTAACCAAAAAAGGTTTCAAAATTATTTTTGATGGAAATCGTGCATTTGCAGAGTTAAATGGTACAGTAATTTTTGTTGCAAAATTGAATGGTAAATTATATGAAGTTATTTTTCGTGTTCATCGTACAAAGTTTGCTGGTATTGTGAATAATGATGACTTGAAATTTTCACAAAATCTTTGGCATTTTCGGTTGGGACATTTAAATTCATATGATATGAAAAAGATGATCAAAAATAAAATGATTAATGGCATAGAAAATATTAGTGTCAATACAGAAAATGAATTTTGTGAATCATGTGTTGTGAGTAAGCAGACTCGTTCATCATTTTCGCAGAATTCAAATATTCGTTCAAATCGCATTCTGGAAGTAATACATATTGATGTTTGCGGTCGTATTTCTGAAGTGTCATGGGATGGTTCCAGATATTTTGTTACATTTACGGATGATTACTCGAGAGCATCAATGGTTTATTGTATTGAAAGAAAAAGTGACGTACTTAACAATTTTAAAAAGTATGTTGCAATGGCTGAATCTTTACATGGGTGTAAAATTGCTAAACTAAAAGTTGATAATGGAGGTGAATATTCATCGACGGAATTTAAAGAATTTTGTGAACAGAAAGGTATTCAAATAGTATATACGGTTCCATATAATCCGGAAATTAATTTAGTTGGTGAAAGATTAAATAGAACACTTCAGGAGAAGCGAAATAGAATGAAGCGATTTTGGTAGCAAATTTTATTAAGAATCGTTCTCCAACCAAAGCATTTGGGAAACAATTTATAACTAGGACTCCGGCTGAAATATGGTATAGTTCTAAGCCAGATTTATCTCATATTAAATTTTTTTGCTCGAAAGCAACAAATTAATAATTGGACGTAATGTGGTTTTTGATGAAAACTCCGTATTAAATAAAAATAAAATGGTCACTATAGTCTCTGAGACAGCTGTTGATCAAGAAAGGTCGAACTGTAATGCATCAAAATTTAAAGTAAAGTGTGACGATTTAAACGGTGCTTCTGAACAATCTTCTGATGCTGAAGAAAATACGTGCAATTCAAAGATGGATGTTATTGGTGATTTTAGAGAAAATATCCACAGTGTTGGTGTAAATAGCACTGGTGATATCGTTCGTCGAAGTACTCGTGAGTCAAGAAAACCACGAAGGCTTGGTAATTTCATGGTACCGGGTCGGGATTAGGGCTGCCAGACGTCCCACTTTCGGCGGGATTGTCCCGCTTGAAAAATTCATTCCCGCAGTCCCGCTTAGATAGGATTATGTCCCGCTATAAACAAATTTTTCGAAAAGAATTTACAAATTGATTTTCGGAGTAACCATTCAACCAAAGACAAAAAATCTTATTTTTAACGGAATAAATACGGCACAATATTTTTCAATTAACACCAATGCATCCAACAATGGGAATGTGAAAACATTTTCCCTAGTTTTCATATATTTTAATAAGTTAGTGGGTACTAAAAACGGACTCCTAGCTGTTTATGCTCTAGGTCTAGATAATAAACACTCAAAATCAATAGCTGAATCTATTGTTTACAAAATCGAATTCCTCGAGTAAACTGTCTATGGAAAATTTTACAAGTTTTTGTGGAAAGTGTATTGATTCAGCTGCTTAAGTTTGTTAACGGACAAACTCAGAGAATATTTAGAAATTAATTTAAAAATCTAATTTAAAAAAAAAATCAATATGATATTGAAACGAAATTTAATCAATGTTTTGTAACACCAAATAAATTTTTTGTCATTGCCTTGTATTGTGATATTTTGTGATATTATGAATTTATCCTGCAATGTTTTGTTGATTTAAGTGAAACATACTAAAGTAAAAGAATTATTAATTCAAATTTCATTAAATTTATTTATTTTATTGTTAAAATAAATTCGTTTGAAACAAAATATGTCGAATGACAATAACGTAAAAAAATTAGAAGTCAGATTCGGGCAAAGTAGCAGTTAAGGCGGGTTTTGAGTTGTATTCGTTTGTTCGTTCTTTCGTTCTGAATTTTTTTTTAATCAAATCAAAGAAACACAAACGAAAAATAACGCCATTTTCAAGGAACCCAATTGACTAAAAAAATGTTTAAAACGACAGAACGAACGAACGAATGCAACTCAAAACCCGCCTTTGAAGCGGATTCATGGTTACCTTCGTTCCTTCGTTCATTCGGTCTGATTTTTTTTTTAATCCAATCAAACGAACAGGAACAAAAAATAATGTCATTTTCAAGGAATACGATTGATTAAGAAACAACTCAGACCGAATGAACGAAGGCAACCATGAATCCGCATTGAATTAAGTTTTTTATTTTTAGTTTATTATTTGTCCCGCCAACTAATTTTGAAAATCTGGCAGCCCTAGTCGGGATGAAGATCAATGGATTGATGAAGACGTGAATTATGCACTATCAGCATCCGAATTTGTTGATGATGATCCGGTTTCAATTGAAGAAGCTAAACAGAGAACTGATTGGCCAATGTGGAAAAATGCAATTGATGAAGAGTATACATCTTTGTTGAGGAATAATACGTGGGAGCTTTGTGATTTGCCTAAGGGTAGAAAGGCAATTTCTTGCAAATGGTGTTTCAAATTAAAACGAAAAGGTAATGGTGAGATTGACAAATATAAAGCTAGATTAGTTGCTCGTGGGTTTACTCAAGAAAAAGGGTTTGATTATAATGAAACGTATTCGCCCACAGCAAAATTAACAACGTTTCGCACATTATTGTCAATTTCTTTACATTATGGTTATTATATACATCAAATGGATGTCAAATGTGCATTTCTCAACGGGTTTCTTGAAGAAGAAATATATATGCATCAGCCGCATGGTTTTATAAAGGATTCAACAAAGGTTTGCAAACTACAACGATCACTTTATGGTCTAAAGCAAGCTTCCCGTATGTGGAATGAGAGATTCAATCAATACATCATTAAATTGGGATTCAAAAGGTGTCTGTCTGATCAATGCGTGTACATTAAAATTGAGAATAATACCGTTTGTTATATTTTATTGTATGTTGATGATTTGTTGGTAATATCAAGTGACATTGACCGAATTGAAATAATTAAGCAATTATTGTCAAAGGAATTTGAGATGACGGATATTGGTGAAGGTGATACATTCCTTGGAATGCAGGTTCAGTATGATAGAATTAATCATACGATTGGCTTGAGTCAACCACATTATTTAAAAGGGATGATTAAGAAGTTCAACATGCAAGATTGTAAAGGGATTGCTACACCAATGGAGAGAAACATTGATTTGATTAAAGATAAAAAAACGGATTGTGATGATGTTCCTTATCGGGAACTGATTGGATGCTTGACTTATGCAACTATAACAATGAGACCAGATTTATGCGCATCCACTAATTATTTTAGTCGTTTTCAAAGTTGTTTTAAAGAAGAGCATTTTCATCATGCAAAGAGAAATTTACGATATATTCAATCAACTCTTGATTTAAAAATGGTGTATCATAAAAATGAAACTGCTGAACCATTGGTTGGTTATACGGATGCTGATTGGGGAGGAGATCAAAATGATCGTAAATCTACTTCTGGTTATGTGTTCAAAGTATTTGGTAATACGGTCAGTTGGGCATCAAGGAAACAGACAACTGTTAGTCTTAGTTCAACTGAGACTGAGTATATTTCATTGAGTCACGGTATCTGTGAGGCAAAATGGTTACGCATGTTGTTAAATGAACTTGGAATAAATTGTTCATCAACCGTTGTCTTTGTGGATAATCAATCATATATCCGTGTTGCAGAAGAACCAAGAGAACACAAGCGTATGAAGCATATCGATATTAAATTCAATTTCATTCGTAAGTCAATTAAAAGTAAGGAGATCCAATTGATGTATGTTCCTTCAAGTGATCAATTTGCTGATATAATGACTAAGGGACTTGATTTAGGTGTTTATTTTGCAAACGCTATTAAACTCATTAAATTAAGAGGCGGTGTTGGAATACGTAATTTAATTCGTATAACAGTTTTATATATTCACCTTGCAATACAATATGTATACTGTTCTATTACGTTCTTCTTGTTTTATATAATTTTCATCGCATATATCTTTGCATTACAAAAGAAGTGATCAAGCTTTTTTTTCTTTTCTTATATCGTTAATAAAGAATTACAATAAAATATAAAATAAAGTCTTTCATTGAAGTAAAGAATTACCAGTAATTAACAATAAAATGATTGTTTCTATTTAAAAAGAATAAAACAAAATATTGTGGGCTACGACAACGTGGAACTATATACTTCTACATATGTGTTAAAGTAGGGTACACCTTGCTCAATCATTGATGTGTCATGCATTTGTTTTCAGACGTTACTGAATCATAAATAAAAATGTCAAAATTTTTTTGTATTTTGGAGGAAGTTTGTTGTTATGTTCCCGACTTTCAAAAATACAAATATTTTAATAAAGAACACATCAAGCTGCGAGTAACGGTTATATACACTTTTATATCTTGAAAATATATATTTTGTGTTTAGTGTTGCCATAGCATTTTTTGGGTTACATTTTGGGTCAACTTCACATACATCTTTTAATTGTGGGTATTTCGTGTTTGTACTCGTCTTATTCAACTATATAGCATAGCACTTACAAATACATATTTGTATAGAGGAGAAACAATAACAACATGATCGTGCTCGATGCCGTGTTTATTTCCTTGTTTAACAATTCAAATTAAATCAACAACTGTTCCCCCCTACTTGCTATCAGACGTGTATATATACCAGTTTCATACTGCTCTCGAAATTTTCTTTATTGCTTATCATAAATCGTCTTCATTCTTGGTTATTCTGTTTATGACCCATAATCATCTGGAAATATCGTTTATGGCGTGTCGTAATCATCATCAGTCATCATTATCGACGGGCAGAGAGTATGTATTTGTGTTGTTATTCATTTTATTCTCAATTACTAACCAACGCCTTCCTCTGTATACTATATCTCGGACGTTCTTGTCTTTACTCGTTCATTATGAATTTGTGCGTTGGGATTTTGTAAACACGTTTCGATGTCCATAATAAATAATTGTAATAAAAGCATTGGCTACAACGAAAAAAACTCTGAAACCCTATAAAATTTGATTTTCTTAATCAATAACTAATTAATAGCCAGATTCCAGAGAACAACTTTAAAATCAAAATAAAAACAAACAATCGCATGTTACTCTACTCTGCTTAAACTCCCATTGCAAAAAAGGTCAAATTAAACACATTAAACAGCTTTAAGACGTTCATACTAAACAAATTCGAGTATAAATCAATAATTATTATGCATATTCCTAGTCCTACTAAGGCTACGGTCGAATTCTCGGGTAAATCATTTACTGCGGTAAATTTAGATTTTTAATGTTCGTTTTTTGTTAAATTATGCATTTTTTTTCTATTTTTTACTTGTTCAATTCTTATAACAATAAAGAATAAATTATCTAAACGTAAAAGATTTACCTTTTTTTATTTCCCTTACTCTCCAGCAAAAAAAGGTAAATGCATTTACCGAATTTTGCGGATTTACTCGAGAATTCGACCGCAGCCTAATAAGTAGTATTATGATATAACATTTAGCACAAAACACATAACTTGACTCACCTCACATACATTATTCAAACAAAAAGCATAAAACTGAGGAAAATTTGATTTACCTTGACATAAAACCTGACAAATGTTCCCGATGGATACACTTTGAGTGTGCGTCCGAGATGGATAATGCGCATTTAGCGAAGACACATTTCAGAAACACATGCGATGTAGATTTTATGTGTATTTATATATTAATACATCTGTTTGATGTTAACTTATGTTTCAATTAACCATATGTATCGATTTATTAATTTCGTTTTGTTGCACCCACATAGTTTTTAACGAAATTAACTAAAAACACAAAATAAATGTATACTTAATTGATTGTCGATAAGGCAGTCACAATATTTTATGTGAAACACAGAACAAATCGCTTTGAAATGCTTTCGTCTCGAAATTCACAATTTTTTTTATTGTGAATATGTAATAAAAAATCTCCAAATATAGAAATGATTAAATAAATTTAATAACAAAAAGTTACTAAAATTGAAAAAAATTAAATAAAAACTGCAGCCACCGTTCATTTGAATTCGCGGATCTTAAATTATGAGCAAAATTCAAAACGCCAAATTTTAACGTTTAATCGCTATTACCTCAACTTCAGAAAGAGATGGGAATAAGTCAACGAGATATTTTAAAGTTAGTGTTGTGTCAGTAATAAGCTGTTGAATTTAGTACAATAGATTCGGGGACCTCTTTGATATCAATTTCTCGGGGTTATAAGTTATCAAACGATTTTTAGATATCGTTTTTAATATTGAAAATGATTGACATCTACCCTTCATAAAATATTAACGTCAAATTGGTCCAAACCAAACCAATTAATTAGAAAAAATTAATTAGAAACAAAATACAACTGATTTATTTTCCAAACTGTTAATGAACGAACTATTAGCAAACAAAACACCTCATCAAAAAATTTGTAACACATTCAATAATTACCTCAAACCCTCAAATGTACTAATCAATTTGTTGTATGTATGTGCTAAGGGTTATTATCAATTTTAGTTTTATATAAAAATAAACCCCAATTATTTTTTTTTTTTAACAAAAACCGTAAATTTTTGGTTTATTAATTTATTTTTTGTTTTATAAATTTATATCGTACAAAAATCATGTATAAAAAAAAATTAATCGATATTATTTTATAATATTACAAAAAACTATTATTTACAATATAAAATTTAAAAATAAATTGAAATTATTATTAATTGATTTACATATCACTCGCTATTATTACAATATATACACGTAAAAATATGTTTAACTACTCGCTGCTAGATGTCGTTGAGTCTTAAACCATTTTTGTTTTTTATTAATGCGCCTAGTATGGCCCAAATTGGTTTTCCTTCTCCTTTTCTTGCTTGTATTTAATGAAGAATACTTCTGGTTTGCTTGGATCAGTTGGCGCTGGTGGTGGAATAACAATATCTGGTTGTGGTTCTGGTTTCTTAACCAAAACGTATACAAGTGTTTTGTGCTCATCTGGTTCTTGGATTGGAATTATTGGTGCAGTTGGGGTTGGTGCAGTTGGTGCTTTAATGAAAATGATTTTGTAATGCGTTTTTGGGAGTGGTACCTCAATTTGTTTGGCCGGGGCATAATCTTGTTCCTCTTGTGGTGGAACATGGACGTATACATTTTTAGTGACAATTTTTGCTGGTTCGGGTGGACCATATACGGGAGCTGGTGGCCCATAAACGGAAGCTGGTGGACCATATTCTTGTTTTGGTGGTGCACCATATTCTTGGGCGGGTGGACCATATTGTTGTTGTGGCTCTTCTGGTGGACCATATTGTTGTTGTGGTGATGGTGCGCCATATTGTTTTTGTGGTGCGGATGGTGGTGAACCCCATCGGTTGTTACGTGGTGGCTCGGGAAACGCCCATGTCACCGCAAATATTGCGCATAAAACCTGTAATTAAAATACAAAATATTTTTTTTATTTTTTATTTTTTTTTACATATTTGATTTCCACAAAACAAATAAACTCAATTCCAAATTAAATATGTATTCGAAAATTTAATTAAAATAACATAACTTTTGTATTTAAGCTACTTCACATCTCGTCGATTTGTATATTATACGTTCTGTTTGCTGTGAATGTTTACATTGTGCATTTTACGTAGAAATCGAGAAAAATCCCTATACGTACCGAGTAGTATGTGTGTGTGTATATAGAGTTTTATCAGATGGGAAAATGTAAATATTCAAAGTAATATTACAAAATTGTTAAAATGTAATTTAAATCAAAACCCATTAGAAAAATAGTTTTTAACTACTCTTTATCGTTTTAACAACAATCTAATTGTAAAACTGAATGTTGTTATCTTGTCTGTATATGAACGTACATCCAGTAAAGAGCAATATTAAATACTCAGATTGGTTTTATTGATACGAGCACATAAAGGATTTATCTAGAGAACGGTACATGAGATGTAGTAATTGTAATCCACATAAAATTTTATTGTTCGGATTTGCATCTCTCCTATACATTATAGGCAATCGATACATTAAAATGCAATTTTAAATATTGGTAGCACAACATACTTGTTTAACATTAATATCATTAAATTTAATGTTTTTTGCCGTAATCATATATATTCATAAGTACAATTCCCTAAATAAATTTATTTAATTAAAGTATGCATAAAAAAAAATTCAAGCCAAACAAAAAAATTTTTTTGTAATCTTTGGAGAAAAATTAGAAGATGTACAAAAAATTCTTAAAAATAACATTTTTAAATAATTAAAAACACAAAACGATAAAACTATAAATACATTTTTGTAAATATAAGTAGATTATTTGAACCGAATAAATTTAATTAAATAAGAAAACAAAATACTTTGTAGAAACATTCTTATTTATTTATATATAAATCCAACCAAATACAAATACAAACAAGCAGAGGGATATTTACTATTATTTCTAATATAATTGTATTTATCTATTAAAAATTTTAAAATTAATATTATTATCGTTATTAGAAGTATAAATGTAATTGAATTTCTTTCAGATAAACAAAACGAGAAAGTTTTGTTAAGCTTTTTTCATTTTATTTTTTCTTGGGGGAAAAAACTTTTACGTTTTAAAGGTTTTTCATTTTAATTAGATTTTTCGATACCTACACTGCTACGCGATTTATTATTTTTTTTTTTTTTTGCATTTTTGTTATAAAAGCTTTTAAAATGCTACATAATATTAGTTTACCTCGAACAAAGTGAATTCTTGTATATTAAAAATAATTTTAAAGTTTTTGGTTTGTTAAATTGAAAATTTTGCGTTCAACCCAAGATTTTAAATATCAGTTTGAAGAAGAACGCTTTAGGGTTTTTAGTTTTAGTTTGGTGATTTAAAAAGTTAATAATGTCGGTGCAGACAACCAGTATTAAATTAGTTTTTCGTTTATATGTTAAATCGATCACGCAGATTTGAACTTTACAAGTTTCTCTTCGATATCTCGTTAATAAGATAAACCATACTAAAAATTGAGATGTTTTCAAGATTTAAAGATTTCAAGTTGATGAGTGGCATTTCGATATTGGAAGCCATATGACAATTTTCGTTTCTTTTCGATTCTTTTATGTAAAAATGAAACGGCTGATATATCTACAGAAAATCGTTGAATGTAGACAAATCTTTTGGAATATATACGACTAAGTCAAAAATCAAAAATCTAAACCACATCCGATGTCAATATAATCTGAGTTAAGAATAAGAAAATGAAGAATGTAAATCAGCCACTCTAAATTGAAATTATAATAAATTCAAAAGCAAAAACTGTGTCTGTTAATATAATATTTGAACTTGAGAGCATTTCTAAATATAGTTCATCTTCTAATACAAAATATGTGGCTTAAGTTGAATTAAGTCAGCCGTTTAACCTAACCGAAGTACATTTCATAAATTGTGACACATAAATTGTGACTAAGTTACTTTCAGTGAAATTTTGACACAATTGAACCCTTTTCGAAGTAATTCGGACTTTACATCGGAATGGGCAAGATATAGTAAGATTTATTCCCTATGCTGCGTTAGTTTAAGGTAAACTTATAGTAAATTTTTTGTTACTGAACTATAATAATAGAAACAATTAGAAATTGACATTGAATAAAATTAAAAGTTTAATAAAAGCTTTTATCTGGCTTTGATGGCATCACAAATTTTAAAATTGTCTCTAGTTATAGCTCATAAAAGGATAATCTAGATAAAATAAAAAAAATGGTACTTAAACAGTATCCGAGATAATGCAAAATATTGAGAAAAGGAATCAAATTATGGGCCAAATTCAATTTAAATCTACTATTTGTCGTATTTCTGTAAAAGCCCGGTAATATTGAAAAACAACCCATACAAAACTAGTTTTTGCAGGAATAATAGCAATAATAACCTAATCTTGAATGGCCCAGAAAGGATTAAGATCAATAAACAATTTCACAGCCTATTAAAAATCCCAGAAATCGAGGGTTAAAACCTAACAAAAACAAAAAAAAACTTTTCACGTTGTTTTATCTTACGTCTAGAAGAAAAATAATGTAAAAAAAATGAGCGTGAATTCGTGTTAATTAAGTTAAAACTAATTAAAAAAGTTTGTTTTTTTTTTTCAAACAAAATTATTGAAGTGTTACAAAATACTATATAGACTAGACGACTTGATCTTTGTACAAGAACTTTTTATTTTTTTTAATTTGCCGGATTACAAAATTTCTATGCCTCTTAATATATTTTTCAAATGAAATTAAAAAAAAAATCAATTATAGTGAAGAAATTGAATTGAAACTTTTGATATTATAACTAATATTGTATACAGAGTGGGGTAGTATAATCCCGAAATATATTTTTGATAACCAAGATTGGTAATATGAGAAATTATCGAAACGTTATTATATGTATCTAGGCTATTAGTTATCGTTATGGATATAAAAATAATCCTGTCCAATTATACGATCCATGCATGTCTGAATCCAGGAGTACATAAATAAATGTCATGAATTTTGTCATACACACACTAAAATCACAGACACCATTTATATAATAATCCCATTAAATTTTGTTGTTGAAATATAAAATATATTTCAAATATTTGTTTTTTCCGTCTAAATATAAATAAAAGCTATTTTTATTTTTTGTGCTGGTATCAGAAATCACACAACTAACAATTTTCATTACAGTTTTTCTATGTTTCATTTTTCATAACAGAAATATGTAAATTTAACAATTTTTATTTTTTTATTTTTTATTTTCACAAAAAACACTTTTTTCAGTTTATTTCATTTTTCAACAACACTTGTTTGATTTTTATTTATATTTGTAGCTAGGTACTCGTATTCGTATAAAAATTGTATCCTTTGTGAAGATTTTTTATTTTTATTTTTGCTGTATTACACGTTATGGCAACGAAAACAATTATCACGCACAAAATATATTTTGTTTAAACAAATAAAATATTTTTAACAAAATCCACCACTCACCAATAATAATTTCATTTTAACTTTTAATAAAAAATTTAATATTTAATTTGATTTTTAATAAATCAAACTATTTGGATTGTTAATGTTTGAATGATTAAAATATTATTTTACGTTCACTTTATATACAAGACGATTAAAAACAATTTTAACAATTACATGTACTATATAGAAATTATTGCAATCAATAATTTCTCCCTTCCCACACAATAGGCATCCGAAAAAATAAAAACACAAATTTAATTCACGTTTTTTTTTGTTGATTAATTAGAAATTCATGACACAAACTGTTCGTAAAAATAAACAATAACAGACAAACTAATTCGGTGTACACGTATTATTTCTTACAAAAATTACAATTTTCGAAATAATCGTTATTTTCAATAAACTAATTTGTTAACTCTTTTGTGCTGATTGTGTATTTAACTAGATTTGATCAATGTAAAATTTTTATCTTTCGACATCCTTCTCGAAATTTGGAACCAAACGGATTTTTCAACGATACGATACTCAAAATTCCGTGGTTAAAGAGCTGTTGTAACATAGCTAAGTTATGGGATTAATATTAATAACGCCTTCGATGAAGTCGTAGAAAGGAATTTAGTCCGGGTGCTCGTCAGCATACCAACTTTGTTATCTTCGAAAATTCTCGTAAGTGGTGCCATGTCTTTCTAATAGTTCCGGAAGACGTAGATTTTACGTTGTACTGAAAATTTTTGGATATCCTATTTTTTCAAATTGTAGTTGCCAGATTAATGAATGAAACGTGGAAAAAAGATTTGTCCGACAAAAAAGTGGGGGCTTATATTGAAAATGTACACATACCCAGCTACTTTTGGTACAGAATCGTTTAATAAAAATATTTAAAATCAAGAGGTAAAATTGTCCGACAAAATGTATGGGTCAATTTTGCAGTCCGACGCTTTAAAGTCATCTGTTTCATGATAGACATTAATTTATTAATACCAATTTAATTTTTTTTATTGTTATGAAATAAAGCATCATAGTTATGTAGTTGTCCAACAAAGAATCTGGTGCTTTTTCGAAAAACAAAAACAAAATAAAATGAAATAATCAGATTTAACGTTTTCTACACCTTAGATAACGCTATTGTGGTGTGTACTTGAAGAATACTTTTCTTAATGTGTGTTTTTTATGAATAAACCTTTTTGGTCCAACATTTTGACACTAAATTCATCGAAGCTGTTGGGCAATAAACTAAAAATTATCGCTGAAGGTCAAATAAATAAGAATTATCGTTTATGGAAACAACCTCAAATCAATATAAAAACATTTCTAATTATTTAGCCGAAAACATGGTAAACTAAAAATCAACATGACGATTGCCCTACGCCTTCGGTTGTCAATTTTCATCATTTGACGTTTGAGAAAAAAGGTCAATACAAACAATGTAGAAAACATAAACAATCGCATACTATAAACATTTTTATTGATGATTCATTTTACTCACTTTAGTTTAAACAATTAAAACGAATCATGCACAAAGCCAACTCCTGCTAAAATCCTCTCTTTTGTTAGGAAACATACAGATTTATAAACATATTGGTCACTATAAAAGACCATATAAAAAAAAGTCAATTTTTTTCGTTTCTTACCACTACTACTTCCAGTGGATATCACCCACTTCTTAATATCAATTGAAAATTGAGCAACTCTACAAGCTCGTGGAGGAAGTGAAACTTCTTTAGTCGCAGATGTTATTTACTTGTTTGATTTTTTTTATGTCAAATTTCAAATTTATCAAACAATTTCCTAAGAATTAGCGAAATGCCTAAAGTAAATAAAATGCAAAAATCAATAATTGGCTATATTCCAGAACTTAATCTAAAAATCATTTAAGAATACCATATCTATCGTATATGCTGAATTTCTTCAAAATCGGATAAGAAATTACAGAGTTCCTTCCTAATTGGCCATATTCCAAAATTTTATCTGAAATCCATTTTAGAATCCCATTTCCATCGTGCATGCTGAATTTTATCAAAATTGGTACTAAAGACACATAGAAATAAAGTTTTGCCCGATAAGTTGCCTCTTCATTTCTCCCACCCTCTTTCATGTAACCGTTCCCCCTTAAGTGTAGCAAAAAATTTCAAACAGTAGGCGAATTATGATCTAAACTCAAGATGTAGTATGTGTGCATTTTATTATACATTATATTAGGTTGTTTAGAAATTAATGCAGGTTTTCAACCATTTTATTTAAAACTACATATCTCAGTTTAGAATAAATTTTATTAATCGAAATAAGAACCATTAGAATCTACACATTGTTGCCAACCAGATACAAGTTTATTAATTCCAGTTGCATAGAATTCTGAAGTTCTGGAAGCGACGAATTCTTCGAAGGCATTTTTTGCGGCTGTTTGGTCGTTGAATACTTTTCCTTGTAAGAAGTGGTCGAGATGCTTGAGAAAGTGGTAGTCGGTTGGCGAGAGGTCTGGTGAGTATGGTGGATGAGGCAGAGCTTCGTAGCCAAGTTGGTTCAATTTCTGCAGGGCGGTTGTGCAACATGTGGTCGAGCATTATCGTGCAGAAGAATTGGGCCCTTCCTATTGACTAATACTGGACGCAGACGTTTTAGTTCTTTGTGCATTTTGTCAATTTGTTGACAATATTTCTTTGCTGTGATATTTTCGCCAGGATGCAAGAAGCTGTAGTGGATAATTCCGGCTGACGACCACCAAACAGTTACCATAGTCTTTTTTTGATGCAGCTCAGGTTTGGAGAAGTGTTTAGGGGCTTTGCCACGGTCCAACCACTGCGCTGAACGTCGTCGGTTGTCGTATAGAATCCACTTTTCATCGCACGTCAAATGCGATCGAGAAATGGTTCGTTTTTGTTGCGCAAAACAAGTGAAGAGCAAACTTCATAACGGCGTTTTTTTGGGTTTTCGTTCAATTCGTGTGGCACCCATTTGTCGAGCTTCTTCGACTTTCCAATTCGGCTCAAATGTTCCGAAATTAATCCAATACTTACGCCTAGGTCCCTTGCAAGCTCTCGAACAGTCGTGCGTAGGTTTGCTTCCACCAAAGCCTTCAATTCATCGTCGTCAATGGCAGAGGGACATTTGCGACCTTTCTGATCTTCAAGACTGAGTTCACCACGACAAAATTTTTGAAACCAACGTTGTATTATGTATTTGTTAACACTTCCTTGGCCCCAAACTTCATTGATGTTTTGAGCCGTTTGTGCTGCACTGCGGCCGAGTTTAAATTCATACAAGTAAATTTGGCGAAATTCTTATTTTGACATCCTAACTTCAAAGGTCTATAAATAGACAAAACTACAATTTAGATTACAAATAGATTATGTGCTAAGAAAGAGCATAAAATAAGCTTTAAAATGACATATAATGTTAAACGCTTTGCGTAATTCTTTATTATTGAAACATTGTTGAAACAAATAAAATCATAAAACCTGCATTAATTTCTGAACAACCTAATAGTATTTGGCTTGTTTTCTGTATTAAAATTGTTTAAGCAAGCAGTAAGAACCGGTACACATTGAGAATGAGCAACCGAGAACGATTTTTCCTTTTTCAACAAATTATTTAAGCAAATTGTTAAAATAATAAAAAGCGTTTGTTTTTAATTAACGATAGCTAAGATATCGTGCATTTACTAAAAAATATTTAAAATTTTAACACTTTTAATACAAAATTTCAATTTATCGTCTTAAATTAAAAATTATCAACGATAAATTGAAATTTTGTATTAAAAGTGTTAAAATTTATTTTATTTTTAGTAAATACACGATATTTTAGGTTCTAGCTATCGTTAATTAAAAAAAACGCTTTTTATTATTTTAATAATTTGCTTAAATAATTTGTTGAAAAAGGAAACAAACGTTATCGTCATTCGTTCTCAATGTGTACCGGCCTTTAAGTGCTTTTCATACCGGCTGCGTTGACTTTGGACTTTAAAAATGTAAAGTCGTTTTCTAACTTTAAGGTTTTGTAATTTAGATTTATTTGATTAACAGTGTCACTGTTTATAGAAATATTTTGAAACTGTTATAAAATAAATTATTTTTAAGTGATAATTATTAAAAATAAAACGTAAATTTTTTAAAGTCCAAAGTCAACGCAGCCGGTATGAAAAGCCCTTTAATGTACTAAATGCTATTTTGATTTGCGTTACATTTTTCATTTCAATAATTTCAAACAGATACGTCGCTAAAGAAGTTTTGCGCATGCTTCGTTTATATTGTTTTTGATGTGAAAACATTTTTAGGTGGGGTACGTCAAATAATTCATGTAAAAAAGGAACGGAAAATCCGGTATGACCGAAATTGCAAATTAAATACATAACGAACACAAATTGCACCGAACTTGCATACAACATATTCGAATTATATTTTCCGTCAGATTAAAATGAAAAGTTACAATAATTATGCATGTGTAGTGTAAGTGATTCAAAAAACTGAAATGGAAGTATGTATGTTAAAGAATGACAAATACACCCATACTTTAAATATCGTTCGATGTTGAAAGGCCGAATGTCGGAAGGCCGTATGTCGAAAGGCCGAACGCCGACAGGCCGAATGGGTCGGAAGCCCGAATGTCGAAAGGCCGAATGTGTAGAACGGCCGAATGTCGAAAAGCCGAATGTGTCGAAAGGCCGAATGTCGAAAGGCCGAATGTCGAAAGGCCGAATGTGTCGAAAGGCCGAATGTGTCCAAAGGCCGAATTTTAAAAATATTTTATTTCTCGTATAAAAATTGTTTGGTTGCATCAATGTCCACTGTAGTGAGGTTTCAGTGTACATATATATTATCATAATAGTGTTTCTTTTGTTTTCTTTTTCTTTATTTTGTAATTTTTAAGAGTGAACGAAATTTAAACGTGTTACAGAATTTCTTTTATTAAGTATGTTTACGAGAAGATAGCATAAGATTTTGGAGAAAAGATTTTAGAAACAGTCTTTTGTAAAGAGTCTTTTGAAAAACAGTGATATGTGGCCAGCCCGTGGAAAGGCCGATTGGGTTGAAAGGCCGAATTTTCATTAAATTTTCCTTCACTTAATTGATTGACATCAATATTTAAAACCATTGAATTTATGTCGTAATGTAAAATGTAAATCCTGTGTATTTAGCATACACATTAATGTGATCAAATTTTGTCGAAAAAAAATTTATTTATTTTTATTTTTTATTATAATTAATTAATTATTATACGACAAAAAAACTTAAGAAGATTTTAATATTTAAGGCGATTTACTATTAAACATTTTTATACAAAAATTTTAATGAAAATATGAATTTTGTTTTTTCATAAAAATATAAATTTTGAAATTTTTCATTCATAAAAAGATGAAAAATTAAAATCAATTTCGACATAAACGGACTTTCGACACATTCGGCCTTTCGACACATTCGGCCTTTCGACACATTCAGCCTTTCGACATTCGGCCTGAATCGCAGAACGGGAATCCACTTCTGAGATCATCGTTTTCAAGAAACTGATTGCTCATCTCACCTTCCCGATGCTACACCAGAGATCGGCAGGACCATTTATTCGAAAAGAGCTACAGATGGTCATCAAGAGCATCCTAAAAATTGACAACAACCAAGAAATGGGCGACCTGGAAAAAGTTACCTTCGACCAAGCGCGGAGGTGCGTACTGTAGTAATTTTGCAAAATAAATATACTTTTTGAATGATAAGCGGATACTGTTATTTTTTATGATAGTGGTATATGTTGTGCGTCCAATCCTTAATATTTAAAAATGGTGGAGTAATGAATTTTTTTCTGAAAAAAAAAAAAAACATTTTTGCTGAATTTTCACATATATGATCAGTTTTTAGAACGCCATCTATAAATTTACCGATAAAAATCATTAGAAATGTTGAAGAACTCTTCAACAAACATTAAACAATCGGTTAGAAGTCTTAAAACACCCATATGTCTTCTACTACTAGGTTTTTCAGCGTGGGGTAATGAGTTACCCCATGTGGCCACTATGTGGCCTGGCTGCGGACCTGAGGTGTGGCCGTTAAGGGTTAATTAAACAGTCAGGCAGCTTTACCGGATCAAGAAAATAGAGGTCGTTAATTTCTTCAGAACTAATTACCTTAGTTGAGGAATTCTGCAGAAGTATGGATATCAGCCAACAGCTTCTTGGAACAAATGATTGCATAAGTGTTCGTGATGCTAATGGAGAATGGATTCAAAAGCAGAAACTTGTTGTTCTGTGCAATTTATTTGAGGCATATCAGCATTTTTTGGAGAAAAATCCAACTTTAAAGATTGAATTCTCTAAATTTGCAGATCTGCGACCAAAATAATGTAGCTGGAAAGGCCGGCACACATAATGAATGTGTGTGTGTATAGTCCATCAAAACAACAATTTGTTATATCCAGTTATTACAAAAATTTTACTTTGTGATATTAAAAATGAGAGAGGGCTGTTAAAAAAGTATCCTGTGAAAATTTAACGTGGAACTGCTATGAAGAAAAATGTGAAAACTGCAATATGCTTGTCGATAATTTCCTTAAACAACTAAAATTCACTGCAGAACCTGAAGAGGTGAATGATGTACCATACAGCTATTGGAAGCCTGACTTACAAATTAGAAAAGATTACGTCTTCAATTGGTGAAATTTTGGAAATTTTGGCAAAGTCAAAGTTTAGTTTAGCAGTACTCCGTAAACACGATTATATCACTAAAAAACAATCGCAATACCTAAAACATGTAAAAAATAATCTGCAAGTTGGAGAATATGTTATAATTTTGGATTTTTCGAAGAATTATTAATTTATAACATAAAATGAAATTCAAGCAGCGCATTATTACACACAGCAAGCAGCTTTATTTCCAATCGTGGCGTACTACAAATCACCAACAGGTGAAATGAGCATACTTTCCTATGTAGTAATATTGGAAGAATAAACACATGATTTAGTAGCTGTATATAGATTTCAAACTAAATTTATCAATTTTCTCAGAGTTAATGAGTCGAAATATCTAGCTCCAAAGAAAATTTAATATTTTTCGGATGGAGCTATATCACAATTTAGAACAGGAAAAACTTTGCCAATATTACATTCCCTCAACAAAATTTCAATATTGACTGTGAATGGAACTTCTTTGCAACAAGCCACGGTAAGGGGCCATCAGATGGTGTTGGAGGCACTATTCAGAGGACTGCTAGAATGTGTACCTTGAGAAGTGTTTTCAATACTGCAGAATGATTTTTTGAATGGTGTAGAGATAAAAGCGACATGAAATCTATCCATTTTGGTTATGTAAGCAAAGTAGAATATGCAAAAACCAAAAAGAAACTTAATAAAAGACTATCAAAGAATATCAAAGGATAACACATTGAAAAATATCCGTCTAATTCATCAAGTAATGCCGGGCTCTAATACAAATTCTATTAAAACTAAAATGATTTTGATTTCTCTTTCTGTAACTGAAAGATTTTTGTAAAAATGAAAAAAATAAAAATAAAAAAAAATGTGTAAAAACTATTCCAAAAATAGCATTTCTTCTTTTATTCTAATTATTGTATAAAGAAAATAACAACTTTTGCGCCTTCAGCTTTTTTTCTGCTAACAGCAATTGTGTAACCTAAGTGAGGCACAGACCTTTTTCGGTTCAAAACTGATTTTAATTATTAGTTAACTATAAGCGTATTTTTTCAATTTTTTGAGCAGTGATGAACCAGTAATTTATTAGCTATAAGATTGTAAATCAAATTTCATTGTTATATCTACAACTAATTTTGACAACTTTTAGTTTGAAAAATACGGTATTTCCAAATTTGCAGCCCTCTGGTGGCCAAACTGCAAACCGAACATTTCGGGATTTACATTTTTTTGAATTATTTGTGTATTGTTAAACCAGCCTCCCATAACGCCTGATAATTCTCTGTCTTCAGCACTTCACGTTACTCAAAAGATAACACCTGATTCTCTTCCAATGGAGCAAGAATACATAGCCAGTCGGAACGAACTCTCGGAAGAGATTAATGACAATAAGATAAATATTGCTTGGATTTTCGAAGAAGAAATATTTCTAAATTCCGAAGATAAATTGGGATCAAAAGAAGAAATTAGATGGGCAGTATCTAATGCACTAATTTTAAGCAAACATGCGTGCGTTATTTCGTATGACACAATTCGTCTACGAAAAAAATTTCAAGACAATATTATTATATGTATATGGTCGATGCAAATATTCGACACATTTCCAACGTTTTAAATTCGTAATCGATTCCCAACGAGGTATGATAATTTTTGGTACCGCAGGCAAGTGTGAGGTACATGAAGGCAATAAGGTATTTGAACAAGTAAGGGAGAAACGACGCTCTTTTCTTAAAAATAAATTGGTGGTTTCTACTGCTCATAACGTTGATTTAGAAATGAGAAGTAATGTAGATACTGATTTAATTAAAACTGGCAACACAATGAAGTTAACTACTAACGTCGGTTTGCGTAAAATTAGATCCGAAATATTGAAGAGGAATGATTTGATTCAGGATTGCGATATTTATGATATGATGTACCGATGGGATAAAGATCAATTGCTTAATGCAAACAGGTATATACACAGCGTTTTATTATCATTAGTTGTAGGTTTATTACGTAGAACACAATTGGAATTACTTAGAAAGTATGGTCCATTGATATTGTATTTGGATGCAACGGAAAGTGTGGTAAAAAAGCCGAAGTACCATAGTCAGATCTGCGTACCTATCTCTACGATTACCTGTCAATGGCCATCAAACTCCAGCTACACATTTTTTTGATATAGGGAAATTTGTTAAAATAAAAATGTGAGCCCCTGAGGGTCGCGCAAAAATATCGTTTGGTACAAATATTCATGAAATCCTACTGAATACCAAGGCATAGTCAGATCTGCGTACCTATCTCTGCGATTACCTGTCAATGCCCATCAAATTCCAGCTACACTTTTTAGTGTAAATACTCTTTTGTTGTCAGGGTTTGTTTTTTTTGTCATTTTTTTTTGTCAGAAACTTCACTTTAGTAAGATACAACGTTTTCATGTTTGATTGATTGATTGATTGAAGTGTTCGACCAAGCTTTAAGCAAGATCTCCCGGAGTTATTAATGGCCGGGCCTCACCGAACACCTTGTTACATAAAACATAAAGAGGATTTGGATAGGTTTAGTTAGTGAGATAGAAATTGACCCGGTTACAGACACCTAAGTATAGCCAATAGTTAGTAACACAATGACAGCACATTTCGAATCTACTTTTATATTTATTAAAATTAAAACTGCACTCTGAAATAAAATTTATTAGTTTACTGAATCAGATTCCTGCGCCCTTCTGAAATCATAATCGTAATTAAAAAATATATACTTAATAAATATATAATACTCATAAATTAATTTGAAATTGACTTAAAACTAATAAATATAATCGAAATCGACTGATCATTCACATGATTCCCTCCATACTGGTCCCTGTCGCTACATAAATATACTTAAGTTCACGCTATAATACATAATAAGTTTCAGCAAGATCATCCACTAAATTCTATGAGTTTGAATATTATAAGGCGTTGTTCCTAGATATGATTGATGGATTTGGATGTACGGCCCATCATTATAGAAGGATTCCCAAACTCCAGGGTCCATTCCGTACACCCGTATACATATAACAAAACCTTAAGCTAAGATAGGTTTCTTAGTTAGGAGAAACTCGACCCGGCTACAGCCACTCAGCGATCGATATTTAATAAAAATTGTTAGTAATTATATATTCGAATTATAATCGAATAGTTAGCACAGAACAACACACTTTCTAAACTACAACTTATTCACTACTTTTTGATCCTGTAGGGTTGATCCAATTTAAAATTAAATTCTGAAAATCAGGAATAATTTTAATCTCTATAATAATGATTAATACTGTAACTATATTATATTCTGAAAAATTAATTAACCATACAATTAACCTAATCAACAATAGCCCACCTATCTTAGAAAGAAAATTAATATAATTCTAATCTACTTTTATATTTTATTAAAATTAAAATTAAAACTGCACTCTAAAATGATCATTATTAGTTTGCTGGATCAGGTTCCTTGGCCCTTCTGCAAATCATAATCATAATTAATTTAGAATTGACTTAAAGCTAATAAATACAATCAAAATCAGCTGTTTATTTACATGATTCCCTCAATACCGGTCCCTGTCGCTGCTTATAACTACTATTTAGTTCAAACTATAATACATCTATATAATAGTTTCAGCAAAATCTGCCAATCAGATTCTAGGCGTTTGATCTGAAATGGGCGCTATCCTGTAATGAATTATAATTATTGTTACCAGTAACCAAAATTAATTATAAGGCGCTAATAAACCCTGATGCTTTAATGTGTACGACCAAGCCCCCAACAAGTTTCCCGGAATACGCCGGGTCCACCGTACACCCTTTTACGAATAACAAAACGAGGGACAGGAAAAGTATGTTAGTAATAAAGCATCAACCCGACACCAGACACTCAAGTAGTTGATAATTAGTAAATAAGACAACACCATTTCTAAACTACATGAATATTAACTGCTTGATTCTTGGAGCTTTGAGTTGAGCCTTAACTTTATTCCTGAAAATTAGGATTAAAATGGTTAATTCTGGAACAATCTTAGATTCTGAAATAAGTTAAATTATTTATCAGTAATGATAAATTAAAATAAGCCCTCTAGCCACCTATGATCTTATTAATCTAAGTCTACTTAAAGTTATATCTGCATCAATCCTATACCACCTAAATAATTCAATAAATAATTTAAAAAGTCCTCTTGGTGACACCCCATCAATTTTAACAATTTATTAACTATTTTATCAAAAAGCTTACAAAATTATTGCTAAATTAGCTTCCTTCTGGAACTCCTCCAATCGTCACCAAAAACGTTAACACCCACTTACACGCCACTCAGAACGACCCTCTATAGCATAGTTTTAGAACATAGGTAATACATTTTATCCAGCTTCAATTAATGATAAAATTCCAAATTAATTCGATACAAAGTTTCTCGAAAATTTGCATTGGGTTATTCCGAATATTTCTGAAAATCAAGATCTATGTAAGTTTGTTAATTGTCACCAACTACTACTTCTAAAATAAACTAAAAATTATTAAACTCTGAAATCCTCATAGTTTAGTTGTTAAAATGGCTATAGTAAAAGTAATTAATTAATTAAATTTCTCATCACGCTCACTAATCCCTCAGAAACTTTAAATCAAAATCAATTAGTAGGACAATATAAATTTAACTTATTTAAAATATAAAATTAGCCAAATTTAATTAAAAAGAATTAATTAATTACAAACAAATTATTTTCCATTAAAATTGTTAACTACAATATGTTGTTATACAATATATAAGTTATTTATTTAATTAACATAGATTCTAAATATAAGGATATAAACATCTCTTATATTACAAACTATAGTGTATAACCAATATAAGTAGAACAAAACTATCTACCTTACACGAAGGAAACTTACTATCTTTGTTCGAATGTACGGAGAGTTTAGCAATGCGAGGTTCATTAAATATAGCATTACCGAAATGACTAAGCACACGAAAAAGTGAGATGTGAATGGGCTCGTAAACAATATAAATTGTAACTGTTTAACAGTTGGAGGAAATGGAGCGCAATACAAAGCATGTAGCACTATAATTATTCCGTTTTTAACAGTTGCACAGTATTGGTTGGTGTTTAAAGAAATTGTTTTAATCATTCAATCTTAAAATGTATAATTTTTAGGAAATTCTTAGAAAGAATTTCACTAACAAGCCGGTTCTTTTTGATGTATACTGCGTCGAAGACAGTTAATCATCATTTTTCTAAATTATAACTGAACTGGAACTTCTATTAGTAATTTGGAGATTTATATTTGGTTTTTGTGTCCGTGCACAATTTTTATAATTCTCCGTTAGTTTAAATTTGCTTGTTTAATTTAATATAATATGCAAGACCTCGTTTTTCCATATAAATATTTATTATTTGACAATCTTGCCGTAGACCAACAACCGAGACATCTACTTAAGTTGTGTTTCATATCGCGTATTATAGCTGATTTACATTCAATCTTTTGTCCTCTTCCAAAAGACCAAAGATGTACGACCAAAAATGACTTTTTATATAATTTCCTTGAATTAAAATGAGAATGAGGACTCAAAAAGGATTATTTAATAATATTTACTGCAACACACAACTTTTTTTTGGTGAAAAAGAACGGAAAAACCTGAAAAAGATGAACTCATAAATTGACATCAAACAGATGTATTAAAAATGCACATAAAACTACATCGCATGTAGTTTTTTATTTTATATATGTGTCTTCGCTAAATGCACATTTCACTTTCAAATGTAAAACCTTACAAATGTGTGTTTATAACGACCCTATAAATATTGGTAATGAAATTGAACATAATATAAGTAACACATCAAAAACCAGAAAAAGATAATAGAAACATACACTAAAATCCACATAAACAAAATAAATAAATAACTACATACACTCTTCCATCTGCGCATTCAATATTTATGCATATGCACATGCGCAATAAATCTTTTCATATAATCCTTACGCAATTACACATACTTCGGTGAATATCGATGTGCACATGTTTTCATTATATAGATAGCCCACACACACACTCACAACCCCTCAATTGCTAACCGATACCAACCGATACCAATTATAATTCAAACGTACATATGTATATATATACATCCATATATATATAGTATACATATATGTATATATATACAATATACATATATATACACATCCATACATACAGCCATGCACAATATTAAAATATTAAAATTACACCAAAAATTATAAAAATTTTCACTACAAACCCATTCTACAGCGACTCACAGCCCATTTGATCCAGTTGCATTTCATTAATATATTGTAAATATCTCGCGATGTCTTACTTTGTTTGAGATAAATAGAGAAATGGATCAAACAAGCCGTGAGCCACTGTATGTATTTAATCTGCCATTAAAACTACATGTACGATGTACCAAAATATAAAACTTTTACCAATAAGCCCGTTCTACGTATCAATCTTCGATATGTTTGTTCAATTGTATTCAAAATAAAAATAAAAAATAAAATATGTATACGTATTTGAACTAGATGAAACAAGAACAGACATGCGTATTAAATTTAACCGCGTTTATTAAATTGAAACAATTTTACTTTTGATATAAAATCAATCAAAAGAAGCTTTATTGACTAGAATTTTACATACAATTAAACAGACACTAAAGCCTAAATCATGCAATTAATTTAGAAATCAAAAAATTTAATTTCCTTCATATAAGTACAAAACATTGCCTGATAAATGTATCCCGATGGATTACATTTTCCAAATTCACATTTAATTATATCACTATATCGCTTATTTCTTCACTCAAAAATTTAAAAATTAAATTAAATTAAAATTAATAAAATTAATTTAGACTTTACACTTCACTAAAATTTGATTACATAATTTAAAATAATCAAAATAACAATAAATTACACTAAAAAACTTTTACTTTATGGAGCAGACAAAAAACACGACTGTCTCCTTTGAACGTTTATCGTCGACCAGTAAGATACAACGTTTTCATGTACACTAAAATGTCGAATAACGGCACAACCGAAGGTTAAAAAAAAATTAAAAAATATATATCCGTTATTTTGAATTGAGGAAGACGAAAAAAATTAAAATCTAAGAGATGAAGTGAGAGAATTAGGAAAAATTGACTGTTTTACCGTGGAATGACATATAGTCGCTCATTGCATCCAAGGAAACGATAAGTCATAATCATCGTTTTCAAGAGAACGAAGCCTTATAAAGTTTGAAGTTTTGAAAGAACCCAAGTACAAACGTATCTTGAAAGTTAAATATTTGGTGCGGGCCGATATGAAGAAGAAGAAAGAACAAAGTTTCGTCGAATATATTTAATGAAATAAAATATGTTGAAATAAAATTATTTAACGTCTGTTTTATTATTTGAAATTTATTTAGACGGTCATCTAGTATAATCAAGGGTTAGTCTAGTAAGAAATGATGATGCAGGATTAACTGGAATTATGCTATAGCATACAGTTTTTCCCGGTTATATCACTATTTAATTATTTGTATTTCAAGTAAAATTACCAGGTATTATTACCACCAGAAATCTAGTATTTTTAATTTTACTTGATTCAACAAGATTGTCTAGTATGCTCACATCAAGTGAGTTTATTGGCCGATCTTCAATACAATGAGCCTCAATATTTCAATTTTCAATATATCGTATGAAAATTACCAACATTCGAGGTCAGCAACAAATGGCCCTATTTCATCGTATTCGAATATGGTTATATGTAGTCCATATAGGATGCCTTTATCTAATTTTTTTTATAAGTCGAATCCACAGCACATCTCTGTGAATTGGTCAATCTTCACTCCAGTTAATCTCAAATATTTCAATATATCGTATGGAAAATTACCGACTTTGGAAGTCAACAACAAATATTCCTTTTTCAACTTATTGAAATGATGTAGCTGTGTGTAGTCCAAAGAGGATGTATATATCCTTAAAATCGAACAAGCGGAAAATTTTTATGCGTTGACCTTGACTTACCAACCAAGAGTCTTTTGGTTATTGATTCTAAAATTGCAGTAAATTTGTATGAGATATAGATTTTAGTGAGTATATTTTTTTTGGAAACTATACTTCTTAAGCTTACTAAGGCATCCTATGGTATAGCTAACAACTGATACCCATATCTCAAAAAAATGTTTTCAATTTTCAGACTCGGTTGAAAAAGATTTTTATCGTATTTGTTTGATGTCAAAAATCATTTATTTAAGTCAAAAGCATTAATTAATATATTATGTTATAGTTGTGCCCGGGTTTTGTCAGCATTTGGTTTTAAATTGCTTTTACCGACTGCTTCACTAATACTAATATGATTTTTGTTGAAAACTTCACATCCGTTGTTTTTTTAGATACCTCCTAAAATCAAATTTCCTATCGAAATGGCTCTTTAAAAAGTCAAAAAACTTGTTTTTTTTAACAAAAAAGCCAAAACAAATTTCAATATTTTTTTAAGTTTTTATGATTGGATTTAGGTGTAGGCATTGGTTCACCAAAAAGAAAGCTGACATTGGCTGAGGTACAGTCGTTCAAAGTTACCTACTTACCTACTACCATCTTCATAGGAAATTTGATTCTCTACAAAAAATCTGATAACGTGTATATACTAAAATGCATAGTTTTTGAGTTATAGTTAAGAAACTTTCAGGTGTCCAAATTTACTCAAATTTACTCCGTTCTCAAAACTCCAAGCCTAAATTTAATAGCAGTTTGTGGATTTATAATTGTTCGGATACCATCCAACATATGAAACAATAAAATACCGCTAAAGAATTAGTCTTTTTACCCCTGTTTTTTCGACAGCCAATAGCCTACAATAGGTGTTTTCGGAAATAGATCCTGAATAATGTCAGGCTAAATTTACATTTTTCTTATGTTGGTAAAAAATTATGCTAGTTATCCATCACATACAAAAAGTTAAGAATACATTTTGATATGAATGCCAAATGTCGAAAATTAATTTTGAGAGATAATTCAAAGAAATACAAAATAATTTGTCTAAAACACATTCATATTGATCGTAATAATTTATTCGTTTTTATGTTTATTTTATTTATAGCTAATTATAAAATAAATTAAAACCATAACATTTAAATTAGCCTGAAGTTATATTGTTTGTTCGTAAATAGGTAGGTGGGTAAGTTTAATGGAAGTTATTCAGGATCTATTTCCGAAAACGCCTAATATGACTGTGATTTAGACAAATTATTTGGTATTTCTTTGAATTATCTCTCAAAATTCATTTTCGACCTTTGCTTTCATATCAAAATGTATTCTTAACTTTTTGTATGTAATGGATAACTTGGATAACTTTTTACCAACATAAGAAAAATTAAAAGTTAACCTGAAGCTATTCAGGATCTATTTTCGAAAATGCCTAATGATGAACATTAGCGATAATTAGCATAATCCTAGCATCATTTCTATGTATAAATGACAACTAAATTGAAAAGTATCCTCGCAAGGAGACCTTTCGTTACCAGCGGTGGCAAATAGTGTAATTTAGTCTTGAAATGAGAAGTCGAAACTTTAGCTAACAAAAACGACCTGAGGCACACAATGACTCTTGTCATTTTCAAAAATATTAAATATTGGATTTCGTATAGCTATTAAATTCCTGACAAAACAAGGAAATTGAACAATTTTTAATTGAAATAGGACAAGTTGATGGTGTCTCGTAAAAAATGAAAGTTTTCGAATTTGTTTATTTATTTATAAATGTTTTTATTAAATTACAAAAAAAGTTAAAAATTTGAAACATGAATAATTAAATAACATTTTTTTTATGTTAACATTTAACTGAGTTTAACTTTATTTAACCCTCTAATGCATGAATTTTTAATCATTTTCTATCAAAACTTTGACTTCAACTCGTAGTTGTTCAACAAATGTGCATATTACAACAACAAAACCGAAACCGTTATGGCGAGAGTACTTTAAAAGAGAATAACTCATGTAAAAACTAAAGAAAAAATATTCATGATAACGTAAAGTTACACAATTCAAGATAACGTAAAGTCCGCCTTTAGGCCGATTTATGCATTAGAGGGTTGACCGTAGCCCAAATGTAAATATTACTAACATGTAATAATAATAATCCTTACTATGTGAGCTTTCCACGTGACGTAGTTCAGGTTTCAGCGGTTGTTTAAAATCTGAAGTACTTTACTTGGAAAGCTCACGTAGTTAGGATTATTACTATTACATAAATTAGTAATATTTATCAGGTCAAATTTAAAAAAAACAACAATAAATAAGAGAGAAACTTTTAACTATAAATTGTATTTAACTATAAATCCATTAAAGGAAAATAATTCTTGAAAATCTTAATAAATTTGGCATAAGCTTTCAATAGTGCTATCGCCTTAAGTGCAAACATCATAGAATTTACTACATGTATTCATAATTATATAAAAACCGTACCGCAATAACTACAATGTGTATATCAACAGTGCAAAAGTATGAAGAACCAAACCAGTAAAAATCATATACAATAAATATTACAGCTTTCCTACGAAGGTTTTCACATCATAAAAAAAATGGGAAATAAAATGAAAAGCCATTCTTCTTTCTTCACTTTAACAAATTGATATTCTCACTATAAAAATCATAAAAATTATTTTTTTTTCTTTGTACGAACGAGTACACGTTATATATGTATGTATCCATTGTTATATTCTTCTTCTACTTAGTCTCATTTATATATCGTGAAGACGAACAAAAAAAAAATTGTTTATTATGATTTTAAAAAGATTTCTCAAGAAGAAAATTGTTTTTTAAAATAATTTCTTACTTTTCTATTTTATCTTGCTCATGTTTATATGTATACATAAAAAATATCACACTATGTGCAGACAAAAAATTTGTATACAAAAAATGCAACAACATCAGAAAGAATCTTAAAGGAAATACATAAATGTAAAACTACTTTACCCATGTGTGTGTGTGTACGAATATGTACATATCCTTTTTACCTAGTTGAAGTCGCTTTATACCTACGTACAATGTATCAAAAAAATCAGGGTAAATCAAGAAAATCGTGTATGGAATTCCAAAATATACAGAATAGAAAAAAAAAAATTATTTCAGGAAAATCGTTCTTTGAAGTAGTATGGAAAATAAATAAACTGAACCGAGAGAAGAAGAAGGATGATGGAAAAATCATGAGTTACAGCAAAATAAAATAAAAGCTCGCGATGTTATAATATCTGTTCAAATTGCATTAAATTTCAAAAGATAAAGGTTTTGTGATTTTTTAGCTTTTTGGTATTAATATTCAGGCTTAATCCATGTACATATTCTATTTTTTTGTTCTTAAATGACACAAACAATTTACATTCTTTGTTTTTTTTTTTTGAGTTTGGGGATTACAGTGACTTGATTGAAAACGTCGATTTATTTAAATTACATAAAATAGGAAAAAAATGTAAAATATATGGGATTTTCTATTGAGATTCATGATGTTGCAGATTTTCTTTTTTATACTGATGAGTCTTACCAGTGTCAATTAAAGAAGTTACTTTATTGGGGTTTCTGAGTATTTCAAGAGACATGTTTCTTGGTTTTACAGCAGGATTTCGTTATTTGAAGATATTTCGATTTCTTTTTTGAACATAGTTTCGCAACAGAACCAATATTCAACTGTTGATAATCTAGTAATGTGGCATATATATCTGCCAAAAGTGCCATAACCTTTACTACCTGAGGTTGTGAAGTGATCCTGATGAGTCATTAGAGTTAGCAGAAAAATAAATCGTACCAAAATTTACCACCTGGGGAATTTGAAGTTCAAAAATTGTAGGAAAAGCAAAACAAATTCACAAAACATTAAGAACGTGTGATAATTTTGTGATTAAATAATTTTTATTCGTATTTTTCTGTAAACAACTTAGACATCTGACGTACACTATTAAAACTAAAATAAATTTAGCAAGTTTTATTCCTCACAGCCAACTTTATGTATTTTTCAAAATGAAAGTTCGACAAATATATTTTAGAAATAATTTAATTTTAATATTTTTGCAATTAATATTTACTTAATACCATTGTAGCCTTCTTGTATATTGTTGTTAAAGATATGTAGAAACCATTTGAATCTAAAAATACCATATTTACTATGGATTCCTACGGAAAACAGTGAAAAGTTTACCACTAAAAAAGCTTCTAAAAAATACATCATGATAATTATGGCTCTATACTCTAGAAGGCTCTACTTCGACAATCTGAACTTCCTAAATTAATAATACTACCGTGGTCTGCATACATTTCCTGGTATTCCACGTGTTTCATAATTGTTTCAACCCTAATTCAAACTTGCACCTCTATAGTTGCGCAAAGAAGTGATCCGGAGGAAAAAATGAGTGACCCGGCACAGCGAAAATTATTTCAATTTGTTCTATTTGCTTTCATACTCAACCAGTGTGCGCACATTACCATCATTGAGCTATTTTTGTTTTGTGCTCCGCAACAGTCGCAATAAAGCCTAACTTTGCGAAGTTTATTGCTAAATTCTGTATTTTGAAGTCGATTAAAATCGGATGCGATCTTATTTCATCTCTTTGGGCGGCAATTTTCCGTCCATAAGTATAGAAAAACATATAGACCATGTTTTAGGACAACAGCTTCGCATACATTTTCGCAAGATGTGCCAGTCCGTTTACAAAATCCTTTTTCTAATTTTGATGTTGCTGTACCTCGAACTATTCCCAGGTTATAGAAATTAAATTGTCTGCTAATATGCTGCTTGGTCAGCCAATTTAAGCAGGATCATTTTTTTTTTGGCAATCAAAGTTGCTATCTTTTCATTTTCTTCCATTGCCAATGCGTTAAAAGCTTTGGCTCGAAGCTTATGAACTCTACTCATTGTTATTAAATCTGAGCGCTTTTGTAAGTACATTTCCTGTTATATTTGCTCTTTTAGAGACTGACACGTACTACATACGAGATGGTGACTTCAACCCAATATTAAAATTGTTGTTAAAAACATTTCGGAAATAACTGGGTTTAACACATAATTCATTCAGCTAAATCTGTGACGTACATTCTATACATTTTGTTAATAGAAAGTTTCCCTACCAAATGCTGTCTTTTAGCGATATGTGATCGGTAATAGTGGATTTCAAGAACCTTAAAGAAACGCAAACCTCATAATAATACAACATATATTAAAAACAAAGAAATAATTGAAAAACATATCGAATTATTTACAAAATTGATTATAGCCTTACGTTTATAAACAAACTTTTGAGACACGCGATAACCTCCTCAAGCTTCGACAGGTAATGTCTTCTTTTCAAAATACTTTTGAATAATTTTTTTAACTCGGAGTTTTGATATTCCCAAACTATTGGTAAATGAATTTAAGCTAAATTAGAATTTTTTTGTGCATCAAGTACTAAGCGCTAAATTTTTTTGGTAGCCCACACAGGCCACGGTTACGCTTCGGTTACGCTTAGGTGCATTTATGCTGGTATAAAGTAAGATCAGTGCATCTTGTTCGATTTTAGTCCTACAGCTGTTGTAAAATAAATTCGAGAAGTGCAACGCGTTCACACCTATTATAAATTTACAACTAAAGATTTTTCCTTCATGCTGGCATTTTGGCATTTTAGGGAAAGCCTTACGAGAATACCTAAAAAATATCAAAACTTTAATTAAAATAAATAAAACTAATCCTACACAAAGAATAGACGTACCGTTAAACGCAACCTTAACCCGTCCTGTTTAACCCAGCCCCTTTCAATTTTAAAGTTAGGCCCAACTCAGCTCGCAAATCAGCATGGTCTTAAAAACTATATGCATACATAAGCTCAACCCAAGCCAGCTCTAATCCAGGCGTCAATTCAACAAACAAATAAATCCCCAGCTCAACTGCTTACTAAACCCTAACCCAACCCCATCTCAACTCTAATTCAACCCGCAAATGGAACCCAACTCAACCCTCAGTTCAATTTTCCAAAAGCTTTTGAATTTCCTGACTTGTCCATAGAAACAAGGTTGGGCAAGTACATTACACTATGTAATTTTCAAAGTTTATTACACGTAAAAAACGGGCCATTTTATACATTATGTATAAAAACCACTTACAAAACCAAACTTTGATATTTAAACAACGATTTCTCTTATCAAATTTATTTACTATGCTACGAATATCCTTTTCAAATCTTGCACAGTTACAAATAACAATTTTGATTTATATTTTGTCCTCTCATTAAAAGGTGGGAATAATTTTAAAAATTTGGGAAAACTGCTTCTGACTATATTTAATAATTTTTATTGAATAATTTTGAAAACTTCTTACAAAATATACAAAATAACCTATTTTTATTTATTTTTTGGTAATTGTTTTATATCACGTTTTCCATTTGGGACTTAACAACTTTAAACTTTCACTGTGAATGCACCCTTAAACCAATAACCAAACTGTCAGTGTCAAAACATTCAGTAAAGACAACATTTTCATCATAGTGAAGTACACGAACGAACAACGTTTACAAATAATTAAAATTTACTAGAATAATTCCGAGTCGGTGACTGTAACTTCAAGAGCGTTATTTCCAATTTTTGGTCGTAATTATCGTCCTAGTAGACAAGCAATTCATAATCTAGTGAAACAATTTTAGTCTAAATATTCGCTGTCGGATGTTCCCGTGTCAGTGAGACAACGGGTTGGTCGAAGTGTCGCGTCCGTCGCAAACGTACCAAAACAGTCGATTCCACGGCGTTCTCAAAAATTGGGCATCGCTCAGACCCAATTCTGATATGATATGTCGAATTTTAAGTTGTTATGATATATCGAATTCTGAAGTTATGACATAATATATCAAATTTTGATAAGACCTTTCGAGTTCTGACAAAATGTCGAATTTTGACCGAATATGTCGAATACGGAAAAAGTTAAAATATCGACGTATAGGACAAATAAAATTTGACTTATGATATCAAATTCTGAAGGCTTCATGAAAGATATGTCATCATTTATCTAATTTTAACATAAGATATACAATTCTGACATTATAAATTCATATTCTGACATGTCATATCAAAGTTTAAAGTGGTATGTAGAATTCTTATATACAGAATTCTGACACCAAAAAATTTAAATTCTGACTTCAGGCATATCGAATTTAGACAGCAGTAACTTAATTTTGACAGGATAAATCGAATTCTGGCTTGATATATCGAAGTGTAGCTTAACATACATATGATATATCGAATTCAGATAAGATTTATCAAGTTTTAGCATGATATTTCAAGTTCGCCACAATATATCGAACTCTGATATCATAAATTCAAATCCTGATTTGACATATTGAATTATGCCATGATTGACAAATAAGATACATATGTATATTCCGACAACAAAAATGTAAACTATTATATGACGTATCAAGCTCAGACTTGGTATATCAATTCTGACATTATAAATTAAAATGCCGACATGACATATCGAATTCTGATCCAAATATGTATGTGACGTGTTAATTTCTGGCATGATATAAAGAATTCAGGCATAATATCGTCATCTCAGTATTTAAATGATACACACGCATTTTAATAATTTTGGAGTTAGAACTACCAACTTACGTAAAAATGTAGGCTAGATCGTCAAATTAGATTCCACAGTCGATATTGTACCATATCAATATCATAATAAATGAAATTTAGTCAATTTGAAGTTAGAACCGTCACATTTCATAATGGCAAACTTAACTCCAAAATAATTAAAATGCGTTTGTATCACTTAAATACTGAGGTGACGATATATAAATTCTGATATTGCACATCAAATTCTGAAAATAAATATGGATTTTTGACGTGATAATTCGACAATATTATAATTCAAATTCTGATAACACATCCTGATTTGAAGTATCTATTTTTGACAAAAAAATTCGAATTCTGACATGACATCGAATTTTGACATAACACATCGAATTCAGATATCGTCGGCCAAACTCGCAGAATGCGTAAGTCCATTTTTGCCAATTTTGCGTTTTTCATATCGAACGAAAGAAGAGAAAATTGTGATTCGATTACTGTTTCTAAAATATCAAAAAAAAGTAATGTTAAAGTAAAAAACTTAGAAAGTAAATTAGTGTTTGCATATAGACAATATGGAGAGTGACATAGTTTTCATCGCCTTCTGAAAAATATGTTTTTTGGACTTACGCATTCTGCGAGTTTCGCCGACGATATGCTATGTTGATTTGTTGATTTCTAACATAATTTATTCTATTCTGGTATGGTGTACCGACAAGATGTATCGAATTCTGATAAGATACATCAACTTCTAACATAACGTACCGATTTCTGGCATAATAATTATAATGGCATCTGAAATTCAAATTCTGACAGGACATATTAAAGTCAGACATGACATTTCGAATTCTGACATCACAATTAAACCTGATGTTTTGTATCGAATTCTGGCATGATGTGTCGAATTCTAACATCAAAAATACAAATTCGGGCATGTCATATTAAATTCAGACAAAATATATTGAATTCTGACATCACAAATTAAAATGCTGACATGACTTGTCGAAATCTGAAAGGAAGATACGAAACGAAGATTTTTTACTTGTAAAATATAAAAAAGGGGTTTTACACTAATATGCCCATCTGTGCATAGAAAGAGATTGATGAAAATTATTTCTAAATTGGACGAGCCGTTCTTGAGATGCTATGGGTTCGGACAGACATCCAAACGAGTGGACATTTTTTTGGTTTCCTTTTCGTACTCAAGGATTTTCAAAACACCCCTGAAAATTGGTTTTGAACCAACAAAATGTTTGATCGTTTCTGACAGAATTTCAATAACTTTAGTAATTTTGGACCGAAGTTAATTCTCACCTTAAAGTCTTACATAAATGGTTCAATAAGCATTACCTAACAGTATGGGCTAAATTGTGTCTTTTGTTAAAATAAGAGAAAATCAACAAAACAACAAAAAAGAACCGGAGTGATGTTTCTGACGTTAATTTAAAGTGTAGTTTGACACTAAAAAAAGTGTAAGAAATAAGTGGTAGAAAAAGTGTTGAAAAAATTTACTAACGTTAAAAAATGTAGCTACACAAAAATGCGTTAAATGACAAATAAAAAAAATCAATATCGAGAATTTCAATTTAAAATTAATAATGCAAAAAAGTTTTGCAAAATTGTCGAAACTTATCAAATTTGGAATTAATCAAAACGAAATTATGTTATTTTAATTAATTTAATAAACCATTAAAAAGTTTTGAATGCTAAAATGAGGGAGAAAGTACAGCATTAAACAAAATAACACAAATATCAGAGATGTGCTCATGTACTCACTATATTTAGCGGTTCAGCAATACAATAAGCTAGTTAGACGTGCATATGCCATTCGTTATGATGGGTTGGGCTCAAATAACAAATTTTCAAAAAATGATAAATTCTCAAAACTCTGAGATTTGTGTTAATTGTCATAGTGTAGTACAGCTTCCAAATAATTTCGAAAAATTTGTTAAGTTTTGAAAATTTATAATTTTTCGAAAATTTGTTATTTGATCCCAACTCATCATAACAGAATGGCATAGGCATGTCTGACCAGCTTATTATATTTCTAATCCATCGAATATAGTGAGTACATGAGCACATCTCTGAGATTTGTGTTAATTGACTTAGTGTAGCACCGCTTCCAAATAATTTCCGTAAAATTTGTTAAGTTTTGAAAATTTATCATTTTTTTGAAAATTTGTTATTTGATCCCAACTCATCATAACAGAATGACATAGGCATGTCTGACCAGCTTATTATATTTCCAATCCATCGAATATAGTGAGTACATAAGCACATCTCTGAGATTTGTGTTATTTTGTTTAATGCTGTACTTTCTCCCTAATTTTAGCATTCAAAACTTTTTAATGGTTTATTAAATTAATTAAAATAACATAATTTCGTTTTGATTAATTCTAAATTTGATAAGTTTCGACAATTTTGCAAAACCTTTTTGCATTATTAATTTTAAATTGAAATTCTCGAAAATGATTTTTTTTTATTTGTCATTTAACGCTTTTTTGTGCAACTACATTTTTTAACGTTAGTAAATTTTTTCAACACTTTTTCTACCACTTATTTCTTACACTTTTTTTTAGTGTCAAACTACACTTTAAATTAACGTCAGAAACTTCACTCCGGTCAAAAAAGACCGATTTAGTGTAGTCGCAAAGTATGTATTGCGCAATTATGTAAAGGGTCCGATATAGCTTTAAAATGTCTACCAATACCAGTATCAAAATATATTTCTGTTAGTTGTAAACTCTTTTAAGAAGTTGGGCATTTAATTGTATAATAACCTTAATCGAATCCAGAAGACCATATATTCCAGCTAAAAATTTATATTATGGCTATTTCTAGAATTTTCTACCACCTCCGAGATTTATGCCCTATATCTGTGTTAAAGGTTAAGTTTCATGCCATGATAATAGCTACATTGGAATGCGGGTTATCTTGATGGGGTGGTTGTTTTGTAACTATTTTGAGAATATTGTACGTGCAACGGAAAATGATTTTGTGAACTGTATTGAGGAAAAATTTTGAGCCATCTCAGCCTTTGTTTAAGTCAATATTTTACTTTTTACAACATTTGTCCGTTTATAAGTTCTTAAGCAAGAGGATGACAAGCGAACATTGCAGATTGTTAGTCCTTAATATTATAATAGTTTTATTTCAGGACTAACAAAAAGACCGGGATTTGCCAAAAAGCGCGGGATCCATGGATTGCACCGGGATCCCGGGATTTGGGGATTAACAAAAAAACGGGATCCCGGAATTTTTGTTAATCCTGAAATCCTACCTCACACATATCGTCGGCTTAGTTCTTTTTCGTTCTATCTAGAAAATTCTCGATTTTGAGTTCTATTCATTCAAAAATGCTGGACCAATAAAAAGTTACTGATGTTCTTAACTGAAATCGTATTCCGTTTATTACAATAACGGCAAGTGGAAAACAACCCACATTTCGTAACTGAACTTTATTTGGGTCAATTATTGGCATATGTATGTCCTACATACAGGTGCTCCTCCTCTCTTGGAATCTTTAGTATCTCTATTGTGTTTAATCAGCAGTCCTAATACAACTCAAAATCTTTGCCAAGTTAATTAAATTCCCCAATTCAATTCAAACGCTGCGTAAGTTTCACATACATGTTGTTATCACGGTTGGTGACGAGTTGATTTTCACAGTTTGATTTTTCCTCTCCTCTCGGTTAAATTTTATCCCACGTCTCTCTGTGTAGGTGTAAATGCGACAAAAATAAATATAAACGAACTCATTATCGACAATATGAAGAATCGAGTATAATTTAAAATCGCTTCTGCTTATACATAGAAAATTTATTCGATAAGTTTTACAAAAGGGAGAGACAAAATTGTTATTATTGATGTTTTGAATTGCCAAATTAATTGTAAGCCAAGTGTAAATGAATTTAACAATTTGTAAGTTCGCGGCACTCATTACGTTACTGCCACGATCTGTTACCATCGATGCGATATCTCATTTTGTTTGAACATTAGGTAATCTGCAATATTTGTCTATAAATTGCTGCGTTTATACCACTGCTAAACTAGCCGTGCTACAAATGTCAGTTTCATAGCAATGATATTTAGCAATGCTATTTTAGCTGGCTGAGCTATAGTTGTCATTTCGGTTTAGCATTGCTAATTTAGCTGCGGTATAAACGCAGCATTTGATGGTTATTTAGTTGCTTCGTCGAAAGAATTTTAGATTTAATAAAATGTATCATGGCTCCTACAAAACTTCATGTGGACATCACATCGGACCATATCACTTATCAACAACATATTATTGTGTTGACAAGAAACTGTGTAAAAATCTGCTCTCAATAAAGAAGACATAAACTCAACACACCATTCTACAAATATCAAAATCCCTACAAAGCTGATTTTATGTATAAATTTAGGCGATACGAAAAATCGCCCAAAATCAAATCAAAAATGCAAAACCGCCCAAAAATTTGATTAAATATTTATGGAAAATTTATCATTTTAGGTCGTTCAAAATATGGACGATTTCCTTTATGGAAACCGCCCAAAATTGAAACATGTAGATAGGACCAAAAATGCTGGGTGACTCTTCAAAATGCAACAATTGCCCAAACTTTAAATTCAAAGTCATCTCAAAACCGGAAATACGTAATCACCCAAAATGTTACTTAATTTTCGATATTTGCCAACTATTCACTTTTGCGGAAGTAAAATCGTGCGTAGGGTTAATTCTTTTTTGTATCTTTTTAGGAAATAAAGCCCAAAGACTTTTTTTTTTTAATGATTTGTAAATGAAGCACACTATAAAAAAGCAATGATAAGCGGTCGCCATCTATTGACTTAAATTTTCAAGTTCACTAATGTCCAAAAAAAAATTTTGAGCGAAAATTAATTTCCAATATTTTGGGCGATTCTTCAAAATGCATAATCGCCCACATTTTAAAGAAAGCACAATCGCCCAAAAGTGTACGGGCGATTATTCATTTTAGGTTTTGGGTGAGTTTGAATTTCTTGTATGACATAACGCACAATCGCGCAAAAAAACGAAAATTTAGGGCGATTTTTGAGTTTTGGGTGAATTTCGTATCGCCGTTTTTTTTTTTTTCATTTACCTCAAAGTGTCTAACTAATGTATCTGCCGCTGCATCATCCATAAGAAAACTTTTCAAATCGGATAATTATTTATTTGGTTATACTTGATGGAATCTAATTATTTCTATAACAACCAACCTCTGATTATAGGATTAATAAGCTTTTATTCAGTTTTGGTAAGTTGACTTGAAATTACTATTGAACAAACCATTTTCTTTTATGACGGTGTTCACTTAAAATATCTGTATAACTGCGAGCCGAATTTCGCTTGCCAACAAAAGGTTATAGTACATAACACATTAAGAAATTCATTTCCCCGTTAGATTATTTGTATTTAACGCTGTTTTTGGTACTTTTAATATTTTTACAAGCTCTTATTCAGCCTTTAGGTCATTTCATTATACGTCAATGTTCTAACAGATGTTCCTTTTCATTATTACGCGAACCTAATTTCAAATTCACATTAGTTTTTTTTTAAATTGTGGAGTAAAATAGCATTTCCTGCTCAAGCTAAACATTTCTGTAACCTCAAGATATGGACGATAATTTAACAGAAAATAAGGATGACGGCATATCCATATAAAAAACGTAAATTTCATTACAGTAATGAACTCTAATTGATACCTACAAAAAAACGTAAAAATAAAATAAATTAATGAGTACGATACGATATAAATTTAGCGGCAAATTAACATACAAATTGTTTCAGTATTTGCAATGCATATAATCTAAACTTATTACCATATTATGCACGAAATTAGCATTTAAACTGGATAGTATATATGGGACAATACAAACCAAGTTTTAATCATATGTAAAAAATTAGTTAAGTAGGATTTGATAAGAGACATCATCGCTGGCATTCGTCACTTTTACTTTCACTTTGCCCTTTAAGTATTAGACTTAAATCAAGATTATTTATAAAACCTACGCTCAACATGAACGTATCGCATGCCAACTAAAATTTATAAATCATTTCCAAAGAAAAGTAAAACTTTCAAGCATATAATTATTGTTTTCAATGTCATCGTACTGATATTGAGATTCACAATTCGTTCGCTGTAATCAACAACAACAACAATATACATTTACATATAAAAGTGCTTCGTTCGGTAGATGTAATCAACATAACAAATTTTTATTTGACATAGACACTATTACATATATTTTGTATAAAACTACTACTCTACTAACTATTAATTTTATTACACTCGTACATTCCATTACGCACTAACTATATTCATAATTATTCAATTAAATACTTTCTAATAATTCGTTATATGTATTGACAAACAATCGGAGCTAACACCTAATTTGGTTAGTAAGTGCGGTTAAATTTGTTAAGCATTTCGGACAAAGTTTTATTTATCCGGACGCTTAGGGTGTACAAATTATGCCAGACCTTTTTTTCAATAATGTTATTTTCAGGATTTTAACTTGGTTTGGTTCACATTTTTAATAAGTTTTCGTTTTTTTTTTTAGGTAAGTCGTTCTGAAAATTTTGGATAATCTATAATCATGTAAGTTAATACAATTATAAATTTTTATTAAATATATTCGTTTACGCAAACAATTAATTAAAATGTTGTTTGCAAATTGTCTTTATTTTTTGTTTACTAAATAAGTACGTAAACGTAGTTTGAGTGTTATTACAAAGGACTATCCTATAACTTTTCAAACATTATTACATCTCTTGTTTCAAAGTAACAATTAAACTGATTTGTTAATAACTCAACTTAACTAGTTTTTAGTACTTCGCCTTATTGGGTGCATGCATCTATTTGTTCATATCATGAGGTTAAGCGTTAGGTCAGGTGTATCCTTATAGAATTCAAAAAACATAAATAGATATCCAAAAAAACTAAAAATAGCCCAATGGTTATTAAAATTATAATTTCCCCCCTTAAATCTAAATTCACAAAAATTTTCTAGAAATTTATAAAACCCCGAAAATCAAAAACAATTTAAAACTGCGTCAACATCAAAATGATCAGATTGAGTACGTCAACTTGATACCGTTGACAAACTAGGGAATAGTTCAAACGGCGGTTAGTGAATTTTGCGAGATTAGTTGTAGTGTGTTAAGTTAAAGAATGCCTAATCACGCTGTATTTGAGGCGAGGTGAATAAACGTGATTATCGTATAATCTCAACAACAAATCGTGACCTTTTTTCTTGTCACCACCGGGAATCGAACCCGAGGTCCTCGGACGATAATGCAAAAGTTCTAGTCACCCTATCACCGAGGGCAATTTGCATAAATAGGGTAGTGATTGTAAACATGTATTGCTATGCTATGTTATGTAGTGCTATGTTATATGGAAGGAGTTTTAATATTATTGGCAGTGTAAACGGCGTATTATGGAATATACAATGACATTTTTAATAATAATTTGGGCGACAAAATGAATCCAGCTTTTTACCATCAATATTTCAACTAATCACCGCCATAGTATCCAATTCTCTAGTCTCAATGCAAATATAATTGTGATAAATTACCTAATCTTGTTTCACTAATCAAGCTTATCTAATCCATAGTCTGTCTACGGTATAAGTTTTACTTAATGGAAATGACAAGTCAGAAATGAGATTATTTATTTATTCAGATCAACAGTATAAAATAATACCTCTGATTGACATTCGTGTCAACATAAAAAGTCATTATAAAAAGAAAAAAAAGCAGAAGTTAAAATTTAAAATAATGGAGAATGTTTCTAAGAAAAACATTCCTCGATATCACAAAATCGAACAAATTTTCAACCCAGTTCAACAGAAGTGTCGATTTGCAGATCAATTCATTCTTCCCTTAATTTGTACTTCTATTAGGTAACTGCAAAAATGCACGTCTTCTCAAATTATGAGGCGGTACATAAAACGAATAAAGCTTTAAAAGCTCAGAGCAGTCAATGTATCCCAGAATCACGTCACGCGCAAACATAGCAATCGCCGCGTTCCTACAAGCACTAAGCGATTCCAGAGCTAATAACTGGTATCTCCCGTTGTAAGGTGGCAAAATGAAATCCGTGCCACGGCCGTTACGAGGCAAGAAGCGAAGCGCATATTTTGGAAAATGCTTTTGAATGCTTTCGATCCTATCTGAATCATTATAATAAAAGGGCAACCAAATAACAGCAGCATACTCGATATGGGATCTAAAAAATGCCATATAATATAAAGTGCGCAGTGTGTATGGATCTCTAAATTCCCGGCATTGTCTTTTCAGTAAGCCTAACATACTGTTAGCCTTTGGAATGACGCTGTTAATATGACAATTAAAAGACAAGTTAGGTGTGTAAAGAACACCTAAGCCTCGAATTACAGAAACTCGTTCGTCCAGTACTCCGTCGATTATATAATCGGTTAACACAACATTCCGACCTCTTCTAAATGTCATAGTTACTTCGGTCTAAAAAGACCAAAGTATTGAAATCCTGTCAAAAATGAGCAAAAATTTGGTTGGTCTAAAACCACTTTTCTCGACGTTTTGAAAGTCGCTGAGTCCGAAAATGCAAAAAAAAAAAAATGTCCGTCCGTCTGTCTGTGTGTCTGTGTGGCTGTGTGTCTGTGTGTCTGGACCCATGGTATCTCGAGAACGGCTTGTCCGATTTGGATTTTTTTTTCGCCAATCTGTTTCTATGGTCAAGGCGGAGATTTGAAAAGCTTTTGGAGACTGTACGTCAAGGGGGTGGGGTACCTGCCATACGAATTGACCCAAAATACCTGCTTTTATAAATATTTATCATACGATTTTTTTATATATGCTGGTTTGATTATTGAATTGGGCATTGAGTTTGGAATTGATTTGATGACTAAGTTAGGGGTCAATTGGCGGGTTGAGTTGAAGTTGAGTTGAAGTTGAGTTGGAGTTGAGTTGGAGTTGAGTTGGGGTAGATAACAAATTGTTTATATGATAGAACTTGCCTATTTATCAACCGATTATTATGAAATTTGACATGTGTGTTGGAAATGGGATTCTAAAATGATTTTTGGATAAAGTTCTGGAATATGGCCAGTTATACGGTTAGAAATATCAGTATAATTTTGTAAACTACTTTCGATATAAAGTTCTAGAATACGATTTTTCGTGTTAAATTGGATGCTTGTACTCATGTTACTGAAGCTTTTGAGCTGTTTGGCTATTGTTGTATTAGTAAATATATGTTGGTTAAAATAGAAATCAATATGTACTGTCAAAATTGTCACACCAACTTTATGACACATGTGAATGCTATCTCCATTGAAGATACCAAAGACCGAAGTTCTGATCACCTCGTGAGGTTTCAGCCCTTTATATTTTTTTACATTTGGAAGTGTTAAGACATAAGGAGTTTGTACTACACCATTGAACGAAATTATTGATATCAATTTGAAATGATAATGCACCAGAAATGCAGCTTTATAGATTTTTAAATCGTCCGCGTACAAAAGAACTTCTGCATAAGACAGGCAACCAATAAAAACGTTCTGGAAATGGAGTTGTTGATTCTAACATACTGCTTTCTACCAGTCAAATATGATCGTATCCATTGCACTGGTATTTGATTTGAATCTACCTTATCAAAGGCTTTACTGAAATCTGTAAACAATACATCCGTTTGGAAACCTAACTCAAGCGCCTCTGAAACATAATTATTAAAGATTGCGAAATTTGTAACCGTAGATCGACCTTTATAAAAGCCATATTATGTTGTTTTGCCGTTATAACATTTTTAATTATAAAAAATAATCGGGCATTAACTAGACTTTCAAAGAGTTTCAGGATGCTTGAGTTGAAAGTAAAGAAATTCCACGATAATTTCGAACATCACTACGTGAACCGGACTTAAAAATAAATTGAAATAATCGATGATATTTTCCATACTTTGGGGAAAACTCCAGACCGAAGACGTCAGGCCCGGCCCCCTTTTTACAATCTAGCTGATTTAAAGCTATTAAAACCTCCTGATATGTTAAAGTTAAGTATGAGCTAATACTTGTTTGATCACAACAAACCGAGGAGCAACTTGTGTAATTCCTAGTATATATTCCTTCAAAAAAGTCGGCAACTAGATTTCTTGGAATGATAATCAAAGGGCCGAATGGGTCGAAGGGCCGAATTTTTACATCACTAAACATATTCACTAATTTACACCACTAAATCACAATGAAATTATTTTATTCGTCTAAATAGAATTTTCCTTCACTCTAAGGCCGCCCATAGACATAACATTTAACTGCACAAATTTAACTGCACAGATTATCGCCCAAGTCTCAGGCTTGTACAAGTAATCACCTACACAATACAAACTTATCATTGTAAATTTAGCTCAGTTTTCTTCTAAAATTCTTCTAAAATTTGTCTCTCCGCCATTTTTGTTTTCTATTTTGTATTTATTTGTTAACTTTGACGTATATAATTAAATGCGCCTCGAAGCCAAAACAGAATGAAAATGTACCAATTTTTCCTACACGTAAAGATTTGCAAAGAACTTGCGCAAGCGAAAGCAAAAAAGACAAGTTTTTTTGTATTGCTCCAGTCACTTGCACAATATTTAAAAACTGCACAGTTTTATCATCTACATGTTCAAATATATTGCATCGATTAATTTGTGCAGTTAAATTTGCGCAGTTTAAACGTTATGTCTAGGGGCGGCCTAACGGATATAAAATTGTCTGAAAAAAATAAACAAAAAAATTCGGCCCTTCGACCCATTCGGCCCTTTGAAATTCGACTCTTCAACCCCATTCCGATTTCTTTTTGTGCTCCATACACTCATAAAAAAAATAAAACCGCAATGAACCAAAAACAGATAAAATTGTTTGGGGGTCGTCCATAAACTACGTCACGGTATTTTTGATCATTTTTAACCCTTCCCCTCTTCCATGTCACAAATCATCACAAACCATTATATAAGAAACTACATCACAAATTCAGTACCCCTCCCCTTCCAAAAACAAAAAATCAAATAATTGGCATAGCGTACAAGGCATTTTTTCAATTTTAATTAAGAAATAAGAAAAATGAAATTTTGTTGTGTTAAAATAATTTTGTAAATGAATTCATTTTTTTTTTGTTTTTTTTGTTTTTCTTTATTTTACAATCTATCTCATTGTGAGACATTCAGTAAATTTTTTGTCTTTTTACATTGTCACGATCGGAGTATTTTTATCCATTGATAAAATCTCACTTACAATACGATTAGTTTAAAATAACCCATAAATTTAACTATTATTGGTTCGATTCATTAGTGATTTCAAAAATTAATGTCTAAAGGAATATCTAAAACCTATTTGGCAAATTAAAAATTTTGTGGCGTTTTAATCTTTCCATCGTTGTGGTAGTGAGAAGCTTGCTGGCCAGATCGTTTGGATGAATCTTCAATATTGAGTGATACCTGGCACTGGGATTCCTAATTTCATCCCGTATTGTTGGGACCAGCCTTTTCTTCGTTATTTCTCGCCCAGTGGCCGTCACTTTTACGTATCGGCGGAATATGCTGTTGTGGTTGTTTGAGCTTCTTAGTCGCCTTCCACAGTGAATAATCTGTGTTTTCTGTTGGTGAGAGTTGTGATAAATATTCTTGAATTGACTGTTTTTTTTCATTGAGAAGCAGTTCTTTTAACTTTTTGACGGCTTTGTTTAGTTTACGTTTATCTCCCGCTAGTCGATATCGTTGCCATTGCTGTCTTAACTTTCTTTTCTCCTTAATCATTTTCTTGACAACATTCGAACATTCTCCTTTTCTTCCTTTCTCATTTTGTAGTGGTGTGGACTTCCAAGCTGCCGACTGAATACATTTATTGAGATGTTCCACTGCTTCATCTATATCAGTTTCCGTCTTTAACTTGATATTTGTGTTTAAATTCTCTGTTACTTTATATCTGAAGCAATTCCAGTGGGTTTTATTGTTGCTTAACATTGCTTGTTTCTGTGTATTCACTATCTTTGTTCCTAAAGTGATTAAGACAGGCGAGTGGTCCGATGACAGGTCCAAGCATGGCATTGCTTTAATATAATTACGTGATATTCCTTTGGTGACGCAGAAATCTATGACATCTGGGATCTTTCTCCTATCACTTGGCCAATAGGTAGGTTCACTGGTTGATACATGATGAAGATTACTTTTTTGAATTGATTTTAATAATTCTCGTCCTCTCGTTGTCACCAATCTTGATCCCCATTGTTGATGTTTTGCATTATAATCACCCCCTGCTATGAAGCGATGACCCAAAGCATTATAAAAATGATCAAATTGTTCCATTTTTATTGCATGTTTTGGTGCGCAGTATATGGCCGAAATGGCTATAGGACCTAGCCAATCTTCTATTACTACAGTAGTTGCTTGTAAATGTTCTTTCTTTTACTGTTTTGCTTAATGGTGTTTAATCATGTTTTTGATAATAACTGCAGTGCCACCATGAGCTGTTCCATCAGGATGATTTGTGTTGTAGATGGTATATCTTGGTATTTTTAGAAAACTTTTGCTGGTGTTATGCGTTTCGGATATTAGCATGACATCTATTTCTTGTTCTATCAAGAAACTTTTAACTTCTTGTCCTTGTTGTGACAACCCGTTGGCATTCCAGATTGCTAATTTAAGGGTTCTGGACATTAAATGATTTGGAGACAATGGTCGTTAGAAGATTAAGTATAGTGTCCATTTTGGTCATTAATTTTTCCATCATAAAATGAATTAATTAAATTTAAAATTATGTTTTGGCTAATTAAATAATGATTAAATCATTCATACTATTTTGTATGTCAATGGTTAGTGAAGTGGCCTAAAAAATTGTCAATAAAATATTCTGGAATCTTATCACAAACTATTTTATTAGAACAAAACTTTAAATTCTTGGCCTTAATAGGTCTCGTACACCTTTCATTTTTAATTAAAACCGCTTTAGTTTAGATTACAGCTCTCCCCCTGACCGAGATCCTTACATACTCTGTTTGTTGGTCGGTGAGAATGTATCCCTAGCCAAAAATAATTTCAAATTTAATTACATTACAATGGAATTTAAACTTTTTATAGTGCATAAATAGTTTAAATTCCATTTTTGTTTATTTCTTAATTAAAAATTGAAAGAAATTATGTCACTTTGAAGTGGATACTATGGTCTAACTAATTCAATTTACTTCATTACAAAATATGGTCCAGATCTTATTTTCGAAGCAATTGAATTTGCGAAATAAAAAAAATGTGAATTTTTCATATAATTTTTGATATCTCGAAAAAAAAATCGCGACCTTAAAAGACTGTACACACCAATCGACGTTGTTTGCAAATTATCTAAGTTCACCCCATCGAGAATGTTTCTCAGATTAACATATTCTCCATTTCTAAAAACTAAATAAGAAGACATTAAACTATATTACAAATGAGTTTGCTATCCAAGAAGACACCTAAATGATTAACGTGGCCAGGTCTGTTAATCGGCCTCCCGAAAAGAGAGGGTGCAGTTAGACCATCAAGGTCTTTATGTTTAAGAAATACAACTAAATTTTAGAAGGGTTAACCACGCCTCCACAATTCGTAAAGTATTCTGTGTGGAATCGTATAACACATTCAGGTGCTTTCCAGCAACTGTAATAACGAGATGGTCAGCGTAGGTTTGGGCAACAACGCATGCCTGCTGTAGTTTTACAAGTAGATCGTAAATCACCAAAAGCCATAACAGGAGTGAAAGCACATCTCCCTGAGGGCAACCTTTAGTAACTTTGACAGAGATTGAAGCAGATCCAAATCAACAACAAAAATGTGAGATTTTAGCATAGAATCAATCCATTTTACAAAGTTGGAATCAATACCGAAAATGTTACAGGCGTTAGTAATCGACGAGAACGATGTATTTATTTATTTATTTTTTTATTTATTTTATTTATTTAATCCAAGTTAACATATTTAAGTTAATTATAACTTTTACAATTATATGTTATTAGAGTACATATACATAGATACAAATTTTGGGCTACAATTACAAAAACAATCCCGTATTACCCTTCCCTCTGAGTAATTAAATAGAAATGAAAGAAAAATTATACAATATAAACTAAATTTACAAATAGACAGCCATATCCTAAAACTCGAATAAAACCAATGCAGGTCCACTCCCCAAAAGATCCTTTTCAGCATACAAAATTGTACGTTCGATAATATTTCATTTTAAAACTATTCGACGACGCAGCATTTTTCAAATCAGATGGTAGCATATTCCACATATGGACTCCCCGGACAAACAACGAAGAATTGAAAATCCTTGTCTTATTTCTAGGTATGCTTAAATTATTCTGTCTGGATGATCGAAGTTGTACCATTTTCTCCGATAGATATGTTGGCTCTCTAAAATTTAGCACATTGAAAATAAATAAACAAACACGATACTCAAGGTAATCAGAAATACTGCATCCCACTATCGATTTAACAAACGGTGATATATGATCATATTTACGTAATCCGTGCACATATCTTACACAAGCGTTAAACATTAGTTCAACTTTCCGGAATTGTACATATATGTATATGTATATGTGTGTATTAGGATGTACTATCCAAGGTTCTCGCAATGTCCAGGAAAGTACCTACAAGAAACTTTTTATTATTGAGGGATCTTTCGATGCTCGCGACAAGTTCATGTAGAACCATTTCACAGGATTTACCTACTATATAAGCATGTTGTATGTTACAGAGTAGGCAATTAGATAAATATTTATCTCTAATAAATATCTCTTCAATCATCCCTAACGTTTCAGAAATGTTGAGGACATACTTTGGAATCAGTATAATCTGATTTGCCAGTCTTCGGTATAAAACAACGTTGCCCTTGCAGCAAAGCTGAGGAACAATGTTAAAAGCAACGCACGCTTTGTATAGGTGGTGCAGGTGGTACTTAATAATTGAAAATCCTTTAGTAGGGCTTTTGTTCCATTAACAGAACCATTGAGAAGATAAGGTTCCTGAATAAAACTTAAATCTGTATGCGATCCAGCTTGCAATTTCCTTAATTCAAATGAAACTGTGGTTCAAGTTAATCTGTTTAATTTCAAGCATGGAAGTCATATTAACGTACCTGCGACTAAATCGTAAAACAAAGAGCTTATGGTTTAGAGATAACCCGAACAAGATGCACTCAAGAACGTATTCTAAATAATTACTGGAACCAATAATATACTCATAGGTCTTAAGGTCAACCATGAGCTAAAATAGAGCTTACATAGCTTAGAACGATTCAGCTTTTGAAATTATTCAGTTTTGAAATAAGTAAATTAACCGAAGAGAATACATCATCAAAAGATGTATTAATGTTTTAAAAAAATTGTCTAAATAAATTGGCAGACCATAGAGGGTATTTTAACTAAAATACACGAAAAAGTTTCAAAGCTCAACCCAATGGTGCCATCGCATTTACAAATGTTTATTTGATGTTATACCAATGTAAGACTGGTTAGCCATATATGATAATAAAACCATAATAGAATTTGAGAATTTTGATGATTTTTCTAGGGATTTTAATGACTTTTGGTTAGTGGGCTTGATAATCGCATGCAATATCGCGAAAAAAAAACAAAATACACCAAGAATAGTTTTCTAGATTTTCTTATACATGCCGAAGCATATTTCTGCATTTCAAATTCTTTCAGCAACTGTTTTGCCACTGGTTCTACAATTTTTCCCTCTAACGTGATCCGAAACCTTGTTTATATGCTGGTCATATTCTCCCATTATTGACTGAATCGTAGTATCTTTATCCAAAGTCATCCATTTAGAGCGATATTCAATAGTAGTTCCTTTCGTTTCGTTATCATCTCTGTTACTCTTCGACCCCTCGCGTAACATATTTACGTTGCTTTCGAATCACACTCCTTAACGCTTTTTTAATGTTATTATTGTGTAGAACCTCATCAATTAACATTGACAATTGTTCTTTATCATAAGACGTTTGGTGCATTATATATTTTATCCATTACCAAAAATAAATTTTATGATTATAAATATATTTCTGTGATAAATTTATATTGAAGGTACGTTCTCGGGGTGAAAGGAATCTGTGCTCACGTCAGAAAATAAATAAATGATTGTACCTGGAATTTCTCGTATTTCAAAAGTGTTATCACTATCCATTCCTTGGTATGACTCGTAAACATAGAGATAAATAAACAAATTTGCATTATTTTATAACTTTTTTGATTGAAAGCTATATATTACCTGTGGATGATGCCAATCTTTCAAAAGATGTAAAAATTAGATGCATGTTCCTAATGGCTGGCTGCTTGGATGTAGTTCCCTGTATCATGTATAGCTTAACGTCTCAAAATCAATTTTATTTTCTATATTTTAAACAAATTGTTAATACATGGTTTCTCAATAATTGTGTGGTCCGCCTTGTCTTATTGTATATATATGTGGTAACCCCCAGGAGTTCAATATATCTAAAATTTGATTGCTGTTAAGCGTTTGTTTAACAGGTTATCGTATTAGAGTGGTGAAACTGTTAGAGGCGTTTTCTGAATCGATTTGACTAATATTATTTGAATTTTCATCCATATCACAACTCTGGATCGAAGAATTTGATGTTTCTAGTTGATAACACTTGTTACAATTTGATTGTGGTTAAATCTGTCATGATATATGTGTGTGGCAAAACGTTTATTATAACTGCTTAATGAAATATTGTTACACAAAATGTAAAAATTATTATAACCCAAATCAGTGTAAATCTGACAGACTTTTAAAGCTGCTTCGAAATTCCTATAAACTTTTAGGTCTTGGCCAGTCTTTTACCGCTGCGATCTTTTCTTCGTCGGTGTAAATTCCGTTGATCGTTATCTTATGGCTCCAACATTTTATTTCCGTTCTGAACAGACACCGTTCTCATACTTCTTTGAACTTAACTTTAATCCCATATAAAACAATTATCATGGACAATTTGTATGAAATGTAACATGACAAAATAAAGAGATTTGCGTGTAATGAGAAATTTTTTCCGTTAGAGACGAAAATAAAATGTTTTAAGTCAAACGCAATTCTTTGATGGTGTTGCTAACGTTGGTATAATGTAACAACAAGTATAATAATAAACACGTCTTATAATATTAAAAATTAAAACTAATTCCACAAAAGGAAATATTTTGTTAAAATACAAGTGCGAGTTATAAAGGGTACCATTGCAAAACAAATAAGAAATTTGGATGAAATTTTATTTACTTTCCTTATTTTATGGTTTTGGTTTCTACTCCAAAGTACGTTACGCGATTTCGTAATACAATTACAAATTGCGTTAAACTGGTGTTCGCCGTAAAGAGATTTCACTGTAATAGATTTTTTTATTTATATAAAAAAAACGTAGACCAAAAAAGTTATATTTCGTCGACGTACGTACATATAGCAGCATGGATTTCAGTGGCACCATGTAGAGGTCACCCTATATTAGTAAAAAAAATTATCTGCTCAAATAACAATTGTGTAACTTTTAGCGTTGCCAAAAAAAAGTATCACATTTCAACAACAACATTATCAACCCATCAACATATATACATACATACATAAATTCCTAAACAAAAATAAAACAAAAACGCTTAATTAAATCGTGTACTGATTATACTCGTGTTAATGTTATCAAATTTTTAGTATTTTATTTGAGTTGCCTTAAAAATTTAAAACAAAACCCAAAATAAAATTCATAAATATAAAATAACATGATAATAACGAAAAAAAAAAAAAATGTTTTTGGTTATGTTCAATGAATTTTAATTAAAATAAATAAAATATGTATCTACTACAAAAATAATAATCATCATAATAGTGAAATTAGCTGCTTGCTTTGTGCTTTATATTTTGCTATTACTACGCTTCTTTATTACAAATAAATTAATTAATATTATAACTGATAACTATCAAAACATAATAAATCCAATAATTATTATTTTTTTAATTATTTTAATTAATTGTATGTTTTGTAGGTGGAGAATTGGGATTTATGTCTGTATATTTACATATAGAGATTTATGGTAATTATATTCATCCAATTATGTGGTTTCGATTTCCGAAACAAAAACGGTGACAATTAGCTGTAGTTCTGCTATAACCAAAATTTCGCCACATTTCGGTTTCACAATTTTTGTTTTATTTAATTTTGAGTTTATTTCACTTGAACAAAAACGAAATTTAATTTTAATATGTACTAAGTTATAATAAACATACTTTGTGCAGTTGTTTTGTAAAAAATAAAACTATGCGTAGTTGCGACAGATACAACTGCTTGTGTGTTTAGTTTGCTCAGGTCAATGTAACACAGGTAATATAATATATTCTTTGGAACGAAGACTATGTAGTTTGTAAACTAATTTTAGTATGCGCTGACGATAGTTTAATATTTTCGAGATTGATGCATTTGATATGCTAATGCTATCGATATACTGTCGATAAACACTATGGAAAAATATTATATAAAATTAAATTCGGGTTGACCAATATAACTTTTTTTCCTAAATTCAATTTTGTTTCTTTGGCGCCGTCATGCTAAGTTTATGACATAGGAACATAGGAAGATTGAGAGTGTGACAAATTATTTAAAATATCACAAGCCCCGCCTATTACTTCCATGCTCTAGTTGAAAAATTTCTTACTTTTGATCAAAGTAGGCTAGTAGGCGCGGCTGGTGACATTTTAAATAATTTGGTTGGTCGTGTCACACTCCCTATCTTCCTATGTTCCTATGTCATAAACTCAGCATCAGACTAGTTGTGGCAGTTTGAATAATAAGTAATCAACAGAGCAGCATGAAGACAACATCCAAATTTAGCTTATCTCCTTTTTAGTGCTTTTACCATATTATACCTGGCCAAAATGAAAATATATATTCTTTAAAGGAAGTCCCGGGAAAGAAGGTTTTGGCGTATGAATCAAATATTTCTCAAAATCGCATTCAGATTATTCTCGTTCACTTTAATGGATTATCGAAATATTTAGTTTAAAAAATTCATAACTTATGAACATGACACCCAATCAAAGAAATCGTACGTTACGTCTCGCCTTAGATAATATTATAAAGAATAGGTGTTGTAAAGTTGGTTTAGCATCTGGTGGGGGGGTGGGGGGACCAAACTTGATTAGATTAATCTACTAGCTCCGTAACCTTCCAGTCGGATGGGCATCACGTGAGCTGTTCTGGTCATGAATTAGGCAGCTGCGTGATGGGTACAATTGTGTAAGGGGTAACCTGATCACAATTCACAAGTGTACGTGCTGCCTCCTCGCAGCAACCACTGGTAACTGAAACCATTAGGCAGTATGTGGCCTTTTGGGACAGGCTAAAGTACGGCGCTAAAGGAGGAAACCTTAACAAAATACCCTAATCTAAGGTGGAACAGCATATGCCGAAGGATGAATGGCTGATAGGTTAATCAGTACGAAGTATGCGAAATCTGGATACCAGGCACCCTCCAGTTTTATTTAGCCTTCCTGTAGTAAAGCTGGGTGACCTAAAGGTGACTTTCCATTCCAAGCAACTCGTAAGAGTAAATCAAAACGGTACACGGGGCAGGGCTAGGAATATACGGTAGTGGGACTACCTAACGGTAACAACGCACGCACTAAATGAAGTAACTCCTTGTAACAATAGTTGAACAAACCGTTAATTCAACCTTCTCAGGAAAAAGGGAACAAAAGGGGAAAGTGCGAGTGGAAGGGCTCGCAACATCTAACATGTTCACCACAGGACGTGCGGTATTTACGGTTTATTCGAGATTGGATTCTGCGAAATGCTTAACAGTAACCGCATATATTTTGCCCAAAATTGCGACATTAAGTGGTGCCACGAACAGTTGCTGTTACATTCAAGGATATAAGATCAATGATTTACCGTTCGCACATTTCGACAAAAAACAGGAAATCGACATCCTCTTGGATACGGATTATTTTTTCTATGTATTAGCCGCTAATCACGTTTCACTATCATCTAACATAGTAGCACAAGAAACCTTGTTCGGTTATATGTAGTTGCCGGCAGGCCGGAGGATATATCAAATGAGGAAAGTAAATGGAGACCGTACCATAATTTCAACGCCATCATTGCGAAAGATCAAAGTCTAGAAAAATTACTTCGGAAATTTTGAGAGCAGGAAACGATATTAGAGGAAACACCTAGAACAACGGAAGAAGAGCTATGTGAAACGATGTCTACAACAACAACTACAAAGAACCCTGAGGGGAGATTTGTTGTTCAACTGCCCTTAAAATCTAAGGCAAGTCCATTAGGAGATTCGTACACGGTAGCTTTACAGAGGTTGTTATCAATGGAATGGAAAATGAGTCGAAACCCAGACCTCAAGAGTATGTACATCGAATTCTTGAAGGAATATGAAGGTCTTGGGCACATGAAATTGTTGCAACTAGAAGAAATTAAGGCCAAGGGTTCGGTAGTGTATTACTTGCCCCATCACGGTATTTTGCGAGAGAATAGCTTAACGACAAAACTGCGCATCGTTTTCGACGGGTCGGCTAGTTCGTCAAACGGTACGAGTTTAAACGACAATTTATTGATCGGTTCGAGGCTACAAGACACATTATGGGCCGTTTTGCTAAGCTTTAGATCGTTCAAGATTGCAATATGTGCCGACATTGTAAAAATGTATTGCCAGATTCTAATGGATTCCAGGCAAACACCCTTACAACGTATCCTGTGGCGTAATTCACCTTCTCAACCTATTGACCATTACGAGTTATTAACCGTAACTTATGGAACATCTTCGGCACTATTTTTAGCAGTGATGGTTTTGTTTCAAATCGCCGATGACTGTGAATTAACACATCCAAAAGTATCAAAGGTCATTAGGAAAAACTTTTACATTGACGACGTATTAACCGGCGCAGACGATGAAGAAGAAGAACTAATTTTAAAAAATCAGTTGCTGACGGTGTTTGACGAATGTGGATTCTCTCTTACGAAGTGGCGGTCGAACATCTCAAAATTAAGTGATGATAACGGATTGACTCAAATAACTGAGGAAGGTCGAGTGGCTCAAGTGTTAGGGTTGTATAGGGAAACTCAAAAGGATTAATTCTCTTTCAAAAGTTTGAACTTAGAAGATATAGCATATATACAAAAAGAGGAGTTTTGTCAGTTGCTTCCCGAATTGTTGACCCCTTTGGGGTGATTGAGCCCTTTCACTGTGTTGATAAAAGTGTTTATGCAAGGTCTATGGCTAAGAAAACTATCATGGGATGAACGGTTATCTCAAGAACTTCAAACTGCTTGGACAAATATTCAAATTCAATTTAAATTATTAAATAAAATAGAAATTCCCAGATATGTTTCCAATTTCCATGCAAACTACCAAATCCACGGATTTAGCGATGCAAGTGAAGTGGCTTATTCTGCAGCCGTTTAAGTTCGTGTACTAAAGGATAATCACTTCTCAGCAACACTACTAACATCGAAAAGCAAGGTCGCTCCTATCCAGCCTGTCAGTCTACCAAGACTATAGAACTGTGCCTAGCACATCTGCTCAAAAAACTGGTAGATCGAGTAATGAAGGCGCTTGAGGTGTCAAATATTAAGGTGTATATGTAGAGTGATTCGATGTAGTTCTATCATGGCTATCAAACCATCCTGGAAATGGAAAACATATGTAGCGAACCGTGTTGCTTCAAGCCATCAACTTCTTCCAGAGTCGATATGGAGACACGTGAAGGGCAGAGGGAAGCCTGCTGATTTAGCGACTCGAGGAATTTCAGTCGAAAAATTAGTTTCAAATGATTTTTTTTTTTTTTTATAAATTTTTTAATTGGGTGCAGAGCGGACTTATTAACGGTCCTAGCTCCTTGTAACTGTCAAAGCTTCTGCACCCAATGCGCGATCCTGCAAGTAAAGATTAATAGCTACCTTAAATTTATTCATTTTATATTCCTTCGGAAATTTGAAATGAATTAGCGAATTCTACTTTTTTGATGTTCGGTATATAAATTCGCGCTTGATTTCTTTCAGTTCGAGGTTTCAGGAGCTTCACCGTAAACCTATGTGCATTGGTTGTTCCTCTTGTTACTCTTGTTGTTGTAACGAATGGTGGTATTTTTTCCGATAGTTCTGCAGAACATTTACCATGTAAGCATGTGTAGAAGACGCAGAGTTCTGCAACATCTCTGCGATGCTGTAAGCTGTCTAATTCTTGAGTAAGTCTGGGATTCCGTATTATTCTGATAGCGCGGCGTTGAACCCTGTCCAATAAGTGGAGGGTGGTACCAGACGCACCTCCCCAAACTTGACAGCAATACTCTATACATGGTCGGATGAAGGTTTTATATATCTGGAGAACTTGATGCGATTTGAAAAACCTTCTGCATCGACTCAGGAACCCGAGTTTTTTTGAAGCTGATTTAGCCAATGCAATAATGTGTTCATTCCATTTGAGTTTGTTACTTATTTGAACACCAAGCAGTCGAATTGAGTCGCAACCCACAAGGATATGGTTTTTTACCACAAATGGGTAGTCGTTGCGACTTTTTTTACGTGTGCATATTTGTTTCTTTTTCTCGTTAAATTGTACTAAGTTGTTGTTACCCCACTCAAATATTGTACTTAAATCGGAATTAAGAGACGTTTTTGTGGTAGAATGGACCAAGTTTACTGTCAAAGGCGGAAAATCAGTTGCCAATAAATCCAACAATTGGAGAAGCACTTTAAGAACCTCATGTGGGGAGCGGGACGAAATTCCTTCACGTTAATATAAATACAGTTGAAGTTCATCCAATTTGTATGTTATTTGATACAATTTCAAGTTGGACCAAAATAATGCGTGCGATGGCTTATATTACCAATTACCATCAAATTCGAGACTAAGGGCATTAGTACCGTTTATTGATACATCCGAAACGTTACGCGTAGGTGGTCGGCTGCAAAATTTAAAATGTGCTTATAATATAAAACACCCAATCATCGTGCCAAAGGGACATATAATAGGAAAACTTATCTTAAATTATTTACATCGGAAATATTTTAACTCGGGTCCATCTTTATTAACGGCGTTGTCTCGTTAGAAATACTGGATATTGGGTGTCCGCACGGCTAGTCGCAGCATTTGTCAAAAATGTATCGTTTGTTTTCGTCACTCGACTTTGCACAACAAATGGGTAGCTTACCAGAATCAGGAATTACAGTCGGTCGTCCGTTTTCTATAATGGGAGTAGATTACACTTTCTATAGTAGGAGTAGATTATGCCGTACATAAATTGATAAATTTTGAGCTATTGTACGAAATAGTTTTACCCCTATATTAAAATTGGCCAAGAACAATCGATTAAATGCGGCCGATCGGCTTTTGAAAGTAGCCCGCCTAGCAATGTTGAGTTATAGGATGTAAAAGCATTAACGCATAAAATAAATGCAGACGTTTTCCTAGAAACCGATTTTCCATTTATGAATAAATTCGCCCAAGGCGAAACAGATTAAGTAAAATTTGATAATTTTAGAGTAGGAGTAGAAAAAATTTTAATATTAGTTTTTCACTAGTGGAGTCTTAAGCTTTAACGCTCATCATCGTTTGGTAACCGCTGATGGCAAATTTGGTCAAACTTAAGCGAGTTCGCCTTGCCGCCCCTGCTGCATATTTTTGATTTACAATGATGAGAAAAATATAAAATAACAAATTATTAATTAAAATAATAAAATTATAATAATTTAACAGTTTTAATTGAAAAATAACCAAGCCACGTGGCATGCTCGTGGCAGAAATGAAAAAAATACTCATTTGAAAAATGCTGAAATTTTATTATTAATTTATAATTTGAATTATTTATATTACTTCTTATTAATTTAAATCAAAAATTTGATATTCATAAATGGAAAATCTGTATCTATTAAAACGTCTTAAGATCCCAGTTCTATACTTGCTTGAGCGTCAAAAAGAAAACAAACTAAACGACTTTGGCGTAGGTTACATATACATAGTTCAAGTTGTACAAATTATTATTGTAACCTTCATTTTCAAATATCATACCCTTCCGATACATATGGAGACATTAAGACATGTTAAATTAGTGATTTTCCAAACATAAAAAAAGCAGGGCTCGGCTCGGCCGAGCCGGCCCTACTGTACTATTTAAAGCAATATTTCTCTTTTTAACAAAATCTATAAGAAATATTTTAACATTAACAAATACACTGCGCAAATTAAAAAACGGAACAGAAATTTTCTTCGAAAAAATTCCCAGATATGAACGCTTGTATCTTGGTGAAATAACACCTTTCAGAAAAAAATTTTTGTTTCTAGTTGAAGGAAATTTTGTTTTCTTTTCGATACAGGAAACCGTTTTAATTTATTTTGTTTTTTTATGACTTTTTTGAGTAAAACAAAAGGTGTCTAAAAAAAAAAAAAAAATTTGCTGCTGTTTGAAACTGTAGACGAACTTGCTCGATATTTCATTCAAAAATCCAAGTCAGACATTTTATAGAGAATTTAGAAACCTTGCAAAATGATACTATGAAAATTTCTGTGCGGCCACTCCTTGTCGAGTTATTGAAGTTTTACTGTGTTAAATTTTTAGTGTTAAAGTCACTTAACATTTTATCGTAGAGTGCTAAGTTTACAAGATAAAAAAATTTACTTCTACGCTTTTTGATACGTTTTCTCTAAAACTTCAATAACTCGACAAGGAGTGGCCGCACAGAAATTTTCCTAGTATAATTTTACAAGGTTTCTAAATTCTCTATAAAATGTCTGACTTGGATTTTTGAATGAAATATCGAGCAAGTTCGTCTACAGTTTCAAACAGCAGCAAATTTTTTTTTTTTGTTAGACTCCTTTTGTTTTACTCAAAAAAGTCATAAAAAAACAAAATAAATTAAAACGGTTTCCTGTATCGAAAAGAAAACAAAATTTCCTTCAACTAGAAACAAAAATTTTTTTCTGAAAGGTGTTATTTCACCAAGATACAAGCGTTCAAATCTGGGTATTTTTTCGAAGAAAATTTCTGTTCCGTTTTTTAATTGGCGCAATGTACAAATAAAACAACTTTCTTAATTAGTATCAAAATAATTTCAATAACATTTTTATTCAATAAATAAATATAAAATAAAATGTAACATAATTACCTTTAACATTACAATGTTTCGTCACAGTTTTCTTTATTGTTCAATAATTTTTGATTAAAAACATTCTGCGATCCGTTCGTTTATAAAACGCACTAATTTAACATAATCATTTTAAGTTTCATTATGGTAAACTTTTGAAATGAAATAAATTACTTTATAATTTTCGATCGTTTTCAGCCCGAGATCGGCACGACAAAGCTCGAGCCCGGCCCGGCAAATTTATTATTAAAACCAAAAAAACCGAGGCGGCCCGACTCCATTACTGACGTTTTACATAGATGTATATATTTTTATAATCGTTAATTCACCCCAATGTCTATAAATCTTCTTACAAACATTCAACATCAAATCGTTTGGTTTTTCAATATAGAAAACCCACTAAGTTTAAAATGTTTGTTCTAATTATAGTTTCACCCAAAAATTTAATATTTCCAATAAATAAAACCATTAAATGCCATATTGTCAAAGTGCGGTACCAAAAACGTAACCAAGTAGCCTTTTTTAACAGCTGCATTCGCTCATAACGGTAACTTCGTGGTCGTGGTTAGAACCGATTCATCATTAAGCATCAGACAAACGTGTAAAAAAAACATAGTTCCAACGAAAGTTTAGTGAGAATATACATATCAGCTGGTGTGATTGCATATGAATTGAATCATTCATGCTCCCTCAGGCTTTACTATACCTAACCCCATATGGAGAATATTGTGTGTAACGACAGTTACAGCTTCAGCTTATTTGATCGCCAAACTAGAGACTGGTTTGACGGTAATTATAATAAGCAAACAATTATTATAATCGACACTATTTTGGATTTCTTTGTAATAAGGAGTAAAATGAACAAAATTAAAAAATAAATTTCGATAAGGTCCAGTATATGGTACCAATAAAATGAAGGTAACATTAAATCTTACAACTTAAACTAAAGACGAATTTACGTTAAATATATGGTTAAAAAGCTAGAATTAAGTCAAATATGAAACTAGTTATTACCTCGAACTACTTTTATTGACAAACTTTCACTGCGTAAAAGTTGAAGAGACCTCGCCTAATAGGCAAATTTTAAGAACGATTCGAAAAATTTCTGCATATAAGTGAAACTGCGAGAGAAAATTTGGAATTTTCGTGAAACTTTGCTTTCAGATCAGAATAATTAATAGTCGTACAGCTTAAGGAGATTCCCGGCGTTCAAAAATAATTTGATTGTTCTCGCAATGATTTACTGTAAGAAATTAACCTTCAAACAAAAGTGATTAATTCCCTTCTTCGAGGCACATTGCGGTGATCTTAGAACATAATAAAATCCCTCTTGCGTAGCCCTTATGGGAATTGGCAATAATTTCATTTTTATGTACAGTCAGAAACATTCAGATGTATACGGCTCATAATTAGAGGGAAATTTAAAGATAAAGTTAAAAACCAAACAGAAGATATCATATTTAAAATTTTATTTTTTATCAATAATGTTATCACATATACAAATTTACTTCATATTTATGTATTTTTAAAATAAAAAAAGTAAGAAAAAAAAAAAGTGTTTCGTTGATTTTAATTTGCCGTATACATCTGAATGTTTCTGACTGTATAACAATAAGAATACAAGCCTAAAACCGCATGTATTCTGATAAAATTTTCCTGAATCGGTATTATAACTCGGTAACTCTCCAGTTTTTTCTAGTACAACGAATATATGATATTTATAGAATATCCAGAAATTCGTCAGTCTTCCGAATATCGGTACACGGTGCAAATCAGTTTAATTTGTTAATAAGGGTATTCTCTGATAACTTTAAAATTGATCTGGAACTTCCAGATTGTCCGAGCTGTCATTAATTTGGTAAAGGTATTCTCTACAGAATGCATTTGCTTAGATGTAAAAAAGATGATTGGTATAAGAAAATGCTCATATTTCTGTATTAAATACGGAACAAACCCCATATTCATTTATTAAAAAGGTTCCTTAAGCGATTAAAACAAAAAAACTTATTATGGTTTTTCGATTAGACTCGATTTCGCTTGTTCCGTTCACTGGTAGAGAACGGAAACAAACGTAAAATCTCGATCAGAAACAAACAAACATTTATTATTGCAAACACAAGCAAAATCAAAATATCAAATTTCAAGTAAATCTAGTTGTTCAACTCGGAAAATTTTTGTGGTTTACTTGCAAGCAAACTTTTATTTTTTTTGAAATTTCGAAATTGTTTGGAATTTATTTCGTTTTGAATTTTTGTTAGTTTGGATTCATTGAAATCACTGATAATATATCTAAAAATAAATAATACATCTCTTAATAAAATGTATATAAATTATAATGATATCAAAATGTTATTAAAAATCTAACCTATCTAGAATGGTGGTGATTAAGTTAATCGAGGTTTAGCTCTAAATTTTATGTTCCAATTTTCAGAGATAATTCAATGAACTAGCAAGTGCAATCCCGGGATCCAGGATATTTGTCAAATCCCTTGATCCCAGTCTTTTAAGCCGTTGAAATCTTGGGATCCCGGTTCTTTTATGAAATCCTGGTCTTTTTGTTAATTCCAAAATCCCCAAATCCCTGACAAAAAGTCAATACCAAAATCCAAAACCCCGGTATTACGTTATATATAATACCGGGATTGCATTCCCTACATTGAACATTAACCAAATAAGCGATATTTGATCAAAAATTTATTGGTTTAAGTGAAGTTTTGAAAGCATTTCCACATGCAAAACATTTCGTGTTTTTGAAAAAGGTTCGAGTTCGTAAAAGCCATCAAAATAGTAAATTAAAAATTTCACATTATCAAAATTCGCTCGACAAATAAAAGAGTATTTTCTTTAAAGATAATTATGTAATTGTACAAAAGTTATAATGCGGCTTTCAAAATTTAATTTTTTTTTTAAATTTTGTCATTGTAGGGAATCCTATGGAAATCAGTGAAATGTTATACCAAAAAAGCTTCTAAAAAATATGTCATCCTGATTATGGCTCTATACTCTAGAAGGCTTTGATTATACACATAATTATTCTTGCTACTTCAAATGACCATTCACTTGAATATATGAGTCCGCTATTCAACGTGCTGTCAACGTTTTTTGCCAATTTGCACCTGCATAACCAACGAGATTGGATTTGCTTTTGACATTGCCAAAAAGCAATGACTTTTACTCTTTGGATACCTTCAATGAACATGTTTCAATTAAGTTCCAGTCGTCTTATTAGCCTATATCACTGGTTTAATTTTAAACAAAACGTGCAGCTCATTTCTTTCCAATATACGAAGCCAGATTTTTATAAATTTCATCTTGAGGATTTTAACTATAGTGGATTGTTTGAGGGATATTTTTTGTGAAATAATTTCAAGTTTGGTTATACAGTAACATGCACCTTTTGAACGTTTACTGCCCATTAACAATCTGTGATATTATTGCAATTTTGTTTTCAACTTTATTTTCGAAAAATGAAGTTGCGGCTACCACACGACATTCCAATTTGCATTATTTTATGCATTAAAAAACTCTGAAAATAAATTCTTTTATGCGTGTCTTAACTAAAAATAAAATTCCACAATATTGCAATCTTTTGCTTTCACTGGAATCTCCCATTTATTTTTTTAAAAGAAGCTCAAATTATCAGGGTGGCAATTTAATTTGCCTGGGCTTTGCTAGAAGACCACAAAAAACGTAAATCCGCAAAAATCTCTATAATTACTATAATACTACTGTGTACTATGTATAATAGCACCCGAATTGGTGTAATTTTAAATAATTGATAATTAACCAGTTTTGGACCCATCAAGGTAGAAAATGCCAAAACATAAAATCGTGTAATAATTACATAATTAAATGTCCAAACGCCATCTACTATAGCCGTGTACTCGTATGTCATTATATTTTACCATTTGTTGCTTGTAAGGTGAGTAACAAATTTCTATATTGAGAATAGTTGACCCACAAAATTTTGCATCGTCAAACGAACCGTACCGTAATTTACACTTTTACTTTACCATAATATATCAAAATTAATGTGCTGACCATTTTAGTAACAAATTATTCATTTATATTGCAAATCCTATAGTCTATTAATATTCATTATCAATCCATCTATACATGAGAAATGGTAATAAATATTTAAAAAAAAATTGTTTGTTACAAAACATTTATTACCACTAATGTCTTATGAATATTGAATCTATTAACTAAGTAGAGGTAACAATAAAAAGAAATAAATTAAGAAATATTTATTTTAATATCGAATCCTTGACAGGTAATTGTTACACTAATTCTCAAATTGTAATTAAAAATAATTTATTAATGTTTTTATTAAATTTTATGTTGCTGTTACAAGAAGGGTTATGTGCGTATATATGTAATTAAATTTGTATGTGATTCAGAATTTTAATTATACAAGGCACTTATTACCTACATACAGGTAGAAAAGGTTAATAATATAATTACATGACGTGTACAAGTTTTTTTTTATGAAAAGGATACATATGTCGTATATTTTTAGTACGCAGGTACATATGTACATAAAGGTGGTAATTGATTAATAGAATTTTTATTTCTCATTCATGTCAAAAAATGTGGTGACTTTTATCCGGGTAATTAAATGTTATTTGTATGTTTAATCCCTTTGCGGCTTGTACCAACCATGATATGGTCGTTAGCCGCTGTAAACCACTCTAAAATGATTGATTGTAATTTATCCTTTTAAAATTTGATTGCCTTTCGGCGACAATAAGTTTTACCAACGAATAAGGAAAAAAAATTGAGATACGTTGTGACGTAGAAATCGACACTTCACTAGTTTCGCTTACTAAATTTTATGTCGCGGCATCGTGTATAATGTTTTTGTCATTTTATTTATCGAAATCGAAATCAATAAAAAATGAAAAATAATGTTAATAAAAAGTGAAATTACTAGTATATAGAATAACGTCATTAATGGAACGTGCGCCTAGGTAATAACAATAAAACCGCGATAATATGCTTTTTCATATATGTATGTACACACGATTTTTATATTATTGCAACATGTGCTGCATTTAATTGCTCAATTGAACGAGGCGCAAAGAAAATATGTTATCACTTTCACTTTATTGGTGCAAAAACATCAATATTTTCATTAAACTTGAGATACATTTGTGCACAAAATCATGCTACCATAAATAAATATTTTTTTACTACACACACACACAATAGAACAAATCAGACACTGTACAGGTATGTATTTGAAATACAAAGAATTCATTTACTAAGAAAAACAAAATCTTTTATCACAACAATGTGAACTTTACAAAGTAAAATGCACAGTTTTAATAATACAAAAAAAAAAAGTTGAATACACAACCGCCAAGAGCAACAACAATGTATCTAAGTACGTACGTATATAAAAATATGGAATTTAAATTGTATCATGTATGCAATTCACATTACTTACAATATAAAATAAATTCCAAACGAATGCATGCCAACAATTTTTTAATTCCACATTCGTACTCTCTCGAGTGCAAACGTTTTCCATGCTTCGTATTAGTTTTTCCATCCTTGATTATTTCATTTTCTTGATTTGTTGGTTGATTTTGTGTACATAATAGTTTTATACGGGTGTATGTAGAGACGGGAAGAAATCTCAACTGCTACTACACAATACATATTTGTATGTGTAAGTAAGTGAAATTAATGAATGAAAATTGAAACGGGAAAACTTCGGAAAAATCTAATATAGTTTTTTGGGTGAAGCTAACATTTTGTTTTGTTTTTGTTGGGGTTAAACTGTGTAGGAAAAAATATGCAAGTCATGGTTGTTTGCTGGTACTTGATTGGCATCGATTATCGAAGAAATGTTGGTGAATGTGCTTTTGTATTCCTTCGTTTTGCAACAAGTTCATGAATGGGCGTTTTAATTTAAATTGGTCGGAAAGTTTTTTATTAGTTACTTTTATAAGCTTTTGTACGTGTTTTATTATTTGGGTATAGTTTACTGAGCAACAAACCGAATACAAAATTTTTTTTGGATATCCGTAGTTGTTAAACCTTCATTTTTAGGTGGTTTTTTATATTAACGGATTGCGTTTAGAAATTGTTTCATGTACAGGTTGAAACGCTCATATGTAATCACATACTACATAATCAAAAAAGGACTTCTAAGCGAATAGCTAGGGAGAGCATGAAACCGGATCAAGAGTTCAGTCTTCAAGAAACATATTTTTGATATTTAGTTTAAATTTCTGTAAATTGTATGACAAACGAAAGCCCTCGTCGTCGCCAGCGCAATTCACAAACGCGTAGATAATCAGCAATTTTGTTTGTGCTAGTGTTGCTGAAGACCTCCATACATAAATTCGTCATGGCTCGTAGCAATTAAACATTAAAAAACTTCTTCATTCAATATTTTGCATATAAGGACTCTAAAGGCTTTCAAGATGCAGTTAGCTGAACAATCAATATCAACTAACAATGGATTATGCCGTACAATTGTCAATTGGGCTATAGCAAAACAAGAACAAAATGTAAATCATCTTTAGAGACGAAGCCCATTTTTATTTTAGAGGGTGTGTGAATAACCAAAACACTCGAATCTGGAGTGAAAAAGATCCAAGAAAACAAGGGGACCTATGCAACCAAAAAATGTGTTGAGGTGGCATTGATGTTACTGTGTTTGGAGATGGATATCGTGTGATGATTAATAACTTTTTAAGAGATGAATTGGAAGCGAATAATGTTGAGAATGTGTGGACTATATTTCAATAGAATTTTGCTAAATGTTATACAGCCACTGCGACACTTGACCTTTTAAAAGAAAATTTTTATAATCGAACAATTTCACTTCAAAAACAGATATTAATTGGGGATTAATTAACAGGTTTAAATCAGGGGTTTCTTGAGGCGATCAAATTATTAGCAAAAGAAAATTTCGAGAAAAAATGTGTGCATAAAAAAATTCAAAGATTGCACAAAATTGTGTTGGGAACACATATACTTCTGTGCCCAAAGAGTAAAACCAGTTTTCAATTGAAATAGTGCGACTAAACCGCACATTATAAATATTTCTTTCTAAGTTGGCAGCATTGTGATAGACATCTGTGACAAATTTTATGTCAAAATATTCATTAGTTTTTACTGTACGCTTGGTTCTGTAAGACGCTAAAAGTGCATTTGATTGATTGATTGATCAGAGTGTACAACCAAGCCTAAGCAAGACTCACGGATGACACCAGGAACTTTAAACGTAACAAAACAGAAGGAAACCGAACCCGGTTCCAGGCCCCTAATTAGTTGATAGTTAGTAAATTTGTTAGTAGTATATTTTTAGTCAATTATACAATTTCAAGTTCATTTACTGCTTAAGTTCTTGGAAAATTGTTTCAGGTTCTTCAAAAATTTCCTAAATTTAAAATCTGTATTAATCCTTAATAATAACTATTGTAAAATTACTCAAGTATAAATTAAATTCTCTGAAATAAATTATAAATTATTCTTTTTGTACTAAAGATAAATTAACATAAATAGTTTATATAACAATAATTAAACCAACTACCATACCGCCCGTCGTGCTATCGCCTCAGCCAATGCCAGCTTGGTCGAGTTTCTCAGGTGATTCAAAACTAAAATCATTTTAACGATTATTTATTAATTTAATAATCTTAATATAAATACAAATATCAACATAAATACCAATACCAATACTAATACTAGAATTAACATTAACATTAATACCAATCTTAACATTAACACCAATACCAATATCCACATCGGTACCAATGTCAACATCGATACCAACATTATAACATTAATGGGGTTTGATTACATCAAAAAATTCATTTCACTAAATTTAACTCAACCTAATTTTAACAAAAATTAATTTAATTTCATTAAATTTAGTGAAACCGAAAACCCAATTTACTGCGCCATTAATTCTTTATTTAAAATTAGCCCTTAATAAATTAAATTCAATTCGGCATCTAAATTAAAAGGACAGCAAATAATTCACTAACTAAATAACCTGAAATTCGAGATACATAAAAAATGGTAATTTTAAATTATGAATATTAAATACTAAATATCTTTTTTATTTTTTAATATTTTAAACTAAAATTCTAAAATAAGTAACTAAAAAATCTGAAACCCATAGAATTTCATTCCCAAATCAATAGCTATTGACTCTAGAAATTACCTCCAAAATCAAAAGTAAAATAAATAATTGCTTATTCTGCTTAAAATCCCACTGCGAAGTAACTTTAATTAGATCTGGAACTCATTAAATAATAATAGCTTTAATTTGTTCATACTAAATTAAATTAATTCACATACTAAAATAGAGAACTCCCCAAAACCGCTTAGCATTGGATCCTTTGCGCAAGGAAAACGTCAGAAAAACTTCAAAAATATTAAAATTTGTAAAAATATTTACGTTTGTATTTCACATACTAAAATAAAAAACTCCTCAACGCCGCTTAGCATTGGTCCTTTTCGCGCAAGGATGACATGAAATTATGTAGATTCTTTTTTGTTTTCATATTTTAGTTATCCAAAATTTATTGGCGTCTCCTCTTTCGATGGGGAAGTTTACTTTGTATTTTTCTGTACTTTTTTTTGAGATTTTTCCGTTCGGGAAAATGATGGTATCCCAAAATTCTTCACCTTAGACGATTAAAAAAATAAATTCTAAATTTTAAATCTCAAATTCCAAATTCCAAACTTCACACTCCAAATCTCAAATTCCAAATTTGCAATTCCAAATTCCAAAATTTAAATATTAGTTTTAAATTTCAAGTTCCAAGCTTCAAATTTCAAATTCCTAATTCCAAATCTCAAATTCCAAATTTCCAATTCCAAATTCTAAATTCTAAATTTCAAATTTTAAATTCCAAATTACAAATCCCAAATTTCAAATTCCAAATTTAAAATTCCAAATCCCAAAATCCAAAATTTCATATTCCTAATTTCAAATTTCAAATCCCAAATTTCAAACTTCAAAGTTCAAATCCCAAATTTCCAATTCCAAATTCCAAATTCCAAATTCCAGATTCCAAATTTCAAATTCCAAATTTCAGATTCCAAATTCAAAATGTTAAATCCTAAATTTCAAATTCAAAATTCTAAATTCCAAATCCCAGACTTCAAAGTCCAATACCCCATATTCCAAATTTTCAATTCCAAATTTCAAATTCCAAATGTTAAATCCTAAATTTTAAATTCTAAATGCTAAATTCCAAATTTTAAATTTAAATTTTAAATCGCAAATTCCAAACTTTAAATTAAAAATTCCTAACTTCTAATTTCAAATTTCAAATTCCAAATCCCAAATTCCAAATGTTAAATTCCAAATTTCAAATCCCACATTATAAATTTTAAATTTCAAATTCTTAATCCCAAATTTCAAACTTCAAACTCCAAATCTCAAATTCCAAATTTCCAATTCCAAATTCCAATTTCAAATTCTAAATTTCAAATTTTAAATTTCAAATTCCAAATTCCAAATTCCAAATTTTAAATTTTAAATCTTAAATTTCAAATTCCAAATTTTAAATTTCTAAAACACAAATCCCAAATTTTAAACTTCAAACTCCAAATCCCAAATTCCAAATTTCCAATTCAAAATGTTAAATCCTAAATTTCCAATTCCAAATGTTAAATCCTAAATTTTAAATTCTAAATGCTAAATTCCAAATTTTAAATTTTAATTTTAAATCGCAAATTCCAAACTTTAAATTACAAATTCCTATAACTTCTAATTTCAAATTTCAAATTCCAAATTCCAAATTTTAAATTCCAAATTTCAAATCCCACATTATAAATTTTAAATTTCAAATTCTTAATCCCAAATTTCAAACTTCAAACTCTAATCTCAAATTCCAAATTTCCAATTCCAAATTCCAATTTCAAATTCTAAATTCCAAATTTTAAATTTCAAATTCCAAATTCCAAATTTTAAATTTTAAATCTTAAATTTCAAATTTCAAATTCCAAATTTTAAATTTCAAAAACACAAATCCCAAATTTTAAACTTCAAACTCCAAATCCCAAATTCCAAATTTCCAATTCAAAATGTTAAATCCTAAATTTCAAATTACAAATTCTAAATTCCAAATTTTAAATTTCAAATCCCAAACTTCAAAGTACAATGCCCCATATTCCAAATTTCCAATTCCAAATTTCAAATTCCAAATGTTAAATCCTAAATTTTAAATTCTAAATGCTAAATTCCAAATTTTAAATTTTAATTTTAAATCGCAAATTCCAAACTTTAAATTACAAATTCCTATAACTTCTAATTTCAAATTTCAAATTCCAAATCCCAAATTCCAAATTATAATTACAAATTTCAAATCCCACATTATAAATTTAAAATTTCAAATTCTTAATCCCAAATTTCAAACTCCAAATCTCAAATTCCAAATTTCCAATTCCAAATTCCAATTTCAAATTCTAAATTCCAAATTTTAAATTTCAAATCCCAAACTTCAAAATCCAATACCCTATATTCCAAATTTCAAATTCCAAATGGTAAATCCTAAATTTTAAATTCTAAATTCCAAATTCTAACTCTCAAATTCCAAACTTTAAATTACAAATTCCTAACTTCTAATTTCAAATTCCAAATCCCAAATTCCAAATTTTAAATTTCAAATTCTAAATTCAAATTTCAAATTTTAAATTCCAAATTTCAAATCCCACATTCTAAATTTTAAATTTCAAATTCTAAATCCCAAATTTCAAACTTCAAACTCCAAATTTCAAATACCAAATTTCCAATTCCAAATTTCAAATTCTAAATTCCAAATTTTAAATTTCAAATTCCAAATTTCAAATTCCAAATTTCAAATTTCAAATTCCAAATTCAAAATTTTAAATTTGAAATCCTAAATTTCAAATTCCAAATTTTAAATTTCAAAAACACAAATCCCAAATTTCAAACTCCAAATCTCAAATTCCAATTCCAAATTCCAAATTTTAACTTTCAAATTCCAAATTCCAAATATCAAATTTCAAATTTCAAATTTAAATAAAAATTTCAAATTCCACATTCCAAATATCAAATTTCAAATTCCAAATCCCAAAATCTAAAATTTCATATTCTATATTTCATATTTTAATTTCAAATTTTAAATTTCAAATTTGAAATTCTAAAATTTCAAAATTCAAAATTTCAAATTTTGTTACACACTTAATTTTAAATTAAACATTAAATGTTATTCTATTTAATATGTCATAACTCTTGTTTATATAGTGTTTTTATTTTAATTTTATATAATTTGTATTAATGTACGACATTTTTTTTTATTTTTTTACAACTATTCTTAAAACGATAAAAAACCTATGTGAGATCGTTAATAAATGTAAATAAATAAATTAATTAAATTCCAAATTTCAAATCTAAAATCTTAAATTGAAAATTTTAAGTTTCAAGTTTGAAATTCCAAATTTCAAATTCCAAATTTCAAATTTCAAATTTCAAATCCGGAATTCCAAATTCCAAACTTCAAGCTTCAAATTTCAAATTCCAAACTCCAAACCTCAAATTCAAAATTTCAAATTTCAAATCCCAAACTTCAAATTTTATATTCGGTCAACGCAAACATACTTTTACTTGTGAGTATTTCATGTAGAAGAAACAATAACAACATGATCGTGCTCAATGCCCTTGTAAAGCAAAACATCAAATAAATTATAATACCTATAAAGGTCTTCGCTGTCAAAAAACGGCGATAGATAGATTAAATCTTAAGATGCTACTAGTGGTTTTTTTAAATTTTTTTTTTGTTGTATCGAAACAAAAATATAAACAAAAGCAAAAAACACGAATCAAACTTTCAACTAGACGTGAATTATAAAAAAAATTAATTTTATTTTTGATTTATTTACCAAAAATTAAAAATTGTTAAAGCTGACATCTTTAGAAGTTATCCCGAACTATGTTTTCACTTATTAAATAATACTGCATTACCGATAAATCTGCCAATATCATTGACCGCAAGTTTACTATGGAAAAGTGTCATAATGTCCTTTATAGAGTATTATAATTTATTTGCAAAAAACGAACAAACTATGCATGCAAAATACGACGTTTATGTACAACACAAAACCAACGAAAATTCTTCCTATGAAGGACGAGCAATACATCCAAAATACTAGCAAGATTCTTCAACAATATAATAGTAAATATTTATACACACACACACACATCTATCAAAAATGACATCCAACTCAACATATTATTTTTTATACACATGTAATGTAATGAAATTCAAAACAACATGTAAAGTATTTACCTAGAAATTTGATACAATGGCTGCGGTCGAATTCTCGGGTAAATCATTTACTGCGGTAAATTTAGATTTTTAATGTTCGTTTTCTGTTAAATTACGCATTTTTTTCTATTTTTTACTCGTTCAATTCTTATAACAATAAAGAATAAACTATCTAAACGTAAAAGATTTACCTTTTTTTATTTCCCTTACTCTCCAGCAAAAAAAGGTAAATGCATTTACCGAATTTTGCGGATTTACTCGAGAATTCGACCGCAGCCAATAACATACAATATTTATTCCGATAGAAACAATTCAACTAAGCCGAGCAATATATGTATGATCACAAGAAATACAAGAAAATGTTGTTGTTGCATTGTACGTTTCCCATTCACATCACAAACATATACAAACATAAATTATTATTATGTTGCTACTTTTTGATGTACATATTTCCATAACCGATACATTGTATTAAAATTTGGCATGCATAAGTAAATAATTGCTTATGTATTGCGTATGGTTTTTCCTGTATTCGACTCAAACACACTCGATTATATGAAGTATAAGAATCCCACTTGAATCAAACATACGTCCATTTACTCTGCGTACACACAAACACACTTGTGGCAAACAAACAATTTCCAGTTTTATACCACACATAGAAACAACTATTAAGAAGAGTAGAAAAAACAGAATAGATTAATATGATCTACAAATGAGTATGTATTGACTAGAAATATTTAACTGCATATCACACAACTCTCAAATCAAAATCATATATAATCAAATAAAAGAACCAGCAAACAAAATGTGTTTACACAATTCATATCACATATATATTGACCAATACATGATTGTATATAGTATGAAAATACCTGTCTAATGGTACCTGGACAGTACCGTTCTACCTGTACGACGTTAAAAGTGCATTCGGTGATTTTTACAATGTCTAATTATATTGAGCAAAAAAGTTGCATTAAATTTTGTTTGCGGAATGAAATTTCGGGTGCAGAAACGTTAAGGATGTTGCAGAAAGCCTTCGGGGCCATGCTTTGTCGGAAAGGAATGTTTACAAGTGGTATAAACAGTACAAGGAAGGTCGTGAACATGTTGAAAGTTTTCATCGATTATCGTGGTGTTGTCCATTCAGAATTCCTTCCACCCGGTCAAATCGTCAACAAACAGTATTATTTGAGTGATAAGCGTTCTTTGTGAGAAGCTATTCGCAAGAAGAGGCCAGAATTATGGGCAGACAATTCTTGGTATTTGCACCACGATAATATACCTTCTCGCACTCGTTCTTCGTGACTTTTTCGCCAAAAATTCGGTAAAAAAAATTAAGTAAATCGAAGTAACTTACATAAGAAAATGCTTGATTAATAAGTGTAGGTAAAATATTAATGGGCTTACCGTCTTACCGATAATAAATAGATTTAATGAAATTTTTAAATTTCGCTACACCGATTTCAAATTTTGTACTATAATTTGAGTGGGATATATTTCTATCACTCCTTTAATCATCTTTTTAATTTTTTTTTTTAAATTTGTAGTTCAATAGCTAATTGTGTGGCTTCTACAATCACGTAGCCTCAATAATGATTTGGGAGTTTTGTTTTATTAAAATAAAAAAAATAATGGTACTGCTTCTTCTAGATTTTTTACATGAACATGAATTAGTATATTATATGCTGTATACAAAACATCTACTTAAAGGAAACTGCCTAAAATTTCGAAACATAAATAAGGTAAATAGCTTCATCTACTTTCTAAACATAATATGTACTTGTATATGCGATATTGTTTCACGTCTAAGTGTATTTTATATAAATGCAACAGCAAAAAAAATGCATTCTACGCAACACTGCACCAATACAATAATCCTCCATAAATAGGAATAATTAATAAGTATATAGACCAATAATTACGTAATAACATAATTCAAGTTCATTGACCCACATAAAAAGAAATATCAAATACGTGATGATTGATACTATATTATACTATATAGATATGTATGAATACTATCGAGCTATTGGGTATTGAAATTTACAAAAATTTTCATTTATAGATTGACGCAAAAAATAACTATACAACCAAAGCAGACATTGCTGCAGAACAGAAATGGTTTTTTGTTCCATTCTATGGACTTTATTAGTGATGGTGACCTAATTATATTTGATCACTGCCACTGGCCATACAATAGGAGTTTCAATTTCAAATGACACTGACAAATTTCTTGTAGGGTTCTTCATCTTTGCACAACGTAAAAACTACAGAAATGGTCTAAAATTTACATATAACTTAGATACTGGTGATAAAATCAACTAATAATCCCACTCCACAGCCGATGAACTCAAATATCCTCCAACTAAGAGATTATATAGGATATTTTTAATTCCTAATTTGAATTACCTACATTTAGTACCAAAAAGCTACACACAAATTTAATATTTGCTAATTACCCCCTTTCCGTACAATATTATATAATCAATGCACCACAAAACACAATTTTGTGCATAAATACTTATTTACGAGTTGAAATTGAAATTAGCAAATTAAATTTATAAACTTTAATTTTTAATAATTAATATTTCTTACTATTAATTTAGAAATAATAACTTAATCACAATTTTTTGTTTTATTTATATCTACACCAATTAAATAAATGAATGATTTAAGAATGTCAGACACTCGTTATTACAAATCAAAATTTTATTAGTTTTTCCAATCAGTTCATAACATTTTTCCCAGTCCGGTGCCATATATTTGGTACCATTTTCAGAAGAAATGGATTTTTAATGAGTTTACACATTGCGCGTTGTACAGATCCGATTGAAAAATTGGGTCAAAATTTTGTTTGAAGTCACCAAATTATCAAAAACAAAAATAAATTCAAAATTAAGCGCGCGTTTTTTAATTTAGTAAAATACTGTTCAAAACAAAAAAAAAACAATGCTTAATTATGGAATCGTGCAAAATAGTCAAAAACCGCACTCCACCAAATATAACCAACGGAAACCTAACCACCAATTTTTTTTTTTTTGTAAGTATAAATTGTATCAGTTATTTTCAATTAGATATTAAAATATTTCGTATTAAAATCACGTACCAGCTAGCTGTGCTACCTTTATCGTCGCACCCAGAACAAACACAGAAGCAGAAGAGTACAGGTGGTATTTGGTGTATGTATACTATTAGTGTACTGTTTACCAATGTACATTTTTGTTGTATACATTAATTTACCCAATCATAATTTTTTTTTTGGGGTTATCATGGTGTTGTTACTCATGGTGTTGTTGAATATTTGCATATACACCCGTACACGTAAAAAGCAAATAACATGATTTTATAACTTTAGTGTCTCGATGGTTGATATATTATTTGAATTGCTCTGGTAAAATACGTGATCTACAAGTATTGAAGGTTAAAAAATAAAAGAAATACATTTGTAACTTTTACTGCTTTTTTGAAGAAAAATGAGCGATATAAAAAAATAAATTGTTATAAATTATAGGTATTTTGGTTGTTAAAGTTTATCAATAAATTACAATATTTATTAAACTACTTTATATTATAAACTGTTATGATACTACAGTTATGATAAATAATATGGTACAAAGTCGAAAATGTATTAATAAAAAATAAAAACTGATTAAAAAAAAAATAATTGGAGCGAATTAAATTATTTTTAACAATTTTTGTTTGTCATTTTTAAATAAATATACAAATGAACAAACGAACGTACAACGGCTATTTTCATTAAATAATTATTTATTAAAACCTTTTTAAAATGAAAATAAATAAATTAAAAATGTAATTTAATTACAATTAATATTTAAAATTAGTTATTATTATATTTATAGATTTTTATTTCAGCAATTAAATTATCCAGCTTATTTATTGTGTTGTAATGAAAATATGCGTGATACTTTAAAATGGACAATGTAAATAACACTTAATACTAACGGAATAATTCAATCATTTTTTTCATTATTAATTTTAGATTAAAATTTATTTCGTAATATATTTTTGTAACATTATTTGTAAAATGAAAGTCGCCATTGCATACCTAATCCACAAATCAGTAAAATCAGACTTAAAGGCAAAAAGTGTAGATCTAAGACAGACCAATAGACCTAAACGGAAACTAAAAATAATGAGATGACTTCTGTAGCATTCATCTGCGCATTCTACTTGTAAACTGTTATAAAAGAATGAAAAAATGTTTGTTGTATACAAAATAGTTTTTCAAAACCTTCAACCAGATCATTTTAGCGAAGCGCTAGAGCGAGAAAGATGCCTTATATCCCCGCTATTTTGTCTGTTAACAAGTATTAAGTCAAAAAGTACTTATCCGATTTTAATGAAACAAAGACCGACTTATAGACCTTGATCAGATAAGAAAAAAGCGGTATGGCTAAGATCTTTAGGCGGTCGGATTCCAAAGTTATAGACGCGTAAAGATTTTCCTTTGCAATACATACATGAAAAAAGCAAAAACCATAAAAGTACAATAGGATACTACGTTCAAAATCTTTTTTTTCCTTTGAATGAATGAATGGAAATGTTTTTTTCTCAAATCGGATAAAATACGTCAGTTTTCTGGTTTGTTATCTGTCAGCAAAATGAAGTATTCCACGACACTACATCGTTGCTAGGCAACTTACTAAAAACAGTACTGGAAAGTATTCCTTGCCTAGGCAGAGAATACTTTCTAGTACTGATTATCATCTGTTTTTAAGAAATACATGATATAATGTATAATCGCACGCGATTGTTATAATTCTAAGGTAACTTTGATAGTGAAATCTATTGAAAATATAAATTGGAAAATTTTGCGTATTTTAAAGAATATAATGAATAAAATGGATAATCTGATATACTGCCGATTAGAGAAAAAATCGTATGTGCAACTCGTGGAAAAACTATAATTCCCGGACTCTTATGGTTGCTGGAACTCGGCTGACGCCTCGTCCCAGCAACTTCCATACTCGTCCGGGAATATATCGTTTTTCCTACACGTTACACAATATACTATTGTTTGAATGTACATATGTAGTTACACATGCAAGTCCAAGTATTACGTAATAGAAAAGTTTTTTTTATTTACACTTCTTTATTTAGGATTGGTGCCTAATGGTATATGTAGAATGTAGATATTATATAGACGGCATTGTTGAGATGCCGGTAATGCGATTACATCATGTAATGGGTTTCCTACTTTTTTCATTATATTAATACTCGTACATGGAATTGTTAACATGCCGGTATTATGTTTACGGGGTAGAACTGGTTACAAATACCCAGTAGGTACAAGATTATTTTAGCAAAGCAATCATTTTTTTATACAGCATAAATATTAAAAATGTTGATCACCAACAAACAACATTTTGTGATATTTAAGTTATTATATGAAGAACCATAAATTTAACGATTTTATAAAATTTGTAAAATCCTTAATTCATTCTTCTACTATTAAAATTTCTAAACTCCAAAATTCTTAAATTTTATAAAATTCTTATTTAACCCTTTAATGCATGATTTTTTCTTTTTAATTGAAATATTTTTTTTCTTATAAAGATGTGTTTGGTTGAAACGAATTTCATAGTAAAAATGGTTGGAAGCAGCTAGTTTTCCCAGAAAATTGATTTTATGACATGAGGCCTATTTGCATTGTGGTATAAAATTTAAATATTTTTTCATTTATAACGATTTTTAATAAAGAGACAATTCGTTCAAAATTAAAATAAATTTTAAAACAATTTTCTTATTTATAAAAAATTACATAAATGTAAATGTATGTTTACTACGAACTGTATGCAAAACATCGACTAACTAATTCTAAATGGCGATTTTATTTTCTAAACGCAGAAAAAAACAAAAAAATGTGTGAAACGGGAGAGAAAAACAAATGAACAACAGATATACGAAACAAAACAGAAAAAATATGCTCAAATGTAGATGCAGTTCAAATTAGAATAACATGATGCAGATATGCTACAGTATGCATTAAAGGGTTAAGCTTCTAAGGGATTTCGGCTTTTCGCTTTCTAAATTCCTGACACTTAGAGTGAAATATAGAGTGAAGTTCAGGGTTAGTTTTAGAGAGGATTTTCCAGTGAATTTTAGGGTGATTTCTAGGGTAGGTTGAATTAAATTGTATATTTTAGAGTGAATTTTAAGTAAAATTTTAGGGCTAATTTTAGCGTGCCTTGTAGGTTGAATTTAAAAGTGAATTTTAGAATTAATTTGTCGTAATTTTAGGAAGATTTTTAAAGTAAATTTAATTTATTATGAATTTAATGGAGGATTCAATTGATTTGGGGTGAATTTTAGGATGAACTTCAAGTCCCACAATCCAAATTCCAAATTTCAAATCCTTAATTTCAAATTTCAAATCCCAAATTCCAAAATTTCATATTCCTAATTTCAAATTTCAAATCGCGAATCCCAAATTTCAAACTTCAAAGTCCAAATTCTAAATTTCCAATTCCAAATTTCAAATTCCAGATTCCAAATTTCAAATTCCAGATTACAAATTTCAAAATCCAAATTTAAAATGTTAAATCCTAAATCTCAAATTCCAAATTCTAAATTCCAAGTTTTAAATTTCAAATCCCAAATTTTAAACTTCAACGTGCAATACCCATTATTCCAAATTTCCAATTCTATATTTCAAATTCCAAATTCCACATTTCAAATACTAAACATCAAATTCCAAATTTCAAATTCCTATTTTAAATTCCAAATTTCAAATGATAAATCCTAAATCTCAAATTCTAAACTTTAAATTACAAATTCCTAACTTCTAATTTCAAATTTCAAATCCCAAATTCCAAATTCCAAATTTTAAATTAATATTTTTGGAATTGGAATTTAGAATTTGGATTTTTTTTTTTAATTTTTTTTATTTTTTTTATTTTATTTATTTATTTCTTTTTTAATTAGAGTGAAAATAGAAGAATTCTTTGTCGAAAATCGACAGTTTCGAATTCTTCTAAAGACACATTAAGATTACAAAAAACAAAATATTTAACATTATACTGATCGGCTAGCGGCGTCACTAAGGGGCACCTTAGGGCAGCGGTAAAACGCTGGGAGGATGTGCAAAAGTCCTCCTATTGGCGCAGAATTCCAGGTTTGCGACAGGCGAAGAAATTTATTTCAGCTTCGTCAGTCAAAGTAAAGTAGTGTCTTGTACTTAGGAAACCTGAGTTGAGGCTGCTTACTGGCTTCTTCACAGGTCACATCCCCTTAAGGTATCGCCTTAAGAAAATGGGCCTAAGTACGACAGATGAATGCCGCTTCTGCGACCTGGAAGCGGAATCAGCGGAACATGTTCTGTGCTATTGCCCAGCCATTTTCCGCCAAAGACTACAACATCTTGGAGGGAGAGTAATGAGCCCAGATAGTGTGTATCATATACCGGCCGGCAGTATTGTTAGGTTCATTAAGAGCCTGAATATTGACTGGACGAATCATTGAGCAGGGTTCATGCACAAAAGATCTTTTAGGTCGCAGTGCGAGGTGGCTTAACGCCCACATGGCCCTACAATTAATAATAATAATAATAATATACTGATCGGCTATCAAATACAATAAAAGATGATTACAAAATTTCATAAATAACGCTAATTATGTAATAACACTAAACAGATTTGTGACGTCAGGCGTTTCAAAGAGCCAATCTTTCACACTGGACAAAAACGACTTAGAATGAATTAGCCTCCTAATCCTATCTGGTAGTCTATTAAAGATGGTAGGTGATGCAACAAGAATGTAGCGGCGGAAGTGATCATTATTAAACCTGGGAATACTATACAAAACTTGACGGTTAGCACGGAAGTTGTATCGAGCATCAACTCTTATTATATGCTGCCCACTACGCTTGAAAAATATTTTTAAGACCTTATAAACGTACAAATGTTGCAATGGCAGGATATTAGTTGACTTGAATAAAGGCCAAGATGAGTCTGTTCTTTTCTTCCTCAGCATGACTCACAAAATCATTTTCTGTTGTATATACATACAATGGTTTTAAAGTAGTTGGAAAACAACCACCCCAACAGCATAAAGCGTATTCCATTTTTGCCATTACCAATGCATGATACGTCATTTTCAAAACAGAGATAGGACATACATCGCGAAGAAGGTAAAAAATTCTAGATGCGGATGTAAAATAATGTTTTAAATTAGTAACGGGTTTTCCAATTGAGCCTAGTATCCACATGCACTCCAAGATACTTAAATGAGTCGACTAATTCGATATTCAAACAATCAATATGACAATTGGTAGGAGTACATTTAGAAACGCTATGATACGTAACATGGTAATCATTAGGTACAGTTATAACTCCAGAAATTTTAAACAACATAAACTTGGTTTTATCACTCAGAATCAGACTATGCTTGTCAAACCATTTATGCAGAACTTTCGGATCGGAATTATTCATGGAAATAACAGCAGCGGAAGATCCAGCAGTATAAGCTAAAGCTAAATCAAGAGCAAACCCAGTACTGCTGCCATTTAACCCAAGTTTAAAAATAGAATTGGTATAAATCAGGAACCATAAAGGACCCAACACTGACCCTTGCGGAACCCCAACACTCACGGATCTAGGATCACTCAAAATGTCACCTACTCTAACTCTTACTTTTCTATTTTCCAAATAGGATGCAAACCAGCTTTTCACTATACCTCTAAAACCAATGTCCGACAGAATAGACAACAAAATTTTATGATCAACCATATCAAATGCCTTAGAGGCATCAACAAACAAACCAGCACAAACATTACCACAGTTCAGCCCATTATGTATAGTATATCCAGAAATTCCAATAAAGCTAATTCCAAATAGTAAATTTTAAATTCCAAATTTCAAATCCCACATTCTAAATTTCAAATTTCAAATTCTTAATCCCAAATTTCAAACTTCAAACCCCAAATCTTAAATTCCAAATTTCCACTTCCAAATTTCCAATTCCAAATTTCAAATTCTATATTCCAAATTTCCAATTTCAAATTCCAAATTTCTAATTCTAAATTCTAAATTTTAAATTCCAAATTCCAAATTCAAAATTTTAAATCTTACATTTCAAATTCCAACTTTTAAATTTCAGAAACACAAATCCCAAATTTCAAACTTCAAACTCCAAAATCCAAGTTTCCAATTCCAAATTTCAAATTCTAAATTTTAACTTGCAAATTCCAAATACCAAATTTAATTTAAGAGTGAATTTTAGAATTAATTTGTCGTAATTTTAGGGAGACTTTTAAAGTAAATTTAATTTGTTATGAATTTAATGGAGAATTCAATTGATTTTGGGGTGAATTTTAGGATGAACTTCAAATCCCACATTCCAAATTTCAAATCCTAAATTTCAAATTTCAAATCCCAAATTCCAAAATTTCATATTCCTAATTTCAAATTTCAAATAGCAAATCCCAAATTTCAAACTTCAAATTCCAAATTCTAAATTTCCAATTCCAAATTTCAAATTCCAGATTACAAATTTCAAATTTGAAATTCCAGATTACAAATTTCAAATTCCAAATTCTAAATTCCAAGTTTTAAATTTCAAATCCCAAATTTCAAACTTCAAAGTCGAATACCCCTTATTCCAAATTTCCAATTCTAAATTTCAAATTCCAAATTCCACATTTCAAATTTCAAATACTAAACATCAAATTAAAAATTTCAAATTCCTATTTTAAATTCCAAATGATAAATCCTAAATCTCAAATTCCAAACTTTAAATTACAAATTCTTCTAATTTCAAATTCCAAATTTCAAATCCCACATTCTAAATTTCAAATTCTTAATCCCAAATTTCAAACTTCAAACTCCAAATCTTAAATTCCTAACTTCCAATTCCAAATTTCAAATTCTATATTCTAAATTTCCAATTTCAAATTTCTAATTCTAAATTCCAAATTTTAAATTTCAAATTCCAAATTCAAAATTTTAAATCTTAAATTTCACATTCCAACTTTTAAATTTCAGAAACACAAATCCCAAATTTCAAACTTCAAACTACAAATTCCAAAATCCAAATATCCAATTCCAAATTTCAAATTCTAAATTCTAAATTTTAACTTGCAAATTCCAAATCCCAAATTGAATTTAAGAATGAATTTTAGAATTAATTTGTCGTAATTTTAGGAAGAATTTTAAAGTAAATTTAATTTATTATGAATTTAATGGAGAAATTGGATTGATTTTGGGGTGAATTTTAGGATGAACTTTAAGGCTGTGTTGTACGGTGAAGTTTAAGGTGAATTTTACTTTTAATTAAGGAGACATTATATAATAAATTTGACAATGATTTTTTTATTTTTTATAATAATTATAGGGCGAATTTTAAGATGAATTTTATGCCCCTATTATAGTAAAGGTTTATTTTATTAAACATATTAACTTATTATTTTGTATCTAGAATTTATAAATACAAGTAAATATTTATATTAACTTAAATAAATCCTGTTGGTTTTATATCGTCCACGGTTGAATTTGATTTGGATAAGGCAAATTTGATTTGGGAAAGGATGATTGTGTTTTGTAAAAGGTTGAATTTGGAATGCAAAACCTATATATGATTACTACAAACATATTTTTAGGCGACAACAAAGAGCTATTGAATGTTAAATGCTAATGGAAGGTATTGGTTGTATTATTTCATCAATAAGCCAAACCAGCGCAGTTATCTGAGTTTACCGTAAACATGTCTCGAAAAACAGTTGTAGAATGGGAATGATTTCTGAAGCATTAAAGCTAGAAACTTCAAATAAAAACCAGGTGCAAGCTCATATCGATACCCTTCATGTACAATTCTATTTTTCTGCCCAATTACGCAGATGAATTATTCAACTTGTTTTAAAATGTAGCATAACAACACTCCAAATGTGACAGCTCCTTAACGGTACTGGTTAAACAAAGCAATTCTAAAGTAATTGACATAAATTCTCTTTACCATGTATTATTTTGCTTTTTCTAGTAGCAAAAAAAAAATCAAGAGCTTATGACTTAACTACAAGTGCATTTATTTATGTAGAACTCAGCGCCGGCTCCAGATCTTTGAGCGCCCTGGGAGAATTGCTGGAGCGCTCATGTTATTTTTTTTTAAATGATAAAGAGATGAATTATGAAATTGTGAATTCGGTAAGAAATTATGACATCAAATTTAGAGCAATTTGGAATTCGGCATTTTATTGGAACTATGGAGTTTTAAAACTACATGGGAGGGAGTTCCTAATGTAAGGATGTTAGAGTAGAGAATTGGCTAGAAGAAGTAAGAGAGATAAAAGTAGATACTATAATTTTATTTTATTGCTTTTAGTTAATAACTGAGAGATAACTGCACTACATGACTGATGTCCGGAGTGCAGTCAGCAATGATGGAAAAATACTTTGCCTTGTAAATACAAGAAATGTTTTTTTCAGTGACTTTCTGCCGCCATCAATTCAATAATTTCGTTTACAATTTTCTTCCACAATAATGAAAATATAATTCGTTTTTTAGCATTCAACGAACGTATTCGTGTATAACCTAGTCAAGTTTGGCAAGTAACTCACTTAGGCCTAAATATTTTCCGTTGTTCTTGGTATATAACTTATCAGAAGAATCGCAGAATGCCATATTATTGAAAATATTTTTCCAACGCTCTGTTTTATATGGATTCAATTATTGTAAAAAATATAATGCTAAACTCGATTTCTAATTCGTACGACCTCGATAAAAATATAAACAACACAAACAAAATGCGCAGTCAGCAGTATCAGAATATAATAACTATTCGTCGTCGTGGTACATATTCGTTATTAGCAAGTTCACGGAAGAAATGATTATTGGCGAAGTGACGGTTGTTTGTATCTTGAGGATATCGTGTAAGTTGAACTTGTCTGGAACCTGAACGACTAAATAATCAATAATTTTATTATTAAAGGTTTTAGGCCATCCAGCTGGATCTGAAAAATTTATTAAGTCTATAAGTCTGCGGAATTGTCAAAATTTAATTGGTTGGGTACAGCCGGAGAAATCAACTGATCTGCTATTGAAGGGCTTTAATTAGAATGTTCGATCGAAGGAACTTTTGATTTGACAAATTCCCAAAACAACTATTAAAACCTACTTACTATAGCCATCCCAAGATTATTGTTTTTATTTGTTGGAAAATACTAATACATATTGTCTGAGAAATGTAAGATGTTATGGAATATGATACAAATATGCTTCTTCACAGGTAAGAGATATCCGTTCAGAGGGGAAACTAATTTTTCTTCTCTAACTAGCTCTACCACTACCATTATTAAACTATGACCAAAAAACACACGTTACAATGGCCTTCGCTTGAAAAAGTTTTGGGAAACATTTTCTCTTTAATTTATTAAAACGATTTATTTGTGTTTTAACTTATTTTTATTTTGTATATACCCCAACGTGTCGACGGTGTATTCCGTCATCTTCAGGGGGAAAATTAATTATTTTCTCTTTACTTATGATAGTTTATTATCAGACGTTTTCGGGAATTGATCATGGGACGAGTCACGTTAAAATTTGAACATCGCATCGGCATATTATGAAATTTTTCGATTTCGAACTTTTATGATATCGAAAAAATTCGATCCACCGCGGATTTATCCTATTATGAAACTTGGTTTATTGAATTTGTAATATTATTCATTTAAATTAATAATAATAATTCAACATACAAAAAATCTATTTTCAAGAAAACACAAAATACCATCAATTTTACATAATCCGGCAACTGAATAGGAGTCGAATTTTACCATGTGGAGGATTTCTACAAATTTAAAAAAACCTGGCTTTCATATATTAATTCATCCGCAGTGGTTGGTTTGTAAATCGTCTCTAAATCCAGTTGTTAATCCTAACAGTATTGATGGCAGAATTTGTGTCTAGTCGCTTCTATTGTGACACATGATGCTGGCTTTTAATAATCGATACCACCTTTCTAATATACCGTTACAATTATTGGAATGTCTGCAAATCGTGAAGAGTTTAATTCAAACTCAGATTCAGATAACTTACAAAGAAATCTATGAAATCTGGTATCTTATTTGTAACCACTGACCAAAGTGTTGGTTTACATTCAGATAGAAACTGCAGCACAGTTTAAAGCCCGACTAGCTGCAAACAGCGCCTTAACCTTATGGGCTGTTAGTCTTGATCACCAAAATTTATTTTTAATATTAAAATCGCCTCCGATTATGAAGTTAAAACTTAACTAAGCGATTTGAGTAATGTAACATAGTTTTTTAGTCACATTATACCGCGGAGAGCAATATATTGAAGATAATCAACATATCATCCTTTTGGTTATTTAATCGAACATTAATAATGGCTACTTGTAAAATTTCTGTTTCAATTTTTACTCCTTCGTAATGTTTGATATTTTCCTTCACAAATATGGTTGAGCTTCCTCTCGCTTTTACTGATGGGTAGATGGCGTGGTAGCACTGATATCCACGAATTCTAACGAATGAATCTTTTGTTAAATGGGATTCTAAAATAAGGCATATATCTATCTTTTCTATATTTAGGAAAATTTTTAACTCTGGAATTTGTTTGGCGATTCTGAATGTGTTATTCATCTTCGTAGTTTAGTAAATCATGGATTCTATTCACTGTTTCTTGCTTATTTAACCGCTTATTTAAGGAGTTCTTTCTTGTTTTAGTAGCCTTACGTTTAAGGATTCTATTTACTTTAGAATTTTTTTTTTACTGTTTCCGCTGTTGTACAATCTGTAAGTATGTTTTTCGGCGTACTATTGCACTTGTTTGTGGCAGATGTACCACTGGGTTTTTGGACATTGTCCGTGCTTATTATTTTTATATGCGAAAAGGCAACGTTTAGTAATTACTTGCTTAATGACCTGGAGCGTATGTGACGAGCACAGAGCACTACCAAAAAGAACGGGAAGGAAAGGGATTATTAAAAGGAGATTTCAATATTCGAATATTATGCTTTTGATAATTAATTTAAATCTCTGTAAATTACAAGCTAAGGGAAGTGCCCTGTCGTCCATTCCATTCCAAAATTGATTGATTCGTGAAAAAAAAGAATTTGTGAAGTTATTAGTGGGAGTAAATTTCACCTCAAGGTGGTAACGATGAACTGATGGTCATAGAGTTCTTGAAGGCCTAACTATGCCAGGCATAAGTTCATAAAGATCAAATTAGTACATACAGGTAAAATGCTTGTAGAACACACATAAAGCTCCTACATTTCGTCAGTGGAAGATCAGTGAGAGTCAAGGTATAAATAGAGGCTAATATCCAAAATAAATCGGCCTTCGTTTTGACCCGATCAAGTGCGACTATGTGAGTTTTAAAAGCGCATAACCATAACATCTGCTGACCTCTACCTTATATATCTGTTCGGCCCAAGAGATTTTCCAAGCATAGCATCTCTATGGAATTAGTTTTATCAACGCTGGAAACGTTTATCGTAAAAGATGGAGAGTAGGCAGGATTGAAACTTCTGGCGATTAAATTCGACCCTGTTAGCATGGCCCCACTTGAGAATTGTTTAGAAGTTTTTACGTTATTTCAGATATAAATGGTGGGACAAAAACACTTCTCTTAATTGGCTTTAGTGCCATAAATGAGAATTCAAACGAAGGCCAATCAATTCCATTTCGAATGGTTCAACAACGAAGAAAATTTTAATCGGAAAAATTTAATTTTACAAGTCGAGCTGTTTATGCAGATCGAAGAGTAGTAACAATAAAATTTAACAAATTGAAAAATTAATGTTTTTCAATGTTAGGAACCTAAACACACTAGGTCACCGTGACTGACATTCTCTTGCGGCGCATCGAATTTGGATGTAGCGCCAGCAGAAGAAGAAGAATGTTTTTTAATTAAAATTTCCCTTCCAATCCGACATCAGAAAAAGACGCTCAGAATCTACACCTGTTGATCGAATCATAGTCATAAGTACCTACTTAAAAATTGTCCTTTTATACTGCTCTTTAAAATATTCTCTCTGTCTATCCTTAGAAACTTTTTTCAAATTCTTTTTTAGACCCCTTTACTTTTAAAGTTGAAGGATCTAAACGTTTAGCTGGTAGGTGTACTTGTAAGTGAGGAATAGCGCTCCAGAATATATACATATATACACAAACTTTATGTATTGATATTCTGGACTGATATTGGTACACAATGTATTATTATCTCTAAATCGTAATTCGTTTATATACGATTTGTATTTGGCTCTGTAATTAATTCCGTTTTTAAAACCGGAACTTCCTTTTATTGCCTACAATTAATGATATCTAACTTTACCTTGCTTGGCAGTTTGGCACCCATTTTATTTGTTACACACTTAAATTAGTAGTATATTAATCCTCATTCGAAGCATTTTAAAAACATCATTTTGAAAGTTACCCTGATTAATATTATGTTCATGTTTATAGGTAACTTCTGCTAATTCATCGAAGTTGCCCTTCAAAATCTGAACAACCAATTAGTAATAAAAAGACTTAACAGCAGAATAAACATAGTCTAGTTAAGCTAATCATTCTAGGTAAAAATCATTATATCCAATCGAATACATTTTGTAATATGACCATGACAACAAATTTCCAAATAAGCGAAAAAAATTGCTAAATAGGTATGTACCTACTTACTACGTACATTATAGATACATAGATACAGATTTATTCTATTTAATAACGAAAACAACGTAAAACATTTTTCTGATGAAAAGTTAATGAAATTCTACCAATCATTCAGCATAAAAAAAAAAATCTCGAAAATACCAAATACCTAGAAAAACACACATAGGGTACTAGTTTTATTTTGACTGTTAAAAGTAGATATGTACGTAGATAGATCAACACAGTACATGTACATATATAATATATTTTTTTGGATACATACATGGGATACCATTAAATAAACATACATTTTGAGTTTAAGCATTATACCATATTATGATCAAACATCATATTACAACTCGTATAATATACGGATTTTATACACAGAACTAAATATTATGTGTATACCAAAACAAAAAGAACAAAAAGAAACAAAATGCTTGGGATATTCGTACTTAATATTTATATTGCCTTGAGGATACTCTTGAGAATACGAAATTACTTAGTCGAAGACTGAAGCAGCACAAGGAAAAATAAATAATCATAATAATGATAGTTCCTGACTGACGTATCATTTTTATTTTTGGTAATAGAATTGATCAATTTTGATAAAATGAAAATTAGTTTCCTTTTTTTTATCCAATATTTTGTAGTGGTTGTTGTTGTTAGGATCTCATCCCTTTTTCTTATAGAATATTCCCAAATAAATCAATATTGTTTGGGTATACTAATACATACTATATACTTAAGCTTATATGAATGGCAAAGTTGTTTTTATCATTTTCCAAAAGAATACAATTTGGTTGTTGTTGGTTTTTGCTCCTTTTCTTATTTGATTAAATTCATTTAATACGGAAATGTTAACAAAATATTAAATCCCTTAAATATGTTTGTTTTTGATCTTTATTATTAAATTATTTTTACAAATATTTAGGTAACAACAACAAACGTCTTATAGATACATACAAGGTATAATGATTGTCGAACCATATAATAAGAGCATGTACATTGTGCAACCCGAAAAGTTTATTTAAAAAATATTAATAGCAATGTTGACCGATAGCAAATCAATCGATGATTTAATTTTGAAGCATTACATACAGGGTGAGTAACTTCAAATGAGAAAATATTGTTGAAGATTTCTGACATAGTCTCTTTCGATTTTCGCACAAGCATTTATGATATTACACATTTCATATTTTCTGCAGCTGTTGGTGTATCCATATATGTATGTACCGTCTCTTTTAGATATCTTAATAAAAAAATCGGAACAGGTCAAATCTAAGAGAAAAATTTAGCAGAAAATAAAACGTTTAAACACACTCGTTTGGAAGGTTGTAGTATCACGAGAAATAGATCGAGTGCTTACGTGAGGATCATAGAGAACTGTAGTTAAAATAGCAAACCTCGTTATTTTCAGTTGTCATTTATTTTTTAGCGATTTTTAACGATTTTTGTCCCATTACACTTCAGTCGGCATCGGAATATAAATAAACATACCTTACAGGCAGCGATTAAGCCGAGAAAAATCTCGTTATATTTTAACCTTTCTCCAATTTAAACGAGGCGATTTTCACAAATACGAATTATTTTATGAAGAGCTCGTCATCATTCGACCAGGTGTAACTGTTTTAGTTAAGTTCTTCAGCCATTATCGACATATAAATAATAACAAAACGTATGTCAACGTTTGTTGTTTTTCTTTTTTTCCGCCACTCGGGAATTTTTACAAATAAAAATAATTCTATAAAGATATCGTCGAGTCGGGTGTAACGATTTTTCTCCCATTAACAGCTGATCATCTTTTATCAAGATATAACAAAAATGTGAAAAAAACAAAATGTCCTGTTTTTCCTTTTTTCTCTACTATGTAGTAAACTACATTATTATAGTGAATATTAGATCAGCACAATACGGTTTAAGCTAACAATTACACCAGGTCAAAAGGTCAGAAGGTTTGGTTCTTTTAAGTCTGCGTATAATATTTTTGTGAAGAGTACTGATCAAGATGACTGTAACAGTCGATATACAGCTTAAAAAAAAAGCACCATAGTTTATAATCCGTTTGTTCTCCTCTTTCATTTGGATAAATCCGTTGTTGGAATATTTTTAGATATAGAGATATTAGTGAACAAATACATTTTTGCACCTAAATGTTAAAATTTCCCCCACTCTCGCCCATTGGGTGGATGGTAAACCATTTTTTAAATCCAGAATTTCAACTTAAATCCACTTTTTCTGGGGTTAAACAACCAGACAGCTGAACTAGGTAAACATATACGAAAAGTGTTTTTAATTTTTTCCGAGGTGGAAAATGGCGATGGAAAATCAGTGCTTCGGGCTCCTATTCAGCTTTATTCAGTGGTCTCATAGTAGATTTAAATTTTGTTAAGATTCTACAATTTTTTTACAAAACTTGATGTTTCAATCTTAGCTTCGCCAGCTAATAGATCTTATAAATATCTTACCAAGATTAAAGAAATTAGATCTTCCTTATCGCTTCTTCTGATAGTTCCACCATAAATGTTAAAATTTTCCATCCGAGCGAACTGTAGCCGCAATTTAATGAAAAATAAATGAGCGCCAATCTGACGCATCAAATTTTCAACTCTATACAAGTTATAACAGTTGAGAAATTTCTCGAAAGCCTAAGAATTTAAGTGGGTTAAGTGGGTGACCTGACCTATCCAATCTTGAAAGACAAATAAACTGTGATAATTAGTTCTATTATTTTGCCCGCGTACATTACTGTAATAAATTTATGAATATAAATAATAGGTACACCAACTTAAGACACTTTTTTGTAAATGATATGCCCTTAAAGTCCTAATTTTTAATCAATAATCCAGTTGACAAACTGACTCGAAAAATTAAAATTATTCATATACCCTGTGTTGTGCTTGCTGTCAAACTTGTTTAAAAACCATTAAGCACTTCCCTAAAACAATATTCTCCGTATAGGTATCAGTATCAGCTCCAATCATTCAAAATTGTATGCAGATTCTTTAAATTAAATTGGCATTGCACTTATCGCTGGTAGACAAAAAATTACAGAACTTTTCGAATTTTACTGTTAATTTTAAATTCAAACGGTGTTCCTGGTCATAGGTTGAAATAGTTTTAAGTTCACTGTAGAACTTGAAGTGATAAATATAGTAAAATGAAATCATAAATTACTACTCAAGTATTTTTCTAGTGTTCTGTCGAGTGTTAAATTTCATCAAAAAGAATTTTTGTAAATCAACTTGAGACGTAGTTTAAATAAAATAATAAATTATTTTAATTCGTGTGACACAAAATAAATATTTACTTAGGCAAAAATTAAATTCTCATTTCTCAAGAAAATTAAAATTTTTTTTTTTTTTTAAATAAAAGTAGGTATGATACATATATATACATATACGTTCGATGAAATTCCAGAAGGTTTTATACCGCATACTCGAAAACTGTCGACAGTAAGTTTTTTGGCAATTTCGTCACAGACGAAGTTGACGGAATTAATTTTTCCTCATCTTTTTTCAAAAATTACTAATAAATTTTTCGCCGTCAAGTTGTTCTGTTTGCGAGATTACCAAAAAAAGTTACTGTGGACAGTTTTCGAGTATGTGGCATTAGCCAAAATGAAATCAATATTAAAATGCGGGTTTTTTTGGTTTTGTTGTGCACATAAAATATTTTCTTTGGCTTGTCGGCACTTAAATATTGATAATATGCGCCTTTGTTAAACAATAGTAGAACGCAATTAAACAAAACAATAAAATTCAATAAACATAAATTATAAAATAAATCAGTCTTAAAACCAAAAACAAAAAAATAATCCCATATGTTGTATGATTTTAACCATTTAATAAAATAAATAGTGTATGTGGTTAGTTGAAATATACATAAAAATATAAAAATATAAAATATTGGATCGAACTACAAAAAATTCATGGTAACTCTACTCGTATAATATAAAAATGAATTCGAACCAAAGTACAAAAAAAAAAAAAATTGTAATCAAAATGATTATATTGGCCATATTGGTATGGAAAATTTTTTTCTATGGTTGATTTAAATTGATTTTTTATGCTGACTCAGGATTGTATATAGAAAATGAATTGGATTTTTTGTATCCGATTTTTTATTTTATTTTTTATCGCCACTAGTCGTTTAACAAATAAAAATTGTTTATAGATTTGAATATACAATCATCATATATGGACACTAATCTGCCAATGTTTTGTATAATTTGGCTTACTGTTGTAGTCCACCCGAATTTCTTTTGTGTACATCAAAATAAGGCGGACTTAAATATAATAATAAAGTTGAGCTTTAAAAATTTAGTGATTTTAAACATAGTGTTAAAGTTAGCCGAAAGTGAAAAGTCGATAATGCAGATTGCATTTCTCCCAGTCGAAAGTAAAAAATTGGCAATGCAGATTGTGTTAGCCCAGCCGAAAATAAAAAATGAAGTCTATATCAATGGCAAAAGGTAGGTAGGTATATCAAAGGTAGAGTTTTACCTAAAAATTACTAAGGATGCATATATAATGAAGGCTTTTGTTAATTTTCCTATATGGCAAAACCTGACTCCAGTTCCTGGTGGAAAGTTAAATTGAGATATGGACATGTCAAATCAATAAAATACTCTAGAGGGTGATTTTATACAAATTTTCTAATGATTTGCAAATCGAATTTTCCGAGTTTTCCCACCAGAAACTTGTACTGATTTTTTTTCTAGCGATAGCTATTGACAAGTCACATTAATTAAATACATCTCCAGACATAATACTCTACAGGCTGATTTTATACAATTTTTCTAATGATGTTTGGAAAATCGAATGTTCCGAGATTTCCGCGGGAAACTAAAACTGAATTTTTTCCTGCGATAGCTATTGACAAATCCAATAAAAACAATTCAACTTCAGATATAATCTCTAGAGGCTCATTTTATTCCAATTTTGTGAATTCTTCTGGTTTTCCGATATTTCTCGCCATTAGGTTAATCAAAGTTTTTATTACTTTCGGCTGATAGCCACAAATTTGTTTATTTTTGGATGTTGATAATGTAATCTGCATTATCTTCTTTTTACTTTCGGCTGGGGAACTTTCGGCTAACTTTAACAGGGTATCTTAAACTAACGTTTATGTACTAATATTACAATATATGTGGTTATAATTGTTATATACTAACCGCTTTTTAAATGTACAAGTTTCATATGTTGAACGAAACAGAAAACTCTTAGTACCTACTGTCGAATGAAGTCAGAGCAAACAGAGGCAATTGAAATCAGAAAAAATCAAAACAAAATGGAAAATCAAATTTTGAAAATCTAATTTTTTAATGAAAACGTAGTAAAATTCCCTAATTTAATTGTTAACATAAAGATAGCATGATAGTCAGCTACTTTCTAAGAAATGAGATTCCGGCCGCAAAAATAATTTTATTTCCGAAAAATACAAAGTTTTCTATGAACCGATATTATATTTAGTTTCGTTTTGACAGTCATAGAAACCTGACAAATTTAATACTTTTACTGCTAATACTACAATTTCATACTTTGTTTAAAACACTAATAAGCCTTCTTTTACGCCATCACATTTCATTTCAGATCGAAGGAATTGTTTGGGTAATTATAAGCGAAATCCGATGGATTACCGCATATCAAAAATAAAATCACAGTAAAAATATTGGGTTTCTCCCGGCGAATGTGCACCGAAGAAGACGAAGATGGTAAAATAAACGTAATCAAACGACGGTCGTAAATAAAACAAAAAATGTCACGACAGAAAAGTACAAGCAAAACAACTTTTAAGTTTAATGATTATGCCCTTTAAAATGATGGCCAATATGATTTCCAGTCGATGAGAGGAAAAAATAACTTGCGGATAATCTATTTAAATGCAAAAAGTTTAAGAGGTAAAATTCCGGATATCGAGAGTTCCTTAAATCGCTTTCATAAACATTATAAATCTGTTCATGTGCTCATTTTAATGCGGTGCATTGCACCAGGGATTCTGACCGCGTAGGTGGTGTAATCATTTATGTTCACAAATCCATTGGTTTTAATGAGATACTTAAATTTAATTCTGAGAATAACTGCTTTCTAGTAATTAAACTATTACCTTCTAAACTCAACATTATTGGATTATATAGAGAGAAAAACAGCAACATTAACAATTTCTTTCGTAATTTTGAGAGGATACTTAATAAATTTCCAAAATCTTTTGTATTTAGAGACTTTAGTATAAAATGGTTTGGTATTTCAAACATAAAGCGAATTCGATTAAATGAATCAACATTCATTTGATTATTAATTAGAAAATATCGCATGCTCCTAACCATAGACTCCCAACACCTCTTTCATGCAATTCATTATGATATTTGGATTATGACCACCTTCAAACTGATAACATGTTTCTTGTTTTATCCTTTTCCACCTCGATAAAAGAATTTACTGACTCTCTGACTTTCTTAATTAAAAAAACATACGAAAATTGTACCCGCAATTAAAAAGGTAATGAACTATGTATTAAAAATTGGATGCTTCTGTAAAAAACTCCGTTACTAAAGATTGGAACTAGCCATAATAAGTGAAGCAAAACAGATAACGAAATGACTAACTAAGGTTAAAGCTAAACCCGATCCGAATTTGCTTCGTTTTTAATTTTAGCATGAAATGGTTTTTACTTAGTATTTAAGACGAAATTTGGATTTAATTCTTCTAAATTATCGAAATATGAAAATTCTGGAAATACTAGAAACATAAAAAAAAATTATGCTTTCTGTTCAAAATTCTTGCAATTTAATTCAGCAATTTTATATCCAAAACTTGAAATTTTATTTATGGCTAGTTTCTTCTCAGAAGATGATTCAGTTTTTGTTGGTCCCAGGCATTCGCAAATTACCGAACTTTGAATTACCGGTTTTCGGTAATTTTTTAATTGGAATATCCATCCATTATTTGTATTAGTGATTTGATGCACAAACTTTGGTTCTTCATTTTTAAAAAAATTGACAGACCCCTTTTTTATTAATGTCTTCATACGCCACCAATAAAAATAAACATTTAATTTAAATTTTCCATATAACGACCATTATGATTCAAACAAGACTTATCAATAGTTAGTGCAGTTTTGTGCAAAACTACCCCACGGCCGATAAAACACTTTCGATTCCACGGAAGCTAGATTTATATTTAAAAAGTGTTGACATACAAGATTATTGCGTTGAATAACAAATGGTTTTATTCCTCAAACCTAGTGCTTGCTTTTGCCTTAGTTGCCAACTTTTTTGATAAATTGTTTGGATTAATAGAATTTTCTTTAAATTTGGTAGGTTTGGGTAGATTTGCAAATCAATCAAAAGATTTTTAGTCGAAAAATTAGAATGATACCAATGACGAATATTTTTATGTGTAAAACAAAGGTAAAAGTTTGGCAAATTTATAAAAACTTTTTAATAATTTGTGTTTTATAGGCATTTTGTCTAAAAATTTTCGGTAAGTATTGGAAAAATTTAGCAACATTTCTGTAATCAAGAGGCTCAATATTTATTAATTTACATCTACCTCGATACGTTGGAAGTATGAAAGCAGGTACGCTTGTATCTCTAGGTAGCATTCGTATCTCTAGGTAGCATTCGTAGAGCGTACATTAAAAAGTGCTTTTGTACTCTCTCTATGCGATCTGAGTATTTAATATAATACGGACTCCAGACGGCAACACCATATTCCAACAATGAACGAACAAACGAGACGTATAAAGCTTTAATCAAGTAAGGGTCCTGAAAATCTTTGGAAAACCTTTTAATAAACCCAAGCATAGAATTCGCTGTAGAAATCCAACCCTCAATATGCTTATGAAACGATAGACTCGGAGTAAAAGTTATACCTAAATCCTTAAGGGGGGAACCTCCTCCAGACAACTGGTTTTTCAATAATTTTTTACAAAAAATTGAGAACATTTATTGCAATGAAATAAATTGCATACTAATATTGACGTTTAAATTAATACGACAAAAAATTTTTATGAGTGAAAAAAAACAAATTGGCGGCTCTAGAGGTGCTCGAACTAGACTACTAAAGTTTGCGCCGTGGAACGCCCAGGTCCTTGTAGTTAACTAAAATCAAAGAAACAAATTTCTTTTATTAAAATAATTCATTCTAAAAGTTGCAAAAAAAAAATAAAATTGAAAATTAGAGGACAAAAAGAAAAAAAAAAAACACGTGTTTCTTTATAAACCATTCGTTAAAACCAATATTTGTTTAAACAATTTATACGAAATTTTAGGTTTGTGCAAAGGCCGATAAGCTAAAGAATATGTGTACAAAATTTCAAGTTGATTGGTCCATTACTTTTTGAGTCACATTCCACGGCGCGCAAAAAAACACGTTTCAAGAAAAACTCACTTAAAGTTTTCGTTCTTGAAGAGAACGCATTACTTCGCATCACTTCGGTGACTTCCTAGGGATCTTTAGGACTTTCTGTTATGCTTGAAACTTTGAAAATATATTCTTCAGATACTAAATGAATTTTTAAAGTAAAAAAAAATGCAAAAAAATTATTATCTGGAGGAGGTTCCCCCCTTAAACATATTGACACTTTCAATAATACAACCGTCAAAAAAGTAAACATAATTAGTAGGTAAGCGTAATCGAGTAAAACCCATTGTTTTGCATTTAGAGATGTTTAGCATTAAATTATGTGAAGTACACCAAGCTTTAAAGTTTGTCAGGTATTAAGGCGAGGTTTTAAGACTACATGGCAAAAGCTCCACGGCTCTCTAGAGGGCCGCGGCCCACAGTTTGAAAAGCACTGCTCTAGATATAGCAAATATTTTCAATGACCACTTCATAAATGTTTCTAAATCAGTTCATAGTAAACCACCAACTAACTGTAAATTTATAATACCTCATTTTCTTGCATATTTGAATATTCCATTTCCAATAACATATCTTGAATTTACTAGGACAGATGATTACGAGATTTTAAATACCCTTAACTGTATAAACAAATCTGGTACGACTGGTTCAGACTATATTCTGATCAGTTTTATATTACCGATTTTAACAAATTTTTGACTCATTGAAAATAGCGCAGGTCTTACCACTTTTCAAATCTGTTGAAATATAACATTGGTTTCTAATTATAGGCCCATCTCGATTTTTAAGTCGATCTCAAAATTTTTTGAATCCATAATATTAAACTGGCTCCAAGCGTTTTTTAAAGATCATTCAATTATAAATAAGGGTCAATTTGGATTTTTAAAAAAAATCTTCTACACAACTAGCAACTTTGCTGTTGCAAATGCAATGAACCAAATATTAACGGCACTAGATGATAAATTTTATGTGGCAGCTTTAAGGCGTCCGATTGTGTAGCTGTAGACCATTGCATTTAGTTAAAAAGGCTGAATAATTTAAACCCAACTTTTCGAGTTTACTGTTTACTGCAATTAACGGAACATTTAGCGAGTTAAGAGGTACGATTTCTGGATTACCTCAAGGCTCCATTTTAAGTCCAGAATTATTTAACTTAAAAGTTATTTAACTTGAATGATATTTTAGTCTCAACGTACATGGTAATCTACAATTAAATGCAGACGGTGCTTTAATAATTTATAAAACAACTTCTGAATCGTTTTTATTAATTCATATGAAGGAGGATATTCTACTTATAAATAATTGGCTTAGTGCGAACAAACTTAATTAATTTTTTTTTGCTTTTTCTTAATTTAATTAAAACAATTTATTTAGTATTTCAAACCAAAGGATGATCTATCATGATTCCAACGTTTTTCGAAGTGAATTCAATTAAAATTCCTCAGGTGTCCAATTATAATTATCTGGGTCGTACAGTAGATGACAAATTAGATTGGACGCTTCACACAATCAAAATACAAAATAAGGTTTTATCCATGAACTTTGCACTGAAACGTATACGATACTGTATCGCAGAACAAACAGCTTGGATGCTCTATTTCAGTATTTTCCAAACTGAGAGGCGCTGCCCTATAGGACGCCGTGAAGTTCTTACAAGGGACCCGCAAAATATTTAAGTATTTTTACATTTATTTACTCCTTAAAAAATTTTAAATTCTTTTAATAAATATAAATATATTTTCATGAAAAATTATATACCGTTATCCTAGATTTAATTAATTAAGTATGTATTTCAGTTAGTGTGCTTAGCCAACAGTTATCTCAAGGCTCATATAAACTGTAAAAGTTTGTATAAATTCAGCCTTTAAAGTGGCATTTCTGGAAAGTAGTTCAATTAGTGTGTATAGCCAACAGTTATCCCTAGAAGAATTATTAGGGCAAGTTTCATGTGGGGAGCCCGGGAAAATTCATTTGAATGAAAGGTCCATATAAAATGTAAAAATTTGTGTAAATTCAACCTTTACATTTTATATGGGCCTTTGATTCAAACGAATTTTCCCGGGCTCCCCACATGAAACTTGCCCTAATAATTCTTCTAGGGATAACTGTTAGCTATACACACTAATTGAAATACTTTCCAGCGGGTGTATTCTGGTTTTCCTTAGGAATTTGGAATTTTTTTCCTATATCGGAATTAGTTTTGATAACAGTTTTTCCTATGCTATTTTTCCTATGGTTTATTCTGGCATAAGAAAGAAAAAATGAATAGGAATTTTTTTGTTAGTTTTAACTCCCTACGCTAAGGCTCTGCGATTAGTTAAAGGTGATCAAACGTCAAATATTTTGTTGTTAAAACACAATTTTTTATTAATATAAATAAATAAAAACAATTTGTTTTACATTGTTATAGATTATAAAGATATAATTTGTCTGAAATTTGTCGGTTATAAATATGTATACCTATTTGTATTATTTTTTTATCTGTCGTCTCGGCCAACATACACAAATAGCAAAATGCCTACATAGGCTGACGTCCAATTCCCGACTTATTTCAAATAAGTCGACTTATTTGACTTATTCAAAATGGCGGTATGAAATAAGTCATTTGATGGTCCAATTCAAATCTAGACTTATTTGAACATAACCGTATACATTTCATAGTTAACAGTTCTAATTATTAGTGATCCTTTTTTGTTATACGCCGAAACATAAATTATACATTTACGTAAAATTAAACATTAAAATGGAGAATCGCCGGCATCAAATGATGTTACTAAGTAGCTTTTTTAGTAAACAGGAATATTAGGCTACTCATGGAATACGACATAGAAATACTGAAGTATTTGGATTTTGCGTGCCTTATGAGAAAAGTATATATTGGAAATGTTTTTTTAGTTTGAACTGAATTTTGACTAATTCATATTATGTCTAGGTTTTGAAATATTGTACAACCATCTTCAGTTTTGCTAATATACCAAAAATTATTATCGGAGATTCCCATTTGGCAAAAAAAGCATTTACAAATTAATTTTAGTACATTAAGAAAAGTGCTAGAATTCGTACCAGATAAACGTTCCGAACATCAAAGAAAAATAGAACTCATAATTTGTTTTGGCTAGCTTGCGGGACAACTTACAGGATATTGTCTGTCGCCATGAACGTACCAAAACCGACATCAATCAGGATATGCCATAAATATTTAAACAATTTTCAAACCCTTTTAAATAAATTTATTATTTACCATCTCACGAAGAGCTAGAATGGATATGTAATGCGTTTGCAATCGTTATAATCTGACACAATTACCAATGTTATTTTTATTTTGAAAGGGAATAAAAATACCATCATACGATGTTTTTATCACAGCCACAACGATTAAAAAATTTATGAAATATCATTTTTGTGGAAACTCTCCCAAATAAGTCATGAAAGTCTACAATAAGTCTCCTCGCGAGGTGACTTATTGTAGACTTTCAAATAAGTCAGTCTCCACAAAATAAGTCGGGAATTGGACCTCAGCCATAGTGTTAAAGTAAAAAGTTCAATAGGAATTAATTTACCGTATCAAAAAAGGCAAGGAAAAATTAATTTCAAAACTGCTATAAATAGGAAAAATCAAATTCCTATTAAGGCTGGCCAAAATAAGCATTTAGGGGAAAAAAATAAAACTGCTATGAAAATGTCAATTTTGTTTCCTTTTCCTATTCCTAAGGAAAACCGGAATACACCCGCAGACATGACAATTTAAAGGTTGAATTTATGTGGGTGTGAAGTTTATAACAAAAAAATAACACGTATACGTATATAATTCCAATTGGAATTTTATTTTATTCGTAAGTGTGAGTGATTTACACTGTTAAAACTATTGTTTTATGAAATAGACATATACAAGTGTAAAAGATGATACATGCTATCTTGTTTTAATATTATATCTGTTTCCTTTGAGTGAAAAATTATATTGAGTTAAACGGAGCAACTTCTTCGCAATACAACTTGATGAATCGACTCATATAACAAATTCGCACAGTTAATGGTTTTTGTAAGATATCAGTATACCAAGCAAATTCGTGACGATTTGCTCTTTTGTCAGCAGCTTTTGGCTACAATAAGAGGTAGGTAGATTAATTTTTTTCCAGAGAATGAACTTGAATTGTCAAAATGTGTAGGAGTTTGCACTGATGGTGCAGCAACAATAACTGGGAAAATTTTGGGATTCAAGGCAAAAGTACAATCACTCAGAGAAAAAATATGATAAATGAATGATTGCAATTATTGTATTATGATCCAGGAAATCATATTCAACTAAACTTGATATATCCTAATATATTATAATAGTAAATATCATTTATCTAATTACTAGAATTATGTATGATAGATTTTATTAAATTATGATAATTGCAATAATTTTCAACTTTAATGATTGCAACAATCATGCGATATGATTTAATATGATCGCCTCAATCATAGTATGGTTTTATAATATGATCAGTAAAATCTAATTATGATCAAAGCAATCATAATTCAATTGGGTATATCATATTAGAATTAAGTTTATCATAACAAAATAACGGTTTATTGGAATTCATGTATACCTCCTCGTGTTTGCTACGGTCATATCGAATTGAACTTTTTTTCTAACAAGGTGCAATAATTATTATAATCTCCTGAGATATTTTAAATAAAAATATTTTAACAATTTAAAAATAAATAATTTTATTTAATTACTCTTAATCAAAGTAAGTAGTTATAAAGTGTTTGTGTATCAGGATTTTAAAACCTAGTTCTAGCGTGACTTTTTAGTGGATAAATACTAATAAAACCTTATAAGTGGTTAATTTTTCTCGCAATGGAAAACTGAACACGTAAGTACATTTTATTTTATACGACAGAGCATTAAACACCGTGTTGATTATTGCTCATTCAGTGTTATTAATTATTAAAATAAAGGGTGTTTTCAATTACTATTTGATACGTGTAGATATAAAAATTTAAAGGAAATAATTGTACAAAAATATTGTTCGAAAGTTACTGTAATACGTTATAACGGTTTAATGGTAATGAATTAAATTTGTTCTGAACATTTTTGTCTCAGTTTTTATTTTTTACACGCTTGTTAAGTAAAATACCCATAATTGGAAACCCACAAAAACTACGCCACGCAATAGCTGCATTTCTTACGTTTGTTCTGATCTGGATCAAATCATATTTCAAGAAATGATAAAGGAATGGAATGCAAGGAGCTGCTGGGATCTAAATGTTGATCTAAAAACAAAATTGGTTCAATTTTTGTTGCTACTTTTAATGTAGGTAAGCTTTGCGTCAAGAAATGTGGCATAATTAAAATTGCATATTATACGCATTGTATTTACTTAAATGAATTTCTCATTTCTCAAACCCTATTTTTCGTCCTACATTTGGGTATACTGGTATAATAGCTCTGTTATCTGTTCTGTAAATACCTACAAGTAGAAAGGTTTATTGATTTACACAAATTATATTTATTTAGCACGGCTGGAATTTGGATTATTCGAAGACGATATTGAAATATAACGACGGAAAAACCAATTATCCAATACCCTTAAATTTATTAGAAGTTTACTGCCACAAACTCCAAGAAACCGGTATCTTGCATTTTAGTGTTACCAGAGTAAATGAACCTCAAAAGACGTTTAAAAAATTATCCAGCTATTTTGAGTAAAATCGGCAAACCAATTACGATTACGACAAAGGAAGAAAATATAGGGTCGTACACTTTGGAAGAGAGAAAGAAGGCCCAATTCCTTAATTTCTTTACTATACTTTTATTAAGGTATCGAATTTTACCAAATTTTAGTTTTTGGTAAAATATTACTATTCATAATAATCTTAAACATTAAAATATCACTAATATATTATTTTGATGTGACTCGTAGGTTTTATATTTTGAAGGATATACAATTTAGTATGGAACGATATAACATTTTGAGTTTAAGACTGTATCTCAAATTTTTTCTTCTAGTGTCAAGCTGAATTTTTCACAGATTAAAGTGTCATTATGTATTAGCAAGTAATTTAACGTTAATTTAAAAAATTATAAAAAAATACTTTTTTTGTTATCGAGATACTAAGAACAAAGATTCCAAAACACACCAAAATTCCAAAATTAAAAATTATTAAAAACAAATTATTTCATAATTTTACATATTCTACTACATAGCTGTCAAAAACCGTTGAGAAAACCAAAATCGGTCAACCCGTTCCGAAAATATGATCAAAAACGTAATACATATAACCAAAACTCCTTGAAAATGAGAAAACTTTGAGAGAGTGTAAACTCGAGAGTGAAAAAGCCAAAAAAATGCTTCTATTTTTTTTTCTTATAAATCGAATAAATATAGTTTGAACAATTTTTGAGACATCGCGTCCAACTCATGTACGATTTCATATGGAATGACCCTATATTTATTTTATGATGCCTTGGAACCTACAAATTCTCTTGGCTGTATACAAGAAAATAGGTGGGATACGTCAAATTTGCCACACTTCCTAAATTTTTAATTTGAAAATTGTCTGCCATTATTCTTGCTGGGTTGGTGTACACAGAGGACAGGAAATAATTTGGAAATGAATGCATTTTCAAACCTATACTAGAACAATTGGAAGGACTGAGAGAAAATAGCATGTTTATTAGCAAAACTAATCTTACGATTAAATTTATATAATATATTAAGCGGTGTCATAAGAGACAATTTAAGGCTCAACTCTGTGTTAGATTTCACAGAGAGCTTTATGGGAACGTTTTATTGTCGTTTATGTAAACATTCGAATTATAGAAAATTACCGCTCCGACGTACACTTAAATAATTCAAAGCTAACGGCCATTATAGAGTTCTGTGTTTTTAATTCATTAAGAACTCTTCATGTGGCCGAGAATTGAAGTGTAGATATCATGCATGACTTACTTGAAGGCGTCTTCCATTACAATTTTATGGTAATATTAAAGTATTATGTCGTTGATAAAAGGGTTTTCACAATTGAAGGATTGAACTTTCGTCTTCAAAATTTTAGTTATGGTAATTTCAATGTATATAAGCCACCACTGTTGGCTTCTGGCATTTTAAATAAAGAAAAATTTAAAATAACTGCAAGTGAATTAAAAACATTCACTAAAATTTTTGGAATTCTTTTCGGTGATCTGATTCCACAAAACTGTCTAGCCTGGAATTATACATTTCATTACGAGAATTAATTTCAGTAACATTTTCAAACATTTTCATCCTCGTGAATACCTTTATTTGAAAACTGTAGTCCAAGAGCATAATTTGCAATTTATTAAAATATCTAAATCACACTTACGTCCAAAACATTACTTTCTAACACACTATCCCAGAGATATGGAAAAATGGGTCTTTTCAAACAGTTTTCAGCTAGTCGATTCAAATCTTTCCATCAGAGTTTAAAAAATATTGCGTATACATCGAAAAGTAAAATTAATACTATTTACACAATATCATCAAAAAATCAAATTGTGTTAGGTAACGAACTAATGAATTTGGCTCACGATACTGGTTTTGTGTTTGGCAGTCTAACGGAAATTAAATTTCACAGAAATATAAGTTTACGTACAAAAAAATTAAATTTCACAGAAATATAAGTTTACGTGCTAAGAAAAGTGGTCTCGCAATAATTTCATAGAGTTCGGAAATATTATTCTAAAGAAAGGATCAGTATAATCCACTTAGGGTGGTATCCAGATGGTATTCTTAAATTTGTTCTTAAAAATGGGATATTTTAGTTGTGTTCAACATTTGAAAAATTTAGGTTTCAATTATCATTAATTGACGCAACATAAAAAATTCGTTCTGAGCTTAAATTGCTCGTATAAGCATATGATTTCGAAATTTGACTGGCCTTTTGGATAATTTAAGATAGCGGATCTAAAATGGCGCCAAAACGAGCGAAGCCTCCGGTTAATCGAATAATGTCATCTAACAATTCTCATTTCGTATGTTCTCAAGGTCGCTGATGGGGAGTTTAGAGTCGTATATGCTTCAATACTCCATAGTCCCTTAACTGATGCTTTAAAAGCACATAGCCCCTTGACCTAACCTCCAGAAACCTAAGACACCATCTAACGTAAGCTTTAAAACTGAAAAGCCCAAATAACAAAACCTTCGAAATGTAATACCCCCGTAACATAAACTAATAAGCCCCATAGCCTAAACCTAAATTTCTTAGTCACAGAACCCCTCAATCTAACCTCAAAAATCCCTGTAACTCCATAACTTAAGAATTGCTAGATGATATTATTCGATTAACCGGAGGTTTCGCTCGTTTTGGCGCCATTTTGAATCCGCCATCTTGAATTATCCAAAAGGCCAGTTTAATTTCGTATGCACATGCTTATATGAACAGTTTAAGCCCCGAACGAATTTTTTATGTTGCGTCAATTTTTGGACAGAAGGGTGGCCAAGTTGACGTGAAACGTCCCATATATGATAGCTACTAACAAAACTTGTAGTGTACTCCATTATTTGATATAGTAACAACTATCACAACATCTGATTGTCTTTATCAGTTTCATATAATAAACTCAATTAGTTTGTTGATGCTTTCCATCATAATAACGATATCTGTAATCATAGTCATGGTTAATTCAATAATATTTTGCATGATAACGCGCATTATTTATTTGTAGATACAATCATTATAAATAATGGTATACATCAAGGTATGATTCTCTTAATCATTGCATCTAATCATAAATATGATGGTCACTTTTATGGTTAGCTCAATCATACTTTTTCTCTGAGTGAAAAAGTATCACCAGGTGCGCAACATATTCACTGCGTAAAGGTGGATTTAGATATCCGACGATTTTTCGGCGCGGCTGCCTGCCGTAGGAAATTCGGCGAATGCTGTATTATCGATGATTCACATATTCGACGAATTTTCGGCGCAGTTCTTTCACACAAACAATATTTTGACTAAATAAAAACACAAGCTGCTTGTAGGAATAGTATAAATCGAAAAACGAAAAAAAAAACAGAGGATGCTAAAAAAAATGTATGTACACTGTGTCGTCGCGCCGAAAAGATAAATTTTGTTCATGTCTTCGCCGTGCCGAAAATTCGGCGAAGCAGTTGTTTCTAATTGGTTGAATATTTCACATGATGTTCGGCGCAGAAAAATCGTCGGATATGTAAATTCACCTTAATACACAGAGAACATTTAGGTTTTCGACAAACATGTTGCGAACTCAGTGAAATTTTGAATGGAGTTGCAACAATTGTTAATTTTGTAAAAAATCGTGCTGTAAACTCGAGATTATTTAATATTTTATGTAACTAGATGGGATCAGCACATGAGGCTTTGTAGTATCATACTGAAGGCTTTCACGTGGGAAAGTTTTAAATAGAATTGTAGAATTTAAAGATGAGCTTCGGCTATTTCTTTTAGACAAAAAACCAGATCATCACTTAGGATGTACCTTGCATCTTATTTAGCATACTTTTTGATAAAGCAAATTAATTAAATATTTCTCTGCATGGGAAAGATGCCAACATTTTAGTTTTGAATACAAAACTTAATGCTTTCCAACAAAAGCTTTGTTCATGGGCAAACTCTATTAACGAAGGATATATGGAAAGGTTCCCGTGATTAAATGAATTTTTTACCACCAGTGAAATATTAATCTCAACTTCAATTAAAAAAATAATGATGAATTATATTGAGGAATCTAAACAATTTTTTGCTAAATATTTCCCCAGACATAAACGAGGATCGAAATTATGACTGTATAAGAATGCCATTTGCTAAATCATTGAAATATGATCATATAACTTAGGTGGCTCAAGAAGAATTGATTGACATTAGATCAAGTAATTCCATTGAATTGGAGTTTAATGAAAAAAGTCTTACAGAATTTTGGATAAGGCGCCAGCAAGAATATCCGTCCATAGCAAAAGAAGCATTACAAATTTAATGTCTTTTGTGACCACGTATCTTTGCGAAACAGCTTTTTCTTTCAACAAACGCTTTGGAGCAAAACCATCGAATTAGTATTTCTGAATTTCACCGGATATTGATTATGGTTTCACACCGGATAGCAAAATAGTATTATACTATTTTGCTATTATACTATCTACGGTGTGAAATCGGTATAATTCATAAAATTAAACTTGGTTATCTGAACTGTATTGTTGAGTTGCAGCAAATAAGTAATATTTACAATCATAATACAAGAAGAAGGTCTCACTTTTAGTTTGATACTGCGCGAACTCAAAGAGGCTCAACCAATGTGTTTAGTTATCGGCTCACGCTTTATAAAAAGCTACACCAAGAAATAAAGATTAAAATTTAAAAAACTTTAAATCATATTTGGAATGGCTCGGTTCTAATGAAGATCCGCAAAATGGGGTTATGCAGGTATAAACATTTACTGAATTTGATGTATAAAAAAACTGTGTAAGATTTGTATATTAAAATTTTTTGTGTTCTCATATTGAAAAATCTAAAATTTAGTTTGATATACATATTTATGTAATTTTAAGCTCTTCGTTACAGTGTAGTATGCTATAGAAGAGTTATTAAGGAAATCAATAAAGAAACAAAAAAAAATATTAATAACTCTGGTAAAAAATCGTACTTTAGTAATTCCGGTTTCAGCCTAAAAGTGATAAGCAATGTTGCCCCGGTTACTTTTTGGAAGGAGTAAAGATTTAAGCAATTTAAGAATTAGTCTAAAGAATCGTTAAGCAACGATACTTCTGTTTCCTCACAAATTGTGCTAAATGTTTTCTGTTGGTTCGTTCCTGACAAAAATGTTATTTAAATTAAAAACAGTAAACAAAAAAAAATTTACTCTAACAGTTCATAAATCACAATATTTCAATTTTAAGGATCTTAGTTTTAAGTATCTCATCCATAAAGCAGTAAGAAAAATAATTTTATTGTTGTTGTGACTGAATGAGTCACTATAAGGCGAGACCTTCTATTACTCTCACGCTCAATCACATTATACAAATACCTTCAATTCAAATCTTAATTCTCACTGACGCTAAAAAGCACAAACATAAAAACACAAATATCATAAAATAACAAAACGAAAAGCTAAAGATGTTCACTTCGTTTCATCTGTCTTGTAGTGTTTTGTTAGTTAACATTATTTGACAGAATCATAAAATTAAAAATTCCTTTTTAACGTTAAGTTTTTCGTGTTTTCCATTCATTTTCATAAAAATATCGTTGAATGAAAATGCAAAGAGAGAACACAGGAAAATTGTTATAGTATAAAAATGAGCTTTTGTATTTCGTTTGGTTGAACAAAAACCAAATAAACCGTATTCTTCTGCTAAAAAAAAAAGGAAAACTTTTTTTTTTCTGTGTAAACCGTAAAGGAAAACGATTTTCTTTTTTTTATTTCCATGAGAAATTTAAGACATTCTTATCAGTGCTCTTTTATATATAAAATATTTTAATGAAAAGAAGGAATAAAAACTTTTTTATTTATATTTGTAATTAGATCTTTGATTGCATTTCAGATAACATTGTTTGAATGAATTTTATTTTTTATACATGTATTTGTGTTGTTCATTTTTGTTTTGGTTGTTTAAGAATTTAATTCTCCATCTTACATATAAATAGGAACATAATGTTGTATTAACGTTAATTTTATCATTCAATCATGATTGAGTTGGGTGACACGTACAACGTATTTAACTACTTTTCGTTGATGAAAATAAATAAGTTTAATGTGTGGGGCGAGGTGGGCTCTATAAATAAAGTGAAACAGAAAGATAAGTTTAGACATAATTAATTAATTAATTTGGTAATGAAATAGACGCTGTGCTGTTTTTGTGTTGTTTATAAGTTAGTAAGTGAATAGATTAGCCATGGTAAATTGGTAATAATAATAAATCGTATATTATGTATTTTTAATTGAATAAAGGTTAAGCAAACGAATCGAATTAGATATCGATCCTCATTATAGGTCCTATTTGTAATATTTTTAATAAATTAAATAATTTTAAAAATGAAACTCCCATTCGTTATTCTTAGTTTCAAATATTGGTTTCTTATTCTTGTTAGTATAGTTACCACCGCTGAGTAAATCTTGGTAAGGAATGTAACTATGTGCGGCCAGGAAGATTAAAGTTAAATCCTTTAAACCCCACGCTCTCTCAAGTCATATTCAATTACAACAAGTCATAGGTTTAAAAATTAGACTAAATTTCATGAACTTTATTTTACCAACGCAAACGAAGAATTCAAATTTTATCACAATTTAGAAAATAAAACACCCAACTTGAAACCACCACAACCAGAGTTGCAGGGGCGGAAAACCCACTGGATGCGAACAGATCAGAACAGAGCTTTTAGTTGATAGGTTTACATGCAAATAGAAATCTCACAACTTTTATATTCAAAAATTAAATATGCTACACCACAGACACCTGCAAGAATTCTCTCTTTTGTTACATGGAATGCAGAATACATAGTGATCTTAGACGAAAGCGTAAAATATATTTTGCATCGTGGCTGAATTATTGGGCCTGAGAAAATTTGTCAAATGTTTCTAGTATTATTACCTAAAAAGTTGTCTCACAACCGCTCGCATTATATATCGAATGAATTAGTTCTAGTACAGGTGTTTGTTGGTTGGCCCCAACCATACGCAAATTGGCATGTTCCTTACCGGTTTCTTATTCTTTACGTTTGGCCAAAATCAATCCTAGAATAAAAATAAAGAAACTAAGTTCTGCTAAACGAATTGTACAGTTCATTTCTAAATGTCGCATAAAGAAACACAATTTCACATTGTCAACAATATGGTATATTTCGATAATATCGGAAAACGAGACAATATACCGACAATGTGGGATTGTATTTCTTTATGCGCCATTTAGAAACGAAGACTGTCTAAAGCGTTTGACAAAATTAAGTTTCTTTATTTTTTCCAATTAATGTACCAATCCTAGCATTAATTGCTGGCCCCCGTTTTCGCTGACGTTGCAAATTCGCAAAGCAACTATCTTACATGTTTTCTTCTATTTTTTCGTACAGTTTATCATCGATCACATCGGTTAAATCTTCCATATAGATCTTTCCTTGGCTATTTGCTCTACAGGTTTTCGCGATTACATTTGTGCCTTGCAACAACATTGTGGGCACAAAGAAGTTATCATCACCCAATTTCAACAAAATCACCCAATGCAACACTTCTTCGCAAATTCATACGTCAAAATATTTCGAATAGCTTTCAAAAACTTCATATATCCTATACCTTTGCCAAATTGAAGTCTTTGGTAAGTTAGGTAAATCAACGTTAAAATAATCACCAATTTCAAAAGGTAGTTATTCAAATGTTAAATAATTTTGTTAAGTTGGCAATAATGCACCGAATTCTAACTCGTGCTCGTATCAAAACATACTTTATCTCCTGTTATTGTTATACCGAGAGTTTATGTTGTTTCCAAAACCCTTATTACCTATCTACTATGGCGTGGATTTTACAAATCTTCTCATTTTTACCGGATTACCGAATTTATCAGTTGTTTCTTGAGGTGAGGTGCTATAAGTTGGTTTTTATTATCAAAAACACTTGCGAGAGGAGAGACAGAATGATTTTATTTTTATTTGTCAATAAAGTATGAATTTTTAACATTTCTAATGGTAAAGGATTTTATGGATTAGGGTCGATAGCCAAAAATCCAACACGATGGTCGACTTATTCGACAAGCAATGGAAACTATGATGGTATTCTAAGGCTACCGAGATCGGTCGTTGGCATTTTACAACAGTGAGTAAGTTGGCTTGGTCACGTTCTGCTTGTTGATCCGGAACGAATAGTGCAAATCTCTGAGATGTGAGCTACGTTTTGGTTGCTAATGACGATAGCTCCGTGGCGTAAAGATTTAGCGAAAAGACAAATATGTATAAGCTTTACATTGAATCGGATCCAATATAACAGAAAAGATTTTCAATAATTAGCAACTAAATTATGCAAGCAATTTTTGCTAAATGGTAAAAAATAATATTCTCGATATTTTTAAATTGGCTAATAAGCAAGCAGATTTTACTGTGTGTACACATCCAAAACATAAAAATGATGAAAATTTACAAAATTTTATTCAATTTTTCTTAAAGGTATTATACATACTACCAGACCATTCAGTAAAGTTGCTTTAAGAAAATTTAAAGAAACGTTTCAACATCAAATATATTTTGACATATCGTTTAAACCAAGATGTTCCTGAAACTTTGTTGGTGTAATCCGAGCGAAAGCAAGCAAGCAATTTCGCATGAAGTCCTACATTTTTGGACATAATGAAGGTGTAAAATCTGAGAGTGCAAACATGCCCGTCGATGACACCCCGATTTGGATTCGTTTGGTTTGTTATTCTAGAGCAACAATTCATAGTGGCAAATATCAAGGCGGAGCATACAAAATACAGCCACGCATTGAGCGCGCTAGATGTAAGGTTACATGATACCTTAGCAAACATAATCACGACAGATAAAGGTAACACGCCATATACACAACTTAAACGTGGAATATTAGGAGCATCGGAAAAAACTACGTTACAGCAATTGTTACACAACTACTCAACAAGTTCCGTATGATGACAGGCAAAAATCTCAACGAAGTATCTGTTGGGCAATTATGGTTAGAACGTCTGCCACAACAGGTGCAAATGGTACTGACACCATTCGAAACCGATATATCGTTAAATATACTAGCTGAACGAGCCGACAACGTAATAGAAACCATTAATCATTTACAAATTAGCAACCTACAAGACTCCAAGAAACTCGATAAGAGCAGAAAGAAGAAAATGGAGATTTCGAAACGAGAATTAAAGAAATTATGGAGCAAGTTTCGACCGATCCCATTGCACTTTTCGAAAACCAAAAACCAAAATTTTCATCAGCATCAAGGTCAAATTGTATGACAAGGCGAGGCAGGTCACAATCAAGGACAAATAACGGAGAATGCTATTACCATAGAAGATGGGGGGGAGAAAATGCAAGTGTGCATAACCACGATTAAACACCATGCGGAATTTATCAAAAGTCCAAACACGGCAGAGAATGAAAAAAACTATTACATCATCAATGTAGGCCGGCAGCATTGATGCAATTAACTCCAGCCGCCTTCAAATAGTAGAAATACGCCAGCAAATAGCAGAAATACTAAAGTGGGCTAATAGTGGATATAAAAAACAGAGGGTAACAGACCCATTTACCTTTTTATATACCATTTGCGCAATTACAAAAATACGAGAAACCTCTTTATCTTTAGTAAAGAAAATTCTATTACAACCAGAGATAACCGAATTAATATCGATGTTTCCGGCAATCAGCCAAAATTTAGCAAAAGGGACCATCAACTAACATAATGCCACTTAGAAACAACTGGCCCAACAATAGCTTGCAAAACGCGACGGCTGCCACCAGATAAATTGGAAATTGTAAGAAAAGAATTCCAGAACATGGTGGAACAGGGGATATGCAGACCCAGTAGCCAGTAGCAATAGTTGGGCCAGCCCACGTCTTTTAGTGCTAAAGAAGAATGGAGAATGGAGACCGTGTGGCGATTACATGGCGTTGAATAATATAACAATACCAGATCATTACTAAATCCCACACATACAGGACTTCACCAATAAATTAACAGGAAGTAACACGATCACAATATTAGATCTAGAAAGGGCTTATCACCAAAGTCCAGTAAATCCCGATGATATTCATAAAATAGCTATCACCACTCCGTTTGGTCTGTTTAAATTTACGAAAATTACGTTTGGCTTACGAAACGCAGCTCAATCATTTCAACGATTAATGAATGCAGTTTTATCAAATCTAAAATTGTGTTTTGTGTATATAGACGACATACCAATAGCTTCAAAATTATCCACGGAACATTTAGAATATCTTAAAATTTTATTTGAGAAATTAGTAAATGGCCTAGATATGTGTCTTTTCGCTTAAGAAAAATAAAACTTCTTATAGGGCATAGCATAACAAAAGAAGGGATTGCATCAACGCAAGAAAGAGTAGAAGCGATAAACAGTTCGAGCAACCCCAATCTGTACAGCAACTTAAGAGATTCCTAGGAATGCTAAATTTATATTGCCGATCCATACCACACGCAGCAGCCGATCAAGCTTCAAATGATACAATTGATGCAGTGGTACAACAACAGTTGGAGGATACCTGGCAGCCACTAGGGTTTTTCTCGGTGAGACTAACGGACACACAAAAGAAATACAGTGCTTACGATAGGGAACTACTGGCAGTCAGGCATCAAACATTTTAGACATTTACTGGAAGGACGAACGTTTACCCTTTTTACCGGCCATAAGCCATTAATTTTCGCTTTCACTCAAAAACTAGACAAATCTACATAAAGACATTAGAGACATTTGAACTATATAGGACAGTTTACCACGAATATTCAACATCTATCGGGAAACGACAATATGGTAGCCGATATATTGTTCAGGGTCGAAGTACTCACTGTCCCAGAAGCGGTTGATTACGATGCGGTTGCGGATGCATAGTCGAAGGGTCCAGAGTTGGAAGAAATAGTAAATTCCAACAGAAGCTTGGACATCAGTAAAATTCCTCTAGCTGGTAATCCAACAAAATTAATACAGTGCGACGATTTATACCAAAACAATTTAAGCAAACCATTTTCAATTTACATATTTCACAATTCAGCAGACCCAGGAATCAAACCTTCAGTCAAATTATTAGTAGAAAATGTTATTTGGACATCAGTTAATAAGGACGCAACAGACGTGCCACAAAATTGTTTACATTGCCAAAAATCTAAAATTTAACGACATATTAAATCACTTCTCGGCCATCTACCCATCAGTAAAAGCGAGAGGAGGCTCAACCATATTTGTGAAGGAAAATATCAAACATTACGAAGGAGTAAAAATTGAAACAGAAATTTTACAAGTAGCCACCATTAATGTTCGATTAAATAACTATCTTCAATGCTCTCCGCGGTATAATGTGACTAAAAAAACTATGTTACGTTACTCAAATCGCTTAGTTTTAACTTCATAATCGGAGGCGATTTTAATACTAAAAATACATTTTGGTGATCAAGACTAACAGCCCATAAGGTTAAGGCGCTGTTTGCAGCTAATCGGGCTTTAAACTGTGCTGCAGTTCCTATCTGAATGTAAACCAACACTTTGGTCAGTGGGTACAAATAAGATACCAGATTTCATAGATTTCTTTGTAACAAAAGGAATATCTGAAAACTACGTACTACTCGAAAACAGTGAAGGAATTTCCTCTGACCACACTCCTGTCATTATGGCACTCAGTTATACCATTTACATAAAAGAAAATTTGCCTAGGTTAATAAATAATAAAACAAACTGGGATCTCTTCCAAAACACAGACGAAAACTATATTGAATTACAAGTACCAATTAAAACTTCGGCACAACTTGATGTCCAATTAGAGCTGCTGAACAACAATATATTACAAGCAAACCAAATGGAAAATTAGGGATATGATGTTACGACCCAGAATGCAAATATCGTCAGCGTATGCTAATAGCTGGGTTGATTTATAATACAGGCAGCTACGCTGGGCCATATTGAGCTGACGAATGACATACTCTAATGACAGGTTGAAAAGAGTTTGAGCTATTGGGTCTCCTTGCCGCACTCCAGATGTTATCTCAAAGGCATCCGAAATTTTCCCTTCTATTAGCACCTTACATAGTGAGCCATCCATTAAAAGCTGGCACATTGAAACCAATTTTGACGGTATGCCCAGGTAGGACAATACGTTCCATAACGTATTCCTCTTAATGCTGTCGTACGCCTGTTGAAAGTCTATGAATAGACTGTGTACAGGGATGTCCTTTTCATAGCATTTCTCCAGCAAAATCCTCATTTATTTTATTTATTTATTTATTTATTTATTTATTTATCATTATTGACATTTTTTTAAAACCTATTTTTATCTAAATTAATTAATTAATTAATCAGCGTAAAAGTTTGATCGGTCGTTGATCTATTTGGACGAAAACCACATTGATAATCACCCAAGATCCTCTCGCTGTAAGTTGATAACTTTGCTGCAACTACGTTGGCCAAAACCTTGTAGCCTGTGTTCAGCAAACCTATACCGCGATAGTTGTTGCAGTTCAATCGATCTCCCTTTTTATGAAGTGGACATATAAGAGCCGTCTTCCACTCTACTGGGATTTCTTCTCTAGACCAAATTGTTGATATTAGCTCAAACATGCGGCAGTACAGATAGTCACCGCCATATTTAAGCATTTCGTTGCAGATACCATCCTCACCAGGTGTCTTGTAATTTTTCATCTGCGATATCACGTTCCGCACTTCATCATATGATGGAGGAGGTGGTGGTGTCATCTCGACGTTAATATCGCGTTGAAGCAAGAGAGGTTGTTGCTCGGGAGGTGGTGCCTGTTTATTTAAAAGCGAGGAGAAGTAATTTCGCCACACTTCGAGGACGGTTTTAGTGTCCATTTCCAACTCACCGGATTTGTTGCGAATAGCGCTGCTACGTGGATGAAAGTCCGTAGCTAATTCTCTTATGCAACGATATCTATCTCTCAGGCTAGAATTTTGGATGTTGCGCGCCTGTTGTTCATGCCATTCCCGTTTTTTCCGTCTACATAGCCGATTAGCGATTCTCCTCGCAGTCATGTAGGCGTTATGGGATTGCCTTGTTCTTTGCGATAGATCTCGTTGTCGTGCGCGATCTTTTTCCCGAATAGCACCAATACAATCATCATCAATCCAGAGATTTTTGGGCCTTGACGGATTTTGGCCTATGGTGGACTTCGAGGCATCGGTTACCGCCGTTTTGATAATGTCCCACTGTTCTTGAACGGAGTCAGGAAGTGGTTTATTTTCCAAGATTTCTGATACAGTCATCCCGAAGGTGGTTCTGGTAACTTGGTCGTTCAATGCCGCAGTGTTCCAACGAGTGATGCGCTGGAAGCGATGATTATATGTGGTTGATAAACGAAATTTTAATTCTGCAACTACCAGGAAATGGTCTGAATCAATGTTAGCTCCACGTTTAGTTTTGATGTTTTTAAGGCTAGAAAAATGTCTCTTGGACAAGAGGATGTGGTCGATTTGGTTGACCGTTGTTCCGTCGTTTGATTTCCATGTGGCTTTATGAATGCGCTTATGTGGGAAGTATGTGCTGGCAACCACCAAGTTGTACAGTAAAGCTAGCTCGATGGTGCGCATCCCGTTGTTGTTTGATGTATGGTGCAAGGAGTTTGGGCCGATAGTGCTTCGATATGTACTACCAGCACTGTCAATTTGAGCATTGAAGTCACCCAAAACAATTTTAATGTCATGTTGCGGAATTTTGCTCAGGACGGTTTCGAGCTGGTCGTAGAAAGCGTCTTTGATTTGATCAGGCTTCTCCTCGGTGGGGGCATGAATGTTCACAAATGTGATGTTAAAGTGACGTCCATGAAACCTGAGTGTACAAATCCGATTACTGACAGGCATGAAGTCAGTCACAAATTGACGGCATCGATTGCTAATCAAGAAACCAACGCCCAATTCATGTTTATCCATGTTATTGCTATGACAGAGGGTTAGTCCGAAGCGACTATAATCGGTGATGTTATTGCCGATTATTCTTGTTTCCTGTAGCGCTACGAGGTCGAGCTTATACGTAGATGCTTGTTCGAAGAGTTGATGGAGGCTCTCCGGGCGGTTTAGGCTGAGTACGTTCCATGTTCCAAATTTAAAATCGTTGTCCTTATATCGTGTCCGAGGTCGTTGTTGTGAATCCAAAAATATCCGAGGCTCATGTTGAGGTTTCGTAACAAAAAAATGTTTACAGGTTGGGCTGTTAACCCAACGCCAACCTTCTGTAGAAGGACCACAGCCCTCACACTTTAGCCTACTCCTTTAACAGAGTAGTTTCTAGTGGCCGCCACGAAGAGGCAGTGTGAGCACTTGCTGAAGTTGCATGCAGTTACGGCACATGAAGCGAGTCTTGTGTTTATCCCCCTGCATACACAGCAGCCTGACCACCTGATTGGTCGCTTGTTTGACTTTACGATGTCAAAATACAATAATTCATATAAGAGCTTGAGTAAAGATGTCAAAATTCGAAATATCATGCCTGTATTCGATAATCATGTCGATAAAACATATTAGAATTCGATAAGTCGTGGCAGAAATTAATTTTGTGACATCAAAATTTGAGTTATTGATATCAAAATTTGATATATGGTGTCGTGTCTGAATTCGATATGTATTCCAGAATAATTTGTATTTTTATGATGTTCGTTGAACTTATAGGTGCTACAACAAAAATTAAAGTTTGGTTACATTTTTTTATTAAAATACTAATAGAAATTTTGACATAAGTACAAGATACAATACCAACTTTTTACAGTTATTTCAGAAAGGGAAGTTTGTTGTCTGTATTAAATCAATAAGATTCTTTCGGCTTTTTATAGAGCCAATATTAGTTGTTTCGTACGAAGTTTTCACAATTATTCAATAAAAATCATTAAATATGGTCAGTTTATTTAATTTACGGTTTAGTTTTTTATGTTTTTCATAAATAATGTATAAAATTACCTTATGTAAATTACACGTTTTTTACGTGTGAAAAACTGTGTAAACTACATAGTGTAATTTACTCGCCCAACCGTGCTCAAGAGGTTAAAATCAGTAATAGAATGCAACAAACTAATTCCTTCTCACCAATTTGGATTTATATTGAGACACTCTACCATAGATTAAGTGCACAAAATCAAAGATTTAATTGAAGATGCTCTGGAAAATAAAAAAATATGCTCAATTGTCTTCTTTGCCTTAATCAACATCAAAATGCGGAGTTGCGTCATATGATGATCAACTCAAACCCAGTAAGATGGCTTCGACGAACAAAGCCCATATAGAAATAGGACAGCTAAATTAATGAAGTAACCAACCTGAAGTTTAGGGATTGCAAAAGCGGCATTACCGTTACCGGTAATTCCGGTTTTAGGATCAAATTTTGTGTAAATTTACTATGAAAATTAAAAAAAAGTAAAAACTACAAGGTATTGAAAAAGTACTACGGTTCCAATCCATTATCGGTAATACCGATTACAAAATTTGGTCCTAAAACCGGTATTACCGGTAACGGTAATAATCCCTAGAGCTAATCAATGGGTTATACTCCTCAAACAGTTAACAAAACAAAATACTCCTCAAACAGTTAAAAATTGTTTTGTTTGTTGATTTTCCTTTAAACCTTCACCTAACAGAATTTTCCTCCTTTTAGTAGAATTAGCTTTAATTTCCTTAAATTTTCCTTTACCTATTGGAATTTTTCTTCCAGTTATCAAATTTTACTTCCGTGATCGTTTTAGTCTTAATATTGTTAATATAGTCTTAGTTCTCAAAATCTCACTTTTATCAAAATCTTACTTTTTGCCGAATCTTTTACTATCTTGAAATCTAAGATTTCGATGCGCTCCCATTTTCCGTATTCCGGTTTTGAATTTTATTTTTCTTTAAATTCAAATTCTCCTTCACCAAAAGGAACGGCCCTTCATTTTCCCCTTGAAAATCCCCATTTTTGGAGAAAGTAAGATTCGTCAAAAAGTAAGATTTTGAAATTCTTACACGTACATACAAGTCAATTTTTGTTTTCCATTTCGCTTTTTTTGTTAATTCCATTAAAGATTACTATTTATTGGCACCCTCTATGATATCGATTGGCACCCCATAATTGGATCTTTTTTTTATTCGTATTAAGACATCTCTATAATAATACTTTAATCTATGGTAAGATTTTGTAAAGTAAGATTCATAAGATTCGTAATCTACAAAATCATCCATAACCTTATAAAGAATCATTTTGAACCAATTCGAGCTATAGATCTTCATAAGTACAACATGCGCCGTCGGTCGCATTTTCACGTTGAATTTTTTGCACAAGCTGGAAAAAATAATGTATTTAACAGAGGACTTGGGAAATTTAATTAACTTCCAAGTGAAAAAAAAAAAAATGCAGACACTATAAGGCAATTTAAATTGGCTGTTGTTCAGCATCTTAAAGAAAACCAAAACTTTTAGCTTCAAATTTGCGTGAATTGTGAGATTTGTTTTATTTATTTGAAATACATAGAGACATGATAAAATAACGTAATTTAAGTAACAAGACATAGTTAGTTGTATAATCTGTAGGTACTCTAAACCCACTGCGGTTCGTGTAACTAAAATAATTATGGTAAAGTTCATAATGCATAAATTAAATTCTGTAATATAGTAACTTAAACTTATGTAAATTTTTGGCAAATAAATATGTTCAGAAAAAAAAAAAAGTTTCATCCCAATCGGCCAAATTCCAGAAATTTGTCAAAAAAAATTGAAAAAATTATCGCGTTCTGTTCCACATAGCTTTTTAAAAATCGCGTTTTGAAATATCGCGTTTTATATCATATCTCGTTTTGTACCACATCGCGTTTTGAAATATCGTGTTTTGAATTATCGCGATTTGTACTATATTGCGTTTTGAAATATCGCGATTTGAAATATTGCGTTTTGCACCGTATCGCGGATATCGCGTTTTAAATGGAACCTATTAATAACACTCTGCTAGAATCGCCGAATTTTTTTTGTGACAAGCTGGGCACCCAGGAGGTAAACCTAATTCGAGTACGCTTAATCTAATGGTGCTAGTCCCATTTCAAAGTTAGTTCCCATTTTTTAAATAACGCTAACGACATGTTGTCCCAGAATCAAAAATTTGCCAAAATATAAAATATACATACACTCATTTTCACGTTGATAGCTCTTAAACCATTAAGATTTTCATTTTGCTTTGTTCCGGCCAACAATTTCGCCGATCAATTAAGTATGAAAATGGCGTCCAGTGGGTCTTTTTATACAAAATGTCGTAAAAAACAGGCATTTTTTTCGTTGTTCACCAATAGTATTTGCTCCATTAAGATTTTCGTTATGCTTTCTTCAACAAAGTTGTTGCGCAAGTCAAAACAAACAACTTTGCCAAACATATCAAGACCGAAAAATCGTCCAAACAGTTCTTCCTTATTGTGATAATTTTAACCTTTTTAGAAATATCGATTTCGAGAATAACCTCTTCTTCGGTTTCCTTTTTACTACTATTACATAATTTATTTTGAAGCTGTTTATACTGATGCTATGCGCGGTTGTGTGAAATTTGATTTTATGTCCTTCTTGGATATGTATTTTTGTTGTCCAAACCTTGCTGGCAATTACCCGATTTTATACTTCTTTTCACAGTCATTGAACTTTCTGAATTTTAGCTTTGCAGAGAATCGCCTGCTTCTCTGCTGGTCTTGTAGCCTCTCTTTCCGTTTTTCTCACGTTAAGCATTTTTTGAAAATTTTGTATGCCATTTGCACCGTGATCTTGCTTTCGACATTAATTCGATTGAAATCCCGATACCCCTGTACTTCATTTGAATTTTGACCTTTTCAGCCACTGAACATGAGCCAGAAGAAACCAACTTTGCTTATCTAATGATTAACTTTCTCGTACTTGATACGATTAATTAAAGTTAGATAGCTATATTTTTGAAGTGTACCTAATTAAATTAAATTCAATAAAATGTGAACTTTTGCAATGAAATTTCAAAACATTTATAAAATTTAACATGTCTTGTCCCACACACTCTCTGTTCGAATCGGTTGGTTTCGTAACTAGGTAATCTTTTAAGTTTCAATCTGCATACAATTTGTGTCTTTTGTGAGTGAACCCAATCAAGTGAAAACTAGTGTAAAAGTGCAAGGATGAATTTGCCCATCATCCTATATTGTATACTTTTGGTTACACGAGTAATTTAAAATTTAGAAGGAATATTTCCTGAAATCATGACTTTTAATAGTATAATAAAACCAATAAAATGTACATTATTCGTTATTTAATTTAACGAGCACAAATTAACAAAAAATATAAAACAAAAATTATATAAATGTAAAACTTTATTAATTTCTAGTTTTTAATTATAAACAAAAACCAAACTAAAAATTTACTAACTTAAATTATTTTTGTGTTGTTTTAAATTTATTCATGGAATTTAAAAATTCCAAAAATATCAACAACAAACAAAAATGCTAAAATTTTTAACATAAAACATAAAAAAAAAAAATTTATTTAATTTCAAACATTATAGGATTTTTTTTACTCAACATACGTAAACGAGTATGTGTAGTATTTAGATAGGGTGGAACAGATATTTTTTTATGTTATTGGCAAAATAGTTTTGTTTGAATATGTTAACCTAATTAGTATATTTCATGTTCAGAAAATTATTAATGTTGAAACTCATTCTACCAATGAAAAGATTATTGAATATACGTGTATATAGGATTAAGCCGCAAACACAAATTCATATTTTTCACCCTTTAAACAACTTAATTATAATCTTCAAAAACTATGTAATCCTCGTGTACTGTATAGTAAAAATTCACACACAGATTGTTGATAATATAATTCAGTAATTATTGTTTATATGTTTATGACTACAGAATATGTACAGAAATGACACAGTTTTTGCTTAATTTTTATAGTACTTGTATGTAGTTTATATTATGATGATAAATAGAATTATGATGAAACATATAATTTTTTATGTATGTAGATGAGATCAACAAAATGCAATGCAGTTTTAAAAATTTTATGAATATTTAAAATAATAAGTAATTTATGAGTTAGAAGGACAGCTATTTTTGTTTTTTAAGTTGCATCATAACTTTTAATAGATACCCATAATACGGACCTAACCCCATATATGTAATATGTGGCTGAATTTGTTTGTCGATTTATAGGAAAAAAAATTGTGAACTGGAAAAATTGCAACATATTTGATCAGTGGATATCTATTAATAGAGAATTTTGAAGATATAGAACGACGAATTTTGACTTATTAATTGCACAGTTTTTGATTTTCTTAGTCCTTAGAAAATTTACTGTGTGGTTTCAATTATCCGATGATTCTCAAAAACCTTAAAGATTCGGGATTGATCCGTTTTGCTCCTAGCTTTAACGCTTGCGTCTCTGAGAAAATAGGGATTTTTTTTAACTTCGCTCATTTTTCCGAATGTAAAAATATTATTAAAGTCGCTTCATTTCATTTAATTGCCATTTCCGAAGTTGGTTTCGTATTTTTCAATGGTTACAGGTTCGTGCGAAAGAACAGAGTAGATCAATATAAAAGACGGGGTGGGGTTAGAACATGTTAGTTGGTAGATAATCCCTCGCGTAGAATCGGCAAGCAAATATCGTGACATATAATACTCTGTGATTTAACTTAAATGTGAATTCAAATTTACAGTAGTCAACTGCTTGCTTCCATAAACAATGAAGTTGCTTCTACAAATTTCACCGAGGATTGCTCTAGTTGTATAGATCTGCTTCTAACAAATAATCGTCCGGCTCCGAATCTTAAATTATTCAGGCAAATTTCAGTGCCAAGCCTGTTTACTACACAAGATCTGATTTACAATTCCTACAATTTTGATATAGAAATCCAGGGGTGTCAAGAATTATTATTATTTTTTTTTTTTGGCGTGGTTCTTACATATTGAACCTAATGCCCTATTGGAAGTAGGTATCGTTCGCTAAATTGGTTATATATGGTTTCCTGATCAGATCTTGACGAAAAACTTAATTATTTTAATTCTTTGGTTATGGAGCTCCTGGAAAAATTCTAGTCCTATCAATTGTTAAGCATCGCAATGTAAGGGATATTTTAAATGAAGTTTGAATTAAACATAAAAATGCTACGACACTCACCAATTATAGAAAATATCAGAATGAGGTATTTTATAATTCATATGGGTAATATGGTTTAATATGGGATCTATGTATATATTAGGGTAAGGTTGCAGAAGTCGTACCCGTTAAGAAAACGTTTGCAGAAATCAGAGAATATTTTAGTAAACACATACATGAGTATCATTGAAAACCTTAGTAAACCCTGCTTTGATTTATTTCAAAAAAAATTAAATAGTCTGCGCACATTTTCTTTAAACTCATAAAATTAATAAAATTGAAATCGGTACGACTAAGGAAACCAGTACTTTTAGTCGTACTACCTACTTTTTAAGTAATGTCAGTTCATAAAACCCCAAAACAATTTTGAAATTTTTTTTCACAAATTACGAATAGGTATATAACTTATACTAAAAAATCAAAATGTATTTAACTAGTATTTTCTTACCTTAGGAGCTTACACACCAGATGAAAATTACACTTAAACGACTATAAATGAATTTGTTTACCAGAAACGTTCTAAATTCATCGGAACGCAGGCGCGAACTATCTATGCGCACAGTACAGCCGAGCAGTATAACTAGGTACCCACTGTGCCATTTGGATGGCGGGAAAAGTACTTTTGAAATCATTGAGGTACGATTTAAGCACCAGTATGTAAAGTGATTAAATCGTATGTCGCTCACTTAAGATAATTTCTTATACTTAACACCGGACAAAATTACTATATTAAATTGTCTTGTAGTAATGCGTGTGAAATATTTCCTAGATCAATCCTAAATACAAAAACAACGGAATGGTTAGGAAGGTTTAGGAAAAATTTCATACGCCGTTAAAATATTTCATAAAACCGTTTTGTTAGTATTTGTGAGAAACAAAATTAAATAGATATCGCATAAACATTTAGACGTAATATAGTTTAATAAATTTTTGAATTAATTTATATTCAAATTAAATACAACTCCAGATTTTGTCAGGTAAATACCTATTACAATACATTTTATTCCTGTAAGTACTTTCAAATACTTACGATTTTTTTCAGAATTGTGTCATTGCTCTGGAATGTTCAAAATTGGGCCCGAAATAAACGATTCACATATATGAAGATATTACTTCATTTCATTCATTTAAATGGTACAAATCCAGATTTAGCGAGATTTTTTTCTGTAAGCCCTACAAAATCGCAAAATCTGGAGTTGTATTCCGTTAAATTAATAAAATGAAGTACATAACACCTTCATATGTATTATGTATGTGAGTCGTTTATTTCGGGCCCAATTTTGAACATTCCAGAACAATGACAAAAATCTGAAAAATTTTGTGCATACTGGAAATGGGTAGGGCTTATAGAAAAATATAATAGAATCGATCCTCGCAAATTCTGGAGTTGAATTATGTTAAATGAAATGAAGTAATACTAAGTGGGTCGCATATTTCGGTTCCAATTTTGGTCATTCCAGACATATGCCAAAATTCTGGAAAAATTCGTGAGTACTGGCAATTGATGGGATCATAAAACCTGGATTCATTTGCAAATTATTTACGAATGATAATGAATTTTTCAAGCAACGATATTTTTAGTTTATAAATTAAAACATAATTGAGAGCAAGTTTGTTTTTTTATTTACGTTTTAATAAATTAAATGCTTGAACTAAATTTTATCATTGTGAATGAGTTTATTTTTAATTTAAGTATTTATTAAAATTTTATTTCGCATAAATGGTTGCGTGCTCTTAATTTTTATTTAAATGCACACCAATACATTCAAATTTTTTGTTCGATATTTCAAACCGATTTCAAGATTCTAAATAAAAAATATTCAAGTTCAAATTTTGAATATGTTATAAAATTGGTAAGTGAGATCACTTTCAAATTGGTTGCTCACATCGAAAACTTGTAGTTCAATAAAATCTAAAAAAACTTTTGATTACTCAGAATTTTGTAGAGACAAATTTTATAAACTTTTTAGATATTTCCAAAGTTTTCATACTTCGATAATTCAAAAGAAAACATCAAACAAAAATTTGGGTTTTAAATAAGTAAAATTCGAACTTGAGATTACAATTTCAGATACAGCAAGTGGCTCAGATTCGTTAATTAAAAATGTTAATTTTTATTATATTTAAAATTTCTGAGTGCTTGTAAGTTGTGATGCGGTCGAATTAGAGAAACGTGAAAAAAATTAAATTTTTACCAAATTTAGAATAGCAAGTAGCAATAGCTCAAAAGTAGCTATAACATTGCTGGATCCCTACAACCCGGTTAATACAACTGTATTTTTAATTTCTAAGGCGTTTGGCCAAATTAAGAAAGAATACAGATTTGAATGTTCTGACAAAGTTTAGAATAGAAAAATTCTTCTGTGTGCATATGAGTTTCATAAATGTTGATACTTAATAACTACCTACTAAATAAAACTATCAATAACATTGATGAAAAAACTGAGTTCAATACTCATTCATTATCATTTTTATCGCAAAACACTTTTAGCGCAAATTTAAATTGTATGATGCGTAATCCAAGCAGCCTCTTTAAATGACAGCTATTGCCGTGTTTTTTTATTAGCTCCGGATAGCAAGCTATCGGGAGCATATGGGAAATTTCTATTGAAAGTTTTGCGATTATACACGTGTGTCGCTAGTAACCAAAAAACTAAAATTGTACCTAACTTCATGCATAACATTTCTTAATAGATTGTGATGGAAAACGAGACCGGTGGAGCAGCTATGATCCTAAAAATGATTGGGAGATTGTTCAGGAATATGTTAAAGTAGAAGAGGCCAAATGGTTATTAAATGCTAAAGGACAATCCAGATGCATCATTATCGGAAGACGACGGAGATCAAGATGAGAAATATGTTGGTGTAATGGACAGCTGAGATAGCCAACTAAATTGAAATTACTACAACAGGAATATTACAAAAATTAAAAGAATTTGAATTTCAAGAGACACAATTTTATAAAAAATATGATGGCGAGGAGCATCTCAGTTCCACCAAAATTTTTGTTACTTGCACGAACCGGCAACTACACTGAATATTCTCAAAGTGGAAAAATCATTAAAAGTCAAGAGAAATAAATCTCATTCGACGCCGATATGAAGAAGACGTACATTTGAATAATCACTGAAGATTTTATTTGAAATTATTTAATACGTTCCCCAGTTAGTACACCAATAAAGAGCTTTCACAATATCTAATGAAGCAATAAAACTCTAGAATCTTTGCGTTCACGTTTAAATAACTACACCAAATTGCCAGCATACACTTTGGTATAAGCTACATAATTTTTTATTATATCCATTATAAATTTAGTTTGAACGCGTAATACCGCTGTTCATTTAAATAAAAACGAAAAATTAATAAACAAACGCTGTTATTTTTACGCCGATATGACATTTCATATTTCAATTTGACAACCATCAACATTTTAAACCAAAATGAAGTTTGCCAAATTTTCAAGGGTTGTACAAAAAATAAAAAATAATAAAATTTCCCTTTGCTCCCGATAGCAGCTCCGGATAGCAGCTCCAGATAAATAGGTAGAGCTAAATATTTTTTTATTGATTTTTAGTTAAAAAGTTGAATGAAAAATTATAGATTAGTTTAAAATAAATGAATTATATATATAAATAGCTTGCCAAACATTAGTTTTATTACAAAAAATTAGGTGCTCCGGATACAATCTATCCGGAGCTAATAAAAAACACGGCATATATTGAAATGTAAATCAGGGTTGGAAGTAGCATAAATTTCAAAGTATGTACTAAATTTTGCAGCAATAAAGTATTAAATTTGGCTTTAAAATACTTTTTTGATGTGTCAAATTTTACTGGGAGATATCACTAGTTTGCCGCCCCGGTGGCACAGTTGTTAGCATGCTTGCTTTAAGCCCTCAGGTCCCGGGTTCGATTCCCGGCGGGTGATGAAAAAATCACGGCTGGCTAATGTAGGATCAATGAATTAATCACTCATTATCCATTAAAATAATGATTACGAAACTTCAATATGAAGCGGCCAAATCCCTCCATGGGATGTAGTGCCAGCGAAAAAAAAAAAAAAAAAAAAAAAATATCACTAGAAGTAACCAACCAAAACTTTAGGAAACACGAGAGCTTTTGAAAGTCTATATCTACTGTCAAGTTATTCAGCACTGAGCAGATAATTTGTTTAAATTTAAAGATTAATGAACGAAAAAAGGGATCGAACTAAAAACAACGCTGTTGTTAGTTCAAGTTCTGGCATGATAATATTAATTTTATTCATCAATCGAATGTGTCTTATAAATTTTCACAAAATATTAAAAGTATGCCGGAACTTACTATGCTTCTCAGCGGGCGTAGTTGACCTAAGCGAAAACGGTTAAAAAACTGGTTTGTTTGTATATTATGCAAAAGACTAGTTTAATTTATGGTACGGTCTGACAAATTAAACCGGCACGGAAAACATATGCTTTTGAAATACAAAAATTGAGGTGTGGCCAACACACGACTTTCTTTTACGAACAGCGAATTTTAATAAACTATTATAATGCAAATTTCTTGTAAACTTAATTAAGATTGTTTTTATTTATTCATGTTTTCTGTAAATAGGATATTTTTGAAATATTTGCAAAATAAATTTTCCGTTTCACCTTTGAGTATATATTACGAATTAATTCATCGTACGATCTAAAAAATTGAATTTTCGAATTGGCTTTTCAAGCAAATAAATCCTGCTTACTGTAAATTTATAAGGACAAAAAATACAGACAACACTAATATAAATTTAGTTTATTAATCTACTTTTCAAGGCCGAAAATAAAAAAACTTTACATTTGTATTCCTTTGTTTGCGAACAAATTCATCGTACGATTAATTTAATCATTATTCAACACAAAAAAAATTTTTTTATTAATAACGGGTAGGCCTCCTTTGACATCTAGAATGGCTTTAAGTCTGTTATTCATGGACGAAACCAATTTTTGGTGAATTCTGGCGGCACCCGATCTCAATCATATCTTATTGCCTCTTTCAGTGTGGCCTTAGATGTAATTATGTGTATTTTTAGTTGCCTTTCTACTTAATCCCCCAAATGCTCTATGGGATTAAGGTCCGGATTTTGTGGAGGAGAATGTAGCTGCTTAGGGGTGTTTTACAGCAACCAGTCTCGAACAATTGCCGCTATGTGCTTCGAGTTGTCATCTTGCTAGAAGACCCAATTTTGTGCCAGTTCTAATTTGTCTTCCGATTCTTGCAAATTGGCTTTCAAAATGTTCAAATATATCTTTTTATCCATACTTCCTTCAATAAATATCAAATTTCTGACTTTCGAACCCGCCGTACACCGTCAAACTGAGTACATTTCCTCCAGCGTTTTTAACCGTACCACGAAGATTTGCTGTTTTCATTGCTGTTCCCTTCTTGCACCATACTTTTGATGGTCTATCATATCCAATATATTATACTTAATTTTGCCGGCAAATATCACTTCTTTCCAGAATGAAAATTCAGCATTCAGGTGTGATTTAGCGAACTCGACGCGTTTCTTTTTATTTACCTCACTAATAAGTATTTCTTTCGGACCATTCTGGAAAATTACCCATACCAGTTTAATGTTTTCTGGTTTGTACGTTAACATACATCTGCTCCATAATTCTGGTGTAGCATTGTTAGCAATTTTGAACTAAATATTCGCTGCTCTTTGCGTACATAACGCCATACTACTCTTTATTCCTTCTCGGTAAGAGTACGCGGGCGACCAGTTCTTTTTAATTATTCAACACTACCTGTCTTTTTATATGTTTCTACAATGAGCATGAAGATTTAATTTTTTTGGTTAACTTTGAACTTGGAAGATAACGGTTTTCCTTCCAAATGCTTAATGATAACGACTTCTTGGAAGTCAATACTGGTTTCTGTTCGTGTGGCCTTCAAAATGATAAAAGGTGTTTTGTGTACCAGTAGCTTTAATGTCTTACAATATACTGAACTATTCTATCACAAAAATATTGAAAAAAACAAAAGATGCACGGTGTTGTTAGATAAAATCAACAACCGTACGATGAATTTGTTCGTAAAAGAAGGAATACAAATGTAAAGTTTTTTTATTTTCGGCCTTGAAAAGTAGATTAATAAACTAAATTTATATTAGTTTTGTCTGTATTTTTTGTCCTTTTAAATTTACAGTAAGCAGGATTTATTTGCTTGAAAAGCCAATTCGAAAATTCAATTTTTTAGATCGTACGATGAATTAATTCGTAGAGTGTATATATATATGTATGTATATATATATACTCAAAGGTTTCACGGAATCTGGGAGCTGTAACCCCACATATTATATGATGTAAGAGATTAATAAAGATATATCTGTTTTGAGGTCCCCTGAGTCCGAAAATGTGGGTTTCGAAATGATGTCTGTCTTTCAGTCTGTCCGTTTGTCTGTCCGTCAGTCAGTCTGTGTCTTCTCTATAGCCCAGATGGCTTAAACAATCGAAAAAATACTTTAGATTTAAGCTTTACCATAAAGTAAGGAACTATAAGAAGGCTCAAACAATGATAAATTAAAATAGACGCTAGCGCTGTTTGTATTTTGCGTTAAAAAGTTTAACTAACATTGGCTGTAAACCAAAAGCAACAACAATTGTATGGCAGAGTATTATGTACAACGAAGTAAATACATAAATAGCAAGCACAGAAACGAACCAATTTGTGTTTGTGTGGGCAAGTTTAAACTTTACGATATACATATGATGTTTTCCTCTTTTAATCACAAGGAAATAAAAAGCTTTCTCTCTTGCACTTGCAGCAAATATTATCGTATTCTCTAAAAATAAAAATCAACCAAACTACATAAACGTATTTACTCGACCAAGCTGCGCTGTTCCAATAATAATTAGCCCATTTGAATGTGTTTGTTAATCGACAAATGTAGTAATAAAAATTTAAAAAACAATGGGTTTTTGTTTTTATTTATGAAAGGGGACAGAAAGGAAAAATCTCAAATTAACATAAAACTCTTTTTTGCTTAAACCGGCAACGATAGTATTTACTAATCCAGATAAAGGCTAGTTTTGTATTGTAAATATTATACCAAAGACGGTGTTTACACTAGGCATTTTATTCTTGGATTTTTTCTCTTTTCATCCAAAACCGGTTTTGTGTGATTTTATTTTTGGGATATTTTTTACACCAAAATTTTGTTGGTTTCTTTGGATTCTTCACACTAACCCAAACAAAAAGCAACAAAATAATCTTTTCTGTTTGAAGAATCCGGAATAAAATACCTAATGTAAACACCCCCAAATGCACAGACCATATAAACACAGTTAGTGTAATTTACAAATTATCATTCGTGTTTTTATTCGCATTTTTCATGCAAGTAGAAACCAAAGCCGTGCTGTTTCTCTTATATATGGCATCAATCATCAGAAAACAAATGTACATTGAAATTCCACTATACGTAATTTATATACAAAGTGACTTTGTATTATTGTGTTGGTTGTATACAAATACATCTAAAATTAAAAATTGAACATTTGTTTGGTTATTTATCATGGTATTTATGTTCCAACCAATCAACATATCGTCATTTTTCCTTTTGGTGACGTCACTTTGAGTAATATATTTCGTAACGTTGACTCCGTTTGGTTGAGATTTGTGTTTTTTCTATCGTGTACAATCGTTGAAACTTATTTCTATTTCTAAAACCTAGAAATATTCTTATAAATTTAAACTAGTTCGCAAAAAAATATTCAAATTGACTCTGAGTGACGTCACGCTCCACATGCTTTTAGCTGTCAAGCATACCTTGTAATATTGGGATCATAGTTATTTACTATGGAATATGAAGAGAAAAAATGAAACATTAAAAAAAACAACAATTTACGTCAAGGCAATGTATAATTTATGATACATATACCACGTTTACACCAGTAGTATAAAAGTATGTAGCAAAAAAATATCATGATGTAAACGCAAAGTATAATACTTTATTACTTTATCGAATATTTTTTTTGCTATTTCATTATAATAGGTATCAAAAAAGTATGACACGTAAACAAAACAATAAAAACCTGAAATGTCCGTTTCTTTGTTCAATTTTTTCGAGATTTTTCGTGTACATAAAATAAATGACTTCTAAAAATCTTGAAATTATTTATACATCAAATAAACAATGTAGTTGTACATTATGTATATTATTTGTCAAAACAAATAAAATATAATATGGAGTTACACCGCAAATAGCAAAATAATATTTTGTGGTGTAAACTGAAAGAGAATTATAGTATATTACCAAATAAGTATTTAACTATTAAAGTACCTATGGTGTAAACGTGGAAATAATCAATGAATAGTCGTGTTTTCCATGAGAACTACACTAGAACTCGATAAACTTTAAATTCCTTCTAATTCTATGTAAACCGAAAAAAAATAAATTGATGAAATGCAAATGTGTAGTGCATTTAACATAAATTCACATTTTAAGCCGTTACAGCAATAAATAATTACAAGTATAGCCTATTTTCTAGTTACACTTGATAAACCCGAAAATTTATCGAGTGTAGTCGCGTGTAATGACGTCAGCAAGAAATAAGAAAATATTGATGAAGTAACTTCAGGGGAAATTTTTTAATCTTAAAATATGTATTTATGTTAAATGCACTACATATTCGCGAATTCTGAATTTATTTTTTTCGGTTTACATAGAATTAGAAGGAGTTTAAAGTTTATCGAGTTCTAGTGCAGTTCTCATGGAAAACACGGCTAATATACTCGTATACGAATACGATTTTGTTGAAATTTTCAATTTCTGTTTTATTAGAAAAAAACTCATTGTTTCGCTCACACAAACTCTCTTTCCTTTTCATACATACATATTTCGTTTTAGCGTTTTAACAATGCCTATGTATACATACTTAGTATGCCTATGTAATATATAGGTATTGGTATATTAACCAATGTGTATTGTTTTTGGTTGTGTTTATACCTTTATCCATACAAAGTTGTTCATTACCAATTTCATTTATCATAGACACATTCTGCTTGTTAATAATAGTTCCGAAAAATAAAAACATTAAAGTGTCGCTACTATCGACACTTCCCGATATGTTATTATTTTTTGAGTCCTCTTTATAGTATTTTCTTTATGGCTTTACTGATGTAAAAGAAAGTAATAAAAAATTATAAATTTGTAAGAAGTTTGCGTAATTGGTTTCTCAAAATTCCCTGTTCGTAGAACAAATGTGTTGGCCACACATCAATTTTATTTTTTTTTTAAATTTTTTTTTTTTAATTTTTAATTTTTTTATTTTTATTTTTTGGAAACATTTTGTATTAGTAATTTTTTGTAAACCTTATACTTTTTAAGATATTTGCAAAACAAATTTTCTGGCCCAAGGGAGTGGCCACTTCCGGTTGACCGATTTGGAGTAAAATTCACTGGGACCTCCCAATTTATCAAAAAAGCTTAAATCTGAAGTGTCAGTTCGATTGGTTAAGCCATCTGTACTGTAGAGTGGACACAGACTGACAGACGGACAGACTGACAGACGAACAGACTGACAGACAGACTGACAAACAGACTGACAGACAGACTGACAGACAGACTGACAGACAGACTGACAGACAGACTGACAGACTGACAGACAGACTGACAGACTGACAGACAGACAGACTGACAGACAGACTGACAGACAGACTGACAGACAGACTGACAGACAGACTGTCAGACAGACATCATTCCGAAACCCACTTTTTCGGACTCAGGGGACCTCAAAACAGATAAATCTTCAATAATCTCAAGGTCGAAAATTTTCATGATTACCTACTATACTTTATTTTACTTACGTAAAAGAAAGTAAAATCTCAGTAGCGTTCAGTAGTAATATTCATTGTTGTTTAGATTTTCAAGAACAATGGAGGAAAGTATTAAAACTGATGGCTGTCTCAAGAAATCAATCGGGAGCGCAACACAACATGACGGAGTTAAAAATTCGTAGTCTCGAAATCTGGGACAACTTTTCTTATTTTTTGTTTTAGCAAAAATAAATTTTTAGCCCTTTATTTGATAATTATTTGTTTCTACGCATTGAAAACTACGTAGAATCGCATAAGTTTCAACATAAAGGGCTAAAAACTTAGTTTTGCAAAAAAAAAAAAAATAAATAAGAAAAGTTGTACTAGATTTCGTGATCACGAATTTTTAACTCCGACATGTTGTGTCGCGCACCACCTGATTTCATGTGACAGCCACGAAGGTTACTTTTTAGACTTTAGGTAATTAGTAAATTATTTTCATTCATAACTGAAAATAAACCTCACTTAACCTCTTTGAAAAAAAAAAAATCAGAAGTTGGTGTTCTAAGCTACTACTAATATTCCTTAAGTGAAATTATATTGTTATGTACCTAACCTCGGCTTATTTCATCTGTCTGTTCGTATGAAACTGTAAAGCTAAAGAATAGAGTAGTTCGTGGAATTTCAGAATTTGATGAAATATTTTCATTTGGTGGACTTGGAATAAAACTAATATTGCAGAAATTAACAAAACTTTGAAATTCGATACTAATTTTTGAAAATTGAATTTATTTAAAAAATTTATCAATTTACTTAATTATAAGTTTGTTACACTTCAAATTCATATTTCAGGATTTGAAACAAATTCATATAATTTAGAATAATATTAAATTTCAAATAAAATTTAGTGAATCCTGAGAATTTCATAAAAATTTAAAATATGTATAAATGTCTTAAAACTTAATAGCGTAAACAAGAGTCCAACTAAATTATTTAACTTTGATAAATTCCTAACCTCAAAGTTGAAATATACATAATTCTTGTGCAGTTAATATTAATTAAACTTGACTGACCCACATAGGTTCTGCACTCAATGACACAATGAGCCCTTGGTGCAAAATTTGCAGTAGTTATTGAAACTTTTTTACCTGTGCTTTGTACTGAAAATTTCGTGATGCATAGGTATACCACCCCGGTGGCACAGTGGTTAGCATACTTGCTTTACGCTCCGGAGGTCCCGGGTTCGATTCCCGGCGGGTGATGAAAAAATCACGGCTGGTTAATGTAGGATCAATGAATTAATCTCTCATTATCCGTTAAAAAAAATGATTACGAAACTTCAATATGAAGCGGCCAAAAAGGCCTGAAAGAGGTTAAGTATTGCTCCTTTGTTTACTTTCTCTTTGCATTTGTTACATTGGATCGTTTTTTGCTTTTCTAGTTTTAGGTTTCCAGTGATGGAGGTTCATTTTGAAGCTGGATGAAGCGTTTCTTAATTTTATTTGTAAATATTGCGTATCAATCACGCCCACGTCGTGTTTACGCTAAGTTTTGATTTTTAGTTTAGTTATGTTGCTTAATTATCCCAATCTAGTCCTGAAATCCATGTTAGTTGATAGGTCATTATTAAATGTAGCCAGTTTAAACGTCCAAAGTCTAGTCCGAAACATTGACGACAGACATACTTTGTTTCTCTAAGACCTTTCTAAACCCAAATATCCCTAATTCAGCTTTTGCCATAAAAGGTTTTAATATATTTGGGAAAGATAGAACGGTACCTCCCCTTAATTATGGTGGTTTATGTATGTTTGTAGGAGATCACATAAAGGCTAGATTATTAGTTACCATACCTTCTTCTATTTCAGAATTGTTAGTATCGGATTTAGAGTTTTTATTTGTCAACGTTTTCATTAATGGTCGTAAAATCTTATTCGGTACCGTCTATAACCCTCCAAAAACTAGTAAGAGGTCGTATGCCCAATTTAAAAAATCCCTTGTAGACTTAGAAAGTTTGTTTATTTATTTCTCTTGTAGATTCGATGAAATGTATATATCAGGTGACTTTAATTTCGATATACTCTAAAATTCCAGCTTCACCCAGGATTATTTGAATATTTTAAATAGTCTTAATTTATCTTAATTTATATTTATAGGGAGTTTCTCTTTGCAATTCAATTCCATTGGAAATTAAGAGGTTAGGATCGACCAATTCGAATCGTATTATTAATTTATTTTTAATATTATTTCATGTCTATGTGGAAATTGTTTGAAAAAATTTAAGAGGTTTTTCTGCCTAATGGAAGCAGCTCCATTATTTTTTTGGTTTTTTTCTTGTTCCGTTTACTCTGTTTCCATCTGAGCTTTTCCTTTTAATACCAAATTATTGTTAAAGTACAATAAATAAATAAATTAGAAAATTAGAAACAAGAATTCCCAACAATTTTTAGACAACAAATATTTTTCGTCCGTATTTCAATTCATCACACACATTCAAACATTTATATTTAGCTATTTAAATGGAGAAAATCAACTTGAATTATGCATGCATGCGAAAATGATATTTATTAACAACTTCACTGTTTTGGTTGAGTTTATTTTGTGGGAAATCTAAGCTCGATCAAGTTGGTAGTTGATGAACAAATCAATATTTTAGATTCGATGAATAAAAAGGGTTGTAAATAAAATAGAATACATTTCTAAAAAGGACTGATATTATATCTAAATCGCCTTATTCGACGTTTCTAATAATATCGGCGATATTCACAAAAATTTCAAATAGGTATACCCGAAAAACGTAAAATCCTACTATAATCTATAAAAATTAAGAAATCATGAAGAATCTCGAATAAAATCATTCCAGAACCTCGATGCCAGAATACTAGCATCCAAAAATCGTAAAACCTCGAATTTTGAGAATCTCATCTCAATTTTTCTATTACCTAATACTCAACATTCGAAAATCCCTTAAAATATCGAAAATCTTGACGTATTCCTATAATTCTGTAACAGATCACATCTATAGCATTTTACAAATTAGAGTAAAATCTGAAAACACGAATAGACTTTAAAAGTTCGAATAATCTTTAATCATCTTAAAATGCTAGAATAATCTCGATATTCTCAAAAAATTAATTCCTAAGTTTATTCGAGATTTCTGGTACTTATTTAAGAAAGGGAGAAATTGTTAAGAGTTTGCAATTCAGTTTCGATCTGCGAGCATGTGAAAAATAAATCATCTTTCAGTACATCTCATCAGGCTATAGCGACTGAACTGCTAATTTAGTACATTGATTTTTTCCTCAATATATATTTTTCACATGCTCGCAGATCGAAACTGAATTGCAAACTCTTAACAATTTCTTCTCTTCTTAAATATTTATCAATCTGGAATATACCAGAATAATTTGAAGTTTGATCTTTTCTGGTAATATTCGAAATTTTTTGAGAATATAGAGATTATTCTATGATTTTAAGATGATTCAAGATTATTCGAACTTTTTGAGTCTATTCGTGTTTCTCGATTTTACTCGAAATTTGTAAAGTAAAATGCTGTAGACGTGATATATTACAGAAATAAAGTAATACATCAAGATTTTCGACATTTAAACGTATTTTGGAGTGTTGAGAATCTTCACAAATCTAAATGTTGAACGATTCAAAACAAAGAAAATGTGTCTCTCCTATACAAATAACTGGAAGTTGATAATTTTCCAAAAATAATACTGCAAACCTCGAACGTGCTAAAAAAACGAAATATCACTTAAATATCACTCACATTTAGCGCAACTCAGTGTCAAAATTCGAGACATTAGAATAATTTGTATAATCCCAATTAACCTACTTAATTTTAAAAAAATATATATAAAAGCACGCAATTCTAAAATCGGGACGCCTGGTGGACGATTTTGTAAGCAGCATGTGAAATTCAATATTTGTTTTTAACAATGTGACAAAACGCAATTATGTAAGGCATTTCGAGTTCTCGTGCTTTAATAATTGTAATTTTAATAATTTCCCGAGAGAACTTAAAGTCGCTCAAAAAGTGCTTTTTATTTTGTAAAGGATCGAAAAAGGTACTCTAGGATCAGCTTTTTCATTCCTGATGTAACCTCGCAATCGCAAGGAATCTTTTCGTTAACCGTCTGGCGGTTAATAGAGAAATGTAGAATTGAAATGAAAAGTCGAAAATTTAGACAAAATCATTGACTGAGGCAGACAGTATAAATCTCTAAAATATAAAATTCACTATTTGAGTAATTTTACATCTGCAGAAAATTTCAGATCGGTTAAAAACCCGGTTTTTAACAATATTAGTTTAATGAATAAATCTTGAGGCTTTCAGTTTTGTTCACCACTTGTAAGCTGTCCAATAATAAGAGCAATACAAACGGTACATGTTTTGATTTAACAAGATCTTAAAACAAAGTCGTTGCCCGTATTCTTATTCGTGTAACTAATAAGAATAAAAGAAAAGAAAACATTTTTTAACGTTATGATTTTCCTGTACTTATGGTAAGTACATTTTATTTAATGTAACAAGAAAGTTTATTTTTTTTTTAATTTTTACATGGGTGTATAATGCATTCTGAGAATTGTGGTGAGATCAATATTTCTGTTTCAATTTTCGCAATACTGTTTTTCGTTTTATTTTTAAAGGTCTCAAGAGCTAATGTTTTTTATTCACTTTGAAATATTTAATACAGAAATAAGATAAAACTTTACCGTTATTTTAAAAAATGTACTTTAGTCTCTAACTTTTATTTTAAATCTAGATACACTAGAAATTCTTTATAACAAAATAAATCAAATTTATTAAAATTAAAAATGTTGCTTTCAAACTCAGCGCCCACATTAATATTGCAAAGCTTTTCGAAATACATACAATATTGCTCTATCTGAAAATCTAAGAATCATCATACTTATATATATTCGTTGTACTTTTGGTAACTGTTGAAAAATTTTAAATTTCTTTAAAATATTTTCCTTGAAGAACTTTAATCACATTGTTCTGAGAAACAGTTCAAAAATAATTGATGCTTAACAAAATTCAAGCTTCAATTTTTTTTCTAATAATATTGGTTAGCAGCAAAATCAAACAAAAAATGTTTTACGTATCATCAAAATTTAATTTCATTAAAAATCTTTTTGTGGTTTATTCATAATATTTTAAAATTTTTTACGACAAGGTTGTTTTTTATATGTTGTTTTTTTGTTTCATGATAATAAAATTAAAAATCCGAGACATTGTCTAAAAAATTTTTATTTACCTGGCGTGTGAATCAACAGCGTTATATATTAACCTCGGTACATATTTTATTTTATTTCCAAACACCACCAAAACCGCAACAAAAAAAAAAGAGTTTAAAACTTTATAATATAATATAAAGGGTGGTAAAATGATTTTGATGATCCTTCACTTTAGCGCAAAAAAATAAAAGGAAAACACAAAAAGTTATATATTTTGTGCTTTTTTTTGGTACATACAGAAATGTGGAAAATGTTAAAAAATATATTTTATATGCGAGTAAATATAGTACAGTTTTTTTGTTTGTAGGTATTATTAAATTGTTCTTTTGTTTCGTCTTCCGTTGTTGTTTTTGGTAAATATAAGTCAGATATAATCTCGTCTTATTAACATCTCAGACATTCCGTTTTATTTTATAATACTCTGGAAAACTTTTTGATGTGCTTTTCATTCATTCTGGGCGCTTGAAATTTATACCGTTTCTTATATTTCACCAAACAGAGAAGCAACAACCAAAGAAGTAGAATTCAGGTGTTTCCTTCTTTTTTATTTTTGACAATCAAAAATGAAATTATACCAATTTACCTGATAAAAGTTTAATTGGGATGTAGTTTAGAATTTGTTTATGTTTTCGTAAGATGTGGGTGAAGATTTTTTTTTTGTGAGAAATTTAATTATCACCTTGAATAATTAAATATTTTACTGAGAGAAGGTTAGATTTTTATTTCTTTGTGTTAAAACAAGAGCATTTGACGTAATTTTATTATCTAATTCATTTAATAGTTTTAATTAGGACGAGGATGGCTTAAACTGGTGCTAAACGTGTTGGCAAAACTTCGATGTAATTTATTTTGTTGAAAAACTTCAGGTAATAACATTGTACATTTTCTTTGCTTGTGTTTGACAAGAAATGTAATGAGACTGAATGATTTTGAGAAATTCGTCTTGTATCATAACCCGAAAAGACTAAATTGACCTTAAGGTAATATTAAAACAAAGCACAATAATATACATAGATAATAAGATAATTTCAAATAAGCTAATAAAATCCATTTTCTCAGAAACAGGGCTGAAGAAATATTAAATAAAATGGGAACCTAATAATTAGATTATAATCTGAAATCAAGAGATTCGAGTTGGAAATTGTTGTTATAATGTAACACAATAAGGTAAAAACCTTATTTATTATTATTATTATTTCGTTTAGTTTGCTATGAAATCCAAAGACACATAAAAACTACGAATTCAAGCTCTTCTAGTTGAAAATAGGCATCAAAATGACATAGCTTTCAAACGACGGTCCATATTTTGTGACTCCATTCGTGTGGGGGAGATTAAATTGGAGAGTACATTGTTAGATATTTATTTTGTCGTTCAAAATTTGATCGTAAAACTTGCCACCCTAGCTCCATTTAATTTAGGTCAGAATGTTATGTAGGAAAATCTTTGGTTCACCAAGAAAAATAAAACACTAATCGACTAAACCAAACTAGAAAATCCTTCCTTTTTATTTATCGAATGAAAATTAACAAAAAAAATTAAAACAAAAACCAAATGTTTTTTGGCTCGCCTTCTCGAGATATGTTATCCGTCCACCTTCACTACTGTACATTTTCACAATAGGGTGACACACAAATCATTCTACATGGCCATCCTGCGAGTCATCCGAGCCGGATGACTATTTTCTGTAGCTGCCACATCACGGTCCACTCTATCGAATTCCTCCGCTTCTTCTTCAATGCATTCCTCTTCTTTCATCTGTATCGTCGTTCAAACCTCCACCAACCTTTTTCACATTGTACCGGTAATTATCTCGACATCGTACTACCTCATATGGCCCAAGATATTTCGGACCAATTTTATTTACCCTTCTAAACTGGATCTTTTTGATTGCCACTATTTCGCCGACTCTATATATTGAAACATGTTTTCTCCCTTTATCATAGGTCTTGCAATTTTTCTCTTGAACATTTAAAATTTGTTCTCTCGCCTCTTCTTTTAGATTGCTACGACTTTCGCTGAAACTCTTTGCTTCCTCTTCCTCTATTATCTGCTTCAATTTATGATCCTCGGGACAGCGCATATTTACCCCCATCAGCAACTCGAACGGCGTCATTCCAATACTTCTTTTGTAAGTGTTATTTAAAAATAGTTGCAAAGTATCGGTGTGCTTGTACTCATAAGGTTTCTCCAAACTTATTTTCGTTAATACCGGTATAAAAATTCTATTAACACGTTCAACTTGCCCATTACCGGTTGGTACGCCAGTCGTGATGGCCCTATGTTTAATCGACTGGTTTCTGCAGTATTCCTGGAATTCTGACGACGTAAATACAATACCTTGATCTTAGATAATATACCTAGGGTTCCTGAACACCGACTTGTGGATTTCGACGGGTATACCCACACAAATTTTGAGAACCCATCCACAACACAAAGGATGTGTTTGTACTGCTTATTGGTTGCTACAAGGTTCCCCAGGTGGTCTAGATGTGATTCAATGGAGTATCACCTTTCGGTATCGGATGCAATAATCTTTCTTGTTTACCCATTTTCTTTTGGCTCAACTTTGGAATATAGAATTCCCTCGATATCAATTCTTCTGTTTTTTGCTTCCCAAAATGACCTTGATTGTGATAATGCTTGATAACCTCTATTTGCATTTGTCTCGGCACAATAATAGATAACGAGCTTTGAACTGATTTAAAAATAATTCCGGTATTAACTATAAAACTGTCATACGCACCTTTTTTGAGCAGCTCGAATATGGGATGTAAATCTCGATCAGTTCTCTGGATTGCCTTCACTCTAAAAATTACACCATCTCCAATCACCATAACCACCGGATCCCTACTCAATGCATCAACATGTCTCATCTTACTTCCAGGTCGATCCTCGAGCTCGTAATTAAACTCTTGAAGTTGTAGTGCCCAACCGGCTATTCTCGCGATAAACTCTTTCTTATTCATAGTGGCCTTAAAAGCAGCACAGTCGGTCACTATTTTAAAATTGAAACCTAACAAATACTCTCTTAATTTTTTTAGAGCAACGACAATCGCCATTACTTCCAGCTCATAGCTACTGTAGCATTTCAACCGTTCGGTTGGTGATGTTCTCTTACTGAGATAAAATACTGGATGCAATTGTCCATCCGATTCAGACCGCTGCAACAACATCGTATAACTGCAGAACTGCATCCTTTTCCACCTCCTTAATTTCGAACTTAACGTTTTTCCTCAATAGGTCGGATAGTGGTCTTGCGATCAGTGCGTAACCCTCGATGAATCTGCGAAAATATCCAGTTAATCCTAAAAAACTTTGTAATTTTTTAGCAGTATCTGGCACTGGGAATTTCTTTTCGAAAGTCGACACAAAGTCTTTTCGACCCATCCCTTTTGTTCGCTAACACAATAGGACTTGCAAAATTTGATGCACTCGAACGAATAACTCCCTCATTTATCCATTCTTCTATTTGCTGCTGGACAATGGTGTATTCTTGTGGCGATAACCGTCTCGGCCTCTGACAAATTGGTCTGTCGTCACTGAGAACTATGGTCATCTTTATAATGCTCGATGATTCTGTTTTTTGCGGTGAATAATTAACTACCTGCCTCTTGATCTCATTGGCTGTATGTACATCGTTTAAATGACTTAAATCCAGCGGATCACCTTTTTCGAAAGCGAAAATATTATTTTCCGGGATTCATTTACGCATAATAATAGCCTCAGGCGCGTCAGGATTGTAATCGTTTGGTTGATTAACTCTTTCCCAAAGAGTATCTGTACGGGAAGCAGTCCTTCATCAACAACAACATAAAAAACAGTGTTGTAATGGTCCCTATCTATATTCACATTTGCCTGGAATCTTCCTTTAGTCATCAGCCCATTCGAACCAACTCCATTAAATACAGTAACCTAATTTTCAAAATTTTCTACTTCTAATTCTTTAAATTTCGACTCAAATATTAGATTCAGATCACTTCCACTGTCGACCATTGCCACCCAATTTCTACTATTAATTGAAAACTCCTTTAAATCGTTGCCAAAACTAGATATTTTATTTTGAACTGCGGCGACATCTTTGCTCTTCTTTTGTGGATATGATGGCGAAATATGTCCGAATTCTGCGCAGCTATAACACTTTCTTCCTTTTCCCTTGTTCGTGCAGCTTGAACGTAGTGTGTCCACTATCTCCACATTCGTAACATTAGATGAACTTCTACCTTCGATTATTTCTACCACCCGATTGGGAACTATCAGCAGGTTTTAAACTAGGCTTGGACATTGGGGCAGATTTTTTGCCGACTCTTGTACAAATCCTCTCGTAGTCATTAAGCTTTAACTTAAATTCTTCCATATTTGAAGCACCATACAAAATTTGTTTGTTAACTTGTTGATCCGGTATCCCAGCAGAATCCTCAACATTGTCTAAAACTGCCGGCTCACGTAATTCAAACAAATACCGATTTATTGATTATTCTGGCTTCTTTTTCCGCTCTGCCATTTTCCGATGAATAGTGGCGCTGTTTAGCTTCTACGAGAACCCATTGATTAAAAACTGTTTCAGTTTCTCCCACGTGTTCAACTCTTTTGTTGTTCTTAATGCCAGCTTAGCTGTTCCCGCCAACAACCGTTTCCCGTAAACGACCTCGTCCATATCCGACCACATGGAAAATCTCTACGACTCTTCAAAATTTTCAATACACTTGTCGATTAAATAATTGTTGTCCCTGGTAAATATGTTGATCGATTCTTTCACATCATTGAATGTATATCTCGGCGACGTAGTTGGATGCACGTCAGGCTCGTTTGTCGTTGCTACTAAGGCTGTATTACGCGCCGCTAGTAACTCAATTTCTTTCTTCAGCTGAAACTCTATAATTCCATTCGCGGGAGTACGCAAAATATTCTCAAATTCACCAAAATAATGTTCTCTGTAACGAAAAATACCGGTACACCATAGATCGAAACTAATTTTCATTATATGGTTACATACACATAACTAAATAACAAAATAACAAACAGTCAGAAGTCGTAACTTCTCTTAATTCCGATTTAAGTACAATATTTGAGTGGGGTAACAAAAACTTAGTACAATTTAACGAAAAATAGACACAAATATGCACATTCTCACGTAAAAAAAGTCGCAATGACTACCCAGTTGTGGTAAAAAACCATATCCTTGTGGGTTGCGACTCAATTCGACTACTTGGTGTTTAAATAAGTAACAAACTAAAATGGAATGAACACATTGTTGCATTGGCTAAATCAGCTTCAAAAAACTCGGGTTCCTGAATCGATGCAGAAGGTTTTTCAAATCGCATCAAGTTCTCCAGATATATAAAACCTTCATCCGACCATGTATAGAGTATTGCTGTCAAGTTTGGGGAGGTGCGTCTGGTACCACCCTCCACTTATTGAACAGGGTTCAACGCCGCGCTATCAGAATAATACGAAATCCCAGACTTACTCAAGAACTAGACAGCTTACAGCATCGCAGATGTTCTGCAGAACTATCGGAGAAAATACCACCATTCGTTACAACAACAAGAGAAACAAGAGGAACAACCAATGCACATAGGTTTACGGTGAAGCTCCCGAAACCTCGAACTGAAGAAATCAAGCGCGAATTTATATACCGAACATCAAAAAAGTGGAATTCGCTAACACACTTCAAATTTCCGAAGGAATATAAAATGAATAAATTTAAGGTAGCTATTAATCTTTACTTGCAGGATCGCGCATTGGGTGCAGAAGCTCTGACAGTTACAAGGAGCAAGGACCGTTAATAAGTCCGCTCTGCACCAAATTAAAAAACTTATAAAAAAAAAAAAAAAACTAAAGGGTGAATTCCCGACAAATGTTCACTCACGGGAGACGGGATTGAGAACTCGCTAACTCCGGGAATTCTCGGGATCGCGGGAATTAAAACAAAAATTAAATCTCTTGGTATTTCACAAACATTTTAAGAAAAACTCACGGAAAAAATAACAGACCAGTTTTTAGCTTAAATATTTTCTTTTAATTATCACAACTTCATAAGTATCCTAGAATAGTGTAGGGTGTTTGATACAAAAACATATTAGAATATAGTTTTGATAATAACAATATAAATTTAATTAACTAAAATAAGAAGAAACAAATAAAAATTAAAATCACAAAATACCTTTTTGTCTCAATTTTTTGTCATAGGAAATTTTTTCAATATCACATATGTAAATCAGTGTACTACTGTACTTGTTCAACTATTTAAAAATAATTCAAAAATTACAACGTTAAAGTAAGTCTATTACTTTTAATTACCTTTCCTCAAGAAATAACTTTTTATAAAACATAATGCGTTTAAGGATTTATCGCTGAGACCAGACCGTTTTTTATTGCAAAATTGGATGAATTTGAAAACACTCGTTTGCTTTCTATACTGAAGTAGGTTGAATTGTTTTAAAAGCTTCGAATAAATTTGACAAATTTGGAATCAACTTGCCAGATGCTGCGAAAATTTGCATTTCCTTTTGTAGGGTCTTATTGTCAGGTTTTCTCTCAACCACTGATGTTAAAGTTAAGTTTAGTGCTGCTATTCATCACTCAAATTTTCTGATAGCGTATTTTCAAATTCAAAATCAATTCCTATCGGCTCCGGAATGGGGGTCAATCGCAATGTCATCAATAAATAGTATCGCATATATTTCTTTGGCAAATTTAAATATTCCACTTTTTGAAGAAATTGGTAAATTCGCATGTCTTTCCCATTCTGAGTTTCGAGGATTTTGTAAATACAAAACCAGAGAGTCAGAGACACTATTTCTCGTTTTCTTCGCTCAGCAATTCGTTGTTTTATTGAAAGTGACATTTCATTTGATAGAAGATTGTTTTGCCTGTGTAAACAATTAAACAAAAATAAAAATATGCCTTCACTGGCAATTAAATTTGAATTTCGTCGGCCAAGTGCTACAGCTATAATTTTAAAGGCTGCAAAACATTTAATAAGATTTGTGGCGGTTCATGCATTTTATCTGGCGCCTAAATCTATGCATTCGCGACCACAATACAAATTCCAACGCGAACATATACAAATCAAAACAATGCACCTACTCACTCAGGTATACCAATAAAATTAACAAAAAAAAGTAAAACGAACACGAACACAAAAACAAAATAAAAATTAATTAAAAATCAGTCTCCTCGTCTCGGATTTCAGCGCGACAACATGGCACCGTTGCTTCTATGTTGTTCGCCTTAACATATTTTTTTTATACATTAAAATGGTGGTGTACAATTAGAAAAATAAATTGTAATAAATAAATTAATTTACACGGAATTCACTCGTGGGGGAGTCATGTGGCGGTTCATGCACTTGATGATGGTGGAATTCGTAATTGAAATTCAACCAGTTTTTGTTGAACTAAAGCACACATAGTTTCTGCACTACATTTTCCGTTAATTTTTACTAGCCCTAAATTAATACATGTTTCACCGCTGTTTGCAAATATACTGATATTTACATAATGCCGATTATGACCGCTTGTCCATTCGTCCAGAGTTATGCTAAATTTTGTATCGTTAAGCTTTAATTTCACTAATGGTATTTAGTTTTACTGTCTCATAAAAGCTATGTAAAAGCTTCATAACGGCTGTTTTGTCCTTAGGAAGGTACATCTGTTTTGCACACAAAGCTTCTCGAATAAAGTGACTTCTGCAATAATACCATGGATTGAGAAGCCATCTACAGCCGCCATTCTTGCAACGATTTCACTGATGGTTCTGGTTTTTATAAATTTTAAAATAGATGGTTGCTGATATGGTTTGTTACTTGTTATTGTTACCTTTTTTTGCTCGAGTTTGAACTGGGAGCAGATGTTTCGTCATCAATCGTGTTCGTAACACAGTACTCGTTTGGACGTTTAACTGATGCATTTAATTTAACCCTCCGTGTGTACACTGGGTCTTTTAAGGAACAGTCGAAATTTAAAACTCGAATTTCCCTCACATGAATAGACGGCGGGCTTCGGTTACCTCCTCTAAAAAATCTGGGAAGTAGTGGGCAGTAAAGGCAGAAATGACGCCGGGGTCTGGCAGTTTACTTGCAAACGCCAGCCAGTGCAAGTCATGTCTGTTCCCTAAAAGGGTCAGTGTACACACGACGTCAGTATTTTCGAAGGTAAATGAAAACAGTTTTTTTGCGTTTCTCGTAGTTTTTAAGTTTTTTCATGGCTAAAATAAATGTTTTATGTAATTTGATGCTGTTTTGGCTATTTTTTACGGACTTGTGGCGGTTCACCCAATGAGCCACTACAATATTCATTCATAATATTCCTTCGGCACCAACATGAGTTCGCCGCGCATTGCGTGCCTCCAGTGTCATCCGGTACACATTTTTATTGTACGTCTTCTGTCGGGACCAATCAAAAACACGAAAACAATAAAAACACACAAACTACAAAAGTTAAAACAAAATAAAATTTATTCAGTCTCGTCGCAAATTTACAAACGACGGCACGTTGGTCCATAGTGTTGCCTTTCGGCCATATTTTTAGTTTCGCGTTTTGATGGTGTTAAATAATAAAATATTAAATTGTTTAAAATAATAAATTATACATTAAATTAATTTACAAAAACTAATTTTGTTTGCAGTTGGAAGGAAAACAAAAAACATATTCTTGTGCATCGAAATCTATTATTGTGCATCGTTCGAAACGCCGGTTTGCGATAAACATCGAACGCACTTTTATCACAATTGCGCACTGTACATTTTTTTGTCGCTAATTATTATTAGTATTTTATAATTTTTGTTTTTGCAACAAAAAAGACCCATTTTGTGCCAAATAATTACCGTTCCGTTTATTATGACATGCCTGAATCCGTAAACTATTCCCCACTTTCAGGTGCCTTAATAATTCAACTTTTTGGAGCCCACGCCAAATACACTATATTTTTTTGAAAGCTCATAGTCTAAGCTACAAAAGCCTATAACCGTTTTTTTTAAATATTTGTTTAGTGTAGTTACGAATTTTGTAACAAAATTCGATTTTTTCCGCTTTTTCGACTATTCTTCAATTTTTATTACCAACGGTTTTAAACTTTGCATTTTGGCAACTACTGGGTCATATAGTAGACACTTCAAGAAGTAACCCAGAATTATTTCAGATTTTTTGAAAGCTTAGAAAACTTAGAAAACCCAACTGTTCCCTAAAAGACCCAGTGTACACACCGTGTCTCAAAAAATATAGTGTACACACGCAGGGTTAATATCCGTGTGCAAGGACACAATGTGACGGTTCATTCAGCTTGTGGATGAGCCTTTGCAGCTAACGAACCTTTTGCATTGTCGGAATCAATTTTGTTAAAATATTTCCACACTTCAGCAGACATTTTTGAGGTTAGGAATTTATCTAACGTAGGTATATGAACTAATATCTTACCATTAATTAATTTCTACGATTTTTTTCTTTATTCTTTATTTGTTTCAACTTGTTGCTTTCTTGACGTTTCAGCTCAAAAAATAGGCTGGTTGTACAATGCGCGATCACGTCTATTACAATAAGATATTTGCATTTGATTGAGGTAACTCAATATTGTGGCATGTTCTACAATGCAACATGAAAATATGTGCAGCACTTAGTAATGTTATGTACATTACGAAGTGAATACACTTTTTGTATCGTTTAAACATAATTACCAAAAAAATTTAATTTTGCTACTGTATAGAAGCAACATTTATTTTTTCCCGATGCTCGGGAATTTTCATTTGAAAACCGTGAGAATCGGGATTGTAAAATATGTAAAATTCCCGGTAAATGACTCCCGAGAATTCCCGGGAACCACGCTCTACCCATAACAGCAGTAAAGAAAATTATTTTTCAGCCTTAAAAATAGCACTAACGTCGCGCAAAAATGTCGAATCACTTGCCAATATTGTTACAAACGATTTGTTTTGATCAACCGTCATTAAATACAAAGCCGTAGTCTAAGAAACGAATCTTTTATAATGGAATTAGAAAAGAGATTAGAATTTCCGAAGGTAATACACTAATGATTAAAAAGTATTTAGTCAAATCAGAAGATATTTTATAAATTGGTGCATTTCTTCATGCATTGTGATCCGAATCAGATCAAAGTTTACATTAGTTGCATTTCATGACATCAAGTTATCCGGATCAAATCACATTTTACATGCAGACTTTGATCCAAAACCAAATTTGGATCAAAATGTGTCTATACTTTTCATGAAACCAAGCTATTCGGATCAAGTCACATTTTACATGCAAACCATAGACACATTTTGATCCAAATTTGTTTTTTGATCAAAGTTTCCATGTAAAATTTGATTTGATCCAGATAGCTTGGTGTCATGTAATGCAACTATTGAAAGCAACAACCAAAATTTAACAACAAGTGCATAGTTTTTTTTTATTGCTAGTCGTTTCATGAAACATGATCTGATCCTGATCAGATCAAACGTCAAGAATTACGGCTATTATTGAATTGAGCTACGGCTTGATTTCGATACCTATGTGGATTGTGAAACCATACCTGTGGATTGTGGGACCAAAATGAAGGTAATTTAATCTTAATTGAATCAATGATAGAATCATCACCCGTTATTTCATTTGGCCGAGTTTCCGAATTGTTATCATTTGACTTAATTTCACCACTGCTTTGGTCATTCTCGTTATCACTATTATCCACCATATTTAATTTTTTTTTTTTATTTTTTTACTTAACACGATAAAAAAACAAAACAAAATGTGTGGCACAATCAATTTGTTCACAGAAAATGTTCACTAGACGTACAAAATTATTTTGGTTTGCTTTCATCTATGCTGTCTAGTTATTATTGCAGCGGTAAATCGACAAATTGTACTATAATGATGGATTCGCTTCTTTTTTTTTGTGGTATATTGAAGAATGTTGATTATTTCGATTGTTTTACCGCAAGGTCGAATTCGGCGTGGCTTGTGAATAACTTGACTTCTCGTCATAGACAGCCAACACTGTTTATTTATTTATTTTTTTTATATTAAATTGATTATACATATTTTAGTATTCAAGTATTCATTATTATATTTATACTATTATAATCAATTTTTTTAATTAATGATTAAATAATTAAAGTTTATAAACAGATGACATATATTTAAAATATCAAATTAAAAGCCATACCTTACTTTTTCATTATACTTGACTGACTTTTGTATACAGCACCAACCACTTAGTTAACAGTGGTAATGAATAACAAAAACATTAATGCATTGATAATGCAACTAATTTAACAGATTTCTTTGAAAAATTCAAGTATTTTAATATTCATATTTACACTAACATTTTCATTAATATTTATATTATTATTATTGTTGAAGGGCCATGTGGGCGTTTAGCCAGCTCGCACTGCGAGGTCCAGTCAACATTCAGGCTCTTAATGTACCTGATAATACTGCCGACAGGTACGCGATACATACTATTAGGGCTCATTGCTCGCCCTCCTAGACGTTTACTTTAGCAAGTGCTTCTACCAGAAGACGGTAGCTTTGGTGCCCAAGGACTTTCGAGTCCTACTCATTTATATTCCTAGCCCTGCCCCGTCTTCCGTTTCTTTTGATTTTACTGTTACGAGTTGCTGGGAAGTCGCCTGTAGGTCACCCAGCTTTACTATAGGGCGGCTAAATAAAACTGGAGGGTATCTTGTACCAAAGTCCTTGTAACGACCCCTTTTGAATTTATCGTGCACCCAAAAAAATCCAAACCCTGGCTGTTAACATGTTTTTTTGTTGTTATTGATCTTTTTATTTGAAAAGCGGAAAATGTTTTGCGCGCGAACTGATAAAATCAAAAAATCCAATAGAATGGCATAACGTAAAATGATAAAAAGAAAAATAACAATACAAATGTTTTGGGATGATCATTAAGTAATAGATAGCTCGAGAAGACGGATTGTATAACATCCGATTACACAAAAACAAAAAACAAAAAAAAACGGCTAGATTTGTGTGCCATAAACATATTTTTAGTGCATTTTGATAAATTTAATATATTCCGAGTTTAATTGTAAAGTTAAAATAAAAACACTCAAAAATTGGATTAATAATATACAAGTCAATTATTGTTTAACATTAAGATGAATTAGTGTCAATAATCTTATATTTGTACCAACGAACACATGTAACATATAAAGTACAAAACAGGACGTTATTACACTCAAAAAAAAAATACTCAAAAAATTTTATATCGTGAGTAGTATAATCTAAGTTATTAAAAATTACTAAAATAATCATCAAAATCATGAAATCCGAAGCATAATTGTTTAGCCGAGGAATTTAATAAAAACAAAAATTAATTAAAAATCAAAAACCAAACCAAACTGTAAAACTATAATTAAATGGTTTCGATTTGTGTTGAATTAAAAAAATAAAGTCCCAAAATTAAAAGTTATAACACTAAGAATTGACTCAGTGTTTATTTTTGTGATTTACTCTTTGAGTGACCTTAACTGTGGTGAATTTCGTAAGTGGCAGGTGGGGGTCAGTTAGTCACTGAAAAACTACCCCGTTTGCGTCATGACTGCATTACAATTATACCAAAGGCGACACAAATACTCAAGCTACTATGTTAAGCTAATACATTAGGCTATTACGCCAAGCCCATAACCGGCAAAGGAACATTGATATTCAGTGGTCTAGCGCAACGACACATCTTGTGGATTTACAACACAGGGTTCTTCAATTACAACACAGTGTCCTTCAATTACAACGTCAGGTTCGGAGTTTGTTTATATTAAATATATTATTTAGTTTTTTTTAATTAAGTTTTGTTGTTGTTTGGACTGTTTTCCAGTTAGTAACGATTTTTTTTATCGATGATTATTTTCATTGTAAAAATGCATTAAAAATTTAATAGGTAGTGTCGGATATAGTGGTCGGGCATGGAACACGTTAACAAGTTGCACAGTTAGTTATGTTCGATAGGAGTCTGGCAAATACCCACGACCAATACCGTGAGTCCGTAACCGGCGAAACTGTGCCCAGGACATTTCGATCGAATGATTTTTATAGCGGTCGCCTAGGTGGCTGTTACATCCTCATACTTTGAGCTGATTGCCTTATCAGCCATCCATCGTTTTTTGTCAAGGATTTCTCCTTGTTACTTTAGGCTGTGCCAAAAGGCCACAATGTGCCTAATGGCCTTAGTTAGTAGTGGTTGCCACGAAGAGGCAGCACGTACCCTTGCGAATTGTGACCAGGTTACCCCTTACACAATTGTACCCATCACGCTGCTGCCTAATACATGACCAGAACAGCTCACGTGGTGCGCACCATACTGGAAGGTTACAGAGCTGGTAGATTACTCTACTTAACTTTGGTCCCCTCCCCTCCAATAGACGCCAAACCACTTTCATTCATTAATATGTAACAAAAAATCATTTTTTTTGTAAAATATAGTGTGTGAGAAACATTATTCAGTTGTTATTCCAAACAATCTATAATAAAATATGGACACGGATACTAATAATATTTTGTCAATTTTAAATCTGTAATGCACATGAAAAACATAAACAAATATTTTAATCAAATAATATTGCTATCAATCAAAAAAATAAAATAATAAAAAAAAAAATTTTGTAGCGAGGCAACCTGACAGGATAATCATAAAATGTAAAATCAAAAAATAATATTGTTTTATGTTATAATCAAAATATTGTATTTATGCTTGCATAAAAAAATGTTATAAATAAACAGGATAATGAATTTCCTTAATTGTCTTATATACATATTTGGTTATCATAAAATCGTGAATCGTAATTTTTTAATGCTAATTTATGTTTTAATTAATTAATATTTATATTATTATGTTTTATTTAGCTGTGTTTGTACAATGGTGTTAATACACAAATATTGCATTTTATTACTTGATATGGGTAGACATGGTCAAGCGTACCGCGAAGTTGTGTTTTTTTTACAACCACATAATTTCTGATTGGCCTGGTCCTCTATGCCCCCGAATTGTGACAACTTTACAATTAGTATTTTTTAGTTATCAGGGTGAGAATAAAATCACCCTGTTCTAATATTCTAGTTATAATTAGGTTAGTATACTAAGTTGGGGATAATATACTTATCTATCGACAATCTTCTACTACAAAAAAAAATATGTTTGTACATTTTAAATGTTATTGCTGAAATCCTAAACTTTCTGCGGTGTGTTACTTTACTTTCTATCAGCCCCCAGCTCATTCTCCTCGTCCGAATCTTCGATTTCCGCCGAATACAAAACATCAAACGCCGCATTCAATATATTCTTGTCTTGTAAAAGTATGTTTCATTTTGTCTCAGACTGCGGCAGGGTCCTTGATCTTTCTGGAGACTGGTTACTGTGCAGTATCTTTGGTTAGCATGTTGAGAAGTAATTGCACATAAAATCGTAATCTCTTACGGTTAGTTCTTGTCAAAACTGTCGTCTTAGTTCCAAAAATTAACGATGGAGTTACCTAGCCACTCCAAAGGCCTGATGACATCTGGTGCGTATCGTTAGTGCGCGCGATAAAAACCATGTTAACATTTTTACCATGCCGATAGTATCCCAGCCTCTTGCAAAGCCACCGGTGACGCTACATTTCGGAGTGGATTTCCGATCAGCGCCGTACTTTTTAGCTGTTTATCTCCAGTTCCTCTGATTTGAGAACATCTATTAAAACTGATGATGCTCAGTTGACCGACCCGATACTGGCGCTTCCAATACAGCTAGCTTTTTTTGGTAGCTTACCTGCACAGTTTCGTTTCATTCTTTCGAAACCTTATTTTCCATTCAGATTTCCATTTTCCCCTGAAGCGCTTTTAGTATTTGCTCACCGCCTTTTCTAAAGAATTCGATTAGCAATTCATCCTCCCTCGCAGCTGTCCCAGGGCGCAGATACATTATGACATCTATTATTTCGGAGGCGCTCAAATGAAAATAGTCTTTATTCGGAATCAAGGCAATCAAGATTCCTTCCGATTTGGTAGTTCTTTGGCCGACTGCGACAGGAGAATGTACTATTATGTTGACGTCAAAATTGTTTCAAAAATGTATTTGTCTTTGTAAGTCCAGCTGACGAACGAGATCCATTAAATTCCGCAAAAAATCAGCAAATTTTCTTCATTGGTGGTCCACACATACGGCCGAGTAGTTTTCCATGCTATACGTACGCCGGCATCCATTCCATATCAGGATGTCGAGAGCACGATCTTTTACACTGCAAACTACGCAACACAACCCACGCGTTTTGCCGTTTCGGGTTCATCAGTTCCCTTCCTACTAGCGTCTGGGTAGCTACCGGTTTTATACTCTTGGAAAGCGTGTCCCTGTTCGATGTTATACACGCAGCTGCTTCCAAACTTTGAAAAATGGAATTCACCATGTCCTGATAGTTTTTCCTATGTTTATCAACTCTTAGTAATGACAAATTCAATGACTTAAAAATAAATTGAGCGCTGTTAGAGATATCCGAGGGTTCAACTCGTAAGCCCCTTTCCGCTCCTTTTGCGGTTAATACTATGCTAGAGCCAAAGAAATCCTTTACTCGTCGAACTACTATTGATTTGCCTCTCCGAGTTACCACTCTAATCCCTCGTCTTTGAGAACCTTTATCGTTAGACAAGAACCACATGTAACGTCCATTAGTAGCTTACTAGTGCTCATGTTTATTTCTTGAATGAATATGTATAATCCTAATATCATTTTTTATGAAGATTTCATCTAACTGATCATGATTAGTTGCAGCGCCAAGTCGTCGTACGTTCCATGAACCAAATATATGACCTCTTATCTGAGCAGAACAATTCGGTGTTAATGGAATCATCTACACACTATTAAATCCAAAATTGGTTGAATCTGCAGCTATGTGTCGGTTCAGAACTTCTTACGACGCGGTAATTGATTGTGCGGAAAAGTTAAATCAGGGACCGAGACTGTCAACATGACTACCATCGAGCTGTAACGTGGTGAGAAAGTATCTCCCCCCCCCCACATATCCTGATAGTGTACCGTCACTGATAGTGAAAATATATCTCTAAATGCCTGAGAACACTCTGAACCTCCCCAGAACCCATCACGCGCCATTTCTTTCATTTTCTGGCAGCTTGAGTATGGCACGGAGATTCGGTGGAAACAATATGAACTGTTTTACCATTAACTTTCACGTTTTTCAGCGCGTACGAGTAAGTTCTAGGCCAAATATGTCTCCATTATATCAATTTAATGGGCAGCTGAAGATTTTGTCCGATCTATTTAAAATTGTTAACGCACTGTAGACGTCATTGGTTCCAGTATAAGCAAAACGGGCGAGAATTACCAAATTTAACTATTCTGATCCGCCAGTTCCATGGTTAAATTGTGTGCACATTGTATTGACCATATATGTAAGGTAATTTCATGGAAATTGCTTTTCATTGTGTTGGACATTCGTAAATCCTGTAAGTTAAAAGTAATATATGTGTGCAATATGAATGCCTTGATAATCTTTGTGGTTTCTGATTTAACGGAAACCAGCCCAGTCGGCCAGGTTGAAGAAAGGTGCACCCCAGAATCCGTCTATTTATGAAAACTTCGTCGCAATTTTTTCCTAGCGTAAGCATGCTAAATTTGAATTAATCTTACAAGCAGTTGTTCAATAATCATGGCAGTTACTCATTCATATTATATTTGCCACAAATTTTAAATACTCTTGAAAGTCTAAGCTCTATTAGTTCCGGTCCATTGTAAAAAAATTGTTGGTTTGTTTAACAGCCCATGATTACTGCATGTACCAATAATCGCGTATTGAAGGGGGCTTCTTTATAATCGCAGTTTTATTAAATAAAAAACACCCTGTCTTCACAATTTTATATTTTACTTTTTTTTTATTATTGTAACTTGCTTTACATTATCTCTTTCTATAATGAATTTTACATATTATTGAACGGCCTTTTATACAAAAAAAAGTGTTATACAAGCCAATTATATCGCCATCTGTGGGCGAGTTTTTTTATTACATCGGAGAGACCAGAGAGATCAGACAATAAATTGGCTAACTACTGTTTTGTAACACGTTAGGACCAAAAAAATTGTTTTCCTACGAATAATTAATGCATAAAAATAAAATTAAACATTAATGAACAAGAACCCTTTAAAATTATCTACAATTAGCACATTCGAAAAGAGACCATAGTAAAATTATAGTAAAATTTATTTTTGTTATGTTGGTAAAAAATTTACTGAAATTACAATATCGAAAAAATTCTAACACACATTTTCAAGGATAATAAATCGCTTGCCATTTAAAACATATTTTTTTTTTGTATTTAATTCGATATAAAGTTAATTTTTCGTCACATAAATCTGGTCATTAAGATTAAAAATGCCCAAATAATAAAAATAACGTCATACAAATTTACTATAATGTCGTTTTCGATTCACCAAAAAAAACTGATCTCGAGCAAAAAATACTGAACTCCTCATAGTCAAAAATTGCCCAGTTCAGTTTTTTTTTACTCGAGATCAGTTTTTTTTGGTGAATCGAAAACGACATAAATTTACTACCCATGTTCGGAAAAAGATTGACAAATTTTATCTTCGAATTTTACTACAAATTTACTTTGGTTTTTTTCCGAACATGCTAAATATACTTTAAAAAATTAATTTTCGATTGTTGTTATCTCAGTCTATAGTGTTCACCATTTTGAACGTCAGAATATGTAATTCTCTGTACTATCTGAAATAAATTTCAGATCGAAAAACAGCAATCTGTGATTTTTCGGATTTAATAAAAAAAACGCTAAAAAATCTATCGGATCGATCTGAGAAAATAAAAAAACGCAAAAGGTTTTTTTTATATCTCTCTGGTCTCTCCGATGTAATAAAAAAACACGCCCTATGATTTTACATATTTAACTGTTATAATCAAGTTGGTATACTTGTTTCGCTATAATTATTTACAATTCATTTTAAGATTGGTACTAGTGATCATAGCAAATAACTAAGTGTCAAAATGTGAAAAAATAAAACAAACAAAAATTACTGGTTTATGCTTGACCATCAAAGATTTTGATTTTCGTTATCGCTGGAAAGCTGTAAGTAATTATGTCCCAAACTATTCTTGTGGTTTTCTTATATTTTTAGGTGCTGCAGATGATAACAAACATTCTCCGCCCCGTTAACGATCAACATCGTTAACTATTATCTTGTGCTGGCAGCTTACATAGTTTGACAATGGGTCGCTTGAAAGTCGATTTTCATGTTTTTAGCGTTACGACTCGAACAATTCCCCGATCACCAGGATGTAATTGAATAATTTTGCCTAGTGCCCATTTGTAAGAGGGCAAATTATCCTTTTTTATCAAAACAACATCGCCGATGTTAAAATTTTCCTGTACTTTGCGCCACTTTGCTCTTTGTTGCAGATTGTGAACATATTCTGTGCTGAATTTTCTCCAAAACGACTGAACGCGTTGTTGCACAAATTGCCATCTTGTAAGTCTACCTGCAGGTATTTCTTCATTTATTTCTTCTTCTGGCAAGTAAAAATTCGAAGAGCCAATTAAAAAATGCGCTGGGGTTAAAACTTCAAACACGTCGTCATCTACAGCTGCATAAAGTGGCCTAGAATTCAAAATTGCCTGGATTTGACTCAATAAGGTAGTCATCTCTTCAAAAATTAGGTGAGTATTAGATGTACACCTGATAAGATGCGTCTTGACGCATTTGACGGCTGCCTCCCATAAGCCTCCAAAATGTGGTGAAGCAGGTGGATTTAAATGCCATTGTATCTCTGATTTAGACAAATGTTCTGCAACGAGACAATTATGGTTATTACTAGAAATTATTTCGTATACCTCATTCATCTGCCGTTTTGCTCCAATGAAATTCGAACCGTTATCATTGTAAATATGAGCGGGTGCTCCTCTTCTCGAAACAAATCTTTTCAAAGCTTCAATAAAGGCATCAGTTGACAGGTCAAGTGGAACGTTAATGATGGACCCGGATGCAGATTTTGCTTGTGCATGTATTCTACAATAACGCGACTAAATACATGGCCCTTTGGTAAAATCATTGGATGCTTATAATCGTATGGATAATTCCAGTGCCTCAGCCTACCGCCAACCCTTAATATTCCGTTTGCGTCGATAAATGGTGCCAATGAGACAATATCACTGCTTTTGCCAATTTCAACCTTCCGACGAAGGCAACTAATTTCGCTTGCAAACGATTCTTGTTGCACGTATTTAATGATGGCATTTCTGGCATTTTGAAGCTCCTCGACTGCTAGGAAACTTAAATTTCTCTCCCTCTTGGACAATATCGCATTCTTCAGAAATCTAAAAACGTAAGCCAAAATTCGACTCATCTTGGTGTATGCTGACGTTTGTTGCATCAAATGACTTATTACGTCGTCTTGTTGATGTGTATTAAATCCAAATAGTTTGGCCTTTCGTTTTTCTACCAGATACTCTACCTCGTTGATATCTCCCTTTTTTGGTGCATAAACAATATCAGGCTTTTGCAACTATTCTGGACCATTCCACCATTGAGCTAAATTCACCAATTTTGATGGAAGTACTCCTCTTGATGCGTAATCGGCTGGGTTGTGTTCTGTTCGTACGTGATTCCAATAATTTCGCGGTATTTCATTAAGGATCTCTGAAGTACGATTTGCCACAAATGTTTTCCATCTAGCTGGATGGGATGATAGCCACATTAACACGATAGTGGAGTCCGTCCACGCATAACATTTAACAGGTCGTTTAATAGTCTCTTTCACCAGCATCAGAAGTTTGATAACTAAGTATGCTCCACACAACTCTAGTATAGGAAGAGAAATCTGCTTGATTGGCGCCACCTTGGTTTTGGACGCCATTAAATTCACGTTTACTACACCATTCTCATCAATAGTTCTACAATATACCACTGCACCGTACGCCTTTTCGCTTGCATCCGAAAAACCGTGTATCTCAATTTGCTCGTTTTGCGGAATAACTCGTTAAATTTTTGGTCGAAATTCAACAATTTCGGAGGTTGTTTTACTGTCACACGTTTCATGCCTGAAACCCATTTGAAATTATTTTTGTTAGATACCGAATGTTTCAACCGAGCAGCCACAATAAACCATCGCAAATTTTTATTGCGATACATTTTTATTAACATTTTCTTCATTGACTTATGTAGTTTAAGTTCAGGGTATGCGTTGGTGTTAGTTACAAGAAAAGGATAGCCAATGGAAGTTGTCAGATGACCAGGCGAAAAACAACTAAACTTGAACGAAATCTGAACAAATTTGGAAAAGTCGAAAATTTCGACTTTAAAAATCCAGAACAATTTTAAAGCCTCGAATTTTGTTATGTATTCGATAAAAAAAAAGAAACAATTGGTTTGGTGGCGACGACCATCCACTGGTCAGGAAACAGATTTGTACTTAAATCTCTTCTAGAAAAGTTTCAAAAGCCGCCACCTTGATTCATTATTAAATGTGCTGAAACCAATTCATTTATACCCAACAAGTAAGTCAGATACCAAATTACAATGGAATTGGTGCACAATTGCAAAAATTCCGTTTGGGGCGGGAGTGGAGTTTCTTAAATGAAACATGGCCAGAATTCAACAAATATTCCAACATATTGCTAATAATACTTAGGTACATACATAAATACAGGCCATAAATAAAAAAAAATACAAAAATTTGCTAAAGAGAAACTTGTTTTTTAAATACATGACCAATCCAGGCCTTTTCTACACTTCCAGCGCCAAATGGAATACGCGCATGTTTCTCAATAAATTTTAATGAAATTTTATATTTACGTTATTAAGCCGATTCTGTAAAGTTCCTAATTAAAATCGAAATATTCACGCTCTGAAGAATTTCTGGGGTTATATCAATAAGAGCCAAATTCAAGAAATATTACGGAACACCTCTACTGATATTATGGTACCATTAATCAAAAATTATTTCGCCAATATTTTTTTACATTAACAACCAATCTATGACCGAACTAGGTGGTAAGTTTGTGGATGAATTTTAATAAAATTTTACATCTGAGATTTGATATGCAAAGCCGATTCTTTAAGTAGTTCCTAATATAAAATTAAAAAAATTAGAATTAGAATTCCTTTGGCCATATCATCATATTTTTACATATTGAGCCAATTCATATACTATCTTTTTAACTCTAGCATCAAATGGAACAAGCTCATTTGTTGACTGATTTTAGTAAAATTTTATGAATAATTATGAAATATTTTGTTGTTATTAAAAATGATTCCAAATATCAAACCTATTATTACATAGCCTGAAGGATTTTTTCGGCCCTAAGGTTGGGCTGAGATCAGAATTTGTAAATTAAAACATGGCCCAACGGCAAAAAATGTTTTGGTACATTACTAATAGTGTTAGGGTCGATTATATAAATCAAAAATTAGATTTATGCCAATTTTATTTTCCATACGCAGCCAATGCGGTTAATTTTTGCCACGCCAGCACCAAATGACAGCACTAAAACACATTTATCGATGTGCTTTTGTGAAATTTTATATTTGAGATATTAAGCCGATTCTATAAACAGTTCAAAATCTAAAATAGATTAAATCACGCCTTAAAGAATTTTTTGGGCCACATCATTTGGGCTGCAGTTTGATTTTTTAATTAAAATATTTAAATTGTATAGAAATTATTATTTTTCTGTCCTTCCTCTGAGTTTTCAGGACAATGTAAGACATTTTCCCGGACGCCCGCACAAGTTTGAAAAACCAGAACATGTCCGGAGAAACCAAGACGTCTGGCCACCTGTAATTCTCACTCCCCTAAAATGAAAGAAATTTATTCATTTAAATTTGCATATCAATTTATTGAAGAAGCGTTGAGCCAAAAGTTCTAAACAAAATACCAGAGAAATGCGACGATTAGCAGAAACCAGAAAGGTTAACTCACATAAGTATTATAAAAAAAAAAAAATATTAATATTTTTGTATTGGCACGCCAATAACCAACTACTTGCGAACATTGCTATAGATGCTGATTTTATACAAATTTTTTAATTATTTTTGGAAAATCGAATTTTTCGAAATGTCCCACGGAAAACTTGAATTGAAAATTTTTCCTGCGATAGCTATTGGCAAGTAGGGCATCCAATTTTTGCCAAAAATATGATTCCGGAATTTTCGAATTTGAATGCTCTCGATTCCGGAATTCCGGAATCAATTCCGGAATTGATTTTTTTTAAATAATCTTTGATTAAAAATTAAAATCAACATTTTACAAGAAAAAAACAATTTCTTTTATTTCATTATTTAATAATTAACTGATTCAAAAATCAAATTTTTCCTGTTTTTCTGCTGTTCCTCATTAAACCTAACGCACCGCGGGTTGTGTCATTTAGACAGGCTAGAGTTTTAGTGACGATATTTCCTGCTGCTAAATACGCTCTTCATTCTCGCAATCAGCATTCTGGGCCAAGGTTCAAAATTATTGAATATTTCAATTATATCATCGCCGGCAGAGCTTGAATTGTTCTCATCAAATTTATACCGGAATTGTAACGGTGGGAAACTTTCTGAATTTGTTTGTTTGAGTCCGATTTGGAATGAACACATTTCCCATTAAATATATTGATCTTAACCGGGCTAAGTACGGCGCTGCATTGTTATTACGTCCTACGTATCTTTTGACGGTTTTGAAAACTAAGAAGCTGTACACACTTATTTGACAGGTGTATCTTAGGGATGGATAAAATGGAATAGATAAATGCAATAGGCCATTTTTAGAGACGAGCATCGTAATCCGTTTATTAGGTGTCATATTATGGTGAACGCAAAAGAGAAACTCAGAAAAATCTTCAAAAGTAACCCAATTTGAACAGTTAGGGAGCTGTTGACCATTTTTTGTCCGTCCTTGGAGTAGTATCTACATATAATATTTGTTCAAAATAATTCGTTACAATGGAAGAACATTTCTCTGTCACGCTAGACTTTTAATTTTGCAAATTATTGGTCTGCTTTATTCCTTAAACTAACCACCATACCACCACAAAGCGACCAACAATTTTGCGACTCTTGAGTGGTCACTGTAGAGAAGTTTCACTGAGTATTTTCTAGTACAAGAAATACTATAATTATATAAAATTAAGTTGAAAGTCCTTAAATTAGTTTGAGATATAGAAATTCGATAATTCCGGAATTAATGTTTTCAATTCCGGAATTATCGAAACTAAAATATGGACCGGTATTCCGGAATACCGGAATTCCGAATTCCGGAATTGGATGCCCTATTGGCAAGTCACATCAATCACTGTAATTCATCTCCTGACGTAACACTATAGAAGCTGATTTTCTAATGATTATTGGAAAATCGAATTTTAAGAGATTTCCCACGGGAAACTTGAATTGATATTTTTCCAGCTATAGGTTGACAAATAACATACGAGGGTGGAGTGAGAAGTCTGGTCAAAATGAAACAAGAAATAATATTTTCGGTCAAAAAAAAATGTTTCAACGTAGTCGCCTTTTAGCTCGATACACTTAGTCCAACGTTTTTCCAATTTTTCGATCCATTCCGAATAATACGATTTCTCTAACCCTTCAAAATAGGCGTTTCTGACTGAAAATAGACTGTTCTTTGGTCTCCGGTGTATAGATAGTGATGGATCCATGTTTCATCCACAGTTATGAAACGACGCAAAACCTGCCTCTGAAGTTGTCACACGTGTGAATTTTTGATCGATTCAAATGTTCGTGTAATATATTGCGCACACATTCATCTGAGATGCCTACTATCTCAGCTATCTCGCACACTTTCACTCTGCGGTCTTGCAATACCGTATCATGGATTTTGTCAACCATTTTTAGTGTGATGACTTCATTTGGGCGTCCTGAACGTTCGGCATCAGTTGTGCTTGTACGACCACAACGGAAATCAGTAAGCTACTTGTGAATCATTTTAATCGATGGTGAAGACGCCACACAAAATATACAAGCTTTGTTTTGGTTTGCGTAATGGTTTTTCCACGCAAAAAATAATGTTTAATTGACACACGAGATTCACTTTCTTCCATATTTCCAAAAATACATTGGGTTGTCTGTTTTTAATGGCTGTCAAAACTGAACTAAATGACAGATCTGTCTGAAAATTTTAATTTGGTATTGCCACATGATGGTATTGCCACATGACATCTGGGCTTTGCGATTGTGGCGCCCACTGTTGCAATTTTACCAGACTTCTCACTCCGCCCTCGTAAATCGTTTTTTTGTGATTCTTCTGATATACTGTACCTTCCCATCTTAGTATGAATGTTGATTTTTTTGGAAATTTTTTAGAAATCACACACACTCTAGCAGCTTCAGCGATATCCTGGTCATAGTGCCATATCGTAAATTCATGTCCGGGGAATTTCCCAGCCATGGAAAATCTGAAACATGTCAAACATGAAAGTGTTATGTCGCCATCTATAAAATGAAACACAATTGCATTTTTTTTTCAGTTATAGATGGCGTTTTAAGAACCGATAAATCCAAAAATTAAATATAATGGAAACGTTCATACTATAATATGGCCACGGCCAGACACTGTACACTCTAGAACCTGATTTTATTCAAACTTCAAAATTTTCCACGTAAGACTATTTACAAAAGGTTTTATCTACTTTCGGCTGATAACCACTAAATTTTTTATTTTCGGCTGGAAACTTTCGGCTAACTTTAACAAAGTTCGTTTAGATGGAAAACTTAATTTAAATTTATGATTTAACAATAATTCGTCGTTCCCTTTAGGGACGTTCCCCTTAAGGACTAGTACTATAGCCGAAGTAAAAGACACCTTAAGCTTCTACAGGAAGATAAAGAACCAAAAAGTTGCTACTTCTGCTTTATTATATTTTGGTAAATAAAATATCAAGAACTTATTGAAAGTCATTCCTTATAAGCAACCCATCTATCCATCTGATTCAAAAAAAAATCTTTATAAAAAAAGCTTATCGGCTTATATATTTTTTTGAAATTCCATGAACCAACAAAATTGTCTGTTTAAATATTATCTGTCTGCAGATGGCACAAAACAATAAGAATATACTGATATACAAAGATAAGAACGTTTTGTGTATAGAGGATGATACACAAAAACGAGAAAATCAATCAACAATTAAAGTGTTTCAATCGTGATAGCATAATACTAGATTGTCAACATATTATCGAAATAATAATCCGGCAGAGATCAAAATGTTGTATTAAATGACAATCTTATTTCTTTTTAGAGAGTTACAAACATTTCTTATTGTTGTTTTGTATTTATACTGCTCCCAACAAAGCGTTTATCCATCGATTTTTATTGTTGTTATTGTCATAGGATTTACACATTTTCAATAATCGATATGTAATCTTAGTTTTTATATTTTGGTGTTGTATCGCTCTAAAATCCTATTTGGTGTGCGAACGAACGAACGAACGAAAAGCGAACAATAACAATATTAATAAAAATAATTGCAAAGTTTCTTTTCCGGAATTTTCTACAAAAAATATTTATTAAAAATTGGAAAGTTTAATCAGCAACAAATAACGATTGTTTTACAATTCATTTCCACTTCAATGGAATAATCGTATGGCTTCCGTTCATTTGCGCGCATTTTTTTTATTTTTTTTAGCCATCATCTAATCAAAAGCTAATTTAAATTTTCCGTTTTTCGCTCAACGTAATTATGTTCCCTTTTCTCAACGTCTTTTGATGCGAGGCGAATTATTATTTCTAAACTGATGCCCGCCCAAAAAAAATATTAAAATGTAAAACAACAACCAAATATTGGGATATATTTGGGTGTGGGTGAAAGAATTTTATCATTTTTAAAAAAGTAAAAATTATTCCATCTTAATATTAGATCCTTTTAAAAAAAAAATCCAATAATCATTATTACACTTCCATATTTTGTATGTACAGTACATATTAGTAGGATTTTCATTTTTTCATTTTATCGATTTACGATTTTAACTTCATCTTGCTAAAGTGTGCATACGATTTTTTTTATGTGAAAATTATGACATCCTTCATGAAGCAAGAAGCAATATTACAAGTCATTTTCGTGTAAGTGTAACTACTATTTACTATCATACCACTATACGAGTATTTAGTAAAAATAGAATTAGAGAGATGAAAAATAACAAAATATAGGAATAAAAATGATTATGTGGTTTACTCTGTCTAAACTTGATACTTAGTCATTTTCTGTTGGGTAGTCGTTCATATACCTTATTGTATATTATATGAGAAAATAATGAAGATTTAACGAGAGATAATTCAGAAGAAACAAAAAAAAATCGTTTTCGTATGGGATTTGCAAGGGATTATATACACTATAGAGAAGTACTTCTAACTACATATATGTTGCTTAAACATATGTGTGCATTTCGATTGCTGAAATGAAGGAGTTAATCAAAATAATAACTATAAAAATTAAGCAATATTAATCTAAAAAAGGGAGCAAAAAGGTTTGCGGTTTGCACTGAAGAATAAAAATGTGGAATTCCATAAATGGTAACATTACCCCGCCCAATTCCCTGTATGCCCTAATTTCATCAGCATTGTAAAATTGGTGAAGTAGCAAGAAATCTGCGTCCTAAAAAAATCTTAGAGTCGACGGGAATAAAGGTAAAAATTAGTTTATTATTATTCAAGATGTCGTGACAAATTTAAACTGTCTAAGGTATAAATACCTTTGAAAAGAATCTTTCGGCGTAGACTGTACCGGCTTTGAATTAGAAAAATGTATTATTTGCTTTTTAAGCTATCGTAACGTGAAATTTTATCTTAAATGCTTCACGATCTTATCATATTGATTATATTTTTTCATAAGATGTGTATTCGACACAACTAAGCCATCACAAGTTATTCTCTTAACGCTTACATTAATGCTTCAGCATACAGCATATTAGCTGTAATGAAAATCAATTCGCACCAGGTTCACATACCTTGTTTTGGCTGCGAATGCAACCGAATGTCAAATATTTTATTATTAAGATTAATGCTGAGTTTTTTGGTTTCTGTTTGTTAGTTAGTAGGCATTTGCATCGCAGTGTAGAATCATACCAGTAAAATTGTATAATTGCTTTTCTTCAAGCCAAATTAATGGCATAAATAAATATATTTAAATCGCTGATGTTACATTCATGTTTTTATTGTTAATATTATATTTTTGGATACGACCTGTCTGAACACTCAACTCGCTGCAAAAACATTTTGGTGCCGAAACCCGGGAATGAACCGGGGACCCCTCGGGCAAATATCACAAGTCGATATTACATTATACCTCAACCAGTCCACGACTTCCTTTATCGCAGTTACTTCAGCTTGAAAAATGCTACAGTAGTCAGGAAGACAGAAGGAGAGGTTTAACATAAGTTCCTCGCAGAACACCCTAGCCCCGACTCTTCCATCCCGTTTTGAACCATCAGTAAAGAAGTTTAAACCTCCTGGTTTCAAAACTGCATCCTTCATCCAGTCCTCTCTGGATGGGCTAATAGTCCGGAATTTTCTATCAAGAGATAGTGACGGGACAGTATAGTCGGTGGTCTTGAGAAGCCCTTTATTACAAAGTATAGATGAGTGCCCCTGTATTGTTGCAGGTTTACATTAACGTGGAGTTCAGTCGTATGGCAATGCAAGCTGCCCACTGTTTTCCCAAGATATCTAGAGGAGTTAGAAATGGCGGAGCCTCCAGTGCCTGAGTGGATGTGCTCCTCATAGCATCACTGATCCACAGAGAGATTGTTCTGTGAACTTTTGTTAACAACTTTAGGTTGACAGTTTTGTCCAGAGCAGGCCACCAGACTGTTACCCCATACAGAAGAATGGGTCTAACTACTGTTGTGTATAGCCAAAGGACCATGTGGGGCTTCAGCCCCCAACCTTTCCCAATTGCATTCTTGCAAGAGTATAGCGCTACCGTAGCTTTCTTTACCCTTTCCATAATTATTTATTTTATTTATTTATTTATTTATACTGAGAAAAGTCTACAAATTTGACTTGAATTTATAACATATTGAACATGGTAGAATAAAAATTAAATTAAACAAAAAAAGAATTAAAATAAGGTTTCCAGTTAGGGAATAATATTAGGTTTCCAGTTTAATTTACTGTCCAAGACGAGACCCAAGAACTTTGCTTCACCTATAAAAGTCAAGTTGAAACCATTTAAAGTGGGAGGATCGACATGAGGAATTTTATATTTCCTGGAGAAGAGAACCAATTCGGTTTTGTGTGGGTTCACATTCAACCCACAACCATTGGCCCATAATGAAAGAATGCCCAGAGTATTTTGAATAAACCCATTGAGTGTGCCGGGATATTTTCCACGGACACCAATAGCGACGTCATCGTCGTGGGCAACCACCTTGAAGCCACCATCCTCCAGTCTCAGCAACAGATCATTTATGACCAAGTTCCAAAGCAGGGGGGACAGTACGCCACCCTGCGACGTGCCTCTGCTTGCAAATCTTCTGGCGGAGGATTTCCACAGACTGGCTTTTACGATCCTGCATCTTAGCATTTGATCTATCCAGTCCTTGAGAGATTCATCCACCCCTAGATTCGAAAGTGCCCGAGTTATAGCCCCTGTAAGCATGTTGTTAAAAGCTCCCTTAATGTCCAAAAAGGTTACCATCGCGTAGTCTTCATATTCGAAAGAGTTTTCAATAAAATAAGTAAGAGAATGAAGGGCAGTTTCTACAGATCTCCCCTTGCAATAGGCATGTTGAGATTTAAACAGCTTTGCCGGCACAATCGTGCTTCTAATATGAGCTTCAATTTGTCTTTCCAGTATTTTGAAAAGGAAAGAAGACAAGCTAATCGGTCTAAGGTCTTTGGGACTGCAGTTTGAGCGTTTTCCCGCCTTAGGTATGAAAACAATCTTTACTTCCGTCCATTTACTAGGAATGTGACATAGTTCTAGGCTGCCTCTAAAAATTACGTCTAACCAGGAAATGGTTAGATCCGTAATTTTTTGTATATCATCCAATATATGATTGTTATATCAGGCCAATTTGGCCAACGAGCCTACTTGTCCTATTACCTGCTGATATAGTAGGTGCAGATTCGGAACAACCAGGAAAGTGAGTCTCCAGTAGTAGTTCCAGCGATTCCGCACTTGGTCCATGCTCCATCCGGCCTTTGAAGAAAGCTTGGGATGGAAGGGCTATTGGATAATGCTTTACGCAGCCTGGACATCTCTGAAGACTCCTGAATTTTGCCACAGTCTCCAAGATCTGTTCTTTGCACTTCTTAATTGATATTTGTGAATTTTGAGGACTTCCTTATAGGAGTCCCAGTCTACATCGGCTCTTCTTTTCCTTGCTGTTTTAAAGAGTATTTTGCATCGTTGACGTGTTTGTTGATTCTCCTTGGACCACCAAGGTGGTCGAGATTTACCCCTTGGCGTACTAAGAGGATAAGAGCCCAGTGCCGCTTCGTTAAAAGCGCTGGACAGTTCGTCCACTAAGCCATCGAGTTCTACCGTAGTTTTTGGAGGTTCAGGCACCGGCACTGGTAATGAATTACCCAGAATAGTTCTAAAGATATCCCAGTCAGCTTTCCTCCTGTTCCTGTAGAAAGGGCTGTTTTCCATGGGATTTTTCCATTTCAAATTGAAGATAACAATGATCAGAAAAGGAGTGGTCTTCCGACACTTTCCAGTTTAATAGACTAGTCGTCAAAAAGTTTGAGACAAGTGTAATATCTAATACCTCCTATCTATTTCTAGTTGTAAAAGTCAGCTTATTGTCTTATATGAAGGTTAGTACTTAGAATGTAATCAAGGAGTAACTCACCTCGTTCATTTGTGTCCGTACTTCCCCAGATTGTGTGATGAGAATTTGCATCACTCCCCAGGATGAATCCAACCTTGCGCTTTTGAGCCTCCCAAATTGCCTTACCTAGAATGACTGGTGGAATGTTCACTTCATCGTAAGCTAGGTAGGCTGATATTAGCCAGAGGTTTCGTTTATTGACCTCAATGCTGACCGCTGCCACATCTTCATTGCTGAAATTTGATAGCAGAAAACAATTTATATTATTTTTAACGAGAATGCACGACCGAACCCTACCTTCTTTTTCCGTGTGCATTAATCTATAACAGGGTGTCTTGAGTCCCAGTACCCCGTCACCAGCGACCCAAGGTTCTTGGATCAAGACAATATCCGTCCCTTCCGTTCCAATTTTTAAAAGGAGAGCAGCGGATGCTGCCTTTGAGTAGTGTAGGTTAATCTGTAAGAATGTCACCATTCTTAGACCTCCCTCTCTACCACTGTATCATCAGAGTCCTCCTCTGATGTAAAATCCTCTGAGATCCTCCTTAATGACTCTAAGGACATTGTCATCTCCATATCAGTGCAAAAATTTTCCGCCTGGCTGTTCCCTGCTTCAGGGCGCCCAGATGAGCTTTCAGCAGCTTCAGACTTCGGTGCCTCCGGCTTGTCCACGTCCTGCTTGTAGATTTTGAGTGTGACTGCACTGAAACCATAGTTTACGATACCATTGGTTTTTTCCAGAGCAGTCAGTGACTCTCTGTTTAAAATTATGACGGCTAACCTGTAGTCGGCCCTTGGCTCCTCTAGCTTAGCAACTTTCTAGTTGTGCGTTGGCAAATCTGAGTTACCAACCTGCAGCCACTGGAGTATCACCTTTGGATCGCTAGGCTTCGAAGGGATCCCCACCATGGCTCTCGGCCTACAGGGGATCTCTTCCCTAGCTTTAATAGCAAGGCTGACTTCGGACCATACCTCGCCAAGTCCTTCCACTGCCTTCGTGTAAAGCAGAAGTGATCTCTGATCCGTACATGCAGTCAGTTTCACCTGGTTCCTGTGCCAGCCCGCACCCCGACAAGTCGGAGCAGGTCCTGGGTTTTCTGCCAGGACCTTCAGGTAGGTAGTGATTAAGGCCCTTGCCACCTTTCTCCAATTGGCCTTCATCCTCTTGGGACTGGTCAACAACTGCCACAACCAGCTGATCCTTGAGTACCTCGTTAAAAGGGCTCATTTCGGTAGCATGGAGCTTCGTTCTTTTTGCGATCTTAGTCTTTCCTTTTGAGATCTGTTTCTTTTGACCTTTAAGCCAGTTGAAGGACCTTCCGACTTCTGTTCGATGATTTATTTTCGCCCACGCAAGCGTGGCTTTGTCTTTCTCGACCTGCCTTCTGGCGAGATGTTATCTATCTTATCCAGGGCCCTCCATGCCTTCCTCCTAGTGTTATAGGTTGGTTTTGACTCCAGGAACCAACTTCATTTGTGCTTTGGTTCCGCAGTGTATTTCTTTGCTCAGGTTTGGTGACCCGAGTGGAGGGACCAGCCTCATTTGAGCTTATGTCCCGTTGTTTGTTTGTAGGTTTAGAGGTAGTCCTAAAGACCCGAGTCATCTTCTCTACATTTTCCGGTTTTGTGAGAGAACCGGACTCTCTTGTTTGTTGTTTTTTTTTGGTCTCCCATATTTGGTCCAACGAGTAGCGGAGAAAAGAGTGTCCATCTGTGCAGAGATCCGCAATAGACAGATAAGGCTACTTAATCCGGAGGGCGCCAGGTATCCGGATCCACCGTTAGCGACTGAGCTAGTTTTTAAACAGTCTGCCGGTTATCGGCACGGTACGGATAACACCTTAACCCAGCCCAGTGATTTGTTTAAGGTTGACTCCTTTAGCGCCGTGTTTTAGCCTATAGAAGCCGAGAAATCAGCAATATAGTTACCAGCAGTCACCACGAAGAGGTAACACGAGCACGGAAGCTGCAAGTTTCGGAGCTGACAGCAAGTGTCAACTTGAATCCCCCAAGCAACTTCACGCCTGACTGCTATCAAAAATTTTACAACAACCGAAAACCGAGTGTCCAAATGAGGTCGCTATTTACATATGTAGTTTATATTAATTAATATTTAAAATTTACAAAGTAGTTGTTATGATGACGATTACTCTGGACAGCCTGGATTATCCGTTGGTTGCCGCTCACTTTGTAGTGGTAGTGGTACTAGTTTGGTTACTGATCTTTTTATTTCGCCGTTTGACGTTTTGATTGAAACCACCCTGATCAATTTATCTGCACCCGGATGCAAACATACTATTCTGCCAAGAAACCAGGTACTTTTGGGCAGTTCATCTTCTTTCACTAATACTAGCTGGTCTTTGGTGAGATTTTGTTCTGCCTTGTTCCACTTATGCCTCTGTTGCAACACATTTACGTCTTCATATACGGCACCAATTGAACGTGAGTTGAGTATGGCCTGTATTTGCGTTGAAATTGTATATAGCTGTTCAAATGTAAAAACGTAAGTACCCATGGCTTTTACTAGATAGTGTTTGACTACCTTAATATTGGACCCCCAGAGTCCGCCAAAATGTGGAGAACGACCTGGAATGCATTTAAACTGTATCTGCATTATCGGAAATTATTTCGCTGGGGAGACCTCGACGAGAAATAATTCTTTGTATGGCCGGTATGAATGCGTGTGTGGAAACGCTAGTAACGATCTCCAAATGAATCGCTTTTACTTTCATGCAAACGAATAAAGCTAAATAACCTTTAATAGTTTTGAAAGGACCCCGACCAACTCCAGTACACATGAATGGTCTTCCCGGTGTAACTGGTATCTTGGAAGACTGCCCATTAATTGTTTAGTGCATTGATGCCTCTCTTTGATACATATGCATTGGTGTATGTGATTTCGTACCAGATTTCTGCAGCCCAACCTCCAATATTTTTGCCTAATTAACCCAATTAGTATATCTGATCCAGCATGAAGTATTTGAGATTGTAAATAGACAATGTTTCTAGTCGTAAATACACCTTGCTTAGGTAGTTTGATCGGATATTTTGTATCATAATTCATAACTACACGATGATTCAGTTAGTCTGCCTCCAACACGTAATATCGTATTACTGTCGAAAAATGATGAAAGGGATAACAGCTTGCTATTCTTGGGCAGTTAGCGCCCTTTCCCAAGTAATCTTATTTCGTTTTTAAATTGGTGCACTTGAACCCATCTCTCTGATATTTTTTCTACACTTCGAAGTGCATACACTGTTGCAGCTGCTATCTCATCAAATGGCGATTTTATTACGTCAGTCACTTGAATACTTTTCTGATGTTTCATTTCCATAAATTTACGAATTGATAAATATCCTGTTTGTAAATTAACCGGACAACCATTGCTATATCTCACCTGTTGTCGAACTTTAAATGAACTATATCGCGTGTAATAAAAATAAAAACTCGATAGCTTTTTTGAATTGAATTGTATGTGCTGAATGTGTACACTTTTTACACATTCTCTGTTCTAGAAATAGAGTGACGATTATGTGGGTTCCTGCCCATTGTGGTATTGGGGGCAATGATGTCGCTGATTCTCTAGGGAAAGCTGGGGCTGAGTTTAGATTCATCGGTCTCGAACCAGTTGCTTCCTTACGATTTAGTTATGTTAAGAAGGCGATCAAAAACTGCGCTGTCCTGCTTTCAACAGAGCTAGGTTGCAAGTATTTGACTCTAGATCCATTGCTGATAATCAGCTGTATTCCTTGCCTTGGCCTAAACTACTTGAGTTTATTAAGGCTGCAGCACGCGTTCGCAAATTAGGATAGAATCACTGGTATGCACCATGGGCCCATCGTGGCATTGAGTGCGGAACCTTTGATGGTTCCAACCAATTTTTTAATAATAATAATAATGTGCTGAATACATGTAGGCATATATCGCGTTCGACTTCACTGAACAGTTGAAAAGCTGCAGTTCGGGGCTTCTTCTCTTCAAGTAATACTTCCTCTGTAGATCCAAATTAGCACCACAGATGTTTGCTTATTAACTAATGCGGATTGCAACCTCGTGACAGTAAATCTGCTGGGTTCAAGTTAGTTGGAACATGGCTCCAGCAACTACGTAGCATTATACCTAATATACATATATATACATATGTATATATATATATATGTATATCATATATATATATATATATATATATATATATATATATATATATATATATATATATATATATATATATATATATATATATATATATATATATATATATATATATTTATATATATATATATATAGTGATGTAAAATTACCGATATTTTTAAATTTGATAACATTACCGGTAATATTACCGGTAACATGGGTAAAATAGGTAACACGATTTTTATTCTATATTTTGATTTCATTTTCTACCAAGAAAGAGTTTTAAAATTTTGACATATGGACAAAAGAGGGATACTTACTTGGTCTGAATTTAAACATATTAAAATATTTCAGTTCAAAAATAAAAATAAGGAATATTGTATTTCAGTGTAAAAAATTAATCAGTAAATAATACATTTTCTATAATTATGAATCAGCAGTTTAGCAATCAATTAAACCATTATGTAAGTCATCGCCGCCGACGCGTTTATCATCCTCAGCATCAACCTCAATCATAATCGAATTATTCATAGTTTCCTCTAGGTTACCTTCTTCTTCTTCTTCAAACGAATATACAGCTTCATCAATTAGTAACTGATCGGTATTTGATTCCGCAGGAAAAGCTTCATCTTTATTTTCCAAAGTTCCGGTGTCCGATTTTGATAGGTTGAATTTGTGCAAAATATATGTTAGTTTTCCCGCACGCTCTACAGTCAATCGATTTCGTTTTTGGCTATGAATAAAATCGTAGGTACTAAACGTCCTTTCCGTAGCAGCTGTCGATGCGGTCATGTTCAATGTATCAACCGCCAATGCACTTAAAGGTGATGTAGAACATACTCCGGCCCACCAAATCTCACCAGAAAGCTGCTCACTTGCAACTACAAACGGTCGTGAAAAAATTTCACTTCGAACATTGTAATGTGCCAACGACTCAATTATTTTGGTGCCTTCATTATATTTTGGGTGGAATTCTGCAATATTAAAAATAAACTCAGTTGCTTCAAGTTTTTGTGATTCCGAAAGATGATTCTCTCGACTACCCGGCTCAAGCAAATTTGCCACATAATGAGGCAGTTGCAAGCATTTATCGGCCCGTGAAGCGAGAATGCTTATAAGTTCTTCGTATTGGCGCATTTAGTTTGTTCAAAAGATTGTTTTATATTAAAAAACAGTCCACGACTTTGGACAAAATTGCTTTCTTGTCGTTTTCAAATAAAGATGTCCATTTAACAATCGGAGAAAGCTAACAATTAACCATTTCGACTTTTTCCAAAACGTTTCGCTTAGGATGGAGGATATCGTAGATGCCTTTATAACTGACTGCACTTCTTCAGAGCATCAGGGCATATCTTGTTTCAATCAAACTTGAGAGAGAGATTACAAAAGAGTTCCATCGCCTTTGTACAGGCAGCTTAAGTGCAATATACTGTGATTTGTGGTCGCTTGTATGCGCTCGAAGGATGCATCTTCATTCAAACGGATGGTTTCGGAAATAAAAAACTCACATATTTTGCATGTGAATTTTCTATTTCCGAAAAAACTATCCGTATGCTTGAAGATTTCAATGTGTTGATAGACTGAATCTTGAAAATATCAACAATGAGCACGTTGAGTCCATGGCGCACCCATACTCAGTAATATGAGAATAGTTTGTGTTAACCATTTTTCGGGCCGCTTTTATATTCACTCCATTGTCAGTAATAATCCCAATAAATTTATAAACCCCAACGTCTTTCAACACCGTTTCAATTTCCTCGAAAAGAATCTTAGCCGTATGTCGATTCTCCTTAGTGTGGGTAGATTTGTAGAAAACGGGATTGGGTATACTGATGACATAATTTGTTATGGAGTCCCTGCGTATGTTCGACCAAGCATCCGTCTGCAACGTGTAATAGATTATTTGTATACTATCAGCCAAGTAAAGGATGGTGTAGTAGATTAATATTGTACATAAAGAAGTTAGTATAATCCAGTGGTGTTACAACTCTTATTGCAATTAGATTAGTTGAGTAGCTTCGAAAGGATGTTTATAATTTATGTTACCGATATTACCACGGTAACAACACTTTGGGTAATATTACCCAAATTACCTATTTTACCGGTAATATTACCCATGAGAATATTACCATTTACATCACTATATATATATATATATATATATATAATATATATATATATATATATATATATATATATATATATATATATATATATATATATATATATATATATATATATATATATGTATATATATATATATATATATATATATATATATATATATATATATATATATATATATATATATATATATATATATATATATATATATATATATATATATATATATATATATATATATGATATATATATATATATATATATATATATATATATATATATATATATATATATGAGTTTCGGTTGGCTACAAACGTTTTCCACCGTGTTGGGTAATCGGCAAGCCAATCCAATACTATACGTGAATTTGACCAGGCATGTATTTCACTTATTTCAATATATATCTAATGCTCTTGAAATATATTTGGATAAAGATGCGGCCAAAACAGCAGCACACAATTCCAGCTTAGCAATACTAACTTGATTTATCGGAGCAATTCTAGATTTTGAAGTGATTAAATTGACTGAACATAATTTCCCCTTGGTTGGTTTCCGTTCGAAGATACGCCACTGCTCCATAGACTTTTTCGGATGCATCAGCAAACGTGTGGATTTGAGCGCCAACAATAGCCGCATTGGGTTTCAAACAACGGGCAACCTTGAGTGTCTCTAGAACAACTAAGGAATTTCTTATTTGATTCCATTCTAGTTCAACTTCCCTTAGTAATTTTTGGTCCCATTCTATTTTGCGAATCCATAATTGTTGGAACAAAATCTTCATAGAAATTGTTATCTGAGAAAAGAGACCCAAGGGATCAAATATTCGTGAGACGCTTTGAATGGTGTAGATTCGATGGGAAATTCACTTTAAAACCAAAACAATCCTTTTTTGGCTTCCAGAATAACCCCAATGTTATAACAAATGCATTATTGACTAAGGAAATATGTTCATCCCAATGATCTCAAACTGGAATATGCTGCATTAATTCTCGACTATTTGAAATCCATTTTTGCAGTTTAAAACAACCAGCAGCAAGAAGCTTACTTGTCGTCTGGTATATCTGCGCGGCATCTTCAATGTTATCACATCCACTGATAAAATCATCCACGAGAAGTCTCTTTGCTGTAGTTTACTAGCTAGTGGAAATTCAAATTTGTGATCATACGCTAGTTGTTGAAGAGTTCGTATCGCTAAATAGGAGGCGCATCGAAGACGATAAGTTAGTTGCCAATTGGAAATGCTTCAAGTCACTGGATACTTCATCTCGCCAGATTATCTGTTGGAATGCTCGATTGTCTTGATAATCTCGCCAGATTATCTGTTGCAATGCTCGATTGTCTTGATAAATGTTGATGTGGATGGTAAAAATTCCAAATTTCAAATCTCAAACATCAAATTTTATATTCTGTCAACGCAGTTCATCAAAATTGTTTCCAATCAATGTTCAAATATACTTTTACTTGTGAGTATTTCGTGTGCGTACTCGTCTTATTTAACTACATAGCACTTACCAAATATTTTGATAGAGCAGGAACAATAACAGCATGATCGTGCTAGATGCTCTTGTAAAAAAAAAAAAAAAAAAAATGAACAAACTAAAATTCTTCCTATGAAGGACGAGCAACACAGTATAATAGTAAATATTTATAAATTAGTAAGGGAGAGAAATATTTATACACACAACAAAAAAAGGATTTTACACAATTCATATCACGTATATATTGACCAATACATGTAATATGAAAATACCTGTCTAATGGTACCTGAGCAGTACCGTTACTGAACACATTTCTCCTTGTTCAATTTATTTCGCATCCGCATTCCATTAATTTACTTTCCACCACACTCATTTAATATATTCATTGCATATGAAAATCATTAAACAAAATTACACGCGATATTATTTAATTTAAGCGAAACTACTTATTACGCGTGCAAATAAAACCACACTCAAACGAAAAAATCACTCATGAAACATTTTAATTATTAATTTAACACTTCACACCAATTTAAATAAAAAAATAAAATAAAATAAAATTCTTAAACAAGACGACAAAAACACGTCTTTCCTCTTCGAGCGTCAACGACCGACTCTTTTGTTTTGTGGAAATTTGTATGACAATTTATTTCCATAGTTGAGCATTTATCGTCTTAAAATGGCCATACATATCCGAACAGATGCATTGGCTTTGGCTACGGAACATTTTAATGACGTCCACTATTCCCTAATTTGAATTGGTTCCTAATCGTCAATAACCGTTTCTATAATCATTTCCGTTGTGTTTGAAAAACTTGTTCCGGTGTCTTTTCATCCATAGCGATAATACAATATTAAAATTTGCGGACTCAAGTTTCTTCGTCGCCAATAGTGCATTTTAATAAATAACTTTTTATTAAACTTAACATTCGTTATAAATTCAATACAATTTATTTGTATAGAAATTTTAGGCTGAGTTCGGATGGTGCATAATTATTGCAGATATGTGTTAATGATGGAATGATATAGTGAATCACAAGACTCACAATTTTTATTTTCAAATGTATCCAGGATATACAGAGGTGTGCCGTTTAAGAATGCGGATTTTATAATAAAAAAAACACAAAAAGTAATTTCAAGAGAAACATCAAAAGTACTTTATTCAAAATAATTTTAATATTTCGCCACATTGGCATCATCAGAATCTAAAAGTTATAAAATAATTTTGTTATCGTTTTGAAAAATATTTCTATGTGCTACGTTGTGGCGCCTAAACATAGAAATATTTCTCAAAACAATAACAAAATTATTTTATAACTTTTTGATTCCGATGATGCCAATGTGGCGAAATAATTGAAGACATGAGTGCATGAAGGTGATATGTAACATTTTTTTTAATTTTGATTTTTGTACATGAATGAAGTTATTATGTCCGTATATGCATTCTGTCCTAATAAATCTTCGCAAAACTAGAGAAATTTAAAGCGGATGAAGACTTAAGAACAAGTATTTTAAAACGAATCGTAGAAACTTTAGAGCTCGTTTCTGTAAAATAATGAAAATGTTAGATATCACTTTCATCCACTCATGTCTTCAATTAAATTATTTAAATAAATGCACTAAAAACAGAAGCTGGACAAAGTGTTTTTTATGAAGAAACAACGAAATAAACTATCATATTACCAGCATTATAAAACAATTTGAAGTATTTATTCAAAATAATCTCCAACACTAGCTACACATTTCCTCCATATTTCAGGTAATTTGTAGATAGAACCTAATAGAACTTTTCGTGTATTGAGGCGAACTATTCAGAAAGTGCATGTGCCACCAATCAAAATAAGTGGTAATCTGTTGGAGCAAGTTCTGGTGAATGCGACGGGTGGGTTAATAATGACAAGTTCCTCTAATGTGTCTTTAACTGGTTTTGAAGTTTGTCATGAAGAAAAACTACTTTGCCACAAAAGACGTTTTACGAGCAAAGCGTGGTAGTGATTAGTATTAACGGTTTCATCTAGTTTAAAAAACTTATAATATATTCACCATCCTGATCCCACCAAACGTAAAGTATTGTCTTCCTTCAGAAGCGATTGGGCCTTGCAGTCAATGTTGATGGTTGCCTTGGATCGACCTATGATTTTCTGCGATTGGGATTCTCAAAATAAATCCACTTTTCATCGCCATTCACAATTCTATGCAAAAACGAGTTTCTTTTGTAATGTTGGAGCAACATTTCACAGGTTCGAACTAATGAGCTAATGATTATGAAAAAATCAACCTCCTGCAAACCGCGGCGACTGGACTGATTCTACCATAATTTTCATTCTATCTACAGGATGAACTATGCAGGTTGTATTAGCGAATTATACTAACATAGCCAAATTCTCTTACAATTTTTTCTTTGTCACATTCACTTTGCTGTGTAAGCAAATATAATAATTTTCTTTTCCACTTTAACTTGAATTAATTTGGTGATTACACGAAGTAAATAATTAACTCAAGTTAAAATAGAAAATAAAATTCTTTCACTGAAAACGTTGATCGTTGATGTCGCACCCATTTTCCTTCCTTTAATATCTTTCCCATTGCAAGTAAACGATCGGAAATTATTTGCTGAGGAACGTTTACACGCATTTTCATCCAATTACGCTTACAGTTATTGGTTTTCAATCTTTTCTGGTTGACCTGAAGGTTTTTTGTGTTTCACTTGAATATCATCGCTTTTAAAGCATTTAAACCAGCGCTCACAAATATCTTAAGAAAGCGCATGTTCCTAATAAGCTTCTCGAAGAAATCGATAACTTTGAGTAGCACTTCCGTCAAAATCAAATACTGAATTAAAACTTCCCGCAAATGCTCTTTTTTTAACACTTTACAAAAATTTGACAGATGCAGTTGTATAGCTTGGTGTCAATGAAACAAATTGACGTACCTGTTGATTCGCATATTTATTAACACATTTATAACTCCGCATGATTAAAATTGAATGGGTTTCACCATCCTGATAGAGGGTAATTGATGAAGGCTACTTTTATCCCATTTTTGGGCATAGACGCGAACTATCCATGCTTACTCTGTTAAAGTTAGCCGAAAATTTAAAATAATAAATTGTGTAGTTATCAGCCGAAAGTAAATAGGATATAAGGTCTGTAACAAAAAATTTTGTAAATAGTCGTGGAAAACTTTGTTTAACCTAATCGCGATACATATCGGAAAATCAGAAGAATTCACAAAATTAGAATAAAATCAACCTCTAGAGTGTATGTTATATCTGAAGTTGAAACGTTTTTATTGGATTTGTCAATCGCTATCGAAGGAAAAAAATCTAGTACAAGTTGCTCGTGGGAAATCTCGAAAAATTCGCAAAAATCATTAGAAAATTTGTATAAAATCAGCCTCTAGATTGTTATGTCTGTAGATGTATTCTATTGATTGAGGCTGATTTTATACATTCATATTTAAGTTTTGGCTGGAACCTATTTCAAATTTTCCGAGATTTCCCATGGGAACTTGAACTGAATTGTTTTTTCTGCGATAGCTATTTACAAGTTACTTCAATAAAATACATCTCCAGACATAACCCTCTATACTCTATAGGCTGATTTTATACAAATTTTGTAAATTCTTCTGATTTGCCGATATTTTCCACGATTAGGTTAAAGAAAGTTTTTCACGTAAGGCTATTTACAAAATTTTTTATTACAATTCATGTATCCTATTTACTTTCGGCTGATAATCACACAATTTGTTATTTTTGGCTGGACTGTTAATATCACAAACTGCATTATCGACTTTTACTTTCCGCTAACTTTAACAGGGTCTGAACACAACCGATTGATAACGACTTCAGGTTTTTTTTGGCTGGGATATCACCATCTGCATTACCGTTCTTTTTACTTTTGGCTGTGATAACACAATCCGCATTACCGTCTGTTAGTTTCGGCTGGAGTTCTACAATCTGCATTATCGACTTTTCATTTGCTGTTGGCAACTTTCGGCTAACTTTAACAGTATCCATGCTCTTCGGATAGCTCGAAAATTTATATTTTTTTACCTTGTGGGAATTATTAATTATGAGTTGTTCTACGATTTATAGATATAAATATTTTGGTTTATATACGCGGGTTTCACTGCGTGTTCACACTACCCTACCCTACGTATTCGTCACAATAATTAAACTGGAAACAATCTATTCAAACGCACTAATGCTAACGGACTTTTTTTTGGGGGAAATCAAAATAAGTCATATTTTCACCGAAAACATTACGTGCGAGTGACTTCGTTAAAGTTAAATTTTACACTACTTTTCAGACGCTATTCACTCCTACTTATAACACAAACATAGTTTTTTTTCTAGGATGTTCCAACCACGTCACTCCTAACTCTATAATCAATCCAAGTACAAGCGTAACTTTGCTAAGCGTAACATATTAAAACGGTACCACAACTGAAAGGAATGTAGGAATGCAGAACCAACCTATGTTTAAAGTAAAATTCTAGTATAATGATGGTTGTTAAATATGCAACTACAGAGATACACAAAATAAAACTAAAGATAAAATATAACACGAAAAAACCATAAAACACCAAAAAGTAGTTATCTCAATAATTTTCATTAAAAATATATTATGTTGTATAATAAAAAGCGCCATATTGAAATCTGTACACAAACAGAGTGGTTAATTGTATAAAATGCTTCACACAAAAAAATGTTGTACGAATGTATATAAAATAATGAAATATTTTATAAATAAAAATTAAGTTATATCATCATTAGCATAATCATAATTATTATTGTTCGTTATGATGTAATAAAACTTTATGATTATATGATTTATTAGTATGCAACATAAACATTTTTGGTTTTTGTTTAAATATTAAGCTTCAGATTATGATTTATTTATAAAATATTTAGTATGTAATTAAAATTAAACATATTTTATTATACGAGTAAGACCAGTTTGCTGACATATTTATCAAAATGTGTGGTTTCTAGTTAACATAAATATTGCATCATTCATCGTTAACCTTTTGATTTTAGGGTGCATGGAAAAATTTATTAAATATTATTATTACGTTACCAAACATTATATTTTCTACTACATACTACATATATGATAACCAGAGCAAACAAAAATGTGAACTATGATAAAAATTGAAATAGACGGACAGGTGTTTTTTAAGTACAGGGTATCAAATATTTAAAAAATTCTAGTACTTTGCGTTGTAGTTATTGCTCTAGAAAAAAAAAACAAATTATCCAAAAATAATAGAATTGGACTCATTTTAACGATAAATGAATAGGAATTACAAAATAATTATAAAAATGGTACCATCTTTCACTTCTTCTTTCTCAAAATGGCCATCGAAACATTCTTTTTGAATTTTCTCCCATCTGCATATTTTTTTCCTCATTTAGTTCTCTTAAAAGTAATAAAAAATCCGCGCAACACCTCGTTTCGTTTTCTTGCAAAATACGTTTAAGTATTACAATACTACATATTTTTATGCATAATCGTATTTTGCAAGACAACGAAACGAGATGTTCCTCTGATTTTTACTTTCTTTTACGTAAGTAAAATAAAGTATAGTAATCATGAAAATTTTCGACCTTGGGATTATTGAAGATTTATCTGTTTTGAGGTCCCCTGAGTCCGAAAAAGTGGGTTTCGAAATGATGTCTGTCTGTCAGTCTGTCTGTCCGTCTGTCCGTCTGTCAGTCTGTGTCCTCTCTACAGCCCAGATGGCTTAACCAATCGAACTGAAACTTCAGATTTAAGCTTTTTTGATAAATTGGGAGGCCCCAGTGAATTTTACTCCAAATCGGTCAACCGGAAGTGGCCACTCCCTTGGGCCAGAAAATTTGTTTTGCAAATATCTTAAAAAGTATAAGGTTTACAAAAAATTACTAATACAAAATTTTTCCAAAAACTAAAAAAAAATAAAAATAAACAAATTAAAAATTAAAAATTTAAAAAAAAAAAATTAAAAATTAAGAAAGAAAAATTTAAAAAAAAATAAAATTGTTGTTTTGCCAACACAAAAATATATGTGTATACATATATAGCCTAATTATGCTAATTATGATTAATTTGCACACTACAGTGACGTACTTCCGGTTTTTAATGCAAATATTACATAATTGAATGTACATAACTACATCATTTTTTCATGTTTCTTAATTTTTTTAACGACTTATTAGGGTTTGTGGTCCTTTAGTATGTATATCGTTTAATAATTGCAAAAATATTTCGCAACTCCCCTCCCCACACTTTTTTACAAGTAGTTACAACAGTTCTTGCATTTGTCATTTTAATTATTGTGTGTATTAGCCCAATTATGCTAATTATAATTATTGCTGAGAAGATGGTGGATTTCCATTTTTCTTCTGTTAGTTCGCTGTTGCTTTCGTCACGATGATTATTATGATAAAAATAAATAAAATTACTTTTATTTTTATTTTTAATTTTAATTTTCTATTTTTTATTTTTTATATATTTTCTCATATATTTTTTTATTTTATTTAAATTGAAAAAGCTTTCTTTTTGTGACAATTTTATATATTTTTTATTTTCGGAAAACTAGTTTCGGATATTCGTCCTTCCTCAGTTCCTTATTTTTCCAACTAATTCTAATTCATCCAAATTCATGATTTATATAGCATAGCCTAGTATTTCGTCAACTGTATAGTATCAAATCATATACTTTGTTGTTTCTTGTGTTGATTTTATCATTCATCATCAATGGATTGTTTTTATATTTTTTGTTTTTTGTTTAAAAACAAGCGCGTAGATAATTTAAAATCGAATTACGCCCAGCACATGATCACGGAAAATCATACATACACTGACATCAACACCAATTTACACATAATTCATAAGTTGTCAAAGGGAAAATATATGGACAGACTTGAGGAAATCGAGATATATAAAAATAGAAACAATCCATTGATGATGAATGACAAAATCAACACAAGAAACAACAAAGTATATGATTTGATACTATACAGTTGACGAAATACTAGGGTATACTATATAAATCATGAATTTGGATGAATTAGAATTAGTTGGAAAAATAAGGAACTGAGGAAGGACGAATATCAAAGCAACCTTGATTATACAAGCCATAATCTATAAAACGAAGCTTTTATAAAGGAATTAGAAACGAGGAAAAAACCAAAATTTCCATAGTAAAACACATAAAACATATGGGAAATCACTTTTTTTCCGAAGACAAATTTGTAAATGAAAACGTTGCAAATTCTTAATTATGATTTCTGAAATATTTTCATAAATGTTTGAATTTCAACATATATAAATCTCGTTTAAGTAAATCGTTTTCATTTTCTTGTAATAATTGGTTTATTTAAACCAAAATATAAAAAAAAGTTCATAACAACAGCATTCTGGTCAAATTAAAAAAAAAAGCTTACTACAAATCGTGTGCATTAAGCCAATATACATAGATGGCAGTGGGCAGTAAACATTTTGAAAAACCGTACCAAAAATCGCCACTTGGGGAAATTTAAGTTCAAAAATTGTAGGAAAAGCAAAACAAATTCACAAAATATTAAGAACGTGCCATAATTTTGTGATTAAACAATTTTTTTCGTATTTTTCTGTATAAATCTGAGACATCTAACGTACACTAGTAAAACTAAAGATAAATGTAGCAAGTATTATTTTAATTCGTCAGAGCCAGCTTTGATGTATTTTTCAAAATGAAAGTTCGAAAAATATATTTTAGAAATAATTTAATTTTAATATTTCTGCAATTAATATTTACTTAATACCAATAAACCCTTCCTGGATATTGTTGCTAAAGATATGTAGAACACTTTTGTATGAAAATTTTGTAACATTTTTGCTTTTTTCAATGAAAAACTTGAAGCTAAAAAACACCATTTTTACTATGGATTCCTATGGAAATTAGTGAAAAGTTATACCACTAAAAAAGCTTCAAAAAAATACGTCATAATGATTATGGCTCTATACTCTAGAAGGCTCTGCGAATATCCGAAACTAGTTTTCCGAAAATAAAAAATATATAAAATTGTCACAAAAAGAAAGCTTTTTCAATTTAAATAAAATAAAAAAATATATGAGAAAATATATAAAAAATAAAAAATAGAAAATTAAAATTAAAAATAAAAATAAAAGTAATTTTATTTATTTTTATCATAATAATTATAATTAATTTGCACACTACGTACTTCCGATTTTTTAGCATAAATGTATGTTAAATTGCCAAATCAGTCAACCAGAAGTAGCCACTCTCCTGGGCCAGAAAATGTGTTTTGCACATATCCTAAAAAGTATAAGATTTACAAAAAATCACTAATACAAATTCCAAAAATTTAAAATTAAAAGAAAAAATTTAAATTCACAAATATCAACTTTTATTTTCTTTTAAGTGTGTAATAATGAGTCCGAAATATTGGCTTTCGAAGTGGTATCTATTGGTATATATGTATGTCTGTCAGTTTGTAGTCCAGATGGTTTAACCAATCAAACTGCAACTTCTTTAAACTTTTTACATAAATTTTGGGGTCCCAGCTCCCAGCTCCCAGATTCCGTGAAACAGAAAATTTATTTTGCAAATATTTAAAAAATATACAATTTACAGAAAACAAGAAAAAATAAAAACAATCTTAAGTTTGCAAGGAATTTGCATTATAAAAGTTTCTCAAAATTCGCTGTTCGTAAAAGAAAGTCGTGTGTTGGCATCACCTCAATTTTTTTAGTATGTTTAATAGAACTACTAAATGCGAAAAAGATTAAAAAATATAAAAAAAGATGGAAATTTGAGAAAATTGGAAAAGAATGTTTCGACGGTCATTTTGAAAAAGAAAAAATGAAAGATGGATTTTTATAATTATTTTGTAATCCCTATCCAATTATCTTTAAAATGAGCCCAATTTTATAATTTTCGGATAATTAGTTTTTTTTCTATAGCAATAAATACATACAATTTTTAATATTTGACACCCTGTATCCTAAAAAACAACAACAACAATGCTTTTCCATAAATTGTTTGTTTTATTCAGTGCGACACATTCAAAACATAAAAATCATAAAATGCAAACATGACTTCCGGTCCCATATAAAGGATATGCGATTTCACGTATTTTTCACCGTACCGTGGTAGTGTAAAGTATGTGTTTAGAACACATTACCTACGTCTACAAACATACATATATAATATTAGATATTCAATTTAATATGCGATTGCGATGACATACGTTACATATCCAAAAACATAACATGTGCATATGGAACAGAAATATACGAAAAGTTTATAACATCCAGCATAAAGAAATAAACCAACATAACATAAAATTTTTCTTATTTTTATTATACCACGTTTAATGTTTTATGATAATATGTTTTCTTTTATTTCGGGTGTCTTACTACACAAGATATAACATACATGTACATAAAATTGGAATTTTACTATACCAGTTTGTATGTATTTTATCAAATAATCAACGGGGGATGTTTATGGGTATTTTTGTTTTATCAAGATTTTCGACGAATTAAATTTATTATAGTTATCATGGGGTTGCGGCTCCAAAGCGGGGCGGAAATGTTGAAAGGATTTGTGCAAGGAAATACATAATTTGTAGTTACGCTTCTGTTGGTTTAAAGTCTGATAATGAAATAAGAAGAGGTTTGTTTAGTCAACTGCATGCTGCAAACTTTTTTAGCAAAAAGGAAAAGCTAAATTTGTAATTTACTTGTTGGATTTTTCAGGAATATCAGTAAATTACAGTTTGCTCTATGTGGTTGGGCTATTGCTATTGACGTTAATTTAACCGTCGATCGACACTAATAATGTCAATTTCGTAAACAAAAAAATTCCTGGTTCAATAATATCCATCAAATTTTTCCCATACACACAAATTCTAATCCAATTAAAAACTGATTAGTCTAGTCCGAATGTCAGTATCCCGTTCGAAGTTTGAAAAAATCTGTTTTTTATTGTGGCGATAACTTATAATAAACATATTCTCTTAGAATTCATTAATTATTATAAATGATAAGGATTAGAGGGGTTATACTCTGATCAAGTGACAAATTATTGACCTCCCTCCTCTCCTTAGACGTCTTAAAAATAGCTTGTTTTACTGTTATTGGATTATAAATTGCCGATAGATCCAATTTATTGGCATATGTAGACGATTTTTTACGAGTATAAAAATGTACGTGTTGCTAGTAAAGCCTTTTATAGCATAGAGCCATAATCATCATGCTGTATTTTTTAGTGGCTATTTTAGTGGTATAAATGTTCACTGATTTCCATAGGAATCCATAGTAAACATGAAGTTTTGAGCTTCAAGTTTTTCAATAAAAAAAGGAAAAATATTATAAAACGTTTATAAAATATTTGTCTACATATCTTTAACAACAATATACATGAAGGCTCTATTGTTATTAAATAAATATCAATTGCAGAAATACTAAAATTTAATTATGTCTATAGCTGGAAACAGATGTGCGAAATTATGCAAGCATCGAAATTAGAAAACACTTCTTTATATGGAACGAAATACATAGATTCTGCTTGCCTCGCAGAATTCTACAAGTTGTCTCTAATGCTGGAAAAACATGAGCGGTGAACGGGTGAACTATAAGTGTCGTTTTTAATAAGCAGAATGTTTTTTTGTGACATTAATTTGAATGAGTGTGAAGTTTATGCTAAAAAAGTAACAAAAAATTACACTGTTAAATTAGTTATTTTTCCAATTGGAATTTAGATTATATGAATATTTCAATTTTTTACAATTTTGGATTTTTCGTACTATCAAACCCTGCAACAGGTTATTTTCATCATTTTCACATAGCTATACCATCTGTTTATCTCGTTGGCCAAAAGCATTCAATTTTGTTGAACCTTAATGTATTTCAGGTACTGTAAATTTTGGCTGATTTTTGATAATTAAATAATTGTTTAGCGCCAATCCTGGAGATGTCCCGAAGGTCCCACACATTTTCTAGAATAACTAGGCCATATAGCTGTATAGTGTGATGAACATAGGTACTGTATTTCACAGAATGTGAAATTTTTAATAATTTTGGATGATTTTAAAAGTTGTTATATCGCCAACCATACAAATGTCCCCGATGTTTTTCCTTCATTCTCGAATAGCCCTTATTTTCGGATAATTTGGCCATATGCCAATATACGTGGCCAATCTGATCCAGTTGTGACGAATTTTAACCAAACTTCGCAGAATTTAGAATTTTTAATAATTTTGATGGTTTTATAAATTTTTGTATCTCTGATGACAGAGATGTTCGCAATGGCTCGCCCATATTTTCGGATAACTTGGCCATATGCCAATATATGTGGCCAACCTGATCCAATTGTGACGAACTTTACTATACTTCACAGAATTAAAAATTTGTGATAATTTTGATGGTTTTATAAATTTGAACAATAGTTGAGCGAGACAATAAACCAGTCAAACCAAGAAATTAAACATCAGATGGAGCGACAAGGCGAGAAATTTAAGACCAAATTTTAGATGGTCAAAAGAGAATCGACGAGATACTTCTTGAATATAACATACATGGCCAAGTAGATAAGCTGCAAATGGAGGTTCAACATGTTGAAGAAAATTAGAAACAAAGGTGCAGCAGTTTGAAGAAAAATTACATACGGAGGTCCAACAGGTTAAAGAAAAATGTAAATGTCTCGAGAAAGAATTAACTGACAAGATAAGTGGAACAATGACGCAAGTGTTTCAATCCGTTCACTCAATCAAATTAAAGGCACCAACATTCGACGGAACAACATCTTTCATCATTTTCAAATTTCAAATTGAAACGGCGATTAATCAAAATCATTGGAACGATCAACATCGCGTTACGGCGTTAATAGTGGCTCTCAAAGGCGTTGCAGCAGAGGTTTTACAATCCATCTCGGAACAAGGGCGCAACAGCTATCTTAAAATAATGAAGGCGCTAGATCGGAAGTACGGCAGTGGCCATAAACGGGAAATCTATCGCATGGAATTGTAAAGCCGCTACCAAAAGCTAGGAAAAGCCGCTACCCAGAGGAGAGCAGGCATTGGATGAGTTAACGGCAACAGTCGGTAAGGCGGGAAGATTCAAAGTCAGTTCGAAGGAGCAGAAACTAGCTTCACCGGTCTTATTGCCCCTGTCACAAGTGTAGAACGAGGCGGTAGCAGGGTAACAATCGAGGGCGATGTTAATGGAAGAGAGTGTGTCATCACGCAGGATACTAGGGCAACGTACACGATTGTCCTGGAAAACTTCATCGGAAGAGCTGTGTAGCTGGCTGATGAGTTTAAATTAAGAATGGCAAATGGAGATGGAGCAATAATAAAAGGAAAGATGTTCGTTAACATAAGCATATGGCCAAGTTATCCGAAAATATGGGCGAGATATTGTGGACATCTCTGTGATCGGAGATACAAAAATTTGTAAAACCATCAAAATTATTAAAAATTCTAAATTCTATGAAGTATAGAAAATTTCGTCACAATTGGATCAGGTTGGCCACGTATACTAGCATATGGCCAAGTTATCCGAAAATATGGGCGAGCCCTTTTGGACATCTCTGTGATCGGAGATACAAAAATTTATAAAACCATCAAAATTATTAAAAATTCTAAATTCTGTGAAGTATAGTAAAGTTCGTCACAATTGGATCAGGTTGGCCACGTATATTGGCATATGGTCAAGTTATCCGAAAATAAGGGCTGTTCGAGAATGAGGGAAAAACCTCGTGGACATTTGTATGGTTGGCCATTTAACAACTTTTAAAATCATCCAAAATTATTAAAAATTCCACATTCTGTGAAAGTTAGTTTGTTTATCACAATTGGATCAGCTTGGTGACATACATATACACTATACAGCTATATGGCCTAGTTATTCTAGCAAATGTGGGGAACCTTCGGGACATCTCCAGGATTGGCGCTAAACAATTATTTAATTATCAAAAATCAGTCAACTTTTAAATTATCTAAAATACAGTGAGATTCAACAAAATTGAATGCTTTTGGCCAACGAGATAAACAAATGGACCAGCTATCTTAAAATAATGAAAATAACCTGTTGCAGGGTTTGTTAATACGAAAAATCCAAATTTACAAAAAATTTATCTAAATTCCAATTGGAAAATAACTAATTTAACAGTGTAATTTTTTGTTATTTTTTTTTAGCATAAACTTTACACTCATTTTATTTGATACATACATATTTAATTTTAATGTACAATTTTTTTTAAATTAATGATGCCTTATTTTGTCACAAATTATTTAATTTTTATCCTCCAATTTGGCACTTGCCACACAAAACTTATTTTCTATCAACAAATTAAAAAAATTGATTGAAAAAATAAAACGTATACAAATTGTACTAGATTTTTATCTTTTACGTAATGTAGCCTACTGATTCGCAGCAAAATTAGAAATAGAGAGACAAAGCAGAATTCTGCTCGGAAAGCAGAATTCATGTATTTCATGATGTATAAACTGGTGTATTCTAATTTTGCTGCTTACAGAATTCTGCTCATCGGTTTTAAGCATAATGCGAGTAACAGATGTGCATAATTATGCATGCATCAAAATTAGAATGCACTAGTGTCTATGAAATGAATTACATGTATTCTGCATGGCATGCATAATTATGCAAATTGCCTCTTTTCTTAATTTTGCTGCGCATCGGTAGGCTACAGTACGTAAAAGTAAACAACACTAGTACAATTTGTGTAATTTTTCAGTTTTTTCAATCAATTTTTTTTAATTTGATTACATAAAATATGTTTAATGTGAATAGTGCCAAAATGGAGGATAAAAATTAATTAATTTGTGACAAAATGAGGCATCATTCATACAAAAAAATTGTACATTAAAATTAATTATGTATCAAATAAACGTCAAAAATAAAAAACTGCATGCAGCACATGTGTTTTGAATACATATTTGCGTGCATCACTGCATGCAGAAATTATGCACATCTGTTTCCAGCATCTATTTCTAATTTTGCTGCGAATAAGTAGGAGTACATTACGTAAAATAAAACAAATCTAGTACAATTTGTATACTTTTTATTTTTTTCAACTAAATTTTTTAATTTGTTGACAAACAGATCTATGCATGCACCTTGACCATTTATGAGCAAAATATTTCTATTTTGTATCTTCTATTTCTGCACCGAGTTTTATGAAATTCGGTAGGCACGATGGAATATGGCCAATTAGCCTTTAACTTGAGTATTTATTAACCGATTAGGGCGAAATCCGACAGGCACAACGGAAATGGGATTTTTAATTGGTTTATGCATACATTTTTATGAATATGGAATTAGCCTATAACTTGGGTATTTCTTGAACAATTTGGATGAAATTCGATGATGCTGGTAATGATGAAGTTTATATTGAATTAATAAAAGTACTTTTGCTGGGTAAAATTGGGAAAATTTATTTTCTGGAAAATGAAGGTTTAATTTTAAAATTAGAATGGATTTCTCCATTTTCCAGAATATTTTAACACAAAATCATTTTTTTCCCAAAATTCTGGGTAATGAAGATTTAATTTTGAAATCTTCTGGATAATATAGATTTTCATTATACATATATTTAAAATTAAATCTTGATTTTTCAGAATTTACAATTTCGTTTCCAAGCAAAAATATTTTTATTAATTCCGGCGCACGCCACAAAAATATTTTTATTAATTTATTTAAAAATTTATTTGAAAATCTGAATTTAAAATTATCTGGAAAATGGGGATTTAATATTAAAATGAGAATGGAAATGTCCATTTTCTAGAATATTTCAACACGGAATATTTTGAGTTCATAATTATCATTACCTGCATGCATCATTATCATTTTTATCAACAATCAACATCATCATTAATTACCATGTGTATTTGGGGCATACGCAATTTTCGTATCAGTGGTAAAAAGGTTGATTCTGGTGGTGGTATTTTTAAATGATGGGAACATGTTCGGATATTAAATTGTACCGTGTGGTCATAAATATTCACGGTTGAATAATTAATTATAGCTCTACATCCACATTTGATCCATCATCCATTTCCAATAATTCCTCTCTGCCATTCTCTCGCATTGTGTTGATGATAATCGATAAAATTCCTGTTTCATCAATGGAATTTTGGCTCTAGGGCCTAGGAATGCCAAAATCATTTAATTTTAATAGTTACATTTTTAAGTGATATTCGAATAAATCTGATAAGGTTATCCGGGTTACCTTAATTTACTAACATAAGGCCCGTTGTACATTTCAGCTAAGCTAAGCTATAAAACATATCTTAGTTTAGCATAGTTTAGTTCGCTAGCTCGACATCCGCACATTTGAGCTAATAAATTGGTTCACACATCCTTATACTCCTATATTTTATTTGTGACGCACCTATTAGGTTACTTCAAATTAATTCTGTCCATCGAAAATACGACATAATAATGTCTGCAGATGAATTAGAAAAAATTATAGAAAATAAACTTTATTATCTATATGATAAATATGTTTAAGAAATTTTTGCTTTATTATTATATATTTAAAATGTCTTCCTTTCGTATAGAATATTTTGACAGAATGAAATTTAAATAACATTGTATGTGCGTCAAAAATAAAGTATAGGAAAATGTCATTGTATATGTGAGAAACATAGCTGAAAATTGTAAGGCGAAGACAACTCGAGCTATGTTTATTTTCATAGCTGAAAACAGTACAACATAGTTTGCTTAGCTTAGCTCATGTGTGCAACGATTCATTAAAACCCTTTATTTACAAACAGAGCTATGAACATAGCTCAAATCGTTTAGCTTAGCTTAGCTGAAATGTACAACGGGCCTAAGACATAATAGTTAAGATAAACACAAACATTTTGGTGGTGGTCGTATTAAACAAAGAAAACAATTCGTTTGCCTCATAAACATGCACTTTAATTATTTATTAATTATTTTATTAACCAAGTATATTTTGTACACATATACATTAAGGGAGAACACCACTGTGACCTACCATTTTCAAGTGCTTAGTTTGGTATTTTTTTTTTGAGAAATGGGTTGGGTTTAGAGAAAAAAAACTTTTAGGCTATATTTGGCATATATTTAAATAAACAGAAAATAAATTTATGTAAAAAAAAATACAAAATGGCGGCGCTAGAGTAGCTTTAGTAGAAGTGATTTTGCCTAGAGTCGCTCCGCTGCACGCAGTAGAAGTGTCTTAAATTTGTTCCTGGAACAAAAAATAAAATATTTTCATGAAATATATTAGTTTTAGCATCGAAGTACATGAGGAAATTAAAAAATTCGAAAAAATAAAAAATTGAGACAAGTTTGAAGAAAAAGTTTTATTTTTCGACTATAATTTTCGTATAAAAAGTTGTGTGTCTTTTTTAATTTTTAATGAATCAAAAAAACTCATATACTTCGATTTTATATCTATTTAAGAAGCTACAGTTAAATTTTCAAGTCGATTGAACAAAAATTGATTGAGTTCTGCTGCGTGCAGATTTCCAAAACACGGTTTCGAGAAAAACGCGTTTAAAGTTTTTGGTATCAATAACTTCTCAATAAGAGCTCTCAGGAAAATTCTTGAAAACCTTCTAAAAAAAAATTTTTTTAGCTATAAACGAATTCGTCTAAAGGATTTTTTAAAAGCAAAAAAAAAAAATCGATTTTTTGAAAATCTCACAGTGGTGTTCTCCCTTAATAAAGTAGACATTTGATTATAAATGTATATTTACGCGCAATTATCAAAATAAATAGTATGTTATTCAACGAGCATATAATGATAGCTGTTATTCATGAAGATGAAGTTTATCAACACGAGCCGATAGGCGAATGTCGTAAATCATCTGATTGAATAACCGCCATTATATGCGAGTATAATACGATGCTTTGTCCACGACCGACAAATAACAGTGACATGTATAATCAAATACTTTAAATATTCCTAAAATAATTTTCCTCATCATTTTGACGTCACAGTTTAATAATAATGAAAATGGCAAGAGACTACTAAATAGATAAACTTTCAATAATGAAATTTAAATCAATAATTTACATGGTAGTAGTGAATAATGAAAGCAGAGACTACTAAATAAAATTTCAAAACTGAAAAACAGTGATTTATAACTTTTCATTGTTACCAGTGAATAATGGATATCATTATAAATGAAGAAACAAATGTATAATGAGTATATTATACATTAGTCGTGGACAATAGTATATTGTATAACAAGTGAAGAAAACGATTCATTGCAATACGAAAATGAAATTTGCAGCCTGAGCGATAGCGAGGGCTGCACTCACTTGAGTATTGCAATGACTCATTTTCACACTAGTTACACACGCTATTTTTTCTACGATACAATAGCCCCGTAACGTTTATAAATAAGTAGAAACATAAAATATTACAAACTTGTATAGATCAACACAAATTTATTAAACTATTAAAACCTTCGAGCATAAAGATATATAGAGAGAGTGTAAAATTTAAAATGTATGAAAAGAGAATACGAAAATCGTAAACGCACTTCTGTCAAAAAAAAATTTTTTTTTTTTTGTTTTTTCATGTTTTGTGTTGCATATTTAACATAGAAATAAAGTTAAAAATTTTCAATGAAATATATAAATTGGTTAAATTTATTAAGTCTTGTGTGATAAATTGCTTCATTATGAAGCAAATTAATACAAGAAAAATCAATTATAAACCATGTTTAATTAACTTTTTTAGGTAATTGTCAAGTGTATATTTTTTCAAAATATTTTTAATCCCTGCGATCTTAATTTAATGCACACGAATGAAAATTAAAAATAATTGTGCAGTTTTAAAGTATACTTCAACCTTATTATGGCCACCCATTTCAATTAACCCTCTCAAACGCCTTGTACAATATATTGTACATCAACTTTCATCGCTTCGACCAACCGTAATTTTTAATTTTTGTCTCATTTCTCTTGTGCGATCGTTCTCTTATGTATTTATGTTCACACTACAGTTTTATGAGCAATCCCATATCATAGCAGTGCATAATTGTGCTACGTATTTTATTTTTGGAAGAAAGTCAATTTTAAATGGCGTTTGAAAGGGTTAAAATCCGTTTTAGTTTTCTATCAAAAAAATTAAAACTAAACTGTTTGTTTACCAAAAATACAAATAAATTACAGTGGCCATTTTGTTTCTTTGATATTTATATAAAAACGTTCATAGCCGGTGAAACTATTTTTTGTTTGCGGGTTTTTTTTTCTCTACATAGTTAACCCTCGTCAGGCGGCATAGGTACAATTGTACCTTTTCCATTTTTAAATACTAATAAATCTTCTTGTAGAAGCCGGAGAGGGTTAAAGTTTCATGAGATCTCTATATTTTTTTACTGGATCATACAGACCTAATTTTAGAAAAATATGCCCACCCTCTTCAGAGATAGGGGGTCGAGTAGTTTTTTGTATCGTAACAGGCGGCAAAGGTACAATTGTACCTTCATACCTTTTGTATGAATATACTGAAATAAAAAAAATGAGTACGACTTTTTTAAATGTTTTAATGTTATTTTATTATAAAAAAAATTAAATATTTCATTTACATTATATAAAAGAAAAATAAGGATTGTTTTTATTGTTTTCATTAATTTTCTTTACAAGTTTCGCTCGTTGTTTCCTCTTTAGCTCTCGGCAGACATAGTAACTACCTAATATAAGGAAGGCTCGACGGCTACAATGAGGTACTAGAGGGCCAGCTACTGCCCATTTCTATTGCACCTCGACCAAAATAGTTTCTCATCAAAATTGGATATGCACTACGAGCTTCGATTGAAAGCTTACATAGCAGATTGGCAAGATCTTTCAGGAACTTTTTTCTTTGATCCTTTATTCTGAACTGTGGGTTATGTTCTCTATATATATGGACATGATAATATATGATCAGTCATGTTGTAGAAAAATGCAAGAGGCCAATGTTCTTCGTTTCACTAAGTACTTTCCCAACATTTTACACATTACGTCGACTCCGCCTTTGATTTTATTATAGTATGTATTATATTATGTGTTATAGGGTTTACTACCTCTGGCTTGGCTACTTGTGTCTCCTCGACTACTCCCGTCATGCATGGATGATGAAGCACGACTGATTTTTTTTTTTTTTGGCACGTATGAACAGAGTGTTATATATATGTACATCATGATTATATGTATGTAAAATTGGTCGAGTATATGGCCCTTTCTTTAGAAGGTTGCATGTTGTTTGGTAAACACTTTCAATTTTTCTAGCTGTGCCAATTAGTGACATACTCAAGGAGATTAATACTTTTGCTAGTTTCATGAAGAAGTCGTTAGTCACATTTATTCCAGAGCCGTTATACGAGCTAACTAGGTCCAATACTGTGCGTTCACCAACGTTTACTTGTCGAGGACAATCCGATGGTTTACCAGTGTAAATCTGACCTTGTAATGTTTTCAATATCTAACTGTTCTCGACTGAAGAACAGCATTTGGTACGTAGTTTTCGTCATTAGTTATAACGTATGGTTGTTCCTCATATTGAGAATCTGATTCTTTAAGAATTCATCTTAATTCATCGAACGTAACACCTATAACAAATTGGTAAATAAAACAAATTGATAATTGTTTGTGTGTAATATTACTACAGTAAAAACTTGTCATAATATTACTAACCTGCGCGTGCGTCTTTCTGGATTTTAACGGATACTAGGACCACTTTCACTATCATTCATTATGATTAGTAGAAAAATGTATAATAATATGTTAATTTACTAAATTTACTAAACCAACTTCTGTACCTTACTTATGTCGAAAAAAAATTTTTTTCGTTGAATGTGAGAATATTTATGAAATATACCTTTTATTTTATAAATCCTTCAAAATCAACAGTACTTTTGCCCAGTACCGATCGAGTTATGTGAATATTTACTACGAAATATTCAACATGACATGAATTGGAAGTAGTGACAACATAGGAAAACAATTAAAATTGGTTTGTGGCCTCTATTAAGACTGTATCTGTTCCATATAAATTTATTATACAATATACCAATACGAAAATCGAATGGTACTAAATTATGGTAATATGAGCCTTAATGAATAGGTTCTAACGCAAATCGTCCAAATCTATATTGACAGATTATTGAAATAATTGCAAAAATACATGAAATATCACAAAACATGATCTAAATAATGTGAAAATACTAAATATTATCTATTTATCGTAAAAAATTATGCTTACAGTGAGGATTTCCATATAAAATATATGAAGGTACAATTGTACCTCTGCCGCCGTTTAGCGTTGTAAAATTATGCCGCCGGACGAGGGTTAAAATGCTTGAAAATGTATGTATTACATTTTATTATTAAACTAAAGATTTTTTTTTGTTTCTTGTGACTAAATAGATTTTCTAAGGACAGAAATTTTAGAAAATAACAAATACTGTCAGAAATAAATTAACTCACCTTGTAATATTTCAAAATTTATGTACGACTATGGCAAAAAATAAAAATAAAAAAAAGAGAAATCCAAAAAAAAAAATGTGTTTTGACAGAAGTGCTCTTACGCTCAAAATATATTATCCTACCCGGTTGATTAAAACATTTGGGTTTTCACAAATCGTGTAGCAATATTAAGAAATCGTTGTGTAATGAGAATATTTCCACACGATTTTAGTATACGACGCAAAGGCTCCTTTTCTTATATAATTTAAATTCAAAAATTATCATCGAAAGTATAGGTTACTGCACTATCGTAGAAAAAATAGTTTATTTTTATAAAAAAAGGAAAAATTCGCCTACTAAAATTTCCACCCTAATTATTATAGTCGTGTTACGTCATTTTTCATGACTATAGTCACGTCACATCAATTTTGCCATTCTCTTAGTCGTTTATAACGTACGATTAAAATCACTTTATACGACAGATATTACTTGATTTTTGCAAGTGACAGACGAGTACCACAAAATGAAAAGACGCAATTATTTTATTTTATACATTTTAAAATGTTGTTTTTTGAATAATTTTGGGTACTGTTTTAAATATTTTGTTGTTTAAAATAATAAAATGTATTGTTATAAAACGATTTTCCTTCAAGCATATCAATTTTCAAGTGACGTGATACGACTATAGTCACGTCACTTAAAATTATACGACTATGGGAATTGGGGTTTTTAAATTGGTAATTTGGTAAAGTTTTTTAACCCAAGACTCAATCCAAAATGTAGTTTACCCTTAATTCCGCTTTTTTAAAAATTGCATTTTCAAATGGTTAGTGATACTAAACGCGTTCCGATTTATGGCATTTTGCACCTCATTTTTTTGTTATTTCACCCTGCTGTTTTTATGATTTCACAAATATAGGTAATTTTACCGTTTCCGCATACGAAGAGCTTTATTTTTCCACACAATGATATCGACTTACACACATTTTGTATGCCCGATTGCACTTTTATATTTTATTCACATTCTTCGATGCAGTATCACTAACTCACTTTGTCTCGGCTAAAAAAAGAGGCCGTAGCGCTATTTTTTGTATCTAGCAAAGAAAATTGCTCCATTTTGTTTGTAGTGGTTATTATTTAACTAAAAATTTAACAAAACGTATAATTTATTCATTCAAAATAAAAACATAAAAAATATAAAATATAATTCAGTCTCTTAATTCTTTAAGTCTCTAGCTTTCGAAGTAGCAACATATCAGGCAAAAATTATTATTATCGATTGTTGTATTTTGATAAATCAACCGAAAAAATATATTTTTTTGCCGATCTTGATGTTTCCGGAGGATGCTCGAGCATTGGAAGTTTCATTAAGATATCACTCCGTAGAACATAGGAAATGTCTTCCTTTGTCGGCTCTAAAAAAGAATGAGTAGAATCGTGCTTCTTCAAAAAACTTATAATATAATTATTACTAGCTTCTATTTCTTTGATTTGACCCACGTAACATATTACGGATGTCTTTACCTTAAACCTAACAAGCACAAACGTTCCTATATCGATTATATCTGAGTCTATGAGAAGCCTTTCTGTGGTCTGTTCATTTGATGTTCCTTCATCTGAAAAGGCGCCAACTGATTTGTCAGATTCGGCATAAGAAATTCTGTCGGAATCTTCTTCGGATGACGAAAGTTCAATAATTGTTTTTTTTTCGAGAATAATGTTGCTTTAGCATTTCTATTTTTTGTAGCAGTAATTTTATCGGTGGTAGTTTTAAAAACTTCTTCAATTCTGTTTTTTTCTGGTGTAGAAGTATAAATGCGCGATTTACCTTCTCTATTTGTTGGATTTTTTTTTTGTTATTCTTGAAATAGGACGAACTTCTTCGGGAGTTTTCATATTCTGGGTGCTTTTGTTTTTTATATTAGGCATTTCGTCCTCTAAGCCACCACCGTCCAATGCAATTTCATCTGAAAATAAAATATTTGAGAAAGTAATTAATAAAAAAAATGTATACCTAAATAAATATTTTATACATACCATCAACAACAAAATCGCTATCAGTAAAAATCACGCTGTTGTAAGGGCAAATTCTTGTAGCGGAAAACCCCTTTAAAATGTTTTCTGTGGAAAATGCTTTTAGAAATGGCAATTTTGTTAATCGAGCGACTTCGTATATGCTAATAACTTTTCCCGGATTAGTGGTCATGTAATCGTTATAAGAAGTCCTGCAAAACTTTTTAAATGGCCCAAAAATGGAAACATCTAACGATAACCATATTTATTTTCGATATCTATTGTAATAAAATAAAATATAAACCTTTTTTTAAATATATGGGGCACATTCGCCATTACTATGGGGCACTTTCGTCAGTGTCAAAACTGCCCCGTACCGTTTTGGCGAATGTGCCTCATTTTAAAACTATTATACTAAAACAAAAAAAACAATTTTTTATGTTATTCTGATTATTTATTCTATAAACACTTAAAAGAACAATAATTTTGCTAAAAAAATTCACCGAAAAACTTTCAAAAAATAAACATTCACTTATTAAAAAATGTTATCTAGTACAAACTGATTATTGTACAAAAAATGGGAAAAATACAAATTTACGACTATCTTTTAAACATTTCGTTTAACGACTGACAAACTTCATGGATGAGTTCAGAATAACAAAACAAATATTCAGTACTTTTTTTAGAATTTTCAAACGTTTGGAAAGTGATTTAAACTTTAAACCCTTTGGGCGAATGTACCCCACTTTACCCTACATCCCGAATATGTATCTTTAAATTTAACATTGCTAAATTATTTAATTTAATAGATTGCTACAAATTCCTGAAATGTATCAATATAATTACCCAATTTATTCCCTAACTCCGAAACGCTTTTCTTATATTTCTAATTTACATATCAAAATATTATAACTGAGTAGCCTAAGTGATAGAGGTGTTGATCTATTAACAACAAATTTCGAACGGAAAGTAACTCGAGTTCGATGTTCAATTATTCACCCAAATTCCATTTTTTTTTATTTTTTTTTTTAGTATTCATTTAATGACCAAATATTTTACTATAAATTAAATATTCCGCTTTATAATTATTACAGTAATTACACAAGAAAATACGTGGTACAAATTTATTTTTGCGCCTAAATGTATGCGAACACTACTAAAAGTTATTTAAAAACTTTTTAATTGAGTTGTAGCAGAGCCTACTGTATAAATAAGAGCCTCCAGTATCGACTGTATTTTTTACTAAGCTTAAAATAAGGTACAAACAATTTTTTCTTTACCATGAAACTATATGGGAAAACGCTTATTTTCATTGACAGATTTAGTATATTAGAAATGTGAGCTTTTGTTTTGTTTTTATATGAAAATGTTCATGAAACATGTAATATTATTTGATTGAAAAATCGAGTCTTGAAAATGTTTATTTCTAAGTGAAAATCGTCATGAAAAATAAGGTACTTTTGAAATTTAAAATATTGTTGTTTTTGTAATACTATACGTCACCAACATAACTAGAAATTTATAAACAAAACAATAACCATCTCCTTCATTGCCTCCATTCCAATTTGAATTCGAATATATTTCTATAGTTATATTGAATTTGCAAAGCATGCTAGATTGTTTTGATGTTTTGTTTTTTTCGCAATCATTGTATTGATTTAATTTATTCTATTTGGCTCTTTTTGATTTTTTTTTAAATTTTGATTGTTGAGCGGAGGCGTGTTGTCTTTTTCTTACCATTGGGTTTAGATGTGGATAAATGATGACGACATTAAACTGAATTTTCTCTTTTTAATACACATTGTTGTTGTTGTAGAATGTTTTTTAATTTAATTTGCCTTATTTTCTTTTGATTATTGCTGGAAAATAGGGAAATTTGAGAATCTGCGTTTTAAATGAGTAAGACATTGAGTTGTTTGTTAGCGATTACTTAAAAAATTATTTAACTGGGTTTAACTTTTAATTCATATTTTATCGTCAATCGAAATCGCGTTTTTTCATATAAACACTATGAAAATAAATGAATTTTTAGTGTTTCTATATCCCTTATTTTAAGTTCATTTTTCACATGCCGGCTCTATTCATATCAAGATGGTTCTGGTTGTAGTAAGCCATAAGAATTTTTTGGTAAACATTTTTTTCCTATCATAAACTTCATAGCATGCTATGTTTGAAACAATATAACAATGAAAGTTATTCGCCTTTTCACACAGAGTATTTGACATCTGGTGAACGGTTTTACAACTAAGCCAAAGGTGATCAACCGGTAAATAAATGTATAATTAGATATGTTTCTTTGTGAATTTGTTTCAAAATAATCGTTATTTGCAATCAAAATATTAAATTCAATTAGAAAGATGATTAATTTATCAATTATATTTCAAATTAAACATAAATGCGGTAAATAAATAACCGGTTATCACCTTTGGCTCGTAAAAATCGTAGCGCCGCTTGCGGCGCTTTAAAGGCGAATAGGTTGAACGTGGCTTAGTAGTAACGTATTGGACTAGAGCGGCTAAGGCTGGGGTTCGATTGTGCCCAAGGCATTTCAGTTTAGTTTTTCCAATTTATATTTTTTTGACGTGATCACGTCTTATGGGCTAGTTATATAGACGGAAACGAAACGGGCTAAAACGAAAGACGGAAAGAGACATGGTTATATAGACGAATTGGCGAAAACGTTTTTTGGCGTTTTGAAAATGGTTTAATTTCAAAAATTTATTCGCGCGCACAAAAACAAAACTTCGTAAAAAATAAAATAAATACATTTCTCGAAAAAAATGCATGTTTTTTTATTAATCAATTTATTATTGACCGCCCCGGTGGCACAGTGGTCAGCATGCTTGCTTTAAGCTCCGGAGGTCCCGGGTTCGATTCCCGGCGGGTGATGAAAAAATTACGGCTGGTTTATGTAGGATCAATGAATTAATCATTCATTATCCGTTAAAAATAATGATTACGAAATTTCATAACGAAGCGGCCAAATCCCTTTATGGGATGTAGCGCCAGCGAAAAAAAAAAAAAAAAAAAAAAAATTTATTATTGCTAATAAAAAAAACATGTATTGGCATGTAAAGCTAAAATAAATCAATTCAGAGACAAAATGGAATTTTTTAAAGATACTTTCTAAAAATAAATAACGATTACACAGAACAATTTTCCAAATGTACGCACGGGGCCACAGACACGCTTTTCTGCAAAAATAATTAATAATAATTCAGTTATATACACTGATTTGCGCGACTCAACCAATTTTTTTTTTTTGTTCAAAAACCTGCATCAATGCATTCTACCTCGAAGTCTGAATCCATTTTGTATTTTATTTAGTTTGTTTTGACAATTTGACATAAGTGCTACTAAGGTTAGCAAAATAAAATAAAACCGATAGTGTATAACCGCAAAGACGAAACGAAAGCAAATTGAATTGAATCAATTCCTCCGTTCATTTTCATTTCGTTTCTTCTGTATAATTGGTCGAGTAGGTTTTCATACAATCAATTCGTCCGTTTCATTTCATTCCGTTTCGGTTTCGGCTATATAACTAGCCTATTACGCCGCATGTTCAGAAAATTGAAACGAAATTTTGCCTTTGGTCGTGACAATACTGTACTGTAAGCATTACTTTTAATTTAAATGTATGATTTCTTAGGTTGGTCCTTAGGCTTCATGCCTCACGCATTATATTATCGCAACGACGTCATCAGGCGGCGAGGCAAGCCGGGCCGCGAACCTCGGATGTCGCGCGATTTAAACCAGAGAATGGCTCATCCGATCCGAGCAATTCTGAAGTCAATTTTTGCGTAAAGCAACAGTGGGTGGGTTATTTATTTTAAATTAAAATAATTAATTTCCACACTAATTTTAATTTTAATTAAATTTACAAAAAAGGGATTTACAGGGTTTGACTGCACTATAGCGAGAGAATGCCTACCTCTTCTGATCGGAGTAATTCTGATGCTAATTTGAGCATAAAAAAAACTGTGGCAGATAATTTATTTTAAATTAAAATAATCTCCACATAAATCTTAATTAAAATTACAAACTACAAAATAAAAAATCCATGGCAGATAATTTATTGTAAATAAAATAATTAATCTGCACATACATTTTAATTAAAATTAAAATCTACAAAATTGCGATTTACAATGCTTGTGTAGCGAGAGAACGCCTCTTCTGATCGAAGCGATTCTAATCTCAATTTGTGAGTAAAGAAACTGTGGTAGTTATTTTATTTTAAATTAAAGTAATAACCCTCCACATAAATTTTAAATGAAATTGGTCTCTTCAAAATAGCGATTTACAATATATAGTTTAGAACACTGTAGAGAGAGAATCCCTCATTTATTTGTGAGTAAAGAAACTTTGGCTTATAATTTATATTGAATTAAAATAATTAATCTCAACATCTTATAAACGTTATCACGCATAATACCTACGGCCGTGTAGACGACATAGCCCACCCCGATTTTTTTTTTTTTTTTTTTGAAGAAAAGCACAGCTCTTGCTATTTGTCGGTCTGTAAGGTTTTTGTGGGATGCCCCAACACATGTAAAATCATCCTTAAAGCCCTTACTCTTTGGTTTAAGGTCTATTTCAGGTACAATAATCCTTAAAAGCCAAGTTTTAAATCATGAGCTATTCCTATACTCGGCTAAAAATATATCAAATGTTCAAATGGTGATTGTGGCAGGAACCACTGGACATTACCATTATATATAAATTGTATCCGTCCTAGGACGGGCTGTACCCCCTAGTTTATCAATATTTTAATTCATTGCTTAAAATATTTTAAACTGTCAAAATACTTGAAATTCTTAGAAATCTTTAAAATTTCAATTTTTTTAAATTTATTTTAAATTTGTAGTTTTGTTCAAATTCTGTAACTGGATTGTCTACCGAACAAATTAATTACATTGCATGTTAGAGACCATCAAATTAAGGATTTTGTCATATTAAGGACTAGATTCTAACTAATATTATGATTGATTTTTTTTTTACTTTTGTCAGCCTTCCTAAAAAGTAAAATCCAGCTCCTTCGTGGACTGCTATTTCATATGTTGAAAACATCTTTCGGAAAGAATGTAATTGATTTTACTGGATTAGTAACAATTAAGAAAGTTACATTTATTGTCAGTGATGGTAAACCCGTAATGATTTTTGTGCCATATAATTGTAACTTAAAACCCATACAACCTAAAAATCTTGAATCTGAGCCACAAAGGACCGTTTATAGAAACAAAATTGTATTCAATAACCGAACTCAATGTATTTGGTTCACGGGCAAAAAATACAAATCTAAAATCTCTTTAATCGCCGGAAATTCCCCCAAGTTGTTATGTAATCCCATCACATAAAATGTAAAATTCATAACAAACAAAATGCATAACATACAAAATCTATAACACAAAAATATTCATAACTAATTCATCAAATCTAACATTATACTATGCGATTCATTAGTATTTGTGATGAGAAAATTTAAGGTAACGTTTATGTTTGTTGTAATATAAAACCACAGAAAATGATTTTTTTGAATTTTCTTTTTGTCTTATTTAATTCATTTATAAATAACGTTTTATTTGATATAAATTTCATAAATAAATTCATAACTGTAATGCAAATAAATTCAATTAAACTTGATTCAATAGTATTTGTGATTCATATTTTTGATTCATTAGTATTTGTGATATGCAGAAAAATTTAAAAATAATTAGTAAATCAATTATTTTTAAAATTATTTTTGACTAATTAAATAGTGAGTAAGTCACTTATAATTTGTGACCCATTGGAACATTTTTATTACGTATCCATCACGTCTCGGAAGTGACCAAACATTTTGTTCATAAAATCGCAGGGAATCTTATCCCACAAGGTTTTATAAGCACCCCATTAAAATTTTTTGGTCTTGCTAGATTGCGAGTATCCTCCGCTTTCATTTAAACTCTCGCAAGGACAAATAAAAACTTTGCCTTGGCCTAGGCAACTAATTATGTTCAATATTTTTATAAAATTTCGCGCCAAATTCTCCTTCTTGTGTATGGCAGCATTATTGCGCTGAAGAGCAAATTGAGGCTCGACTGTTTTTCAACAACTGGGAATACTGCCTCATTCATAAACCAAAATTGAACATTGACCTAGAAGTGTTGTAATTTATATAGCCACATAAACTTTTATTTCTTCCGCAAGAGATGCTAACGGAAGAAGTAACCACCGTATTTGATATTCTCTGTAGTACCAACATTTTTTTTCTCCATATTTTCTAATTGTCATCACAAAACGCACTAATTTGGACATAACAAGGTTCTCCAGAGTTCAATTGGCAATCCAATATAATTAAGTTTACATTTTGTTTCCTCACAGTAAAAAATATTCTGGTTTGCTATGTGTTCTATAAGCTACAACTCTTCAAGGCCAATGTTCAATTTCAGTTTATTGAATGATATAGCATTCATATTTGTTGAAAAATTAGTCAAGCCTAAATTTTCTCTTCAGCACAATAGCGCTCCCACACACTAAAACTATCATTGCTTCGAAATTAAATAAAAATATTGAACTTAAATGGTTGCATAGGCCCAGGCAGGGTTTCTATTGGTCCTTGCGAGGGTTTAAATGAAAGCGGAGGATACTCGCAATCTAACAAGACCAAAAATTTGTAATTGGGTGCTTATAAAACCTTGTGGGATAAGATTCCCTGCGATTTTATGAACACAATTTTTGGTCACTTCCGAGACATGATGGAGACGTAATAAAAATGTTCCAATGGGTCACAAATTATAAGTGACTTACTCACTATTTAATTAGTCAAAAATAATTTTAAAAATAATTGATTTACTAATTATTTTTAAATTTTTCTGCATATCACAAATACTAATGAATCAAAAATATGAATCACAAATACTATTGAATCAAGTTTAATTGAATTTATTTGCATTACAGTTATGAATTTATTTATGAAATTTATATCAAATAAAACGTTATTTATAAATGAATTAAATAAGACAAAAAGAAAATTCAAAAAAATCATTTTCTGTGGTTTTATATTACAACAAACATAAACGTTACCTTAAATTTTCTCATCACAAATACTAATGAATCGCATAGTATACATAATTCGCATTCTGTGAAATTCTGTATAGGAATACCCAACAACAAAAAGAAAGAAAAAAAAATAACCTATACATAAAATGTAAACACATAATGAAAATTCCAAATAAAAGTATCCATACATACATATGTACCTATTATATACGTAAACAAATAACAACTTAACATATATAAAATTGCACATGGAAATATTTCGAATTAACTATACGAACAATTATTCTTTTAGGCGCATTAATTAAAATTACGTACTTACATACATAAAATAAATTAACATCAAAAGTTAATGTACAAAAATCAGAAACTGTCAATGAATCAAATTCTTTTAAAAACCAAAATTAAAATTTTCACAAACAGAATTTGGAATTATCAAATAAATAGAGCAACAACAAAAGCCATCAATACCAAAATAGTTGGTAGATCATGTGGAACAATTTTGTTTATAAACCAAAATTTTGAATACCAAATAAAGAGTTAATTTAAAAATCAATCAACTTTTCGAACGTAAATTTTAGTTTTGAATAAAAATTTTTAAAAAATAAAATTAAAGTGCTATAAAAATGTCAAAAATCGCCATTTTGATTGTTTTGTTTTCATAAAATATACTCGGGTCGAGTATATTTTATAGTTCAATTTTTGCTGTTTATAGTAACAAATTTAAAAAATAAGAAAAGAACGCCTAACAAAATTTTGTTCGACATCGAGCAAAATTTTGTTTGTTAACGTTTTATCCCTCTCTGGCAAAAGAAAATCATGATATACTATCATATCTTTTTATTTTCTGCTAGGCATCGAACAAAAATTTTGTTCGCTACGTACGTGTAAATTACGCTTTAGACTACTTGAAAAAAATTCAAAACACTTTACTCTTAAAAGTATATTCAAAAAACATAGTGCATTTATACAAATTATTTCTTGCAAAATATTAAGTATAATAGACTTTTAAGTTCTTAAAGAATAGTCTTTTAAGTTCTTCTTAAAAACACAAATTTGATTGATCAGTCCTTCTTCCATGGTAAAATGTTAAATTATCATTACGGTTACATATGAAAAACCTTTAATACTTATACGTAACTCGTGATAAAGCCACATGTTTTCAAGGCATATCAGGTATCATAGGAAAGTGATTTCGTTTTCCCCACAATTTCTTGTTAATGTAAATAATTGTAGTTCAACGTGTAATACGAACGGCTCGTTTATCGATATTGTTAGCAAATAATAATCGTATGGAAATCCACCTGTATCGATCACTGACATCTTATGTAATTTTTACCTCACAAATACTTCATGTTAACACAACCACTAATAATATCTATTGCAATAGAAACAAATTTATCTTGAACTTGTTACAAAATAGATACGTTGCATTCAATGAAACAACGCGTTTTCAAGAAATAATCGAACCACATTTGGGCAGCGCTGTGTGGCTTCTTCCTTCGTAAAAAATGTTGACTCGATAATGGCCAATTCTTTATCATCTAGAATGAATCCATTACCAATTTTTGTAAGCAAAGAAGCAAAATTTACATTAGTTTGTCGCATAACTTGAGAATTTATTGTATATTTCCTTTATCAATTTAATAAAGAAAGTTGTTCCTCATCCAGCTGGCCCAGTGAAAAATATTTTCAAAGGTGATTTCTCTGCAGATAAAATGTGATGAATGACGTGTAAAAGTAATTTTTTTTTGTATTTCATTAATACTCCTTATGAGGTCGCAAAATTGATCAAGGTTTCTATATAATTCTTGAAAAGGATTTGGTTCTGGAAATCTGTAGCAACGTCTTGAATTTCTAACGCATCATCATTCAATTGATCATCTTGCCACATATATAGTTGTCGGCATATACAATATCAATAGTCTTTTGAATATCAATATAAGACTCAAACTCTTTTCGTCTTTGTAAAATAGTATTTTCGTTTTCGTCTTATAAGGTAATGAATTTCCTGTCTGCTAAAATTTTCGTATCTTAATTTGTAAACGGCAAAATGTAAAGTTACCATTTCCCTTCTGTACTCGTTGTAGTCCTGAGCCATATCATAGTTTTTAGAACGAATAATTCGTGACTGGTTTCGTTCTACATAAACTGAACGATTGTTTTTAGTATACATATTTAATAACAAATTGTGCTAAAGTGCAATCCTCTTTCTAAATGCCAGTAGAGTTATCATCAAGTTCACTTATTTGGTTTAATATTTTTTAATCCTTTGTCGCTCGATTGGCCAACAAGTATTGAAATATTGAACTATTATTGAAGATCTTGACATTTTTTCTCTAAGAAGATACCAAGCAGCTAGACTTGTCATCTCAACAGAATTCAGCATATCAACCACCCGTTTTATGATTTATTTCAACAATGTCGAATTTTGGATGTTCTTTCATAACTTCAATATTGTAACGTTGCAAATTGCTAATTCCTCTGTTCGTCTTATTTACATACTCGACAAAACACAAGAAGTACAAGAATATTCTTCAGTGATTATCTGGAAATCTGTGTTTGACTTTAATACGTTCAAAACAAATGGATTAAATGTATTGTGCAGTTTTTCTGAAAGATGTCGTTTATAAAAATTCATGGTCTAATAATACCCGATCTGATTGACACTAGGTAACCTGCCACCTATCAGAATTATGGTGAACGTTTATTATAAGACACAATTTTTTATCGCTGTCAAATCTTATTTAAAATTAAAGAATAAAAAAATATTTAAATATTTTTATTAAAGAATATTTTCTTCAAACTTGATGACAATTGTTCTGAAGAATTAGCTGTCACATTTTGTCTTATAAACCACTTTCCAAAATATAATCAAAGATGGCACTGAAATCACTTTACCTAGTGTCAATTATGTTTTTGACGTAGGACTACGTCTTTGTTTTCATTATATATGGGGGGTAAACCAAAATTTTAATGTGATGACGCGCGTCACGGAATTGACGTATTTAGCAAATTTATTTGATTAAAGCAATGTCTCTGGGTAAATATAAATGTAATGTTTTAAAAACTGTAAAAATCAAATCAAGTTAAATAAAAATTAATGGATTGAAAAAAAATTAAAACAACAAATTATTAATATGCATTTTAATTTCAATTTTAATTAAATAGTGATGAACTTGATCAAACATGCCGCACGATATATTGATTTAAAGCTATAAAATAAAAATAAAAAAGTTCAATTTTTTTTTTATTTTCATTATGTTAAATATTGCGTTAATTTTTTGAATTTATATGCTGTATAAGCTATGCAATCCTAGAAAAATGTATAGTCGCCAGGATCAGGCCGAAAAATGTTTAGGTTTTTGCGTTATGGGACTTCAAAGTTTCCAAGTGACCGGAAACTAATTAGATTAATACTTCATTTGAATCGTCAATATTTAAAAATAAATTATATCTAGTATGCTTTTGTTAATAGCAAGATATTCCCATTTCTGTGTCATTGACATTTCTGTGACGTTTTATTGACATTTTGTGACATTTTAATGATTGAAGTTTCAACGATATATTGATCGATACATTATTTGTGAATTGCTTTATTAAAATCGGGTTTAAAGGTATTATTTCTGAGTAATAAATTCTCTTAGTATAAGGTCGTATGTAAACCTTAATAGCAAATTGTTATGGGACGCCATTACGGTGGAGCAAGTTTTGGAGAAAAGCGCTGGGAGATACATAAAATGAAATGGTGGAGAGGTGGGATTCGGTGCCAAAAAAAAATGTACGTTAATTTTGATTTTGTGTTATTCGTGTTTTACTATTTTATATTCTTGAATGATCCACGGTGATGCCAAGCACTGAGTGAATAATCATATCGGTCAATTCTGACGTTTCTCACATAATGTTGTCGGATTTTTTACAGTATACTAGAGATGTATAACTGGATCTAATTGTTACAAGTCGTAGATGAAAACACGTTTCAGTTCTGAGTAGTCTAACAAGGGAACCTTTTGAACTGTTAAATTCAAAAAATTATAAAAACAGTTCTAATTTGTACTCTTTGAGGCATTAACGAAACCTTTTAATTAACTTTTTTTGATAAAACAAATTGGTAATTATTTCTCATAAAAATTACAAAATTCATAGTAAATTAAATTATAAAGGTTGCATCTCTATTTTTTAGGATATGAAATTACCTTTTTTTCGCAAAATAAGGGGTGGTTTTAACGCCTAAATAGGGTTTGGTTGCCGATAAGAAAAATGGTTTTGTTAAGGTCTCACAGAATACTATAACTTAGAATAGTTTTTATAATTTTTTGAATTTGGCAACTCAAAAGCTGTGATTTGGCGGCATGAGATTAGAAAATTTATATTGTCGTGACCAATTGTGATATTGGGGAAGAGGTCTCCAAATTTAAGAAAATGCCTGTGCAAAACTAACAGAAAATGGTTGTAAAATATAAATGGTTGGTTTGGTGATCTTTAACGGACGCTTTGTGGGAAAAGTGTTGCACGAGGAGCCGGATGGACCCCAATTTTTTATTTTTTGTTTAGAACGGCATTTCATTGTGATATAACGAATTGAGAAATATAAAATTTAGTATTGTATAAACAATAAATATAAAAATTAAGAAAAAATATGTACAATGGGTACTCTTAGGCTAATACTGCCTAATGCATAAAGATGGCAGAATTAATTAATAATTGACGGTAATTGATAATTAACGGTTTTATTTTTAATTTATAACTTCTAAATTTTGGTTTCATTTTAACTGTACAAATAAAGTTTTCTCAATTTTACGTAGTCCTACGTGTCTCGGATACAAGCTCGTCGGTTTTTATATTATTCATCTGATCGACCTTGTCTTGACGGCAAAATTAATTATAGTTCTAAAAATTAATTTTATGATCATAATTTGGAGTTATCGTCTTGACGGTAAAATTAAACTACTACCCTCGCTCCTTTAGCCAAATGCGCGAACTAGTTATTGTTATTAGACGTCAAATTTTGAATTAGGCGTATGAATGTTATTTACCTTTAGCACTCAAGCGAATTTGCAAAGCTTTCTAATTTGTATTTGAAAAAAATTAACAATCCAAAAAATCAAGAAAAGATGAAATCAAAGAGTTTTATTTATTTCTTAAATCAGTGAATATTTAAGCCTGCAAAATAAAATAAACGCGCACATACACAAGAGAAAACAGAAAACATTTATATTTAAAAAAATTTAACAAACTGAACGAAGCGATCCATCCGTAATTTCCGAGAAGTGCCTAGAAGTATTTTCCAATTAATTATGGGTATTTAGAATAATTAATTATAGTACTAAGCTGTTCTAAAATTGATTAAATTATTTACGTATTTTACATTTTCTGTGTAATATTACACTGCTAAATCAAATTATGCTCCAATTAATTATACCGTCAAGACAAGGCAATTATTACTATCATACTATCAATCATCAAAACTGCTATAATATTCGTAGCTTTCTAAATTCATTCTAATTTCATCAAAACGTTTCGAGTATTCTTTGGAATTTGTCATGCCATTTGCCGCCACGGCATACTAGTCGGTCTTACCCCTAAAGTCCGGTATTCACGTACAATTAAATTGCGCAATATAATTGTGTGACGTCAGAACATTGCACAATATTCTCAAATTTTATTCAAGATTTTGGAATTTTATTGTGCAATATTGACGTCACACAATTATATTGCGCAATTTAATTGTACGTGAATACCGGCCTTAAGACGAAATGTTTCACATCAAAAACTTCCTTTAGAAAATAAAATAAAAATATCGAAAGTGTTTTTAAATTGTACTCGATACTTAAGGCCCGATTGTATGAACGAGAATAGAAAAAATAAAATCCGAGAGTACAGATATATATCTTTATCCGAGAATTTTATTTTTTTCCTATTGTATGAACAATTTAAAATATTTTTCTATCCTCTGTTTTATTGCAGTTTTAGAGCAGTTTTTATTTGAATGGTAACACTTTTTTCTTTGACGTTTATGTAATTGAAAATAAATTTTCATATTTTTCCTTTTTCATACGTTTAATGGGTGGATTATTATTTGAATCCATCTTATCTCTTAAGTATAATTATTAATTAATCAATATTATCGTCACTATAACACGATAACAAACTGTGAACATTTTAAAATGTCAAAAAAAAAAAACAACAACATTTTGTATCCTCTGTTCTATCCACCGAAAAGAGAAGATAGAAACAGAGGATATAACTCTATCCATGAATTTATTTTCTTGTTCATACAATGCAAACGACGATAAATCCGAGGTTATATCGTCTATCCGCGTTCATACAATCGGGCCTAAGAGTAACTAAGAGATACTTTTATTACGATACTAGTAATGCGTAAAGTATCGATACTTTCGTTTCGATAAGACATCCCTACATATATGTATACAAACGTTTAATTAAATCGTTTTCATTTTCTAATATTAATTGATTTGAAGATGAAGAACCAAAAGAACACATATTCCTGAAACGAATGACGACCAGAATTGAATGATCTCATTTTTATTTTTTAAGTATTGGTAAAATAGTAAGTTAAAATTTTAGATCTCCTAAAATAAACATAATATACAAAGCTTTCTAATACAATACCATCAGTGCTAAACACCCTAAATAATGTTAAACGCTGATTCCATTGGATTTAATAAATTTTTCTTTTTATTCCAGGTTGGTGATCATCCTACAGTACTTCACTCACATGACAATCTACATTGGGCGTCACGAGACCTCGAATTACAGGTAAATTTAAATTATCCTCGGTGAAGATATGATACTCAAATATTTTCTTTTTCGTGCAGTTACTTCCGTCACACTATCAAAACGGAATGCTAATTCTTCGTTGTACAGCAGAAGTAGATACATTATATGCAGAGAGCACGGAAGCTCCGTTAGGGACATCGAGAAAAGAGCCTATACCCGAAAGAGGTAAGTGATTATCAAAAATTATACGTTGGCACATGTTTGTATACCACTGGAGAAAAAAAAAATTTGCATTTGCAAAATTCAAACTATCCCTGACTATACTGAACAAAATTAATTAAACTTTAATAAAAACCTAAATGTATTTTTTGTACATGCTACATGCATAATATACATATATGCATGTATTATCTAGTTTGTATGGCAGTTAAGCAAAAACTAGCAAACTAACACAAAAAATAGGATACTCAATACAAAAAGCATACATATTAGATAAAAATGTATATATGTACGTCGACAGCATCGTTATACATTAAGCAGGGTTGTTAACAACCAATTTTTGCTAATTTACATAATGCTATAGATGTAAAATTGTAAATGATAAACAAATTAACACAATACGTTACATTACAGTTAAAGTAATTTCTTACGCGCATAAGATTAGTATTTATAATTTTCAGTGTGGACACGCTTTAACATAGTCACGGTGTGATGAATTTGTTTTGTAATCAACAATACATAAAATTGAAGAATTTAATGTGTTAAATTTCGTAGAAAAAAGCCATCAAATTTTAACAGAAAAATCAAAATTGGTTGTTGAGTTAAAATTCCCGCTTCGCATGCCAAAAAGAAAATTCCATGCTATAAATTATCCACTTTTATGGACATAATTACGTTATCGAATAATAATAAACAGTGCACGATTTTAATATTCGTCGTTTCGTGAATCTGATAACCAAGTTGTTTTTTTTGTTTGTTTTTTACTTCAAGGCAGAGTTTGGGTATCGGTCGAACGACGGTTTTAATTTATGATAAAAGACAATTTTATTTTTCGGTTGATTTTATTTTATGATTTTCGCTATCAAAATCACGAAGCGTAGTAGTGCTCAATGTATATTTAAATATAAAAAGCAATGGGTTTCAAATTATTGATTGGTCATAAAGTTTATATACGTATGTAGCTAAAATATATGCGTAGCTCTGCGATAAGTGAATTAAAATATCTCAACTGAATCGGACTACGGATGTGTAAGATCATGGGTAGCTTATAAATTATTTGCTTACCCAATTGATTTATGTCAAATATCTAAACTAAATGCTACGAAAGTTAAATAACCAAGTTTCTTAGTTTTGTCTTCTCGGAGGAATTGAAGATCTTCGCTTCCGCTCTGATTATAGACGTTCACGATTCACTTTGAAACAAAAAATACTTAGCGCCTATTGGTGACCAAATAACACATACAAGACCTTATATTCACTTTCAGGGAGACATCTCTACGATGGCCTGTCATTGGCCATTGAAAATCCACCAAAAAAATTTTAGTATACGGTTTTACTTGGATACGTACCGGGTACCCGTAATAGCGAACTAGCAGTGATAATCTGTAAATCATATTTTAAAATTCGAAAGCAGTAACTCCTGATCCAAAAATAATTGGAAAATTAAATTGCAATAATCAGTGCGTTATGTAAACAGATACGCGTTATTGTAGCGTCTTAAAATTGATTGATTTACGAGGAATATTTTTATTAGAATTCAACGTCTATAGATAATGTATTCCCTCGGGTTGTAAAATCACATCTATAATGGTAAATTTTACATTTCAAAATATTATTAATGCATACAGGTTGTCATTACATATTTATGATATTATTATTATTAACAAACGACCGAAAACAAAAAAATTGATTAATTGATGTTTTGTATCAATTTTGCTACATTACACACGTAAAATATAAATGACGGGAAAGACTTTTCTCGTACAACATTTGTTTTTTTTTATAAGCATAAAATAACGGAAATTTAAAGTGTTTAGAAAATGTTTTGTTATGTCAAACTGGTTATATATACATATATAATACACATGAATTATCCGCATCCATATTTTTCGAGTTAAAATTTCATTTATCATTTTCTGTTCCAATTGAGTTGAAGAATATATCATCTCGTCTCGTGTATCCAAGTACATATTAAGAAAGCTATATTTATGTTATATATATTTATAAAACAGAGTTTGTTTTTTGAATAAAATATAGGGGATTTGCCAAGGATTAAGTATGTCTTATTATTTGTTGTTTTGTGTTGAACACGAACGCAACAAGTTCTTAAGAATTTGAAGGAAAAAAGTTTTTTTTTTTATTCAAAATATTAAATTTTGCTTTTCTTTGTAAAAAGGGGTAATATTTCATCAATATATTCATAATATTATAGATGAGTATTTATTTTGGATTTTTATATTATTTTGGGGATTGAAGTTTATTATTTATGTCAAACAAAATAAATGCTGTGTTAAGATTTTATAAACAGATTTTGTTGTAATATTTTTCGTCGGAATTTAAATTCAATATGTACTTGACTTTTCTTAAGAGTGCGGAGGTTGGTAAAGAAGAAGTTAAATTTAAAATATTTATTACTTTTTGTTAATTTATATAATGAATATGTATTATCCCTATTAATATTGTACTAAGCGAATAGTAACATACTATGTAAATATTCTAGATTAGTACGTTACTCATTACTTGTAGATAAATTAATCTATAAATTATAAATAGCCATGAATGAAGCAATAAGCAAGTCTCGAAAAATTAAGTGTGTAAAACTAAGAAATCGGACCATTTAAGAGAAATAAATGCAGGGAATTATTATTATTATTTATTATTAATATTAAAAGTATCTGATTTCGAGAGTAGATGAACACGATGAAACATCATGCAAATCAAAGCTCTAACGATTTCAAAATTTATCGATAAAGCATCACAAATTTCGAATATAATTTGAAAACATATCAAGAATTTCGAATTTTCAAAGTATCTCGCATATTCTTGAAAATTCTCAAATATCGAATTATCCATAAGTTTTTTTAAAAAATGGTATAAGCATAAAATATGTATCAGCAAAAATTGGCAATTAGCTTTAAGTTTGATAATTAATTTAAATAAGTTTGAGTTTTAACTTAATTTTTAATGTTGAGCCTTTTTCTTACTTTTAGGTTTTTGCTAAAATGTTTATGTGTATGCAAAAAATCAAGAACTTTTAATTTTATAAGCTTTCAATTATCAAAGCTATTTTAACCAAACCATTTTACTCAAAAGTATGATTTTAGTATCAGAATTTTGGCTAAAATTTAAAATATTTGGTCTTAAAGTTAATCAACAATCATCAAAAGCTTTTAGTTTTAAAAGGTTTTCAAACCAAACCATTTTACTACGAAACTACGGTATTTTCAACTAAATTTAGAATATTTGTTTTCAATGAGCTTTAAGCTTGATAATTAATTTATACCTTTTGGGTTTGAACTTAACATTTTGGAGAACTTTCATTTCTCTTAAAATGTTTTATGAGCAAAAATTATGTTTTGTAAAAAATGTCAAGCAATATTAGTTTTAAAAGCTTTCAATTAGGAAAGCTTTTTAAATCAAACTATTTTACACAGAAATTCGATTTTACATAGGGTAACAGAATGTAGGGATAATTTAATATATTAATTCTCAATGTAAATTTCAAAGGTTTTTAATCAAACCGAACCATTTCACTAGGAAACTTTGTATTATTATTATCTTTCGTTTATCTAAGCTTTTTGTAGTACGGAATTTTGGGACACATTTAGAATATTTGTTATCTTCTAATAATTTTAAGAGGTCTCACTGATCGAAACTTTTTAACCCAAATCATTTACTTTTTATTCTGAAATTCGATAGTTTAAAATAAGGTGGGATTTTGGATAAGTTTAGATTATTAGTTTTCAATAAGCTTTAAGCTTGACAATTAATTCATATTTTTGGGGTTTGAACTTAACGTTTTTGAGCTTTTTAATAAAATGTTTTATGAGCTTAAATAATGTATTTGAAATTTTTTTCTAAAGCTTCAATTTTAAGAGCTTTCACCTATTAAATCTTTTTAAACAAACAATTTTACTTCGAGATTTCATAAAACAAGGGATGACGAAATTTTGGGTAGGATTTAGTATACTTGTGCTCAATGTAAATTATTAAGAGCTTTTCAAACCAAGCCATTTGACTTTTAAATTTAATATTATAAAGGAACGTTATATTTTGGGATTAACTTAGAGGTTTTGTTTTCAATGAGCTTTAAGCTTGATAATTTATAATTTCTCTGTAATTTTTGTACCTTTCCATAAATTTTGTTTTTCTTTAAAATATTTTAAGAGCTTTCACTTATCGAAGCTTTTTAACTCAAATCGTTTTTCTCAGACATTTGATTTTACAAAAGGTATTTTTTAGAAAAAATTCAGAATATTTGTTCTCAATGTAAATATCCTTCATCCAAAATGTGTTTCCATTTTCGAGCGTTCCTGTGTAAGAAAACCAATGGGTTGAGTTCTATGACGAGTTCGAAATATATTGATAAAGCATCCCAAATTTCGATTATAATTTGAAAAATATCAAGAATTCCGAAATAATCTCAGAAATGTCGAATTTTTAATGTATGTATCTTGAATATTCTTGAAAGTTCGCAAATATCAAATTATTCGTTTTTATGTAAAACCACAGGAAATCCTATACGTGCTAATCACCGCCGTGTACAACGTAAATTACCTGGACATTTTTGAATAATTTCGAATAACCTACAGGGAATCGAAGAAATATCGAAATTATAGCATAATCTCAAAAAATATCACCATTTAGATTTATATTTATTTATTTATTTATCATTATTGACATTTTTTTAAAACCTATTTTTATCTAAATTAATTAATTAATTAAGTACATTTGTATGTCTTACTAAATAACTAAATATTAATTTTTTCTTTAATGAATATTATGTGTAATAGTTGAATAAACTGGTCGTACTCTAGCTCTTGAAGGTTATTATGATTGCAATAGTTGCTGAAAGAATTATATAACTTCACACAATTATATCCTAGCGGTCGTTGAGAAAATGATTTACAGTATTTTGGTAATCTAAAATGAGTATTCCTGGTTTTATAATTATGGACTTCTCTGTTGGTAGATAGTAAACTATCTAAATATTTAGGAAGATCTCCCTTTTCGAGTAAATAAAACAGTTTTAACACAATTAAGTGTATTCTCTGGCAGATTGATTTCCAGCTTAGTTTTGCTAGCATCTCTTTAATATATTATCCGCGTTTAAAATGTTTCTCATAAATCGATTCTGTATTTTTTACAGACGTGTTGTTTGTGTTTAATTCATGATAAATAGAACATATTAGCAATAATCTACATGGGGAACTACAATTGATTTATAAAATATTATTTTAGTCTCGATTGGTAACTTGTCTTTAATTCTGTTGAAAAGTTCTAATTTTTTATTCACCCTTTTAGCTAAGTAATCCCAATGCTGGTTAAAACTTAAGTTTTCAGCAATGACGACACCGAGATATTTGAATTCTTTAACTCGTTCAATGATTTAGTTCGCAATTACAATATATGAGCTACCCTCGTACTTGGTTTTGACTGACAAGAACATATACTTCGTTTTCAAAATATTCAATGACAATTTATGAAACATCAACCATCCCCGGAAATTCTCAAGATCTTCGTTCCCTTTTTGTACTGTTTCTTGATGAGTTGGTGCCGAAATAGTAATTAATGTGTCGTCCGCAAACATATTAATTTGACAGTTCTTTATAATATCTACTATGTCATTTATATACAAGATAAATTACAATGGTCCAAGTGTTGAACCTTGTGGTACTCCGAGATTGTTTTCTATCAACGATAATGTAAAATTATCAACTTTTGTATATTGTTGTCTCCCTTGAAGATAATTATTGAACTATTCAAGCTCTTTTCCTTCTATACCGTACTTGCATAAATTTTGGAGTAAGATTTTCCTATCTAGAGTTTCAATAGCTCGTTTGAAATCTAAAAAAAACTGCTATCACTACTTTATTTTCGTCTATTTGAGTTTTCCATATGTCCAACATGAGATTTAATGGTTTCAATGGAATGCAATTCTCTAAAACCAGATTGTTGATCCTCTAATATATGTATTATTATTAGCAATATGATCAACCAACTGTCTTTTAACTACTCGTTCCAGTACAGAGTTCTAGTATATTTATGGGGCGTAGATCTTCAGATGTGGTTGGTTTCGTGGTTTTTGAAATTGGAACAACTGTTGATATTTTCCATGAACCCGGTACTACTCTTTACTTTAGACTTCGATTAACTAAATCTGTAAAATACTCCGAGAATAAGTGATTCTTCATCGCATCCAGCATGACCATTCTGTTTATGCCATCAACTCCACATTGAGATTTTATTTTACTTATTATTTTTGATATCTCCTGGCGACATGTTTCAAGAAACTGAGTTTTTCAAAACTATTATGATCCTGTGAAAAATTCCAATCCTTTATCTCAGGGATGTTCTGGTGAATATCTATCACGCTGGACACAAATGTTTCATTTAGCGCTTCTGCTAACTCTTGTTTATCAGTGAGTGTTTTGTTGTTAAATTGTATACACCATTGTGTCGTATTTTTAGACTTGTAGATGGATTTAAGCGTGTTCCAAAGTCCTTTGGGTTGTATTGATTTTCAATGAACTTGTTTCTAAAGTATTCAGATTGTTCCTTTCTCAACGATTGTTTATACAAATTTCTAACTTTCCTGTAGCTTTCCCAAGTTTCATCTGAATTCATAATATTTCCATAACACTATAACTGCGAATTTTTTCTTGTTTCAGTAATTTCTTTCTGAAAACCAAGGTATTGTATTTCTATTCTGACTAACTTTTATTTCAGTTAATTCATTAACCATCCATGAACCTCCTGTTTTAGATTTAATAACAAGCCATCAGCATACTTATTTAGGTCACTCTGCGTTCTAAATTGCCCAACCGGTGATTTAAAATGAAGTTAAGCTTCTCCTCAGAGTAATTTTTCCATGATTTAATTTCTTTCATTCTGCATTCCTGTATTTCTGCAATGACTCCGATTGTTTAATGCTTAAATTTGCACTTATCATAAAATGATCGCTTATTTCTTGTTATTTTATAACTTCACACTGAACGGTAGTCGAATTGGTTATTAATAGATCTAACAAACTTTTGCTGGTTTGCGTGACTCTGGTGTATCCCTGGACTATTTGTGTCAATCTATAATCCTTAATTAACTGATTTAATTATAAACTGTAAAAATCGTTGTTTTTGAGATCAATATTAAAGTCTCCAAATATAATATTGGGTTTATTCTGATTGATAACATTTTCAAACCACTCCTCTAAATTATTTAAAAATATTGCGTTTGTCGTTTGGAATGATCTATATACTATACCAAAGATTCCAGTCGTATGATATCCTTTTATAATCTGAAACGCTAAAAACCAAGCGCGCTCCCTTTAACAGCTAGATATTATTTTGAAACTTGTATTGTTATTTATGTACATAATAACTCCTCCTGTATGGCGACTATCCGAATCGCATCGTACGCATTGGTAATTTTCAATAAAAAAATTCTGAGTCATACATATCTTCTGTTGTTCGTATTTCGCTGAGAAACACTATCGCTGGTTCATATTCTTTAAACATTTGCTGCAATTCCAAGAAATTCGAGGGTAAACTCCGAATGTTAGTGTGCAGCATGTCTTTTTTATGAATTGCTATTGGTAGTTGATTTGGTTTTTCAATGTTTTCATCTTCCGTTCGTACACCGTACAAGAACTGCAATTGCAACACTTTGTCTCCTGAGTTTTACACTCCTTTAATAGATGATCACCACTACACTTTGGACAACAAAGTTTACCGGTACATTTATTACTATGATGGCTATAACCATTACAATTATAAATTCTTGATATGGCTATTGTATCCACTACGTGACATCTGTCAAAATGTATATTTAACTTCTCAGCTTGAATAATTTTTTTGAAGTTTTCAGAATCCACTTCAATAATTGTATCTATCTTATGAGAATTTCTTCTACAATAAGTAGTCACTACCTTAATTTCACTGTTTATCAGGAAAGGGTTTTGCTGTTTTAGCGCGGACACAATTTCATTAGTTTCTAATTTCTCTGACATTCCAAGTATTTTCACTCATGGGTTTCGTTCCGTTGGTAGTTTCACTTCATATTCAGCTCCCATCTTCTCCGTAACAAGTGTCTTCGGTTTCTCCTTGGCATCATTAGAATCACATTGTAAGATGATTCCACCATTGGAAATGTTTCGATATCCCATTAGCAGTATACTTTTAGGGTCAATGTTCATTGTTAGATCTTCTCTAGTTTTCTTATTTTCTCATGGTTGTTTCGGTTGTAACAAAACTAACTTAGTGGGATTGCTTTTGACTACTGCTGCAAAAGATGTTAGCTGCTCAATTGGTTTTTGGATCTCCACCACTTGATTTTTTATTTCTCCTAACTGTTGATTTAATTTCAAATGATTTACCGTCAAATGTTCTTTCAACTTCGTGATGAAATCATTAATTTTACTGAACTCTTCAAAAAAAGTATTTCCTCCAAATGTTGGCACTCTAAATAGACAAATCTTACATAGGGACATTCCTTAAACAACTTGCCGTACTTATCAAAGTTTCAATCTACACAGGCGTAATGATACAATTTCTTGCATTTTTCGAAACATCTCAATGAGGTTCTTTCACTCGAATTTACTGTTGCTTTGCACTTTTCGCACTTAGACATTTTATTAACTCTTCATTAACTTTACACACAGAAAAAGTTTTTACTTCTCTGACTTTATGTCTTAATTATGAAAAAAAAATTTGCTAGATGCACACAATAATGAACAAACAAAATAAAAATAACAATAACAGAAACAAAAAATGTTGTATGGAAATTTTGCACTTTTGATTAATGTTTTAGATTTTTCTTTTTACTCGTACTATAGTTTAGTTCATATTTTCTCAAATCTTAAATAAAAACAACACTCCTTATCAGTTTAAACATATTCACTGCAATTTTCCCAGAATAAAAATGTCATTTACTTTATTAAATAATTAATTTATTTACACGTACACGTTTAATTACTTCATTTAGAAACCAGGGTTTGCAAAGGAGTTTTTCTCCAATTGTTTGAATTTACTTTTCAGTTGCTCCATTAATACGTCATATAAATTAGCCTTCATTGCGTTGTCCATTGATGGATTCACAAGGGGCTCGATTCCAGGAATCTAAGATGATGATGTTGATGGTAAATTGATTAATTTTTGTTGTTGATGCTGTTGTCTAGCTACTAGTTTACTGGCGTATATGGGCGACATTCCAATATCTGGTAATATCTTATTGACTGTTTGAAGGACGTTCGCATTTTGTATTTGGCGTTTTTCACTATCATTCCTAATGGAACTTATTTTAGAATCTACTGCAGTTGATGACGATTTCGGCGTAACTGCGGCACTTGATGGTAAAGAGATTGGTGATGTCTCTGTTTCAATTTTCCGACGTTTCAAAGCAATATTCATATAACAACTTGTACAAATGAATAAATTTATTTATTTCAATCGAAGGCGGCAGGAAATCCATATGATTACTATACACTTTTCGTAAATTTTTAGAACACTTCGAGCCAACTAACGGCTTACAACATTTTTTTAATTTATTTATTATGTAATTGATGTAATACAAATTTTACCCTTTAAAATTTGAACTACCTAAATATTTATTTTGACACTTCTTTATTCCAAAAATTATGATTCGTTCCTCGTTTTCTCTTCTACCCACAAACAAATTTTGTGTTGGAGATATTCTTTTAGTAATTAACAATACCGCCTATTTTAAGAGCTTGCAGGTACACTTTAAATAAATAAATTTTAGATTTTATTTACCTTCAAGTTCTTAAAATGAGGGGTATTGTTATAATGAATGTTAGATGACGAAATAATTTTAATAGCGCCATCTGTTTCTACCTCTTTTTTTTTAAATGGTCTCTAATTTGACGAAAATGAAATAAAGGAAATTGACCATATGTTTCAATGGGGTCCCATTTGAAAGGGGATATTTTAAAACGCGATTTGATAAAACGTGATATTTCGAAACGCGATATTTCAAAACGCGATATGGTACAAAACGCGATATTTCAAAACGCGATATTTCAAAGATATTTCCTAGTTCTGATCGTACATGTTCAATTTCATCATAATGGTGAAGGAAAATTTTATTAATTGAAGAAAAATTAATAAATTTTATTATTTTAAAATAATATTATTATTATTTTAGTTTCTTTAATTATTGTAAAATTTTGATTTTAAAATATCGCGTTTTGAAATATCGAGTTTTGAAATACATATCGCGTTTTGTACCATATCGTGTTTTGTACCATATCGCGTTTTGAAATATTGCATTTTGAAATATCGCGTTTTGTACCATATCCCGTTTTGTACCATATCGCGTTTTGAAATATCGCATTTTGAAATATCGTGTTTTGTACTTTATCTAGTTTCGTCAGATTGCGTTTTGAAATATCGCGTTTTAAAATCGCATTTCGAGCGGATCCCGTTTCAATGAGGCGTGCTGTGTTTAAGAGGGGAACCTCCTCCAGATATTAATTTTTTTGCATTTTTTTTTTTTACTTTAAAAATTCATTTAGTATCTGAAGAATATATTTCCAAAGTTTCAAGCCCAACAGAAAGTCCTAAAGATCCCTAGGAAGTCACCGAAGTGATGCGAAGTAATGCGTTCTCTTCAAGAACGAAAACTTTAATCGAGTTTTTCTTGAAACGTGTTTTTTTGCGCACCGTGGAATGTAACTCAAAAAGTAATGGACCAATCAACTTGAAATTTTGTATACATATTCTTTAGCGTATCGGTCTTTGCACAAACCTAAAATTTCGTATAAATTGTTTAAACAAATATTAGTTTTAACGAATTGTTTATAAAGAAACACGTGTTTTTTTTTTCTTTTTGTCCTCTAATTTTCAATTTTATTTTTTTTTTGCAACTTTTAGGTTCATGCAAAGTGGAATGAATTATTTTAATTAAAAAAATTTGTTTCGTTGATTTTAGTTAACTACAAGGACCTGGGAGTTCCACGGCGCAAACTTTAGTAGTCTAGTTCGAGCACCTCTAGCGCCGCCATTTTGTTTTTTTCACTCATAAAAAAAAAATTGTATTCATTTAAACGTCAATATTATTATGCAATTTGTTTCATTGCAATAAATGCTCTAAATTTGTTGTAAAAAATTATTGAAAAACCAGTTGTCTGGAAGAGGTTCCCCCCTTAATAAACATGTAGCTTGATTACTACGTAGCACACAGGTCAGCCATATTTTATGAAAACAGATGGCCATAAAATAACTAATCATCTATTTATCTTTCATTAAACAACATCGCCCATTTTAGAAGAGAGGAAGACGGCTGAATTGCTAAATTTCATTATTGTACTTTTATTAAGGTGTCGCCTTTACCAAGTTTTAATTTTAGGTAAAATATTACTAATCATAATATTCTTAAACATTAAAATATACATCAATAATAAATAATATATCGTACATAAATAATCATAAATAACAAAAAACCGCGTTTAAACAACGATTGATTTTTTTGAAAGCAAGAGAAACGTAACGCAACAAAGCAAGAAAACCAAAAATAATACACATTTTTTTTATGTGTTATAGAATTAAATGGCGAATAAAAAAAAAAAAATTAAAAAAAAAAATTGGTTTTCCAGAAAATTGAGTAAACCCGATTTGGTGGCCATTTTGAAAATGAAAACTTAAGGAAGGTAATATTCTTAAAATATTTTCTTAATCCTTATTCCATCACCTTTAAAATGAGCCCTATTTTATATTTTTCGGATAAATATTTTTTTTTATATTTGCATAAATGCACTGCCATTTTCAACAAATTCACAAATTTTTGACCAACTGTATCTTTTGCCACAACAACAACAAAAAAAACGTGTTCTACAAAAAATATTTTTTACCCAGTACTACACATTGAAAACATAAAAATCACAAAATTAAAACATGACTTCCAAAATTTTTGATTTCACGTATTTTTCACCATATATGTATATACGGGCAGAACACAAATGAAATACCGGTTCGATATCATGGTATGATTCTGATATGCGTATTATATCATTTATGTATTAGTTATTCCTTTTTTAATTTATTAACGTCTTCAAAACAGCTGATACTATTCGCTGTTGTAGAATTTTGATCAATTTGAGCATAAATCCTACCGTTACGGTGCCAAAATGTATGAATGATTTTATTTTTATGAAGAAGCCGCAATTCATTCATCCATTTAACGTTGACTGGTATTAGTCGATCTCGGAAATATATTACTTTCCCCCTTATAGTTGCATCTGGATAAAGTTTTTCAATTGTAATCGGCGAATTTCTCTTTACACTTTCCATACATTTCTCTTTACCGGCTGGCTTAAATCTGATTATGATATTCGTTTCTTTTATTCCGTTTGGTAACTGTACATTTTTTTGTATTGTAAAATAAATATCATCATTGTTAAGTCCACAAATGTTTGTAAGCCTTTTCAGGAGATCATCTTTTGTAGTGTTAGTTGGAAGCCCCATAATGATGATGTCGTTTATAAGTTCTGTTTGTTTGAGATAACGATTTTCTGATTTCAAAAAATCCAATTTTTCAGTAATTTTAACCACAACAACTTCAAGGTTATGTATTTTAATACACCAATGAAACTAGCAGAATAAGAACGTTTATTTCTCGTATATATTTTATTAATAACGTCCTGGCTTCCGATGTTCTCTGTTGTGCAATTTAAAAGCAGGCGTTTTACCATCAGCTCCAGGGGTGGTTCTGAATGTTGCTAGAAATATTGTTAGAGCTTGTTCTACGGTTTTTTTATTTTTATTTTTTTTATTTTATCAATTCTTTAATTGGGTGCAGAGCGGACTTATTAACGGTCCTAGCTCCTTATAACTGTCAGAGCTTCTGCACCCAATGCGCGATCCTGCAAGTAAAGATTAATAGCTACCTTAAATTTATTCATTTGGTATTCTTTCGGAAATTTGAAGTGTATTAGCGAATTCCACTTTTTTGATGTTCGGTATATAAATTCGCGCTTGATTTCTTCAGTTCGAGGTTTCGGGAGCTTCACCGTAAACCTATGTGCATTGGTTGTTCCTCTTGTTACTCTTGTTGTTGTAACGAATGGTGGTATTTTCTCCGATAGTTCTGCAGAACATTTACCATGTAAGCATCTGTAGAAGACGCAGAGTTCTGCAACATCTCTGCGATGCTGTAAGCTGTCTAGTTCTTGAGTAAGTCTGGGATTCCGTATTATTCTGATAGCGCGGCGTTGAACCCTGTCCAATAAGTGGAGGGTGGTACCAGACGCACCTCCCCAAACTTGACAGCAATACTCTATACATGGTCGGATGAATGTTTTATATATCTGGAGAACTTGATGCGATTTGAAAAACCTTCTGCATCGATTCAGGAACCCGAGATTTTTTGAAGCTGATTTAGCCAATGCAACACATTATTCCATTTGAGTTTGTTAGTTATTTGAACACCAAGCAGTCGTATTGAGTCGCAAATGGGTAGTCGTTGTGACTTTTTTTACGTGAGAATGTGCATATTTGTGTCTTTTTTTCGTTAAATTGTACTAAGTTGTTGTTACCCCACTCAAATATTGTACTTAAATCGGAATTAAGAGAAGTTACGACTTCTGACCGTTTATTATTTAGATCTGTAATGCTAGGCTCCGCCTCGAATGAAATATAAGAATGCAATGTGGCATCATCCGCAAAGCTAGCTATGGATATGGTTTACAGTGTTATCCAGCAAATCGTTGATGTATTGGGGAGTGCGTCGATGATGATCCCCTATTAAGCACGACGCTGATTTTTCGGTCATTGAGATAGCTTTTAATCCACCTGATGGTCATCGAGTCCAGCCCGTATGCCACAAGTTTACAAATAAGATTCTCATGCCATACCTTATCAAAAGCCTTGGATATATCCAAGGCGATTGCAAAGGCCTCTCCGTGGTGTTCTAGGGCGAGATTCCATTTGTTCGTGACGTACGTCAGGAGATCGGTCGTGGATCAGCTTTCACGAAAGCCGTATTGTCTATCCGAAATTAGTTTCGTAATTTCAAGATATTTAACTATATGTTGATTGACGCATTTCTCAAAGACCTTAGCGACGGCTGACACAATTGATATTGGCCGGTAGCTTGAAGGGTCAGTTTTGTCACAACCCCGTTTCAGCACGGGTTGCACCATTGCATTCTTCCAGGCGTTCGAGTAGTCACCTTGCTTATATGAAAGTAGGAAAATTTTAGATAATATTGGAGCAAATTCACTGGCAAACTCCTTCAATATTCGAACTGGAATTCCATCAGGACCGGTGGCCTTGTTTGCATTCATTGACTTTAGATTAGTAAAGACAATTTCCTCCGAGATGACGACGGGGCTCATTTTAGAACCACAATATGGAATTAATGGAGGTCCAATTCCATCTGGGACAACTAATGTCGAGTTCGATTTGAAGACGCTTGTTAATAAGTCGGCTTGTAAATATGGACCCACCACCAAGGCGTCGTCAGCACGTTTCAATGCTGAAACAGATGTTTTCGAAATATTTGCAACCGATGCGACCATGTGGTAAAAGTTGCGATCGGAGATTTTCAACTCGGAAGCCACATTGGCTTTCTTGCTGTCGGCTCTTTTTGCTTCTCTACCACAGGTTTTTTTGCAGGTGTTCCGTATCGTTTTGTATTCCTCATAAGAAATTTCGTTGCGTTTATATTTTTTGTGTGCCGCTTTATTTTTTTTTTGGCAGCTTTGGTGGCTTCTTTTGAAAATATTTTAAAATTTTGATTGGGATTGGAAAATGATGAGGGTATAAATTTATTCATTCCATGTAAGACGGTGTCAGTAAAACTAGAAACGGCGTCGTCGATGTTGTTGTTATGTAGGCAATGGCATTCCCAAGGGAAATGTTGAAAAAATGACCTTAAACCATCAAAATCAGCTTTATTGAAATGCTGCTGTCTAGATTCTAGTGGTGTTTCAACAGATATTTTTGTGGTTATTAAGTTATGGTCAGAATTTCCAATTCCAGTTTCGACATGGGCCTCCATGGAATGAGGGATTGATGTCAGGCAGAGTTCCATCTAGAATTTTGGCGATTGCTAGTTAAATCGCTGATGATCTTATTCATACTAGTTTTAAAAGTACGAACGAATCTTTCGGCTTCCCCATTACTTGCAGGATGAAAAGGTGCGGTTGTCAGATGCTTAATTCCATTCATGTGACAAAATGCTTCGAATTCTGATGAAGTGTACTGAGTACCATTATCAGAAACGATAACTAACGGCAATCCCTCTATTGCAAAAATTTGTTGAAGAGCCATGATGGTATTTTCTGAAGTTGTAGTGGATAACGGCACCACATACGGAAATTTCTAAAACACATCAACGACGATCAGCCACATTTTGTTGAGATACGGTCCGGCGAATTCAATATGAATACGCTTCCAAGCGTGTTCTGGTGGAGGCCATGATGTAAATTCTCGAGCGGGTGCGTCTGCGTTCGAGCGGCATGTATCACAATCTCTTGAAAGCGCTGAAATATCTTCATCGATGGATGGCCACCAGCAGTGACTGCGAGCCATTTGCTTCATTCTTGTAATGCCCCAATGGCCCACGTGTAATGTGTCTAAGATCTTTTCTCGGAGACTTGATGGAATAATGACGCGCGTGTGTTCTGTGTGTAAGAGAAGAATATTATTAAAAATGTTTAATGATACGTTACGGGCAAAATAAGGTTGTAAGTCAGCATCAGTTTTAGACAGTTTTTCAGGTCAGCCCCGTTGAATGTGTTGAATCACCCGTTGCAAAACATGATCTCGTTTCGTATGCTCCTCTATCACTCGGCTATCTATTGGACTTTCTTGCACAACGATATCGTATATCTCGTCCATACCAGATTCTCGTTCATAATCGTCGAATTCCTGGTCAGGTCCCATGGGCAAACGTGATAATCCGTCAGCATTGCTATGTTGGGAGGTAGGTCTGAATTTAATGGTGTAAGAGTATGCCCTCAGTGCTATTGCCCATCTCTGCAAACGATGTAACGTGACGACTGGCAGGTTCTTGTTCGGATTGAATAGCGTTGTGAGGCATTTATGGTCGGTGTATAATATGAAAGTTCTTCCATAGAGGTATTGGTGAAATTTTTTAATACCAAAAACAATACCGAGTGATTCCTTTTCCACTTGGCTGTACGCTTTTTGATGTTTTTCTAGCGTCTTAGATGCAAATCCGATTGGATGTTCTATGCCGTCCGGGAAAATATGAGATATGACAGCACCAATGCCGTCTTGAGACACGTCAGCAGCGATTGGTAGCTTATCGTTAAAATGAACCAACCTTGTTTTACTGATCAATACTTTTTTAATTTCTTTAAATGCTTGCTCTTGGTCCTCTGTCCAAACAAAATCAACGTCTTTATGGCGTAGTGCATTAAGTGGCGCTGTAATCTGTGAAAAATTGCGAATAAATTTATTATAGTAATTTGCTTTACCTATAAAGGCTTCAAGTTGCTTAAGGTTTTCTGGACGTGGCATATTGTCAATCGCTTTGGTGTTGGTATCTGATGGTCGTATTCCTGATGAAAAAATGATATGCCCAAGATACTCAACTTCCGGCTGTCCAAACACACATTTTTCTTTCTTACATTTAATTCCATTCTCTTTCAATCTGATGAATAATTGTTCCAAATTATTTTGATGTTCAGCTGTGTTACAACCAGAAATAATGACATCGTCCAAATCTGGTGCGCAAGTAGGTATGCCTAATGTCAACTCATCCATTTTTCGTTGAAAAATACTTGGAGCACTAGCAACGCCGAATGGTAGTCTTAAGTATTTATAAAGACCAAAGGGCGTGTTGATTACTACCAGTTTTTGTGAAGCCTCGTCTAATGGTATCTGCAAGTACGCGTCCGATAAGTCTACTTTACTAAAGAATTGACCACCTTGTAGTTTTGTGAACATTTCATCAATTCTTGGAGTAGGATGACGATCTATTTCCAGTTGAGCATTTACCGCCTTAAAGTCGCCACATATTCTAATATGTCCATTCGCTTTGGTTACAGGAACTATGGGTGACGCCCATTCACTAGTTTGAATTGGCTCAATGATTTTATTTTCGACGAGTCGCTGAAGTTCTTTCTTTATAGGATCCATTAAAGCAAAAGGTAATGGTCTTGCTTTTTGATATTTGGGCTCTGCCTCTGCTTTCAGTGTAAGATGCGCTTCAAAATTTTTCGCTGTACCCAAAGCGTTGTCGAAAAGCGAGTGATATCGCATACAAAGATCTTCGATACTCTTAATTAATTCTTGTTGATTGGTGTTGACTTGAAGAATTTGTTGAACTGGACCATCTTTATTTATGACTCGGAATCCCAATTTGGTTATCCAATCAAGACCCAATATGTTGGCACCTGCTTCAACATCGACGAATATAAGGGGTAAATTGAAATTTTTATTCTTGTAAATAACATGAGCATTCAAACGTCCTCGCACAGTTACAGCATTTCCACCATATGCCCGCAAACCAATACTTGCAGTTGTTAATTTTGGATTTTCCAAAATATGGCGACCATCATTTGCTACCATCGTACAAGGTGATCCTGTATCAAACTGAAATTGAATTGGTTTATTATTCACTATTAACGATATAAACATTTTGTTGTTTTTCATATATAACTCAAACAATTCATCTGTATCAGTGTTATTTGAATAATTGATATCATTTACAGGTGAAACGGCAGTGCATACATGCAAATTTTCCCGTTGCATCAAAAAAATATTAGTCCTAATATTTTCAACATCAATAGTGTGTAATGTACCATAACGGACAGTTACGAACGAAAAATTGTTAACTTCATCTTGGATTGGTGAATTTTTCCCATCTTGGTGGTTTATGTCTTCCTTCTCTTGGTATTCATCTTTTTCCCGATTTATTGAATGGCTTGATGCACTTCGACTATAACTATTTTGGTTGTATTGTCGCGACCTTGATCTACCGCTACCAAAATTTTTACTGGCCTTACACACACACTCAGAGAAAAAATATGATAAATGAATGATTGCAATTATTGTATTATGATCCAGGAAATCATATTCATCTAAACTTGATATATCCTAATATATTATAATAGTAAATATCATTTATCTGATTACTAGAATTATGTATGATAGATTTTATTAAATTATGATAATTGCAATAATTTTCAACTTTAATGATTGCAACAATCATGCGATATGATTTAATATGATCCCCTCAATCATAGTATGGTTTTATAATATGATCAGTAAAATTTAAGTATGATAAAAGCAATCATAATTCAATTGGGTCTATCATATTGGAATTAAGTTTACCATATAACATAATTACGGTTTATTGGAATACATGTATATCTCCTCGTGTTTGCTACGATCATATCGAATTGAATTTTTTTTCTAATAAGATGCAATTATTATAATCTCCTGAGATATTTTAAATAAAAGTATTTTAACAATTTAAAAATAAATAATTTTATTGAATTACTCTTAATTAAAGTAAGTAGTTATAAAGTGTTTGTGGTATCAGGATTTTAAAACCTAGTTCTAGCGTGACTTTTTAGTGGATAAATACTAATAAAACCTTATAAGTGGGTAATTTTTCTCGCAATGGAAAACTGAACACGTAAGTACATTTTATTTTATACTACAGAGTATTTTATTTTTAATTATTAAAATAAAGGGTATTTCCAATTATTTGATACGTGTAGATATAAAAAATTCAAGGAAATAATACAAAAATATTTTTCGAAAGTTACTGTAATAACTGTAATGAATTGAATTTGTTCTTAACATTTTTGTCTCAGTTGTTATTTTTTACACGCTTGTTAAGTAAAATACCCATAATTGGGAACCCACAAGAACTACACTGAAAAAAATATTGTGCATTTTATTTACGAATGGTATTCGTTAACCATAATTCGTACTATTAACGTAAAAGTTTCTTCTATTCGTACTATTAACACTGAGTACTATACACTGAGTACTCAGTGCTATTAATGTAAAAATATAAAATTTTGAAAAGATTCATAAAAATGTGTGCGTTAATATTACGAATCACCGTTCATAAACTTAAAAATGGTTAGTTTATTGTAACACATTGACATGTTGTTTGCGTATTAGTACAACTTGCATGATTTTATTAAAAAAATGAAAATTATGAAGAATTCATAATATTTGTGAATATATGTTATAAATTAAGATTATGTTTATAATAGAAATTAAGATAGATTGGATGAATCTATTCGTAGCACGAATGAAAATTCGTTAAGTCTACAATTTCATTCGTGCCATGTACGAATAATTTCACTTTAATCATTTTCGGGACAACGAAAGTAAATAAATTGCATTACTTCAATTTAAGCGTCCGGCGTGGAAATTTAGAAGAAAGTTAATTTGAATTTAAATAAAATAAATTAAATTTAAACAAAATAATAAATTTGTGTGTATTGAAATCAGGTAAGTATGGTGTTTTAAACAAAGAAATAACAAAAAATATTGTATATCGATGGGATAATTTGCAATTACGCAAGGGTCACCTACTTTTCTGCCTACAAAAAAAATCGTAAGGAATTTCAATAATCTACCAGTATTTAATGAATCAAATTTAGAAAACTTTTTTCTGCTTTTTTAGCGGCAAGAAAACTGGGTAACACAAAGGTAATTGCAAAAAAAAAATCGTTTTAAAGTTGTGCCTGTTTTTTCACCATTGATATACATATATATAATTCAGAAACGAACGCTTCCTTTAAAGGAATTAACCCGGATCGTATTTTACAACTTATGAGTTATTTTATAATCAAATTTTGTTTAATTATTTATTTTCTTTTTATTTAATTATAATTATGTTGCCTACACGGATTTTTAGTAGTCATCCAAATAATTGTGAAGAAGGACAACGCGGGTAAAAAGACAACCACAAAGTCACAATAAAAGACTTGCAAGATGCCATGGGGAAATGTCCAACATATTTATAACCGCATCGATAAGATATTCTTCTCTCTTTGATAGAAATTTAAAAATTGGAAAAATGAAAGTGTTTTAATAGAAAATTAAACAGAAAATGTGCAAAGTTGATTAGGGCATTATTCGACTTGTCCCTTTCTCATTTTTGTGCACAGATTTGTTTCAACTGTTTTTTTTTAATTTAAAATATCCCAACGAGGAAAAGCTTTTTTGGCATTTTGTCGAAAATTATGTTTATAATACCAGTTTTAAAATAAAAAAAAAATTCTTCTAAACTGAGTTTTATGCTCAAAGAGCTAATAATCCAGCCAATTTAAATTAATAATTATAATTAGTATATCTAATATATCGATAAGTACAATAAATAAAATAATTCAAAAATAAAATTTAAAGTTTTTTATTTCTTCATCACTGCATGTGTATGTATGTGTATCACTGCATGTCTTTTTATTGTCTTATTGTCTCAATTTTTTATTTTTTCGAAGTTTTTAATTTCCTCATGTACTTCGATGCTTAAACTAATATAATCCATGAAAATATTTTATTTTTTGTTCCAGGAACAAATTTAAGACACTTCTACTGCGTGCAGTGGAGCGACTCTATGCAAAATCACTTCTACTAAAGCTACTCTAGCGCCGCCATTTTGTATTTTTTTTACATAAAATTATTTTTTTGTTTACTTAAATATATGCCAAATATAGCCTAAAAGTTTTTTTTTCTCTAAACCCAACCCATTTCTCAAAAAAAAAAAAACCAAACTAAGCACTTGAAAATGGTAGGTCACAGTGGTGCTCTCCCTTAATATAATCAAATTGATGTGTTTCACTATATTAATGTAAGATTTTCGTACTATTAACGAAGGGCCGTGTTGGCTATATTTTAACGAATTTTTCTTACTATATTAATGCAGTTTTTGTCTGTATTGATGTAGGATTTTTTCCAGTGTACGCCACGCAATAGCTGCATTTCTTACGTTTGTTCTGATTTGGATCAAATCATATTTCAAGAAATGATAAAGGAATGCAAAGAGCTGCTGGGATCTAAATGCTGATCCAAAAACAAAATTGGTTCAATTTTTGTTGCTATTTTTAATGTAGGTAAACTTTGCGTCAAGAAATGTGGCATAATTAAAATTGCATATTATACCCATTGTATTTACTTAAATGAATTTCTCATTCCTCAAACCCTATTTTTCGTCCTACATTTGGGTATACTGGTATAATAGCTCTGTCATCTGTTCTGTAAATACCTAAACAAGCAAAAAGGTTTATTGATTTACATAAATTATATTTATTTAGCACGGCTGGAATTTGGATTATTCGAAGACGATATTGAAATATAAACGACGGAAAAACCAATTATCCAATACCCTTAAATTTATTAGAAGTTTACTGCCACAAACTCCAAGAAACCGGTATCTTACATTTTAGTGTTACCAGAGTAAATGAACCTCAAAAGACGTTTAAAGAACTATCCAGCTATTTCGAGTAAAATCGGCAAACCAATTACGGTGATAATTAAATATACATAGGGTCGTCCATTTTGGAAGAGAGAAAGAAGGTCCAATTTCTTAATTTCTTTACTATTCTTTTATTAAGGTGACGAATTTTACCAAATTTTACTTTTTGGTAAAATATTACTATTCATAATAATCTTAAACATTAAAATATCACTAATATATTATTTTGACATGATTCACAGGTTTTATATTTTGAAGGATATACAATTTAGTATGGAACGATATAACATTTTGAGTTTAAGACTGTATCTCAAATTTTTTCTTCTAGTGCCAAGCTGAATTTTTCACAGATTAAAGTGTCATTATTAGCAAGTAATTTAACGTTAATTTAAAAAATTATAAAAAAATGTTTTTTTTTGTTATCGAGATACTAAGAAATAAAGATTCCAAAAAACACCAAAATTCCAAAATTAAAAATTATTAAAAACAAATTATTTCATAATTTTACATATTCTACTACATAGCCGTCAAAAACCGTTGAGGAAACCAAAATCGGTCAACCTGTTCCGAAAATATGATCAAAAACGTAATACATATACCCAAAACTCCTTGAAAATGAGAAAACTTTGAGAGAGTGTAAACTCGAGAGTGAAAAAGCCAAAAAAATGTTTCTATTTTTTTGTTCTTATAAAGCGAATAAATATAGTTTGAACAATTTTTGAAACATCGCGTCCAACTCATGTACGATTTCATATGGAATGACCCTATATTTATTTTATGATGCCTTGGAACCTACCAATTCTCTAGGCTCTCGATCTGGATACAAGAAAATAGGTGGGATATACGTCAAATTTGCCACACTTCCTAAATTATTAATTTCAAAATTGTCTTCCATTATTCTTGCTGGGTTGGTGTACACAGAGGACAAAAAACAATTTGGAAATGAATGCATTTTCAAACCTATACTAGAACAATTGGAAGCACTGAGAGAAAATAGCATGTTTATTAGCAAAAATAATCTTACGGTTAAATTTATATATATTAAGCGGTGTCATAAGAGACAATTTAAGGCTCAACTCTGTGTTAGATTTCACAGAGAGCTTTATGGGAACGTTTTATTGTCGTTTATGTAAACATTCGAAATATAGAAAATTACCGCTTCGACGTACACTTAAATAATTCAAAGCTAACGGCCATTAAAGAGTTCTGTGTTTTTAATTCATTAACAACTCTTCATGTGGCCGAGAATTGGAGTGTAGATATCATGCATGACTTACTTGAAGGCGTCTTCCATTACAATTTTATGGTAATATTAAAGTATTATGTCGTTGACAAAAGGGTTTTCACAATTGAAGGATTGAACTTTCGTCTTCAAAATTTTAATTATGGTAATTTCAATGTAAATAAGCCACCACTGTTGCAGGCTTCTGACCTTTTAAATAAAGAAAAATTTAAAATGAGTGCAAGTGAAATGAAAACGTTCACTAAAATTTTTGGAATTCTTTTAGGTGACCTGATTCCACAAAACTGTCTAGCCTGGAATTATACATTTCATTACGAGAATAAATTTCAATAACATTTTCAAATTCGGTTCATCCTCATGAATACCTTTATTTGAAATCTGTAGTCCAAGAACATAATTTGCAATTTATTAAAATATCTAAATCACACTTACGTCCAAAACATTACTTTCTAACACACTATCCCAGAGATATGGAAAAATAGGTATTTTAAAATAGTTTTCAGCTAGTCGATTCAAATCTTTCCATCAGGTTTAAAAATATTGCGTATACATCGAAAAATAAAATTAATACTATTTACACAATATCATCAAAAAATCAAATTGTGTTAGGTAACGAACTAATGAATTTGGCTCACGATACTGGTTTTGTGTTTGGCAGTCTAACAGAACAAACAAATTAAATTTCACAGAAATATAAGTTTACGTGCTAAGAAAAGTGATCTCGCAATAATTTCATAGAGTTCGGAAATATTATTCTAAGGAAAGGATCAGTAATCCACTTATAGGGTGGTATCCAGATGGTATTCTTAAATTTGTTCTTGTTAAACAGCTACTGAGATATAAAACGGGGCTATTTTAGTTGTGTTCAACATTTGAAAAATTTAGGTTTCAATTATCATTAATTGATGCAACATAAAAAATTCGTTCTGAGCTTAAATTGCTCGTATAAGCATATGCTTTCGAAATTTGACTGGCATTTTGGATAATTTAAGATGGCGGATCTAAAATGGCGCCAAAACGAGCGAAGCCTCCGGTTAATCGAATAATGTCATCTAACAATTCTCATTTCGTATGTTCTCAAGGTCGCTGATGGGGAGTTTAGAGTCATATATGCTTCAATATCTTATAGTCCTTTAAATGATGCTTTAAAAGCACATATCCCCTTGACCTAACCTCCAAGAACCTAAGACACCATCTAACGTAAGCTTTAAAACTGAAAAGCCCAAATAACAAAACCTTCGAAATGTAATACCCCCGTAACATAAACTAATAAGCCCCATAGCCTAAACCTAAATTTCTTAGTCACAGAACCCCTCAATCTAACCTCAAAAATCCCTGTAACTCCATAACTTAAGAATTGCTAGATGATATTATTCGATTAACCGGAGGTTTCGCTCGTTTTGGCGCCATTTTGAATCCGCCATCTTGAATTATCCAAAAGGCCAGTTTAATTTCGTATCCATATGCTTATATGAACAGTTTAAGCTCAGAACGAATTTTTTATGTTGCGTCAATTTTTGGACTGAAGGATGGCCAAGTTGACGTGAAACGTCCCATATATGACGGCTACTAACAAAACCTGTAGTGTACTCCATTAATTGATATGGTAACAACTATCACAACATCTGATTGACTCTATCATATAAACATAGTAAATTCAATTAATTTATTGGTTACAACTATCATAACATCTGATTGTCTTTATCAGTTTCATATAATAAATTCAATTAGTTTGTTGATGCTTTCCATCATAATAACGGTATCTGTAATCATAGTTATGGTTAATTCAATAATATTTTGCATGATAACGCGCATTATTTATTTGTAGATACAATCATTATAAATAATGGTAAACATCAAGGTATGATTCTCTTAATCATTTCATCTAATCATAAATATAATGGTCACTTTTATGATTACCTCAATCATATTTTTTCTCTGAGTGCAGAAGCAATATGACCACGTTTTAAACATTTATAGCACTTTGAATTAATATGAAAACAATTCTTACGATCATGTTTCACTTCACAATCAGGACACGACTTATTAGCATATGAAACATTTTTCCTACCTTGAAATCCCATAGCATTAACCTGACTTACATCTTCCTTCATAAGTTGAAAAGTCTTGTTTGTCGACTCGAAAAGTTCTGCAATTTCTAGTACCTCATCGAGTATTGGATTTGTTTTCGATAATGCCGCTGTTCTAACTGGAGCATGTGGAGTATTAATCACAATCATGTCACGAATCATGAAATCAACGAATGATGCATTGCACGTGGCTACACTACAAGAAAATCCACAATTCCTTGCCACGCCCCGCAAATCAGCAACCCATTCCTTATACGTTTGATTAGGCTTCATCAAGGTACGGTTAAATTCGTATCTAGCACCTAGTATATGAATTTTCGACGAATAAAATTCAGTTAGCTTTACCGTTAGCTCCTTGTATGTTCTTTCTTTGATATCAGCCCCGCCGAACAGTTTTTGGACTTCCTCCAACATACCGTTAGAACACCATGACAAAAACACGCTCGTTTCTGATTTTCCTCTGTTACACTACACGCAAGAAAATGTTGATCCATTTGCAACAGGTAATTGCTCCATGTTTCAACATTCTTATTAAAAGACCGAAATTGCCACACATTTGATGCCGGCATTATTCTAGTCGCAAGAGTTGCCTCAATGTACGCCCGATTTTCCGCCATAATTTTTTCAAACGATTTCCGTTGTGTTTCCAAAATTGTCTCCAGTGCTTTTTCATCCATCGCGATAACACAACTTTACAAACAATATCGCAGTATAATTTTGGATTCAAATTTTCTCGTCGCCAATAATGTATTTTAATACACCAATGAAACTAGCAGAATAATAGCCCGATTCCCTTAGTCGTATCACTTGTTACGCCAAATAACAGCCAAGTTATCATATTCTTTTTATAAACTCTGTATGGCTGCTATGAAAAACATCATATTGCCTTGACTTTTTACGACAATAGTAATTTCAAGTGACTACTAGCAGAGCTATTCATCACTTGAAAATATATCATGACAAGGAAAGTCATTTGTAATGACTTCAATCGTAAAAAGTCAGTGCAATATGATGTTTTTCATAGCAGCCATACAGAGTTTATAAAAAGAATATGATAACTTGGCTGTTATTTGGCGTAACAAGTGATACGACTAAGGGAATCGGGCTGTAAGAACGTTTATTTCTCGTATATATTTTATTAATAACGTCCTGGCTGGACGACCACAAAGCTAACTAACATTTTTAACATTTTACAATCTGTCAATACAATTTATTTAAATAGCAATTTTAGGCTGAGTTCGGATGGTGTATAATTATTGCAGTTGCACGCAAATGAATTACGCAAATGTATAATAACATAGTGAATCACAACAACTATATAGGATTTTCTTAAGAAAGCCTGTATCTTAAGATTTTCCATATTTATCTCCAACGCCACTATGATTTTTTGGAAGGCCTGATCAATTGAACTATTGCCCACAAATTCAGAGCCACCAAAATCGAAAATCTGCAAATGTGCTCCAATTTCGATGATTGATATCTCTATCTCTATGTTAGGACCTGTAATTGTCATACAAACGACCATTTGGATCTATAGCCCACAAATTCAGAGCCGAAAATTTGAAAATTTGCAAATGTGCTCCGATATTGATTATTGATACCTCTATCAATTGGCGTTGAGACCTGTAATTGTCATACCAACGGCCATTTGGATCGGTCGGAATATTTCTACACGTTTCGTGGAAAATTCAATTTTTTTGAAAATCAACTGAACTATGTATAGGTAGTAAGGTGATTTTCAAAAATATCGTTATAATCAAGCAATCTAATTGGGCGTTGGTACAACAATTATACGTCCAGCAACCTATCTTTAGAGGTATCAAAATCCGTAATCGGAGCACAATTGCAGATTTTGAATTTTGATGGCTGGGAATCAGCTGATCTATAGTAAGGTGATTTTCAAAAAAATTGAAATAATCAAGCAATGTAATTAGCATTAGCTTTTCAAATGGTTAAGCATGCTCGTAGTCTTAGATTAGGCCTTCCAAAAAATCATAGTGGCGTTGGAGAGTAATATGGAAAATCTTAAGATACAGGCTTTCTTTATGGTATTATGACACTCGCTTTTTTGCGATTTTTTAAGCGCTGATAAAGTATCGCGTGAAAGAGAGAAATAATAAGTATAGAAAATTATCGAATGAATGAGTGTATACACAATATAGGAGTAGTATAGACAAATATAAAGCCAAAATCAATAGCCCATTTTAACAGCAGTTATTCTAGACACAATTCTAGCAAAAAAGAATCATGGCACAGTATTTTTCAGCGCTTGTTGTATACTTTTCACTGAAATATCAACAATTTACTAGTTTGTATTTTTTATTTTATCAGTAGGCCAATTTAAAAATGTCTAATTATTTGACTTTTGTAAATAAAACAATGTTGTCACTTTCTACCTCTCTATTTCTGTCCTAGTCACCCATTGCTTACTTTTATCGCAATTTTTTGAAGCCAATGTCATAACAAAAATCCTATATAGTAAATTCACAAATATTGCAATTACACATGGTCATGTGAAAGGCATTGGCATTAGCTTTTCAAATGGTTAAGCATGCGTATAGTACTAGTACAGATTTATCAAAAAATCATAGTGAGTTTTCAGATTCTTAAGATAAACTGTTTTATTCAAAATATAAGGTTATATGAAGATATACAATACATAATAAAAATTATTTCTCATATATTTTAGATAAATAAGGTAATTTGATACGCATCAAACATTTAATTACAATCATTTTTATTAAAAACTAAAGTTTTATCTAATTGGAATTAAGAAATGTTCGCCTAAATGTCATTAAATTTGATTATTCACTAATACATATATACTTATATTATTTTTGTTGGTTTAGTTCTAAGTTAGGATAAACTTCACACGTGTACTATAGCATGTGAAGTTTGTGCTTAATTAATCCTAATTTTTTTTTCTTTTTTTTTTAATTCCAATTGAAACTTTGTTTTTTTTTTTTTTTTGGCACAGCACTACTATTTCAGTATTTTATTTCAGTACTAATTAAAATCACTTCAATACATAATTCTAAATAATTATTAGTTTATAACTACAATGATACTATGTAGTTTAAAATTTAAAAAAATGCACACATCAAAATATACGTGTTTTCACTCATTTGCAAAAGAAACTTATAATCATCTTAAACCACTGATGATGGTATACTATTCGGAATGGTACGGTACCAATGTTATTTCAACATGCTCTCTCGCAAAGAATTCGTTTTTGCCTTATTTTAAATAAAAGATTATTACCTACCGAAAGAAATGATTTTGTTGATTTTTATGCCAGATCATCTCGTATACCAGAAGCCACAATTAAAACAAAAATAAAAATATAACGAAATGTAATTATCGTTCAAAAAAATATCATTCCAATTTCTAATTGTAATTAAAATTACTTTTCCGCCTCTCAAATTTTTTCTTGTATTTTATTTCCGATTATCATATTGCAAAATTTTCATGTTTTTATACAAAATAAATAAGCTTTCCACATTTTTTTTTTGTTTTGTTGTATTTTGCTTTTTATTGTAAGAAGGAATATAACAAAAGTAAAAACAGACTTCTAAAAATATACCAACTTTTAATTTAATTTAAATTTGATAAAAAATAAGAAAAATGTACTTTTAATTAAATTAATGAGAGAACCAAAACCTTTTTGAAAAATTTCAACAATATTTTTTGAGTTTTTACGTTACACATACTATATATAGACACAAAGACATACAATCTCATCCATTTCCAATTCCAATTTCCATTATTATCATTATTATTTGTCATTTTATTTTGTATAATTTAATTAAAAGATTCGAAGAAAATGAAATTATCTTGAGAGCACACACACACTTACAAAATGAGACAAATAGCAACACTACTCAGTACATGGTAGTCACGTTGTTGTCTTCCAAGTCTTATTTATACCGTGTATACTAGCAGCTAAAATGAAAATAACAATTTGCGTTCCGCTCTAAGTACGTTACCATAACACGATGGTGATTGCAAAGAAATTTCAGATGGAATTCTATAGTGTTTTCTATTTTGAGAGGGTAAGTGTTGATGAAAATCCTCGTATGGGAGGGAGGAATTTGTTGTTTATATAAATAATGAGGATTTTAAAATTTCCTCCAAATTAAATATCCTGGAATAAAATTTTTTGTTCAGCTTTTGTTGTGTGCAGCAAAAACAAAACAAAAACAAAAAAAAAAACGGATTAATTTTGTACGTTGTATATTGAAAAATATTTTACTGTGTATGCAAACCGCACAAGTTTTTCATCTAATCCTGTAGATAAAGGATATAATGTTTTGTTTTATTTTGCAACCGGAAAACTAAAATATTTTTTCTCTCGTTTTAATAATACATATATAAAACAATAAGACTGGATTACAATTTTATTTATCCATTTTTCTGTATGTTTATATTTGTTAATATTTTAATTTAAACAGAAATGCGGTTCACAAATCATAACCCCCCAGTTAACAATATTTCTTGTGTACTCTGTGTTTATATAATATACAAGAATTAAGAATTGTTTCGTTTCGTCTTAAACTATTTTGTGGACCAAAATCCGCAAAAAATTTTTGGTTAAATATTAACTAGTCTGCAATGCTGTAAGCATGCTAGTTTGCTGCATATAATAAATGCTGTGTGGAAAATAAAGTTTCCCCGAATAGGAATTGCAAAAACGGATTTACTTTTCGTACATATATGCAGTTTGAACTGTTTTGTTTGTTGTGGATATAACTGTTTTTAAGATTTTCGTTTACGGATAATAATAACAATTCGTACAAGACTTTTATTTTTTTTTATTCAAATATAGTACGTATTATGTATTTTATTTATGTAAGTTTGATTTTAACTAAATACGGAGAACGAAGCAAATAAAAGAAGAATGGAATTCTAAGAAATTATGTTAAGAACATTCTATATTTTTTGCAAAAATAAATATTATGACTGTTTTGTAAAAGCAACATAATACTTGGAATACAATTTATTATTTTGATACGGATTTGATTACTCTTTGTTATGGAATATGTTGTTGTCTGCTGGAATTGAAAGCAAACACGAATTATATGATTTATTGACATTGGAGCGCATTAGTAGGACCGGTGGCGGTGATGTATTGAATTGTTTCGTAAAAATACATGCGTAGTATAAATATCATACAAAAAAACAATTTTCTCGGTCAAGTTCCAGTCCAGATGTCTCGTCTATCGCATTCGCATTCAAAATTTTGATAGAAATAATTTTGACGAATTATCTCACTTTTTAAAAATTTAGCGTAAAGAGACACTCCAACTGTCATAGTGTCTTAAAAGAATTTTAACTGTACGGACTAAACAAAACACATCGAAAATAATAGGCATCAATTCTATGTATCATTTTGGTTTTCTGGTATAGCGAAAATAAAAATTCAGGAGCTAAGCTGCATTTATTTACTTAGTGCATCTGATAATAATTAGTCGAGTCTGGGTGAAAGTCGTGTAAGATTTTATGAAAAATATTGAATACTTCTTAGGAACTTCTAGTTTCAGTGGTTCAGAATTTAATCCAATTCAGAGTAGGACAAATTATATTTGTTTAGGGAATAAATTTACTTTAAGCTTTGCGGTTCAAAATATATTTAAATTCAAAAATAGATGAAGCACAGTTTTTAACCCACCCTGTAAATATTTAGCTAATATTTTATGTTTTTTAAACAGATAATTTTTTCATAATTAATCATTTCATTTAGAATAATTCAATTATATTTTAATTCGATTTAATCACTTAATTCTAAGCGTTGCACGTATCAAATGAAATAGTATTCTAACTTTTACTGTAGTTGAAAAAGAATACGGTCTAGATATTATGAATAAATAAAAGAAGTGACATTTAATTTGCTTTTGGAACGTCCGGAATGAATAAACGAAAATACTAGTGTGTGCATTGCCGTTACTCTCATCAGTTTACAGCGAAAGAGATCGGACTCTTCCTCGACTAATATCACGTAAGGCTTCATTAACACATAAGGCTAACCAAGATTTAAATTTCACTTTCTGCATATTTCTCGGACCACCATGTGTGCTGATTTTCCTTATCTTCAGCAGCTGCTATAACTGTGTCAATTGTGAATAAGCAAAACTGCTCCGAAAAGAGAAATGCTCGCAACAATATTTGTGCTACATTATCAAATAAATAATAACAGCATGGAAGGAACGATAAGAGGGGATAATAAGGGTTTAGAATTTCAATCTTCAAAAATTCTATTCTTGATATTCAGTTTGCACTTCTGTAGACAGGTTAGCACAAGTTCCGCCAAACTGCGCGAGCCCACATATCATTTATGAATATGTGAAAGTTCCGAAAAATGAAAATAAGAAAAAGTGTAAGGGATAGGACCGATCTCTGAGAAACACCAACATTTAATGTATGAGGAAAGAAAGTCGCGCCATCCACCTTACCAGCTGGATGATATGGCAAAAAAAAGTATCTAAGAAACCAATCTACTAGGAAGTACAATTGCTCTCAACTTTTACTTTATGGTAAGCTCTTGTGACTTGCTGATGGCGAGGTTAGTTAAATCACCGATTGATTCACGTCGATTCCGTATTGGCAGTTCAAACTGTTGGAGTTCTTCCAGCTATTTCATCAGAAATACATAAATTGATTATTGTGTGTAGGCACCTTGGGAAGGACAGAGGCAATACTTAAATGTCGAGTGAGAATTCGAAGCGGCTCTTCTATCTTTTCTCTAGAATGAACATAAGCTATAGTTTAATCAAAGATTTGTAGTAGTTTTTTTTGGATTAATTACATCAAGCTCAGGGCAGTTTTAGAAAATGTGAGCTCCTTGGGCTAATAAAAAATTGGTTCTCTTCATGATTAGTTTTTTCCAAGAAATCGGATTCTATGGATAGTACATTAAAATTATTACGATTTACTTTGTCCTAAAGATGACGACCTCAAGTAGTTCTCTTAAGAGTGAAAAATGAAATGCCACCACTGCAATTTATGAACGTAATACTTTGCAACAACAATTAACATTTCGCAAGCTAGCTTAACATTTAACAAGTGTTTTAAAAAAATTAATGTGTGTATTAAGTGTGTTTCGCCAAGTGCCTACGGCAGAAAGTGTAAAAAGTAGGAATTATTTATTTTTAATTTCTATTAGAAATTTGAAGGAAAAAGGTTAATCAATCAATTTTTCGCCCTATACTGCCAAAAATATTTTGATGTAGAAATGTCAACGTAAATCGAGCTTCGATGTTTATTCACGAAATGTGTACTGCCCTCAAGGTAATACAAATTTTATTTGTTTTTACGTTACGTAAAACTGTGTTTCTGTACGGAATAATTCATAGATGAATTTTAAGGGTCAGTGACAGGTAATCGTATTCAAAAGATTATTTACGAATTAATATATTTTGGAAATTTTTCGATATTTAGATTTTTTTAGAATAAAATATTTTAGAGCAAAGGTTGGACATTTTTGAATATTGCTTTGAGTTGCTTGACTTTGGCTTACTACATGTTAAAATTTATCTAAACAGGATGAAATTTTCCAGAACTTTCAAGACGTATCGAGATTACCAAATTATTTGAGTCTTATCGAGATTTTTGGGAGTGAGGGTTTCAGTTGGATATGCTGATTGGCTTCTCCAGTTTTCAATATATTCCAGATCGTTGATGTCATATTTCACTAAAATAATTTTAGAACCCATTTCCAAAGCACGTGTCGAATTTCATCATAGTCTGCTAAGAAATAGGCAAGTTTCATCATACTAGGCCATATTCCAGAATTTCGTCCAAAAAAACATTTTAGAATTCAATTTCCAACACTCATGTCAAATTTCATAATAATCGGTTGCAAAATATGCAAGTTACATCATACTTGGCCGTATTACAGAATTTTATCCAAAAATCATCATTAGAATCCCATTTTAAACGCACACGTCGAATTTTATCATAATCTGTTAAGAAAGAGGCAAGTTCCATCATACTTATGCCATATCCCAGAACTTCATCCAAAAACATGTTAGAATCCCATTTCTAACACACGTGTCAAATTCCATGACAATCGATTGAGAAATAGGCAAGTTACATCCTACTTGGCCATATTCCAGAACTTCATTTAAAAATAATTTGAGAATCCCATTTCAATTGGAAATACTGAATTTCATCAAAATCGGATAAAATATAGAATCTCAATAAAATTTTAATAAAAAAAATCACAAATCTTCAGTTTAACTGGTCACTAAACCCTAATCCAACCCCAACTCAGCCCTAATTCATCCCGAAAACGGAATTCAACTCAACCCTCGACTGAACCGCAAGCACTATATGCCAAACTCAATCCTCAAACCAGCATATATAAAAAATAGGTTAACTGCTTACTACATCCTAATCCAGCCCCAGCTCAACTCAAACTCACCCCAGACTCAACTTCAACTCAACCCGCAAATAGACCCCTAACTTAACCTTCAAATCAACTCCAAATTCAATGCCCAATTCAATAATCAAACCAACATATGTATATAAAAAAATCGTAAATATTATAGTATATATATAACCAGGTGTTTTGGGTCAATTGTATGGCAAGTACTCCATCCTCCTGACGTACAGTCCCCAAAAGCTTTTCAAATCTTCGCCTTGACTATAGAAACAGATTGGCGAGAAAAAATTCTTCATCGGATGGGTACAGAGACATCCAGACGTCCAGAGACACGGACGGATTTTTTTTTTTGCTTTTTCAGATTCAGAGGCTTTCAAAACGTCGAGAAAGTGGTTTTTAGAACGAGGTAATAATGTTTAAAGGGCAATATATGTTAATTCAAAATTAAGCAAATCTCGGAATTCAATAACCGCATCTCTGAAAGATCGTGTAACTCAGTCATATGCTTAATTCAACTCCAAGCTGACCTGGGGGCATAACGAAAATTTTAAATAATCTCGAAAATCTCAAATAAGATTAAAAATTAATTTTACCAAGCAAATTTTATATCATGTCCTATTGAAATTGAAAGAAAAAACCGAAATATGAATCAAAAAATCCTGAACTCTTCTTAGTAGAACTTGAGCGCATTTTTTTTAGCTAAATTAGCTGTTTACGCCAATGGAGCTTTAATGATCCGTAAATAAAAAATGAACACTAACGATAAAAATTGGTTAGCGACTACATACTACTACATAAATTGTTTCTTTCTTATGAAAATTGCTTGGTAGCTAAACTATTTGCCACTACTCTGTAAAATCTCGAGTAAGTTTAAAAACATCGATTTACCTGTAATTCGGTAACACAAGATGCAAAATGCAGCTATGCAACTCCTTAAAAAAAAAAATACGATTAGGCGGGTTGTCGAAAGTACCCAATTCGATTTTACCTGCATGCAGACTTAAATCAGTTACTGACTTATAAGTACATTATACAATTATAACAAAATCGTCACTTGAATAATGAATTATTGTATATGCAAAATTATAGTTTTGAGATATTTGTGTTTAAAGTTTCTCTCCCTTACAATTTTCACAAAAAACGCATTAATTCAAAAACGGATAAAGCTTATTAAATGAAATTTTGCCATCGACTTCTACACTATGATGACGAAATGTCTGTAAAATATTGACTCAGAATGTGCCTGTCATATCGAAAAGGGACCATGTACCTGTACAATATTTCAATTCGTTATTGGGTAGAACAATGTCGTATACTTTGTTTCATTTGTATGGTGTACAATATTTCATTTCTGAGGTATACAACGTTCCGATGCATAACAAATAATTGTAACCCTGTAGTACAAGTTTTTATTTTTTTTCCATTGTGTATAAAAACAATAAAATTTTGATTTATAAACTACATACAATTTTTCACAGTTCTACCGCTTCAGAAAAATTTTCAAAAATGATTGCAATGAGCGGCATACAATTATTTAATTTTTACAAAACAATCTTAACATAATTAAGAAATACCTTAATATGTGTGTACGATATTTCATGATTTAGGAATTACCACTTTCAGTATACAAGGAAATTTTAGTATCAAATTTAACACCCAGAATTGCTTGATAACTCCACGCAAAATTTTTTGTACATAGATTAAGGAATGGTGATTCTTAATCAACAATAAACCATAACTCTTGTATGCAACACTTACAAGAATTAATTATTCAATTGACGAAATTATAAAACCTAAAAAATTGATTAAAACTACGATTCCGAACATTTAGTTTTGTGCTGAAGATTCCCTAAGTGATAGTTCCATTTGTGCAAACTTTGAATTGTTACCGAAAGCTTAGATCAGATCTCCAAATCAAACAAATCATATGTAATTACCCGGACACTCACTATCGTGATATAACCGAGATTCTTGATAGTGATAAAGCGACAGTTCCTTGGAGGCAGTTCCTCATTTTCCTTATTGAAGAAGACGCCAGCCTATGTAGAAATATAATTGATCAAAAAATGAGACTCAAAGTTAGATTCGCTAAATGCGCGCATAAGTGTACATTTCACACTCCGTGTGGATGCGGCTTCAACAATCATTCGATTATATTGGGTGCGTTTTCTGAGATTTTTCAAACTTTAAACTAGTAAAGAGCTAAAGTAGAGCAAAAGGAACAGACTGTATGTTATTACATCCAACATTTAAGATATTTTGAAAAAAAAGTGTTGAATAAAAATTTATGGTGTCCAATTTTCCAAGTTTCTAAAGGTGGCAAGTCCATATTTGTGGACAGTAGTCAATACAATAGTGGGAATATAAGGCATCAATCTCTTCAGCAAAGATATTGCTTCAGCTGAGATTTCTAAAAATGTTTTATTAAAAGTTGTAAAGTAAAATTTATAATTAATGAAAAAATGACATTTAGGGGAACTAAGTTGCTCAGGTTTCATTAAAATATGAGGTATTTAATAATGAAAATTCACGTAAAAATAAAATAAAAAAAATAATAAGGCAATTTATTCAATCTTAGCATGATTAAGATGCTTGCTTTGATACACTACCCGAAAACACGCAGACCGAACTAAAAAACCATTTGAATGAAAATTTTTCTATTCGCCGGAAACAATTTATTGTTACTTTCTTTTACGTAAGTAAAATAACCCTTGTGTGTATACCCGAAAATTTTTACGCTAGTACACACCCGACCCACCCGGGTAGCCAAGTGTATTTTTTCGAGGTTTTCAACCGATTTTTTGTCGGTTCTACTATGTTGTTGCATTTATGTTATAAATTTAGTATTTTAGTGAATAAAAACGAGAAAAATATATGTGTATGTATATAGGGAATTCCCCATAATGAAAGTGGAAAACGAGAAATGAAAAAACACAAATGAGGAGAAAATTATTAATATACTGTTCGTCATACCACAGAATACCCAGAAGCGACATAACACGGTTTTTATATGGAGAAAAGTGGAGTCATTTTTTTGACCTTGGTTGATAGAAGGTAAGATTTTTGGTGTAAAATTATCGTTCAGTGGCTGAAAATTCAAAATTAACATGTAAAATATAAGGTAAGAGCAAAAATTTCTTGGTACACGTAATGTCGGTTCTGGTTGTTTATTATTCTGTGGTCATACTAACAGGTTGTGGTTGTTCTAATATATAAAACATTCGTAAAAAACAGTGGTCGCAAATACGTGGCACGCGTGCCAAACTTTGCACATTTAAAAATTGGCCTGGCACGTCAAAAAATTTTAGAGTAGGTACTCAACAATCGTAGTAATTTTTCCAAAAAAGAGAGAAAACTTTTAGAATTTTGATAAAGCTTAACTATTGAAATGCTGGAGAACGAGGAAAACATGAAATCAATTTGGTCATACAACCACCTTTGAAATGAATGTCAAGTATTTTCGACAAATATGGAAGGTTCGAAAGTAAATTACTAGATAGGTGATAACATATTTGCAACATTTGAAACTATTTTTGTTAGGTACCGATATGTTTCAAATGGGTGAGTTTAGCGATGTTTTATTCGTAAGCTTGTAATTTTAGTTCAGGGTTTATTTAGTACTACAAATTACGAGAATTAAAAAGCACTTTTGCGATAGTATTATTGAATGAAAAAAGTTTTAGTTCGAATTTAAATATCAATTAATTAAAAAGGCATTGAACCAAAAGTTTTAATCAAAATTCCAGAGAAATACGATTAGCAGAAAGGTTAACTTTCACGCGTAAAGATTTGAAACTGAAAATTCGTAAGAAGATCTAAAATTCTGAATCGTTTTTCTTCATCTACTTAAACCTACTTGACTATTTAGTTGACGATGCCAGATCATCGCGTAACAGAATTTTAACACACCATTTCTTAATACATAGTTGAAATAGATAGATCAAAAATATTTGCTCCAAATATCGTTGTGGGTTCGTATTTTTATAGGTGAACATGTTGAAAAGAATTAGGAATAGAACGGCCTAAGGCAATTGTTTTTGGTTAAGACTTTGAGCCCGATTTTTGGGATAATTAAATGCATCTTAAAATAAAACTTTGGTGATCCTTAATATTATATTTAAATATCATATTTTGATTTGGCACGCAGAAAATCAGTCATTTAAAAAAATAATTGTATTGGCACGGTAATAACCAACTATTTGCAAATACTGGTATAAAATAATATATTTTTGAATTTTTATACAGTGGCGGATCGCAATAGGGATATACAATTTAAAATAATTTAAAATAAAACTAAGTCTTTTCCTTATATTTTGTTCTGGCTACCCGGGTGGCCGGGTGTGCGTTAGAAGGGTAAAGAAAATTATTCACACATAACTCCATCAAAAAATAATTGTTATCCAATTTCTATACAAAAATCGAAAACTAATAGTCAATTCTTGGATGTCAAGAAGCTAGAAACGTCTAACTTCAAAATTGCAGTCCCCACAAATATTTAAAGTTGAAATGGCTACCCGGGTAGCCGGGTGCGTACACAAGGGATAAAGTATGTATAGTATTCATGAAAATTTTGGACCTTCAGATTATTGAAAATTTATTTGTTTTGAGGTCCCCTGAGTCCGAAAAAGTCGGTATCGAAATGATGTGTCTGCCAGTCTGTGTCCTCTCTACAGCCCAGATGGTTTAACCAATTGAACTGAAATTTCAGATTTAAGGTTTTTTGATAAATTGGAAGGACCCAGTGAATTTTACTCCAAATCGGTCAACCAGAAGTGGTCCAGGTAATTTATTTTGCAAACATCTTAAAAAGTATTAGGTTTACAAAAAACTGCTCAATATAAAATGTTTCCAAACAATAATAAAAAATAAAAAAATTAAAAAATTATAAAACAAAAACATGAAAAAAGTCAAAAAAAATCTTAAGTTTGCAAGGAATTTGCATAATAAGTTGCTCAAAATTCGCTGTTCGTAAAAGAAAGTCGTGTGTTGGCCACACTTCAATTTTTTAATTTGAGATTCGATATTTAAAGGCAGTTATGAACGATTGACTAGTAAGGTAGATGAATGAGCTGTTATAATTTGACTCCATCGAGTCTATCACCAATCGTATTTTATATTTTCGGATAAACAATCGACCTATTGAACCCTTATACAGTTTCATAATGCAAGAAATTTTAACCATTAAATACGAAAATTCACTATAAAATGTAAAACGTTATCAAAAGTACCAAGAAATTATTGCAACTTTCTAATTGTTAGTTGCAATTTTGAATTTAGGTAAAAACAATATGACATTCGACATTCGTTTGCAATAACAAGTCACAAGGGCCGACAAGTTGATAAAATATGATTCCAAAATTATTTTGGATGCAAAACAATATTTAAAAATATCTATAAATGCACAATTTGTAAAAAAATCAAATCATTGCACTTTACAACTGAAAATGTAAATTAGCAAACACATCTAAAGGTAATAATATAGCCTAAGAGTTTTGAAACCTACAATAAAAATCTGTTATATAGTTAAATGGGTGTTATACAGCTAAAGTTACTTAGTGCTAAAAACCATTCCCCCAAAATACTCAAATTGTTTTATTATTATTTAGTTTCCTCGAGAAAAATGTAAATTAATCTCTAAGTGAAATGCAATAAACGAGTACATTTTATTTTGAATAGTATATAACATTAACAATTGGACTTTCTGTATGTACTACAAATACAATTTATATATTTTTTCATGATGTACCAATATTTTTTTCTATCACATGATATACGCCCCAAAGCTAAATACCAAAAGCTTTTAATTTTATATTTTTTTGCTATTGTTGTGCTTTGAAGAACTTATTGTGCCTTTCTCGAGAGGGAATGTATGGTGAAGAATATTTATTTACGGCTATATATATCCGAAATGAAATGAACGAATGAATGAATGAATAATTGAAAATCTAGAACAATAAAAAAATAATAACAAACAATACATATATTGTGATAATGATGCCTACGGGTCAGTAATATATGTCGAGTTTAGTGTGTATAAGTTTTGAATAGCGTGGAGCCAGACACAAACCATATAACCATAATATACCAAACAATTGTATTGTTTCATTATTTTTTGTCGTCATAGAAAATTACAATATATTGTTTCACTATATAAGTGTATTTTGTTGTTATTACCAAAAACCAAAGCATGAACAATTGGTTATAATTTTAGACCAAAATCTAAATATAATACAGCTCGAGCTTTCCTTTAATTAATACACAATATAATTATTTATTAATTAATCGTAAGTACCCAGAATAGGTTCGAACGTATCGACAGGCTACTTATATAATCTACCAAAAAATTGTTTAAATAAATAATCTCTAAACAAGAGTTATTGTAATCGTGTATATATTTACGTAATCACCCTAATACACAAATTGTAATTAAAATATTCCAATTCATTTTATTTTTTGCTTGGATTAGTTTATAAATAATAAAATAATACCTTAGGATATTTAATTCAATTAAATTATAATTCGTATTATTTTATTCGTTTTTTGATTTAGAGACTAACAGTAAATAATAGAGAAGATGTTTAATATTCAAAATCAATACAAGTGGAAAAAGTAAATAGCTTGTATTTGCTTTTGTACCTAAATATATAATCTCCCCCAACTTCAAAGTGAATTTTCTTATATTTTAGGATTAATCTATTATTGTTGTTGTTGTTTTCTTTACAACACAATTTAAAATATCTTTTTAAGGAGTAGAGATGAGCGAGCTTAATTAAGTTTTAGGTTCATTGGAAAAATATTTGTAAATTTATTTATAGAATTATGCTAAAAATATTTTTAAATTTTAAATATGTTTCCTGAAAGTAATGCTCGGGCAATTAATTGATTGATTGATTTTGAATGTACGACCAAGCATTTAGCAAGATCTCCCGGTAAATCTAAAAGGTCCACCCGGTTATAAACACCTTAGCGGTCAATTGCTAGTAGTTAGTTACATTTTTTTCTAATAATTACTTTACTACATTTTTTGTAAAAACTGCTTTCCATCCTTGGTATCCTAAAGTCAATATTAATTAGTTATCTATTACCCCTTATATATTTTCGACCACCTTACTTCCTTCGGCCGTTTTTAATAGATTGCTTTATTTTTAAGTAACTAATCATACTCTCAACCAATTAAGTTTAAATTTAAGTTTAATTTAATTTCTATAAACCTGTTACGAATTATTTTTTACGTGCTACAAACAACCTTAATGTTAATATTAGTGTTTGTTTCACTTGGCTCCTTTAGCTTATAGAACCCGGCGCCGGACCTTTGTTGTTGCAATATGATTAAGCGCTGTCTAAAACTAATTATTACTTAACTATCTAAGATTAATTTTTTAGTAACAACAGCATTCTGAAATAACATTTATTAGTTTGCTGGGTCCGATTTCTGGTCACTTATAAAAATCGTAGCACTTAAGAGTTATAAAACAAGTAGTTAAAAAATTGTCTGTTAATCAAATTGATTTTTCGGCTTTATTATAGACAATATATTAGTAGTTATGACATTCACAGTATTTTCGATTTGGCAAATCAGAAAGACACAGAGGCCAATCACTCATAATATATCTACTGGCAAAAAGTAGATATATCATTACCTCCCCCCTCGATACAAATGAATCGACTCTCCAAAATGAGAACCCTTCTTGAGTTCTCTATATGATAGTTTGGTTTCGTTCTGAAAAGAGATTTCTCCTCGGTTTTTTTTATTTTAGTGAATATAATTCGCTACACTCAGAGAAAAATCGGGGTAATATTTACCAAAAATCGGGGTCAATTGAACCAAAATCTTGTTTATTTACGATCAACCAAATTGCTTGGTTAAAAAAATAACCAAAATCTTGGTAAAAAAAAAAATGACTTTTAGATGACCAAGTCTTGGTTATTTAATTTTTTGCTTGGTGAATATAACCAATAAAATATTGTTAGTTTTTTGGATAGAATTACAAAATGTTTGGTATAAATAACCAAACAATTTTAAGTTGAGTTAAACAAGCGGGAAAACTAATTTTACAAATTCCTTGTAAATTTAACCAAATATTTAGTTACTACGCGAGAAATTTTTAGTTTGAACCACCAACTGGTTGTTTATATTTACAAAAAGTAAGGTTTATTCAACCAAAGATTCGTAAAATTCAACATAGATTATAACATATTTAGGTAAATTACACCAAGAATTTTGTTGAAATATACCAAAATCTTGGTATATTCACAAAGCATTGTGGGTATGTGAGACTATGTTTGGTAAAATTAAACAAATATTTTAGTTAGCTAAAACGAAATGTTTGGTACATTTAAACAATAATTTAGGTCAATATAACTAAAATATTGTTTAAAAGGTACCACGAACTTGGTTAAATATATATATATATATATATATATATATATATATATATATATATATATATATATATATATATATATATATATATATATATATATATACATATATGATAAAATAATAGAACAGCCAACAAATTAATCCAGTTATGTATTTGAATATTTCATCAAAAAATTTATTTCAATTTCCAATTTATACAATGATTGCATATAATAATAAATTCGATTTATTTTATATAATTGTTTATTTAATATTAATTGTAATATCCACAAAATTAAATATACCTAGTAACTTAATACGTAAATATAAATTATTTCTTGGTTTTGTAGAAATGTGTTAATAAAAAATTCAACTTTTCGATAGACTTTTAGACGATTTAATATTTCAACTTTGAAAATTAACTAACTATATAAAATAAAAATTAATCAGAATTTTATAAATAATAAAATTAATTAAAAAAGAAAAAATAGTCTATAATTCAGCCAGCAATACATAAAAATATATGTTTAAAGATGTATGTTCTTTTAATACTGTTTCCAATATTAAAAGTATTTGACACGTCATAACTTGGTAAAATGCCCAAACGAAAAAAAGTTAAGACCTCCTTCTTAGCTAGATATTTCATCAAATTTTCAATCTAGAAATTTTAAATGCGTGTAATTTGTACTTATAATTAGGGTACGCAATGATTTTCTTCGGTGGAGAAAAAATAGTACGTGCGTTATTTGGATTAAAAGTGGCTTTGTTTTTGACTCACATTCTTTGCACTTGATCGGCTACGCTGCGCTTTGCCCCGCATGCAAATATAAAGTGCTTTTCATACCGGCTGCGTTGACTTTGGACTTTAAAAATGTAAAGTCGTTTTGTAACTTTAAAGTTTTGTAATTTTGTATTATTTTATTTGATTAACAGTGTCACTTTTTATAGAAATGTTTTCAAACTGTTATAAAATAAATTATTTTTAAGTGATAATTATTAAAAATAAAACGTAAATTTTTTAAAGTCCAAAGTCAACACAGCCGGTATGAAAAGCACTTAATTGCTACTATTTTTCAGTTTTGTTACAAAAATACGACTTTTCAAAATCTAGGTTGTGAAACGGCATATTTTTCATAACTAGTTAGGAAATGGGGAATATTTCATAGCTAGCTAGTGAGGAAATATTCATTTCAATACCAGTTTGTGCCTACTTGATTTCCAAAATATATTAAAATTCATTTGGAATTTAACCATCCAAAGACTTTCTCAAAATTCAATAATTTACTGTTTATAATAAAACTAGCTGTACGGGGGCGCTTCGCTTCACTCGTTTCGCAACTGTCCCACTTGATACACAAAATGAGGAATTTCCTAACTGTGCCCTGATTCTCTAAAGACAATGTGTAAATGTGAAAACTTGTTAAAAGCAAAGCTTTCTTTTATGAGTTGCAATTTTTCGATATTATTTTAATGGTAATCCTCTCGAAAAATTTCAAACTCATAAAAGTAAGCTTTGCCTTTTACAAGTTTTCACGTTTACACATCGCACATGACTTAGAAAAGTGACACAACTGAAAAATTGAGTTTTTGAGATAATTCGTCAGACAGATCCGCAATGATCGATTTCATAACCTGACATAGCGGCGTTTTCATATTTATTTTACAAAGCGAGCGACGGCTTGATTTTCTGATCTCCTTTTTTTGACGCCCATGGGCAATATCCTATGATCGTAGGTAAAATCGAAATTAGAATTTTTTCTTTTGCTCTCCTGAAAAATTTGAAATTTTGAGTTGTGCCACTATTCTTTGTTACGTGCGACCTTATTTTTTAGGGAATCAACACCCAGGATGCTTAAATACGTTAACATGTATATATTTTTATTTTCCTGCCTCTCTCTATTTTTTTAAGGGGCCTAATTTTTTCTTCTGCGCCCGGAGCCCCAACCGACCTTAATCCGCCACTGATCAAAGCTAATTAATTTTATTTTATTGAGCCAATAATTTAAATTAAAACAAAATTTTTTAAATATGTATTGGTTTTGGGCTCTTTTATTTTAAAAAACTTAATTACAGCTGTAGCTTTCGATTCCTATTCGGAATCATTCTCAAAAGCGTTTTGAAAAACTTTTATCAAAATTGTTTCTTTAAACAAATTTGAATTTTGCAAAACTACCTTACTAAACTCATTTAACATAGAAACGCGTAGCCTAGACAATTTATTTGAAAATAAATTTGTACTCTAAGGCCCGAATTTATAGTCGTTGCTACAACTATAACTACTGTTATAGTAACAGGTGATAACAGGTTTCGTATTTATAGACCTCACTATAAGATTTGTTTGTAATGTAACAATGATTATATAGTGATCAAAATCCATCACTATAAACATTGCTACAAAATATCCAAAACAAGAAAGTAAATTCGAAATTCGTATCGAATTTTAAACATGATTTTGAAATGATTTTCGAAAATTGTTGCTATAACAATAGCAATAGTTACGACTATAAATCCTGGCCTTATACTTTTCATGTAAAAAGGTAAAAAAAATAAATTGTATGAGATAAAAAACTTAGATATTTAAAGAAATCATACGAATTACCAATATACGCAAAATCTTCTACAATGTTTATAGAAAATGTATATACTTGCTTTAATGTTTATCAATTTTAAAATCGTTTTTTTTTTGTTAAATTTGTTTACTTTTCGAGAATTTTAACGTTATCTAAACTGATTAAATGATTTGTATCTTTTAAATGCTGTGAAAGTGCACTAATGTTTGAATTTATATTTGGATTTGTGCCTCGTTTGTATTGGTAAATCCATTTTTCTAAAAACTGCCTTGTCTGCCCTGTGTATGTTGCGTTGCAACTGCAACATACTTGGTAAACAATATTTGGTTGTTTTTTAACGGTATTACATATTTCATTTTTGAAAAAAAAATTGTCATTTAAATTTGTGGTTGCACGTCCTACAATTTTAAAATTATAATTCTTAAAAAGGTGTTTTATTTTTTCATAACGATTTTTAATATACAGAATGGCCAAATAACGTGTGGTTTCAGTTTGGACTTGAAAATCAGGATTTGAGTGAAAATTTCTTTGTTTCCAAAATATCGTCATGTGAATTCCCTCTTGACCTATACGCCATTTGTAAAATTTTTTAGAAATCGAATTTTAAACTTTTAGCAAAAATACGGTTACCTTCTCAAAATAATTTTAAATTGTTCTTTATTTTTAAAAAAAGCCTTGTCATTACTTTCCATGTTCCAGTGATAAAAATTCCACTAGCCCTAAAACTGAAGTAAGGAAAATTCCCATAGTTATGATAAACTTATTTTTTTTTTTTCAGTTGCAATGGAAAATTTATTCACAAATTCAATTGTGTAAAATAAAAATTACTAATTAAAATTTTATGTTTTATATACATGAATAATTCACTTTAACCAATAATAATTAATTCTATCAATATTTAAATAATTTGATTTCCGCGAAATTTAAATTAGTTAGGTCGTTGGTACAGTGTTTGTAAAATTATTCTGTAAAATTCCTAATCCTCTTGTGGCATGTTTGGCCCATGGACACGATCAATTATCTCTTTCGAAAGTACTCCAGGTGAGCTCAGCTGACTTGGTTTGGGTAATTTGTTTACAGTGGAAATGCATATTATATTATTTATACAGTAGCATTCAAAAATTTAATTAAAAAGCCAACAAACACTAATTTTGTCATCGATAAAGCAATCAAACGATTTTGTTAAAAATTTATAGATACACGGTAATGCATTATTGGCATCGCAATCTTAAATTCAGTTTATTTAAATTAAGTTTATTCTCAATTTAATTAAAAATTAACAAAAAATTGCGAAATTCAATTGGGGCTAAAAGGATTCCTTTCCGAAATTTATTTACGAAAACATAAAAAAAATGTAGACACAAAAAAAAATATTGTTAATTTGTATCAAGTCCGTTTCTTTGGATATAAAACACTAAAGAACTGATAAAAAATACATAAATGGCATATAATGGAGTCCTACTTGGAAGAATTTAACACATAGGACCAAATAGAATTAACACACCCAATAAACAAGGTTTTGGGCGTATAGGGCTATAGGAAAAAAATATTTTGAAAACTGTAAGAGATACGCCAATTTTGATCAAAAATTCTGAGAGAGCATGGTCAAAAACCCCAGAAGCAATGGTTAACTCATTTTTGAAAAAAATAGTCTATAGGACCAGAGGGAACTCACATGACGATATGTTGTTAATTAATTTTTCCGTATATTGCTTTTCAACTAATGTATTTTTTAGAATTTTTAAATTTTTATGGTGGAATTTAGTATCGGAAAGCTTTAGAATTTTTTGGAGCAAAATTTGAATAGTGTTAATTTTGTAATTGGTGCGGGAAGCCAAGAATGAAAATTTAGATATCTACCAGACCAAGTAGTTTTATGGTACCCAATCACAAGAAATTTTGCCCATTAATTTAGAATTAAAAGAATGCCCAAAAAAGAAAATTTGTTCTTTACTTCTTTTTCTAAAGAGAATTTTATTCTGTTGTTTATTGAGCTTAAAGCTTGTAGGAAATATTCAATCTTATCTATTGGTACGGCTGTGATTATATCTGTAGTAAAATAATGGTTGAAAATCTAAAGAGCTTAAAACTGAATTTTCTAGATTTTCCATTAGTAAATGTGCAATATTGAGACACCTATAGAGCTCACCTATAGAGCTAAAAATTTGTTTGTAAATTTATTTATCGAAAGAAAACTCTGAAACGATATTCAAAGCAGTAAAAAATTATATTTTTGTTAATTTTGATTTAGAATTTCTTTTTGTATTTCTCCAATGTTGACTAATAATATTTCTTTACAATTTGGTTATTCGACATTAGTAAATTAAGAGGTGACATCTAAAGAGATTAACAGAAAATTTGGAGGGATGGTTACATTACTGATTTTATTTTAGAAATCTTTAGAGTTTTGAATAAAAGAATTTGTTGTCCCTACACTAGGTTTCAGAATATTGCCTAAAAATGATGATAAAGAGTATGTGGGACCGGCTATGGAACTTACAATTGGCCTATACGATAAATTTAGTTTATGGATTTTGGGTAAGCCATATAATTTTGGAATCACTGGAGTAAAACTAGTGAGTTTTTTCTTTGTCTCTAAATTTATCTTGCCAAAATGTTCCCAATCTTTAACTATAGAGTTTATTTTTGTTTGGATTGGTGTTGAATTATCTTTAGTTATTTGTACGTATGTGCCACTTACTAAGTGATTCATTTTATCCATATAATATATCCGTAATGTTAAAACCGTAGTATTCCCTTTGTCCGCTCTTGTCACCATAATATTTGGGTTGTCTTTTAAAAATGTCTTAGTTTGTTGTACGTAACTTAAAATTATTTTTAAAAATGATGTTAAATTTTGTGAATCTATTCTGTTTTTGAAATTTGGTAAAATGTTTTTGAAATTATTTCGAATATTAATGCGATCGAAACTTCGTTTAATTCAATGCAAACTATATTCGAATTAGCTATATCAAAAATCTTGAATAGCCTCGAAATATCACATAAATTATCGAATATCAGTTAAATTTTTTAAAAAACTTGTTAAATATTTTTAAAAAATTTAAAAATGTGTGTATTAAGTGTGTTTCGCCAAGTGCCTACGGCAGAAAGTGCAAAAAAGTGATTCGTTAATTACCTATCAGCTTCGTCTCAGTCTACTATTTTGATTTTGGGACAAGTTAGTGTTACATTCGTTTTATTCTCTTTTCTTCGTAGGAGTATAGCTCACACCAATATAATTTGTTTTAGTAGACACCATTTTGTTTGAACCTTTAGTCTTTTGTGAAATATTTTTTTTTTTTCATAAAATTTAGTAAATATGTAGTTCACAAAAATAAATGTTATATATGGATTTTAGAATTCGATTGTGTTTCATAATTAGATTATCTAGAAAATGTTGAGCAAATATTTGCTCGGACATAAAATTCTGAACATTCGTATTTTATGATTTAGAATTACACTTCCGGATGATATTTAATTTACTTGCGCGTTTTTAATGGAACAAAAAATACACCACTGACTTTTACTCGAACACAACGTAAAGGGTGCTTTGATTATTTCAAAAAAATATTATTTTTGAGTTTAAAATGAGTCGCATATTAAATGAAACATCTTGGTATCAAATTATCAGACCAATAACGACGTCAACATATTTACGCAGTACCAAGAAGGTAATAAAATTATCGAAACGTCGTCGTCGTAATTGAAGTTGTTTTATTTATTGGCTGAACACCCGAAGGAAAGAAGATTGATAAAATATATACAGCCGTTAGAAGTGTTTATTAAAAGTACACTTCATAAAGTTTACTTCTATAATACAAAAAATAAAATATAAATAGATATTGAAATTTGACAGCTATCAAATCGAAATATTATATTTCAGTTTTGCTATTATACTATCAAAAGATCGGTTTCACACCGGGTAGCAAAATAGTATTTTACTATTTTGCTATTACACTATCTATAATGTGAAATCGGTGTAAATGTAATTTTCTACCGCTTCGTCTACTGCCTCAGTACATATTTCATATTTTAAGTGTCACGAAATGTGCTACCATATTTCGGTCCGTTTCTTCAGTACTACACGGAAATAGAAAGAGCCTAGAGAGATGATGTACTGGTCGATATCGAAAGAATAAAGATTGATAAAATGAACATGAATGGGTCTGGTGAGTTGCGTCAGAGCAGTAAGCTGTAAAGTTCTCAAATAAATAATCGAGATGTTGGCCGATTTGATTTCGCCGTGTTTTATTTTTTTAGTTATGTATACATATATGCATATCTAAACAACGGATGAACAGATTTTAAACTTAGAAAACGCACATTCAAAATTAATTATGCGGTATTTTCGCTGACACTGTTACGACATCATTAGAAAATGTTAACAGTTTTAACAGTTAAGAAGTTTTAAATAAACCAAATTTACACCATGGCTGCGGTCGAATTCTCGGGTAAATCATTTACTGCGGTAAATTTAGATTTTTAATGTTCGTTTTCTGTTAAATTACGCATTTTTTTCTATTTTTTACTCGTTCAATTCTTATAACAATAAAGAATAAAGTATCTAAACGCAAAAGATTTGCCTTTTTTTATTTCTCTTACTCTCCAGCAAAAAAAGGTAAATGCATTTACCGAATTTTGCGGATTTACTCGAGAATTCGACCGCAGCCCATATTGAGAAATGATTTCATCAATACCAGTTGTCAAACTACTAAAATTGAATATATTTACAAGATGGTATTTTAAAATCATATACAGAACACACAATTTCAATTTCATGAACTTTATCGAAAGAACCAAACTAAGTGAACGATTTTTTGGACAAATTTTCCAATCATTTCGATAAGACTTAACGGTTATAACAAGGTTTTTTTCAAAATCGTACAATTACGATTTAATTTTACGAAATTTAAATCAATAAGGGATCGTTTCAGAGACACCAATTACAAAAACACCTTTTTGAAAACCGTAATTTGTTTTTTTAGAACTCCAGTCTCATTTTGCTTTTGCAGTCGGTAATCGTAACGAATATTTTATTTAATTTCATTTCATTTATTGCTGACTTCAAAAAAGCAACCATTTATGTTGACGTTTCTAGTTCTCGCAATCGAATATACGCCAGTACTACTGATTTTAAAAACAGGACACTTTAAGTAATCAATAAAAAACTAAAAATCATCAATAACTTCGTACATATTACAAATATTTGCCGTTCTTTTACTCTTTTGAGCTCAAAGGACTTAAAAAAAATCAAATTTATTTATTTTTTTTTTTTTTCAATGAAAGGTCATTTAGTATAAAAAATAAAATAAAAGTTTTGCTTCCAATCAAATCACAAGAAAAACTAATTTTCCATTTACTTGTTATTTTTTTTTACAATGTAACCTTTTATTTTATTTTTTTATATATATAAAAGGATTGGAAAAGAAACGGAATGAAAACTATTTAAGAAACTAAAAAATAAATGCAGGTTCGTTGGTTTTCTCCAGCTTTTTATTATTTTATATGTTCGATTTTTAACTAGAAGAAAATTAGATTTGTATCATTATACTCTGCAAAATACGTACTATTTCGTAAAAGGAGAGCAACGTGAATTAATTTTTTGTTTTATATTTTCCAATTTAGTAATCCCTTTAATCAGGAATAAAATCATCTTGAATTTCATTTCTTTTTTATTGTGTAAAAACTGTAGAGTACAGCAATACTATTGTGTAAGTACATACATATAGAAATTCAAACAATAAAATGTCTAGTGTTCAGTAATTTTCCGTTAACTATGAGGCAAAAATTGTAATTAACGCAAATGTAAGTTGTTAGAAAACAACAAATGAAAATTATAAATGTGAAAAGACAGAGAACAGAGTAGAAATTTTACAGCAAATATATCATATAGGAAAAGAAATAAAAAATGTAATCGCGGTTTTTTATGTTGCCGATAATAATTATACATTTTTATTACTGGAATCGTCAGAATTATTTTTTTTTATTATTATTTCTTCGGGTTATGTTGATTGCTTTTATTGTGCACTAATTTTCCCTGATTTATATTCTGCTGTCTGTACTCTGTAGCAGGTGTATTAAATATGGGAAGGGGTCATGAATTCTGGTCATAATTTTCTTTCGCTTATAATAAATCACCGTCAGAAGTAAAAACCTGTGAAGAAACCATATCTTTGAGTAAATTGTAGGTGAATTTTCTTCTCATTTTTGGTTGTATTTATATATTAGTTAAAGTTGCTGTATTAAGTTATGTAGCACTCAAAATCCTAGCCTTCCTATCCTATCCTATCCTCCTAATATAATAATTGTGAAAGTATGTTTCTATGTTACATAACGGTGTACCAATTTTAACGAAGCTTTCACTATTACATAGGTTTTATGGCTGGGAGTAGCATGTCAATGTTAATAAATTTTTAAATTTGCCAGAAAATATAGTTACCGTATACAGTAAAATACAAAAATAAGTGACATGTCCTTAAAATCGTATTAACTTGTTAACAAGTTTGGATAAAATTTGCTGTTACCTGTTTTGTATTTCACGAAATAAATGTATGTTTTAGCACCAACATTTTCTTTCTAAAATTATTATTACGTTTTATTATTTATTAAGATAAATAGGGAACGTACAATGGTATTGTTATGTCTTATAATGCACCACGTCAACGGCTTCGAATATTCCGTATCACTTCACAATTAATTTTGCGCCTATATAACTCGTCATTTAAATTTTTTTATTTTATTTTATTTAACTCTTAACTTTTAACAAAATTACAAATACACTAATAAATACATTATGTATTATATAAATTAGTAAGAGGTTAGAATTTCTTTGTCTGAAATAGACTGTTGCGAAAAATCAACAAATTTAATTATGAAAGTATACTGCTGTGGGGCCAAAATAATATTTAAAATACTATTATAAAATATTACAACAATCAGAAAGCTACAGCAAAACAAAATCGGTAATAAATTTAAAATCAACAATGTTAATTGAATATTGAAAATGTAAACAATTCAATATGATTCTGGAACGATAAAATCCATGTATCAAAATTTTTGAACTCGGGCCTAATACGTAATTAAAATCATAAAACTAATATCTTTATTCTCAAACAACTATTCCTCGAGATATGGGTGTGAAGTTTTTCACATATTCCCATTTTTATATATGTGTTAGTTTCACACTGTTAAATTGCACTCCAATTGGAAAAAAATCTGGATTCCCATTAAAATAATTAGTACTAAAAATGAAATTTTATTACAAACTCGAAAAGAATCATACGAATAACAATTAATTCTGGAAACAGGTAATAGAGTCAACGGACAAGGAATTCAGCCCGCTAATTTGTTAAAAATTCGAAGCGCATTTATTTTTGGGGATAGGGGAGCTTATCAGTTTGATGGGTAAAGATTTTATTCAGATATTAAGCGTACTGTCAGAACCTGAGTCCACATCTCTAATAAGGGGCATTAACCCGTAAAGAGCGTTGTGCGGTCCGTGGGACAGCTGTACTTTTCAAAAAATCAAATTATCCCCACTCCGTTTAATTTTTTTCTGAAATTTTTGGTATCTTTCTAATTTTTTAGCATCGTTCTAATTGAATAAAAAATAAATAATATAAAATTCCGCTGGAACGCACCACTCTTTTCATGCAACTTTTTCCACGACGTATACTTTACGGGTTAATGGCCCTATATCAATTTTAGCCAAAACAGCAATATAAAGTTTAAAATTCGATCCCGGGATTGCACTCTCTAATTCAAATAAGAATCTAGTACTTCGAAGACTCGAATACGTTCGAATCGAATTCACAAATAGCCCCCCCCCCCCCTGGTTATTAGGAAAACAATTTACTTTAAGCGTAGACTGTAGATGTTGCTGTGTATAAAATTGAGTGAGTTGCAAAAAAGCTCTAACTGCAAAGTCATATAACGGGTTTGGAGCACAGTCACAAATCAAAAAATTTAAATCAGTGAGTCGACCTCACTGATTTAAATTTGGAAGAATTTGACTGCAAAATTTGGAAGAAATTAAAAATTGATTACAACAAATCACCGAATCGGTGTTTATTTATATTTGCCTAGCTTCTCATATTTTCCAATTAACAATAACAGTTACATAAATAATTACTTAGTAACATTTTTTTATGAATGAACAAATTAGGTAAAAAGTTAAAAATGAATCACAAATGTTTTAGTGTAAAACAAAATCTTTTGGGAAATTGACATTTATTATTATTGTATATAACTATTAAATCATTTACCGAAAATTGATTGGAATTTATTTTCGTTATACTAAACATCAAACATTTTTTTTTTTAAACACAAAACATTATAAATCCCCATAGAAATATTGCTATTATAAATATTTCGTTTTTTATTAAAAATCGATTTATTTTTAACAAAATATTGTAAAAGCTGATGCGGCGGGGGAGACGCGAAACTTGAATATTTTAACATATTAGCATCCAACAAAACTATTTCATCAAAAATGTTTACCATCAACCGTACACAATTCATTGTTGCTGTCATTTATAATTTTCCCAAAGCGCCCTCGATGGAAATGGTAATATGAATAGAGGCAAAAATACGAATAACAAAATGAAAATATCATAAACTGTCAAAACTTTGAGAGTACCAAGCGCATACAAAAAAAAACAAACAAAAAACGTGAAAATATTCTAAAACAACAACAAAAACGACAAAAAGTGAAATATTAATACATTTTGTTCATCATAAAAAATTATTATTAATGTCAAGTTGCACAAAAAAAAAAAAAATACTCGGAACAAAAAGTTTTTGATTTCTGCATTTAGTTTTGTGTGAGATGAGCAAAAGTTTGTCTTTTTTTCAAAATAAATAACAAAAAACTTTGATAATTTCCTTTATAGTAATGACTATAATCCCCTGGATTTAAATATGAATTAATTTGGAATTCTGTCTTTCGTTTTAGCTTTTTCTGTTCAGTAGCTGTAACGAGTTTGTGTACATTGGGAAAACGTCAATATGTTGCTCTGAGTTTAAAATTCAGTTAGCGTGAATTTGAATTATGCTAATTTTAAAAATGGAAGAAAGAGCAATCTGAAATCGATCTGCTAAAAAATTATTAATAATCATAATCTCTATACGGAAAAACGTTTTATCAAAAAACAATTAAGTGGCTTCTATTATACAATTTCTAAACAAGTGACAAAAAGTACAACTTGTAATTTGGTAGTTTAATCGATAGATGAGATAAGCGGGCAACCATTATTCATTATTCGATCCGGCTCACTAATCTCTTGAACAAACTCCGACGTGTCCATCCTTTAGATAATTTCGGGATCGTTGCCCCTGATTATTTTAAATCCTGTATCATCTAGATTATTCAATGAAGAATGCTATGCAATGTTACAACGAATGTTATAAAACAAATTTTATATAATATGAAAAACGTAATTTTACATATATGTAGTTGCAAGCAATTTTTTTTATTAACCTTTCGTCCGTGCATTTTTTTTTTGATTGATTGATTGATACGGGTGTACGACCAAGCCTCAGCAAGATTCCCGGATACGCCGGATCCACCGTACACCCTTTACATAAAACAAAACCGAGGGATAGGAAAGGAATGTTAGTATTAGAGACTCGACCCGGTTTCAGCCACCTATGCAGTCGATAGTTAGTAAATTGTTAGTAATAAATATAATAAAATAGTTAACACAAGACAGCACAATTTCTAAACTACAAGCTTATTAACTTTTTGTTGACACTGGAGAGTTAAATTAGGGTGTAAATGTATTCTGAAAAACGGGATTAAATTTAATCCTTTTAATATGATTAATTCTGGAACTATGTTAAATTCTGAAAATTAAGTTATTAATCAGTAAATTAAGAAAGAGATCCCTTTATATGTATACTCTTCACAATTATATTAATTAATAAATAATAACTGATGAATAAAATGAATAGGTTGCCGCAACTGGGTTGTTCATCCTGGAATCCCAATGTATCCAATCCGATCCGAAAACTACAGTTTAATTCAAAACTACTTATAAATTAAGCATTTTCCTGAACCTACCACTTAAACTATAGCAGTTTGATCTGTGATAACTATTCTGTAATGAATTAAATTTAATATCACCAGCACCCAAAATTAAAATTATAAGACACAAATTAGTATCTAAAGTATAAATTCAGAACTAAAGTTCTGTAATATAGGAGGATATAAACCAAAACAACAGAATTTCTAAAACTACCTGTCCGCTAGATGCTTTAAATTTCTGGGAATCTGCGTTGAATTTCCACGAATATTTCTGAAAATTAAGACCGAAATTATCATTTAATACTCCTTTTAGAATTTAAATTAACATTATTAAATCTGCGCTTAAAACCCCACTATTTAATTGTTAAATCTACTATAGAACAAGTAACTAATTAATTAAATTCATCACCATGGTCACCAATATTTCTGAAAATTCAAATCCAATATTAATTCATGTAGTTGGAGCTCGTGAACCTAAGCATAATTATATAAAGAATTAATGTAATTTGATAATTATTATAAAACATAATTATAATGGATGAACCTGACATGATCCAAGGGGTTCCAGAAATATTAAAATAATTGGCTATCCCGACTACCAAATCACATCACCTGCACATTTTAACAGTTTTCATCATTCGCCAGCTGCAAAATCAACTCATCTCATCCCATAATAGCAAAAACATATTTTTACCCAACCTCAGTTAATGATTTAAATTTCAAATTAATTCGGCACAAAGTTTCTGGAAATCTATATTGTGTTTCTCTGCATATTTCTGAAAATCAAGATTTAAATTAGTTAATTGTCACCCACTACTGTTTTTTAAAACTAAAAATTATTGAAATCCTCATGGTTTAGTTGATAAAATGGCTATATTAAAAGTAATTAATAAACATATCATTAAGGTCATTAATCCTTCTAAGCAATTTATAATCATTTATTTAAACTACATTCAAAAACTTATAGAGCGGTATCTCAAAATCCGACCTAGTGTAATAAATCCAATTAGTGTCTTCCCATTCAAAAAATCCCCGTCATACTAGTCATCTTCTGAATTTAAAAATATATCCACCAACCTTCTTCTAAGACAACATAAGCCGCCCTGATGAAGGTGGGATAAAATGTAATAAAATAAAATATACACAATTAAATAAGGATAAATATAACACAACTTATATTGTTGCTGCAGTCGTTTCATGATTTAACTGCAGCTATGTATTTAAATGCCCCTCACAATTTAAACTGTGAAACTATAAACCATAACCAATATACCTGCCGTCATACCTTGATAACCAAATAGTAATTTGTGCAAAAACAAACATTAAATAAGCCAATAAAATTTCCAAAATTATTGGCAGTTCTCTGCGATCAAGACTTGGCTTAAAACTATTCCAAACGGAATGAAAAATACACCGCGTTGTTGTTGCAAAAATTAACAAGTTAAGACTGCAGTATATTATCAAGTATCAGAATATCGACTAATTGATACTTTCTCGCACAACAACAAACCATTCCATTCACCTCCCATTTGTACTCCTACACTCATCCCTTAAAAGTAATGTACACGGCAAAATATGCAAAGCTCAGGACAGCACCACTCCACCATCAAAATAGCTGTAGTATAAGCAATTAACAACTAAACAATTCATTATCACGATCACTAATATCTCGAAATACAAGTATTAAAATTAAATTGATTGTAATTATTAAAATTTCAAATCAGAAGCAATCTGACGGTTAACAAAAAATTTGTTTTTAATATTCAATTCCCACCAATCATTTCATAGGCCAACGAGGATGCCGCAATGTTCTGAAACCCTATTTAAACTAAAACTTAATAATAAGACAACCATATTTTGTTGTTGCAGCTCACGTCATCCAATCGCATCCCCTTCTATGCTTGCATCAAGACCAAACCTATAAAACAACATGGTGACTCGTTCTACCTTGATCCCAAAAATACCGTTCAAGTTAGATAATTTAAAATAATTAATAAGTTAAATAGAAAAAAATTAAAATTTAAACTATACATACATGTATTGGATAATTACGCATAACACTCTATTTAAATTAATTTAATAATTAATATAATTCTACATTGTTTCTACTACCCCGCATTAAAACCAAAATACCCAAAACAAATCGTGTCATATGAAATACCTATTCATATAACGATTTAATATGAATTATATGACCCATTCGATTCAATTTATTCGATTATACGAATAATTATTCATATAAGAATTAAGAATCCCATTTGGATCAAAACATAATATTTGTGTTGCGTATGTGTCGCTCTTGGTATATAAAGAGCACTTTAAATGAACACAACGAATGAAAACAACACCAGGAAAAATATTAGAATCCTGCTGCAATATTAAACCCCTCACACACATACAGAAAATAAATAGTTTCATATACTCTTTCATATGTCAATATGAAAATGCATCCATATAAAAACATTCTCATTTCATTTAATGCTTTATATGTATGCATTATGTATAGCTGGGACGTAACATATGTACATAGTTACATACATATAAGTTTTCATTTATAATATCACACTACACACACAACACTTCAATGGCGGACAAAATCTAATTATATTTATATATACATTACATATTATATATAAAGATTTTAAAATTTATATAAAAATTAATCCAACATAATTGTTCTATGAATTAATCTTCCATATAATCCATTGTATATAAAACGAAATACATACTAAAATACGTATAAGTATTAGAAAATGAAACACGAACAAACATAAATATTAACTGCGTATCAAAATGGATTATTTTAATTTTTATATTAATTTGATCAAAAAAATGAGACATGCACCCAAATTTTATGCACAACTACAAAAATATTACAGCCAAAATCATGCAATTTATCAAGAAATCAATCAATTTGATTTCTATCATTAAAAATTAAAAAATTGCCTGGTAAATGCATCCCGGTGGATTACATTTTCCAAATTCACATTAAAACTTTATTATCACTATTTACTATTATTAATAATAATTAATTATTGCACTTATTACACTTAATATTATTTTACATTTATTAATACACTAAACAACACAATCCAAAAACTAAAAAAATCACTTTATAACAAAAATAAAAATTAAATTAAATAAAATTAAATTTACGAAGAGGACGACAAAAAACACGTCCGTCTTCTTCGAATGTCAACGACCGACCTATTAACCTTTCGTCCGTGCATTGATTTTAAAATATTATCCGTTATCTAGTTCAAAGAAGATCCCAAATTAATTTGCAGAAAAGTAACGGGAAAATTCATGCAAAAAATTAAACTTAGCAATTTTTTACCAGCAACATCCATTTTGATTTACAATAAAAGAAATATTTAAAAAAAATTCACGCAATTAGTGATTTTCCCAAATATAATTCCAACGCTTGCCGACTGGCGGATAAAATATTTCATATGTAGTTATATGGTCAAAAATGTGTCTTGAATGTTACATTAAATTATTAATTTCGACTACGTTAATTTTAAAATTTGATATTTATTATTAATTGCAACATACTGAATTTGATTAATCATTAAAATTATGTATGGGGACATCCACTAATTTAGACAAGAAACTTGTATTTGTAAACATGATTTTACTTGTTTTTGTATGTAATTAAAAAAAAATTAATCAGCGCTGCCCAAGCGTGGGGACAAATGAACTAAAATCGATATTAGGAAAGTCCCTCATTGCTGGGAAAACTAAGTACGATTGATTTTCTCTACTAGGTTTTGCATTTTTGAGGCTCGGACAAAAAAATCTCTATGTACGGTAAAAGGTTAATTTTTGTAACATGTTATATAACATGTTATGTTATATAACGGAAACTGGTTTTGAAATATCTGCTTTTGTTTGCAGCTAACCACTTTTTGTTTAACACCACAGAATAAATCAATTAGTTTTCGGGTAGTAGGTTACATCTTGCGTAATCCAATCAGTAAGTTAGCCCGAATCCGAATTGTTTAGGTTTGTGTCTTGACTAAAGTGTAGGTATCCAGAACGTATATTTCTTAAAATGTAACACTAACCCGAAACAGTACTTATAGCGTTGGGTTGCTTGACCTTGAGTTCCAGAGCAGCAAACACTGACAGATAAGTAGTAAGAAAACTTTCAAAATGCTTCGAAGTTTCTAACTTAGAGTTGAATTGCTTGCACAACGTTGCCCATTAAAATTTTCGAGATTCGCAAGGATTTTTTAGAGTAGGGTCCCTTTTTTTAACTCCCTTAGTCATATCGTTTGTCTCCTTGAAAAAAGACCCTAATCTAAGGTGGAACAGTATATGCCGATGGATGAATGACTGATAGAATAATCAGCACAAAGTATGCGGACTCTGGATACCGGGCACACTTCAGTTCTATTTAGCCTTCCTGAAGTATAGCTGGGTGGCCTATAGGCGACTTTCCATTCCCAGCTACTTGTAAGAGTAAAACCAAAACGGAAGTCGGGGCAGGGGTAGGAATATACGGGAGTGGGAATGCTCTCTCGAAGTCCTTGGGAACCAATGAACCTAAATATTGACTGGACGGATAATTAAGCAGGGATTGGAAGCACAAAAGATCTTTTAGGTCGCAGTGCGAGATGGTTAACCGACCATATGGCCCTATAATAAATAAATATAATAATAATCTGCCATTAAATTTTTTGTATAATGAAGCGTTTCTTCTAAGACATTCGGTAAACTAAAAAATTTCTGTATTTGGAACTCATTGGGCATGTTCCTTCTGTAGTTTTAACATTTAAATTTGCAACACCTTTATGCATTATTTCACTTATCTCTGTATTAATTTGAACCTTCTTAACAGGTTTATATAAACCATTAGTGATCATGTATTTGAGAAGTTTAACAATAAATTCTATTTACATACATACATACAAATGGACATTATATATTCTTTATAATATATACTTACGTATATGCATGTACTTACATATGTATAAAAACTAAAATATAGTATTTTTTATTTAACAATTTTTTAATTGGCTTATCAATGCTTCAACTTCAGGGTCTATTTTGTCACTGACAGTGTTAATAACAAAAAAAATATTTTTGAATAAACAACTAAATTCGGTAGCATTGACCAGAATAATTTAAATTTAAAATGAATTTTGAAAACTGTATTAAGGCAACTTAAAAAATTGTCAAACGAATAATAAATATCGTCTAAACAGACAGAAAACTTTTTGATGTGTAAACATTTTTACTCGCGCCTACCAAAAAATTTTGTATTGGAATAAACTTATAAATGAGACGAACGAAAATGACGTATTTCTTTTTAATATACAATATTAAGCGTATTCGATTGGGCTGAATTAACTGAAGTAGTAGCTGTATCTGAAGTAACAGAAGTGAAGAGACTGTTCGATTGACAACTCTTCACTTCAGTTAAAAATTGAGCAACTGAATTAACTGAAGAGATATTTTGCTTATGTAGTTACTTCAGATGAGTTGTTTGTTTTTCTTTTTTGAATTTCTTTATTTTCGTTTGTTTTTATTCTCGCGTGTAGATTTAGGGGACTGTTTGGTTGGGAATTTGCGACCTAAAAAAAGAATTTTTAATAATAAATTACTAGAAATTAATAGAAAATTACATTTTGAAACATTTTTTCTAAACATGAGCCAAACTGAAATAAATTGTTTTATTTTTATTTTGACATTTATCTGAAGTGAAGAATACAAATCGAACAGTTTCTTCTCTTCAGTAACTCAATTAAGTGAAGAGTAACTCAATTAACTGAAGTGAAGAGTTGTACTCTTCAGTCCAATCGAATACGCTTATTATATTACCGTGCGATTTCTACATTGCTATTGTACGGTTGTCATGGAAACTTTGGAAACGTATAATTATGGTATTTCCACTGAGATATATACATGGAGACGACATGCAAAATATTTATCATAGTAAACAGCAAAAACGAATGGTACAAGTTTTTTTTTAGTTGTACCGCTCATTTTATATATGCCTCACACTCTAAAAAGCTAATTCCGAAAAAGGGCCGTACTGGATTCGAAAATAAGTTGTTAATATTAAACTTACGCTTGACTCATTAAACATACAAAGATTTTGAGACTGATTAACTAATTGAAGCATTATTTAAACTATTCACACATTGCACTACTTATCTTCGGAAAATATTTAAATTATTTCTCACTATTTGCCTTGAAATTTTCAATACACACCTGGAAAATAAATAAAAACAAAAAAAAAAGTAATTTGTGAAACGTCAAACTTTCGAACATAAACAAACTTGTTTACTAACCATTTGTAAAAACAAAAATGAGAAAGAACAATTCAGTGTATTGAAAGAAAAACAACGCATTTATTGACTCGAAGGTCATAGCCTACTATGTAATTATATCGGTACGAAGGTTAGGTTTATATGATTTCATTTCGGAAAATTCGAAACCAATTCAAGACAAGGAAAATAAATACGTTCTCTGTCACACAGACGCAAGATTTTTTTCTTGTACCATGAATTTTTGCCTATGCCGTATTCTCATGTATACATAATATATCTCAGTGAGTATTTCAGTAGACTATGAATACTTGATTTTCAAAATTTAAATTTTTCAATTTAACATTTACTCAGTTTCATATTGTTATTCTTCAGTAATGTTGATTATTATATCGTCATAGAAATTAATGTTAAGCGAAATCACTTTTCAGTCGTACTGTATGTGTCACCACGATTTATATTCCACAGGGTAGTATTAATAACGAAATGTTATCTTACGATAAAAGCAAAATCATCAACTTGTGTATGTTGCTTTTTCACCAGTAACGATTCTCGAAGGATCACCGACTGGAGTTTGTATGTACATATTAACGAAGGCATCGCATTATTAACATTTAACACCAGAGCCTCCCGCATCGAAGCCCATGTGAATAACCCTAATTCTAATGCTTCATCTAGTTGGAGAGAGATCAGGTTCAGCGAGCTGCTGGAGTAGCAATATATACACATTTAAGTAAAACTCACGAAGTCACTTCCCACGCCATCGGCCGCTAAACAACTGGTGGGTTACGTAACAACATAGCCCATCGGTGATATATGGCCTGGTACATTTCAGTGTCCTATTAAAAATAAATTAATTTTAGTAGTTGTTTATACATACATATCTCGCAGGTATAATCAAGTACATCAACGACAAAATCAAGTTTAGATATTTCGTTATTGCTCCACATTCTCAAAGAATTTTAAAAATTCTCCAAGAGAGCTATCATCTTTAAAGACTTCGGAAGCTGAACCACTTAAACATTTCCAGCGAGACAATACGTTTTCCACATGAACTCAGATCAAAGGTTCACGTCGATACGGATTTCAGTGGAAATTAGAAAAGTTAAATGTTATTTTAACTACCATAAGCTAATTGCGTCGATTATACCGAAATGTCAACTTAGTGATTCAATTATGAATATGTATTTTATCTATTATGATTATTAGAAAAACAAATCTAGTAAATAAATGTAATTTCTTGTTCCTTCTCAGCGAACTTTACATATAATACACACACGCCATCTTTACATATCAGCCACCTGGAGAGTACTAATTGGACTTACTCTTCCTTTTTTTTTTTTTAATTTGTGAGTTTCCGTTCAAAATTATTATGATGGGTTGTAGAGTGATGTTGATTCCAGACAAGAACCCAACTCAATGAAAATCGCTTCGATGGAATCTTGTGTTGAAATTTTCCAAATTTTTTTGTCTTGTTTCCGAACGTAGCGACAAGTGGGGTTTAAATAACGATGCAAAATTTTTAAAATACTTATACACCTGAAATCTGAAATAAAAATAATTTTAGTTTAGTACCTCAATAATTATACTTCAGTATTTTTGATATATTCTCAATACCTTTATCGATGGGTAAATTTTCCAATATTTCTGTTACTTTGCTGTCTTTCAGAAATTTTTTGAACCATATTGGTGAAATGTACACCTCAAAATCACTCCATTTGTTAAATATGGCCAATTATTTTCCTTGATGTCCCAATTCAAAATCAATGTCAATCTAAGTTAGAGAAATTGGTTAAATTCAATTGAATGTAATTAAGAAAAAATCGTACTTACGAGCCTATAGGCGTCTCGGTATTAATAAATAGGCCAATTTTCCAGCCAGCTCGTGTCACAGTGGCTGAATTCTATACGACGTAAAATTCTGAAGTTGAATTTATAAATTTATTGATCGAGTTAATAATCCTAAGTGTTTAGGGCATTTTCAGAACTATCTGGATTTTTTGGAACTTTGGTTTTTTGTTGAATTTAATCAATAGTAGAAGAATTAAGAGACTGTGTCGTTGTAGTGGTACTTAACAATTCTACGTTAACGTTATAACCCTGTCCAGGATTAAAAAAAAATATTTGAAATTTGATGAGATTAGATGAGATTAGAAAAATAAATGTTGTTCATACATTTTGCGTTCTCCACTCAATAATCGTTGATCTTATTCTGCGTTTATATGCAGCATCAGATGTAAGAGAAAAAATTAAGTCTAGCTCCCGTTCGGTTATGGTTTTCAAATCGATAATGTCGTCAAACTTGCCTTCTGCGTCATAAACATTTACTTTCATTAATCACCATCCAAATCAAATTACCAACACTAATTTGCAGGTTAATGCGAAACAAGCGCGTGCACACTGATCTTATCTGTTTTTTTTTCTAATTGCACTTAAATTATATAAATATTATATACATATTTCAATTTTATCAATTGTCACTTGCTTAATTTAATTTAAATAATTTGTATTATAATTAATATAAATAAATTTAATTTTTAATATGTTTAATTTCACTTGCACTGTTTATCACGTCTATCCTTTTCACGATATTTTTTAAAATAAATAGCACCGTAATTATCCCACCATCAGATTCAGAAAAATATAAATGTAACGGTTAAAGGAAAAGGACAAACATACAGATTTAATACATTATTATTAGTAAAATAATTATTTTAATTATAAAAAACTAAATATAATTAAGACATAAAGTTGATGATTTCTGTGCAACATCAAATTAAAGCTAATTCATTAATTTTAGTTGATCGAATTATACACTTAGCGTATTTTTCTTAAAATGATTAGAAAAAATCTTGGATTTAGTATTTAAAAAATTAATAATATAAGAGATTCATCATTAAAAACATAATATAGAAAATTCTTAATTTAACTGTCGCGGACATACGAATAATTAAAATTTTCCTAGATTTTGAATTATTGAAACAAGAATTCAATTTCTTGAATTAGGCGGCACTATTTTTTTCTGTGTGAACCGCCACATGGCCCTTCAACAATAATAATAATAATAATCGTTTGTCAACCCAAGTAACAGTCAAGGTTTAATATTATTTCTACAAACCCTAGGCGGCTGCTATAAAAATGTCACACTGCACTGATTTTTTACGACAATTTCAAATGACTTTTCTTGTCATGATATAGGGATCGATTCAATGCAAATCTTCTATTTTCCTTTTCTTCTATTCTTCTGTTATTTCAAAGAAAACTCGATATGTTTAAAAACAAAATCTACACAAATTTATGGATTGTTTGAAAATCGCATCTAGTTCTCGTAAAAATACATAGTTGCAGAATATAAGAACAGAGAAATAGAAGCATTACTTTGAATCGAACCTATATTTTCAAGTGATGAGTAGGTGTGCGGTTGTTGTTACTTGAAATGACTATTGCCGTAAAAAATCATGTCATGCGGTGTGTTTCATAGCAACCTTATGTATAATAGGTTGTAGAAGGAATATCATAAATTGGCTGTTACCTAGCGTGACAAACGATACGACTAAGAGAGTAGTGCTGTAAGTTTCACGTAGTTTGTTATTTAAAAGATTTATTTATTTTGAAACATCTGTGTAATTGTATCTGTACTCTGGATTAGATCCAGATATAAGCCAACTTATAAGTTGTTACAAATGAACATAGTTAAGATTATTTTATTCGTCTATGCTACAAATATCTAACAAAGTATTAAGTTTAACTTTACCACCCAATTTAATTTTGAAAATCACCCAATAAAAAACAAACTAACGTAAATGAACACAAAGAAAACATCTCAGCTTAAAATAGATATATAGAATCATTTTTGAGCACTTCATCTTTCCAGTTACACAAGATAGCAAAAAAAACACATCCTTACGTCAATAAAAATAAAAAACAAGATGTATAATAATAAAGGAATAATAATAGTAATAATTTGTAGTAAATCCAATAAAAGACTGAATATAAACATTCCGAAGAATGTAAATTACCATAATAAAATTCATAATCCAGGTAAGAATAACAAAACACAGCAAAGCATACAAAAAATATGGAATCTTCTTATAACTAGCTATACATGATTTTTATTATACTGCTCTGCTATAAAAATACTAACTAAACTATTATAGTAATTCAATGAAATAAAGAGCATGACATCAGCAGCAAAAAAAAAAAAAAAATATTTTCATAGATATAGTTTATGTACCGTAGAAACGTGTAACAATAGAAATAAAATTAAATACAAACCCGATGAACTTTTTCTTGCTTCAGTTTTTGTTTAACTTTTGGTCTCTACTCTATTAAATATGGGTTATGACCGTCCTTTTATCTGTCAACTTAAAAAAATATTTATTACTGTACATATTATACATTGCTGTGGGGTTTACTAACAAAACAATAATAATATTAGTATTATTACTATAATAGCAGCCAGTAGTCGTAGCAAAAAAAATGGTTAAATTTAATTTGTTATCTCCTATCCAATTTTATTAAGTGGATAAAGTGTATGTTTGTCTTATGTCTTAGCTTTTACATATGTTATTTGTTTGAAATGGTGTGAATATAAAATTGGGCATTTATTTGGAATAAGCTATTTGTATTAAGGTGGGAAAAATGTCTATTCTCAGAAAATATGCATGAAATGGTAGAGTGTGTTCGATATCTGAATAGTATCATTGAACTGTTTTATCGGTCCTTTTTGGTATATTGCTGATTAATCCTCTTAGCTGCTTCAGCTAAGATCGGCCTATACCGATTAATTTCGTTCATATAAAAATATAAAAATATCACTGATATTAGGTGCAGTTTAAGAACAGTTTTCTAATTACATGTACTACTCGTTAACGTGAATAATTAGAAAACTCAATAACGTGAACTAGATTTTGTACACTCTCGGATGTCCATAATTGCACACATTTTTGTTAATACATATGTAATTTATTTTCATATGAACCGGAATTCTCAATTTGTTCCTTTTTTAATAATTTGACTCGAGTAAAGTTGAAAATCCATCAGTAAGAAATAAGCGTTGTGCGGTGATCTAGTGCGGTTTATTAATAGTTGTATAGTGAAAATAATATCTCAGCGAAATTCTGACAGATCACGCGCATCTCAAAAACAAAAACAAATGGCGTAAACACAGCGATGTAATTAGGCTAATTTGTTTACATTTTGAGGTTAGAATTTGTCTATTTTGAATTATGTTTTTCCTCAAATTTATTGACTATAATTAATGTAATTTTAATTTAGATAACACACTAGCACTAGAACTATTGATAACATTTAAGATAATGTTAATATCATTAGTTTTCCGCGAACAAATTGAAATTTAAAATCGAGTTTTTTTATTGTTTTGCTTTAACTCGAAAAATGACATTTCTTTCTATATATGCCTAGTTCGTACCTTAAATGGGTATAATGTTATATATCCAGTGGTGTTGTTAGTATTTTTTATATTCTTTTAATTTCACATGTTATTTTAGAATTTACCTATAAAATAATGAGAATTTTTAATATTTTCCAATATAAATTAAATTATGTAATGGAATCAAATTTCACATATCGTTATTTATAATTTTTTTTGTTTTTAAAAATATTACTCAGCCGACCCTCCTCTGAGTTTTTAATTTTTTTTAACTACTTCGCTGTTGGCTGCGCACAACGATGAAAAAATGAGTTTCGCTGAGATATTATTTTCACTATACGTGCTCTGTAATTTTGTTTTGTTTTGTTTTGTTTGTTTGTTTTTTATTTCATTTCTCATAATTATTAGTTCCTAACTAAAAAATGGGTAAAAAACTAACAGTTTTAATATTAAAGGAAAAATTCTGGAATTATTGACTAATTTCGTAAAGGGCCTAGTTCACTATTTCTGCAATTAACAAAAAAAAGTGAGGGAATTTTAAATGCGGTTAACTACACTTTTAGGGGGCCTGTAAGAGAAGAACTCTTAAACTGTTAGAATACCTTAAAATGGAGAAGATCTTAGTTTCCTAGTTTTTGACTTACTTTTCTAAATAATTGAAATTGATCTGTCTGTAAATCAAATTTATAATGCAGATGAAACAGACTTGTACTGGCTTGTACTTTAGCTTGTAGTATTGCAAATGAACTTCATACATTACAACGTTGATATGATTTTTTCGGCTTTTTTATAGACTTAATAATATACTATTTTTAACAGCATTCCCAATATTCACGACTTGGTGAGCCAGTAAAATAAAGAGGCCATTAACTCATAATTCATCTACCGACAAAAAGTACAAATATCACTCCCCCGTACTTTCCGTAAGGGTTATACACCTAATCATTTTATATACCCATTTAAGAAATGAAAACTTTCCTTCGGTTCCTTTTTTCCGGTAGTTTAATGAGTAGGTAAGTTCTCATTTCTAAAAATGGGATATAAAATGATTAGGTGTATAACCCAAACCCTTAGGGAAAATACAGGGGAGTTATATTTCTACTTTTTGTCGGTAGATGAATTATGAGTAAATTGCCTCTTTATTTTACTGGCTAACCAAGTCGAAAATCGCTTCCAGTGGGACAATTGAGTCTTACTTTCGATGTCATATTCGTAAACTCCTGTTTTATCATCAGTTACGACCCGTTTGAGCAGTTCTGGATCGTCGTTGACTTCATTCAGCAACTTCTGCACTTCGGCATTGCTTTTGGTCGAAATTCAACAATTTCGGAGCTAGTTTGACTGTCACGCGTTTCATGCCTGAAACCCATTTGAAATTATTTTTGTTAGATACCGAAATGTTTCAAACCGAGGAGCCACAATAAATCATCGCAAATTTGTATTGCGATACATTTTTATTAATATTTTCTTCATTGACTTATGTAGCTTAAGTTCAGGGTATCCGTTGGTATTAGTTACTAGAAAGTGATAGCCAATGGAAGTAGCCACTAGGATGACCAGGCCAAAAACAACTAAACTTGAACAAATTCCAAAAAGACAAAAATTTCGACTTAAAAAAACCAGGACAGTTTTAAAGTCTCGAATTTTGTTATGAATTTAATAAAAAAAGAAAAAATTGGTTTGGTGGCTACGACCATCCACTGGTCAGAGAACAGATTTATAGTGAAATCTCTTCTAGAAAAGTTTCAAAAGCCGCTACCTTGATTTACCATTTGGATGTGCTGAAACCAATTCATTTATCATCAAATTTGTTGGGTTTAGTCAGATACCAAATTACAATGGATTTGGTTCACAAATGCAAAAGTTCCGTTTGGGACAGGAATGGAGTTCTTAAATGAAACATGGCCAGAACTCAACAAATATTCCAATACATTGCTAATAATATTTTCGTACATAAACATAAGCCATAAATCAAAAAAAAAATTTGTTAAAGAGAAACTTGTTTTTTAAATACATGACCAATCCAGGCCTTTTCTACACTTCCAGCGCCAAATGGAATACGCACATTTGCCAATAAATTTCAGTGAAGTTTTTTATCTACGTTATTAAGCCGATTCTTTAAGTAGTTCCTATTATACAATTAAATAGGTGCAATTTTTGGTTCGATTTTACCAAATTTTTACTGCCATCATTGTGGGGTGTGCAGCTGTTAGTACGAGGCGGTATAAAACACCACTTTATGCCTTGGCTGGCGCTAAAATCGAATATTTGGTGTCTTAAGCTTTCTGATCTTAGCATTTTGCACAACTCTCTCAGTTCATTACGAGCTTCTACAAAATTTCATCTATTGTCAGAAAATAGATCACTGCAAATCCTTCGCTTAAATTCGTTACGAGCTCCAAATGCACTGCTTCCGTCGACATACACACAAAAATGGCTAAGTAAGAACGGATCGGCATAGTCAATATCAGTCTGGAGAAACGATCGAGTGATATGCACACGCGAATATGGCAGTTAACTCATAAGTTGAGTCTGTTGAAACCTTTGCCTACGGTGCGCTAACTTTTGTGCTGGCCAGCTAATGATTTCCTTGAAGAATTATAAAGTGCCTCATATCGTAACTTAAATCTGCATTTTCTAGTTCCTCCGACTCTCAAGGTTCCAGTTTTATCTAAACAAGGGTCAACATTTTTAATTTTGCTTTTATTTCCCTGAGTTCAGCAGTTTAATTTCTTCAGGAAATGTTTCGTATTGGACGTAGCTTAAAATAAAAGTTTCGGCCCTTGTTAGCTCGTCGACCGAAATACCACCAAACTCTTTTTCGACAATGTTCCTATTGTAATTACAGAAAAATATTTTTACTCGGGCTATAATTCTTAGAATTGTTCCATATTATGATTCCCTGCTGAATAACTGGTTTCGTTCATTATTACTCGCGTAACCTGTCACCCTTTCAGTTACTTCTTCAGCAATGTCCATGACAATTATTTGATTGAGAAATGATATTGGATTGCATTGCATCCAATTGGGATCCCGCCACCACAGATCTCAACCGTTGATTTCACTGGGTGATAGTTCCTTTGACACGCAGTCAGCAGGATTCTCTTGCGAGGCCACATGGAACTATTCATCTCTGCTTGTGTATAAGAATATTTAGCTTGCTCTATTTGCTATAAAGGAAGGTCATGATATCGGCGGCTTAGATAACCAATTTTAAACAATTGTTGAATCAGTGTATACAAATATTTGAGCGTTGGATTCAAACTCTAGCGATTTTATTGTTGAGTGCTATAATTTAACCAACAGTGCCACGCACTTAGTTCAACTTTGGTATCGTAATGATTTTTATGGGTGCTACCTGATATTTTGCTGCTATTATTGTCACCTTTACATCATCCTGTGGTAGAACTACCCTTGAATACAGAACTGCTGCGTAAGCGTCCTTTGACGCATCAGAAAAGCCGTGAATTTCCAGAATTAAAGAGTAGGATGTATTTAGCCATCGATCTATCTCTAGGTATTCAATCATGTTTAAGATTTTCTACTCATAGTTGCTGGAATAGATTTTTACGACGACTTTTACCGATGTTGGGACAACCCATTTTGCTTGAATGAAAGATGTACTACTAATTTCCCGTTAGGTTCTCGCTTTACACTTTTATACATTGCTCCGGTTAATTTAAAGTATAGTTTGGATTTGATGGAATTTCTTCTATCTCCCAAAATCGTTTCAGCAGTTCGTCGATAATGATTTTATTAGTCAATTCGGTCGTTCCGGCGACTATCCAGCCAAACTTAGTTTCTTATGCTACATAATTATTTGCTTGATTAGTAATTTTTTTAGGTTCGATAATATTAAAGAAACCATCGCAACCCAATAGAATGTCGAGAGACTCACTTTTATTTTGATTGTTGGTTAGCCAATGATCAGGATTCTACAAATTCGAGTGACATAGTAAATGTCTTAGATGGTATATTTGTATATTAGTTCCACCTTTGTAACGCTTCTTGAACTGCCGACCTTTGCTGCGTTAATCGTTTCAATTAGCATTCTTGATTTTAATCTCGAAAGTCCTAGTGATGTAACAACACATGACTCTGTTATGAAAGCCCTTGTTAGCCCAGCATTAAGTAGCCCTCTAAATTCTCACCACTTGTTGGAATTATCCTTTGTCCGCATTTGCAAGATATTTGGACTTTAGCAGTGGACATATAGAACACAGAGCGCGTTTACCAACGACAAGACGCTCCTTGATATCCTCTCCTACACTATTATCATGAGTGACAAGAGATCCCAAGTATCTGAATCTTGTCACACCCTAAAATGTGTAGTTGTCATGGTCTTTAAAACCACAGATTAGATATTTTATTTTGGACTCATTGATTTTGAGACCAACGGAAGCTGTAAATTGTATTCGAATCACGCAGACATCATCTGCGTAGGCTAGAACCTGATTAGATTGCGCATATAATATGTTGTCCTGAGGTGTTTCACTTTTCCGAAAGATGTATTCCAACATGAGATTAAAGAGTATCGGCGACAGAGCATCTCCTTGCCGAATACCGGAGTTAATTGCAAAAATACCCGAATCCTTGTTCTCGACTTTAACACAACTTTCAAAATACAATAATAAAATATGTTGTGAAATTAGATAAATACAATCACCTTTGATTCGACGAGGAACCTCGTAATTAATTTTGTTATTACAATAAAATCGTTTACTTACATTAGTTCAGGAGCTTCATTCAATATTGAATCTATAATTGGTTTAGATATTTTCACCCTGTCGTGGTTTTTTAATGAATTTGGGTATTTTTCATATTAAAGAAAAAATTATTTAGCTGATGTATTGAGCACTGAATAGATAGCCTTAAATTTAATAATTACAAAAAATTAATTATAATTCAAGAAATAATGAAGCTAACATTATAATTTTATATCTACGGTGAATTATGATTGAATAATTTCAATGTTCTTATTAAAATTAGGGAATTATACTGTGCCTTCACAAGATATCGTTCTAAATATTTTTGTTGGTAGACCATCAGCATTATTGTTGTAATTCAAATCAGTACCTTCTCCTAAATTACTATTAGAAGGGGATATTGAATTTTGTTCTAATTGAAACACCTCACCAATACTTGTGAGATACAACTGTTATTATCGTTAATTACAAAAACAATTTCAATTTCGATAATTGAATTTTCCTCTTCCAATTCGGTACCAACTAGAAGTAAATTTTGCTGATACCGATTCACATAAGGTACAAAAAGTTTTTTAATTTCAGTACCACTATGTTCGTGGATAAATTTAAATTTAGTTTTAATTTTGACGTGAGAAACAACTAAAGAACAAAATAAAAATAAGGTGGTTATATACCGGCCGCATGAAAGCCTTCATACGAAAACTCTCCTGTGTCCCGTCCCTGATACTAGCATTATCTCGACATTTTTGTTATATGAGTCGCTCAGAAGCCAATGCGGTTAAGTCCATTTTTTGAAATTGTCTGATTTTTGTAAATTTTAATTGAATAAAATTTATTCAATTAAAATTGACAAAAATCAGAAAATTTCAAAAAATGGACCTAACCGCATTGGCTTCTGAGCGACTCATATGACACTTGAAGAGCTGCAAAATAATGAGCCATCATAGAATAATTTTACCGATCAAACGGTACAGTGGTTAAAGCTGCGGCGGTTGGATCAGGAGGTACCGGGTTCGAATCCCTATAGGGGCGGGATGCAAAAGGGATTTTTCATCATCTGACCCCCTGTTGAGAATGCGGAATCCATGGACCGACCCACCTTTCATGGCAGTACTATAGGCATAAAGCAATGCAATGTGCAGCTGGCCTATGCAAAAACGGGTCTATAGCCGTACGTTCTCGATTTGGCTAATTACTGCGTAAGGGCGTTATAAGCGAAATGCGAAAGAGTTGGGAGTTCTTTGAGACCCAGAAAAGATTGAAAAGATAAACACAAACAAACAATAGAATAATTTATGTTTTGTTGAAGATGTAATAGTAATTCACTTAGAAATATAATTTAACACTGTGTTTACCGTTTTCAAAAATTCACTTCGTTAAATCACAATAAACTTATTTTTGTAAATTAGTTATTTTATTAATTTTATTAAAGCCAACCTATATTTTCACTTCACAGTATCACACCAAAAAGCAACAGAATGAAATTTTAAACGTGGTGCGCTTCGTTTTTCCCGTAATATAAAATTATTTACAGTAAACAGATTTACTTTCATTGTAAATATTTAATTGTTTGTAACAAACACTTTTAGAAATTGTATTTTTTTCAAATATTTAAGTGTTTGCCAGTAATATTTTTATTGTTCAGGATCACTATTTAAATTATATTTTTCTGATTATTTGCAATGAACACTTTCATTTTTTGATGCAAACTCCTAATCGTTTGTTACTAGCAATAATATGATATTTGTAGTCCTATGAAATAATTGTTGTTTATAACAACTAAATAGTATTTGAGAGAAATAAAAACTAACAATAAATTATAATTACGTTTGTAATTAAAGTTCTTCTGAAACCAGATAATTATTTTTTACGAAGAACGAAATTTTTAAAAATTACAAATTCAGTTTCGATCTGAATGAGAAATACGAAAAATTAAATTATTTTCCAGTCAATCTCATCAGGCTTGAAATTATTAAGAATTTAATATGTATTGCGTATAATTCGCTAATACTTAACTACATGGTTGCTTTCTATATATGGGACGTTTCACGTCAACTGGACCACCCCTCTATCAAAAAATGAAGCAACATAAAAATTCGTTCTGGGCTTAAACTGCTCGTATATGATTTCGAAATTTGACTGGCCTTTTGGATAATTCAAGAAGGCGGATTCAAAATGGCGCCAAAACGAGCGAAATCTCCGGATAATCGAATAATATCATCTGTTGTCGCAGCATAAACACAACCAATCAAACAAAATGCTTAGATATTAGTTATTATTATTATTAGTACTTAAATTTAATTAATTATTTAATTAAGCCAGTTTATTATCAATAAAAATGTATAACGTTTATGTTGCGTTAGTCTGGTGCACTCTGTTTGTCCTAAAAACAGAGAGAAAACAAAAACTTGTTGCAATTTGTTTGGTTAATATGTAATTATAAAAGAAGATACTTATCTTATTGTAATATAAATCACTGTTTCAAAAATTAAACGAATAATTAAATAGATATCTAAATAAAATTAAAATAATAATTTCTTACCAAAATTAAATGTCAATTTAAAATCAAAACAATAAGTAAAACCATAAAGAACAATAGAATAAGAGAAACTACGTAGGCCAAATCTCTCTAATGATGCCAGCGCACGTAGTTTTTTACATTGAACCTTATTCAAGATCTTTTATAGAAATGAATCCAAGCAATCAAACAAACACAAACCAATTTACTTTGTCTGTATGCTAAATTTTTTTATTCGTATTTATCAAGCTTTGCTATTGGCTTTGTTTGTGTATAAAAAAAATCAAAAACCTAAACAATTTACAAGGAGAAAATAAAAATAAAATCTATTTGTGCCTTCTGCGTTAGTATTTGTAATCTTAATGAATGAAAAAGGCGTAGCTATTGGCGGATTGTTGTTGTTTATTGTAGATTTATGCGAATGTATAATAAAATCACCGAAATAATACGTTGTTCATTTTCTTCTTTTACAAGAATTTAATTGAAATTTTTAGAACGGCCTGCCTAAATCAAATGAAATCTTACACAAAAGCAATATAAGTAAAATTGTGTGTATGTGAAAATACATTAGCGAATTTAATAAAAATTTGGTTTTAAAAATTTTCGTTCTACAAAATTTCGGATTTTCAAAAATCATAAATTTAAAAATCTCGGTTTTCAAAAGCTCGGTTTTCAAAATCTCAATTTTGAAAATCTCCGTTCTCAAAAGCTATGGTTTTGAAAAATAAATTTTTATTAATTCGAGCCCGAATCATCATCAAAAGCCCGAATTAATAAAAATGAATTTTTCAAAACCGAGCTTTTGAGATCAGGTTGGCTATAATATCTCGGTTTTCAAAATCTCGGTGCTACAAAATTTAGATTTTTATAAATTCTTGAAAATGGGGATTTTCACTTTAAAACGAAAATAACCAAAAATTATAAATTCTAGAAAATGGGGAATTTAATTTTAAAAACTAAAACAAATCCGCGATTAGAATCGAGTTTTTGAAAACCGAGCTTTTGAAAACCGAGATTTTTAAATTTATGATTTTTGAAAAACCGAAATTTTGTAGAACGAAAATTTTTAAAACCAAATTTTTATTAAATTCGCTAATGTATTTTCACATACACACAATTTTACTTATATTGCTTTTGTGTAAGATTTCATTTGATTTAGGCAGGCCGTTCTAAAAATTTCAATTAAATTCTTGTAAAAGAAGAAAATGAACAACGTATTATTTCGGTGATTTTATTATACATTCGCATAAATCATAAAGAAAAATAGAATAAGAGAAACTACGTAGGCCAAATCTCTCTAATGGTGCCAGCGCACGTAGTTTTTTACATTGAACCTTATTCAAGATCTTTTATAGAAATGAATCCAAGCAATCAAACAAACACAAAGCAATTTACTTTGTCTGTATGCTAAATTTTTAAATTCGTATTTATCAAGCTTTGCTATTGGCTTTGTTTGTGTATAAAAAAAATCAAAAACCTAAACAATTTACAAGGAGAAATAAAAATAAAATCTATTTGTGCCTTCTGCGTTAGTATTTGTAATCTTTATGAATGAAAAAGGCGTAGCTATTGGCGGATTGTTGTTGTTTATTGTAGATTTATGCGAATGTATAATAAAATCACCGAAATAATACGTTGTTCATTTTCTTCTTTTACAAGAATTTAATTGAAATTTTTAGAACGGCCTGCCTAAATCAAATGAAATCTTACACAAAAGCAATATAAGTAAAATTGTGTGTATGTGAAAATACATTAGCGAATTTAATAAAAATTTGGTTTTAAAAATTTTCGTTCTACAAAATTTCGGTTTTTCAAAAATCATAAATTTAAAAATCTCGGTTTTCAAAAGCCCGGTTTTCAAAATCTCGGTTCTAATCGCGGATTTGTTTTAGTTTTTAAAATTAAATTCCCCATTTTCTAGAATTTATAATTTTTGGTTATTTTCGTTTTAAAGTGAAAATCCCCATTTTCAAGAATTTATATAAACCGAAATTTCGTAGCACCGAGATATTTTAGCCTGACGAAATATCCCACCAATCTTGATTTTTCGAAAACTTGAAAATTAAATTCCCCATTTTTCAGAATTTATTATTTGTTGATATTTTAATTTTAAAATTGCACTCCCCATTTTCCAGAATTTATAATTTTCAGTTATTTTCGTTTTAAAATGGAAAATCCCCATTTTTCCGAATTTTGAAAGTGATGGAGGGATTTTGAAATCCAAGATTTTGTCATCCAAGATTTAATCCTCAACCCTGAAACCTTCTACAATTCTCTCTTGAGAAAGGCCAACTAAATGTATACTAAGTCATCGTATATATATATATATATATATATATATATATATATATATATATATATATATGGTTATGATCTCAACTGGAAATAGTAGTAGTAAGAAACGAAAAAAATTGAATTTTTTTTATATGGTTTCTCGCGACCAATACACTAACCAGTATATATTTTTAAATATGTGAAAGAGAGCTATACAACGCAGTCAGGCTTTCTGAAGAGAGAATTTTAGCAGGTTTTGCCCAACCCCATATACACAAACACACATATGCAAACATACATACTCACTCATACACACTCAAGCAAGCAACCCGCACCCAGATACATAATCGCAAATTTCATCAAAAGCTCGGTTTTGAAATTTTTTTATTAATTCGGGCGGCTCGAATTAATAAAAATTTATTTTTCAAACCCGAGCTTTTGGGAACGGAGATTTTCAAAATCGAGATTTTGAAGCCGAAATTTAGAAAACCGAGATTTTGAAAACTGAGATTTAAACACCAAGATTATGTAGCCAACCCATTTAATACAACTCATGTACTAGATAAACAAAATATGTTATTGAAAAAGATAATTAAGGAAATGATAACGAAATTGAACGAATAGTTATGATTGAACAGATTTAATTTAGAGAGGATACAAATGTATTTTAGAAAATTACCTAAGTAACTAACACGAAAATAATAAGATGTATGTATGTACATATTGTAAACATCTCTTTTGTACATAAAGCAAAAATAGTAAAATATTCTAAATAAATTTAGAAGTAAAGAGTGTAAATAGGATAAAGCTATGTAAATCATAGTTCGGATATCTCATTTCAACATATGGATGCTAATTTATTTTACTATTTCTGAAATAATGGGACATATCTAGATACCGCATTTTTGATATTTTATTTACAACTTTATTAATTGCGTAAAACTGAATAAGTTAAAAAATTAGTTTTTTTCAAACTCACATCGTTCTGATTTATAAACGCAGTGTTTTCTGATTATTTTTTTTTTAGATTTCAGATAACTAGTTTTGATGAAAATTTTCTCGAAAAATATAAAAAATTATGTAAAATGACTTCAAACAGCTTCAAATTTTAAAACGAATTGCATGAAAAAATAAAAAAAATGTTTTTTGCAAATATCCAGATTTGGTTAATTCCACAGAATTTATCCATGCTAATGTTTGGTATGGAAAATAGATGTATGCATTTTTTTATCACTTTCCCAGTGTGCTTACAAATTCGACATAAACTTTATTATTTTGCTAAATTAAATTGTTTGATTTTGAATTTTGAGGAATTAACAAATAATTTTTTAATTAATAAAACCAATTAAGATTTTTTCAAAGAATGTCAGGTAGACCTTTATTTTGTTTTTAAGGAAATGCATATAGAAATCCCACGGTTTACGGACAATATGCTTTCCCCAAAAACTGTCCGTAAACCGAAAATCCGTAAAAGGAAACGTTTATTACTATATCTTATTGAAAACTTATAAATGCGTTGTAACTAGTGAATAAAATCGGAAAAACGAAACCAATTTTACCATAAATTAGCACAAATAATGAAAAAAACCGTATTTTTCATCTGCGTTACACTGAACTTACTTTTATAAAGGGAACTGTAAAAAATACAAAAGTAATAGTAAATTGAAACGAAACACACACCATTTTTTCATTTTAAAATAATCAAATAAATTCATACAAATAATAATTTATTTTTACTTTTATTAAATCTAAATTATAAATCTAACAAAGTTTACAATTAATTGTCTGAACTGCTGAACTGTTCATCGGAACTGCCACTAAAATTTGCACCAGCACATTTTTCAATAGCATTTGCTTCAGTAGTTTAGAAAAAAATGGGAAAAGCTTTTGACATATTACTTGCACAAATCATGTTAAAGTTGAGTTTACCGTCTATCGTGGATCGGTAGTTTCTTTAACTAGCCTGAACAGCTGTTCAGTGAAAATATGCTCATTATCATATTCCAAGAGTTGAAAAATATCTACGGTATTTACGGGCATTGTCAACGATTAACAGAGCCCTGTTTGAAATATTTTGATCAGTGTTGGATTTTGTAACTGAATCTGTAAAATCATTATTTAACCATTCCTCAAAAATTCGTGTAGTCATCCAGCCTTTTTTATTTGAGTGCCAAATAATTCCAAGTTGTTACTTAATAATATTTTTGAAATTCTGGGGAGTTTCTGAATAACAGATTAGAACCGGTTTTAAATTCTGATGACCGGCATCATTTCCTCCAATCAAAATTGCAATTCGAGAGATGTTTTTTCGTCTTTGGCGTTACCTGTCTCATCGACATTATACACCTGCTGTAATATGTATCCATCCACCGGCTTGTACAATTTTTAAAAACTCCTCTGGATAGCGCTTTGCTTTTTCCTGAATTATCATGGTGCTTAATGGTATGTTCCAGTAGTTTGATGGTCTATCCACGCACTAAGTAACTGCTCCATCTCTTCCATAACCTTAGTTCCTTACTTTGAAATATTATTGCGGTTAAAGGTATCTCTTTGTACAATTGACAAATTGTACCTCTATCGCCCGCATTAAACCGCTTTAAAATACCAAGTTTTAATTCTAAAGTTATTGTTTTGCGTGCATTTTTCACGCGCTTTCTTCATAACTCGCTGTTCGCTTTTCAGACATTTTCATATATAAGTTCAGTACAAGTTTAATTTATCCCCCGTATAATCTATTTTTGAGAGTCCTTGAAAGTCATGCACAAAGAAAATGAGAAAAAAATATTCAGTCCGTAATTGCGAATATTTCATCCGTATACCGAAACGTTGATCATATATTTGTCATGTCCGTAACTTTGATTATCTATAAATCGAGCGTCCGTAAATCGGGGTAACTTACAAAAGTTTCTTCTGATTATTAAAATACCCATTTTATTTTTGATTTGCTTTTCATTTCTTATCATCTTTACTTGAATGACTTTAATTTTTTGATTTAAGGGAAAATCATAATCATTAATTAGTCACACGATTTTCTTATTGTTGTTGTTTTATTTATTTATGTGGGTTATTGACCTACCTATAATAAATACATTTTCAAATGAGGAAAATAATTCTCTGGATTTCCAAATCACACTTGTCGTAATCATACGAAATTTCGTCGTAACCCTATTTCAATTTGTTGACGTTTTCGATTTTGGTGTTTAAAGAACTCATTTAAATAAACTGCTAAGTAGTAATTGAGGATGATATTAGAATGCGGTTCTTAATGTATCTATTTTCTTATAGTGTGCATAGTATGCTCACGGAAAAGTGCTGTATTTTATTTTTATATATCTTTCCACTGGCGTTTTGGTGCTGGTTATGTGGTTGATCATATAAGCAATGGCCAAATATGACCAATTTACAGTTCCTTATCTGATTATGGTGAAATTTGATCTCATTGTGTAGAAATGGAATTCTAAAATTATATTTAGAAAAAGTTCTGGCATATGGCTAATTTCAAGGAACATATTTCATCATAATCGGTTAAGAAACAACCGAGTTCCTACCTTAGATTTTTACTGTATGTTCTCGGATACTACATTTATTATCTATTTATCAACACGAAAATGAAACAACTAATTCAGAAGCATCTACTCTTATTTCTTAAGCAAACCAAATTTGCCATGCGACCCTCTGGGAATGAGCTGCCGATTTACATACCTGAAATACCTAAATATTACATTTAATTCTGTTGTAGTGTTACCCATTAACAGGTAATCATAGGGGTGTTTGCATAGGGGCTTCACCTTCAACGGCTTGGCAAATGAAAGAAAACCTATGTTTGGACTACATATCATATTATCCTATTTTGTCTTCATAAATGCCAAATGCAATTTTGTGTAATTATTGTTGTTGTTAATAATAGATTGTTTGAAATATCGTACATAAGAAAATAAAATTGTCCATTTGGAAAATGTTAATTCGTTTTTGTTTATATAAAATTTCTGTGCCTACCTATCTTATACTGAATAAAAGAATTGTTTGGTTATATTTATATTGAGTGAATTAAGCGTTATACTTTTTTTTTGGAATAAAAACGAAAATATGAATTTTTATTAATCCTGAATCCACACCAGTTTGTGAATGAATTTAATAAACCATTTATTGCGGTTAATAGGTGCAGATAAAAATTGATCCAGCGATTGAAATAATAGTAAGGCTAATTATAGAAAGCGTACATCATATTGAGCAAAAAATTTCCTATCGTTACTTTCCAAATATCGCTTATCAGGCTGTTGTTTGCAGATATCATGTTTTTGTTTAATTCCACAGAATTATACAGCGACTACAATAGGAAAATATCGCTTCATTGATATAAAAATTCAAAAGTACATTTTAAGTTTTTTTTCTCTTGAAACCAGTTATTTATTTTCACGAAGGATCGTAGTATGTGTAATTCTGTTCATGTGTGTAATATCTGAAAAACCCTAATAAAAGCATTCTCAACACAATGATATTTTGTAAAGAAAGTCAGCTGATGTAGGTACTTTTTTTATAAATCATTTTGTTATAGTGTGTCAGTTTTAACGCGTTTTTGGTTCCCTCGAAATGAATTATCATCATCGAAAAGGATCATAGTAGGCGTAGACCTACTCTTATACATATCTGTTCCATTTCAAATGGAAATTTGGCAAAATATAGAAAGAGATAGGTCCCATTATTTCAGAAATAGTAAAATAAATTAGCATCCATATGTTCAAATGAGATGTTCGAACTATGATATACATAAGTACATACATAGCTTTATCCTATTTACACTCTTTACTTCTAAATTTATTTAGAATATTTTACTATTTTTGCTGGGTTGGGTACGAAATCTTGGTTTACAAAATCTTGCTTTTCAAAATTTCGGTTTTCAAAATCTTGATTTTGAAAATCTCCGTTCTCAAAAGCTATGGTTTTGAAAAATAAATTTTTATTTATTCGAGCCCGAATCATCATCAAAAGCCCGAATTAATAAAAATGAATTTTTCAAAACCGAGCTTTTGAGATCAGGTTGGCTATAATATCTCGGTTTTCAAAATCTCGGTGCTACGAAATTTCGGTTTTTATAAATTCTTGAAAATGGGGATTTTCACTTTAAAACGAAGATAACCAAAAATTATAAATTCTAGAAAATGGGGAATTTAATTTTAAAAACTAAAACAAATCCGCGATTAGAACCGAGATTTTGAAAACCGAGATTTTTAAATTTATGATTTTTGAAAAACCGAAATTTTGTAGAACGAAAATTTTTAAAACCAATTTTTTATTAAATTCGCTAGATAGATTTTATTTTTATTTTCTCCTTGTAAATTGTTTAGGTTTTTGATTTTTTTTATACACAAACAAAGCCAATAGCAAAGCTTGATAAATACGAATATACAAATTTAGCATACAGACAAGCATGCGATTTAGTAAATCACATTTTCATGCGAATATAACATAGTAGGTAGTACACCAACACAAATGTATCATGTTTATAGAATAGAATAATACAACAATTATTTTGCTTGTTGTTTTTGTTTTTTCCGATCTTGAATCGAGTACAAAAAAATAGGATATATGCTTTGTCGCTAGTTTCGTTAAAGAATAAATAACTAATTCACCGTAATCTCTCTTATTCTATTTTTCTCTATGGTAAAACATTAAAAATTCATTTTAGTGTCTAGCGCTGTCATCTAGCAGAATATTTAGTAACTATTAATTATGTATTAAAGTAAATTTGACTTGCGTTGTGTCTTTTTTATGTATGTATTGTAAAGTTGAAAAGTATTGTATTCGAAAATTTAGTAAAATCAGTCGTTGAGTAGCCGCTGTCAAAACATAAGGTATAACGTATGAGGAATGAAATATGGACAAATGTAAAATGTATTTCTATTTGTATTGTACAACCAAAAATAAAAATTTCCTTGTTTTTAAATAAGGTGGTTCCCGTATATTTTATAAAAATACATTACAACTGCGTCATTTTACGATTAGTTACAAAAATGTCGTTGTTACAAGTAGATCGTCGTAAATTAATTTATAAATTTTGTCAGGAAAATCCAGACAAAAAAAAAGAACGAGATTTTTCACTACTTCAAGGATCTTGGATTCAAAAAATCCTTTATCTACAAAACAATTAAACTGTTTGAGAATAATGAACCTGTGGAAAGAAAACCCGACTCTGGTAAAAAATGTCAACTACAAGGTAGCAAAGTTCGAATGAAATTGAAAGGTGAAACAGTGGGTCGAACTGCAAAATCGTACAGAAAACTGGGTAAAAAATATCAAGTTGCCCCAAAAACTATCAAGAAATATTTACAAAGTATGAATATTCAACGCAAACCCAAAAAATCGGCACCAGCAACTACAGACAAACAATTAGCTACAATCAAATCTAGATTAAGAGTGCTTTCCCAAACATATTTCGCTGCTTCTTCAGCTTATAAATGTGTGATGGATGATGAAAGTTATTTCACTGTTGAAGGTAATGAATGGCAGCCAAAATACTACTACGAGTCTCCCGATCACAAAGCACCAGAAAAGGAGAAGTTTATTCATAAGACCAAGTTTCCAGGTAAAGTTATGTTGTGGTTGGCTATTAGCGAACGAGGTGTCAGTGACCCAGTATTTTTCAAAAGTGGTTTGGCGGTTAATGCGCAAACATACACAAACAAATGTTTACCTGTGCTTCAGAAATTTATAAATAAATATCATAAAAATGATAAAACGATTTTTTGGCCTGATTTGGCATCCTCACATTATGCCAACGCAACGTTATCTGATTTACGTCAACGCAGAATCGAATTTATACCTAAGGACTATAACCCACCAAATGTTCCACAACTAAGGCCCATTGAAACTTTTTGGGCAAATCTGAAGAGAATGGTATACAGCAATGGATATCGTGCCAAAAATGTTGAATGTCTGATTAGAAAGATAAAAAGAGATTTAAAGAAGATTGATACATCAGGAACGCAGGCGGCAATGAAAAGAGTGCCAGAAAGGATCAGGAAAGCGAATCGATATGGAGCGCAAATTTTTCTGTAAATTTTATCTAAGAATTAAAGTTTTAAATAAATTATGGATTAAAATCGTTTGATTAGTAAATAATTTTTTTTTTACTTTTTTGTTTGTCCATATTTTATTCCTCATACGTTATGTACCTACCCTTCAGACCAGGAGTGCGTTCACGAACTCTACATTGTAACAAATTGTTACAACTGTCATTGTACAAATGACATAGCAGTTAACAACGATATTGTTACAAACGTTAAATTTGCTACCAAAACAAACTTTGTTTAGCAAAATTTTGTTTCTTCGTTATCATAAATACATATAATAAAAAAAAATAATTATTTAATTAACAAGAACCAATATTCATTTCACGTATTCATTTGTATCGAATAAATTATTTTCATCCGTAAATCGATCTATACGATCAGAATCCATAATTGTTTCTTTTAATGACAGCTGGAAAGGCAGTATTGAGTAGAATTGTAAATGGCGTTTGTAACAATAAGGGGAAATTTTGGTTTAGGTTTATGAACAATACAAAGCACGTTGCTGTGGTTAAAGCCGAGGTTTATGAACGCTTTAGAACTGTCATTGTTAACAATATTGTTACAATGTAGAGTTTATGAACACAGTCCAGGTGTATCATAAACGTACGGTTTACGAAGACTTTGCTATACTAAGGTGTTAGTAAACGTTACACTAAAACAGTACGAATATAGTACGTAATGTGTACTTTTGTCACATGAGAAGTGAAACAAATTTGCGAAGACTTCTGTATGTATTAGTGTGTATTAAACTGTTCATAATGTTTACGCAGAAACGTAACGTTTACGAACTGTTTTAGCATAACGTTTTTGAGCCACATAGGTGTAACATTTACGTACGGTGTGGATTATGTCACAAGTATATAATTTTAAATGAAATCAATATAATACAAATAAATTGTGTTTTAAATATTATTTATTTTTAATTTATTCAAATCATAAGCGTAACTATAGGAAATTAATTTTTATGGTTTTTGTTTTCTTATGAATATAAATATTTTATATACTAAATTACTAATTAATAATTATTATTTAATAAGTTATAAATCACATTTTTCAGTCTAAAATATATTTAAGGACTTTTAAATTCTGCCTTAATCAAAATGAATATAAAATTAAAATCACACTCAAGTTCCAAATAAATAATACTTATATAAATACTTAATAGCATTTCACCATGTCGATAACAATCAATCCAAATAAATATCTCCCTTATTAATAATAAATTCAAACTTAATGATAAAAAAAAATGTGTAATCAAACCAAAGTTAATTACTTTTTCTGCCGCCTCCAACGATCTTTCGCATACTGGAACCATTTCATAATTACGTATTCCACGTCACTGCTGCGAGCAGTATTAAATTTTGTAATAGTTTCCTTTTAAATGAAAGAAAATTATTTAAGCATGAATTAATTACTACTGATAACAGACAATACCTTTTAAAATATTGATAATCGTAAATGATTTTATCGCTATATTATTGTGTTGCCCGTGCCATGAGAAACTGCAGGCTGCTTCGTCTGTAATAAATTTTTTGAGACATCCTCGAACATATTTTTCATGAGTTGAATCTGATCTTGCTCTGAAATGTTGCAACTACACTGCTCCAAAAAATTAAAGGAACACTAATTTTTTTCAATTTTTTTAGTGTTTTTTGAAGAGCTGTATCTTAGTAAAATACGGCCGTACAGAGATGAAAAGAAAAGCATTTTAAAGCTTCAAATCTCTAGTTTTGAGACTTTTGAACGGAAAATTTTTGTGAGATACCGTTATCACGCAATCATAAGAAAGAGCGCGAAGATAAAAATTCGATTTTTTTTTTATTTGTAAGGTGCCATGGGCTCGGGACATTTTTTTTAAGTTAAACCAATGCATAGGTCGGTTAGCCTGTTAATTAGGCGTAAATTTAATTTCATTCTGGTCTCTCTATGTCAACTTTTTGCTGAGATATCTGACTTTGAATCAAAAAAGATCCTTTTGCCTTTGATCATCGATATCTCAGCAACCAATGATTGCACAGTAAACTTTAGGGCAGCCTTAAAAACTTCAGTAAATTTCCTACAACACCCTTTAATAATTAGTTGAGAACAAATTTTTTTTCACCCTCAATACTGATTTGAAAAAAGTACAAAAAAACGACTTTTTAGGTTGTCTTAATAAATCTACCGTTACTTTACAAATATTGATGAAAAGACTAATGTTGCCAGGTCATTTTACAGTTTAATGAACTCCTAATAGCCCTGTATTATTTTCAAATTGATCCATCCAACCGTTTTTTCGGACAGATTGATCAAAGTTTTACAAAACAATTAAAGGAACTAGTATTCATCAAAATAAAAAAACGACTTTTTTCACATTTTGCGTTAGTTACTTGTTAACCCTTAACGATCGTACGTACAATATGACCAATTATTATGGAACATGGCCATTTCTAATCCGATTTTAGTGAAATTTGGTATGCGTTATTGAAAAGGGGTTCTAAAATGATTCGTGGATGAAGTTGTGGAAAATGGCCAACAAGGAAGGAACTTGGCCATTTATTAATCGATTTTGATGAAATTTGCTTTGCGCGATGGAAATGGGATTCTAAAATGATTTTTGGATAAAGTTCTGGAACATGGCCAACTAGGATGGAACTTGGCCATTTCTTATCCGATTTTAAAATGATTTGTGGATGAAGTTATGGTATATGGCCAACTAGGAAGGAAATTGGCCATTTCTTATCCGATTTTGATGAAATTTGGTATAAGCAATGGAAATGGGATTCTAAACTGACTTTTGGATAAAGTTCTGAAATATGGCCAACTAGGATGGAACTTGGCCATTTCTTATCCGATTTTGATGAAATTTAGCATGTACGATGGAAATGGGATTCTAAAATGATTTGTGGATGACGTTCTGGTATATGGCCAACTAGGAAGGAAATTGGCCATTTCTTATCCGATATTGATGATTTTCAGCACGTGCCTTAGAAATGGGATTCTAAACTGAGTTTTGGATAAAGTTCCAGAATTTGGCTAATTGCCATGGTACTTGGAAGTTTTGTATCCTATTTTTATGAATTTCAGCATTCACGATGAAAATGAGATTCTTAAATTATTGATAAAATAAATCATTAAATACATGGAATAACGATTTTAGTTTTTCACTTTTAAAGCACATGTTGAATTTCTTTTATTCGTTTAAGGAATAGGCAAGTGCTTTCCAACTTTAACATATAACTTTAACCAAAAATAATTAAATAAGAGTTTTATTTCTATAGTACATGCTGAATTTGTTTAAAATCGGATAAAAAATGGCCAAGTTCCATCCTAATACGGCTTATTCCAGAATTTCATCTAAACATAATTTTAAAACCCAATTTTCATTACAAATGCTGAATTTCATCAAAATCTTATAAAAAATAGCGAAGTTTCTGCCTAATTGGACATATTCCAGAACTTCAGCTAAAATTCAGTATAGAATCCCATTTCCATCGCGCATACCAAATTTCATGAAAATCGGTTAATAAATGGCCAAGTTCCTTCCTAGTTGGCCATTTTCCGCAATTTCATCCAAAAATCGGTTTAGAATCCCATTTCGTTGGCCATTTTCCAGAACTTTATCCAAAAATCAGTTTAGAATCCCATTTCCATCGCCCATACCAAATTTCACTAAAATCGGATGAGCAATAGCCAAGTTCCATCCTAGTTGGCCATATTCCAGAACTTTATCCAAAAATCACTTTAGAATCCCATTTCCATCGTACATGCTGAATTTCATCAAAATCGGATAATAAATGGCCAAGTTCCATCCTAGTTGGACATATTCCAGAACTTTATCCAAAAATCATTTTAGAATCCCATTTCCATCGCGCATACCAAATTTCATCAAAATCGGTTAATAAATGGCCAAGTTCCTTCCTTGTTGGCCATTTTCCAGAACTTCATCCACGAATCGTTTTAGAATCCCTTTTCAATAACGCATACCAAATTTCACTAAAATCGGATGAGAAATGGCCATGTTCCATAATAATTGGTCATATTGCAGAACTTTATTTAATTTTCTACGATCGTTAAGGGTTAACAAGTAACTAACGCAAAATGTGAAAAAAGTAGTTTTTTTATTTTGATGAATACTTGTTCCTTTAATTGTTTTGTAAAACTTTGATCAATCTGTCCGAAAAAACGGTTGGATGGATCAATTTGAAAATAATACAGCTGGGCTATTAGGAGTATATTAAACTGTAAAATGACCTGGCAACATTAGTCTTTTCATCAATATTTGTAAAGTAACGGTAAATTTATTAAGACAACCTAAAAAGTCGTTTTTTTGTACTTTTTTCAAATCAGTATTGAGGGTGAAAAAAAATTTGTTCTCAACTAATTATTAAAGGGTGTTGTAGGAAATTTACTGAAGTTTTTAAGGCTGCCCTAAAGTTTACTGTGCAATCATTGGTTGCTGAGATATCGATGATCAAAGGCAAAAGGATCTTTTTTGATTCAAAGTCAGATATCTCAGCAAAAAGTTGACATAGAGAGACCAGAATGAAATTAAATTTACGCCTAATTAACAGGCTATCCGACCTATGCATTGGTTTAAGTCCAGGGTTGTGGAGTCGGAGTCGGAGTCGGGAGTCGGAGTCGGGAGTTTGTGCAGTTTTAATCGATTTTTGCAGGAGTCGGAGTCGGACCGGACAAAATTGAGCCGACTCCGACTCCAAAAAAAAAAAAACACTAATTCGTTTTATAACTTCATGCATGTGTGTGTGTATGAATTATTTTGTTGTATATGAATGTATATAAAAACTATAACAGAAATGAGAAAACGTTACAATAAAATAGAAAGAAATAGAAAACTATTGCGCAGGGGATTAACTTTTTTATATATAATAGATGATGTTCTACTGAAATATGTATTAACGTTAATAGTTTGCAATCCTCTGACACGCGAAATGAGAAAGAACACTTCAGATGTAATTATATTTCCATTGAATTTGAATGGTGATGAAATTTTTAATCTAACCTGAGCAAGAAACAACAAATTTTCACTATTAATTGCAGCTATTCTAACAAATTTTCGTTACTTCTGTAGGAGTCGGAGTCGGAGTCGACTTGTAAATATTTACCGCAGTTGGAGTCGGAGTCGGAGTCGGGTATTTTTCCCCCGACTCCACAACCCTGGGTTTAACTTAAAAAAAATTTCCTGAGCCCATGACACCTTACAAATAAAAAAAAAATTCGAATTTTTTTTCTTCGCGCTCTTTCCTATGATTGCGTGATAACGGTATCTCACAAAAATGTTCCGCTCAAAAGTCTCAAAACTAGAGATTTGAAGCTTTAAAATGCTGTTCTTTTCATCTCTGTACGACCGTATTTTACTAAGATACAGCTCTTCAAAAAACACTAAAAAATTGAAAAAAATTAGTGTTCCTTTAATTTTTTGGAGTAGTGTAGAAGAAAAATTAATTAAATATTAGTCGGCATATGTATATTGATATAACCAAGTATGTATTCATAAATAATGGGTAATTGATACGTATAAGTAATTTTTCTTTGATACTGTCGTGTTTAATTTCATTTTCAAAATTTTTAAAATCTTCAATCGAAGTAGCTGGTATATTTAACTTAGAAATTTGAGTGTTTATATCAGGCACACATGATGTCATCGTGCAATTGCATTTATTGTTTCGCACCTCTCTGCGTAATAATTTCACTTCGCGAAGCACAGATTTAATCAACACTACTAAATCCGGATGTGAATCTGGTTGATTAGTTTGTGATTGCAAAGTCGTGGCTGCGGCAGACGAAAGTGCAATAGGTTGATTTTCGATCGGTGAATCTTCAAAGCCGATTTGCTTATATGTACCTACTTAAATTTTCGAGCAATAGAATTTGCTATAATATAAGGCACAGCTGCAGGTCTTTCAACAGATTTTGGTTGTGATGGTGTTAAGCACCAGATGTCGATTGCTGATCAGCTAGTTTTTGTGAGTATGATTTTTGTGTATTGATACTGCTGATTTGAAATTATCATTTTTTTTTTATAATTGTGACACAGCCATTTTGTTGGAGTCCGAATGTGAATTTGATTCATTAGTTTGTGATTGTAATGTCATGACTGCAGCAGACGATAGTGTCGTCGTTTCCTTTGTGACTGATGAATCTTCAGAGCCGATTTGCTTATACACAAATTTTGATGCATTAGAATTTTTTATAGAATAAGGCATAGCTGCTGGTCTTTGAGCAGATTTTGGTTGCGATGGTGTTACAATACCAGATGTTGAAGGCTGATTAGCTACCAGTTTTTGTGGATATGCTTTTTGTGTAGATACTGCTGGTTTCATGTTACTGTTTATTTTTAAAAAGGTTTGCTGTAAGGTAAATTTTATATTTCTGTGACTCTTTATCATATGCAAATTTTGGTACACTGAAAATATTATCATGAGACACAGAGATTTTATTGGAATTTGATGATAGCTGTTTGCAATTAGTTTTTTGTGAACAATTTTCCAAATCCGCATAAATTTCGAAATTATTATTATTGCTGTCTTCGTAACATGCAAACATGTCTTCGGAATGTTCCATAATACAGATTAAGATTATCTGAAATAAAAATGTTAATTATAAATGTTGCATCGGTATATATACATTAATATTATCGGATGGTATTCTTATTATTTTGGTTAACACATTTTGTATTTCAAATGTACATATATGATTCGAATGAATACTCTTCAATAGTATTGCAATAAATGCCTAGATCATGCCTAGTTTGCTATCAATTTCGTTGATCTTTAGAATTTTCCTATCTACGTAACAGTAGTTATTCGGATAATCTGAGCTTAATGTAAAAATTGGTTGAAAATTATATTCCTCAGTTTTTTGTTGAATATTGTTTCTTTCGCTTAATCTATTATTTAATTGTTCTAGAGGTTGAGAGGCTTTTCGAATCAACTTCTTTATTTGCTGCATATAGTTCTCAAACCTAAATGCGCTATAGTTGTCAAGGTGGCCAAAATGTTTCACATCTGCTGATAAATGCATTAAATTGTGAACATTATATGAAACATTTTCGTTCCCAAATAATGTACAAAATGATTCACAAAATGAATTAAGCATTTCTGCTGCACATTCATCATTACGTATCCAATTTTCTGGTTGAGCCAGAATTCGGATAGAGCACATTAGTATCAAAAAGTGTTCATAATAACTTTTTTCTAGAACTTTATGAAAAGCTACCATTCCAGTGTAGCACAAAAACGTTCTAAATTCGAATGCCTTCCAATTTTGTAGATCGTGAAAAGTTCGCTGTTTGCGTTGAAATTCTAGTGGTATGCCCTTTCGAATTATTTCCAGCTTTTTATTAATGGTCTCTATTGCATAAATTTTAAGGAATACTTCTTTTTCCTATATTTTAATAAAAGGTTTAGTATTTGTCGCATAACGCCTAAACATACACAATGCATGTAATCAATTGGGAATTGACTTACACACCCAATCTGTAGATTATCTAATGCAATGTTTAATTTTATGTGATGGTCGTTATATGCTTTACTACGAAATCCTTCATCTGTTTTTAATGTATAATCAGCTCCGGGAAAACAAATCCTGTGTTCCATATAAGCTCCTCTTATTGTACATTTAGTACAACTGGAATATCCGGAATGGCTTTTCACACCTAAAACCGATAAAAGTATTAATTAAGGAATAAAGAAATATATAACTTTTCTTATATTTAATATATAATTTTTCTTAAAACTTTTATATAAAGGGGAAAGGCCCTTGCAGGTGCATCACATATAAACGCCCTGATTTTCAAGGTGAATGTCCGACAATTATGTATAATATTATATTCCAGTAGATGGCCGGCCTCCTTAACAAATTCTTTCAAGAATTCATCCGCACAATACGGCTTCTGATAACCGTGGTAAATACCAACTATATAAACCTCCTTATGGGAAACAACATTAGCCAATATAGGCCATAGTTGACTTCTAGTACTTTTCGTTAATGGGATTCCATCCACTCCAATATCTAACAGCAACTCACTACCTTTATACTGCGTTTGATCTATAAATAAGCGCATTTGATTTTCCAAACCGATATAGGAATATGATCCACTACCCATTGGAATAATGTTCGTATTTTTGCGTGGTGTTTTTTTTAAAGATCTACTATCTTTCGGTAGATCTGGATGGTATTTACGAAGAACATTTAATAAAGAATTTACACACACTCTAGAAATATTATGGATCACACTCCATTCACAAATATCATATTCCAAATTATTGATTTCATAGTTTTCAACATCACTACATTCACTACTGCAAGAATTATTTTGACTAAAATCAGACCAGCCAATACCATCATCTGACATACGAACAGAATTATCATCATTACCTATATTTTGTAATTGATTTTGCTGGGTAATAATCTCATAACAACTAATATTCGCGGGAATATTTTCTCTAATAATATTTGCACTGTCACAATAGTTATTTATGGTACTAGTGAGCAAAACGAGATATTATCCATGAGGGATAAGTTTGTCCCACGAGGCGATAGCCGAGTGGGATATTATCCCGTGTGGATAATATCTCTTTGCTCACGAGTGGCATACAACGTTTTATCCAATTTTGTTGAAATAAATGTAAATAATCGTAAATTAATAAGAAATAGTTCCATTTTGTGTTTTCACACTGTAGCATTGAATTTTGGAACACATTTTATCAAAGTGACCGTTCTTTAAATTTATGTGACGTATTTCTTTGACCTAAATTACGAAATCTACGAATAATTTTCCAATGACTACTCAATATTTTGTTATATAAAATATAACTCACGTTGCCCCTAGCAGCGTGGGTTATACAATAACAATGGGTTATTTTACATTTTCTTTATTTGAAATCAGTCTAGTTATCCGCCTATTATACATCAAAATTGGATAAATATTATCAATCTCCTTTCGCACATTTCTATATTGTGATTGTTTTGCCATTTTAAAACAAAATGAACTAGCGTAATATTAAAAAGTAAAATATGTATATTGAAATAAATTGAAAATTAAAATTTTACCAAAGAAAATGGCGCACAAAATGACAAACACGTTTTCACAAGTTGAAAGTTAAAACAGTTATGTGTATGAAGAATAAAATCAAAGCGAGATATGCACATACATGTGGAAACTTGTACTGCAGTGTGTATATAGATGGAATGTATGTGTAGTAGTGTAAAAACGTTGTTCGTAAACCGTTCGTAAACTAAAAAGAGTGACGAATGAAAGTAGAAATAAAATGATGTTTTATGCGATCATGCTGAGATCGCAATAGAAAAAGCTTAATTCAAAAGTCGAAATAGTATACAATTTTATTCTTGAAAAGAGAGACATGAATACTATCGAACATCGAAAAAAGTGATGTTAGAACATCTCAACACAGAATGCTGTTATTATGAATTTTTTTTGCTAAAATAGCAAGCCTGTTAAACCAGTCTATTTTGAGTCACGTGTACGAAATAAACCAACAAAAATAACATTAGACTGATAACTTCCCTAGGGAAATTATCAGTTATTATGGTTCTAATTGGAATATTTCGTACACGTGACAATTATTGACCGATTTAATAGACTTGCTATTTTAGCAAAACATTCTCTGGCTACTAGATGAAAAGAATTCATAGTTGTAGTTGTCATATCCCAAGTATAACAAAGCTGAAAATATGAATTTTTTTTCAGCATATTGGTACAAAAAATCAGAAAATGATGAAATTGGGTTGGGTTTCCAAATTCCAACTTTTGACACAGCAAAGATGCTTGCGTTGGTGTGTACTTTTTTATTTTGTGTTTACAAATTTTACAACTTTAGTTTTGTGTGAGACGCCATTATGAATGGTTGTGTTTTGTTTTGACTTTAACTTAAATTTTATTTTTTGTGTTGTGCGATTATTTTTGGGTTTGTAGAATTTTTATTTTTGTGTGTACGAATTAATAATAATAATAAAATCGATTTTTATTTATAGATGAACGCGAATTGGATTATTTAAAAAAATAAAAAATATTGTGTAAATAAAAAAAAAAAAAAATATTGTGTTAATAAAATTTTAAAATAAAAAAAAAAAATTGTTTTTATTTAAGTAGCCATGTTTGATTGTTTGTATGTATGTATGTAAAAGCGAAATACCCCGCAAAATTTTATATTGTAAGCCCCGCCCATTTTTGTGCGACATAACCTCACTTTTTTTGTCATCATTTTCCGATTTTTGTGGCCAACTTTCATAGTAAATCTTAGAATAAGTCGGACATTATTTCGGAAAAAAATCGGTGATGAAATCAGCAAAGTGTCAGAAAAATCCAAAAATTGTCGGATATAAAAATACTTAGGATGTGTTGTTTTCATAGTACAATTTACAATGTAGCAGCCATATTTAAAAAAAAACACAATAAAATATGTAACATGCAAATAAATTCCTCTTCGAATACCCCTCGAGCATTGATAAATACCTCATAAATTTTATTATAATTTCCTCAAGCACGTTGCTTTTAGGTAACAGCCCTCAGCCTACGGTCGGGCTGTTACCAAGCAACGTGCTTTCGAAAAATATAAAAAAATTATTTCGGGAAATTATCAATGCCCTTGGGATTATTACCCCTGATAAATTTATAAATGTTGATTTAAATAAATCAGTTATTACAAGAAAATGAAAACGATTTACTTAAACAATTGTTGAAATTCAAACATTTATAAAAATATTTCAGAGATCATAATTAAGAATTAGTAACGTTTTCATCTAAAAATTTGTCTTAGGATAAAAAGTGATTTCCCATATTATGTTTTATGTGTTTTACTATGGAAAGTTTGGTTTTTTCCTCGTTTCTAATTCCTTTATAAAAGCTTCGTTTTTTAGACTATGGCTTTGTATAATCTAGATTGCTTTGCTGTAAGAGGTTGTAAAGGAGCTTTATTTAGCTTTCTAATTCTAAAAAACATTCTTGTCCTAAAGAAATATTGCAATATTAAAATTCGGTATTTGTCGAACCATAATAATTTATTATGACTGTGAATTATTGTTTCTTGCACTCTGTAAATTCGCTAATCACCTAAGAATATCAGATTTCGCTGATAGACACTAATTATTATCGATTCGCCCACATTGGCATGAATGAAAGGGATTCCAAATAGAGAATGCCCAGATTTTATTGTATGTTGGTTAAATAATTTTTTTTAATTCAATTCGATTTGAATAAATTAATACATAATTTAATTAAAACAATAAATAAAAGTTTAAAAATTATTTAATGAGAAATATTCGTGTAAATATTATTTGCCTCCGTGATTTATTACTATGTGCCACTAAAATTTGATTGTGTTACCAATATTGATTCAAATTAATATGAAAGGAATTAACAATTCCCGCTTATAATTGTTCATACTTCGTAACATGAAAAATTCACATTTTCATCCCGGTTTACGAGAAGAGAATATTTTGTAATTTCATATGCTCACAACATAGACGTAACAAAAATGCAAGCAATGCAACAAAAAAAACACATGTTGTGCTTTTAAAAGATTTACAATCGTGTATATTATGGCTATCATCATTTTGCATATAAATTGGTGATTATAACTCATTTATGTGTATACACAAATTTATATGCATAGTTATGTTGTACCATAAAAAACAAAATGTTTATCATGAGATAATTTCACATTATTTAGCAAAATTATATTTTACTCGTACAGCTACATATATCTTACTGACAATAATACAGTTGTAGATACTGCTTGTGCTTATTATTAGAGAATTATATACAACTAAATTAATTGTGATATAATCGTACTAGAGTGTATCATAAAATATTAAAATTAAATTTATATTTTATTATATTATATATAAAATATCTGTCAAATTTGTGAAAAATTTTATATTTTTTAAGTTTTGTGAATTACGAGTACATAAATAAAAGTTATTCAAATCTGACTGAGTAAACTAAAACTAAAATAATATTTTTAAATAAAACATAATTTATTTAGTTGTTACAGTTGCGGCAAAAATAATAGTAGTGCTACATCATAATTGCAACATATTGGAATTTTTCATACTTTTAAACAAAATTATGATATTATTTTCTTATTATGTAATAAATAATGGAAATTTGGAAAACAACATTTTTTAAAAACTATGCTTTGTTTTCAAGGCAGTTTGTATTGAATAATCTTGATTCATTCACTACTATTATTTTTGCCGCAGCTGTATATGCGTTAATGTAAAATGGTGGTTTTCAATAAGTTTCTTTAAAGTGGTTTTCTCGGAAGGAAAGAAACATTACATAATAACATAAATATTCATACATAGGAGAGGAGGTAGATTGAAATTCTATGTATCACTTTGCTTGAGTATTAATTTTTAATGACACAATTTAACTAAACTTATTTTCATTTTATGCAAGAAAAAAAAAAAACGTTAAACACATTTTTTTTGTTTTTAGGTGGAATTTGCTTGTTTGTAATAAATAGGCTTAGGATTCTTAGGTAAAAAAATATTTGTTTTGAGAAATTCGAATGAAAAATTTGTTAGATATTTATTCGATTTACAACAAAAACAAATAAAGGCGAATGAGCCCTATGTTGCCACATAAATATTTTAATATTTTCGCATAATCACATATCTTTACATATTTCAAGTTATTTTATATTTAAGCACATATTTTATGCCTCTTTTCAAATATTTTAATGTTTTTTTGTTAATTAGCTTAAAATTTCAGAAAACAAAAACATATAAGCCAAATATTTTTTTAGAAACTAAAAAGGTTACCACCTCTAGTTAGATCAATAAATTAAGAACAAACCAAAGGTAGAATTAAAATCATTGAGGTTTACTGTACATTCCTTGATGATTCGGAGATCTTCTAGAGAAGATTTTATTCAAAGAGATTATACTGGCTGAAAATGTATGAAAAGTCGGTTTTTGTAGTTAAGAATGGTATCGACAGTCTGGCTGGACAATTCCGAGCCTGAGGCGCCCCAGTACTGTTCCATGTTTCATTAAAATATACGCAATCCAGAGTTGCTTTCATTATTGAGTGTTACATTTAAAATATTTTTTACGGCCAATTACTTTTACAGTATATTTCAAAGCCTGAGATAGATCGTCCTGTTCGCTTAAATAGGTCTAAAATCAGATCTTCGGAGTGAAAGCAATATCGTTCTGGTTTTCTGTTCGGTTTTGAAAGTTTTATCGTTTCGTTTTTTTTGTTCCGGTTCAGTCAGGAAAGATTTGTTCTGGTTATGTTCCGGTTCAGAAACTCGTTTTACATTGAATTCAAATAAAAACGTTTCAAATAATTAAAGAATAGCTTATTTGAACCTTTTAATCATATTTTTTGATACGCAGATACATTAAAGTTCAAAATTAAATAAAACATTTGGGAACTAAAAGGCTAACATTTCACGTATATTTCAAACCAAAATCAATTGGTACATACATATATTTATTCAGTAATATAACTTAATTTATGTAATCAGAAATCAGAATCACAGTTTAAATCAATTGTAAATCACAGTAATCAAAATATAGCAAGGCATCTATAATAGCCGGTAAAACTCCAAAATGAAATTTATGGCGCCGTATTTTAAAATTGTTTTAATTAATTTCACCAATAATAAGTTTTCTAAGTTAGTGTCAGATTGCGCAGTACGCTTCTGAAAATTTCATCTCGACGCTTGTTTGAGTTGAAGGTACGGCCAAAAATACCTTTACAAATAACCAGTCATCTAATAAACGATGCAACATATCGAATGTTGAATCGAGTAAGGCAATCTAACTTGGGTTGCCTGAGTTTTATTGCTTTAGTCAATACTAATATGTTGGGTGTGCATAGTTTTTTACAGACATATCTGCATTTCGCTAACCGTTTCTCAATAAATGTATCCTTAAGTAGGTCGTTAACCGCGAGCTGAAGACTATGAACTGGGCATCTCACTGACGTAATCAAAATTGTACCATTAATAAACATAATATTAATATTATCGGTATCGTCGCTTCTCTTATTGTGCATAGCTGTACTTTCATCCTCATTTTCAAGTAAGTAACAGTCTGTTTCACAATCGTCATCATCCGGATTAGAAAAGTTTGAATGCTTTCGATCATTTAAGATTTATTTCAATGTCCAAATACAACAATTTCATTGTTTTCTGCATATTTGCATCGTTGTCAGTAGTAATTGTATAGTTCTGGATAGGGATTCCGACTGCATTTTGGGTTAGTTTCTTAAGCATTATTTTTAGCCTAAATGTAGGCAGTAAAAATATATATAAAATATTATTAATTGGGTGCCTATCGCTGAAAATGTAATAAAAAAAATTCGCTTGTTATAATTTTAACAAATTATTTTATGACCGTTGTTTGAATATACATGATATGTACATATATGTACAGTTGACCTCCAATTTACAAAACAAATTGGTCAAAAGATGCCATCGTTTAGTGAAAATGTCTTAAGCTGAAACCAATATTTCGTGACTATTGTATAATTCGTTTAATTGTTCGTAAATCAATATGGAAAATTTTGGTTCATAACGTAAACTCCCTTAATCTTTAATAAGATTTAATTCCCTTAGTAGCATTTTGTTCATTTATTCGTTTTTGGGGGTGTTCTTCATATAAAAATATTACTTACAATTTGTGAAATCATTCATAATAAAGTTATGGGATATGACCAATTAAGAAGAAACTTGGCCATTTCTTATCCGATTTTGATAAAATTCAGCGTGTACGATAAAAATTAGATTCTCAAATGATTTTTTGACAAAGTTGTGGGATATGGCGAATTAGGGAGGAACTTGGCCATTTCTTGTCCAATTTTGATGAAATTCAGCGTGTACAATGGAAATGGGATTCTTAAATGATTTTTGGACAAAGTTGTGGGATATGGCTAATTAGGGAGGAACGTGGCCATTTCTTGTCCAATTTTGATGAAATTCAGCATTTACGATGGAAATGGGATACTCAAAATATTTTTGAACAAAGTTCTGTAATATGGCCAATTAGGAAGGAACTTGGCCATTTTTTATCCGATTTTGATGAAATTCAGCGTGTACGATGGAAATGGGATTCTCATATGATTTTTGGACAAAGTTGTGGGGTATGGCCAATTAGGGAGGAACGTGGCCATTTCTTGTCCAATTTTGATGAAATTCAACATTTACGATGGAAATGGGATTCTGAGAAGATTTTTGAACAAAGTTCTGTAATTTGGCCAATTAGGAAGGAACTTGGCCATTTCTTATCCGATTTTGATGAAATTCAGCGTGTACGATGGAAATTGGATTCATAAATGGTTTTCGGACGAAGTTCTCTAGTTTGGCCTAATAGGAAGGAACTTGCCCATTTCTTATCCGATTTTGATGAAATTCAGCGTTTACAATGCAAATGGGATTCTAAAATGATTTTTGGACGAAGTTGTGGGATATCGCCAATTAGGAAGGAACTTGGCCATTTCTTATCCGATTTTGAAGAATATCAGTTTTTACAATGCAAATGGGATTCTTAAATGATTTTTGGACGAAGTTCTGGAATATGGTCAAGTAGGATGGAACTTGCCCATTTCTCAACCGATTTTGATGAAATTCAGCATTTACGATGGAAATGAGACTCATTCCATTCAAACGTTCATGTTTACTCTTGCTTCTTAGCAAAACTCGATTGCAAATATTTACAAAGACAAATATTTTTTTTACAGGAAATTTTTCATTTACATCTTTTTACATTAGATGTATGTTTGACTACATTTGATTCTGCTACCAAATAATTGTAAATTTGTATATTGTGTACACCGATAAATATTTTTTTTCTATGTGTACTATCCAAACGTCGGATTTTTATTAAATAATTATTAAAAAAATAAAGTATGTATTAAGCTAAAAACTAAATAAAATTAATTTATTTTTAAAAGATATTGCTGATAAGTCCAAAAAACAATCCCTAATGCTTGTTGAAAAAATAAGAAAATTCAAAATCCCGTATATTTTTGCATTTATTATTTCTCTATTCCTTCATTTTATCGTTTCAACAAACTGTGGACTTGCCCCAGTTTCAAAATAAACGGCTCATTTGATCTCTTTCTGCAAGGTTGACGAAGCAATTTAAAAATTAAATCTCCATTTTCCAGAATATTTTAAAACTAATTTAAATTTTTTAATTTATTTATTTACAAATTTGTTAGAAATTTATTATTTTTGTCGCTCAAACTTATTACGATGCCCAAAAAGCATTTTTTATTTTCCCTTCAAATAGTGTCAAAAAATTATAAATGTTGCCAAATTATTATATTTTGTTCCAAAAAATTAATTTTATGATGCCAAGAAATTTTTGTTTGTTGCTCATTTATTTGTGCCGTTTTATTAATTTTTTGTATCCTAAATATTAATTTTTTGTGTGCCGGTTTATTGCTAGCCCTTAATATAGTTATGTCACTTACAGTTCGCCATTCATCGACAGTTTTAGAAATAGGCTCATTTCATTTAGCGATTCCGCAATTTTTCGCCAACACTTTTTTTTATCAGCCTTACCCGTTGCTGAAGCATGTTTTCCTTGAAAATATAAAATTTTCATTATGTATATACAATTAAACAAGTGTAAAATATAGTAATATATGATATACATATTTGAAATTACCTAGAGCAAACTGAAAATTTTGCTCAACTAAATCAATTAGTGCGGATTTTTGGGCCAAACCAATGCGTCTGCTTTTTTTGTTCCCTGCGCCTTCCCTTGACTAAAAACATTTTAAGGATAATGCAATTCATGGTAGAAAATTCAACGTTACAAACCACTTACCATTGTCCTCCAATTTCAAATATTTATTTATTCGACACAAATTAGCTAATTTGATTTAATTGATTTAATTTCTAATTGATTTAATTTCGTTTGCCATATAACTTAGTATATACAAAATACGATAAAACAATTGATTAGCTGGGCTAGTTTGTAGGCTATGGGTAAAACAACCTTGATTATATAAAGCCATGGTTTAAATAGTAAAATTTATTAGTATAAAAGTATATTTATTCCCATAGTTACAAATAATTTTAGTATATTATACTAAGTGTAACTATGGGTCCTCACCAAAAGAAGATTGCAAATATTTGCAATCTATTTGATTTTCTTTCACATGGATAGTACACATAGAAAAAAAAATATTTATCGGTATACAGAATATACAAATTTACAAGTATTTAGTAGCAGAATCAAATGTAGTCAAACATGCGTCTAATGTAAAAGATGTAAATGAAAAATTTCCTGTAAAAAAAACATTTGTCTTTGCAAATATTTATAATCGAATTTTGCTAAGAAGCAAGAGTAAACATGAACGTTTGAATGGATAGAGTCTCATTTCCATCGTAAATGCTGAATTTCATCAAAATCGGTTGAGAAATGGGCAAGTTCCATCCTACTTGACCATATTCCAGATCTTTATCCAAAAATCATTTTAGAATCCCATTTGCATTGTACACGCTGAATTTCATCAAAATTGGACAAGAAATGGCCAAGTTCCTCCCTAATTCGCCATATCCCACAACTTTGTCAAAAAATCATTTGAGAATCTAATTTCCATCGTACACGCTGAATTTTATCAAAATTGGACAAGAAATGGCCAAGTTCCTCCCTAATTGGCCGTATCCCACAACTTCGTCCAAAAATCATTTAAGAATCCTATTTCCATCGTGCACGCTGAATTTCATCAAAATTGGACAAGAAATGGCCAAGTTCCTCCCTAAATCGCCATATCCCACAACTTTGTCAAAAAATCATTTGAGAATCTAATTTTTATCGTACACGCTGAATTTTATCAAAATCGGATAAGAAATGGCCAAGTTTCTTCTTAATTGGTCATATCCCATAACTTTATTATGAATGATTTCACAAATTGTAAGTAATATTTTTATATGAAGAACACCCCCAAAAACGAATAAATGAACAAAATGCTACTAAGGGAATTAAATCTTATTAAAGATTAAGGGAGTTTACGTTATGAACCAAAATTTTCCATATTGATTTACGAACAATTAAACGAATTATACAATAGTCACGAAATATTGGTTTCAGCTTAAGACATTTTCACTAAACGATGGCATCTTTTGACCAATTTGTTTTGTAAATTGGAGGTCAACTGTACATATATGTACATATCATGTATATTCAAACAACGGTCATAAAATAATTTGTTAAAATTATAACAAGCGAATTTTTTTTATTACATTTTCAGCGATAGGCACCCAATTAATAATATTTTATATATATTTTTACTGCCTACATTTAGGCTAAAAATAATGCTTAAGAAACTAACCCAAAATGCAGTCGGAATCCCTATCCAGGATATCCCTATCTATTTTGATGTCATACAACAATAAACTTTTAATAAAACGTTTTTTATATAGCCTCCGATATGTCGATCTTTCAATTCAACCATTGCTAGCGTTCATAATAAAATCGTGTCATGTAAAATGTACTGAGCACAGATCTGTCACATCTAGTCGCAAGGTCCATTTTAATCCATATAATTTGAAATTTAACTTCCTCTTTAAATTTATTTCGGATATCTTCTTCGTTTTCATATAACCAGGATGGGAAGTTTGGAATTTAATCCTTTTTAAAATTGATTGTATAATTTTTTGAAACCCGAGAACACTGAATGAAGTTATATGAACATGCATTTTTGGTTATAATTTCAACACATGCCTCATTTAAATTAGATTGATTTATTCCCACGGAAATATTTTTAGTTTTGAAATAATCATCAACCTTGTTTGTATCACCCACGCCAACAACAATGATACCGAATTCATGGTGCGAATTTTCTTTCGTTAATTTTTTTCTCGTTATTGAAAATGATGTTAGGTTTTGCAAGATATGATGTTCTTTGGTATTATAGCATGCAATAACGTTCGAAATGGGCAGCATGATTTGCAGCTGTGTGTTTGTTACAATTATCTATAGGGCAAACACCTTCATTGTTGGTTTAATTTATATTAAAATAACGCCTAACGTGATTCCTTATCGGCCGCCCCATTATGTGTTTACCTAAAATTACATTTTTATTTGTATCGATATCGACATCAAAAATAGAAATTGGATTATTTAGAGTCAGATCTCAATAATCTTCAGAGAAGGCGGTTTCAAACCTAAAGAGCGTAAAGCTAAATCAATCCGGAATAATATCGAGTAAGCGATTCGAAGTTCTACAAGTGGAAGGTGATAGCAAAGATGAGAAGTAATAGCCTAAAGAGATACCTCCTCCTGTTATTGATAATACTAAATGCAGAAACAAGTGAAAACTTTTTTATTGGCGATATTAAATCTTGTAAAAACAGCGAAACCAGGATTCAAGCCAAAAACATTGACGGATACAGAAAAGTTGTAACGGCTCTTGAAAAAAGTGGAAAGTATTTTTACACATACTGTTTAAAGAGCGCAAAAGGTATCACGGTCGTGTTTAAAGGAATCGAGTCCACTGTGCAGCCAGAGAAAATAAGCGAAGAGCTATCAAATCATACCGCAAACTATTGAGGATGTGTGGTGTATAAGGACTTAAGAAAAAAAATGATTCCAAGAGCGGAACAGCAAGCACTAAACCATATTTTCAAAGGTCAATACAATGCGGGTCATATCTCGGCTACGATCAATTCAAAAATATCGTACGCAGAATCTGACAGAGGTATTTCTCTTAATCCAACCCCAAAACGTCGACCATCAATGAATAAGTTTATGCAAATGATGAAGACCAATATGAGTCTCATGCTCCAAAACATGAATACCCTCATGCAACTTCTCATCAAAAACCAAAAATGAATGAACTTAAATTAGCTGTTTGGAACGCCAATGGGCCAGTGCAACGTAAACTAGAGGTACAAGATATCCTTATCGAATGCAACATCGATCCACCTTTTTTGACAACAGTGGAAAAACGCATGGGGAACTGCCATCCTTATCAAGACAGAATAAGATATTATGAACTCCATAAATATAGTGAGGAGCATATACAAGCATCTAGCATCTGTCTGGAGGAATGGACAGGAAAATGCACCATATCTGCATTTTATTGTACACCGAAACATTCAGAGAAAAGATGTAACATTGGTGATGTTCCTGTTAGGCTGGAGATTTCTTGCCTTTCTACTGTCAATATTATGTAATAATCAATATTATGGAATCCAATGGAAAGGTTCGGCACTGCCTGGACGAACGAAAAGTAAACGCGGTGACGGTGACTGATGCTTATCCTTTGCCTCAGATCGACGGGCTATTAAGCCGACTAGATCAAACCCAATTCATTACCCAATTCAGTTGACTTAAAAGACGCCTTCTGGCAAATACCCCTAGATCCAGAGCCAAAGGATAAGACAGCTTTCACCGTCCCTGGACGCCCACTCTACCAGTTTGTCGTCATGCCGTTTGGGGTGTGCAATGCAGCACAGACGATGTGCCGACTTATGCATAAGGTTACCCTCACCAGTTGCATGACCGGGTATTTGTCTACCTTGATGACCTTCTGTGGTCGTTTCGGCGACATTCGAGGATCATATATTATTACTCTTTGAAGTAGCGAGATTACTGCGCGAAACAAAACTCACTATAAATGTGGAAAAGAGTAAATTTATGCTCAGGGAGACTAGGTACCTGGGTTATGTAATAGGTGATGGATGCCTTAGAGTGGACCCGTCCAAAGTGCAGGCAGTAGCCGAATACCCAACACCACACACAACTAAACAAATACGACAATTCCTGGGATTGATGACCGGGTGGTATAGGCGATTTATCTCCAATTATTCTACTTTGGCAGCACCCATTACTGATCTATTAAAGAAAGGGGTTAAACCTAACTGGAATCAGCAAGCGCAAGATTCGTTCGAGCAGTTAAAGCAGTGTTTAATATCAACCCCGGTTTTAATAAATCCGGATTTCAACAACCATTTTTATATTCAGTGTGACGCTAGCACAACTGGGGTCGGCAGTGTGTTATTCCAGACTAATGAGGAAGGGGAGCACCCGATTGTTTACATGTCGGCGAAATTAAATAAGGCGCAACGAAATTATGCTGTCACAGAACTGGTGTGTCTAGCTGCAGTAATGAGCATAAAAAAATGTAGACCGTATATTGAAGGGTATCCTTTCACTATTATTACGGATCATTCAAATGGTTAATGGATCAAAAGGATCAAAGTGGACGCTTAGCTAGATGGGCATTGAAGCTCCAGCCACATAAATTCACTATCGAATACCGAAAAGGTACGCAAAACGTCGTTCCCGATAGTCTGTCAAGAGTCAATGTCGAAGAATGTACCATGGATAAAGACGCTCCGTTGTTTATAGACCTAGAATCATCCGCGTTCCAGGATCCAGAGTACAAGGAAAAAATAGAAGCTGTCCTTAATAATCCAAAAATAATGACCAGCTATAAAGTAGACAACGGAAAATTATTTATAAAAATTAATAGTAATGCTCACGAAGGAACTGATGTATCATTGTGGAAGCTAGTGATACCAGCAGGATTGACTGATACTCTTATTCGACAAGCGCATAATCCACCATCTTCGGCACACCAAGGAGTGGCGAAAACTCTCGAGATTTTAAAACGGCAATTTTATTGGACTTCCATGGCAAACCAGATTAACGACTTTGTTCAGAAGTGTAAAGTGTGTTTCAATGCGTCCGAAAATGGGAACATATATCCAATCAATTAGACTTTCAAAGATTATTTATCGATTTCCTTGGACCCTACCCACGTACGGTAAATGGTTATACTCATATAATGATAATCTTGGACCAATTGACACGTTTTCCAATACTTGAGCCTTTACGTTCTGCCTCAGCTGCAAAAGCTTGCCAGTATTTGAAAGGCAAGATTTTTCAGTTGTTTGGTGTACCTGAAGTATTATTTTCAGATAATGGTCCGCAGTTTAAATCTATAATATTAGCCCCCACCTGCTACAAAACTACGGTGTCAAGCATGAGTATACTGCTATTTACGCTCCGCAAGCTAACGCATCAGAGCGGGTAAATCGATCGATACTGGCAGCTGTGAGGTCTTATATTAAAGATAACGATAGAAGTTGGGATTGTCATTTGGACGAGATTGCCGGTGCCTTAAGGAATGTCGTGCACAACTCTACAGGTTTTTCACCGCATTACGCGTTTGGACAACACAAGCTTTCACATGGGTCAATGTACGATTTACTTCGGAAACTAAATTCACTCGAAGATAGAAATGTAGAAATTTCATCACCAGCTGACCACATTATCTCAGTGAACTTACAGCGACCGAAGCAACAGATGACTCTCTGTGGAAAGCCACACGTAAGCTGAAACGACCAACACTTTCATGTCCCCCGATTCGTCTCCCTGACGGAAACTAAGCAAAAAGTGCTGCAGATAAACCAGACATATTTGTACAACATCCTAGTAAGATATTTATACCCAACCAACAAATTGGAAGCCGCAAATTTATACCTGATGATGCAGAAGTTGGAAAATCTAGCCAATTAAATACAAACGCCGCCTAGTAGAAAAGAAAATCAAGGAAAACACCAGGGCATGATCTGATAAGTAGCAAAGTACTCAAAAATCTCCCGGAAAAATATATCAAACTAATAACATATATTTTCAATGGCTAATTTCCTGAAACCTGGAAAATTTCGCAAATCATGCTGATTCCAAAACATGGTAAACATGTAACAAAAGCAAACTCAGATCGTCCAATCAGTTTACTACCGACTTTCTCTAAGCTATTCGAAAAAATGTTCCTGCAGAACTGTTGAACAAGTTAATAGAGTCGTCTCAGTTTCTCCATAAAAACTTTTTCAAAAAGACAGTTTGATAGTAAAATCAACAATCTTTAGAGTGTGCCATAATTAAGTTGCATTTCTCAGTCCGGCTTAATTTTTTGTGAAGTGCAGTCGCGTTTAATTTGGTAAGGGGGAATATACGCTGAAAGGGAGAGCAGCAATGCTTAAATTGTTTTATAAAAACAAATCGTCGGTTGTTTGCACTCAAAGAGCGACGTTTAGTTGAAGCATTTATTCAAAGTGGTGTTGTTACAGATGCACAGCTTAGTAGAAAATAGTGTTATTCTCAAGTAGCACTTACTAGTATGAGTGAAGATGAGGGAACGTCAGCAAGAAAGCGTAAATCGCGATTGGGATTTAATCGCACCAATTTACACTGAATTTTGAAGCATCATCATTTGAAAAAAAGCATGAGCAATGAACGCACTTTTGTTTCAACGGCAGTGTCAATAAGCATAACTATTATTACTGGGAACGGAAAATTATCGGATTATTCACGAGAAAGTTCAGTTCGACAAAAAGTGACTGTATGAGGACAAACAGCAAGCGAACAAACTTGGTACTTAAGTGCTTAACTTCGTGGTTTCGATAGGTGTGTAAGTTTTTTGGCGAAGGACTGTAAATTTTCCACCCGGTATAGAAATTAAAATGTTAATTTTATAAAGTATTCCAAATTTTGTAAACTGAAAAAATTTAAGAGTTTCTATTTAGAAGTGTACAAAAAGTATCTTATAAAAAATGTATGGTTTTGACACTTTCCGCGCTTTTGGAACTGAACAAAATGTTTTTCTACCGTATTTTAATTGCACACTATTTATAGGATTTTAAAGATCAATTATTCTACACATAAAAATATACACGCATTAAAATTATTATAAATGTTAACAAATTGAACTTTTATCCACATTATCCATCAAAACCACAAGCGAAATTTAAGTATTGCTGTTCCACCCACACACTCTAGTTTCAGACATTTTTTTTTTTTTTGTAAAAATATTCTCGTCTACGAAAACAGCAAAAAGCTCTTCCATAACACTCTCGCAACATATTTGAATAAATGTTTTAATAAAAAACCACCGTTCACACCACACTGATATGAAGGCAAAAATATTTTTGTACCACTCCACACCGAATCACCACGCAACCAAAATTATGTAGTACTTGTATTTTTCTCTCATTGTTTGCAAATTTTTTAATTAACCATAATTAACTTCCATAAATACGGTGGTGGATATTATTATTTTTTTATTCAAAACCATAATAATAATTATTATTTTAAATAATAATAATATTAAAAAAAAAACTTTTTGTATTTTGTTTTTGTATTTTATGTTATTAAATGTTTATTTTTATGGCTAATTATCTTTATTGTATAGTATAAATAAAAAAAAACATTTTTTTGAACGAACGAATTGAAAAGTTTTGTCTTTTATTTAAGTATTTTTGTAGCAATTTTTTTTTTAATTTACTTGTTTATATGGAAGCATTATTTTTGTTTTGGTTAAAATTATTTATGTTTATTTTTTTAATTAGCGTTTTGCGTTTTGTTTGTTCCAAAATGGAATTTAATGAGAAGCTTTTTGTAACATTTCATTTTGAAATAAAATATTTATTTGGCTATCAAACACAAATTTTTGTTCGCATAATACGGTTGAATGAACTATCAGATGGTAATGTAGTATGAGCTTTTAAACGATCCAAAAAAAACTCGAAAGCTTTTTTATTAATTTTTTTTTTTTTGAAAGAAAGAGTAAAATATTAAACTGAATTCTGAAAACTATTACGACTACGTCGAATCGTTTCGAGTGTAGAATGTACAATGCATTTAGTGCAATCGAATACATACTTCCTTTGATACATGCAAATATAATTAATAGATATAATCATTAATAACTCCAGAACGTAACTTACAAAATTCCAAATAGGAATCCGCAATTAAAATCGGATGAAATGTAAAACGAAATTTCGAATAGCAAAAATGAAAAAAATATGCAATCAATGGAAGGGAGTGTTTTATCTACAGCCCAGGTGGTTTAATCAAGTGAACTGAAACTTTAAATTTACGCTTTTGAATATCAGCCAACCGCAAGTGGCACCTTGGATTTAATTTGCAAATATCTTAAAAATATGAGATTTACAGAAAAAGTATGTACAAAATGTTTAAAAAAATAATAATAAATTTGTAAGAAATTTGCTGAAAATTTCTCAAAGTTCATAAAAGAAAGATGTCGGTTGGAATCACCTGAATTTATTTTTACGCAATGGCGTCAGGTAGGAAGTTAAAAGGGAACTGCGTATGAGTTGGGAGTGCCTTGAGCCCCAGAAAAAATTGCAGAGATAGAGACAAAAAAAAAAAAGTATTCTACCGCTCATTTCCCTCGTTTGAATATCGAATAATTCCTTTACGTAATTTGTCCTAGTTTTAGACTAATCTGAAATTCAATATAATTTTGTGTCAAAACACAATATAGGCCAAAATATTTAAAAAATATGAGTTAACATGCAGGGCTCATTCGCTTTATTTGTTCTAAAACAAAGAGGTATCCTACAACTTTTTGATATGAAATTGAAAATTTTTTTCATAAGCATTCGAAGCATAGGATGGCATTCGAGATAACAGTCATGCGTGTATTATTTGGCCAGCAGTTATACAGTTGCTTATATTTTAATTTATTGCTTGCTCTGCTATATGCAAAATATTTTGATGGAAGAAAATTATGATTAGCATTTTGCAAAACCCTCAAGCTGCAATTTAAAAATGTACTTCAAGTGCACAATTTCAGCATTCTTAGGGTCTGCTCAGATACTGTTATAACAGGTTTCCTTTTAATGTTTTTTTAAATTTAAATTTAATATTTTTATTTTTTTACGTTATTAAAAATGAATGAAAATGATCAAATAAGAATATTTATATTGCTTTTATACTATTGTCATTTTCCTAAAAGACGTAATAATTTCAGACAGCTCATTTCTACCTAGTTTCGTAAAAATTCCGAGGTAATGCATCATTTTTAAATTAGAATTGCTCCGTTCAGAAGACGCGTTCTCTCGCTACAATGGCTTGCTTCGCCGCCTGATGACGTCATTGCAATAATATGATGCGTGAGGCATGAAGCCTAAGGACCAATCTAAGAAATCATACATTTAAATTAAAGGTAATGCTTACACCAAAGGCAAAATTTCGTGTCAATTTTCTGAATATGCGGTGTAAGACGTTATCTTATCATGTCAAAAAAATGTAAATTGGAAATAAAAAACTAAAATGCTTTGAGCACAATCCCAGACCTTACCCGCTCTAATCCAATACGTTACTACTAAGCCACATTCACCATAATAAAATTTATTTAATTTTCATTGTTATATTATTTCAAACATAGTGTGCTATGAAGTTTATGACAGGAAAGAAGAATTTTACAGAAAATTTTTCATAGCTTACTACAACTCATAATATAAACGTATACCACGTATTTTATTGTGTAATTACTGTAATAACTATAAGCGGAATGTTTAATTTAAAGTAAAATATTCGGTTATTACATGAATACAAAAAAAAATAATAAAAATAAATAATAAAAAATCGGACGGGAATCGAACCGAACACCTTTGTCGCTCTAGTCCAGTTCTTTACGACTATGCCACAAACCATAATAAATTTAACTTTTAATTTACATTGTTAAATTGTTCTATTATTTCAAAGCGTTCTACAGTGTCCCTAGAAATCGAATGAAAATAATAACTTTTCTAGTAACATCAATAGGTATGTACAATATAAAAATAATATCTCGGAAACTATTAAATGTACAACTTTTGTAAATTTTGAAATAATCAAAATAACTAGCAAACTTATTATTACCATAACTTAAATTATTTTAGCAATAGCTAATGTGATTAAACTAATAGCCAAATTTATGATTTCAATAGTTAATAACTTATTCGTTCAATATGTGGTAGCATTTAATTTCAATAATTCGAAAATAATTTGTCACTAAAGTTATTATTAAAACTATTTTAAAATTACTGACATAAAATGTGATTACACCTTAAAAAAATAACCTATTAGCACAGGTAAGTATATCAGATGACTCATCTAAAGCACTGTTTGCGGTTTTTCAAAATTGGCTGATAAACGCGCCAATTTGATGTGATACAAATATTAACTTCAACCTGGAACCCATAATGACGAGACATCTATAAATGAACAGCTAAACAAATTATTTGTGTTTACTTTTATTTGTTTGGTGTTTTTTTTTTTAGTTTTTCTTTTTTCCGAAAGATTTTAATATGAATAAAATTCCCAATTGACAAATGCAAAATTTTAAAAAGCGCCTTAAGCGGACAAAAGTAAAATATGTGATAGGCTGTAACAAAAATTTACTATATGAAGTTATATGGAAATATTGTCTATTTAAATTACATTTTTATTTATGAAAATTGTAATGATTGGAAAATTGAATTAATGCCATATGTAGTTTAGAGTGTGATTTTTGTATATCTGATTTATTTGTGACATTCTTATCATTCTAAATATGAGGAACTTGTACTTAAAAATTGCAGAAATTTCAAAATAAACTAGTGTTACCAAAAACATAAATGTTTTAAAAATATTAAATTTTAGATTATATTAATAAGTCAAAGCGTAGCAACTGTGGTCTAATAAACATCCAAAACTGTTTAGTGGCCGAAATATAATTTATAGTGAGTTTAACATTAAATTTCTGCAATTTTTAAGTACAATTTTCTAATATTTAAAATGAATAAAATGTCCCAAATGAATCAGATATACTAAAATCTCAATTTAAACTTCATATGGGATTAATTTAATTTTCAAATCATTACAATTTTCATAAATAAAAATGTAATTTAAATAGACAATATTTCAATATAACTTCATATAGCAAATTTTTGTTACAGCCTATCACATACTTCACTATTGCCCGCTGGGGACACCGTTGCATTCGTCAATTCATTTAGTAACATTTTCTATATTGTACTATATAAATGCATTGGCAATGATTTGTTACTTTTTTGTGTTTCGCCAAATTTGATTTTTATTTAGCTATTTTTCACCTGAGTATGTGTAAAATGGAGTTAGCTGTGTAATTTATCAGCAAAAGCTTCTTTATAAAAAAAGAAAATTGTGCTGACCTTCAATTTCTTCATTTTATTGTTACTAAATGCTTCGAGTCTGGGTGTTTAACTTTTCGCCATAATTTGTAAGGCAGTTAAAAGAAAAAATAATTGCGAAAGAGTTCTTAATGCTTGAAGCCTTAACATATTGTATATGTATACTGCCGTACTAAACATGTTTTATATAACCACAGAACATTCGTTTTCAGAAAATTGATGTTAAAGTTTTGAAATTAGTGTATTTTGCAAAAAAAAAAAAAAATGGAAACCGTTTTTCTTATTACGTGTTTCTCAATTTAGTTTTAATTATTTTTTAAAATTCTAATGATAAAGCTTATTATTAGCTATCGAATAGCATCAATAACTCAATTTGGCCAAAAATGTAGTTAATCAAAACATGCTTAACACGGCAGTTTCCGTTGATTTATATAACTTATTAATTACAACTGTTCAAAGCTTATGTTCGATTTCGGTTTATTGCATAAAGTAACACTAATAGTTGATAATTTACTCTTCAGCGCAGTAATGCTCCTGTACATAAGAAGATGCATTTCCACAAAATTATTGAAAAATCTGAATATAAGTTGTGGTGTAGGTCACGGCAAGAGTTCGATTTAAACATGCGATGGTTTAAATTGAGATAGAAAATATTCACGATCTAGAAAGACTAAACATTTGTGGCAGGCTCCTAAGGAAACCGAGTGGGATACATTTTTAGGTGATTTTATCAATATGTTGTTGAATCACTTGCAAAATGTTACAAAGACGCAACAAAAAGAGGCCATATGCGTAGAAAAATAAGTGACTAAATCACTATATCACTATTAGTATCACTTTAAAATAATTTTAAATTTAAGTGGTTTACCGCTTTGTTTTTAATTTGTCCATGTTGCACAAATAATAAACATGAGGACAAATTTGCCTGCACAACTAATTTTGTTAAAAACTATTAAATTAACTGTAATTTTTCCTAGAATTAAAATTTTAAATTTTTTTTGATCGGAATGTAAAGCAGAATATATAAGTTAATTAAGTTGAAATTATTCACCCCTATTATGATTGTCGAGTCGATCTACAATCGACACGACTCTGTGTTGCTTTTTGCTTTTTCGTATTGCTTTTATCAAATGAAAAAAAGGAAACGCAATACAGAGTCGTGTCGATTATCGATCGACTCGACAATCATAATAGGAGTGATTATTTTCAAAAAGATTATTAACTATAAAATTTATAAAGTTGTTTATATTAGGTACATTAAATTAAAAATTGAGCATGCATAAATAATTTTATTATATGCCAAATATGAAATACGAATAAGTGAAAATGTTGATGACTAAATTAGGGAATTTCAAGAATGAATTCAGGCCTTAATTCATGTTGATATAATAATGCATAATTTGAATTTATGGAATAATAATTTTTTGACAAATTTGCTATACATTTGTGCTCGTAGGCACAAATCAAATACTAAAGATTAAGCAATGCGCGTATTCGTCTTATTGAAATTTCCCCTACCGAGTAATTTTACGCCATAAACGCGTCTAAATGGTAAACAAAGTGTGAAATTGAATCATTTTGTTCATTTACTGAAATAAATTACGAAAAGTTCAAGAATATTGTTTCCAAAAATAATTGTTTTATTTAAAAGCCAATATGTACAATAAAATCAAACGATTTATACCGTGTTTGGGTGCAAAAGTGGTAATGAAAAAACCAGTAATTTTTAGTTAAATTAAATAAATAAATAATTTTCCAAAAAATAAGAAATTATTGAAATTATGGGTCAATTTTTGTCGCCGGAACGAAACATTTCTTATTATTATAGAAATGCGCTTATTTGTGGTCAAAATTTCACCCTAGATAATTTTGAAAATAACATACGGAGAATAAGTACGAATTATTGTACATAGTTTAATCTGCCACAAACTTATCTTGTGATTTTCAAGAGTTGTTGTATTTCCGCAATTAAAAACGGTGATATCATAGACTGAAGTAATATTACAGATACGTCTTAATACGAATAAGAAATAGTTCCAAAATTGGTATACATACACAAATAGCTGTAACACAAAACGTACACATGCTTCTACTCTTCTTAGAAATGAGGTCTAATCTTCTTAGGAATAAACAAATATATTTTTATATGGTTTATACAATGTCTAGCGGTTTTAAACCAATTTACCATAGGAATACGAAAGTATTGCCAAATTCATTGATTGATGGATCAAATGATAGTGCAAGAAATAACAATGTCGACCAAAACCACTTAATTGATCAAACTCCAGAGTTTCATCAAATGACGATACAGAAAATGAATACCAAGTCGATAATGATTCGCTAAATTTAAGGCTGAATAAAAAATTAGAAAATGCCATAACCAAAATTTATATTTTGCTTTAGTTAGACTTTATTATTTTATTTGATAAAGTTGTTGGAGTAAGTAATAAATAATAATTGTTCCTGAAGTACAAGTAAATCCTGAGGGAGACCAAGTGAAGGTGGTCTATGGTCGATCAAAACCTACATTAGAAATAATGGAAGCTAAGTAATCTTTAGACATAATTGTCAAATCACTCAATGGGGGATATTTACACATAATAAAAAATTATTTAAAAAATTTTATTATGCTGATGTTAACAAAATTTCTTGTCACACAAAAGTAAAGAAATTGCTTTATCGTGCCCGAATATATTTTCGCTCTAATGTTATAATTAGTTGTGCTTAAATAAATTAAACAACAAACTTAAATAAAACATTTTATTATAAAAAAACAATTAATATTGGTATACTTTATAACACATTAATGAGTTTTCAATAATAAAATTCCTTGTTTCGACGTCATCTACTTTGCTCTTCACAAATAGTAAAAAAATTGTCAGTTGGTGCTTTAAGCTTTCCGACATCAAACTTCACCATATTTAGCAGGGGGTTCCAAATAATTTTTAATAAAATGATTTTCGCATCGTAAAATTTTAATTTTTTGGATTATTTTACAAGCAAAGAAATCTTATATGAAATATCGCATCGCATGGAATTTTTTCAAGCGCAACATCACAATTAAAAAAAAAATCAGAGATATCTGATGAGGATGGTGACTTGTTCTACAGCTTCAGAACTCAGAAGGTTCTACATCTTCTCCGATGTCATTTGTTAAATGCAGCAAACTTTGATTGTGGTTATTTCAACTACGTTTATTTATTTATACATGTATAGCCTACAGTGATTACAATCGGCTATACAAACATGTTAAAAAAAACTAAAAATTAATTTGTAAAAATGAAATACAACACAAAAGGAATAAAAGATACATAGAAGACGCCAACTATTTAATTATTATTACATAAAAATTTAAATAAAGCTTTCTTAAACGATTCTCTGGACAAGTAGAAATCAAAAACATCATAAGCTGAATTAAACTCTCGCGATGCTCTCAAAAGTGGTTCCGAAAGACCGTAATTAATTGATTCCTGGTTAATGAGTAACAGTCCAACGCGTGAAAGCAGTTCAGTACAATCGATTCGAGAACTGAAAATATTTCAAATGAACAATGCCGATGCTGCAACACATCGACAATCTAATCGGTGCAGATTCAATAGGTTACAGCGATCTTGGTAGGGTGGAAGAACATATTCAACAGACCGTGTAGACGGTAGACAACGAAGTGCATACAAAACAAACTGCTTCTGAACACTTTCTATCCTATCCGAATGACAGTGATAAAATGGTGACCACACCGGTGATGCATATTCCAAAATAGAACGAACAAAAGAACCGTACAGTGATGTTAGAGTAATCGGGTCGATGAAGTCCTTACAGTTCCGCTTAATAAAACCCAACATAATGTATGCTTTATGTATAATGGTGTTAATATGTCTAGTAAAGGTGGCATCAGCTGAAAAAATTAAATTGATGTATGGATGGATTTCAGTTGTTTCCGTTGGATGCTCTTGATTTAAGAAAAAAATATTTTTAATTGCGTCTTGAGTGAACCTATAAATTAATAGATAATCAACGCGTACATTATTGATGTATTATTATTTTAGCGACTTTCCTAATGCCATTTAAAGTGAAAAGTTAACGGTTGAAATAGTAAACAGTTTTTTTATTTACAAGTGTATTTTAAATGTAATCTATCATGAAAATCATAAATTTATCTATTTCGCCATCAATTGTATAAGAAGCTTTAAAATTATTCTTGTTAAATTTTGTTTTTGAATTTAAATAGTCAAATAACTTATCAAATTTTTCAATAAATGTATAAGTTAAAATCTCTGCAGTCATATTTCCCGATGAATTTTTTTTATGTTGAACCGTTGCTTTAATCCCTGCAGCAACACTCCTGCTGAAAATTTGTGTTACTAATTTAACCCTAATTTTTCAAACGAATTAGAAAAATGAGGTGCATTAAAAATGTCTACAATTTCTTGATTTTTATGATATGATTAAATATGGGACGTTCGATAGACAGTCCCAACATGTTAAAACATTTATAGCGTTAACTTTTAATCCTAATTCCAAGCATTTGTCAATATTTTCCTGGACAATTAAATACAATTTATCAGCCAAAACGCCATTATGGGAAACGAAAGAACTTAAAACATATTTCCAGTTAGAAAAAACTCCTCTTCCCATAAAACAAGATATCAATTTTCCTATAATATTTTATCGCTGACTTCCAAAATCTACAAAATCATCTGATCGAAATAAGTATTGTAAACCAAATCACTTTTTATATAAATTTTGTCCAACATTAAAATAATTTCTTTTGAATCGTCGGACCTTTCAGAAACTTGGTCTTTTATTTTATGTAAAACAGTTTCATTAAAACCAGGAGTTAAATATGTTATCGGTTGCTAACGGATTAATGAAGACTTTGACGGCAAATTAAATTGTAAATTTTCTCGCATATCTGTTTGCATTTGATGATCGATAATAATATTTTGCGCGATTATTTTCTGATCCTCAGGCCATTTCCGTATTTTAAGTCGTCGTATGTTTGTCAACATTTTACAAAAACTTTTAGAATTTTTATTTATTTTCTAAATGGATTGAAAAGGATAGTGGATCATTATTAATTTCAAAATTAGGTTTGGGCTATATAATTTGTGTTATTGATCACACTAATTTCACCAGCTATTAGATCTAAAGTAATTTCCAGATCGAAGGTTTCAAAAATATCATCGATTGATAATATAGGTATCATTGACCAATTATCATTGGAATAAGATTCAAGTAAGGTTTCAACTGCAATCGTATTGTGATTTGAAAGCAAATTATTCATTAAAACAAGCAAATTTTTTGTTTGGACAGTCCTCCTTAAGCCCTTCTTGGAAAAACTGCCTTAATGAAATGTGTTTCTGAAATTTCTAATTTTTTTTGTAGCTGACTTTTTAAATAACAGTTATACAATAACAATCCATTCCTCATATTTTTTGTGAGTTTTCTGTAATTTGAAAAGGCGTATGTTCTGTCTCCTTGACGAATTACACTCTTTCACCGCGCACATAATTTCACTTTTGACCACATTTGAATCCATTTTCAATGTAAATTAGATGTTTAATAAAATATTTGTATAGTAATTAAAAAGAAAACTAGGTAGTATATTCCAAATTAAATCAATTCAAAAATAACAAACTAGAAACTTCAAAACAACAATAATGAAAAATTATAACAATTAGTCACCTAACGGTTACAAAAATAAAATTTGTATAAGTTGGTGTGTACAGATATAAAAACATTAAAAAATATTTTTACAGAAGTCAAATTAATTTAAAATAATCTAAGTTTCCTAAAAATATGATTTTATGTACGAGATATACAAATACTCAAATTTTTAGTTTTTATCATAACAAAATGCAAGATTCTTTCAACGAGACTCATTGATCGAAATATTCAAAATAAATTTATGTTTTTATAACTTTAAACTTTAATTAACGCAGTAACGTAAGAAAAGAAAGCAACAAAAAGTGTTTGATTTTAATAATTGCAAATGAATCAATAATTTCCTAATAATAAGTTTGTATAATTTTGATTTTGCATAGTTGAAATAACACATAGCTAATTAAATAATTTTAACTTCACTTGAAAAAATTTTTAGATTTTAAATACTGAAAAGTTGTTTAGAAAAAATAACAAAAAATATATGTTTGATACGATGGAACATTTTGTTGCAGTCTTAATAGCTTGATTGTTTTTCTTTTGCTAGATAAAAATAGATGGCATTACTTTCAACTAAAAAAGAATAGCTGGGTTCCAGTAGCAGCTTATAAAATATAGTTTAAAAGAAAATTGGCGCTTTTGATTTTGGACATTTCCTTGTTCTGTATGAAGCCTCTGATATTCTTCTTTGTGCTATTAGCTATTGAAATTAAAAAATTGGTTATTAGTAGAGGAGAGTCTCCGGGTGTGGGCACTCTCCGTTTGCGGGCACCGCTGAATAACTTTTGACAGAATGCAAATATGGCTGATCTGACTTTTGTCGTACTTATATTTTAACAGTACGCAGTTTTCTAGCTAATATCGAAGTGAATGGAGGAGCTTGTTCATTTGCTGCGATCACATTAAAAAAAAAGTCCGTAAAAATCAACGTAATTGTAATTTTCCAATGTTTTAAAAGTGAGATAAATCAAAGTTAATAATCTCAAACAGGTAAGTGTTATCGATATGTCTACAGTATTTTCGTTGTGATGTGGGATGCCACATCGATTTATATTAAAATCATGACGCATCACATTCTTTGGTTACTCCGAGAATGGTCAAGATTCCCGGTTGTGGGCATTTAAATGTAACCGGTTGTAGGCACCCCCTTTTTTCATTTAAATCATCCGTCTCCCCTCCTCCCCAAAGAAGAGTAAAAAAAGAAGGCAACCCGTCTGATGATGATATCGACTTTGTATCATCTGTTTGAAGCTTCTGCCATCGAAGTTGACTGAAGTTGAATAATTTTTTAAAAAGCTTTTTTTAATTATGTTTGCCACTGAATGCCTTTTAAATTAATAAACCGAGAAATTCTTTTAAATTAGGTGCGTTTTCCTTAAAATATTTTCATTTTCAGCGAATTTTCGAAGGGTGCCCACAACCGGTTACGATTTTTTTTTTGCCAAAAAAGATGACTTAACAAAATTGGTCGTAAAATTTTCCTAGTTGACGGAATCAATGTAGTTACTTTAGCAAACAGTTAGCTAATGCTTCTAGCTTTCTATTGATATTCATATCTCCGCATAATATGGACTCAAAGGAAAATTATGGGTCAAAAACAAAACTGTACCCACAACCGGAGACTCTCCGTTATAATAATTACTTTATGTCTTTAGTATTTTTCAGATAAGGAAAATTATTTCCGGAAGTGAAACACAATTATTTACTTACTAATTTATATACACATATGTTAAAATATAATTTTTATTTACATATTTATTCCAAACTAGACAAATTTCATAAAATGGTTTTTACAAAGTCTTTTAACTCGAATAAATTGTTTACCATTATTTAAAAATTATTGATGCATAGTTTCAGTACTAAACACATCTACAAAATTCAGCGAGTACTCCAATTCACTTATTATTTCTATTTCGTAAGCTTGGAAATGTTCAGAAAATTTGGTTCTTAATATTTTAGTAATCCCATAAAATAAACCACTTTCGGAAAAAATTAATTCAATAATTTCATGAAATTCTACGATTGGTGGCTTAACAATCCCCAAAATATAACCCTTCATTTCTATGAATAACTTCTAATGCTTTAAATTTAATTTTATACTCATTGTCCACAACATCCTAATTTTGAATATTTGAACACCTTGAGATATTCAAAATTGTTTTATTTTTTATTTGAATTTCAGAGCCGAAAAAATTGTTTGTCTATGAATGAGCAAATTTAAAGGATGCTTTTATTTTCAATGATAATGAAAGGTTAACTCTTGAGTTGGAATTCCGAGCATTTAAATTCTCTATGTTGTCCTTCAAACCGAAAGCACCACAGATAACGCAGTGGACCGACTTTTTCTATAGCCAGTGTGTCCCCGTCCAAGTTAATAATATAACCCTATATACAGTACAACAAATATCAATTAATCATCATTGTATTTGAAACTTAACCTTAGCAACACTTCTTGACGTTTTATATTTTATTTGATCTGTATCAATGTTGTCGAAATAACATCAAATGAATGAATTTGTGTATGAAAATTTGACAAACTTGGATTAAAGTTTTGTTGGAAAATCGTTTGATCCGATAAAGGATAATCAAGTTTTTTAACACGACACTATGAAACAAACCAATTATTAAGATTAACAACTGTTCAAAACTGTAATCAGAAGGATTAAATTTTATTATTTCATTTGATTTGATTCGAATCAATTCATGTCATGGAATGCGGCTATCAATACCAATATTACATGAACTTATATTCAATTCTCGCCATTCATACAGTTTCTCCTGAAATTTAATTTTGGGCCCAAATTGTGATCGGGTAAAGGTTTCCTCTAAATCCTGTTTTCTTAAGAATTGTAAAGATTACAAGTTCAAACCGAACTCTGAAAATAACGGTATAATTGAAATTTTAATAATCATTAATCACTATTATATAAACCGTACAATATTGCGCATTAAATTCATTAACATACCTTCAAGTTGTTTACAAATCTCGAGCGGCAATTCCCACGATAAAATTAACTTGCAAAATTTACTGGCTTCTTCTTCTTCTTCTTCTTCTGGAACGACATTCGGTAAAGTTAGAAGATGGCTTTGCTCCTCTTGGTTTCAGAATTGATCTCACTAACTAAATTAATGTATTCCGTTTTGATAAAGTTACATTACCTAATATTTATTAGATATTTTTTCGCAAAATTTCACAAAATTTTAATAATTTATTATTAATTCACAAAACACTACACAATCACGATTTAATTTTTTTTAACAAACCAAACGCGCACAACAAATTCGGGAAAAGAACTAAATAAAAATAATTTATATTTTACACGTTGTAAAAATATTATAAATAATTTAAGTTATTAATTTCTATACGGTCACATATTGTTTATAAATAGATTTGTAATTAAGTAATTATTATGAATAACCTAAATTATTAATTTCTGTAACATTTACTATTTATTCCATAAAAATGTTGTCATTATATATTATTATTAATAAACCAAGTTATTAATTTCTATAACGGCCGCTATTATTCAACAATTCTATACTAAAAAGCAAAAGTCGCTTATCTGCATTTTAGTAGTTTTGAGAAAATGAAGGTTACACCTCAAACTAAATAATGTACAGATATTTCGTCAAGAACAAACTGCTTAAAATACTATGGAGGTAGGTATTTTAAGTCGAGGGGTAGTAATGTGCAATATAGTCGAACGAAGAAAAACGCAAAATGAAATATTCAAAAAACGAAATCTCTCATGTCTCTCATAAAAATATTCTCATTTATTACTCGTCACAATAACAACAACAGCAAATCAAGGGAATACAAAACAAGTAACGTTTTTATTCTTTTTGTTTTAGTTTAGTTTAAATTTTTGATTTGAGTGATCGACTGTTGAAACGAATAACATAAGTATAGTAATTACTCTTAAATTGATTTATTGAATATTAATAAATATAACAATAATAGATAGGTAAGGTAATAAATTTAATTTGTTTTAGTAAATTGTAGAAAAATTTATAGAAGATTTAGTATTATATATTTCGTAGGAATGTATTAACTATACAGTGACAAGCGAAAGTGATCACATTTCTTTTTAACTTACGATTTTTGATTAATTTTAACCTAAAACCACTATCAAAAAATGATGATCTATTTTTCGATAAACATTCTTTAGTTAAGTAAAATAATATTAATTTTATTATTTGATTAGATATTAATTATTTACATTTTAAAATATTGTGTGATGACCATTGCATGCCTGCAATTAATATCAATTAACATTTCGCTTACCTTGCCTTTTTCTTTCAAAACCTCTTCAATATGCTTCAACATACTAGTCACTAATTTTTGGCAAATTTTGAAAATTTATCGTGGTCTTTAGTTGTCCAATATTTATGGTAGATCGGTGATATGAGTCGTTTGAGAATTATCCTTAAAATTAGATGTAAGATCGGTGATTGAGAAGGCTAGTTAAGTTCCCTTAAATTTTTATTCTCAAACCATATATTTGTTTTTTGGCAATGGATTTAGATATCTATCTTGCTGTAAGATAATGTAGTGCACGCTGAATATACCGTTTATGATTTTAGTGTGGACATTTTTGATTCCGATAAATTGACTTATCCAATAATTACGAGTATCTATGTGTATCGTAACGGTCATTCTCAAAACTTCATACTGCCGCCGACATATACATACCTACATAGACCATTTTTAAACAACTCAACCAGTATACACAAATCATAAACGACATTACAGTCACTGCCAAAATATGGTTAAAAATCATCATTTTTGCTTGTCACTGTAGGAAATAAGGTCAGATTTTTATTAGAAAATTTCCGTTTAACGTAAAAATCATAATTATTTGTGCAGTTCTATTTTACCTGGGACTACATGTTCCAGGATTTAAGATGAAAATTATAGAATTCCATTATGGTTTTAGAATTAAAGTCGGATATCAATACTTTGTAAATGGTGCAAAAACAGCATACTATTAACGGAAACCGTTCATAATGCCGCGTTTTAAAATGTCGCGTTTTAAAATACCGCGTTTCAAAATGCCGCGTGGTACAAAATGTCGCGTTTTAAAATGTCGCGTTTCAAAATGCCGCGAGGTACAAAATGTCGCGTGGTACAAAATGTCGCGTTTTAAAATGTCGCGTTTCAAAATGCCGCGTGGTACATAATGTCGCGTGGTACAAAATGTCGCGTTTCATAAAACCGCGTGGTTCAAAAAGCTGCGTGGTACAAAATGACGCGTTTTAAAATGACGCGTTTTGAAAAATCCCTTATAAATCAACACAATATGATGTGATATAATAAATAATTTAATAAAAATTATTTGAAACAAGCAAATTGTGTTTAAACATATAGTAAAATTTTCCTTCACTGAATGGAAATTATTTATAAATGTAATTTTATGTAATTATAAAGTGGGTCTAAGAAAAAGAACGCAAATGTTGAAATTTATTAGAATATTCCTTCACTAAAATGTTAAAGTTAAGTTCTTATATATCGGAAGTTGATATCAGATACACAATTTAATCCAAATTGAACATTTTGTACGTCGCGGCATTGTGAAACGCGACATTTTAAAACGCGTCTTTTTGTACCACGCGAAATTTTGTACCTCGCGGCATTTTGAAACGCGACATTTTAAGACGCGACATTTTGTACCACGCGACATTTTGTACCTCGCGGCATTTTGAAACGCGACATTTTAAAACGCGACATTTTGTACCACGCGACATTTTCTACCTTGCGGCATTTTGAAACGCGACATTTTAAGACGCGACATTTTGTACCACGCGACATTTTGTACCTCGCGGCATTTTGAAACGCGACATTTTAAGACGCGATATTTTAAAACGCGACATTTTAAAACGCGGCATTTTGACCCGGACCCACTATTAACACATTAAAACATAAACAGGATGTGCTGTTATCAGGGTGGAAAAAATCATGTATTTTTTGAAAAAATACAAATCATTTGATTTTTTTGATTTAAATCAACTTTTTGTATTAAATTAGATAATTTTTCTAAATTTATTAAAATATTGTTGTAAATATTGAAAATATTGAAACATTTTTGAAATTTTGAAAATATTCGTTCACTGTCAACATACTGTTGCTGCCAATTAGTGGATTTGGCTTACATTGTCTTTCGAAATTTTATTAGGATAAACTGATCTTCGGGATATCCACCATTCTGAACCTGTCATCGCCTCTATAATTGATGCTCTACAGGCCGATCTAGACGAAATAAAAGGAAATTGCCCTTGTATTTAAAAAAAAATACCATGGACGATAAGCTAAAATTTTCTTCTAGTAACTCAATTGCAGTATTATTTTCCTTTGTATTAAATGTAAAGAAGAAACGCTGCAAAGTAAGCAGAACTTATTGTATTGCCAGGTAATAAAAAATCCATTTCTAAATCATTCCAGGCAAGTACGCTATTACATAACTTTGTCTTATTGCCTTGGCAAGTGTAAATATCTTTGGAAATGGGTTTTAAAATTTGAGAAAGTCTTCCGCTCTTCCCTTGACGCTTATATTCAAGACCAATTTACCAATATTTGCATCAAAGCTGAAGTGTTCTAGGTTTTGCTCGGATACTTTTGCTAATATAAACCAGTTCTGTAAATAAGAGAACATATAAATATTTAGGTATGTCGCAACTCGCAATAAGTATTCCATCGGATTTCCGAAGGCTGTACCAGAGCAGACCCTCCCGCCTTCTCATACCAAGCTTTGGGTAAATGGTGATTTCGAAAATATTTCAATATTTTTGTTATTTGATCTAAAATTATTTTGCAGTCAGGTTTACCAATTACGTCTAAAGCAAATAAGCCTAATCTTCTTTATGGTGCTAGCATTGTCGGTTACGAAACTAACAATTGATTATCGCTTGTGTGAGACATGCTCGACTTACTTATCAAGAGTGGTAACTAAAATGACTTCGCCTTTTTCTGTAATTATACAGGAACAGTTGCTTAATTTCGGATATTTGACCATCCGTCAAACGCCAGCCAAAGTCACAATTAAAAATGTACCTAATAATCTGAGAGCAGAAAAGTACTTTTCTTGTAAATTGATGTGTTCATCTTCAAAGTTTACCACCTATAGTTTGCAGTTTGGCGGATGACAATCCAGCCATAGATAGCTCCTTACATACATTTTTAAATACTTCATTCTCGACCGTTCTGAATGAAATATTTGTTGCAAAAATAAAACGAGCAACCTTGTGATCCAAATTTTCTTTCTGTGCTGCTGTTGTTCCAATTGTGACAATTTACTTGGGACGGAATTTTAAAATTTTGTTGAGACAGCATTAGAAATTGGTAAATGTATTGCTGCATTGATTATAGGTTGTGATGGGGTGCTGCATAATGCAGCCGACATATTATTTGTTTCCATTTCTTCGTCAATAATTTTACATTTTCCAATTTGAGTTTTGAGTCGTTGCACAATGTCTTGCAAAATCTTCCCAATTTCTGTATAAATTGACCAAATAGCGTCTTTTTTTGATCCACTCGCTTAATAAGAATTCAGTATAATAGAATTGTACGATAGAATTTTAAACTGTATTTTCCACTATAATAAAATATAAATTTTATTATTTTAGTTTAAAAGTAGTTTAACAGAAACTATGTTCACAAAAATTATACTAAAACAAATTGTTTTATTTCATTTAAAATTTGTTAGCACAAAACAAAAATGGTTTAAATCATGATTTTTTTAAGAAAATACAGATTGATTAAAGCTGATTTAAGTCAATTATTTAAACAGCCTAAAATAATTGACTTAATTGGCTTAAAATTATTTAAATCAGTTGATTTAAATCATTCCCACCCTGGCTGTTATAATGTAAAATCTAAAAATAGGCGTAATTTTGGGATAAACTGAAAATTGGGAGAATTTGGTAATAGTTCGGCCATGTTTCTTTTGCACAAACTTTTATAACATTGTAACTTTAAATTCAATAATTGCATGTTTCTGTATCACATTTATAAATGTATTTGTTTGAAATGTTTGTAACTGATCTGTACCATTTGCAAAACAATTTTTAAAAATTTTATAATCTTGTTTATTTAATTAGAAAAATTTAGATCATTAACACAAGTTTTTAGATGATGGATGACAACCGTAAAAGCACATATAAAGTTTGTGGGATAAAATGCGCGGTTTGTTCATGTACGGCTTCTAGAAGAAGTAATCCTGAAACAAATTTTTTTGCTTTTCCTTCGGATAAAGATCTATTTAATGTTTGGATTGCCAAATGTGGTTTAAACGAGAGCAATTTACCAAAAAGACTGCAGGTTTGTGAAAAACATTTCAATCCTGAACTAATCGGAAAGCGTAAGCTTAAAAAGAAATCAGTTCCAGAATTTTATTTAAAATATCAAGACTTGAAAACTGACGGTGAAATTCCGGAACCTATTCAATGAAACACATAGATAATGCTTGCAGTTCAGCTATGGTTTCTACCTTCCACAAATATGATAAAATTTCTTCTACTTTAATGACTGAAAAAGAAAATATAGCAGTATCGTGCAATAATTGCTTAGTAAACATAAAAAACTGTTTTTATTATAAACGACAGTATGAGGAATCCGCAAAAATAATTCAATCTTTAAAAGACAAAATCGTGCTTGGACGAAAAAAAAAATTTAATTTTAATCGTCTTAGTATGCAACGTCTCAAGATTAAAATAAATCAGCTACGAAAACAGTCCCTATCCATACAAATAGAATCCTTGCCCAATTTAAGCTCACATACAAAGGAGTTTGGGAAAATGATTTTATCCAAAAAACCTAAAGAATGGCTGATGGAACAGAAATAACTGGCTCAACAAATTTATTTTAAATCACCTGCGTGTTATAATTTTCTTAGGGAAATTTTAAATTTCCAAATGCCATCCAAATCGTCGTTATGGCGGTGGACATTAATAAAAAATTTAAAACCCGGGTTAAATGAGTCCATTCTATTGGCATTAAAAAATGAGGTCTCGAGTATGGATATACAAAGTCAAAAAAAATCATTTTAACTTTCGATGAAGTTTCAATTCGGCGGTACTTAGAGTACGATCCAGTTTGCGATGTAATCGATAGTTTCAGCCAAATAAATAATGATAGGTTCGGCAGCTTAGCAACATATTTAACTGTTTTCATGATTCGCGGGCTACTAAACCCTTACAAATTCATGATTTCGTATCATGCTACAGAAAAAAAATATGGATGGGGTAACATTATCTGAAGTTCTTTTAAGCACTATTAAGATTTTGATTGATGCTGGTCTCGAGGTTATAGCCGTTGTGTGCGATCAGGGTCCAAACAATCGAAAATGTTACAGCCAACTCGGAGTGACTGAGATTACGCCTTATTTTGAAATAAACAAACAAAAAATTATTGCGCTATATGATCCACCTCACTTGATCAAGTCGGTCAGAAACAATTTATTAAGTGGAGACTTAGAAACTCCGGATGGAATTGCCAGTTGGGCTATTTTAAAAGAACTATTTCAATATGAACAAAATTGTAGCACAAAATTATGCCCAAAATTGACATCTCGTCATATTTATCCTAACACTTTCGAGAAAATGAGGGTAAAGCTAGCAACGCAAGCATTAAGTCGCACAGTAGCCGCCGGCATAAAAACCATGCTAGAGTTCGGCACATTCTCGAATAACTGCAGCAAGTTTGCTCTCTCAACGGCGAATTTTATAGAGAAAATCGATAGATTATTCGATAATTTAAATAGTAGAAACCTTTTCCATCGAAATCCTCAAAAATGCGGATTACAATAATTTGGAAATGATGTTGGATTATTTCCAAAACATCAAGCCGCACAAAAAAAACCTATAGTTTATTGCTTAACTGGAATGCGTCAAACAATTAGAGGATTATTATTATTGTTAAAACAATTAATTCAAAATTCGGATGTTGAATATATTTTGACATCTCGAGTAAATCAAGACCCGATTGAAAATTTTTTTGGTTTAATTAGACAACGGGGTGGCAATAGTAACAATCCTTCCATTTATGATTTTAACCATCTTGCCGCCAAAATTATAACAATGAAATTTTTGGAGAATTCGCTTTTAACAAATTGTGAAGCAGATCAAGATGAACTGTTGATAACAGAATTTTCGAACCTTCCTGAACACAGCTGCATTACACCTCCGCTGCATGAAATAAGTAACATCGATGATACTACCTTTGAACAAGACGAATTAGATGCTGTTATAATCGAAACTCCTTGTGATAGTCAGATGGAAAAAATAGATGATTCATCTCTAAAATATTTTATAGGGTATGTTGCTTACAAAATGTTAAAAAACAGCCATGTTTAAATTGCCGGAATACTTTAATCAAACAAAATGAATCAATTAAATTGAAAAATGAGTCATTTATATTTTTCAAAAATTATACGTCTAACACGCAATTTGGATCCCCTTCATCCACCAACTGAATTATTTTTTAAAATTGCACAACTTAACTATTTCAAACATTTTTAAAACAAAAGCACACTTTACAAATATTAAGAGACTTATATCCGAAAATTGTATAGCAGTTACTAAGAATAATATGGAATTTAAGTTTTGGTTTGAAGAACAGAATCCATGTAATTCGCATAATTTAGACCTACTTGATTTTATGCTCCTTGTTCTACTAAGAAAACATAGTAAGTGGAATGCTAAAAAGTGCAAAACAAATACTCATCAAAATTCTCATTCTCACCGCAAACTTAAAATAATAAAATCTTAATATTACTTAATTTTAATAATTTTATGCATAATGATAAAAAATTTATTGACTGAAATACTAAATATATTTTATGTAATCTTGAAATATTTTTGTTCTGTTTCATGTAAATTAATGTTAAATTAGCTGCGTAAACTATTGTTTTTATTAATAAAATGAATTATTTATATAAACTTTTTTTATTGTTCATATTTTAAAAATTTATGCCAACTGTTGATATTATATAAGTTCTTTAATTTTTTATTAAACCTACTGATGCTAAAATTTTGTTTATGATTATTGCCTGAATCCTCCTACACAATACGCTGGAGCTGTTGAAGCATAGCGAGCACGGGAAATACAGCAGAACCACAACTGTATTAGTGCATGAGTTAATATTTTATAATTTAGTATGTATGTACATACTTCTTCCCTTATTTATATTGACAATTTACCACATTCAAGATCCTTTTGGGCTGAGCAGCTGAGACCAGTTTACGGCGCTCATTCAATTTACGATGTATATTTTACATCCATAATGTACGTCATAAATACGCACAGAAATTATGAACAAACTCACCTGTTTTCGGTTGTATTTTAATTTTATTTCGCATGTTTGTTGTAATAATTCTCATTAACATTATCATTCATAAATTTTTATTCCTTTTTACAATTTTTACAAAAGTCGTGACACTCGAAATGAGAGCGAGAAATAGAGAAAACAGTCAATACTGAGTTTACAAAATGAAATTGTTATATTTTGCTTTTATCTAAGCATTTAATTGAGAGGATCTACTGTAAACTTAGTTTGTTGTTGTGTTTTGCTTTTTTACTGATATGCAATGTCTATAGTATTTATTAGTCTATGGTTACACTTTTAACCCTTTCAAACGCCATTTAAAATTGACTTTCTTCCAAAAATAAAATACGTAGCACAATTATGCACTGCTATGATATGGCATTGCTCATAGAACTGTAGTGTGAACATAAATACATAAGAGAACGATCGCACAAGAGAAATGAGACAAAAATTAAAAATCACGGTTGGTCGAAGCGATGAAAGTTGATGTACAATATATTGTACAAGGCGTTTGAGAGGGTTAAAATCAAATGGGAAAACATTTTGTATTACATCATAACTTTTTTATTTTTTAAGCGATGAATATTGTTTATTGTAGGAAGTGACTAAATGGTTGGATCGCTGGTAGAAGTATGAGTATCGGCTAGGAATCGTTATGCTCTCCTAAAACCATGATTAGACCACCCCAAGATTATATGTTGCTGTTCAGTGGTTATAATCTCGGCAATCTGGGTGTTGGTTTTCTTATGAGATCGCAGGAAAAATGCTGTCTTGGGTTTTAAAGCAGTCGATAATTAAAGTCAAAAGTATGCGTATAAGCGCCTACTGAAGTTAGCCAACTCAACGATAAAGACTCGTTTTACAATAATTTGGATGACCTGATGGAATCTAACCTAAGCACGACATCAGGCTGGTGAATGATGTCTTTATGCTAATCCGTAACCCCGACAAGAAATTGCGACCGAAGATTATAAGATAATGACTTTAAGATCACGCATGATATCTCAGTGGGTAGCGAAGTGGACGCAGGGACCATCTATTAATTTAAAAGCGACGGCCCGGTTGGTCTAAGATCAAAACAACAAATATACCTCAGTACTTCATAGGCAAGTGCAAACTCGTTTTGCATTTGCACGCGGAAAATGAAAAACAAAACCGGGCCTTTGAACAAAAAATTATGACTGGTGGAACGTGGAAGGGCAAAGATTTGTTAGTGCAACAACTCAGGAATCAGCATAATTCGTATAACTTCTTCCGAGGAATTACAGGATTGCACCGTAGCACCAGAATTAGTTCAAATATCTGGCTAATGTCGATACGCTGAATTTATTCTTGGTATTTATATGATGTATGGATGTGACAGTTAAATTCTGCTGATGAGTACGAAATGTGGAGAATAACATACGAAAGAAGGGTCGTATGCGAGTGATATTTGATCATAAACATAACGATATAATGATATATTGATTTCTGTAATCGTAAGATCAGAAATTTGATGGGAATTCCTCATCTTGTGCAAGAACTTTAAAGAAAACTGGCTCAGTCACGTTCTGCGGGTTCTGCGGGCCACCTTCTGGGGGTGTTAGTTGTGACGATGCCTCCTCGGCATAGGGAGGGATTTGTCAACTTTTGGTTAGTAGTGTAAAAGCGTATGTCCTGGGCCAGCCGAAATCGATTCCAGCCGAAAAATTTTTTACATGTAAATTACAACAACATAAACGATTACGTATGTTTTTACTATGGGCATACTACAGTGTAACCCCGGTAACTAAATCTCTATATAAAATGAAAACCTAAGTATATAATTTTCTTAAAAATCTGTCATTCAACTGTATATTATATTTTTTTAAGACATTTCGTTAGATGGCAGCACAGTCATAAACTTTAAGCTTTGAACTTTTTAATATTAATTAACTTTTCGATAGATGGTGCATATTTCTTACAGTTTTATTATCAACCACGATAACTAAAACTCTATATAAATGTATCTAAAATCAGGTATTCAACTGTAAATGATTATTATTTTCCAACTTTATCTGTAGATGTCACTTTAAAAGCTTATTTTATGTACATGGTTTGTAACTTAGTTCAATATACAGTTTTATTATCAACCACGATAACTAAAATTCTATATGAATTTATCCAAAATCATGTATTCAACTGTATATTGTTATTTTTTAAAACTTTATCTGTAGATGTCATATTTCAAAGTTTATGTATATTCTGTAAATATGGTTTGTAACTTAAACGAATAATATTTATTTTTTAATTGAAATTGGATACTATAAAGTTATAATAATATTTTATAATTTAACCTTGGCATTGAAAAAAAAAACTAGTTCAACGTACAATAAATAAAAACTGTAAAATGTAATCAGCATAAAGTAAGAAAAGAAGATAAGAAAAAAAATTGCATCAAAATCATGTATTCAACTGTCTTTGAAAGTTTATTTTTTAGGCACTCAACTGTAATAAAGTAAAAAATATTGATTATGATTAATTTCTGTCTATGTAAGAGAAAAATATTCGAATTGAAGTGTATGCTACCTTTCAAAATTTGTATTATGTATATGGTTTATAACTTGGACGAATAATTTTTATCACATAATTGAAATCGGATAGTACAAAGTTATAATAATATTTTATAATTTAACCTTGGCATTTAAAAAGAAAACTAGTTCAATATACGTATATATAAAAACCGTAATATGTAATCAGCATAAAGTAAGAAAAGAAGATAAGAAAAAAAGTTACATAATTGAAATCGGATAGGACGTTATATGTATTAATATTTTATAATTTATCCTTGGCATTGAAATCTTGATTATAATTTTTTTTTTTATTTTACCAACTTTATCTGTATATCATCTTTTAAACTACATTTGGCGAAAATAAAATTATTTTCTATTTAAAAGTTACAAAAGGGTACGCATTTATTGTATGATACATTAGAATAATGTATATTGTTAGACCGTTTACATTGATGGTTGAAAAAATATTGATTATGATTAATTTCTGTCCATGTAAGAGAAAAATATTTGAATTGAAGTGTATTAACCTGATATATCACGTTTATAAAAAATAAAATCATTTACATATACATGTACATATAACAAAAATCATGGAGAATAAACTGCGAACGTCATTAAAATCTAACACAATAATTATTATACATGACTTAATATTTTGTTGATAGCATATCATATTCATATGTTATGAAGTATAATCAGTAGTTTGAAACACTAATTTTACTAAAACTAATCCCAATTAAGATTTAAAAAGAAAATATTTATTTTTAAATTTTTTAGATTCTTTAAGTTATGTCACTTGTTTGCATTGGAAAAAATGTAAGGAAACAATGCGTTTATCGATGGCTCATTCAGTATGAAAGTCGTTTTATTTGTATAGTTGCTTGATAAAGAATAAATCTATATAAATCTATCACAGATTATTATGTGAAGAATAAAAATATAGTTTAGTGTGGTCAAAATTAAATGTAAAATGAAAAGATCGTTATACATAAGTAATAAAACTCAATAATTCAAACTCTCTATAGATAAACAATTCAAATTCAATGTTCATATTCAAGATATTATTAATCAAGCATATAAATTAATTGGATTTATATTTCGTATTTGTACTGACTTTACCAATCACGACTCATTGATTTCATTATTTAATTCTTTGATTCGTAGTATATTGGAGTATTGTTCGCCTATATGGAATCCTCAATATAAAGTGTACATCGACTCAATTGAAAGGGTACAACAAAAATTTACGCGATTTTTATCTTATAAATTAAAAATTCCTTACGATAATTATAATAACAGGTTGATAATGTTTAAATTAAAATCGCTTAAGAAGTTCAAAAGTTTATTAAAATTTAAAGTTAAGACAAAAAATAAATTTCCGATCATGACAACATTGATAAACTAACTAACAATTTTAATGATTCATAATTTAAAGGAGTTAGAAATAGTTAAAATGTTAAAGTTTATTAAAATTTAAAGTTAAGACAAAAATAAATTTCTGATCACGACAACATTGATAAACCAATAACAATCTTAATGATTCATAATTTAAAGGAGTTAGAAATAGTTAAAATGTTAAAGTTCAAAAGTTTATTAAAATTTAAAGTTAAGACAAAAAATAAATTTCTGATCATGACAACATTGATAAACCAACTAACAATCTTAATGATTCATAATTTAAAGGAGTTAGAAATAGTTAAAATGTTAAAGTTCAAAAGTTTATTAAAATTTAAAGTTAAGACAAAAAATAAATTTCTGATCATAACAACATTGATAAATCAATTAACAATCTTAATGATTCATAATTTAAAGGAGTTAGAAATAGTTAAAATGATAAAGTTCAAAAGTTTATTAAAATTTAAAGTTAAGACAAAAAATAAATTTCTGATCATGACAACATTGATAAACCAACTAACAATCTTAATGATTCATAATTTAAAGGAGTTAGAGATAGTTAAAATGTTAAAGTTCAAAAGTTTATTAAAATTTAAAGTTAAGACAAAAAATAAATTTCTGATCATAACAACATTGATAAACCAATTAACAATCTTAATGATTCATAATTTAAAGGAGTTAGAAATAGTTAAAATGATAAAGTTCAAAAGTTTATTAAAATTTAAAGTTAAGACAAAAAATAAATTTCTGATCATGACAACATTGATAAACCAACTAACAATCTTAATGATTCATAATTTAAAGGAGTTAGAAATAGTTAAAATGATAAAGTTCAAAAGTTTATTAAAATTTAAAGTTAAGACAAAAAATAAATTTCTGATCATAACAACATTGATAAACCAACTAACAATCTTAATGATTCATAATTTAAAGGAGTTAGAGATAGTTAAAATGTTAAAGTTCAAAAGTTTATTAAAATTTAAAGTTAAGACAAAAAATAAATTTCTGATCATAACAACATTGATAAACCAATTAACAATCTTAATGATTCATAATTTAAAGGAGTTAGAAATAGTTAAAATGATAAAGTTCAAAAGTTTATTAAAATTTAAAGTTAAGACAAAAAATAAATTTCTGATCATGACAACATTGATAAACCAACTAACAATCTTAATGATTCATAATTTAAAGGAGTTAGAAATAGTTAAAATGTTAAAGTTCAAAAAGTTTATTAAAATTTAAAGTTAGGACAAAAAATAAATTTCTGTTCATGACAATATTGATAAACCAACTAACAATCTTAATGATTCATAATTTAAAGGAGTTAGAGATAGTTAAAATGTTAAAGTTCAAAAGTTTATTAAAATTTAAAGTTAAGACAAAAAATAAATTTCTGATCATGACAACATTGATAAACCAACTAACAATCTTAATGATTCATAATTTAAAGGAGTTAGAAATAGTTTTCTAATTATAATGAATTTAACCTTATAAAGACAAAAGGTGTTTCCCTTCCTATGATTATCTTGGTACTTTCAAAAAAGTTTAATGAATAAAAATATAGTTTGGTGTGGTCAAAATTAAATGTAATGTCACTTTTAAAAGCTGATTTTATGCGCACGGTTTGTAACTTGGTTGAATATACAATCAACAATTAAAATTTAAAAAAATTGTGGGCCTGAGCCCGCCAATGCGGGCTCGCGGGTGACGCCCGCGAATCGTAATGAGAAAAGAATGATTAAATACTAAATTAATTATGGATGAAGATAATAAAAAACATTTTTCCATTTGTAAAAACAAAACGTAAAAAAAAAAAAAAAAAAAAAAATTAGAATGCAAAAACAAATTAAAATTCACACACGAATTTCGTTACCATTTTGTTACCATTTCGCTACCATTTATTTGCGCAAAGTTAAAGGTTTATTAAAAGATAATGCGGAACAAATAAACAATGAACAATTAAAATTTAAAAATTGCGGGCCTTTCGCGGGCTTCTGTAGATGTCACTTTTAAAAGCTTATTTTATGTACATGGTTTGTAACTTGGTTCAATATACAATAAACAATTAAAATTTAAACAATTGTAGGCCTTTTTAGAAGAACGCAAAAACAAAAATTAAAATTTGAATGCGACTCATTTTCATTAAAACTAGAAATTTTGCCATACATAAACGTTTATGCTGTTGTAATTTCCTTCGCCTGTGAAAAACAAAAATAATTCGCGGACCCCTGGTCCGTATTGAACCAAGTTACAAACCATGTACATAAAATAAGCTTTTAAAAGTGACATCTACAGAAGCCCGCGAAAGGCCCGCAATTTTTAAATTTTAATTGTTCATTGTTTATTTGTTCCGCATTATCTTTTAATAAACCTTTAACTTTGCGCAAATAAATGGTAGCGAAATGGTAACAAAATGGTAACGAAATTCGTGTGTGAATTTTAATTTGTTTTTGCATTCTAATTTTTTTTTTTTTTTTTTTTACGTTTTGTTTTTACAAATGGAAAAATGTTTTTTATTATCTTCATCCATAATTAATTTAGTATTTAATCTTTCTTCTCTCATTACGATTCGCGGGCGTCACCCGTGAGCCCGCATTGGCGGGCTCAGGCTCACAATTTTTTTAAATTTTAATTGTTGATTGTATATTCAACCAAGTTACAAACCGTGCGCATAAAATCAGCTTTTAAAAGTGACATTACATTTAATTTTGACCACACCAAACTATATTTTTATTCATTAAACTTTTTTGAAAGTACCAAGATAATCATAGGAAGGGAAACACCTTTTGTCTTTATAAGGTTAAATTCATTATAATTAGAAAACTATTTCTAACTCCTTTAAATTATGAATCATTAAGATTGTTAGTTGGTTTATCAATGTTGTCATGATCAGAAATTTATTTTTTGTCTTAACTTTAAATTTTAATAAACTTTTGAACTTTAACATTTTAACTATCTCTAACTCCTTTAAATTATGAATCATTAAGATTGTTAGTTGGTTTATCAATGTTGTCATGAACAGAAATTTATTTTTTGTCTTAACTTTAAATTTTAATAAACTTTTTGAACTTTAACATTTTAACTATTTCTAACTCCTTTAAATTATGAATCATTAAAATTGTTAGTTGGTTTATCAATGTTGTTATGATCAGAAATTTATTTTTTGTCTTAACTTTAAATTTTAATAAACTTTTGAACTTTAACATTTTAACTATTTCTAACTCCTTTAAATTATGAATCATTAAGATTGTTAATTGGTTTATCAATGTTGTCGTGATCAGAAATTTATTTTTGTCTTAACTTTAAATTTTAATAAACTTTAACATTTTAACTATTTCTAACTCCTTTAAATTATGAATCATTAAAATTGTTAGTTAGTTTATCAATGTTGTCATGATCGGAAATTTATTTTTTGTCTTAACTTTAAATTTTAATAAACTTTTGAACTTCTTAAGCGATTTTAATTTAAACATTATCAACCTGTTATTATAATTATCGTAAGGAATTTTTAATTTATAAGATAAAAATCGCGTAAATTTTTGTTGTACCCTTTCAATTGAGTCGATGTACACTTTATATTGAGGATTCCATATAGGCGAACAATACTCCAATATACTACGAATCAAAGAATTAAATAATGAAATCAATGAGTCGTGATTGGTAAAGTCAGTACAAATACGAAATATAAATCCAATTAATTTATATGCTTGATTAATAATATCTTGAATATGAACATTGAATTTGAATTGTTTATCTATAGAGAGTTTGAATTATTGAGTTTTATTACTTATGTATAACGATCTTTTCATTTTACATTTAATTTTGACCACACTAAACTATATTTTTATTCTTCACATAATAATCTGTGATAGATTTATATAGATTTATTCTTTATCAAGCAACTATACAAATAAAACGACTTTCATACTGAATGAGCCATCGATAAACGCATTGTTTCCTTACATTTTTTCCAATGCAAACAAGTGACATAACTTAAAGAATCTAAAAAATTTAAAAATAAATATTTTCTTTTTAAATCTTAATTGGGATTAGTTTTAGTAAAATTAGTGTTTCAAAATACTGATTATACTTCATAACATATGAATATGATATGCTATCAACAAAATATTAAGTCATGTATAATAATTATTGTGTTAGATTTTAATGACGTTCGCAGTTTATTCTCCATGATTTTTGTTATATGTACATGTATATGTAAATGATTTTATTTTTTATAAACGTGATATATCAGGTTAATACACTTCAATTCAAATATTTTTCTCTTACATGGACAGAAATTAATCATAATCAATATTTTTTCAACCATCAATGTAAACGGTCTAACAATATACATTATTCTAATGTATCATACAATAAATGCGTACCCTTTTGTAACTTTTAAATAGAAAATAATTTTATTTTCGCCAAATGTAGTTTAAAAGATGATATACAGATAAAGTTGGTAAAATAAAAAAAAAAATTATAATCAAGATTTCAATGCCAAGGATAAATTATAAAATATTAATACATATAACGTCCTATCCGATTTCAATTATGTAACTTTTTTTCTTATCTTCTTTTCTTACTTTATGCTGATTACATATTACGGTTTTTATATATACGTATATTGAACTAGTTTTCTTTTTAAATGCCAAGGTTAAATTATAAAATATTATTATAACTTTGTACTATCCGATTTCAATTATGTGATAAAAATTATTCGTCCAAGTTATAAACCATATACATAATACAAATTTTGAAAGGTAGCATACACTTCAATTCGAATATTTTTCTCTTACATAGACAGAAATTAATCATAATCAATATTTTTTACTTTATTACAGTTGAGTGCCTAAAAAATAAACTTTCAAAGACAGTTGAATACATGATTTTGATGCAATTTTTTTTCTTATCTTCTTTTCTTACTTTATGCTGATTACATTTTACAGTTTTTATTTATTGTACGTTGAACTAGTTTTTTTTTTCAATGCCAAGGTTAAATTATAAAATATTATTATAACTTTATAGTATCCAATTTCAATTAAAAAATAAATATTATTCGTTTAAGTTACAAACCATATTTACAGAATATACATAAACTTTGAAATATGACATCTACAGATAAAGTTTTAAAAAATAACAATATACAGTTGAATACATGATTTTGGATAAATTCATATAGAATTTTAGTTATCGTGGTTGATAATAAAACTGTATATTGAACTAAGTTACAAACCATGTACATAAAATAAGCTTTTAAAGTGACATCTACAGATAAAGTTGGAAAATAATAATCATTTACAGTTGAATACCTGATTTTAGATACATTTATATAGAGTTTTAGTTATCGTGGTTGATAATAAAACTGTAAGAAATATGCACCATCTATCGAAAAGTTAATTAATATTAAAAAGTTCAAAGCTTAAAGTTTATGACTGTGCTGCCATCTAACGAAATGTCTTAAAAAAATATAATATACAGTTGAATGACAGATTTTTAAGAAAATTATATACTTAGGTTTTCATTTTATATAGAGATTTAGTTACCGGGGTTACACTGTAGTATGCCCATAGTAAAAACATACGTAATCGTTTATGTTGTTGTAATTTACATGTAAAAAATTTTTCGGCTGGAATCGATTTCGGCTGGCCCAGGACATACGCTTTTACACTACTTTGGTTGTCTGAAGAGCTATCTCGGGATCGAAACCGATGGGATCAAACTGTTGACACAGTAAAGACCAGCAATATCCCGTAAAACCATTTAATATTATTTTTAAAACACTAGATTTCAAAGGTTTTATTGATGATGATGTTTTTTAATAATATCTTTAATAAATTTGAATTATTGAGTACAACACTTTTAGGAATTTAAATTAATAATTTTTTGTGAATATAAAAAAAAAACTCGGGTTATTCGATTAATAAGTGATAATTAATTGTTAGAACAATTTCATTATAAAACCAATAACTTTGTAGTAGATTAAACTACTTTTTGATAATTTTTCTTTTAATATCGACTAATTATTGAAACAATAACAATTTTTTCTCTGGGTGACTGATAAGGATGAAAATATTACATTGGAAACACCACATACTACCACTTTTATTATGTCTAATAAATTCATAGCAATACTTGTTGAAAAACGATCTTAAGCTTACAAGTTATAAGTTAAATTAACTTGTTTAATTGAGATATACACGGAATTTTAATATAAACATCGTCAACAGAATACCAAATTAATAGATAAAAATTACAGTTCCTTTGTGTTCGAGTTTTAAACGATGTAAGCCACCGAACTCAATAACTTTATTTATAAAATGTATTCCAAGCACAGTCAGCTAATGTATTAAGGCTAATTGAAATTAGATAGATTTCATTAATATTTGTACACAGTTGTAATATTACACAATGTTTGGACTTGGTAAATATTCTGTGTATATTGGCGCAATATTGTTCACCATAAGGTCACAGCAAAAAGATTATACACAGATCTATTTCTTTTACTCATGCTTCGTTATAAACTCATAATATCTTAACGTTTATTCCATTTAACTGGTCTCTTCCATATATATATATATATCTCATTTTCAGGCTGCTTTATTATAAATCCTGTAATAACACCACCCGAAAAACAACAACAAAAACGAAATCCACTTAAAACAATTTCGATTCAAGTGAATAAAAATTAGATCTATCCGATTCCTCGAACCACACTTTTCCCACAAAGCGTCCATTATACATCACGACCCATTTACATTTTACAAAAACTCCATTATTTTGAGCAGAGGCAGTCCCTAAAAGATGTCACAGGTTTTCGTTTGGTTGGATTGGAGCTGGAGGTGAGTTGCTTTTGTAGTAACATATTATAGCATAGGTTACAATAGTTGGTTTATTGGGTTAATTTTAGACATTATTTTGTTGTAAAAAAACAAAACTTTTCCATCAAAATGTGTTTATTTTACAAACCCCGAAAATTGTGTCCGTGATTTGAATTTTACAACAGTTTTGTTTACAAAATTCGTGCCATTGCTTTCGCCATCCGTGTTTCATATTTGCATACTTTGTCTAGTGCTAGTCCATCGACAGTTGAGAAGTGAGTCTCTTTCGGGCCAATTAATGGTTTTCGATAAGTGTGACACACGGTACATTAAGTTTCTAAATTTTCATTCTGGGTTCTAAAAATTAAAAAATAAAAACAATTTGTTCCAAGAGAAATTTCAATATTTGCCATCGAATCGAAATTCGGATGCTGGTAACATTATTTGTGCCTAAGTTTCCACCATTGCAATACTTACCTAATATAACTTCGTTATAACGGGAAAAATAAAAAAAATGGAAAAGAGAAAAGCTTTCATTTTCTTTTAAAGCAATTTTTTTCTACAAACTTTTTGTGAATTAAATTATATTTTTTGACTGCGTGGATTTTTGGTTGTTGGTGTTCTTGATATTTTTTATTACCACTGATATAACAATAAAACCCTCAAAAAAAAAAAAAAAAAAAAAATGAGGAACAGGATAAACGTATAAATTTTTATTATTTAATTTTATCTACAAAATTCTACAAAGCAGAGAAGAATCCACCAAAAGTATTATTGTTGTGGTCTACGTTTTTTATTTGTTGCGAATTTTCAACGGAAAACGTACTGTTGAAAATGGAAATTCAATTCAGTCTATTGTTTTGGTTTTTTGCTGATATTTATCTTTGTATGGCTACATTTATACGTACTATACGTAGGTGTATAAATTAGTTGAGCCGTACACAACAAAATACCACAAGTGACAACAGAAGTGTGAAAATATTTTATTTGTTATCCCTAAGCCCATAAATATAAATTTTTAGAATTCTACCGTTTAAACATTTACAATCACAACTCTCCCGTATATCAACGTATTATAGACCGGTGCACAACCTTCGCATATTATGAGTACATATCACAAATGACAAAACAAAAATAATTACTGGAAAATAAACAAAATATTAATCGGATAAGTTAAATGGTTTGGATAAATCCTAATAAATTTATTTGAGAATATTGTGAGTTCTATAAATAGGGACAGCAAAACAATAAAACAGAACTTATGGTATGGGCGTCATATGTCACATTTGATGTGTGTTTCCGAACTAAAGTATAATATATTATGAATGTATGTTCATCGCATTGTGTTAGAAATGCACATAGCATAAAATATTTTTCTGCAAGTACCATAAAATATATGTACGTAATTTTTATGTATGTAAGCAAATTATTTTATGTCTTTGCGCTTATTAACTGCATAGAAATGTAACATAAACACTTTTTACACATCAAAATTACAACATAATTTTAATATCAGATTGTATTTTGAAATTACAAATTTTTTTTTTCGTTTCTACATTTTTTTTCATAGAACGTACATACATAAAATGTATTTTTTTACATACAGGAAAGTTTCAATTTATGTTACGATACGAAAACAATTTGAAAGTGCCTGTTTATGTACTAAAAATAAAAAAGCTCTGTGTTACACAGAAATAAAATATAAATCAATTTCCTGTTTTGAACATAATAAAAAAAAACTTTTATCGATTTCTGCTACTTTGAACTTACAATAATGCATTTTCATAACTTTTCCAATTTTTTGTTTTTTATTTTTATTTTTTTTTTTAGTATCTCAATAAAAAGTTAATAAAAAAAAGATGTATGCAGTGTGTACCTAAAAGGGGGAAAAATTGTGTGGAAGAAAAATGGTTATGTGTTTGATATTGTGTTGGAAGAGAGATTTTCATATGTAACTAACCAAATAATTTGGGTCGTTAAATATAATCTGATGTGCTTCGTGATTAAAGTTTGTGGGTGATGAAAATATAATTCTCGATTTCTTGCGTGTGATTGATTTAAGTTTAGCTCGTATGATGATTAATTAACGCATTAGCTTCTTAATTTGTATAACGATGATTAGGATTGTTCAAATGAATAAAGTAGTTGAATGTATGACTTTAGCTTAAAATCGCTTTACCAGAAAGTGGATTTCGTTATTAGTGTATTATTCACCGAACGTTAATTGATATTTATTAGTTTATTACTTATGAGAATAAACGAGAATATCGAGTATGCCAGATGGTAGAATCAACCGACCGTCATCCAACCGACTGATCAAATCAGGTCGTAGGTAGCTTTATCGAGTCGTCACGTAAAGGAATTTAGTGTTTTACATAAATGAAACGTCAGAGCAGTTTCTCTTTAGAGCCGGTGTTACAGTACCACGTTTATGTTATAGCTTAAGTTTAACCTTTTTTAATGACACAAAATAAAATTGTGTCATTTAGATTTATAATAATATGAAGCTAAATATAATAGAATATTTTTGACAGTTTGAAAACTGTATTTTTTTATATTATTACGTAGATGTGATAGTGTAACACGTACCTAACTAACAAGATATAAATGACACACCATACGATAAATCGTATCGTATGTACGTATTGTCGAGCTCGGCTATACTAGCAGACTTGTTAGCCATTATGTGTGTGATGTCCATTAAAAGGCTTTTGTTTGAAATATTTGAAATACAGTGAAACCTCATTTCAACGGAAACTCATTTCAAGGGACACCTCATTGCAATGGACACACATTTAAATCCCTTGCAAAACTGAGGTTTTTCCATAAAAACCTACCTTAGTTAAGCAGACACTTTGTTAGAGCGGACACAGACAGACATTTCTGCGATGAGAGGAGCATTAGTTAGTTCTGGAATATGGCCAATTAAGAAGAAACTTGGCCATTTCTTATCCGATTTTATATCGACTTGTGATATTCGCATATATACGGACAATCAGGCGGCAATTAAAGCGCTTCAATCAAACCTCCTTACGTCGAAAGTACATCTCTTAACGAGATGACAGATCAGTTCAACATCCATATCATATGGGTGCCAGGACATTTCGTTAGCATGGGGAAATATAAAAGTCGATGAACTGGCTCGACGTGGTACAACGGGCCACATCTCAAACAGCAAAAAGGATATTGAAATGCCTCTTCCGGTATGTAAACTGCTGCTTCAGGAGGAAGCCAGTAAGTTGACGAATGACAGATGGTCAAATAGTACCTCACGCGTAATAACTCGGCAGGTCTGGCTATGGTTGGACTTGGCGAGATCCAAACAGCTGATCACTTCAGCGAAGTCAGATCAGTGTGGCTGTTGGAGTGATTACGGGGTACTGTCTCATAGACAGACATGCGAGTAGACTTGGTTTCTTCTCACATGACTACTGTCGTTGTTGCGAGGACGAAGAGGAGGAAGAGACAGTACTTCATCTTCTTTGCACCTGTCCTTATCTGGTATGAAACAGACTGAATTTTCTAGGGGCACTCTTTTTCAACGACCTGACGGAGCTCAGCGCGAGGGACGTCAGGAGCATCCAGCGCTTCATAGCAAGGTCAAAGTGGTTTCAATGAGTTGGAGAAAATTTTTAAATTGTCGTATGGCTTCGGACCTTTCTGTGGCCTGCCTGGTCCTAGTGGACCGCCACCCAAACCTAACCTAACCTATCCAATTTTAATAAAATTCAGCATGCACGATAGACATAGGACCCTAATACGATTTTTAGATGAAATTCTGGAATATGGCCAAGTATGATGGAACTTGCCTAGTTCTCAATCGATTATGATTAAATTTGACATTTGCGATGGAAACGGGATTCTAAAATACTTTTTAGATGAAATGGGAATGTGTCCAAGTATGACCAAGTAATTTAATTTTATTGAAAATCAACTGACCAATAGCCCACAAATTCAGAGCTTTAAAAATCGAAAATCTGCAATTATGCTCCGATTTCGATTATTGATACCTCTACCAATAGGTGTTGAAACCTGCAATTGTGATGCCAACGGGTATTTAGATCGCTTGAATATTTCTACACATTTTGTGGAAAATTTAATTTTATTGAAAATCAACTGAACAATAGCCAACAAATGCAGAGCTTTAAAAATCGAAAATCTGCAATTATGCTTCGATTTCGATGATTGATACCTCTATCAACAGGTGTTGAAACCTATAATTGTGATGCCAACGTGTATTTAGATTGCTCGAATATTTCTACACATTTTGTGGAAAATTTAATTTTATTGAAAATCAACTGAACAATAGCCCACAAATTCAGAGCTTTAAAAATCGAAAATCTGCAATTATGCTCCAATTTCGATGATTGATACCTCTATCAACAGGTGTTGAAACCTATAATTGTAATGCCAATGGGTATTTAGATTGCTCGAATATTTCTACACATTTTGTGGAAAATTTAATTTTATTGAAAATCAACTGAACAATAGCCCAAAAATTCAGAGCTTAAAAAATCGAAAATCTGCAATTATGCTCCGATTTCGATGATTGATACCTCTATCAACAGGTGTTGAAACCTGCAATTGTGATGCCAACGGGTATTTAGATCGCTCGAATATTTCTACACATTTTGTGAAAAATTTAATTTTATTGAAAATCAATTGAATAATAGCCCACAAATTCAGAGCTTTAAAAATCGAAAATCTGCAATAATGCTCCGATTTCGATGATTGATACATCTATCAATAGGTGTTAAAACCTGTAATTGTGATGCCAACGGACATTTAGATCGCTCGAATATTTCTTCACATTTTGTGGAAAATTTAATTTTATTGAAAATCAACTGAATAATAGCAGAGCCTTCTAGAGTATAGAGCCATAATCATTATGACGTATTTTTTCGAAGCTTTTTTAGTGGTATAACTTTTCACTAATTTCCATAGGAATCCATAGTAAAAATGGTATTTTTTAGCTTCAAGTTTTTCATTGAAAAAAGCAAAAATGTTACAAAAATTTTATACAAAAGTGTTCTACATACCTTTAGCAGCAATATACAGGAAGGGTTTATTGGTATTAAGTAAATATTAATTGCAGAAATATTAAAATTAAATTATTTCTAAAATATATTTTTCGAACTTTCATTTTGAAAAATACATCAAAGTTGGCTCTGACGAATTAAAATAATACTTGCTACATTTATCTTTAGTTTTACTAGTGTACGTTAGATGTCTCAGATTTATACAGAAAAATACGAAAAAAATTGTTTAATCACAAAATTATCACACGTTCTTAATATTTTGAGAATTTGTTTTGCTTTTCCTACAATTTTTGAACTTAAAATTTCCCCAGGTGGCAATTTTTGGTACGATTTTTAAAAAATTTGTACTGCCATCACTGCCATCTATGTAAAGTATATTGACTTAATGCACACAATTTGTAGTAAGCTTTTCTTTTTTATTTGACCAGAATGCTGTTGTTATGAACTTTTTTTATATTTTGGTTTAAATAAATCAATTATTACAAGAAAATGAAAACGATTTACTTAAACACACTTTGTGGAAAATTTAATTTTATTGAAAATCAACTGAACAATAGCCCACAAATTCAGAGCTTTAAAAATCGAAAACCTACAATTATGCTCCGATTTCGATGATTGATACCTCTATCAACAGGTGTTGAAACCTGCAATTGTGATGCCAACGGGTATTTAGATCGCTCGAATATTTCTACACATTTTGTGGAAAATTTAATTTTATTGAAAATCAACTGAACAATAGCCCACAAATTCAGAGCTTTAAAAATCGAAAACCTACAATTATGCTCCGATTTCGATTATTGATACCTCTATCAACAGGTGTTGAAACCTGCAATTGTGATGCCAACGGGTATTTAGATCGCTCGAATATTTCTACACATTTTGTGGAAAATTTAATTTTATTGAAAATCAACTGAACAATAGCCCACAAATTCAGAGCTTTAAAAATCGAAAATTTGCAATAATGCTCCGATTTCGATGATTCGATGATTGATACCTCTATCAACAGGTGTTGAAACCTGCAATTGTGATGCCAACGTGTATTTAGATTGCTCGAATATTTCTACACACTTTGTGGAAAATTTAATTTTATTGAAAATCAACTGAACAATAGCCCACAAATGCAGAGCTTTAAAAATCGAAAATCTGCAATAATGCTCCGATTTCGATGATTGATACATCTATCAATAGGTGTTAAAACCTGTAATTGTGATGCCAACGGGCATTTAGATCGCTCGAATATTTCTTCACATTTTGTGGAAAATTTAATTTTATTGAAAATCAACTGAACAATAGCTCACAAATTCAGAGCTTTAAAAATCGAAAATCTGCAATTATGCTCCGATTTCGATGATTGATACATCTATCAATAGGTGTTAAAACCTGTAATTGTGATGCCAACGGGTATTTAGATTGCTCGAATATTTTTACACATTTTGTGGAAAATTTAATTTTATTGAAAATCAACTGAACAATAGCCCAAAAATTCAGAGCTTAAAAAATCGAAAATCTGCAATTATGCTCCGATTTCGATGATTGATACCTCTATCAACAGGTGTTGAAACCTGCAATTGTGATGCCAACGGGTATTTAGATCGCTCGAATATTTCTACACATTTTGTGGAAAATTTAATTTTATTGAAAATCAACTGAATAATAGCAAAGCAACCTTGATTATACAAGCCATAATCTAAAAATCGAAGCTTTTTTAAGGGAATTAGAAACGACGAAAAAATCAAAATTCTCATAGTAAAACACATAAAACATATGGGAAATCACTTTTTTTCCTAAGACAAATTTGTAAATGAAAACGTTGCAAATTCTTAATTATGATTTCTGAAATATTTTCATAAATGTTTGAATTTCAACATATATAAATCTCGTTTAAGTAAATCGTTTTCATTTTCTTGTAATAATTGATTTATTTAAACCAAAATATAAAAAAAAGTTCATAACAACAGCATTCTGGTCAAATAAAGAAGAAAAGCTTACTACAAATTGTGTGCATTAAGTCAATATACATTACATAGATGGCAGTGATGGCAGTACAAATTTTTTAAAAATCGTACCAAAAATTGCCATCTGGGAAAATTTTAAGTTCAAAAATTGTAGGAAAAGCAAAACAAATTCTCAAAATATTAAGATCGTGTGATAATTTTGTAATTAAACAATTTTTTTTCGTATTTTTCTGTATAAATCTGAGACATCTAACGTACACTAGTAAAACTAAAGATAAATGTAGCAAGTATTATTTTAATTCGTCAGAGCCAACTTTGATGTATTTTTCAAAATGAAAGTTCGAAAAATATATTTTAGAAATAATTTAATTTTAATATTTCTGCAATTAATATTTACTTAACACCAATAAACCCTGCATGTATATTGCTGCTAAAAGTATGTAGAACACTTTTGTACACAAATTTTGTAACATTTTTGCTTTTCTCAATGAAAAACTTGATGCTAAAAAACACCATTTTTACTATGGATTCCTATGGAAATTAGTGAAAAGTTATACCACTAAAAAAGCTTCTAAAAAATACGTCATAATGATTATGGCTCTATACTCTAGAAGGCTCTGATAATAGCCCACAAATTCAGAGCTTTAAAAATCGAAAATCTGCAATTATGCTCCGATTTCGATGATTGATACCTCTATCAACAGGTGTTGAAACCTGCAATTGTGATGCCAACGGGTATTTAGATTGCTCGAATATTTCTACACACTTTGTGAAAATTTTAATTTTATTGAAAATCAACTGAACAATAGCCCACAAATTCAGAGCTTTAAAAATCGAAAATCTGCAATTATGCTCCGATTTCGATGATTGATACCTCTATCAACAGGTGTTGAAACCTGCAATTGTAATGCCAACGGGTATTTAGATTGCTCGAATATTTCTACACACTTTGTGGAAAATTTAATTTTATTGAAAATCAACTGAACAATAGCCCACAAATTCAGAGCTTTAAAAATCGAAAATCTGCAATTATGCTCCGATTTCGATGATTGATACCTCTATCAACAGGTGTTGAAACCTGCAATTGTAATGCCAACGGGTATTTAGATTGCTCGAATATTTCTACACACTTTGTGGAAAATTTAATTTTATTGAAAATCAACTGAACAATAGCCCACAAATTCAGAGCTTTAAAAATCGAAAACCTACAATTATGCTCCGATTTCGATGATTGATACCTCTATCAACAGGTGTTGAAACCTGCAATTGTGATGCCAACGGGTATTTAGATCGCTCGAATATTTCTACACATTTTGTGGAAAATTTAATTTTATTGAAAATCAACTGAACAATAGCCCACAAATTCAGAGCTTTAAAAATCGAAAACCTACAATTATGCTCCGATTTCGATTATTGATACCTCTATCAACAGGTGTTGAAACCTGCAATTGTGATGCCAACGGGTATTTAGATCGCTCGAATATTTCTACACATTTTGTGGAAAATTTAATTTTATTGAAAATCAACTGAACAATAGCCCACAAATTCAGAGCTTTAAAAATCGAAAATTTGCAATAATGCTCCGATTTCGATGATTCGATGATTGATACCTCTATCAACAGGTGTTGAAACCTGCAATTGTGATGCCAACGTGTATTTAGATTGCTCGAATATTTCTACACACTTTGTGGAAAATTTAATTTTATTGAAAATCAACTGAACAATAGCCCACAAATGCAGAGCTTTAAAAATCGAAAATCTGCAATAATGCTCCGATTTCGATGATTGATACATCTATCAATAGGTGTTAAAACCTGTAATTGTGATGCCAACGGGCATTTAGATCGCTCGAATATTTCTTCACATTTTGTGGAAAATTTAATTTTATTGAAAATCAACTGAACAATAGCTCACAAATTCAGAGCTTTAAAAATCGAAAATCTGCAATTATGCTCCGATTTCGATGATTGATACATCTATCAATAGGTGTTAAAACCTGTAATTGTGATGCCAACGGGTATTTAGATTGCTCGAATATTTTTACACATTTTGTGGAAAATTTAATTTTATTGAAAATCAACTGAACAATAGCCCAAAAATTCAGAGCTTTAAAAATCGAAAATCTGCAATTATGCTCCGATTTCGATGATTGATACCTCTATCAACAGGTGTTGAAACCTGCAATTGTGATGCCAACGGGTATTTAGATCGCTCGAATATTTCTACACATTTTGTGGAAAATTTAATTTTATTGAAAATCAACTGAATAATAGCAAAGCAACCTTGATTATACAAGCCATAATCTAAAAATCGAAGCTTTTTTAAGGGAATTAGAAACGACGAAAAAATCAAAATTCTCATAGTAAAACACATAAAACATATGGGAAATCACTTTTTTTCCTAAGACAAATTTGTAAATGAAAACGTTGCAAATTCTTAATTATGATTTCTGAAATATTTTCATAAATGTTTGAATTTCAACATATATAAATCTCGTTTAAGTAAATCGTTTTCATTTTCTTGTAATAATTGATTTATTTAAACCAAAATATAAAAAAAAGTTCATAACAACAGCATTCTGGTCAAATAAAGAAGAAAAGCTTACTACAAATTGTGTGCATTAAGTCAATATACATTACATAGATGGCAGTGATGGCAGTACAAATTTTTTAAAAATCGTACCAAAAATTGCCATCTGGGAAAATTTTAAGTTCAAAAATTGTAGGAAAAGCAAAACAAATTCTCAAAATATTAAGATCGTGTGATAATTTTGTAATTAAACAATTTTTTTTCGTATTTTTCTGTATAAATCTGAGACATCTAACGTACACTAGTAAAACTAAAGATAAATGTAGCAAGTATTATTTTAATTCGTCAGAGCCAACTTTGATGTATTTTTCAAAATGAAAGTTCGAAAAATATATTTTAGAAATAATTTAATTTTAATATTTCTGCAATTAATATTTACTTAACACCAATAAACCCTGCATGTATATTGCTGCTAAAAGTATGTAGAACACTTTTGTACACAAATTTTGTAACATTTTTGCTTTTCTCAATGAAAAACTTGATGCTAAAAAACACCATTTTTACTATGGATTCCTATGGAAATTAGTGAAAAGTTATACCACTAAAAAAGCTTCTAAAAAATACGTCATAATGATTATGGCTCTATACTCTAGAAGGCTCTGATAATAGCCCACAAATTCAGAGCTTTAAAAATCGAAAATCTGCAATTATGCTCCGATTTCGATGATTGATACCTCTATCAACAGGTGTTGAAACCTGCAATTGTGATGCCAACGGGTATTTAGATTGCTCGAATATTTCTACACACTTTGTGAAAATTTTAATTTTATTGAAAATCAACTGAACAATAGCCCACAAATTCAGAGCTTTAAAAATCGAAAATCTGCAATTATGCTCCGATTTCGATGATTGATACCTCTATCAACAGGTGTTGAAACCTGCAATTGTAATGCCAACGGGTATTTAGATTGCTCGAATATTTCTACACACTTTGTGGAAAATTTAATTTTATTGAAAATCAACTGAACAATAGCCCACAAATTCAGAGCTTTAAAAATCGAAAATCTGCAATTATGCTCCGATTTCGATGATTGATACCTCTATCAACAGGTGTTGAAACCTGCAATTGTAATGCCAACGGGTATTTAGATTGCTCGAATATTTCTACACACTTTGTGGAAAATTTAATTTTATTGAAAATCAACTGAACAATAGCCCACAAATTCAGAGCTTTAAAAATCGAAAACCTACAATTATGCTCCGATTTCGATGATTGATACCTCTATCAACAGGTGTTGAAACCTGCAATTGTGATGCCAACGGGTATTTAGATTGCTCGAATATTTCTACACACTTTGTGGAAAATTTAATTTTATTGAAAATCAACTGAACAATAGCCCACAAATTCAGAGCTTTAAAAATCGAAAATCTGCAATAATGCTCCGATTTCGATGATTGATACATCTATCAATAGGTGTTAAAACCTGTAATTGTGATGCGAACGGGCATTTAGATCGCTCGAATATTTCTTCACATTTTGTGGAAAATTTAATTTTATTGAAAATCAACTGAACAATAGCCCACAAATTCAGAGCTTTAAAAATCGAAAATCTGCAATTATGCTCCGATTTCGATGATTGATACATCTATCAATAGGTGTTCAAACCTGTAATTGTGATGCCAACGGGTATTTAGATCGCTCGAATATTTCTACACATTTTGTGGAAAATTTAATTTTATTGAAAATCAACTGAACAATAGCCCACAAATTCAGAGCTTTAAAAATCGAAAATCTGCAATAATGCTCCGATTTCGATGATTGATACCTCTATCAACAGGTGTTGAAACCTGCAATTGTGATGCCAACGGGTATTTAGGTTGCTCGAATATTTCTACACATTTTGTGGAAAATTTAATTTTATTGAAAATCAACTGAATAATAGCCCACAAATTCAGAGCTTTAAAAATCGAAAGCCTACAATTATGCTCCGATTTCGATTATTGATACCTCTATCAACAGGTGTTGAAACTTGCAATTGTGATGCCAACGGGTATTTAGATCGCTCGAATATTTCTACACATTTTGTGGAAAATTTAATTTTATTGAAAATCAACTGAACAATAGCCCACAAATTCAGAGCTTTAAAAATCGAAAATCTGCAATTATGCTCCGATTTCGATGATTGATACCTCTATCAACAGGTGTTGAAACCTGCAATTGTGATGCCAACGGGTATTTAGATTGCTCGAATATTTCTACACACTTTGTGGAAAATTTAATTTTATTTAAAATCAACTGAACAATAGCCCACAAATTCAGAGCTTTAAAAATCGAAAATTTGCAATTATGCTCCGATTTCGATGAATCGATGATTGATACCTCTATCAATAAGTGTTGAAACCTGTAATTGTGATGCCAACGGGTATTTAGATCGCTCGAATATTTCGACACATTTTGTGGAAAATTTAATTTTATTGAAAATCAACTGAACAATAGCCCACAAATGCAGAGCTTTAAAAATCGAAAATCTGCAATTATGCTCTGATTTCGATGATTGATACCTCTATCAACAGGTGTTGAAACCTGCAATTGTGATGCCAACGGGTATTTAGATCGCTCGAATATTTCTACACATTTTGTGGAAAATTTAATTTTATTGAAAATCAACTGAACAATAGCCCACAAATTCAGAGCTTTAAAAATCGAAAATCTGCAATTATGCTCCGATTTCGATGATTGATACCTCTATCAACAGGTGTTGAAACCTGCAATTGTGATGCCAACGGGTATTTAGATTGCTCGAATATTTCTACACACTTTGTGGAAAATTTAATTTTATTTAAAATCAACTGAACAATAGCCCACAAATTCAGAGCTTTAAAAATCGAAAATTTGCAATTATGCTCCGATTTCGATGATTCGATGATTGATACCTCTATCAATAAGTGTTGAAACCTGTAATTGTGATGCCAACGGGTATTTAGATCGCTCGAATATTTCTACACATTTTGTGGAAAATTTAATTTTATTGAAAATCAACTGAACAATAGCCCACAAATTCAGAGCTTTAAAAATCGAAAATCTGCAATTATGCTCCAATTTCGATGATTGATACCTCTATCAATAGGTGTTGAGACCTGTAATTGTGATGCTAATGGGTATTAAGATCGCTCGAATATTTCTACACATTTTGTGGAAAATTTAATTTTATTGAAAATCAACTGAACAATAGCCCACAAATTCAGAGCTTTAAAAATCGAAAATCTGCAATTATGCTCCGATTTCGATGATTGATACCTCTATCAATAGGTGTTGAAACCTGTAATTGTGATGCTAACGGGTATTTAGATTGCTCGTATATTTCTACACAATTTGTGGAAAATTTAATTTTATTGCTCACTTTTATGCTCACAAATAGCTTTAAAAATCGAAAATCTGCAATTATGCTCCTAATGACGCAACAAACTCAACTAATTTGCTTTCTCAAATTATTCCAGATAACGTCATTAAATATTTACCAGAAGTCCGCATTTACTTGCCGAGCAGACAGGCTCAAAAGTAAAAAATTAGTAGAGCCAGGTCTACTGCAATAAGACAACCTGATGGTATTGTATTTTGAATATAAGCATTCCGGAAAATTTAAAATATTTAGAAGGATAACTTTTTGTACTTTCGGAAAAGATGTTCGATAATCAAAAAATTATTTTGTTAGGAACGCAATCAACCCTTAAACTCCTGGAAGTAGCAGAATGTTGGCTTATGGATGGGAAGTACGAGGTGGTTCCAGTATTTATGCGCCAACTATTTACCATTCATGGCAAAATTCAACATGGAACTGCGCCATTACTGTTTTGTGTGATGAGTTCGGAAACTAAACACGCATTTTTTGAGTTTTTTAATGAAATTTGTAAATTAGCAAGCAAATGGAACGTACATTTGAAGCCGAAAGACATAATATCGGACTTCGAAAAGGCAGCGTATCTGCTTTAATGTTCTTCCCAGAGGCTCAATTTAAAGGATGTTTGTCCCATTTTGGACAGATAATTTGGCGAAAGGTTCAGGCGCAAGGTTTTGTTACTAAATATGGGAACGACGAAAATTTTTCTTTACAAATTCGAATACTAAAAAGTTTAGCTTTTGTACCAGCAAATGAAGTTATGGTGTATTACAGTGAACTAAAAAGATCATTGTATTTGGATGCTCGGAAAATAGGGATATGGTTCGAAAAAAAACTATTTACCCGGGATAAAAACCAAGAGTAGATCATAACGGAAACCCGTTTATTCCCCAAATTTTTGGACAATTTCAAATGATATTAATAGCAATTTCCTGCGTACCCAGTTGGCATCGGCGATTGCAAGTATTAATTGGGAAATCACATATTGGGCTTTACCAACTTTTATCTGAGTTAGGAAAGGAACTAATAATAGCTAAAACACAAATACAGCAAGTATGAGCCGGAGCACCTTGGCAAGTAAAAAAATGAAAGGGGTTCAAGCTCCACCTGAACCACAAATGTTTGGTAAAACATAAAATCAAAAATAGAGGTAAATATTGTGACGATTTTGGCCAACATACAACAAGCTCACGTTATGAACGTTAGATGGTTATATGTTATAAACACGACCGATAGCAAACAGAGATAGTTTTTGGTTTATTTTAAACCGTTAAATAATGAAATAAATCTGTTGTGATAGCCCCCACCAGTAGCAAGCGGACAGAATTAAATAGTTAAGTCAAAGCAAATATCAAAGTGTATAAAAGTAGAGTGAAATAAAAAGTACACAGTGTTTTTAATTTCAAAATCCGAACGAACTCAGTAGCCCAGTTCGTAACAATATTTTTGCTATATGACACAGCATACATGTAACGTGAACACTGAAAATACTCTAGCTATGTTTTTTGTCTTTTTTGTTTCTATTTTAATGTGATAAATAAAAAGAGACGAAATATTTTTATTTAATATAGCATTTTACATGACACGTAACATTCTAACGCAGCTTGTAACATGAACCCAAAACTAGTACCCTAAATGTTTTACCAAACATAAAAAGCTATTAGCACGAAATATAAAAATTTCTAACATTATCAAATAAAGGCAGAATGTGGATAAAATTAGTTGCCCACAATATGGCACTGCGAAAATGAATTGACTTTACTATTTATTTTGAAAATTGAATTAATATTTTTAAAGTTGTTTTATGAATGAATAGTAAAGTAAAAAACAAAAAAATTAAGTTAAAAATTATCAAAAAACATTTTCCAATTCATTTTCACGTTGCCATTCGTTATTTTCAGAACTGTATGGTCGTTCAATTAAAAAACGGATTCCTTTTTACTAATCCTCTTAATATTATTGTTTATTCGAATATTTTTAATCATTTTAATATATTTGCAGAAAAAGTAAGATTTTAAGAATTAAGATGCTTTGTGTGGAAAACTGGAAAGTGTCGTCCTATAGGAGTCGGAAAGACATATTTTTTTCTTTTAGTTATCGGTTTATTTAACAATCAAATCGTTTATTTAATTATGGCCCTCCCTTATAATTGAAATATAAAAAAGAATAATAAGTTTTACTTAAAAAATAAGTAGACAAACATTTTTTTCGTCCTTACTGGCAAAATAAGTACTGTACATTATAATCAATTCGGACAACTTTTATCTATTTATAAGATCGCGGCAAATAAGTTATTAAATCTGAAATAAGTTTTGATGGGAATAGTTTGTTTACTCGTGTATATGCATAATGAACCTATTTTGAAAAAGTCATTATTGAAAATTTGTTGATACTACTGGCTCTATAATCTGATTAAAAACGAAAACCAAAATACACAGCAAAGAATATATCAATCAATACCCTGATTTAAATTCCATTTACTAAGTAGCTGTGACCAAACCGCAAAGCGCCAACCGAAACAATCGAATCTGTAGTGTTCTGTTAAAATGGGAAATAAAAAAATTGGGGTTACATTAATTTATATTGAAAGCTACGATACAGAATATTTCGGATTTTGGTATACCTACATATTCATTTCGAAATATAACAAAAAAAAAAAGTTTATTTCACATGTGAATGGGATGTGAAACATATTATGTGTTTGCGGTATGTTTAAATTTAATACAAAATCATGATTTCGTTTTTTTTTCTGATTAATTTTCTAAAGTGAATACGTGTTTTTATCGCTTTGCGGATAATTTAATTGAGTGCAATGTATATAATGTTGTGAGTGTGGTGTCTGATAAGTATATAATGGAAACTCAAAAATAAAAATAGCGGTTATTCATTTTGACAAAATATACTACTTAATACGGATAATTATAGCAAAAAAAAATTATTTACCATTCAAACATGGAAATAGCATAAAATTGAGAAATAATTTTTCCGTTTCTATTTTGAAAACCTTTTATTTATTTGGATTTGAACCTTGATTACCTTTCTGTCTCATGGAACATTTTAATCTAGCTAACTTTGGCGAATCCTGATAGGACCTATCCAGGATTAGGAAGGCTACTTCCTTCAAAACAATCGTTAAAATCAATTCAAAATTTAAGAGGAACGAAAAATTCCTGAGGTGAGAACTCATTTCAATAGAATTCAGTTGACAATGGCGAATAGCCAAGTTAAAAAAAAAAAAAATAGTCAACTGGGAGTTCAAAATCTCGAAAATGCCTAAATAAAAGGTTGTACCCGAAAAATGAAGAATTTTTACATTTTTTTTAAATTACTAACATACTCGCACGCCTAAATAACGAAAGTTTTTTTGCTTTAATATTTTTTATTCACAACTTGATCTCATTAACATAACATCTACATAGATAAGAAGTGAAATAAGAAGAAAACTTTTCATTTCATAAAGGAAATAATGAAAAAATATGTTTTAAAAGCACACACAGACACAACACTCACATGTACAAAACACTTTTGAAATTTAAACACAAAAACAAAAAACTAAGTGTTAGATTAAATTATTTTATTGCTTAAAGGGATTTTATGATTATATGTACCTACGTACCCTCTCTCTAGCACACATTCAAATTTATTATACATAAATTTAAATGTTTTTTTTTTTTGCATACTTGTAAAAATTATTAATTAAAAGTTTTTAATGAAAATTGATTTTTCGGTATTAGAGTAGAATTTTTTTTTTCTATTAATCTTTTCTAAGTAATAAAGTGTACAGAGCTTCTACTCGTATACTATATATCGTGGGAGTTTCTATGTATGGTTGTACTTTGCTCAATGGAGAAAGGGAAAATTTATATACAAATGAGAATTTTTTTCTGGAAATTTTTATAAAACGAAGAACACCTTTTAATTAGCTGAAGTGTCAATTATATGGTAGAGTGTAGTTAATTATGTAAACACATGGTAGGTAGAGATACATACATAGTTGTGGATTTTCCTTGAGTTTGATTTAATTTTTATAAAATAATTTTTCAGTTGATAGTGATTTATATTGATCATAAGAGGACACATTGAAACAATTTTTGTTTTAGAACATCGTAGAGATGCATGTATAGTCAGTGTATTTTAGTTGAAGTGTATTTTGAAAAAATCGATTTGTTGTCATCTTAAGTAATATAAGGCCAAGACTAAGGTTTAAGGTGTATATTTCTTAGTGAGTAAAATAGTACCAATTAAATTATTAAAATTACCTCTGCTTACTACTGAAAATACTGATATTCGTTCTTTTAAAATATTGATGGAAATAATTTTAATCGAACTACTACCATAGAAGAATTATTTGTGTTAAAATTATGTTTTTAATTTAAATGTGTTTAAAACTAATTATATAGCCTTGTATCATAAATAATTATTGGCTTATATGGAAATTGAATTCAAGGTAAATGTCCATTTGAAAATATAGTGTGAAAAAACTCTCGAGAATATTGTTTACTCGAGAGTTTTTTTGATGTGAAAATATCTTTAGTGACGGGATATAAAGAAACGGTTCAAGATACCAACTTGCCAATTTTAAATTGATGGCGCATCTGAACTGACGTTGCAGATCGATGCTTGGTCGAACATACTCAGCTACTCCATAACAAATTATGTCATCAATACACCCAAGCCTGTTTTCTGTAAATCAGTTTTAACTAAGGAAAATCATCAATATAGCCGTCATAAGAGAAATCGCCATAAAAGTTAAAGCGGTGTTGAAAGACGTTGGGATTTATACATTTATTGTGCTTATTACTGACAATAGAGCGAATATAAAAACAGTTCGAAGATGATAACGCTACCTCAATATATTACCAAGTAAGGGTGCATCTGCCATGAACTTAACTTGCTCATTGTCGATATCTTCAAGATTCAGTCTATCAACAGATTGAAATCTTTAGTCATACGGATGGTTTCAGAAATTAAAAACTCGCTCATTTTGCTTAATACCTTCGAGCGCATAAGCTACCTGTACAAATAATATGGAATTATTTTGTTATCTCTCTTTTAAGTTTGATTGAAACCAGATATGCCCTGAAGGCGCTGGCTAACGAATACGAAGGGCAATCAGTAATTAAGGCATCAACGATCTCCCATCCTACGCGAATCGTTTTGAAAACAGTTGAAACTATTTACAGTGTAGAATCACCGATTGTTAAATGGACATCTTTTCTTGAGAACGACAAGAAAGCAGTATTGTTTAAAGTAGTAGACTGTTTTGTTAACATAAAACAAACTTTTAAACAAAATAAATGAGCCAATTACGAAGAACTCATGTATCCTCAAATCAAGGGCCGAAAAATGCTTACAATCACTGCATTGTGTTGACAATTTGCTTGAACCTGCTATTCGAAGAAAGAACCTTTTGGAATCACAGAAACTTGAAGCGACTGAGCTTAAGGAATTCAACAAAATAATTGAGTCGTTGGTGCATTACACGCATTAATGAAGATGAAGCTATTCCTGCGGAATCAGATACAGATTAATTATTTATTGAGAAGCTGCATATTCATATTCGCTTGAAGAAGAGGATAACCTGGAGGAAACTAAGAATACTTCGGTTATAGAGGATGTTGAGGCTGAGTATGATAAATAGGTCAGCGGGAATGACCGATATATTGATTAAAATTATTATTTACTGTATATACTGAAATACTTATGTGTAGTATATGTATATATGTTTACACGCAGATCAAGTAGCTGCCCCTTTTTTGTGCATATGCCAAAATTTTACTTGTGTTCTTTGATACAATTTGGAATCAAAATATTGAATAAAAAGTGTGTTACCTATTTTACCTGTGTTACCGGTAATATTACCGGTATCAATACCAAATTTAAAAATATCGAAAATTTTACAACACTATACAATATGATCCGGCAAATCATCATAAGCACATCCTCTGTGAAGCACATTCCTCAAGTGGGTGAACTTATCAAAATCCGAAAGGGAAGAACTTATTGGATTTTGGAAGCAAATAACTAACGTGCAATTAAAAGCTAAGCAAACAACAGACAGAATTCTTGATGCATTTTAACTAAGTCAAAAATATACACGTATCATACTTCAATTCTTCTTTTTTTTTGGTATCGGGTGCTTCAAAATTAAAACTAAAAATTAAATCAACTTAAATGAAAAACTCAAATTCACTAAGAAAAATGTCAAATTATATGTGTTAACATTTTCCCCACCTTTGGCTGTTTTAAAACAGAACACTAAATATTAAATACTACTCTGTGCTAAAAGTTAGTCTAATAATGATACAAAAAAAGAAAACATTTTCAATGCGAGAGTAAATTAAATCAACCAACCCAAAGCGCTCTCAGCCAGGGCTGCGACAACCCTTATAATATTTCAAAGTTTCCAGTTTCGGTTTGGATCCTGCTTTGGTTTTGAGTATTATAAATAGGAACCACTACTGCACCAATTCTCTAAATGTTCCATTACATTTCCAATTCTCTAAATTCCGCCCAAAAAAAGAATTAATTTTTCGACATTTTCACCGATGAATTAATTCTGCGACATCAATTTTTTAAAAACTAAATTAACTCCGCACGAAATAATTTAATTTTTAGTTATTTAATAATTTTTCATTGAGGTGCAAGCAATGTAGGAGACTTATTATAGCGCGGATTTAATTCTGGTTCGAAATTTGATGTCGCGAATTTAATTCATATTGAAAATGAATTAATTTCGTCATACATAATTTTCGGCGAAACTAATACAAGCGGAATTAATTAATACTGGAAATATCAGATACTTATATTCAGGATGTGGTTTGATGTGGGAGAAATCCGTTTCTCACCAATTACCGACCCCGCATTGTTTTATTCACATACTCATTCCATACCATAAAATTACTAATTCGTCGGGTTATAAAAAATAAAAAAATAAAAGAAAAAAAAAAAATCAACATCTGGAATTTTGTTATTCGACCGTTGACTAATCAATAATCATATACCTGTGTTTAACTCACCCTCTTTTAATTTTTATTTTTTATTTTTTACCACTCCCACATTTTTTTATTGGTATATTTTGGTTTCACTTTTTGCTTTTTCCAACTATATATATATATCTAACTACATTTTTATTTTTACAGTTTAGTAGATACTCCTGATGATGGCCTAATAAGCCGAAATCGATCGAGTGATTTTTTAAACCTTTTGTAATTTTGCGAAATATTTAACAAGTGTTTTTAAAAAATTTTAAAAATGTGTGTATGTGGTTTGATTGTTGTGCTCTAATCATAATACGATACGCATAAAAATTCATGCAGGAAACCCTTTTCGTCATCGCAGCACTTGTTGTTGGGTTAGTTTGCATCACGTTGGAATGATACCCATCTTCTCCTTGCCAAAACAGTTTTGGATACTGAAGAGCATCATACGATCTGTGTGTTTCAGTAACACGCTGTAGGCTTTCATTTTGTCTATGGATAATAATATCACGTCGGTTGAAATCCGTTCCGACCATAACAATAGCAACTTCGTTGATTGTTGGAGCATTGAATCGTCTTTCATGTTGACCAGACGGTGTTTTGTCTGCTCGAATAACTACTCTGTGGTCATCTGATGGCATTTGCTCCAATGCAGTTTTGAATAAATTTAACAGATGATTGCGTTCATGGAATAAAATCTGTAAACTTGATATTATTTCACGTTTTGTTCCGGGACTAATAGCACAACGTTGATAAGTCTCCGCCTCCTCGTTGCCCATGAAGTAAATTTGTAAAAACTTTGAGTCGTTGTTAGAGAGAGGAAGAAGTGATCCAATTTTATGATAAATTTGTCCTTGTACTTTAAACGTGGGCATAAAACCTCCATCCTTAACAATTTGGGTTGCTCCAAAAGATGTCATTTGAAAGCATGAGTTGTATTTTCGAATATTTTGTAGAAAATGTCTGGATAACTCAGTAGTTCCGGAGACGTAAGCTAGAAGAGGTTCAGGTGGATCATCCAGAGGAGGCAAATTCACTTTTCCATTTGAACAACACATTCCAGGCGATTCATTGTGAAACTTTAAAGCATGACAATACAAACAAATGTTTTCCATTTGCCCAATTGAAATATTGTAATCATAGTCTTTCTCGTAATTGAATGTTGCTAACTTTAAATCACCTCTAAAAGTTTCTATTAATCGTCCATATAGTAACCGATCGACTTCCAACCGGGCCTCACGATGTTCAATGGTTTCAGTAGCTATAGAAGAAGACATCCTGCTTCGAACATTTTCAAGTCGTGTTTCACGCTGTTCAGTTGTTTCATCAGCTCTTGAAGAAGACATCCTGCTTCGAACGTTTGCAAGTCGTGTTTCGCGCTGTTTAGTGGTTTCATTAGCTCTAGAAGACGTACTGCTTCGATCATTTTCAAGTCGTGCTTCACACTGTTCGCTTGATTCAGCCACCCTTGCGGCTCTAATCTTCTTCGACTTTGCAGTTACCTGCCCAATTGATTTTTTTTTCGGTGGCATTTTTAAGCAAAAATGAAACGTGTAGTTAATTAATCAGGAATGACGGGCATTCAAAACAGAAATTAGTATTAATTTATCAAAACAATTTTGATGTTCACTTCGATACGTTTCACCACGAACTGTGTGTGAAAATGTCTTTACGGAATTTTTTTTAAGCAAAATCAAATGTTATCTACAATCAAAAAGTAATCATAGATTAACACGTTTATAAACTGAAAACTTAAATCTAATAAGAATGTATATTCACTTGAAATAATATTTAATACATGGAAAATAATCACCAACAATTATTTTATTGCAATATAGCTAACTAATCGAGAACAACGGCATCCGAAACACAAATTAATATTAATTTATTCAAAACTATTAAAACTACGTCCACTTCGATACGTTTTACCGCGAACTGTGGTTGAAAATGACATTTCGAAAAACAAAAGAAGTTTTTCAAACTAAGGCAATTTTACACGTACAATAATTTGAATCCAAGGATGTTTCTTGTAAAAGATGCTATTTTCAAATATAAAACGCTAGTACTTTTCAAAGTAAATCAGTTTATACGCACAATATTTTTTTGTACCTTTCCTAGAATTGATTTTATGAAACAATCATTGATTATTTAAGTAATAAACTAAATAAAGTAATAAACTATTGGCGTTTAGTATGAAACTACTATTTTCATTAAAAGCCGCCGGTTGCAATAGTGGATTAAAATAGAATGTTAATTATTTCTGAAGTTATGTGGAAATTAGAACTCGCTGACTATGGTAGGTACATTTCAAAACAGGATATGATAAATAGGATATCACTAAACAGTACATGTCAAACCAGTAAAAATGGATTATTAGTATGGATAATATAAGTGTTTAGAGATTTGTCTTCAGTTAAAGTGATGAAAGATTGTCTTAAGTTTAAATTAATAAAATTAATTTGAATAATTAAATCAATTATAGTAGAGGTATGATTTGTGTATAACAATCGCACGCTAGATATCCTTTTTGGTGTATAAATTTGCGGCTGAGGCGCTATTTCGGAACATTTAAATAATTGTATCTATACATGTAAAATTGAATTCTTGATCCAGGGCAGACTTCCGGATTGAACCATGGCACTAATTTCATATAACCCCTTTCCTAAAGTCATTCCCGTCAAAAAAATCTTAAAAAAATTGAAATTTGAGAAAAAATTTGTACCACAGCCCCTAGACTCCGGGGTCCAGCCCCTTCAAAAGTATCGTGTGCTTGGTCCTGAACATGCAACATATACATGGTAAAAGTTTCATGGCGATCGGTAAAACGGCTAAGGCGTTATTTCAGAACAATCAAATAATAATAATTGTATCTTTAAATGAATTTTTGATCCAGGGGCGAACCCCCCGAATTCGAACATGTCTCTTATTTCATATAACCCCTTTCCAAAACTCATTCTCGTAAAAAAATTTAAATTTTTGAAAAAATTTGTACCATGGCCCCTAGACCCCGGGGTCCAGCCCCTTTCACAATATCGTAAGATTGGTCCTGAACATGCAACATTTGCATGGTAAACATTTCATGGCGATCGGTTGAGCGACTGAGAAGTAATTTTGAAATAATCAAATATTTGTATCTATACATGTAAAAATTAATTTTTGATCCAGGGCTGGGCCCCTCGGATTCGAACATGTCAGTAATTTCATATAACCAGCCCCATAAACTCATTTTCGTGGAAAAATTTAAAGAAAATTAAAATTTTCGAAAAAATTTGTACCGCAGCCCCTAGACCCCGTGGTCCAGCCCCTTCCAAAATATCGTAAGGTTGGTTCTGGATATGCAAATTGTACATGGTAAAAATTTCATGGCGATCGGTTGAGCGGCTGAGGCGCCCATTCGGAACAGACAAACAAACAAACAAACAGGAATTCATTTTTATATATAGATATAATAGATATATTGAAATAAATTAAATTTATTTATTTGTGTACACTAAAAGGCTTTTTGTTTCCTTTTTGCCTTCAACCGAAGTTAAGCGATAATAAAACTCACTGGAACCACCCACTTCAGTTATAAGGTAATAGAGAAACTAAAACAAACATGGAAAGTGATATGTAGATCAAGCAATGGAATATCTCAATGAATATATTCTGTCGGCAGCTTGAAATTCCAACCAGTACAAAATGAGACAAGAATGAGGAATGTTCAAATTTTGTCAGGGGAATGTTTAAAGATAAAAGCAAAAAAGACAGCAATGGTAACGATATACAGTCCCTGGCCAAATTATTACACGCTCATCAATTCTGTTGGGAAATGTTGACTTCTGGCGACTTATGTATTTTACTAAACATTTTTATAGCCTAGACATATGTACGAAACTATTATATGTTAAGGTGCAGTCAAAATACAAATATTTTATTTTGTGCTAAATAATATTTGTACTAAAAGTAAAAATACATTTTTTACCTAAATTAGAAATATCTTCAAACAAATATATTTTCTAGAGTTTAGTACTTATCGTATTTAGTAAACGAACAAAAGTTATTTTTTTAATTGGAAAATGTAATATTAATTTGTGTATTAAAAATTATAAGGGCTAAAATTACTTGTTGTAATAAGTACTAATTTTATTCATATTAATATACATATATTTAATGCCCTGAGAGCTATTTCTAGCCTAGATAGCACAAAACGCCAAATGAAAGAAATGTAGAGTCAATCGGGACTTGCGGGACATCATACGGGATATGCATCCACTCAATATTTTGAGCTAGCTCAGCTAGAAATATATTTTTTTGAAGATATTTCTAATTTAGATAAAAAATGTATTTCTACTTTTAGTACAAATATTATTTAGTACAAAGTAAAACTTTGTATTTTGAATGCACCTGTACACATAATAGTTTCGTATGGCTCTAGGCTATACAAATGTTTCGTGAAATACATACGTCGCCAGGAGTCAACATTTCCCAACAGAATTGATGTGCGTCTAATAATTTGGCCAGAGACTGTAGACTAGCAGAAGATAAACGTAAGATAAAAAAATCAGTCAAAATGATGCCCATTGAAAAAACATTCAATTCAAGTGCATTTATCACGATTCTCACTAACAGAAAACACAGACTATTCACTGTGGAAAGCGGCTAAAAAGCTGAACAACCACCACTGCATATTTATTTATTTATTTAATAAAGTAAATTCGGTAAATAATTACAATCCAGTATTGATTAGTAATAAACTAATAAGTAAAACAAAAACTAAGAAATATTATACGGGTAGTTGATAAAAATTAACAAATTAAAAATTTGTAAAAAGCATCAATACAAGCAAATTGAACAAAATGAGCATCATGATAAACAATGCCCGAATCAATGACAGTATTGTCATTTAATTTGAAAAACATACCTTTAATTTTATTGCTCAAGACCATAGAATAAGCATGGCACCATTTCTTTACTAAGCATAAATCCGATATTTTGAATATTTATACTGCGAATAGGATGATTATATAGAAACCCAAGAGCGTAAGCTATCAACCTAGAAATAAAATTTATTTGGAAAATAGAATTTAAATAAATTAAAAATAGCAGTGGTACACCATCATTAATGTTGGTGCCTCGACTCAAAGCACCATTGATTTTAATAGGATGTGACCAACCAGACAAATATGATTGAACCCACTGCAACGTAACACCACGAAAACCAGCATAGAAAAGCGTTTGCAGAAAAAGATCATGGTTTACCATATCAAATGCTTTCGTTAAATCTACAAAAATAGCATCAATCGAATTTCTTTAATCCAGACCCTTATATAGAAAATTTGTAAATTCCAATAAAGAATTTATCGTACTTCTAGATTTTCTAAATCCATTTTTCTAAAATTTAGTTTCATTCAAGAAACTGTTGATTCTGGAATGTGCTATTTTCAATCATTTTACCAAATACAGAGCAATGATATCCGCTTATAATGTTTTTTTTATCACATTTTTTGATTATTGGAATAATCACAGCTTCTTTTAATTTAAGAGGAAAAATACCAGATGAAAAACTGTAATTAACATTATATAATAAATACATCCACTATATATGTAGAGCGAAATATTTCTAAATACGAAATTACTAATCAGATCATTACCTGTCGACCCAGTTAGTTTTAGACCAGACATTATGTTTAGAAATTCCAATGAATCTGTTTCCAAGAAAACGTAAGATACTAGCGTAAACGTATGAAACTAGCATACTAAACGCCAATAGTTTATTACTTTATTTAGTTTATTACTTAAATAATCAATGATTATTTCATAAAATCAATTCTAGGAAAGGTACTAAAAAATATTGTACGTATAAACTGATTTACTTTGAAAAGTACTAGCGTTTTATATTTGAAAATAGCATCTTCTACAAGAAACATCCTTGGATTCAAATTATTGTACGTGTAAAATTGCCTTAGTTTGAAAAACTTCTTTTGTTTTTCGAAATGTCATTTTCAACTACAGTTCGTGGTAAAACGTATCGAAGTGGACGTAGTTTTAATAGTTTTGAATAAATTAATATTAATTTGTGTTTCGGATGCCGTTGTTCTCGATTAGTTAGCTATATTGCAATAAAATAATTGTTAGTGAATATTTTCCAGGTATTAATTATTATTTCAAGTGACTATAGATTCTTATTAGATTTAAGTTTTCAGTTTATAAACGTGTTAATCTATGATTACTTTTTGATTGTAGATAACATTTGATTTTGCTTAAAAAAAATTCCGTAAAGACATTTTCAAACACAGTTCGCGGTGAAACGTATCGAAGTGAACATTAAAATCGTTTTGATAAATTAATACTAATTTCTGTTTTGAATGCCCGTCATTCCTGATTAATTAGCTACACGTTTCATTTTTGCTTAAAAATGCCACCGAAAGAAAGATCAATTGGGCAGGTAACTGCAAAGTCGAAGAAGATTAGAGCTGCAAGGGTGGCTGAATCAAGCGAACAGTGTGAAGCACAACTTGAAAATGATCGAAGCAGTATGTCTTCTTCTAGAGCTAATGAAACAACTGAATAGTGTGAAACAATACTTGCAAACGTTCGAAGCAGTACATCTTCTTCTAGAGCTGATGAAACAACTAAACAGCGTAAAACACGACTTGAAAATGTTCGAAGCAGGATGTCTTCTTCTAGAGCTACTGAAACCATTGAACATCGTGAGGCCCGGCTGGAAGTCGATCGGTTACGATATGGACGATTAATAGAAACTTTTAGAGGTGATTTAAAGTTAGCAGCATTCAATTACGAGAAAGACTATGATTACAATGTTTCAGTTGAGCAAATGGAAAACATTTGTTTGTATTGTCATGCTTTAAAGTTTCACAATGAATCGCCTGGAATGTGTTATTCAAATGGAAAAGTGAATTTGCCTCCTCTGGATGATCCAACTGAACCTCTTCTAGCTTACGTCTCCGGAACTCTAGAGTTATCCAGACATTTTCTACAAAATATTCGAAAATACAACTCATGCTTTCAAATACAGCGATGTAAAGAGAGAATTCTTGCATAACAATCGAGGTATTTGAATTATATACCTCCCGTGCAACGCCGGGTAACTCAGCTAGTTTAATTTATAATTTTACAAAAATATATTTTTATTATTCACCACCATTTTATTATTAAAATGCCACCGTGCGATGTGGGCGGCATGTCGCCGCGATGATATTCGAGAGCAGACTGATTAGTTATATTTTATTTTGTATTGTTCGTATGTGTTGTATATTTTTGTTGTCCATTTTTGGACAACCCGGTCAGTGGTTAGTTGTTTGTATGTCATGTGACATAATGCCCAATGAGTTGGACAGGTGGCACCCAATGTGCGGCGAGCTTGTTTGCGCCAGAAGAATTGTAGTGGTGCATTGGGTGAACCGCTACACCTTTAAAGACTGTGGACCCCAATATTTTTGATGTTTTTCTGATTGTTGGTGTTAAATTACCTCTTGTCCTAGAATACAATTACATGTATTACACAATCAGAAAAGAAATATAATTTCTTATACGCTATAAATTAAATACTATTGTACTTGTTGTTTATTTTTGTAAAGTCATTCTTACCTTATACCCGAAAAGAATAAATTTATTGTACTGTACATCTAACCAAAACAATATTTCGATTAGTCCATTCATCTACTAACAATAACAGTATTGGAGTACTATACAGTATCAATAGAGATATAAAATAATATTGTTCATATTGTACTTTAGTCTAGCTCTCTAGAAGTTTAAATTGCCTTCACTTGACAGGTTGAGGGTTAAATTGATTATTTTTGTATTCTTCAAGTATGTATTTCAGTTTCGTTCTGGTATATAGTAAACCTCTTTAAAATTGAATTGTGAAAAATAAAAGAAAAACTGAAAAACATTTTCGTCGTCTTCAATATTTTATTTATTATTTCTTTGAAATCTACGACTAGGTGGTATAGGTAGAAAAGTACAAAAAAGAAAATACAGTTTCAATTTACTTTTATCGTATTGTTTTGTTAGTTCTTTCAGACGGATTGTAAAATAATAATAGCTACCGTGTTAGTATTTTATTTAATAGGGCATACAGAAAATAAAATTAAATAAAATATATCTTCAAATATATAAAATACATTTCTGCGTGTCCGGAGTTTAAAGAGCACATACGAAATAGAGACGAATCCTCCAGCAATAAACATCTATAATTGTATACTTTCTTAATTTCATTTTCTGTGAATTTTTTTTTACAAAAGAAATGGAAAATATAAAAGTATCCCTTAAAATAATATTATAAAAAAAAAAAAATTGAAATTAAATTGGACACATAATAAAATTTATATTCTGATAAACAAAGACTAACAAATTACCCATTCCATTTTTCGTTTAGAACGAGTCGAATTGACACTTCGTTAAGGACCCGCAAATAAATGGCAAATTTAACGAAAACAAATATATTGTTCGTGTAATTTTGGGTCACATTATGAAAACGATAATACTTATGATAGACGATAGTTTGTTTATGTAATAAAGTTTCTTAAATAAGGGCATTTTTCTATAGTTTTTCCGTTTTGTGTTTAAAGGAAATTGAGCTTTTTGTTATTTTTATTTTTTGGTCTACATTTAACAACATTCTGTCGATGTTACATTGATGTTGCAATATAAGTATGTAAATTTTCTGGGTTTGGTTTATTATAGAAAATAAATTTTCATTTAGCATAGATCAAAGTGTTGTACAGTACGTTGTTTATACGTTTTGTTTGACGTAGTTTATTCTCTTTTGTTATAAACTGAAAAATTTAGAATTTAATTTGGATATGTTAAATAAAACCAATGCAAAAACAAACTGATTTATTATATATAGCGACGTCTCTTGGCGAATAAATTCAGAGTCAATGGGTGTAGAAAATTCCTATTTGCGGGTATAACTTAAATTAAGAATACGGTATATGTTCAAGGAAAACTTAACTTAATTTGCCTATGGAAAACTTAAATTAACTCAAAAACTTCAACGAAGCTTCGCCAAATTTTATCTCTGCCACTTAAAAAACTTATGTGTTACAGCGAGCGTTTGCACAATTTTGCACTTTGAGGCGGTTTTATTAGATTTTCTTAAATGCAGCCGATCCATATACATACAGTAATCAACACCAACCTCGTTAAGTGGATGAATGAGATTCACACGAGATGCTGGAAGGTTACCCATAATCTGTTTTTTTTTTGAGTGGACTGTATCTTAATATACAGGTAAAATAGCTATGCACTATTCATCGGAGAGTAACACGACCGGATTCTTAACCTGGAATATGGGGCGAGAGACTTCTATATCCTTCCACCTACTCCAATTGTAACTGTAGCGGTTCACTTATCATAATTCATACATTCGTCTCACCGCCACAGATATAGCAACTAAACATATCAGCGCTTACTTATTCATATCACACATTGATAACAAAACCGCAACCGCTCGACTATCTGCTTCTGGTCGCTGCCCTTAAACAATTCACGCAAGCAAAACGAAAACAAAACAATTCATTTTATATTTATTCATCCTCTTAAAAATTTCGGGTTTTGCAGTCAGTCGTATTTCTTGCTTGTAACAAAATCATCCATTTTTTTTTTTGGATGACGCGCGTAGGTGACAGTGGAGACAAGTAATTAAAAATAGTAATAATGTCAAATCATTTTCACTGTAAAAATAAAGAATTGTTTTTAATAAATTACTATTAAAAATTATATAATAGTAAAATTATTAATTTATTCAAAGATTTAACAATCTCCCTAACATCTTCAGTGTCATGCTCTGATGCGAATCCACATACTGCAGCTGCATACGCGTTTTCGCTAGCGTCACTAAATCTATGAAGCGTGAATTCGGTTGTTGTCTTGATCCATCTTTCAACTTTAATTTGTGTAATCTTCGAATATGCTTGTATTATTTTGAGCCATTCTTCCAGTATATCTTATCTACTGGATCGAAGTTTTTGCTGGCTTCGGATAATAAGGGTCGCTTGTATGGCGTCTGCTTTCTGTTAAGTTGAAAGTACTAAATCTGAATGTATCGTCACCTTGATTCCAAGAAAGACCTAAAATTTTTATATCTTCAATTTTGTTTATTAGTTTCGACGTTAAATTGCCTGGTTCTCCTAAACATATTAAATTTTCCACAAAATGTGTAGAAATACTCGAGCAATCTAAATACCCGTTGGCATCACAATTATAGGTTTCAACACCTACTGATAGAGGTATCAATCATCGAAATCGGAGCATAATTGCAGATTTTCGATTTTTAAAGCTCTGAATTTGCGGGCTATTGTTCAGTTGATTTTCAATAAAATTAAATTTTCCACAAAGTGTGTAGAAATATTCGAGCAATCTAAATACCCGTTGGCATCACAATTACAGGTTTCAACACCTATTGATAGAGGTATCAATCATCACAATCGGAGCATAATTACAGATTTTCGATTTTTAAAGCTCTGAATTTTTGGGCTATTGTTCAGATGATTTTCAATAAAATTAAATTTTCCACAAAGTGTGTAGAAATATTCGAGCAATCTAAATACACGTTGGCATCACAATTACAGGTTTCAACACCTATTGATAGAGGTATCAATCATCACAATCGGAGCATAATTGCAGATTTTCGATTTTTAAAGCTCTGAATTTTTGGGCTATTGTTCAGTTGATTTTCAATAAAATTAAATTTTCCACAAAGTGTGTAGAAATATTCGAGCAATCTAAATACCCGTTGGCATCACAATTGCAGGTTTCAACACCTGTTGATAGAGGTATCAATCATCGAAATCGGAGCATAATTGCCGATTTTCGATTTTTAAAGCTCTGAATTTGTGGGCTATTGTTCAGTTGATTTTCAATCAAATTAAATTTTCCACAAAATTTGTAGAAATATTCGAGCGATCTAAATACCCGTTGGCATCACAATTGCAGGTTTCAACACCTGTTGATAGAGGTATCAATCATCGAAATCGGAGCATAATTGCAGATTTTCGACTTTTAAAGCTCTTAATTTGTGGGCTATTGTTCAGTTGATTTTCAATGAAATTAAATTTTCCACAAAATGTGTAGAAATATTCGAGCGATCTTAGTAATCGTTGGCATCACAATTACAGGTTTCAACACCTATTAATAGAGGTATCAATCATCGAAATCGGAGCATAATCGCAGATTTTCGATTTTTAAAGCTCTGAATTTTTGGGCTATTGTTCAGTTGATTTTCAATAAAATTAAATTTTCCACAAAATGTGTAGAAATATTCGAGCAATATAAATACCCGTTGGCATCACAATTGCAGGTTTCAACACCTGTTGATAGAGGTATCAATCATCGAAATCGGAGCATAATTGCAGATTTTCGATTTTTAAAGCTCTGAATTTGTGGGCTATTGTTCAGTTGATTTTCAATAAAATTAAATTTTCCACAAAATGTGTAGTAATATTCGAGCAATCTAAATACCCGTTGGCATCACAATTACAGGTTTCAACACCTATTTATGAGAGGTATCAATCATCGAAATCGGAGCATAATTGCAGATTTTCGATTTTTAAAGCTCTGAATTTTTGGGCTATTGTTCAGTTGATTTTCAATAAAATTAAATTTTTCACAAAGTGTGTAGAAATATTCGAGCAATCTAAATACCCGTTGGCATCACAATTGCAGGTTTCAACACCTGTTGATAGAGGTATCAATCATCGAAATCGGAGCATAATTGCAGATTTTCGATTTTTAAAGCTCTGAATTTGTGGGCTATTGTTCAGTTGATTTTCAATAAAATTAAATTTTCCACAAAATGTGTAGAAATATTCGAGCGATCTAAATACCCGTTGGCATCACAATTACAGGTTTCAACACCTATTTATGAGAGGTATCAATCATCGAAATCGAAGCATAATTGCAGATTTTCGATTTTTAAAGCTCTGAATTTTTGGGCTATTGTTCAGTTGATTTTCAATAAAATTAAATTTTTCACAAAGTGTGTAGAAATATTCGGGCGATCTAAATACCCGTTGGCATCACAATTACAGGTTTCAACACCTATTGATAGAGGTATCAATCATCGAAATCGGAGCATAATTGCAAATTTTCGATTTTTAAAGCTCTGAATTTGTGGGCTATTGTTCAGTTGATTTTCAATAAAATTAAATTTTTCACAAAGTGTGTAGAAATATTCGGGCGATCTAAATACCCGTTGGCATCACAATTGCAGGTTTCAATACCTGTTAATAGAGGTATCAATCATCGAAATCGGAGCATAATTGCAAATTTTCGATTTTTAAAGCTCTGAATTTGTGGGCTATTGTTCAGTTGATTTTCAATAAAATTAAATTTTTCACAAAGTGTGTAGAAATATTCGGGCGATCTAAATACCCGTTGGCATCACAATTGCAGGTTTCAACACCTGTTAATAGAGGTATCAATCATCGAAATCGGAGCATAATTGCAGATTTTCGATTTTTAAAGCTCTGAATTTGTGGGCTATTGTTAAGTTGATTTTCAATAAAATTAAATTTTCCACAAAATGTGTAGAAATATTCGAGCGATCTAAATACCCGTTGGCATCACAATTACAGGTTTTAGCACCTATTGATAGAGGTATCAATCATCGAAATTGGAGCATAATTGCAAATTTTCGATTTTTAAAGCTCTGAATTTGTGGGCTATTATTCAGTTGATTTTCAATAAAATTAAATTTTCCACAAAATGTGTAGAAATATTCGAGCGATCTAAATACTCGTTGGCATCACATTTACAGGTTTCAACACCTATTGATAGAGGTATCAATCATCGAAATCGGAGCATAATTGCAGATTTTCGACTTTTAAAGCTTTTAATTTGTGGGCTATTGTCAAAGCAACCTTGATTATACAAGCCATAATCTAAAAAATAAAGCTTTTATAAGGGAATTAGAAACGAGGAAAAAACCAAAATTTTCATAGTAAAACACATAAAACATATGGGAAATCACTTTTTTTCCTAAGACAAATTTGTAAATGAAAACGTTGCAAATTCTTAATTATGATTTCTGAAATATTTTCATAAATGTTTGAATTTCAACATATATGAATATCGTTTAAGTAAATCGTTTTCATTTTCTTGTAATAACTGATTTATTTAAACCAAAATATAAAAAAAAGTTCATAACAACAGCTTTCTGGTCAAATTAAAAAGAAAAGCTTACTACAGATCGTGTGCATTAAGCCAATATACATAGATGGCAGTTGGCAGTAAACATTTAGAAAAACCGTACCAAAAATGGCCACTTGGGAAAATTTAAGTTCAAAAATTGTAGGAAAAGCAAAACAAATTCTCAAAATATTAAGAACGTGTCATAATTTTGTGATTAAACCACTGATTAGTATATAAGATTAGTTTTTTCAGTGCAAAAAAATGTCATTCTAAATTTCAAAACGTATTATTTTGTGATGGGTTAATTAAAGCGAGAAATATATATATATATGCTTCCTTTTTTCGCATTCTTCAAAAAAATACAAAACAAAAAATAACAAAATAGTAAAAAAAAAAATTCATGAATGAAACACAAAAAAGGTCATTAGTTTGGTAATTTTGTTTGTATATTTTTGTATATTTTCGAGTATGTATGTATGATGCACGTGCAGACGATCAGTGATAATAATATATATACCTATTGTATTAAATACATACATACACATACATATTTTATATTTGAAATCTTCTTTAAACTAAACTAAATTTTGGAATAATATACATTTTTTTCTGAAAATAAGTTTGTTGATGATTTTTTTTTTTTTAACCTTCATCCGTCCCTCGCTTCATTTTGACCAAAATCGAATTTTTATTTTTGAAATATCTTATTAAATTACTGCGTTATCTTTCGTTTTAATAAATAAAATTAAAAATAAAAGTGAATTTTGTATTTGCTTAGCAGAAATTTACTGATGAATTTATTTTGGTAATTTTTGCACAAAGGAATTTTAGCGTTACTTTGTAAATTCTGTTACTTCTTAATTTGACTACCTAGGCATATCATTTTTAAGTAACATAATGTGCCTTAAAGCATTCTTTATTTGTTTCTTTGCTATTTGAAGAAATGAAAAGTTAGAATAATTTTTTGCAGTTTTCTGTTATGATTGGGTTTTTTCCGACTTGAGCAGAACGGATCATTTATATTGAATATGTTTAATTGTTGTGTAAAGGTTATTAATTTCGTGCCCATCACTTTGTCTAAACTTTGTATGTTTTTGTGAAAATGGCATATTTAGTGGCTCGAGACAAAAACGCGTTGATTTAAATTAAACTATATTGGCGCTAACCAATTATCGTGTTAATGGAGGGACAAAAGTGTAATAAAATTGCATAAAAATATATAAAAAAAAATTTATTATCAACTTTTTAATATTTTAAGCTTTCTTGATGCTTGTTTTGAAGCGAAACGAGTTTTAATTTTGGAAAATTCATTATTTACTGTGGACCATTTGCAGTTCTTTCTCATCAAAACAAGAATAAAAAAATGAACTAATTTTCGTATATGCTCGTAGCAATCATCATTTTGATTTGGTAGGAAAGTAGTGTATTCCTGCGCGATCATCATCAAACATTCATTTGTTAAAAATTTAATTACATTTGGAGAAGAACAATTTTTATGGTAATATTTTTCAAAGACCTCTACCAAAGATCGAGCTATGTTGGTAAATTCATCAGAAGGAGCACTCAGTGAACCAAAGTTGCTCTCATTCTTCTTAAAATTTTTTTCCGTCAAAAAAGTTTCCGAAATTTGTATTTCGTCATCTCTCTTCACCAACTTCTCCCGGCAGCTTTGGCAATTAATTTTTTTTAAAATACAGTAGCCTGTATAGTATACTAACGCATTTTGCTTTAAAACATGGATATCTGTCTTCTCAATGATATCATCAGGTGGTAAATTATTGGTACAAATACTGGTATACTCTTTAGACTTTAGACTCATTTCAAATTCCGTTTTAAAGCTATTCCAGTCCAAATCAATAGCTTGCGATTCGTCTGACAAGCGATTTTTAAATGGAGAATTTAAAGTAATTTTTCTCACTATGATGTTGGCAAAATGCACACCAATTTCATGACTAGATGGCATGTAATTAAATCCACCTTTCCCACGAAGAATTGAAAAAAAATTTTCCAAACAATCTTGGTTGGTTCGCCCTGTTAATATGTATTCAACGTCGAACTTTTCCTTCAAAATATCAGCTAGTAAAATGTTAGCTTTTATGCTGATTTTAAGACCTCTGAGAAACTTAAAATAATTTTCGTTCTTTGAAAGAATGGTTACTTTATCTAAGAATGCTAAGCTGTCTTCAAGAAATGTGTAGACATTATTACCAATCTTGAGTGGTCGTTCATAAGGAGCTGAAGATTTGAAATGTCGGCAATTTAAACAATCGAACAGATCATTAAATCTTTGCACCATTTGAGCGGTTGGTATAGCATTGTTCAGAAATTCACCAAACGTTTCCGGTTTAACTTTCAATGTTGTCCTAATTGCACTGGCTACTGTACTGCTCAATATTTGACCTGCCAAACTGACATTCATTTTCTGAAACGTATTTGGTTCGAAATGGTGGATGGTAAGTTTTGGCATCAGTTTAACATTTTGTTTTGTGTCAAATTCGAATATTTTTCGAATAACATTAACATCGGCCACTCCAAAATCCGAATGTTGAAATTTATTTTTTAAAATGGCGTTTCTAACCGATTTAATTAGATGCGGAGGATCGAACTGCGCCAGAATTTGTGTATCGTTAACAAAAAAATATGGTGCTTCTGGAGTCACTCCAAGTGTTTTGTAAGTAGCGATGTTAGTAGCTGCTTGATCGCACGTTATCATAACAACATGTAATTTCAACATATCGTTGCAAATCTTTATATTTTCTTTTACTAAATTTGATAAATATAAAGGATCAGCAGATTTGTTAATCAAAATATAGCTGAGAACATATTTCCAGTCATCCACCAGTCCGCGCAGCATAAAAAACAAAACTGACGTTGCCAACTCATTTTTTCTTTCACGGCCATCGTCACAAAACCCTTCAACGCGGTCTAAAAATATATTTACAGTTAGGTCTTTCTTTATGCACATTTCGTCAAAAGATAATACACAAATTTTTGATTTTGATGTCATATTTTTGAATACTTTCTCCAGTTGAGTTAACAAAACTTCATTTGTTCCTGGTGGAATAAATTTAATGGGAGACCATTTATATATAGATGAGGTAGATGGTAATTTTAAATTCAATTGGTCCCTCAAATACTTGTACGTTGAAGCCGATTTATAAAATAATGACTGAGCAAATGCTTTGTCGCTCTCATTATAGTAAAAATCTTCTTTTACAAGAAGTTTACAAACACTTTTCGTGATTTCATTTACTTTTAAATTATCAATGTGATCATCAATTTTTTTAAATTTATTATGTTTAAGTTTAATTCTACTTAAGCAAAGCTTGAGATTCTTGTAGGAGGCTTTCAATAAATTATAGTCTCGTTGACTTTTTTTAAATTTCTTCTTATATAATTGAGTTGCCTTACACTTTTAGCACATTTTAGGCAATTATATGAATTTTCTTTCGGCGTCTCACAGTGGAGACAGTTGATTTTATCAATAAATTTCAAAAATTGTATTTCTTCGTCAGTTTGATCAGGTTGGGTACCGATTGTTTCCAAAACTAGCGATTGTGATTGAACCAATGATGGAATGTCCTGTTCCAGATCGAAGTTATCCAAATTATTAGATGAGAAATGTTCTTCATCAATATTAGACCTTTGAACTATATGTAGAATTGGCACAGCATTTCTCGTTAAACGATTTTTCCATGTAACATTTTCCTTCAAAAAGTGCCTTTGACACACGAAATTTTTCTTATTAATAATTTCATTTGGCAAAAGTCCGATAGAACGTATCCATTTTTGCGCTTTTTCTTTGTCTTTTGGTAATAAAAAAAATTTTAAATCCGATTTCCTTGACGTAATTTTGCAATTTGGAACAATACAGGTGACGTGTTGTTTCCTAGTATCCAACTGCCGTTTTCGTACTAAATTTTTTTAAGAAAATTAATAATACATATTAGTGAATTAAAGCACACTCAAGTTTTTTTTAACACATTGACTCGTACTGTACACGATTGCGTACATGCACTTTAAACCTAGTTTTTTGAATTCAATGCACCAATAATGGATTTTTTAAGTGATATTATGTTGGCTCTTAGTCTTAAGCTACCAAAAAAAGATATTTAGTGCAAAAAATATTAAAAAATTTCAGAATTACTCAGATAGTTAAGCAAAATAACAGGCGTTTTAAAATAAATGACGAGTCAAAGGGTTAAAACATTTTTGAAATATCCGGAGGATTATTTGTGAATTCGATTCGAACGCATTCGAATCTTCAAAGTTCATATCTGAATTGAATCAGATTCGTTCATTTCTCATTTAAATCAAATTCGAATTTTATATTTCGTAACTACATTTGTCTCACCCAAAAGATCCCGCTCTTTCACCCCATTTACCACGTAATGATGGAGAGGAATTAAATACTCATCTACAAATTATTTACAGTTACCTGAAGTAGCTACATAGTTCGTTTTCCCTCTTCTCTCCATCATTCTACATAGAAACGTTCGATTCTATCGGTTAAGGTATTATTATTATCATACACATATACACATCCATTTTCCCCACTACTCGTCAGGGCGAAATTTTAAGAAGAATGAGAGCAACTTTGGTTCACTGAGTGCTCCTTCTGATGAATTTACCAACATAGCTCGATCTTTGGTAGAGGTCTTTGAAAAATATTACCATAAAAATTGTTCTTCTCCAAATGTAATTAAATTTTTAACAAATGAATGTTTGATGATGATCGCGCAGGAATACACTACTTTCCTACCAAATCAAAATGATGATTGCTACGAGCATATACGAAAATTAGTTCATTTTTTTATTCTTGTTTTGATGAGAAAGAACTGCAAATGGTCCACAGTAAATAATGAATTTTCCAAAATTAAAACTCGTTTCGCTTCAAAACAAGCATCAAGAAAGCTTAAAATATTAAAAAGTTGATAATAAATTTTTTTTTATATATTTTTATGCAATTTTATTACACTTTTGTCCCTCCATTAACACGATAATTGGTTAGCGCCAATATAGTTTAATTTAAATCAACGCGTTTTTGTCTCGAGCCACTAAATATGCCATTTTCACAAAAACATACAAAGTTTAGACAAAGTGATGGGCACGAAATTAATAACCTTTACACAACAATTAAACATATTCAATATAAATGATCCGTTCTGCTCAAGTCGGAAAAAACCCAATCATAACAGAAAACTGCAAAAAATTATTCTAACTTTTCATTTCTTCAAATAGCAAAGAAACAAATAAAGAATGCTTTAAGGCACATTATGTTACTTAAAAATGATATGCCTAGGTAGTCAAATTAAGAAGTAACAGAATTTACAAAGTAACGCTAAAATTCCTTTGTGCAAAAATTACCAAAATAAATTCATCAGTAAATTTCTGCTAAGCAAATACAAAATTCACTTTTATTTTTAATTTTATTTATTAAAACGAAAGATAACGCAGTAATTTAATAAGATATTTCAAAAATAAAAATTCGATTTTGGTCAAAATGAAGCGAGGGACGGATGAAGGTTAAAAAAAAAAAAATCATCAACAAACTTATTTTCAGAAAAAAATGTATATTATTCCAAAATTTAGTTTAGTTTAAAGAAGATTTCAAATATAAAATATGTATGTGTATGTATGTATTTAATACAATAGGTATATATATTATTATCACTGATCGTCTGCACGTGCATCATACATACATACTCGAAAATATACAAAAATATACAAACAAAATTACCAAACTAATGACCTTTTTTGTGTTTCATTCATGAATTTTTTTTTTTACTATTTTGTTATTTTTTGTTTTGTATTTTTTTGAAGAATGCGAAAAAAGGAAGCATATATATATATATATATATTTCTCGCTTTAATTAACCCATCACAAAATAATACGTTTTGAAATTTAGAATGACATTTTTTTGCACTGAAAAAACTAATCTTATATACTAATTGACGAATGCAAAATTTTAAAAAGCGCCTAAGCGGACAAAAGTAAAATATGTGATAGGCTGTAACAAAAATTTGCTATATGAAGTTATATGGAAATATTGTCTATTTAAATTACATTTTTATTTATGAAAATTGTAATGATTGGAAAATTGAATTAATGCCATATGTAGTTTAAAGTGTGATTTTTGTATATCTGATTTATTTGTGACATTCTTATCATTTTAAATATGAGGAACTTGTACTTAAAAATTGCAGAAATTTCAAAATAAACTAGTGTTACCAAAAACATAAATGTTTTAAAAATATTAAATTTTAGATTATGTTAATAAGTTAAAGCGTAGCAACTGTGGTCTAATAAACATCCAAAACTGTTTAGTGGCCGAAATATATATTTATAGTGAGTTTAACATTAAATTTCTGCAATTTTTAAGTACAATTTTCTAACATTTAAAATGAATAAAATGTCCCAAATGAATCAGATATACTAAAATCACAATTTAAACTTCATATGGGATTAATTTAATTTTCAAATCATTACAATTTTCATAAATAAAAATGTAATTTAAATAGACAATATTTCCATATAACTTCATATAGCAAATTATTGTTACAGCCTATCACATACTTCACTATTGCCCGCTGGGGACACCGTTGCAATCGTCAATCAGTGATTAAACTTCTCGTATTTTTCTGTATAAATCTGAGACATCTAACGTACACTAGTAAAACTAAAGATAAATGTAGCAAGTATTATTTTAATTCGTCAGAGCCAACTTTGATGTATTTTTCAAAACGAAAGTTCGAAAAATATATTTTAGAAATAATTTAATTTTATTATTTCTGCAATTAATATTTACTTAATACCAATAAACCATTCCTGTATATTGTTGCTAAAGATATGTAGAACACTTTTGTATAAAAATTTTGTAACATTTTTGCTTTTTTCAATGAAAAATTTGAAGCTAAAAAACACCATTTTTACTATGGATTCCTATGGAAATTAGTGAAAAGTTATACCACTATAAAAGCTTCTAAAAAATACGTCATAATGATTATGGCTCTATACTCTAGAAGGCTCTGCTATTGTTCAGTTGATTTTCAATAAAATTAAATTTTCCACAAAATGTGTAGAAATATTCGAGCGATCTAAATACCCGTTGGCATCATAATTACAGGTTTCAACACCTGTTGATAGAGGTATCAATCATCGAAATCGGAGCATAATTGCAGATTTTCGATTTTTAAAGCTCTGAATTTTTGGGCTATTGTTCAGTTGATTTTCAATAAAATTAAATTTTCCACAAAGTGTGTAGAAATATTCGAGCAATCTAAATACCCGTTGGCATCACAATTGCAGGTTTCAACACCTGTTGATATAGGTATCAATCATCGAAATCGGAACATAATTGCAGATTTTCAATTTTTAAAGCTCTGCATTTGTGGGCTATTGTCAAAGCAACCTTGATTATATAAGCCATAATCTAAAAAACGAAGCTTTTATAAATGTTTGAATTTCAACATAATAAATCTCATTTAAGTAAATCGTTCTCATTTTCTTGTAAAAATTGATTTATTTAAACCAAAATATAAAAAAAAGTTCATAACAACAGCATTCTGGTCAAATTAACAAGAAAAGCTTACTACAAATCGTGTGCATTAAGTCAATATACATAGATGGAGTTGGTAGTAAACATTTTGAAAAACCATAGCAAAAATTGCGACCTAGGGAAATTTGAGTACAAAAACTGTAGGAAAAGCAAAACAAATTCAGAAAATATTAAGAACGTGTCATAATTGTGTGATTAAATAATTTTTTTTAGTATTTCTCTGCCAACAATTATAGACATCTAACGTACAGTAGTCAAACTAAAGATAAATTTAGCAAGTATTATTTTAATTTGTCAGAGCCAACTTTGATGTATTTTTCAAAATGAAAACTTGAAAAATATATTTTAGAAATAATTTAATTTTAAAATTTCTGCAATTAATATTTACTTAATACCCATATACCCTTCTTGTATATTGCTGCTAAAGATATGTAGAACACTTTTGTATAAAAATTTTGTAACATTTTTGCTGTTTTCATTGAAAAGCTTCAAGCTAAAAAACACCATTTTTACTATGGATTCCTATGGAAATCAGTGAAAAGTTATACCACTAAAAAAGCTTCTAAAAAATACGTCATAATGATTATGGCTCTATACTCTAGAAGGCTCTGCTATTGTTCAGTTGATTTTGAATAAAATTAAATTGTCCACAAAATGTGTAGAAATATTCGAGCGATCTAAATACCCGTTGGCATAACAATTACAGGTTCCAACACCTATTGATAGATGTATCAATCATCGAAATTGGAGCATAATTGCAAATTTTCCATTTCTAAAGCTCTGAATTTGTGGGCTATTGTTCAGTTGACTTTCAATAAAATTAAATTTTCCACAAAATGTGTAGAAATATTCGAGCTATCTATATATTCGTTGGCATCACATTTACTTGTTTCAACACCTATTGATAGAGGTATCAATCATCGTAATCGGAGCATAATTACAGATTTTCGATTTTTAAAGCTCTGAATTTGTGGGCTATTGTTCAGTTGATTTTCAATAAAATTAAATTTTCCACAAAATGTGTAGAAATATTCGAGCAATCTAAATACCCGTTAGCATCACAATTACAGGTTTCAACACCTATTGATAGAGGTATCAATCATCGAAATCGGAGCATAATTGCAGATTTTCGATTTTTAAAGCTCTGAATTTGTGGGCTATTGTCAGAGCCTTCTAAAGTATAGAGCCATAATCATTATGACGTATTTTTTAGAAGCTTTTTTATTGGTATAACTTTTCACTAATTTACATAGGAATCCATAGTAAAAATGGTGTTTTTTAGCTTCAAGTTTTTCATTGAAAAAAGCAAAAATGTTACAAAATTTGTATACAAAAGTGTTCTACATAACTTTAGCAACAATATACAGGAAGGGTTTATTGGTATTAAGTAAATATTAATTGTAGAAATATTAAAATTAAATTATTTCTAAAATATATTTTTCTAACTTTCATTTTGAAAAATACATCATAGTTGGCTCTGACGAATTAAAATAATACTTGCTACATTTATCTTTAGTTTTACTAGTGTACGTTAGATGTCTCAGATTTATACAGAAAAAAACGAAAAAAAGTTGTTTAATCACAAAATTATGACACGATCTTAATACATATTTTGAGAATTTGTTTTCTTTTCCTACAATTTTTGAACTTAAATTGCCCCAAGTGGCGATTTTTGGTACGGTTTTTCAAAATGTTTAAAAAACTTAAAATTTATAAATCTTATGTTCGAACAAAGTTAAATAAAATTATCCATTTTATGGATCAATAAAATAATTCTTTTGAATTATCCTTTTTTATTTTATTTATATGTAAATTTAAATTTGCAGTGACATCTGTGGGTACTAATTTTGATTTTACTTGTTATAGTTACCCTATCGGTCACAAGGCTACTTTGCGCTGCAGATGTTGGAGACAGGCTACTTTACAATTTTATATGGAAACGTCACTTCGCTAGCGGTCTATTCTATTGTATGGTCTAAGGTGTGAATGACACAAAAGATCATAAAATGTGATGAATGCATTAACTCACTCTACTCTGAGTACGGCAGTGCCCATCCTATAGCACTGAAACTTTTATTTAAGAAAACCATTGATTGTCCCATCTAAAAATGTCACTGATTAATGTCTGGCCACGAACAAATATTTTGAAAATGCCGATATCAACTTAAAACTTAAACATCAAGATGAACGATTGGCATTCAGCATTTTAAATATTTAAACGTATCTGGATTATTTCCAGCACTGCACAATCATTAGTTTCATACGGAAATTGATAACAATCATATTTGTAAATTAGCTAAAACAATAATTAAATGTTTCATTAAGATAAAATGTTCCCAAATTTCCCAAGAAATCAATGAATCAAATACCACACATATTCGGCAGCAACTAAGCAGGTTAATTATTTTTCGACACAGTGCGCTTCCTTCTTTACATTTTCGGTAATACGATTTTAGAGTAAGAACAATTCAAGTGAGTGGAATATACCTATAGAAAAGTTGTACCATCGCTTATTGTTGTTTCCTACGGTAATTTAATTTTATGCCGTATCCATGAGTTATAAATCGGTGACTAGGGTTTCCCTATAAAAAATGACCTTGACCTCAAAATGACATTTAAGATGAAGGTCAAGGTCACAACCAAGTTCACCATTAAATTCCTTGTTGAAAATTACCTAAGACTAAACCTTGCTCATTTTTTGTTGACAGAACTCCGGGAGATCTTTATGGGTTTCCATACTTTTTCCTCACCTTGTATACCGGGTGATTTTTTTAACCTGATACACTCAAATATCTCGGAAAATAAGCACTCTACGAAAAAAATGGTAAAGAGCAAAATTTAATTATTCCGCGGGGGAAATATATTAGTATTAAAATTAGAACCCCCTCCCCTCCATGTAGGTGGGGCGGGGGGTAACTTTGAAACTAAGATAGGAACCCCTATTTTTTATTGCAGATTCGTATTCTACAACTAAAAATACGTAGGATTTGACTGAAACATTTTTTCGATTCATGATAGATGGCGCTGTAATTGACGATATTCAATACAAATGTTTTGAATATAATTAGTAACCACGACCAAGGTAGAGTTCCGATTTAAACTTGCGAGGATTTAAATGAAAGCGAAAGATCATAGTCACGATATAGTAAGACCAAACATTTATAGAAGGCTGCTAATTAAACCATAAGCGATAAGGTTCCATGAGATTTTATCGACAAATCTGGACCACTTGCGAGATGTTAAAGAGAAGTAATAAAATCTAAATAAGGGCATATACATCTTAATTGACTAAATCACTATTTAATTAGCAAAAAAAAAATTTAAATTTAATTAATTTACTATTGTTTTACTAATTATATTCAAAAAATGTGTATTGAATATCGTCAATTATAGCGCCATCTATCATGAATCGAAAAAAATGTTTCAGTCAAATCCTACGTATTTTTAGCCATAGAATCCGAATCTGCAATAAAAAATAGGGGTTCCTATCTTAGTTAACAAGTTACCGCCGCCCCACCTACAAGGAGGGGGTGGGGGTACTAATTTTAACACTAATGTATTTCCCCCGCGGAATAATTAAATTTTGATCTCTACCATTTTTTTCGTAGAGTGCTTATTTTCCGAGATATTTGAGTGTATCAGGTTAACAAAATCACCCGGTATAAACAGAACAATATCTTCTATTGCGCTTTAATTCTAAGCTGGTGAACAAATATTTTTGCTATTGTTTTTTCGACTGATTATAATTTAGAAAAGATAGAAAAACCATTTTATATGCAATCAATGAAACCAAAAAATAGTACAAAAATGTTTGTACCCAACTTTCTTTGTTGTGATAAATAAAAATCAGTACAATTTTAAAAGGAAAGAGAAACCTTTATACTTTATAATGTGCTTAAAGGAGACAGACGTTTGTGAATATTTTTTGATTTTGGTCTTATAGGCTTTGCGAAACTTTAAAATCAAATTAAAAACTAAACAAAGGACCAATACGGGATACGAAATTAAACAAATAAATTAGAAATGCTACCCAAACACATACACAAAATCCAAAATCAAAAATTATTCACGAATGTCTATCTCTTTTTAGCACATTATAAAGTGTAAAGAGTTCTCTTTCCTTTCAAAATTGTACTGATTTTTATTTATCAAAACAAAGAGTTGGGTACAAACATTTTTGTACTATTTTTTGGTTTCATTGATTGCATATAAAACGATTTTTCTATCTTTTCTAAATCACAATCAGTTGAAAAAAAACAATAGCAAAAATATTTGTTCACCAGCTTAGGACTAAAGCGCAATAGAAGATATTGTTCTGTTTATATATATTCTGTGGTAGTATGTAGTAAATAATGAAAGAAGAGACAATTTCAAAAATGAATAACAGTGATTAATGATTATTCACTGCTAACAGGGATTTGAAGTTAGTAGTGGACAAAGTATTTTTAATAGGGAAGAGTCTCCGGTTGTGGGCACAGTTTTATTGTTGACCCATAATTTTCTTTTGAGTTCATATTATGCGGAGATATGAATATCAATGGAAAGCTAGAGGCATTAGCTAACTGTTTGCTACGACCAATTTTGTGAAGTCATATTTTTTGGCAAAAAAAAAAATCGTAACCGGTTATGGCACCCTTCGAAAATTCGCTGAAAATGGGAATAGTTGAAGGAAAACGCATCTAATTCGAAATAATTTCGAGGTTTATTAATTTTAAAGGCCTTCAGTGGCAAAAATAACAAAAAAAAAGGATTTCTTAAAAATTATTTATCATCTTCCTCATTTTCCAAGGCAGGACCACAATGTTTGCATGTGAACTAACTGGAATGCATGTCAGCGTACTTCAAATGCACGAGCCGATCACATGTGTTACACTTGATGGAATTTTCAGCAGTCAACTTCGATGGCAGGGGCTTCAAACAGATGATGCAGAAGTCGATATCATCATCAGATGGTGAAGATTCTTTTTTTTAGAGCGTTTGACCGACAGTTGGCAGGTGCAGTTGCCTTCTTTTCTTATTCTATTCTATCCTAGGTGTCACCGTAACAATATTTTTTGTCGGCATAAACGATGAAATCTGACAGTTTTCCAGTCAAACAGACGCTTTAAATGAATAAAAAAGGGTGCCCACAACCGGTTACATTTAAGTGCCCATAACCGGAAATCACGACCATTCTTGGAGTAACCAAAAAAATGTGACGCGTCATGATTTTAATATAAATCGATGTACATCACAACAAAAATACTGTAAATAACACTCACCTGTTTGAGATTATTCATTTTGATTTATCGCACTTTTAAATGAACAAACTCGTCCATTCACTTCGATATTAGCTAAAAAACTACGTACTGTCAAAATACAAGTACGACACCAGTCAGATCAAGCCATATTTGCATTCTGTCAAAAGTTATGCAGGGGTGCCCCCAACCGGAGAGTGCCCACAACCGGAGGCTCTCCCCTACTGTTTTCGGTATTAAAACAATTGGTTTATCATAGCTTGATAAAAACGTAAAATTTGAAAACGAAACAAAAGTCAAGACCTCCTCAGTTATATAAACTATTTCAACAAAATACCCCTCCCTCGATGGAGATGAAATAGTATGGGTTATGCGGATTAAAAAGTGACTTTGTTTAGCTCACATTCTTTGCACTAGCTCGGTTATGTATGCTACGCTTTGCATCGCATTCAAACATAATTACATAATTGCTCTACTACTATTAATATAGTTGTGACGTTTTTATGGCCAATAATAAGCCGTGTAATTGATACGTGATACTAAAAACTAAATATTTTAAAATTTAAAGTAAATGTTTACTTGATTTCAGTATTTTTGTATATGCAATTTTCCGGGTTTATAAACATGCAAACTCTAAAAAACTAAGTTTTTTGTTTTGCTATGTTTATACAAATATTGGGTTGGGGAAAAAGTAATGAAAGATGTTTATCACTAGATGGTGTTTGGTATCATTTATCGGGCAACATTTATTAGATTGTGTCATACTGATGCGCGTTTAAAAGGTGACATTCCACTCTACAATTTTCATTCAGATAGTTTTGTATTTTGTCAATCGTGTCATAAGTTATATTAGTGTGAAAATGAGTGAAATTTCTGAAAAAAATCGCTATATTTTGCAATTTTACTACGAAAAAGGCAAAAATGCTGCCCAAGCTCGGGAATAAATGTGTTTCATCATGACAACGTCAGACTACACCCACATCTTTGATGAACCGGCAAAAATTGAGAGAGATTGGCTGGAAAGTTTCGATCCACCGTATAGTCCGGACCTTGCACCCTCTGACTACCGTTTGCTTCGATCTCTGCAAAATTTTCTTCATGCGGTCTAAAGTTGGCTTCAAAAAAGGACTGTGAAAATCACTTAATTTAAAATTAAAAATTTAATCAAACAATGGCAAAAAAAATTATTATTTTTTCCCCAACCCAATATTTGCTTGACACCAAAATATAGTTTCATTTTCATATAGGTGGACGGTGGAAAGTTGGAAACTATTCAATAAAATAATGTATTAAATTCTCTCTAGAGCTTGTTTGGAAATTAAAATGTTTGTGCATTCTCGCAAAAAACCTAAAAAAATGTTTATTATCAATATTATTTATTTTTATTTCAAAAAAAGTTTTTTTGGTTATTACAATCTGGTAACGGTTGTGTATTATTTTATATACTGTTTGTGTGAATATGTTTGTACCCGTATACCTATATGTGGTTTTATAATAAAATGTAGGTATGTACTTGCAAAAAACAGCTTTCAAATTTATTTGTGTTAAAAAAAATGTTCTGTGTAAATTTGGCAGGTAAACCTGTTACACAAACAAATTAAATAGTAATTGAAATATTTAAAAAAAAAACTTATTTATTTTTAAATTAAAGGTGTTTTGACTCTCGCTGTCCAACGTGCTTTCCGCACTTGTAAATCATATTATTATTTAAAAAAAAAACATTAAAACTCATTGACCTCTGATTATTGTCCTTTGATCAAAAAGATCATGCAGCTTCAAAATTACTAGCCACGGTAAATAAAATTCCCTTAAATTAAGTGGATGGATTTTGGCATTTGATGTTAATATAGTTATGTACATTCTGTATTTCAATAAGGATGCTGTAAAATTTTATTTGCGACGTGAAAATTTATATTAGCTGATACTTTTAATTGGTTTAAAATTAAAGACGGTTGTTTTAGTGTGTACAGATATATATATAGTCGAAACAACTGAAAATATCTAAAGCATATCCAGTCACAATATTCTTACCCTATCCTCTTATGTAATTCACAAAAGTATTTGCTAATTGTCAAGTTTATCCTCTTTTACCCTTCTATTAACTCAGTCTCTTACTTAAGAAACAAACACAAAATTTATTATGAACTTCTACTATGCACTATAAATTAAGCACTGAACAATAGGATGTGAGCAGATTGTGGATGATAACATTTAGAAAAGGCACTGGCAGCAATTATTGTATTCAGTTGAAGGAAACAAATTAGTTCGAATACTTTAACTAATTTATAAAATACACACTCCTGGACAAAATTAACGCATTTTTTTTTATTGTAAAATAATATCGCACCGATCAATTTTAATGCTACTAGTAGTGTCAAGTGATTACGCATTTATATTTTTATCATGAACCATCTTGCATAAAGTCTACTGCAATCGAGTCAATTAAATTTTTGAAAAATGATTAATCAAGGGTGCATTGTGTTTGAAATGTAACACAACGATCGGCTTTTGTTCCATTGCATATTAATTATGTATAAATATAGTACCATCAGTTCCTGTAAGGCCCGTTGCACATTTCAGCTAAGCTAAGCGAGAAATGTAGTTTTCGTTTGCTTTGTTAGCTCGCCTAGCTCATCCCTTTGCACTTTCCAGCTGATAACTCGCCTTATACAAACATACACTTCTGATTTTATATCTTCCCATTAAAATTTTTTATTTTCAACCGGGGGATAAGAATTTAGCTCACATCGCTTAGCTTAGCTTAGCTGAAATGTACAACGGGCCTTAATGTGTTCTAAAACAAACACATAATATGACACACAAAAAATCATAATGATGTAAAAGCCGATAATTCTGACCCCAAACAAATCTTGGAAGACTCAGCGTCACAAATTAAAAGCGAAATCAGCAAAATTAATGCCCGTGTAAAAAAGTTGGAAGAAGACTCTGTAAATACTAATTCATCAATGACGTCAATGCTTGCCGAAATCAACTTATTAAAATAACAACAACTGCAACAAGATGTTTTAATCACAGGAATAACTGTTGATGAAAATAATAAAGACGACATCATAGCCAAAATTTGTGAAATATGTAACATCAACTCAACTGGAATTGTGTCATCTTACATCAAAAAAAATCGTTGTCGGAAGGAGTGGAAAAAGGGTAGAGGCACACACGCAACTTTTTTTTAAATATATTAGTGTTCAATCAAAAAATAAATTAATGGAACATATTCGATCTGCTGGGCCGATGTATACTAAATAACTATACTCCGACGTTAAAAATGGCCAGATTTTCGTATATAATAGATTAACTCCACTAAATAACTCCATAATTAAAGCTCTAACTCAGCTTAGAAAAAATAACAGAATTAAATATTGCTGGTTTCGTCGTGATAACACACAGTGATAAATATTTTGATTCAATTGTTATTTTAACATTTTATAATCAAATAACTTTACAAACCTATTGTTGAACGGCAAAGAAAGTAACTTGAATTTTCATTGTTTTAACTGTATGTAAATATCAATAGGTTAATGAATAAGTTGTACGAACTCGAATTTCTGTTGTCCTCATTCAATCAAATAGTTGATGTAGTTGTTCTTACCGAAATATTTCTGAGCACTTCTGATTCTCAATACATGAATTTAAAAGATTAAGGCGTACAACACATCGAGCGCGAACTGCGAATTGCGAATAAATTCCACAATGCGATATTCGTAAATAGACGCGCATAGAGCATGGAGCGAATTAAATAAACGTCAAATATAAAAAATCTTCAGACATTTGACGTTTATTAAATTTGCGCCGCGCTCTATGTGCGTCTATTTACGAATATCGCATTGTGGAATTTATTCGCAATTCGCAGTTCGCGCTCAATGTGTTGTACCAAAACCAACACAAATGTCTTATACAAGCCATATTATTGCCATACAAACGCAAAATAAAACCTACTATTTCTGTAAGTATTAGCGTCATAATACAGTATAATCTTTACATACTTTGATTTTAAATTTTAGTTTGTATCACAAACAGTATAAAATATCACTAACACTTACAGAAAATAGTAGGTTTTGGATTTAATAATATGCGTGCGTCAAGGAAATAATATGGCTTGTATAAGACATTTGTGTTGGTTTTGGTTGTACGCCTAAAAGTCGTTTCATAGTGTTCGTAAAACTGGAACTGGTGGTGGTAGTTCCATTTTTGTTAGAGGGAATTTTGGTTCTCCCCCCTCCTTACCCCGCCTTAAATAAACAGTTTAAAACAGAAATTAATAAATCAAAAAAGAATTCTTATAGTGAGAAATTTAACTCTAACCTCTCTAACCCTAAAAATATGTATCAGCTGGTCAATGAAATATTAACTAATAATTCACTTCCTAGCAAGTGTACGATTTATGAATTAAAAATAAATGATCACACCGCTTCGGATCTCCAGTTAATACAATAGTAAATGATTTAAATAAATACATTGAAAATGTAGGTTCTGATTTAGGTAATCATTCAATTAATTCCAGGTATTTAAATAATCCGGGCATGCAATATTCTAAACTTAGTTACTTGAACCTGGTGGAGCAAAACGAGATTACTGAGATAATTACAAACTACAAATCGTCTTCTGCGAAAGGTGTTGATAATGTTCCATCCAAATTAGTTAAAGAATTGACTATTTATGTACATATGTTCTCTACTTACCGAAACTTTGAATTTTTGTATAAACGATTGCATATTCCCCAAGTTCCTTGCTTAAAGTTGCTAGGGTCACACCAATATTTAAATCGGGTGATATAGATCATCTGGAGTGTAACAAAATTATTCATTAAAACCAATACGGCTTTAGGGAATCAACAAGGACTCTCTCAGCTATATTAAATTTAATGAAAAATATCTACATTTCTATGGAAGAAAAGTATAACGTCTTGCTTGTTCCTACATATCATGAAGGCTTTGAAATGCTAGCGCCATTAAGTTACTTCAAAATTATTAAGCCGATAGAAAACAAATAGTAAAGATTGGTAGATATAAGTCCGATGAAATTATAATAAATCGTGGTGTTCCACAGGGTTTGGGGGCCCTATTATGAAAAAAAATGCGATATCGCATTTCAATATTATAAAACGACATTTTCGCAAAAATGCGCTCTTGGTGGTCTTATTATAAAACGCGATAGCGTATTTTTGTGAAATTAAAATTGATAAATGCGACTAGTCTATAGCAATCGTATACTTATCTCTTTTGCGAAGTGATTGTGAATTGTGATAATAAATAATTGTTTTCTGTTTATATTTAATATAACTAGTTGTCTATGATATAACCTTAAAATTATTACTCTTGTTCGTTGGTCTTCTTGTATTTATTAAATTAATTTCCTTCGGCTAATTATAGACCAATTTTTAACTTTTTTTAAAAAATCAAAGTTTTATTTATTTTCCCAAATTTTCGATGGTTCGCATCATTTTCAAGGGTAATTATACTAAATGACAAATTTCATAAAATTATTTACACATAAAAATTATTTACAAACAAAAACAATCAAATTATATACAATTCATACATACAATATTTTATAAAATTGTTCTTATTTTTTTGCAACACACTAATTTTCTCCTTTACAAAAAAAAACCTTCAAAAAAATTTTTTAATTGACGAATGGAAAAAACATTTTATTTTACAAACGTCCTTGACCTGTCTACTTAATTTATTATTTTCTATACACAGCTGATTATAGTAAATAAACCGTCCAAAAACTACGTAGATTTTTTTAATTGATGGAAATCAAAATGAAACCAAAAAAAAAATTTAGAAACACGTATATATACATTTTTATAATTTGCTTGCAACCTATTTATATCTACTTTATAATTTACCGGGTTTTTTGATGTCCATATATGGCAAGCCTCTTTGAACCATCTTTTACTTTTCTTATTTTCATATTCTAATGTGACCGAATTTTCAAAATCGAAATCATGCTTCTTTTCAAAAGTATGTTTAACCAAAGCTGTTCTGTACTGTGAATGTGTTCTGTCCGGGTATTTTTTAATATTGTCCACGTCTTTTTTGTGCTGATTTACTCTTTCAATTTTGGTCTTACCTGTTTCTCCAACGTAACATGAGTCGCAATTTTTACTTAAAAAAAGTTAAAAATTGGTCTATAATTAGCCGAAGGAAATTAATTTAATAAACCTTAAAATGTATTTTATTAAGAAATATTAAAGTTATTTTGTTAAAAATAATTTCAAAATAATAAAAAACATTCTTGTATAAAAAAGTGTATACTTTTTTCTTTGGAAAATAAAGATTTATATTAGTTCCATTGTAATATGGAAACCCTTTAATGGATTGGAGGAGGTTAAAGTCGTCACATTGTATCAGGAAGATTATACTCAATTACAAATCGAACGAAAATTAGGAATTGTAACGAATTCACCACCCCGGTTGCTTAGGAGGAGTTGGGCAATCCGAGATTTCACCGATGGGTTATCTCCTTAGCAGCCATTAGGCTGCCAGCTGAGTCGGTATGGGTGTGGGATTAGGAGAGAAACCTCGGTTGTGATCAGCTGCTTCGTCAGAGACTGTCGTAGCCAATAAACCGAGAATTAATTAAATCAGACTTAAACCTTCCGTGCCGTACAGCGGCAGGTGCTCTCCATGTCGAGACCCCCGTTATTTTCCCAAAAAAAACTAGCTCATTTTAATACACATTATAATTCATCAATTAATTACAAAACAACGTTTATTATCTAATATCGAAAATTAAGGAGACAATGCCTCTGCTTATCCATTCCAACCAACACCCAAAAGAAATATGCATTATGAAATGTAAATATACAAAAAAACTTACCCCAAACACCGGCAAAGCGCTCCACTGGTGGCGGCGGATATTATGCTAATATAATTTGTTATTAATTAGAATCGAATAAGCAAAAACACCATATCCCGTTAAAATATCCGATGATCAAAAAAAAAAATGAAACACTAACTCTATATACATATACAAATTAGAATTTTGAGAATTATTTTTGGAAAAGAAAATAAAAGTTAAAATAGCATTCTTGTTAACACAAACACGATTGTCTCTTTTAGCTTTTTCACTCTTATGGTTGTTACAAATAGCACAAGATACATACTGTCACGAGCCTCGAATTACAACGCCCACTGTATAACCACCAACAGCAACCAACCCGCACCCAACAACGGCACCAACACACGCCCGCTAGGCGACGATGTAGAACAATGCACAATCATACGAGAAAATGTCAACGTATGACGCTGCTCGTACTCAGCCATGCACGGTTAATACAAAAACCAAGGCCTTTCGAACTGGCTACACCTTAAAAGGCGCAGAATAAATCCAGTTATTTTACTGAAGCGGTACCATAATTACAATTCGTAATAATTACCTTTAACCAAAGAGGTTACACAATCCGAGCACCAACTATTAATCCTAGGGTGGGCTACCAACTATCAATTAAAAGTACGATCACTAGTTGCTAGAGCTGGTCCCGCAATTTTACACTCACAAATCACGAGAAAATAGAAACTTTCCCACACAATGATTAACAATAAAGCCACGAACACGTAACTACAAATTTTTGTGTTTTATTATTTTTTTTTGTGATCTTGTATGTTACAAAAAAACTTGAAATTAACACAGCTAAAGTGAAATGCGTTATGAACAACAAGGTAATCAAAATCAAAAAAAAAAAATTAATACCGAGTACCTTTGCAAACACAACATGTACAAATTTTAGGACGTTACTCATGCCACGCAGCCTTGTATTTTTCAAGTTGAAACGTAAGTTCGTTTCAGAATAAACCAGTCTTCTGTTTCACGAATACTTAAGTGATATCGAGAGTATAAAAGAAAGCCCTTACAAGGACGTACAAGATGCACAACCAAGCATGACGATCGATTTTTAAAAATTAATTCGTTACAAGATCGAAAACGTACTTCTACTCAACTTAAAAAAGAGTTACTTAGTGCCCGCCAATTGAATATTAGTGCCAGAACAATTAGATGAATTTTAAAAGAAGTGAATCTAACACCAAAATAAGCCGTAAAAGTTCCACGGCTTTTCCTCGCCACAAATCCAGCCGTTTAGAAATTGCTCATACTCATGCAAATTGGAGTACTGATCATTGGGCCACGGTTCTGTTTTCAGGTGAGGCCAGAATCTAATTATGGAAACCCGGTGGACGTGTAACATCGGGCAAAATGTAAGCTTTGGTGGAGGTTCAATAATATTTTGGGGTGAAATAAGTTGGGAGGGATATACGGAACTGAAAGAGATTGGTTTGAGGATGAATGCAGCCTCCTGGTATGTCGATCACGTTTTGCCATATATGCGCTTCATAGGTTATCCATGATCCTAATGCCAGGTTAGTTCTAGATATGTAAACCAATGGACCCCATTTTTTTTTTTTTGTGAAGTCACACAATTCTAGTATAAAAAAAGACTTCCATGTAGCTGCAACGACAGCAATACCTCCAAGATATCGACATTCGTGCAGAGCTGAGAGTTACAGCTCTAGAAGAATGGAATCTCATTCCGTAAAAAAAGATTCAAAACATTCTAAGTTACTAAATTAATCAAACTAAATTGTAACAAAGCTAGTTTTAATGTTCATAAACCGCTTTTGAAAATAAAAATAAATAGTTTGACACATTTTAACATTTTGTAATGAAAAATAGCCGCTATATTATTCCATAATTTCACATTTGGGCTCCTTTTGAGGAAAATATAATTTTGGAATCATTTGATACCAGTTCCACTGAAATTGAGCACAGCGGAATTTTTTTTATCATTCAAAAAAATATGTGTTAACTTTGTCCAGTGTATATGATTGCCGAACTTCAGAATATGCCTGAACCGAATTATGCTATAAACCAATGATCGCAGATATGTGGCACGCGTGCCAAACTTGGAACGTTTAGAAATTTGTCCGGCACGCCAAACAAAAATTTGAGTTTTAAAAATCGAGCTTTTTTGCAGTTATTCTTACAAAAAAATAAACAAAACGTGTTTACAGTATTGATAAATTCCAAATATCGAAATGCTGGGAAATGGGAAAGCATGAATTCATTTTGGGCATATTATAACCTTTACGAATACCAAATATTTTCGAGAACTACGAAAATCTTGAAAGAAAACTGATAAGTGATAAGACAATATAATATGGTTTGATCAAAAAATCGAGGGATTTTTGAATTTAACGGGCTTGATGTCCAGCCGTTACAAGTTTTTTTGTTGTATTGATTCACTTGTCCCTAACGTATGCTGACATTTGTAGTTATATTGGATGCTTAGTTAATTGTTGGCTGTCGAAGAGGTTCCCGGCAATTTAGTTTTTGTAACAGGAAGAAGTCGCATGCCATAGTCGGCAAATACGGAGGCGAGACATCATAATGTTGTCGTTTAAGGCCAAAAATTTACGAACAAGTAGCGAAGTGTAACTTTCAGTTAGTAAGTACTCCTTATTATTAGGGCCATTAGGCCTTAGTTTCGAATTAATATTCGTGCACTGCTGTTTTATGACCATTAGGACCCGTTCGAGCAGTCCTGGATCGTTGTTCACTTCATTCCGCGACTTCCGAGGAGGGTCCTTTCGGTACTGATTTTGGTCGAAATTCAACAAACCGTTGTACACTTCTTTCAGATTCTTTATTCTAGTTTTTTCACAAGTAAAAACTCACCGAGCACACCAAACCACATATAACTTATCGACAGCTAAAAATTCCGCGTGTTTTGATCAAACATTCAAACCTCTTGCAAAAACCTGTTGATAAACCATCGCAAATTTTACGAGTTTAACGATATTTTATTCATTGGCTTAAATAGTTTTAGTTTTGGGTTTATTTCGTACATTTGCAGTTTGAAGTCTGAAAAATTTTGAGAAAGTAGAACAAGACACTTTTTAAGTCTCGAAACTTGTTGTGTTTATAAAAAAAATGTTTATGAAATTGATTTGGTGTTGACGACCATCCATTGGTTAGAAAACAAATTTGTAGTGAAATTTCTTCTAAGAAAGTTTCAAAACCCGCCACCTCGATTCATCATTTAAGTATGCCGCAGCTTATTCATTTATCATCAAATATTTTGGTTAGGTCAGATAATAAATTTCAATGGAATTGGTGCTTTATCACAGAAATTCCGTTTGGAGCAGAGATTGAGTTTCTTAAATAAAGCATGGCCAGAATTCAACAAATATTCCAGGACACTGCTAATTATATTTTGGTACATAAATTTAAACCTATTTAAATTTAAAGCAAAAAAAATCCCAAAAAGAAATTTGTTTTTTAAGTACATAACCAATCCAGGCCTCCTCTATAGTTCCTGCACCAAATGGAACACGCTCGTTTGTTAATAGAGTTTAGTGAAATTTCATATCTAGGTTATTAAGTTGATTCAGTAAGTAGTTCCTAATATAAAATTGAATTAAAATAAGAGACAAATTCAAGAAATATTGCGGAACACCTCTAATGATGTCAAATGATAAATTATATTCGCCAAATTTATTTTTACATACTGTCCAATTCAGACTTTCTTCTCAGTCTCCAGCATCAAATGTAACAAGCATATTTGTTGACGGATTTTAGTGAAATTTTATATCTGAAATATGTTGTAGATATTACCAATAGTTCCTAATATAAAACCTATTATTTCATGGCCTGAAGAATTTTTTCGGCCTTAAGGTTGAGCTGGGATCAGATTTTGTATATTGAAACATGGCCCAATGGTATGATTGTATTTTGGAACGCTACTTATACTAATGATATTATGCTCGATATCATAAATCAAAAACTAGATTTGCCAATTTTGGTTTTCCATACACCAATCCAATCAATTGTTTCATCCTCCAGCACCAAATGGAACACACACACATGTATTTTTATTTGTATGACTGTGGAGTTTAATTTCTTAAATAAAATATTTAAATTGTATGGACATTTTGATTTTTCTGGTCCCTCCTCTGAGTTGTTAAAGATCTTCTCGAAATAGCAGAGAAATGCGATTAGCAGAAAGGTTAATTCACGCGAAGAGATTTAGAACTGGAAGTTCGTATGAAAACTTAAAATTCAGAATCGTTATACTTCATCTACTACAACCTACTTAGCCATTTATTTTACGATGCCAGTTATCGTTTAACAGATAATTTGGTGCGCCAGCTGAAAATAGCTGAACTAATAGATTTTCCTTCGACAAATCGTTGTGAGTTTCTATTTTTGCAGGTGAATATTATAAAAATAAGTACGATCCGAACGGCCAAAGATAATTATCTAGGATTAAGAATTGAACCCGACTCAGAGATAATAACATTTATCTTGTTATTTTATTCGCTCTCTTCCTATAAAAATTTGCGTTGAAAAACAAAAATAAAAATCTGGCGTATTATGGCTCGATTGTAACTGATCTTTAATGTTACACAAAAAAATAAATTATTTTACGGAATTAGTTTAGCACGCAAAAAAAATCAATTGTTTAAAAAAATAATTTTATTGGCACTCCAATAACCAACTATTTGCGAACGCTGGTATAAACTGTATCAAAAAGGTGGTTTTAATAATCATCTGTATTGCTTCAATCGATTATTAGTTACAAAAATTTTCTTTTATTATATTCCTGAACAACAGGTTGGTTAACTCAACCAAATATCAAATAATTAAACCAAATCATTATTTTTAGTGTAACCGTGTCACGTATCTTACTTCAGTGTTTCTTATTTCGGTACACCAAACTTTAACTAAAATATTATAAAACTGCAAAAAAAAAAACCTACAAATTGAAATTTTGCCAAAAACTGGAGAATCTCCTCGAAACTTGAAAAACAACAATATTTTTATGTAGAACATATTTATGTGAAAAATAAAATAAAAATTTTATACAAATTTGTTAAAAGTTTTTTAAACCAATATTTATGTATAGCTATTTGCAAGCTACTTACACGGATCATTAAAAATATTTTTTTTGGGTTTTTCTATAAAGTGGATAGCCATTTATAAAAAAAAAATTGAATCATTTCCAAATAACGTTATAAACTTATTTTTGTTTTCTTATTTATTTGTAGTTACATCACCCGGTGCTGGAGCAATATCAAATATTTCAATTAATTCATCAATATGTTTACTCGTAATTAGTTTTGTAATAGTCAACTATAATAAAATATTATTTTCAAGATAGTCTGATATACACACATGAAACAAACAATTAATTAAATTTAAACTAATTATATATAATATAAATAAATTAATAAATGAAACTATAATAATTAATTAATTTGTTAAATAAAATTATTAAATTTATAAATATAATTTACTAACACGAATATACATATACAGTGAATTTAAAACCAAAAATATTTTACCGCCATTTTGTCGAGACAAAACCTTCTATTTTTTGTTATTGAAGTTATTGAAATTATAATTTTAAAATTTATATAATTTAGCGTTTGCTATATTGCAAATAATTGATTACAGCTCTAACCTTAAACTAATATGTAGCTCAGTTAATATTGATTCACTGTACATACATATTTATAAATTGATCGGAATAAAAATATAATTAAATAAAAATTATAATACATAAATATAATTGTAATTTTTTATCGCTGTAAAAATATGAAAATAAAAATAAATCAAAACCAAAAAAAAAAAAATTCAAAACTGAAAGTTAAATAAAATTTAAATAAAAAATAATTTCGATAAAGTTAAAAAATTGAATAAAACCAAAAAAAAAAAATTAAATAAATTTATTATTTAAGATAAATATATAAGATAAATTTAATTTACGGAAATTATATTTATACATTATATAAATAAAATAATAAATAATGATAAAGCAAAAAACAAAAAAATAATTCTAGAATAATTATTATAAGAAGATACCAAACCATTCAAAAAATAAAAAAATTTAAAACAAGTGAAATTATACAGATCTTCGACGATTACCACACTATTTTTTAGTACTTATAAAAACAAAATAAAATTATATTAAAAATTAATTAATATTTGATAAGAAAAACAAAATTATTTAAAAAAAAAATTGTTTATGCTTTAATTCATATATTATAGTTTTGTTTGGGGGAAAAAATAATAAAATAAAATAATAAATGGCACGAACTTTTATTTAAAAAAAAAATGAAAGCTTTTTTTATTTAGAAAATGAAATGTGAGCTGCTGAAATAATAACAAAAGAAAAGGTAACGACTTGCGACGGACTTTTTTTTTTGCACCAAAACCAATCGATTAAAGCTCAGTTGACAATTTTTTTGAGAAATATTTAGAAGTAATGGAACGAAAGTTGTAACAATAACTACAGGTTCCTACCTCTATTATTAGTGGTATCAACCGGTGTACTTATAATTGGAAAAATAAAAATATAATATTTTATAATAGCCTAGGAGAGGCGGTAGCTGGCTTTTTACTTACATTGTTTCCTCAAAGTTCACTTATAATTATTTCTATTTATTTTAAAACTCTAGAAAATAAAATGTGTTTCTTCGTTTCTTGCTATTTGCTGGCAGTCATTTTATTTTGGCAGATACGTCAATTCAATTCTAACATGTCAAATATGTGAAAATTTACGTCATTTTCACAAAGATAATTGTTTGAGAATTTGAGAAGATAGTGTGGTGAAACTTAAGAAAAAGGCAATGCAAAATTATCCAGCTGTAGGTAGGAGGTGCCAGATATACAAGATAATTTGTGCAAAAATTTAACCTTGCCAGATATGGAGGTCTGGTTTATATGCAGTGCGATATGGCAAGTTTTAGTCGTGGAAGCCGCCTTGAAATCAATATTCTTAAATTAATTTTTTGAGTTAATGTATAGGACTAAAGCGAAATTTACTTTCAACGAAATATTGGCGACGAAGATTACTACATCGTTAGCTAAAACTAAACATATAAATTTCCAAAATCAAATAAAATGTTGTCCTACCGCATCGTTGGTAGACTAATTAGAACCTCACATAGGCTGTTGTTGTGATTTTTTTTAGAGACCGATTTGTGCGAATATTGATTTTTTACAGAAAATATGATACTATAAATAAATTTGAAAGTTTTTTAATTTATAAATTAATATTTTTCGTCTAATTTAAATAAAAATTTGTTGAAATTTATGTTTTAATCAGGATTGAATTGGGGTAAAATAATCAGTTTGATTCTGAAATAATTTACTAGATACAATTGAAAAGAAAATAATTTAAAATTTGGAAACATTGCAAATAATGTAACATTTCAACATAAATTGGGAAACTTCCTGGACAATTAATAAATTCTGAGATAAATTTTAAAATTCATTTAATTTCTAAATTTATCTCAAAATGCATATTGTATAAAATGTTCCATTCCAACAGAAGGAAAGGAAGTTTCCAAATTTTTATTGATTTATTACGATAACATTATGTAGATGAGTTTAAAAAAAAAATATCTAAACGGTTTCTAAATCTTGAATATTTTTAATTTAAATTGTTGTTACTACAGTAACTTAAATTATTTCGGTAACTGATTATTATTTTAAAAATTGCCCAATTCAACCCTATCTAGTTTTAGAATAGAAATGTTTTTTCATAAAAATCAAATTTAGGTTAGCGGTTACGGAAATAAAACATTAAATAAAATTAATTTGAAGTTAAAGTTCTTCTGGTAAATAACCAGATAATCATTACGATTTTTCGAATTGTTACGAAGAGTGAAATTATCAAGAATTTTACAACTTCAGTTTCGATCTGAATGAGAAACACGAAAATTGTAATTATTTTCCAATCAACTATCTGGTTATTTACCAGAAGAACTTTAGCTTCAAACTCAAATATCGTAATTATGCGTCAATTAAAGAACAAAATTGAAATTATGAAGAATTTAATATGTATTGCGTATAAATCGCTAATGCTTAAAGTACATGGTTGCTTTATAGAAAATAATCAATAATGTAATTAACAGAGATTGACTGGAAAAGAATTAAATTTTTCGTGTTTCTCATTCAGATCAAAATTGAAGTTGTAAAATTCTTGATAACTCTTCGTATTAAATAACATGTATGGGAAGCTACCCCGAAACTCATCCCGATGGCAACACTAAACTATCTCTATCACGCTAGTGTTTACTCTCAGCTCGAAAAATGTCACTATAGCGTCAGAATTTACTATCGCGAGCAACTATCGTGACATTTTTAACTGTCAGCCCGAAATAATGAAGTTCGTTAAACAAAAAAATTGTATGTATCTGGAATTTTTATATAAAGTCGCATAAATATTTCTACTCAAGCGATTCATAAGTAGACACTACTCATATACGGCCAGATTCTTTGAGCTTTCGGCTATATTCTGTGTGACTTACAACAAATTGTGTCTGGAATTTTTGAGATATAGTCGTCTGAATATTTTAACACAAGCGATTCGCAAGCACTTCTCGTATACGGCCAGATTCATACAAAATGAATCATATATATATATAATTGATTTTTTTTAATGAATAAATTTAAAGAGATTTCGGCTCATTGTTGACTGATGTTGTATCTTCTGTAGTTAGTTTTGACGTGATAATGACCCGAATTACTCATCAAATATAAGCATTACCTTTAATTTAAAGGTATAAAGATATGATTGCTTAGGTTGGTCCTTCGGCTTTATGTGTCACGCATAATATTATTGCAATGACGTCATCCGGCGGCAAAGGAACCCGCGCCGCGAACCTCTGATTTCGACCGATTTAAAAGCTTGAACCAGTGTAGCGAGAGAATGGCCTATCCGATCGGAGATCAGATGGTGTCAATTTTTGCGTAAAAAACCAGTGGTGGTTAATTTATTTTAAATTAAATTAATTAATCATCACATAAATTTTAATTAAAAATTAAAACTACAAAATAGGGATTTATAGAGATGGAGGGCACTATAGCAAGAGAATGCCTCATCAGATCGGTGTAATTCGGTTATTAATTTATTTATTCGGTTATTAAATCAAAATAATTAATCTTCATATTAATTTTAATTAAAATTACAAAGTACAAAACAGCGATTAACAACCAACCATGAGAATCACTTATCTGACCGGAGTAATTCTGGTGTCAATTTGTGCGTAAAGAAACTGTGACAGAGAACTTATTGTTAATTAAAATAATTAATTTCCACATAAATTTTAATTAAAATTACAAACTACAAAATAGCGATTTACAATGCTTGAGATCACTGTAGCGAGAGAACCCCTAGTGCCTCATCTGATCGGAGCAATTCTAGTGCTAATTTGCGCGTAAAGAAACTGTGGCAGATAATTTATTGTAAATTAAAATAATTAATTTTCACATAAATTTTAATTAAAATTTAGATCTACAAAGTGGCGATTTACAATGCTAGAGAGCACTATAAAGGGGGAATGCTTGGTCTGATAGGTCATATATCATTGTGGACTCTGATATATATTTGACCTAGACTGCGTGTCCACCACACTAGCCTCGGCGGCTTTGGGAGGCACTTGTCTGGAACTCACATTTAGCAGGCACATCTCCGCTGAGACCCTGCGCTTCATACCGTACTTCTCATACTATCGTCCAGTATTTAATCGTTTGCAAACAATCACTGTACTCTCATATTCTGATGTTAATAATAAAGAAATTTATTTTAACAAACCCATACATCGTGCCATTTTTCGCACCTCTTATAAACGTTATCACGGAAAATACCTACGGCCGTGTAGAAGACACAGCCCACTCCGAATTTTTTGTTTGCATATTATTATTATTATTACTTGAGGGCCATGTGGGGGCTCAAGCCACCCCGCACTGCGACCTAAAAGATCTTTTGTGCATTAAGCCCTACTTAATTATCCGTCCAGTCAATATTCAAGCTCTTAATGAACCTGACAATACTGCCTAACGGTACGTGATACATACTATCTGGGCTCATTGCTCTCCCTCCTAGATGTTTTAATTATCCGTCCAGCCAATATTCAGGCTCTTAAAGAACCTGATAATACTGCCGACCGGTGTGTGATACATACTATCTGGGCTCATTGCTCTCCCTCCTAGATGTAATAACATTTACTTCTGCTAGAAGAGCGGTAGCATTGGGACTCAAGGACATCGAGAGGGCAGACCCACTCCCGTATATTCCTATCCATGCCTCGTCCACCGTTTTGATTTTACTCTTGCGAGTTGCTGGGACATACTATCTGGGCTCATTGCTCTCCCTCCTAGATGTTTACTGTTGGAAGTACTTCTACACGCGATACATATTATCTGGGCTCATTGCTCTCCCTCCTAAATGTTTACTGTAGGAAGTACTTCTACACGCGTTACATACTATCTGGGCTCATTGCTCTCCCTCCTAGATGTAATAACATTTACTTCTGCTAGAAAAGCGGTAGCATTGGGACTCAAGGACTTTGAGAGGGCAGACCCACTCCCGTGTATTCCTTCCCGTACCTCGTCTACCGTTTTGATTTAACTCTTGCGAGTTGCTGGGAATAAAAAAGTCGCCTGTAGGTCACCCAGGTTTACTACAGGAAGGCTAAATAAAACTGGAGGGTGCCTGGTATCCAGAGTCCGCATATATAGACTGATTAACCTATCAGCCATTCATCCATCGGCATATGCTGTTCCACCTTAGATTAGGGATTTTTTGTCAAGGTTTTCTCCTTTAGCGTCGTACTTTAGCCTGTCACCCAAAGGCCACATTCAGCCTAATGGTTACAGTTACCGGTGGTTGCCACGAGGAGGCAGTACGTACACCTGCGCCTACTGGAAGTTTACGGAGCCCCTTCCAATAGACGCCAAACCACCTTTGTTTGCATAACGATTACCGGTGGTTGCCACGAGGAGGCAGTACGTACACCTGCGCCTACTGGAAGTTTACGGAGCCCCTTCCAATAGACGCCAAACCACCTTTGTTTGCATAACGATTGATGTAATCTGATGTAATTGATGTAATTTTTAATTTGTATTTTTACTAAACGAAATATTTATCAAATCGGACTTCAATTTATTTGGGCAGTATAAATCACTAAATGTGGTTGAACCTTTGTAGTGTGGATGTTTCTAGTTTTAATGGTTAAACCAGTCATGCCATCACAGATTTCCCAATTTTTATCTTTCTTGCAACAAGCGATATAGTGTTGGAAGCCTGAAACGTAATTCACAAACGAATTCAAATAGAATTTTTTACCTTCTATGATCAAACTCGTCGGAATTTGGCTAATGGAAAATGGGGCGTACCTCCAGGGATTAATAGATTCGGTACTAATTGTAATTAAATTACTAATGGTACTCGACTTTCACGGTAGTAAAGTTAAACAACTTTCGATTTCGGATATTTCCAACTCATCGTATTTAATTACGTCAACGGAAGGGTAAGATCTGTTTCAATTTTACTCTTTCCACATTTTGAACATTTGAAAGTAGCAGTTGAATGTATAGGTAATTTAATGTTGTAGTATTATTAAATATATCGCGAGAGAACTACTTAGTGTTAGAATATGAAAAATATCATATTTTTCGGGATGAAATTTCAGACCAGCTTCACGGAGGTACAAAATGTTACAAAAAGATCCAAATTTATAAAATTACTTTGATATTTTATAATCAAGTTAAATTTAATTAAGCCGAAAAATATAGAAAAACGAAATTCGCATGGAAATGTCCCACCCTTAGTATCTTAGAAAGGTCTGCTTTTAAACAAAAGGTGGTTAACACCAGACAATGAGTTCTTGAGATGTTATCATGGGTAAGTACAAATATTGTTGTTGTCACCGATCTAACATCGTTGTCATTGTTTTTATATTTTGATTGCATAAAACATAGAAATTTAGTTTAAGTGATATAATATGTGATGGCAAAAGTAGTAGCATGAAATGTTATAGTATACAAGGTACCGAGTTCGATCCTCTGTGACGTATGCCGTGAAAAATTAAAAGTTATTTAGAAATGTAATTTTTGATATTTATAAGATACAAACTATTTCAAAACGATATGAACGGGTCAAATTTCTGAATTGCTGATAATGCGAATCACAAAAAAAAACGGACAAAAAAAATTTAAAAAAAAACGCACTAATGTTTAAAATCGAACTTCAGACATTTTGCACAAAACTACAACACACGCCCTCTTTTAAACTAAACTAAATATGTTACCATTTTAAGCAGAAACTCTCTAAACTAAATGTAATCCGTATGCCCTAACACAGATGTCACCACATCCATATTAGAGACAAATTTTGTTTACACGATTGCATATAAAGACTGATTTATGACTGATTTACATTCAAAGATTTTTGCAGATGCAGATGTCAAATCCAAAATTCGTTTTTTTTACACATTAAAAAATAAATTTAAACAAAAAATATCAGAAACCAATACAAATGATTGGTTTTCTTGTTTATGTAACCTTATTATAGGTATTTATTCACGCATTGACGATTTTACAGAAAAAATATGAAACTCGACATCTGCAAAAAAAAGCAGACGACGACTTTTGGGTTTGTTTCTCGGGTTTCAATTGACTTTTTAAGCAGATGATTATTTTTTCTCTTTTTGTCTTTGCTGTTTTTCATATGTTGTGTTTCAACTTTTCTGCGGACGTCGAAAGTCGTTTAATGTAAATCAGCTATAAAACACACAAATTTATGTTGATTATTAAGTTATGTGATAGCTGATAATAGGGCCTGCTTGATAATTCGCACGGTTCGGTGCAGTGTATATTTTTTCTTTATTTCAACAATAGCAAATAAATTAAAGGAGGCAAGGAAAACAGTATGCACTGCACCGCACCGTACGAATTATCAAACAGGCCCATAGTAAGGTGATGGAGTGGAGTAATGAAGCAAATCTAACTCCTCACGCCAATGTTTGTTTTTAAATAGACAAAAAATTGGTCAAAGTCGAATAAATTCTTGAAAATACAGAAATTATAAAATGTTTGCTTAAAATAACGTCGGAAGTTTGTAGAAACAAATTCCAGACCTTTTGCACACTACTCCATCATCTTACCAACCAACCATTTGTCTCTAGATATTTACTATTCAATCATATTTGACCATTACAATCGTATGCCAGCGAAGAAAGAAAGCATTTGGATCGATTTTCAAAGATAGGCAAATTAGGATATTTGATGAAAACAACGCTTCAGTATGCAGAATACTGCTTTCTGTAATTTCTCAAACTTATGTATTAAATTCTCATTCGTTGCCCATTGTGAAATATTTAAATACAAAAAAATAAACGTATGTGTTACTGCACTATAATCCATCACGCTATCACTCCAGCCATTAAATTTTATTTTACATAACATTAAAATTTTGTTTCTTTTCCGCTCAACAAATTGTTAAACAAACATCTGTGTCATTAATGCGTAAGGTAGAGAGTAAAATGTTTGTGTGATAAAAGTTTTAGGGTGTAGGTAAAAATATTGTTTACCTAAGACGCTAAATTTTCAGCACTATCTTAGTCATTAGTCAACGTCTGCGTAAGGTTTGTACCTATTTCGGATTTTATCGGTAGTTAAAGTTCTGAGCCAAAAAAAATTCAAAATCTGCAATTATACTGCGATTGCGGTTCTTGATACCTCTAAAGACAGGTATCGGGTCCTGTAATTGATGTGCCAATGCGCATTAACATTGCTTCATTATTTTCATACATTTCATAGAAAATTCGATTTTTTTGAAAATCACACTACTATAAATCACCTTGTTATCAGAAACACTTGCTTCAGGATTGCTAATTCATCATTCCTTTTATGACCTGTCTTTTTAGGTTAATTCTCTGTAATATCTTTCAGCTCCCCTTCTTTTGTGTTGCTTTACACTCCACTTCACCATCTTCACTAATTTCGTACAATTCAACCGCCTATTCGCTACTACCATAATCTTCCTCGACCGCTTTGCACTTTTCCGTTTCAGCCACTTCCTCGACTTCATCGCTCCCCTCTTCTTTTGTCACCCCCTCTTTTTCACTCAAGGGCCTGTCGATTTAATGACCAACCTGGACACCTTTCGGCAACTGTTTTTGGTGTTAAAGAACCTCTACTTAATTCAGCCGCCATGTCACAAAGCATGCGCATAACTATATGTAAGCTCTTTGATCGTGCGTAGAATGTTAGACATACTGTTGCGGGTACATTGCAGCCACTGTGTTACCAGCTCGGATCCGTTCCAACAGGAACTGCTGCACTTTTTTCAGTTTTTTCTGGCAGATTGCAACCTCAAGTTCTGGTCGCTTACTGCCGCATCATGATGATCGCAAAGTGAATCAAGGAAATCCAAATGCTCAGCTTAAAGCCTTATTCAGATTAGGGGTTACCACGCCCCTAGCCGGGTTGCACCTCACACTCCACCACAAACTACAAACTAACTACAAACTACACCACAAACTAAAGGTAGGTGCGGTCGCTTAACATTTATCGTTTTGTTGTTATTAAGTGGAATAGTTACTGATCTTCTTCCTATCGGTACAGCAGTGTTACTAATTTGATTAGGAGCTACATGTCGAGCAACTTTTTGATGTGAAAACATCTTTAGCGGGGGTAAGTCAAAAATTTCATGTAAAAAAAGGAACGGAAAATCCGGTACGATCAAAATTGCAAATTATATACGAGAAAAACGAACACAAAATGCACCGAACTTGCATACTATGGGCCTGTTTGATAATTCGCTTGGTGCAGTGCAGTGCATACTGTTTTCCTTGTCTACTTTGATTTATTTCTTGTGGTGAAATAAAGAAAAAAAATGTGCACTGCACTGCACCGTGCGAATTATCAAACAGACCCTATATAATTCGAATTACAATTTCCGCTAGATTAAAATAAAAAGACACAAAAAGTATGCATGTGTAGTGTAAGTGGTTTAAAAAACTGAAATGGAAGTACGTTAAACAAAGACAAATGCACCCATACTTTAAATATTAAATATCATACATCTTAGCGAGCTGTGAAAATAGCACTTATACATACGTTGATACATAAAGCGTATTCGATTGGTGTGAATTAACTGAAGTAGTAGCTGTATCTGGACTGTGTTCATAAACTCTACATTGTAACAATATTGTTAACAATGACAGTTCTAAAGCGTTCATAAACCTCGGTTGTAACCACAGCAACGTGCTTTGTATTGTTCATAAACCTAAACCAAAATTTCCCCTTATTGTTACAAACGTCATTTACAACTCTACTCAATACTGCCTTTCCAGCTGTCATTAAAAGAAACAATTATGGATTCTGATCGTATTGATCAATTTACGGATGAAAATAATTTATTCAATACAAATGAATACGTGAAATGAATATTGGTTCTTGTTAATTAAATAATTATTTTTTTTATTATACATATGTATTTATGATAACGAAGAAACAAAATTTTGCTAAACAAAGTTTGTTTTGGTAGCAAATTTGACGTTTGTAACAATATCGTTGTTAACTGCTATGTCATTTGTACAATGACAGTTGTAACAATTTGTTACAATGTAGAGTTCGTGAACACACTCCTGAAGTAACAGAAGTGAAAAGACTGTTCGATTGACAACTCTTCACTTCAATTAAAAATTGAGCAACTGAATTAACTGAAGAGATATTTTGCTCGTCTGTTACTTCAGATGAGTTATTTGTTTTTCTTTTTTGAATTTCTTTGTTTTCGTTTGTTTTTATTCTCGCGTGTAGATTTATGGGACTGTTTGGTTGGGAATTTGCGACCTAAAAAATTAATTTTTAATAAAACATTTCTAGAAATTAATAGAAAATTACATTTTGAAACATTTTTTCTAACAAAAGTCAAACTGAAATAAATTGTTTTATTTTTATTTTGACATTTATCAGAAGTGAAGAAAACCAATCGAACAGTCTCTTCTCTTCAGTAACTCAATTAAGTGAAGAGTAACTCAATTAACTGAAGTGAAGAGTTGTACTCTTCAGTCCAATCGAATACGCTTTATAATAAAATAATAATTTTGAAATTTTTTAATCGGTATGCTATGTTTAGTATTGCTCAAATGCTCATGCTGTTGCTGAGTTTGGTTATGCGGGGCATATAGGAAACAAAAAGTATAAGAGTGGTAAACAAATTCGAACGCCATTTTCTAAAGATACGCGCAAGGAAGGAGCCGCAGGGAGATATGCCACCGTCTTTCCAGCTGCTAGGTATGATTTTACAGTCAAAATTGCGCTTTTATTCAAAATAGTGCTTTTTAGCGCAAATCGCCATATTTCATTTAGTTCAAATCAATCAAATCAGCGATGCCACTTTGCTTTGTTCACCAGGGCCTCTATCATGTTCTATTCGACCCGCTTCAACTTTCTTATTATGAATTTCGCTGTCGTAAAGGCTACAAACGCATTCATTTAATGACGTTTGTCAGTGTATACGCGGCATTATTTTGAGACTAGTTTTGATTTTAGTTTAGATTAGATGCAAAAACTTGTCACAATCCTCAACAATAAATCAATCGGAAAATTGTCCGCCTTATTTTGGTTGGCGGAATTTTTCTCGCTATTGAATAGATGGCCAAAAAGTGTCGTGTTTTGTGAACCCAAATTCACGATATCGTAAAAAAATTCTTTTGCGGCGGAAATCATGATAGGGCTCCTGGTTTGCCGTGACCATTTACAAAAGTTTAAATATGGAATCTTAAACAATTGTCTTGTATGAGTAATGGTAAATTTTAAAGCGTTCATGGTAGGTTTATAGATGATTAACTTAACAGAAGTGTACTTTGCTCAAGCTCACCAAGACGTCGCTATACTGAAATATAGTCGGTTATAAATTTCAATTTTCAATTAAACAATTAGTGTCGGTAAGGTTCGTCCTCCAAATCCAAAATAGAATAAATTATTGACTTTTTAGCCCAAAATTGTATCGTAATTTAAATACTGAGCAAACAGTTCTCAGGCCCATCGAAGACACTTGACATAATTCAGTAGTTACAGGTTTTCACATAATTCTTTTGCGAGTTGAGCGTGAACTCGCCCGTTGTTTTTTCTTTATTTTTTGGCCAATCTTTGGAGAGTCTAGAAAATCAAGTCATACAACGTTCACTGCTCCTTCATCATTACGCTCAATATGATTTTTGTATATCTAAAAATGGAAAACTTTCAGATTATTTGATTTGTATTCACTGATCACTTATACGTTGTCAATAATTGTTATGTTGAAATTCATGTTGGGATCATACGTTTTTTAATTTCTTTAATATGGCGGTTGTCGAAAGTTTACTATTAAAAACTTTTTATGCGAAATTATTTTCAATTTTGTTTACATATATTATATAATTTTCCGGAGTGGCTACAAAATCTCGGTGCTACAAAATCTCGATTTTTATAAACTCTGGAAAATGGGGATTTTCATTTTAAACTGAAAATAACCAATACTTATAAATTCTGGAAAATAGAAAATTTAATTTTAAAATAAAAACCGAGATTAAAACCGAAATTTTTTAAAAACCGAGATTTTGAAACGCTCCCTACTTTTCCAAATTATATATTTTATTATATTTTTCCACCCACCATTTTTATTTATTTTGGTTTTATTGCACTTTTATTTTATTTTTACTTTTCCCAGTTATATTGGGTAAGTATTGTAATCGCGAAAAATATCTTGTTCCTGATTTTCACATTTCTCGACGAATTAGGTTACCAGGATCCCGAAACACCAATCAGAAAATTGTCGTGTCCATCCTTCCAGTCGCACATTTTTATTATTTTTGTTTTGTCTCCCATTCTCACAAATATTGCTAGTTTTGGTCGAAATTTTGTACAAAGATAGTTTTTAGTAATAAGCAGTTTGTGTTAATTTTTAGATACATTCTAGTATAGAATAAAGGGGGTTGCTGTGAAAGAGAAAACTGCCAAACTGATTTTCTCAAAAATGAAACCGGCGAATTTTTTTGTTATGTTGTTGATAAATTTGACAATTCATCATCTACTTGTCCACAAAATTTGAAGTCGATTGAAGCATTGCGTGGGGTCATTTTAACAGAAAAGAGTAATATAAATTTGTTTATCTGTTTACCGTACTTTCCGAAGAAATGTTTTTCTACAGTTAATACACCTTGCAAATTTCACCAATCGTTCCCTAGGTGGCTTTAAGATAAAATGAATAGATTACCGTATAATATGGAATTTAAATTTAGTTTACCTAAAATAATTTGCTGGTCGCAAATAATATCGTCAACATTTAAAAATAATTATATCAAGTGAGCTTTTTTGTAGCAATAATATTCCCGTTTCTATGACATTGACATTTCTGTGACATTTTGATTGACATTTTATGATATTTTAATGATTGAAATTTCAACGACATGTTGGTCGATACATTACTTGTGAATTGTTTAGCGAGCAACTTCATCCTGTTAAATTTTGTTGCATCGTAAAAATTCACTCTCATCAGTTTTTCATAACGCGCCTAAAGAAGTATAACTTCAAAAAAAAGAGCTATTCGAAGTTATGAATAGGAAACATAGAAGCTCAAGCTGAACAATAAACATTTCACAACGTTGTCGAAAAATCAAACGTCAATCATAGACGCGACTGTAAACGTTTTGAAGAATAAACAGGAAAATATGAACAAGCCTTGGCTGGTATTCAAGACTCAGTTAGAGAAGCCTCTGGAGAACAACAATGAAAAAGACAACTTTCTAGCCCTATCAATACATACAATGTAGGGGATGACCGCATTCAAAGATATCCAAGACACACTGATAGAAGCAGTATTGGATACGCATACCCGAGGCAATACCATGAGCCTCTTACCAAATGAGCTTATGCTGCCCAATATCGAAGATACTGATAACATATTGGCACTGTACCAGCTCATGACAGCCGAGACAAGGCTGCAGGAAAAATATTTGATATTTGAAGTGAAGTTGCCTTTAATATATAAGGAAATATACCAAATATATGTATAAGCCCATACCGATGCCTACCCCCAACATTCCATCTGTATTCATAAGGCCACAAGTGAAGCTTCTTGTGACAGATTTGCACTGAATGGCAAAACTGTATTGGCACCAACGACTTTAGCATATGTATGTCAATTAACTCAGGCTATGCATCAAAATCAATAAGATGATGTTTTATGCTAACTGCTCGTGTAACGACAAGAAAGAGTGAGTAACCAATGCGAGGTAGTCGAAAGGAAGGTGTCTAATATGCCCGTTTTGTTTACGTGATATTTCGCCACATTTTGAGGTATGTTTAAAATTTTTATCTCACGTACAGTGGTGTTAAAGTGAAATTTTATGTAATGTTATCAAATTCTATGTTTTCGAAAATATGTGTGGAAAAGACATCAGCGACAAAGAAAAATCTGCTGCAACCGCTGTCATTGAAACTGGGCAACAATCTTATAGTGCCATAGCCAGAAAACTGAACATTTTTTATAAATCTAAACAGTGTAATCGACGTTTAAACATAATATTTATGTGGTTTCAATATGTGAATTAATTTAAAAGGGAATTTTTTTCAAACAAATCTCTTATATCTTGTAGTATCGGAGAACGGGTTTTGAAATAAAAGTTTTAATCGATCAACATTAAAGTCCCACGATTACGAAAAACCATTTATTTTGCTACTTAACAGAAATCATATTTTAACCGTAGCACCAATATTAAAACAACAAAATATCAACATCAATGAATAAAAGGTTACATGCGTACCAACAAGATGATTTTAATATGTACAACTATCCCCAATGGACAAATTTCTTTTGTAGAGTTCCTGCTCATGTACCACAATTACTTTTTGCTTTACAAGTTTACACCAACACATTATGATTTTTTGTGTTTTATTTTTATGTTAAGAGTTGAAGTAATGGCTTTCTTCTTGCATGAACGAGAAAGAATAACAACAAGTTGTTGAATTTTTTTGATTCTTTCCTTTATACCTAAACTAGAAAACACCGTATAGTATAATCATCGTAATGCAAATTTGTTCGTTATGTTACCTAAATTGAAGAGAATTGTTATATTTACGAGTATAAGTAGTATCGAGGGCAAATACAGTGAAATCACTTTATAATGAAAACAAGTTTGCCCCGGTGGTACAGTGGTTAGCATGCTTGCTTTTTAAGCTCCGGAGGTTCCGGGTTCGATTCCCGGCGGGTAATGAAAAAATTACGGCTGGTTAATTTAGGATTAATAAATCAATCACTCATTATCCGTTAACAAAATGATTATGAAACTTCATTATGAAGCGACCAAATCCCTCTATGGATGTAGCGCCAACGATCAGTAAAAGATTCGCAACCAAATTTCATTCGTTAAAATGGAAATTTTGTTGTATGGAAATGCTCTGTGGCTAAATTCGTTACAGGGAAATTCCAATACAATCCGATCATTCACTGTAATTATAAGCGTTGATAATAGCAATGATTTTTAATGAAGCACATTTGCTTATTGTTCCCTTTCTCTCAACGATTCTTTGCCTTGTCAAACTTCACCTATAGAGACTTCATACGCTCTTTGAATCTAATAAATAATTTAATTATGAATTTCCCAAAATTTTATAATTATTGTGTACACATAGTTACACACATATATTCACTTGTAAATTGCAGAAATAATTTTGCCACGGAAAAATGTTAAAACTTAATATTGAAATAAAAATGCGAAATTATTTATTTTTACTCTCACACTTCCTTATGAATATCTAATGATTTATGTTATTTGATTAGATTCGGTGTGCTTTCGTTTTCCGTTCCATTTTCTTTAATTTTTTTTTGTTTTTTGCTTAATTTTCTCTGTAGGTATATTATATAGTAGTTTTAATAAAGAAAAGAACTTTTTTATTTTTATTAATAATTTATGAATTTTTATTTATTTATTTTTTTGTTCGTCTTCTTAAGAATCATACTAAATAAGTCTTAAGGTAAATAAATCATATTTCATAAAGTAGATACAGAGAGATTTTCGTGTTTGCTTTAAAATGAGATGATGAGGGATTTAAAAATTTCGAAATTTTGATTTCAAATATTATATGCCGCGCCTGCCTCCTTTTAATTTGTTTAGATTACTGGTTTTGAATTTTTGATATATCGGCTAAATAGATGTGTCATTTTGGGCATATGATGCATTACATTATATTTAAATATTTTGCAGGAGGTTTATGTTTTAACTTAAATAAGTTACTAGAGCTTTTTTTATGTTTTCGACGAATCGCTTGTCAGCAGGTACGCTAATGTTGATTTTTTATGAATAGTTTGTCAGCTGGTTCGCTGGTGCTGCCAAACTACCACACACCTAGGGAACAATTACCTGAAGCAAGAAGGTCGTCTGATATCGCGCCCCGATCTCGACGTTGTTCGCACTCTCGCTTCCTGTGAATTATCCAAGTTGAATGGTATCCGTTCTTTTTTTCTAATTTGGTTACCGTTTTCGACTTTTGGGGTTAGCCGTGAAACGGTGTCTGGAATAGGTTCGTAAAGGTTGTTAGAGATTTCAACAGACGGGTTTGCATTGGACTAATGTTCGCCATCCTCCCACTCACTCATTGATTTCGATGAAGCAAGGTTTTATCCAATTTATAGATACATTTGTTTCAACGTCTTTTACTAGAATGGTGTAATATTTTTCGGAGCGGCGCACTACCCGGTCGGTAAGGGCCCTGGTATGTGCACTGCGCATTTGTACGAATCAAGAGTACTTAAGATCTTTGAATATGAAAATTGTTGATTTATTAACGTGTCATAATGGCGGTGTTGGTTGCACTAACTTGAAATAATTTTTAATTTGAGCGATAACTTGATTTTGTGTCGAAAATGAAGACGATTGTACCATGTCCCAGAGAGGCGTAATTTTTTTTCCATATAGGAGCTCGGCTGAGGAAGCTTCTAAATCGCTTCGAAATGTAGTTCTCAAGCCTTGTAGCACGAAAGGTAGGGACTTAGTCCATTGAGGATTGTTAATACACATGATTGACGCTTTCTGGATTATAGGTTGGTGTTCGCCTGCGTTGAAACCCGATTAGAATGGCTAAGCTTGTAAATAATTCGGATTTAAATTAAGCTCCTCTGTCGGAGATGATGATGGATGGTACGTCAAAACGGCTGATCCATGGTTTTACTAGGGTATCTGCAACTGTTTCGGCTTTTTTATCTATGATCATCCAACAATAACTATGATTTTCGGATGGTTGTAAGGAGCCTATTATTGCGATATGGATTTCAGAGAATCGATTACTGACAACAGCGTAATTGACACACGGACTTTTAACTACTTTATGACTTTGCGTTTTTGGCAGTTGGCGCAAAATTTTGACCACATCGGACATCTGTGTTAAGTGCTGGCCAAATGAACTTATTTCGAATTAGCTTAGCGGAGCTACGTATTACATTGTGAAATGTTTCGAAGACTTGTCTTCGGAATTTGGTGTACCCGTGGTCTTGATGTACCCGTTGAAACGTCACAGTATAAGAGTTTATTTGTTCCAACAACCGGAATTTTGTCAAATTTAAGACTCTCGATGTTCTCAATTAATGTTTTTAGTTCGCCAATTATCGAAATGCTTTGTTCAAGCATCAATGCGCGCTGACAATGAGTGGCTGGGATCACTTTCCGAAAGGTTGAGACGATTTGGAAATATTATAATTGCCCACGGGTCTGTGAATTTCCATGATTTTATACGCATATGCGGCTATTTTGTCCAACTCGTATTCCTCCATGCGGGATAATATCTCTTGAATATTTGTGAGCAATCGCTGCAACCACAAATTTCGTAACATCGGCTCATTGATTTGGTTTTACTGAGGGTGCCTGCTTGTAGGCCTGTACCTAGTTGTAGGCCAGAAAGTAAACGGTTTAACTTGATTCTAGCTGAGTAGCAAAGCATTTCGATAATTGCTGTTTTTAACAATGTATATTTATCACGCATGGGGGAAGGGGGGGGGGGGAGGATAACACGAATTCGCACATTTGATTGTTTCTTCTTCATCGAGCGCAGTTAAGAGTGCCCGTAGTTTGTTTTGTCAACAAACACTCCGCTCAATTCGAACTTAGCTATTTGAACCATATCTCGGGGTCGCCTCTATTAAATAAAGAATATTTGATGGATATTCGTATGGCGTTCATCGATTGTGTCTTCATTTTCTTCGTTGTCCCGCATTTTGTTTGAATTATTGTACCTTCCTTATACAACAACCCGAAATACTGCGCAAGCGGGGCCGTACAAACGATTCGTCGTATTTATTGAAATATGGGCGATAAATAAATGAAAATGACCCATATAACCGTATTTAATTAGTGTCACGTTATTACCAGATAAAAATAAAACGAACAAACAAATAAATCGTCCACGGTTCAACGCAATTAAAAAGAAAATCGCTTACCTTACAAATCGTAAATTAATCGACAATTAATGTCGCGCTAATTTTTGTTGTCCAATATAGCTTGAAGTGGTCCCTCGAAATGTTGTGTGTCGACTATCGAGCTGTTCTTCGCTCAAACGACGACTGTGCTATTTATTGATACGTATGATGGCACCACGTTGTAATGTTTGATTGAAAATCGGTGAATTTGAGTTTAAATGGCATCCACAAGTATTTTCTCACGTCGGGAAGGTCACCAGTTTGTGGGTGGTTGGGTTAGTTCACGATAGGGATCTCACAATTAATAAATATTACGGCCGCGGAGATTGACGTAATTATTTGTCTTTTTCGTTTTTCTTCTACAAGAAAACACGGGTTTGTATTTCGATGGTATATAATTTAATTCTTTATTGTTAACCACTTATGATCAACTTATGATCGGATTGCAATTTTTTTTTTTTTTTTTTTTTGTGTTTAATTAAAAATAATATGGCGATTTACGTGACTATACAACTCATTGGAAAATAAACCAATCAGATAGTTGAATTTTCCTTAGTTACGCTGTATAATATCGGTTATTTGCGTTGCTAAGTAGTGTTTCGCGAAACACCACTAGTGGTGTTTCGGCCGCAAACAAATAAATCGTATCTTCCATGAATATAAACAAACAATTAATATTTTTGATATTTGACATGGTTGATTCGTTGTATAGTCTTAACATATACAACTCGAGCTTCGAAAATCATCTGAATACACAGTTGCGGACTCGATGAATTACCTAAGAAACACAACTCCACCTGCGGTGTCGTTGTGTTTCCTAAGCAACACATCTCGTCCTATCAACTGTACAATCGATTATTTTCGGACCTCTTGTTGTATAACTAGTGATTATTACGCTGTAACTTTTCAGGCGTCTTATTTCTAAGTGGTAGGAATTTTTACTTTTTTTATGTTTTCAACGAATCGCTTTCAGCAGATTTGCTGATGTTGTTTTTTTATGAATGCCACAATCGAAAATTAATGGCAGTTAGTTGATCGCAACGGAAAATAAAATATTCCAATTAAAACCTGGCGTAATATAGTTTTTAACAATATTCCAATGGAATAAATTTAAACAAGGGCATTTGCAGGGTTTAAGCTCATTTTTAAGAATTCAAGTATTAATGTAGGTTTTTTACTGGTGTTGAAAATTTGTGAATTTCTCTCAACGCCTTCCAATCTAAAAATCTTTTATTCACTCATGCCTTGAATATTGTAGTTACTTTGAAATAAATTCAGTTCAGAAACACGCTATTCGTTATATTAAATGTCCCGATTTAAAAGGGAGCCGCGGGTATGAAACTTTGTATATCAAATTTGTAATATTATTCATATAAATTAATCTATATATTAATACGTGAAGAGAAAACTTTGTACCCCTTTTACGCCGAAACCACCCAACCGATTTTTATAAAAATTACACCATTCGAAAGGTATTCTTTTGTAGGTGTGCGCAATCTATGTTAAACGAAAATCGGTTGGATAGTTCAGGAAAAATCGCCTGAGGTAGTTTCCTTTACAATACATACACATAAAAGCCAAAAACGATCAAAGTAGTACAATAATACTTTAATTTTATTCAGTGAATGAATGAATGAAAATTATTTTGTTTGTATGAATGTAAATAAAATAGATTTTTTTTAATTACACTCCTCAACGAAAATGTTATATACATACATGTACCTCCAATTATTACGTAACATAAAAATTTTCTCTATACAGAGAAACCTATCACTACAAAGGACTTCGACGGAACCAAAAATGGTGTCCGTTGTAGTAAGGTTCCTTGAACTGAGGGTTTGTGATTTTTTTTTTATAAGAATTTTATTGGGATTCTATTTCTTATCCGATTTTCATGAAATTCAGCTTGTACGATGGAAATAGGATTCTAAAACGGTTTTTAGATAAAGTTCTGGAATATGGCTAATTAGGAAGGAATTTGGCCATTTCTGATCTGATTTTGAGAAATTCAGGTACTTGGTAATTCTTATCCGATTTAGATGAAATTTAGGATGTACGATGGAAATGCGATTCTAAAACGATTTTTAGATAAAGTTCTGAAATATGGCCAATTAGGAAGAAACTTCGCCATTTCTTATCCGATTTTGATAAAATTCAGCATGTCCGATGGAAATGTGATTCTAAAATGATTTTAGATAAAGTTCTGGAACTGGCCAATTAGTAACGCTTTTCGCCATTTCTAATCCGATTTTGATTAAATTCAGATACTTGGCTATTTCTTATCTCCCATTTCCATCGTACGATGGAAATTTGATTCTAAAATGATCTTTTATATAAAGTTCTGAAATATGGCCAATAATGAAGAAAGAACTTGGCCATATTTATCCAATTTAACACGTTAATTGCCACAATAATTTCAACAAAGTTTTCCTCTGCGCCATGGTAATTTTATTACATAATTTAGATACTACATAATTACGAAAAGCAATATGACAATTTCGTCAAAATTTGGTTACTGATATGCTTAGATTAAGTTCGGACATAACTGAAAAACGAAAAACTTCAACTCATATGCTAAAAACAATGTTTAGTTCTGAAAAGAAGAAAAGTAGAAGAATGTGCGTTGGATGTTATGCCCAAATAAAAGAAGCAGAAGGTCGAGAAGCAGCAAAAAAAAGGGGGAAAGAAGTTTCTACTTATTGCTCAGACTGCAAACAAAACCTCTTTTATTGCTTAGAATGTTTTGGGCAACCTAATAAGTCAATGTAATTTCTTTTATCAAAATAAAAATTATTGAAATGTAATTTTTCAAGTGTAACAATATAGCATTATATAACAAGCAATTTTCAGGTTTTGCTCAAAGAAGTCTAAGCTTTTGAAAGATAAAGCAAATTTATCGTTTGCGTCGGATATCAGTGACTGACGTGGCCTTCTAGGTACTAAATCCCGTATGTCAGACATATATGACTGACATGGCCCATGGAGAAATTCTTAGTGTCAGACACATACGACTGACATGGCGATTAACGTGTTAATGAAATTCTGCATGGGAATCTACACTGAATTTTAGATAAAGTCCTGAAATATCGCCAATTAAGAAGGAACTTGGAAATTTCTTATACGATTTTGATGAAATTCAGCATCACGATGAATGATGAAATCATTTTAGAGTCCATTTTCCATCGTATATACTGAATTTCATCATAATCGGATAAAAAATGGTCAAGTTCCTTCCTAATTGGACATATTCCAGAATTTCATCTAAGAATCATTTTAGAATCCTATTTGCAACAAACAAGTCAAATTTCATCATAATCGGTTGAGAACTAGGCAAGTTTCATCATACTTGCCCATATTACAGAACTTCATCCAATAATAATTTGAGAATCCCATTTCCATCGTGCATGCTAAATTTTATCAAAATCGGATAATTTTAATCGGATTTATATACATATAATATGTGTTGCAAATACATTAAATAAAATAAAATAAAACATTCATTGTTTACGTTTATGTTAAACACATAATAGTCCGTCGTTTGCTTACATTCATACTGCCAATGTCAAACACATAATAGTCTGTGGCCAAACAGTCGCACAGGGTAGAGATTGTCGTTAAAAAATTTTAAAATGTTGTCTAACAAATAATTACTGACAGATTAACTGAATGAGCTGTGTATTTTGTGTGATTTCAAATATTCCTTTTTTCAATAGCCTGTGGAGTGTATGTCAAGTGAAAAAGGCGTTTGTTTTATATTTTGAACATACATCTGTTGCAAAAGGAAATTGTGAGCAGCAATTTGAATTGACTAACTGTCGACTAAATATTATAATACCTATTAGTGTTTTCAACAAAGTGAGTAGGTAAGTACATTTTATTACTTACCGTATTTGCCGGACCATAAGACGCACCTTTTTACTCTGAAAATTTAACCGAAAATTGGGGTGCGACTTATGGAACGAAGTGCGTCTTATAGTCCGATTGTGAAATCCCACGAAAATAAATTAGGGATTTACATAAAATTAACCGGGGACTCACGTAAAATTTAGCAAATTTTTAGTCCGATTGGGAAATTTTACGAACATAAATTGGGAATTCACATAAAATGAATCGGGGACTCCCGTAAATTTTAGCAACCATGAAAATGAATCGGGGATCCCCACGGGAATGTCAATATTAGTTAGTGTAGTAGCGTATGTGATTTCGTACGGTTTAATAAAGTATTTTTATAATTTGAATTTATTCTTTAAATGTTATAAAAAAAAAAAACGAGTTTAAAACAAAAGAGACTTTCTTATAATGTGAATTTTAAATTAGAAGTGATAAAATATGCCAAAGAACATGGAAACCGCGCAGCAGAAAGACATTTTGGCCCACCACCTACAGAAAAAATGATTCGTGAATGGAAAAAACAAGAAAAGCAATTGAAACTGCTCAGTAAACATAAGAAAACATTTCGTTCACACTTACCAAAATGGCCGGAATTTGAAATACAAATAAAAAATTGGATAACAGATCACCGAAGCAATGGAATATCGGTTTCTACGAAAATGATAATTTGCGTCTGCGAATGGTATTGGTGATTTCACAGGATCAACTTCTTGGTGCTTCAGATTTATGAAGAGACACGGGGCTATAAATGCGTACGAAAACCAGTCTATGGAAATGGAGGAGTCTATAAAATTATAGAATTTCATAGATTTATCATATCAGCTAGACGGAATTTTTACTTTGATCTTAGCCAAATTGCTAATATGGATGAAGTGCCTCTAACATTTGATGTTCCTTCAAATCGTACTGTAGATTCTAAAGGTACCAGATCAGTAACAATAAAGACAACAGGTCACGAAAAAACGCACTACACTGTAGTTTTAGCATGTTGTGCGGATGGTAAAAAGCTACCCCCTATATGTTAATCTTTAAAAGAAAAACATTACTAAAAGATGAAATCCCCCGTGGAATTATAATCCACCTTCAAGGTAAAGGTTGGATGGATGAAATGGGGATTAAATTATGGCTAGAAAGGATTTGGGAAAAACGTCCAGGTGCGATGTCAAAAAAGCGCGCGTTGTTAGTGTGGGATCAATTTAGAGCACATACAACAGATTCAACTAAAACGCTTTCAAGAAAAATGAACACAGAAATAGCGGTCATTCCTGGAGGCCTTACAAGCCAATTACAACCTCTTGATGTGTCAATTAATAAGCCATTTAAAGATTTGATGCGGGAGGAGTGGAACAAATGGATGACAAAACCAAATCACGATAGGACCGCAACAGGAAGAATAAAACGACCTACAATTATTGAAGTGTGTACTTGGGTGAAAAATTCTTGGGAAAAAATAAAACAAGAAACAATTGTAAAGTCTTTCAAAAAATGTGGGATTAGTAACGCGATGGACGGAACAGAAGATGATTTTGTATTCGAAGAATGTGAAGAAGCCGACAGCAGTTCAGAAAATATTTTAATAAGCGACAGTAGCGAGTCGAGTGAAGATGAGTTGAATAATGCAGGAAAATGAATGTTTAATATTTGTAAACACCAATTATGAAGTAAAATATTTTAATTTTTTTGTTTTTGTAAAAATTGTGTCTTTGTGCGTCTTATCGTCCAAAATATATTTTTTTCGAAAAATTGATAGATACATTTTGGGGTGCGTCTCATAATCCGATGCGTCTTATCGTCCGGCAAATACGGTAAATTAAACCTTGTGTAATCTTAGCTTCAGTAATTTCATTACATGTTTTTTTTACATTTAGATATTCGCACCTACTTCCATTATGCCACGACATAGAACATTGACTGGCCGGAGTGAGAGACAAAGAAGAAGGAATATATATTCGCGTGTAAGTCTAAATCATAATAGACCAAATTTAAATTTAAATAGTGTAAATATTGTACAAAATGATGATATTACTTTGGGGGATACATTTAAATGTGCACTGAATGTCGTTCAAAGAAATTTTAATAGTTTTGATTGCGGATTAATGTCAAAACATTTCGAATCTGAAGTCACTTTAGGTAAAAGGACTGCATTCACTTCATGTTGTCATAAGGGTAAAGTATTATTACCGGCATTAAGTCAAAATGATTATTTTAAATCATTATAAGATGGACTTGCTTCAAACGAACCTTCAATAAAAAGAAAGTCAAAAAATTATTTTGAAAATATTCGTAAGTACAATTCATCATTTGCTATGGTTAGCTCAGAAGCTAAAATATCGGATACAGTTACGCGTGGAGTGTACCATTTCAAAATACATGATGTTTTTTATCACAGATCAGGACCAATGACTGCTGGATATGGCCGCTCGCCATGCTATGCACAATTATATTTCTATGATGTTGACACTGCTGTCAATTATAGATTAAATGAACACTTTAATCAAACATGCAATAACAATATAATGCGCGAAATTTCTTTTGAATTGGGACTCATTAATCATTTCGTTCAGTCATTCATTGCAATGAAAGATCATTGCCAGAGGGTTGAAAATCAAAATAAAGAAATTTGTATGCTCATTAAAGTAAATCGTGATTTAGACCTACGCCGTTATAACGATGCAATTCAAACTGACGTAGCAGTAATATTTAGTACAGTTGATGGTGAGCCACCCTTTGAACGAAATATGGTTTTGTCTTCAAAAGTTAATGGTACCATCAAAAATATCTGTTTTGGATTCATCATTAGACCCTTTAGCGTATCCAGTACTTTTTCCAAATGGTGATACTGGGTGGCACATCAATATTTCTCATAATGTACCAACTACATCTAATTCAAGAGCGCCCAGAAATAAATTAACAATGCTTCAGTATGCAGCCTATAGACTTGCAATTAGAGAAAATTTTAGCATGTTGCATCATTCACAAAAATTATTTCTACAGTGGATAGTTGATATGTATGTAAGAATAGAGGGCACAAGGTTACATTTCATTCGACAAAATCAAACAATTCTTAGGTCTGAAGTTTACAACAATTTAACAGATCATTTAGAATTAAACCCCAATGCCAATAATGTTGGCCGTAGAGTAATTTTACCATCTTCATTCAATGGATCTCCAAGAAATATGTACCAGGATTATTTAGATGCAATGTCAATTGTACAACATTTCGGAAAGCCTTCTTTGTTTATTACAATGACTTGCAATCCAAGTTGGCCTGAAATAGTTAGCAATATTGGTGTAGGGGAGTCTGCTAATTTTCGACCTGAAATTGTTGTGCGTGTATTCAAGTCAAAACTGAAAGCATTAATTGAGGGCATTACAATAAACAAAATCTTCGGTAAAGTTGAAGCACTCATTTATACAATTGAGTTTCAAAAGAGAGGATTGCCTCATGCTCACATTTTACTCTCTTTAAATGGACAAGATAAAATTGTTAACGCTACGGATATTGATAAAGTTGTATCTGCGGAGATTCCTAACATTCAAACACATCCTACATTACATGAATATGTTGTAAAACACATGATGCATGGTCCATGCGGTGTACTTAATCCAAATTCTGTATGTATGAGAGATGGCAAATGCACAAAAGATTATCCAAAACAATTTAATGAATTTACATGTGAATCATTAAATGGATATCCATCATACAGAAGGCGTGATAATGGTATTAATGCTGAAGTTCGCGGTAGTTGCCTCGACAATCGGTATGTTGCACCGTACAATCCGTATTTACTTGCCAAATTTAACTGCCATATAAATGTTGAAGTATGTACTACAGTTAAAAGTGTTAAATACATTTATAAATACGTGTATAAAGGCTATGATAGTGCATCTGTTGAATTAGGTGCAGAGGGAGATCAACCTGGTCAAGAAATACAAATTGATGAAGTGAATTTTTTTTTAAATGGTCGTTATGTCGGATCAACTGAAGCTGTATGGCGCATCTATGAGTTACCAATGCATTTTCAATCACATGTCATCGTTAGACTCGACATTCATTTACCACTTAGGCAGAATGTTTACTTTCGAGAAGGGCAAGAACGTCAAGCAATTGAAAATGCAAGACAAACAAAATTATTAGCATTTTTTGAATTGAATCTATCAGATCCTTCAGCGCTTCAATATAAGTATATTGAAATTCCTTTGCATTATGTGTGGGATGATTCCCGAAAAAAATGGAAGAAAAGAAGACGTGGAGGTGATAAAATTATTACACGCATATATGTAGTATCACCAAAAGACATCGAACTTTTCCATTTACGATTGCTTTTATTACATGTCTGTGGTCCAAAATCATTTGAGGATGTTAGTACATACAATGAAATTATACACACTTCTTTTGTTGAAGCGTGCCATGCTCGCGGCATTGCTTCAAATGATAGTGAATGGCGCGAATGTTTAAATGAAGCAAAAGAATTACATTCACCAAAACAAATGCGAAATTTATTTGGTTACATTTGTGCATTAAATGTGCCAGCCAATGCATTCGCGCTATGGAACGAATTTAAAGTATATCTTAGTGAAGATTTTTTGAGAGCTAACAACGAACAAGTATCCTTTAATAGAGCTCTATTAGAAATTGAAGATATTTTGAATGTTCATAATTTGTCATGTAAAGAACTTGGTTTACCAGTTCCCACATATTCGCAGAGAACAGACGAAGCAAATGCTATTGATCCAATAGAAGAAGAGTTTCTGTTTTGTGAACTTTATGAAACTGCAAATATTGAACAGCGTGATTTAATTGATCGTGTGATTCGTGAAGTTTTGCATCATGATACTGGATCTAATGTTTTTTGTTTAACCACTCATGCAGGTTTTGGAAAAACATTCACACAAACAGCAATCATTCACAAATTAAATTCGCTTAATCTTCGTTGCATTTCAACAGCGTTCAGTGGCATAGCTTCAACTCTATTACTTGGAGGTAGGACTTTACACAATGTATTTAAATTGCCTATTCCCATTCTGGAAAATTCTGTAGCGAATATTACCGCAAATAGTAGCTATGGACGTTACATAAATTCATCATCATTGATAATTATTGATGAAATTTCTATGTGCCCAATTCCCTCAGTTTGGTGAAAATATTATTGAAATACCGCAGCAATTAATAGGAGAAGAAAATAATATTATTAATGAGGTGTATGGAAATATTTCCGAAAACCTACTCTCAGATAACATATTGAAGTCAGTTATTTTAGCACCTAAAAATGATGATTGTACTTTTATTAATACTGAAATACTTAATCGAATACCGGGTGAACAGAAAACTTATCATAGCTACGATAAAATAATTTGTGATGATGACAATGAAATCAATAATTATCCAGTAGAGTTTATGAATTCTTTGACGATTAGTGGTTTGCCACCACATAAGTTAGTATTGAAAGTTAATTGCATCGTTTTACTGATCAGAAACTTAAATACAAAGGAAGCATTAGTCAATGGAACAAGAATGCGCATCAAGTGTATGCATCGTAATGCCATTGATTGCGAAGTCTTAACAGGAACCGCACGCAATAAGAGAATTTTGATTCCACGTATAAATTTAACATATTCTGGTACTGTTTTACCATTTAACTTTCAAAGAACTCAATTTCCAATTATACCTGCATTTGCGATGACAATAAATAAATCCCAAGGACAAACATTCGAAAAAATTGGAATTTTATTGAGGCAGCCAGTTTTTACACATGGTCAATTGTACGTCGCAGCAAGTAGAGTTCGATCATTCAATGGTTTGAGATTTTATATTTCCGAATATAATGGCCAAGGGCATTTAGCAAATGCTGAAAGAGTTTTTACAAAAAACATCGTTTACACAGAAGTTCTGAATCATTAAATTCATTTTTAAACTATTTTATTTTCAATAAACAATATATGAAAATCTATGAGAAACGCATTTTTTATTTCATTTTTCATTTTGTATTAATTTTTTATTTAAATTTTATATAATCGAAAAAGATGGGCAAAATAACTGTGTATCTTTGGCGAGACCTGATCAGTTTAGCAATAAAAAAAACAGAAGGAAAAACCCAAGGATGTTAGCGTTTATTTGATTCTATAATAACACAAAAAAAATTAAAACTGAAAATGATATGTAGCTATATAAAAAAATAAATACGATTACAAGCTGTATTTTGTTTTTTTTCAATTGTTACTAATATTATATTTTAAATTTCATAGGTATTGCAGGGAATTAAGGCAAACCAATACACGCTAATGACGTATTTAATAAATACTAATGAATAACGGTCGAATTTCGACCCACTGGGCGACCACTAGTAATAATAATTTTACATACATTTAATTATTATTTAATTTATTTACAATTAAATTTATCGTTTACAAAAAATCTATTTTCTACAAAAACACAAAATACCATCCATCTTACAAAATCCGCCAACGAAATAGCAGTCAAATTTTGTAAAAATCAGAGTAAAAATCCGCTCCGAATTTGTTAGGTATCTTTTATAAATATTTTATGAAAAAGGGTCCTGAGGACACAAAAATATTATAACTCAGCTAAAGGTATTTCCGAGAACTACTGATAGACGGTCAATATTTTCTGGTGTTCGAATCTTGTAAGATTAAGCACCTTCAAGATGGCTTTGTTTATCGCGTATTGCAGATATGGAACAGTTTACCTAAGTCGGTATTCTATATACTTTAAGTATAATTTAAAATCTTTTAAGACTAACGTCAATCATTTTTTAAAAACTGTAAGGCGGGACTCAGATGATCAATATATATTGCCAATATTTCAGTATTGGCAATACACTATTGAACATGTGAGGACACTAATTGAAGGATTGTCAATATACAAAATATTGTGGTATAATGCATTGATGAAAATCAAAATATTTTTAATATTGATAAAATATTAACAATACTATTAATCTTCTGAGTTACTTTATTGACAAAATATCAATGCGAAGAGCTGTCAACATTTGAGTTTGATATTCAAAACCAAGAAAGCATAATAATTACCATTTTTTTTTTTTTTTTCTTTTTTTTTTCCGCTGGCGCTACATCCCATAGAGGGACTTGGCCGCTTCATAGTGAAGTTTCGTAATCATTTTTTCAACAGATAATGAGTGATTAATTCATTGATCCTTACATTAACCAGCCGTGATTTTTTCATCACCCGCCGGGAATCGAACCCGGGACCTCCGGAGCTTAAAGCAAGCATGCTAACAACTGTGCCACCGGGGCGGCGAATAATTACCATTACATTTATGCAAATATAAATATAATGTTGAACTTATACTCGTATAAGTATTTGGATTTTTATTCACTCCCTAGACCATATTCTTTTCTTTTTATTTTAAATTTTTTCATTTACAAAGCCAAAATCTAACATGGTTTTTATTGTTTGACATTTAAGTGTAGTGTCAATAGTATTGACGATTGTAAATGTAGAGAAAGCACTACCTGTCGGAATAAACTAAAACTGAGGCGACCATACAAAAACTAGCATCAGCGCTCGCATAACGACTAAAATATGGTACGGCGGAAATTTTTTGAAATGAAGTGACTATAAATATGTTGTCTAAAACCACGGCTCCAATCGTCAATTGAGCATCTGAGACAATTGCTGTTTGTCAATAGTTTTTTTCAATATTGACAATAATATATTGACAATACTTTTTGAACATCTGAAGCCCGCATAAAGCGCCTTGCCCATAGGAAAACAAAAAACGAAAAATTTGACAATTTTTAGCATCTTTTCGTTTTGCATTGCCCATTAGTAAACCGAAAACCTATTTTCGTTTGAAATTTCAGTACCAAAACTTGTATGTTTGTATCTGTGAGTTAATTTTTTTTTAATTTATTTAAAAAGAAAACGGAATTCGCAGAATAATATTAAAAAAGAAAAGAAAATGCATGGTATATCATTCATTTTTTTAGCCGACATTATAAAATTATAACAGAATAAAAAATTATAACAGAAAAACAACACGAAAAATATTTTCGTGTACTTTTTCTGACGAAAAATTGAAAAAATATTTTTAATTTTCTGACAGAAAAAATTAAAATTTAATTTTCTGGGAATGTTAAATATTTTTAAATTATTTTTTAAATTAAAATATTTTTGTATTATGTTTATGAACAAGTTTGAGAGACTTTAAGCTATAATATGCTAAAGATTTTGGAGTTATTTGTAAAAAAAAGTAAAATCCGTTTTCGTTTTCGTTTTCCAATGGGCAAAGCGCTTTAGATGCGTTTTCTTTTTTATTTAATTAGGTAGTTCCGAAATAAATGTCCGATTTTCAAAGTGTAATGTAGTCGCATTTCTTGACGTTTGACCTGATCCAGATCAGGTCATGTCTCATGAAACGACACCAAAATGAATGCAATGCGTTTCGTTTTGAATCTGCCCGGCCATATGCATAGGGTTACCATCCGTCCTCTATATTACGGTTGCACTTTTGTCCTCTTTTCTATTTTACTTAAAAAATTATTGTGTCCTCTTTTTTCGCATCGTCCTCTTTTTGCCCTCTTTCCTCTTTTTCTTTCGATGAGTTTTTAAATTTCCAAAAATGTAATCTTTCCTACATATTCACTATTCTCAGCTAAAGAACGAACCTTTAAAATGTTTGAACCTTTAAAATCGTATTTCCTATCAATTGACAAAGCGCCTGTAGTATTAAAAATGTTCTTTGAGGACCCGTTAAATGATAGGCTTACTTGTTCTTCCTCCATTCCTTAACGCATATCTTTAAACGAAAAATTGAGCAGATGGAGAAAGAAGAAAATTCTTTATTAGAAATCATGCGTATTTTAAAAAACGTCGTAGACGAACTTAAACACAGGATTTCGAATAAATTTCTATCGATGGCAGTGTTTAGAATTTTAAGAATTAATGATGAAATGAGCAACGAATGTATTGTATTCAAATCTAGGGCTTTACAGATTTATGAAGATTGCGAAAAATGGACGAAAAATGTTGAACCGTTTAAGATTTTTGAGTGGATGAATCTTTGCGAAAAACCGACTTGGGAGCAAATAACCAATTCTCTTCAATTTTTATTCCGAATTGGCATATAAATTGATGATACTCTATACTCTATTGATTTCGCAATTCAAGAATATATTGAATTTTTATGACACGGTGGCTACTAATGATGAATTCAATGCTTTATTGGCTCATGATAAATGGAAATTGTCTTTTGCCAAGAATTCAAAATTTGGAACAAATTTCCGAGTTTTTGAAAATATGTGAATTTTTCTTTTGTATTCCTGCACATAATGCATAATACAGTGGAGCGGATATTCAGCATGATGGAGCAAGAGTGGACTAATAAAAGGAACCGTTTAACTGCCAGCGCTATTAAAAATATATTATTAGTAAAATTTAATTTAAAATTAGGGTGTGCTGACTTCTATATTTTACTAAAGAAAACAAAGAAGCACTAAACGCGGTTCGTTCGTCCTTAAAATACAAAGACTTACATAGTTTAACCAAATAATAAATGCAGAACTAAATATTTAGCGATATTATATTTTTTTATTTAATATACGTTTAGTTATAATTGAAATTTGAATTTTGTACATTGAGTAATTAAAAGATTTTCTATTGATTTGTATGTGAAATAAAATATAAAATAACTATTAGTGTTTTTTAATTTCTACTTCTTAAGAAAAATTACTATATTTTTTACTCTAGGAAAATGTCCTCTTTTTTTGGAATTACTCATTTGAAAGTCCTCTTTTTTGAATTTCAATATCCTATATTTAATCTGTTAGCTTATGGAAACCCTAACGCATATTGTATTTATCATATTCCGATGAACGTTTTCAACAAAAATTTGTAGCGTTGATCGGGTTGTTACACACCAACACATATAAAAATATTTACGGTTATTTTTTCTTATTTTTTTATTTTGACAGGAGCTCATTCTAATTTTCTTGTTACAAGCGAGAAGGTGAAAAAAAAAATTGTTTTGGTGCTTAAAATAAATAAAATTAAATACAATAATTTAATAATATTTAATTATAATTAATTTAATATTAATTGAGAATTAAATTGATAATTATCGGTAAGAATATGACTGAAATGGATTGGAACAAAGAGAAAACACTCTTTTTACTATACCACATAATATAAGTAGATTTACCACATATAAGTAGATACAAAACACAAAAATTTGTTTCTGGTATTCGCAATGTTTTTAAACCTCAAACCAAAAAATCTACACATGGAATAAATCAGTAAATTTTTATTTTCAAATTTTCTAGAATATAATACATACATAATATATACACATACATAGCCGAGTAACAACAAACAGTCTAAACGCGAGGTGTTGTTGTTACAACCAAAACCTTCTACAATTCTCTCTTGAGAAACTCAAGAGAGAATTTTAGCAGGTTTTGGTTACAACACAAAAAATCGATGAATAAGTACTAGTCTAACCACACCCATTTGTTGTGATCCAAAATCAATGCTAGATCAAATGTTGTTGCTTCACATATAAATTTTTATCTGATCCGGATTACTATGCGTCAAGAAATGCAGTTATTTAGTCTGCCATTATACCTGTCAATTTTGCGATAAATAACCAACCAGCAAATTTTTTGTCTTTGGTAACAAGTCTTTTGCTTGTCTGGAATAGAGAAAATAATAGGCGTTTTCGGAAATAGACCATGGGTAAATTCGCAGTAAATTTCGACCATTAAATTACACTATAATGGTCTAAATTTACTGTGAATTTACTCAACGTCTATTTCCGAATACGCCTAATATGAAATTACACTGGTTAAAAAGAGACAAATTTCTTGTCTTGCGGTTGTCTTCAGTATGTTTCTAGAGAGTGAGAGACGTTATGTAATTTAAAGCGCTCCTATCGGTGGGAAATAGAAGGAATGGTAACAAGTCTTCCGGTTGTCTTGAAAATGTCTTCAAAAACCGCTTCGTTTTCAACACCGACGCACAAAAACCATAATATTTCGCCATTGTAGATTTTATTATTATTTTTGTGCGGATGGTGATGTGTTCAATTTTTTTGTCTGAGTATAAAAGAAATAAATCGTCCCTCTAGTAATGAAACAGCGTATAAGAAAAATAGTAGTTTTAAAATAATTCGCATTTAAATGTTTTTTGAAAAAAAAATTTTAAATAAAATCTTTTATTTCATAGAAAATTAAATTTTCTATAAAATAAAAGATTTCATTTCAAAAAAATTTTTCAAAACACATTTAAATGCGAATTATTTTAAAACTACTATTTTTCTGGCTCCGGGAATTTCAGTCAAAAACATTTCAGTCAAAAACAGAAAGGAATTTCAGTCAAAAATTAAAAGGCAACTCAGTCAAAATAATTTTAGACTGAAATGCCTTTTCAGAAAGAAGTTTAATCAAAAAATTTAAAAGGCATTCAAGTCAAAACTTTTTTGACTGAAATTCCTTTTGCATTTGTGACTGAAATACCTTTTGAAAAGGTAATTCAGTCAAACAATTAAAAAGGAATTCCAGGCAAAATTGTTACTGGGAAATTCAGTCAAAAACAATTCAGTCAAAAAACAAAAGGCATTTCAGTCATAAAATTTCCCATACAAATATTATGACTAAAACTCCTTTTAAAAAAAAAAGGTGTTTCGGTCAGAAAACAGTTTGACTGAAATACCCTTTGTGTTTTTGGCAGTGTTTAAATTCAAATTTCGTTCCTTTATTTATTCTCTTTTTGCGAAAGAAGAGAACAAATATTTTGTTTTGTTTCTTTCCTCCGGAACGAAATCCAACAAAATAAAATATCTCTCCTCTCTTATCTTTTGTGTTTTATATGAGGAGAGATATTTTACTTTTGTCGATTTTGTTCCCGGGAAAAGAAACAAACAAAAATATTTTTTGTTTTCTTTCACAAAGAGAGAAAAAAAAGATAAAAGAAGGGAACGAAAAAATGAATTTAAACACTGGTTTTTGGACTGAACGACCTTCTTGAAAAGAATTTTAGTCACAAACTTTTGGACTGGAATACCTTTTGTTTGGTTAGTTTTTTTGACTGAAATGCCTTCGTAGTCCTATATGTTAGCTCCGGCGCTCCAGTCAAAAGCATTTCAGTCAAAAACGGAAAGGAGTTTCAGTCAAAACTTAAAAGGCAACTCAGTCAAAATAATTTTAGACTGAAATGCCTTTCCAGAAGGAAGTTCAATCAAAAAACTAAAAAGGCATTCAAGTCAAACTTTTTTGACTGAAATTCCTTTTGCATTTGTGACTGAAATACCTTTTGAAAAGGTAATTCAGTCAAACAATTAAAAAGGAATTCCATGCAAAATTGTTCTTGGGAAATTCAGTCAAAAACAATTCAGTCAAAAAACAATGTATACTTGGATTTAAAGCGCAAAATCAATCCAAGATTGCGATATGAGCAAAGAGTGCTCAAGACAAATTACAACCAAAGAACTTTGACGCCAAGAACTTCAGTTGTTCAACAACCCGAGAATTTGGGGACAAATCTCAGCAGTTTTGCGCAACCTGGGATCTCCTACGCAAACATTCTGAAAGGTGCCGCTTCGAAAGCAAAAGTTAATTTTATTGAAGAAGAAGTCTCAATTCATGCAACCGTAAACAAACTAACTGAAACGATCCAAAGTTTCATGATGATGATGGAGAAACAAATGAGCATGATGATGCAAAATATGAACACACTAATGCAAATTATCGTCAAAAACCAAAAATGACTGTCCTAAAAATAGCTATTTGGAATGCGAATGGTCTTTCACAGCATAAAGCTGAGTTACAAGCCTTTCTCATTGAGCACAGTATAGATATCATGCTAATATCAGAAACACGCTTCACGAATAAAACGTTTTTTAAAATTAACGGATATTCAGTATACGACACCCAACACCCGGATGGAAAAGCACACGGTGGCACTGCTATCTTGATAAAAAAAAGAATAAAGCATTATGTACACAGCAAGTATGAGAAAGAGCACATCCAAGCAACTAATATTTGCTTAGAAGAATGGTCTGGAAAATGTGTAATATCGGCCGTTTACTGCCCTCCAAAACATGCAATTAAAAAGCAGCAATTTATCGATTATTTTAACCGGCTGGGCAATAAATTCCTTGCGGGTGGCGATTACAATGCTAAACATGTGCAATGGGGATCAAGATTGTCGACACCAAAAGGCAAACAACTTTACGAAGCTATAGAGGAGCAGTCTCTGGATTACTTATCTGCTGGTCACCCCACTTACTGGCCCACGGATCAAAAGAAAATTCCTGATCTAATTGACTTCTGTGTAACTAAAGGCATTCCACGTACGTATGTGAATGCAACCAATTGCTATGATCTGTCTTCCGATCACTCGCCGGTAATAGTAACAATGAGTACCGACGTCCTAAGGACAGAAATTCCGAAACGTCTTACAAACAAGCGAACTAATTGGGATCAATACAGGAGACTAGTCGAAAAAAATTGTCTACTGAATATTCCTCTTACCACACCAGCAGATATTGATACGGCAGCAGAAAATTTAAAAGATACCCTGGCGTTGTCAGCTGAAAAGGCTACACCTGTCATAAGTAGTTTTGAAAAAGTTAATAAACTGCCACATAGTATTCAGGAACTTATCCAGGAAAAGCGAAAAATTCGCCGTCAATGGCAACAAACAAAATCACCGTCATTAAAAAGGGAACTAAATCGATCTATTAAGACTCTTAGATTTGCTTTGCGGGAAGAAGAAAACCAGAACGTCCAGAATTATTTAAGTGAACTTTCGGCAACCGAAGGGACAGGCTACTCTTTGTGGAAGGCAACAAAAAATTTAAAAAGGCCAACAAACTCGAATCCACCAATCAGACTTCCATCTGGGGATTGGGCGAGAAGCGATGAAGAAAAAGCCAATGCTTTTGCTGCTCATCTAACGACAGTATTCGCACCGCACGAAGAAGCTTATAATTTCGTGCTACCCCAGCAAATGGATGATGGTTTATCCTACAAACCTATAAAGTATAATTGGAAGAAAGTTAAGAATACAATTAAAAATTGCATAAGCCCGAAAAAGGCACCAGGACATGATCTCATTACTGGAAAAATGATAAGGGAATTGCCAGACAATTGCATAAAACTAATAACATTCATATTCAACGCGATCATGCGAACCGGTTATATTCCTCAAAAATGGAAAGTATCGGTAATCACAATGATTCTTAAGCCAGGAAAAAATGAAACAGAAATTCCATCATATCGTCCAATAAGCATGCTGCCCACAATTTCCAAGCTATTCGAAAAAATGTTATTAACGAAATTGAAACCAGTGTTAACAGTGCGCCATATTATTCCAGACCATCAATTTGGGTTTCGAAATCAGCATAGTACCATAGAGCAAGTACACAGAATTGTAAATGTAATCAAAAGAACCTTCGAGGAAAAGAAATATTGCTCTGCTGTCTTCTTGGATATCGCTCAAGCATTTGATAAAGTTTGGCATGATGGGCTAATTTACAAAATTAAAGAACTTTTACCTAAGAAATTTCACTCAATTCTGGAAAACTACCTTCTTGAAAGGCAATACATGGTTAAACAAAATAGTGCAACTACTTGCTTTTACGATATAAACGCAGGTGTCCCACAAGGCAGCGTCCTAGGACCAATATTATACTTGATGTACACAGCCGATTTGCCTGTAACCAACAAAGTAATGATATCAACATTTGCCGATGATACGGCCATCCTGGCGTCAAACAAAACTCCCGAAACTGCCTCAAAGGAATTACAGAATCATTTGAAAAAAATCGAGGACTGGCTAAAGAAATGGCGAATAAAAGTGAATGAAAAAAAATCAACACAAGTCACATTCACGCTGAACAAACGCACCTGCCCACCAGTGGTACTAAACGATATTAATATTCAAACCCATATGGACATATGGTATTCAGTTATGGGGATCCACCAGCGCGTCAAACAGAGAACTCCTTCAACGAACCCAAGCGAAAATACTTCGCAGTATTACCAATGCTCCATGGTACATTCGAAACAGTAATATACACGTCGACCTTGGAATTAAAACCATTAAAGAAACAATTAAAGAATTTAGTTCGAAATATTACTCAAAACTAGAAGCACATCCCAACGAATTGGCCAGGGATATACTAAAACAACCGCGATTTAGGCGACTAAGAAGAACAGATCCACTCGGACTGATGAACCTGTAAATTTATTAATGTTTAGGTTACACATATGTATAATCTAAATTAATTGAATTGTGAACACAAAAAATAGGTATTAACATTGGTTAATATTTAAAATTTTAATAATTTTAGGTAAAGATTTGAATACTTCTTGTTAGTTTCTTTTGTAGAAAGATTCAAGAATAAAGCCATTGGCAGCATTTATAAAAAAAAAAAAAAAAAAAAAACAAAAGGCATTTCAGTCATAAAATTTCCCATACAAATATTATGACTAAAACTCCTTTCAAAAAGGAACTTCAGTCCAAAAAAAAGGTGTTTCGGTCAGAAAATAGTTTGACTGAAATACCCTTTGTGTTTTTGGACTGAACGACCTTCTTGAAATGGACTTTAGTCACAAATTTTTGGACTGGAATACCTTTTGTTTGGTTTATTTTATTAGTCGCATCGTAAACAATTGATCGTGAATAGTTGATCGTAGATACAATTGATCGTAGAAACAATTGATCTTGGATACAATTGATCGTATGAATGAATTATTGATCGTGGATACAATTGATCGTATGGACAATTGATCGTATGGACAATTGATCGTGGAGAGAATTGATCGTATCAACTATTGATCGTGGATCAATTGATCGTGTGGACAATTGATCGTTTGGACAATTGATCGTTTGGACAATTGATCGTGGATCCATGGTCAATTCCACGTATTTATTTGCAACTACAAAATCTTGCTTAACAAAATAGTGCAACTATTTTTCTTTTTAGTAGGTGTCATTAATAGATTCTATATAATCCGCTCCTAAGTGCGGCACGCAGTGCGACATGTTTGCTGATCCCGGCTCCTACGTCTCCCGTAGTTCAAATCTAAAGCCCCTCGGAGCGATAATCGGGGAAAAGCGCAGCGACCTCCCACGTACGTACCCGTGAGAGTTAACGAAGCCGTTAGCCTATACAATTATAAGTTAAATTAGTCGGAATAGGGTCGAAAGACCAAATGTGTCGAAAGGCCGAATGTGTCGAAAGGCCGAATGTGTCGAAAAACCGAATAGGTCGAAAGGCCGAATGTCGAAAGGTCGATTGTGTCGAAAGGCTGAATGTTAAAAGGTTGTTTGTATCGAAATTGATTTTAATATTTCATCTTTTTATGAACGAAAATTATCAAAATTTATATTTTTATGAAAACCAAAATTTATATTTTTATCAAAATTTGTGTATAAAATTGTTTAATAGTAAATCACCTTAAATATTAATATCTTCTTGCGTTTTTTATCATATAATTAAAAATTAATTAAGGGTTGGCTACCTTATCTAGAAAAAAAATACGGAAACTGAAAATCCAGAAAAAAAATCCAGAAACAAAAAATTCAGAAAAACAAAAATCTAGAATACTAAAATCCAGAGACATATTTATCAAAGTGCGGACCAAATTATAATTAAAATTTATAAAATGTCTATCAAATTTGAGTTTTCCGTAAAGTTCTTAATATTTATGATAATAGAAATTGCTTCGTCAACCTTTTAGACACAGATCAAAATAATCGTATTGCTCATATCGCTCCTAATAATAGTCTAAAAATGGGGTTGGCCACGTATCACTGTTTTTCAAAAGACCTGTTTACAAAAGACTGTTTCTAAAATCTTTTCTCCAAAATCTTGTTTTACAAAATACATAATAATGTTTTTATAAACTTTAGATTTGTACTTCGGAGGACGTAGGAGCCGGAATCAGCAAATATGTCGCACTGCGTGCCGCACTTAGCAGCGGATTATATAAAATCTAATAATGACACCTACTAAAAAAAATAATTGCTCATTTTGGCAAGATTTTATAATTGCAAGATTTTAAAATGCAATATTTTATATCAATCCCAGAAAAACCAGTTCACTAAATATTCCTAATTTCACTATAAAATAATCAAAATAATTATTTCGAAAAACAATTTATACGGTAAGAATTTTACACGGTAAGAATTCAAAATACAAGATTGAAAATTGAAGATTGCAAAACAAGATTTTGTCTTGCAGCCAAATATCCCGATCCCCTAAAAATGGCAATAAAATTGATTTTTTTTCATTTATTTTAAGGGGGGCACCTCCTCCAAACAACTGGTTTTTCAATAATTTTTTACAAAAAATTGAGAGCATTTATTGCAATGAAACGAATTGCATAATAATATTGACGTTCAAATGAATACACAAATTTTTATTTATGAGTGAAAAAAAACAAAATGGCGGCGCTAGAGGTGCTTGAACTTGGCTACTAGAGTTTGCGCCGTGGAACGCCCTGGTCCTTGTAGTTAACTAAAATCAACGAAACAAATTTTTTTCATTAAAATAATTCATTCCGCTTTGCATGAACCTAAATGTAGTAAAAAATAAAACTAAAATTGAAAATTTGAGGACAAAAAGTAAAAAAAAAAACACGTTTTTTTTAAACAATTCGTTAAAACCAATATTTATTTAAACAACTTATACGAAATTTTAGATTTGTGCAAAGGCCGATAAGCTAAAGAATATGTGTACAAAATTTCAAGTTGATTGGTCCATTAGTTTTTGAGTTACATTCCACGACGCCGGCGCGCAAACCAACATGTTTCAAGAGAAACTCGATTGAAGTTTTCGTTCTTGAAGAGAACACATTACTTCGCATCACTTCGGTGACTTCCTAGGGACCTTTAGGACTTTCTGTTGGCTTGAAATTTTGGAAATATATTCTTCAGATACTAAATGAATTTTTAAAGCAAAAAAAATTAATATCTGTGGCCCTATTCTGGTAATTCGCGGGGAATGTTTTACAGCAGTTATTCTCCAGATAAATTTTTCCAACTTTTTATTCGCCATTTCCAAAAGTGCATTCTGGCAATTGGGAAATAAATATACAGGGGAAATAAATTTAGTTGTACGTGTTCTCTATGGAATCACATTAAAATAACTAAAGATCCGCGAAGGACCCTTACAAGCAATATTAATATGATTATTTATTAATATCAACAAATATTTTCGTTAAAAAATTTATTCCCCATCAATTCTTTCATAAAACAGGTATGGAAGAACAAACGTCAAAACTGCTGTAATTGGGAATAATTTTTTCCCAATCAATTTTTTCCCCTGACACCAGAATACACTTTGGGGAAAAGGGAATCATACTGCAACACAATTTAAAATATCTATTTCCCAGGAATTACCAGAATAGAGCCACTGGAGGAGGTTCCCCGATTAACCAAAATATTTTTTCTGGATTGCTTTTCACCGTAATTTCTAGATTTTTTCGGAATTTTTTTTCTCGATTTTTTCTTTTCAACTATTCTGGATTTTAAAATTTCTGGATTTTTTTCCAGGCAAATGTAGTGATCCCATTAATTTATTATGTACTTATAATAAAAAAAATAAATAAATAAATTTGTTTTTTCGACAAAATTTGATCACATTAATTATGCTACATGCACAGGACTTATTAGCACGTATTTTCAATTTATTTAAATTATTCTACATCAAGAAATAAATTCAATGGTTTTAAATATTCATTTCAATTAATTAAGTGAAGGAAAATTTAATGAAAATTCGGCCTTTTGACATTCGGCATTTGACATATTCGGCCTTTCGGTTTCGACACATTCGACCTTTCGACCCATTCGGCTATTCAACATTCGGCTTTTCGACACATTCGGCCATTCGACATTCGGCCTTTCGGCATTCGGCCTTCGGACCCATTCGGCCTTTCAATATCGAACGATCAGTCACTAAATCAAAAGAAATTCCAATAAAAAATGTTTTGACTTGAATGCCTTTTTTGTTTTTTGATTGAACTTCCTTCTGAAAAGGCATAAATGTCTTCTATTTTGACTGAGTTGCCTTTAAATTTTTGACTGAAACTCCTTTCTGTTTTTGACTGAAATGCTTTTGACTGGGGCGCCAAAGTCAACATATAGGACTACGAAGGCATTTCAGTCAAAAAAACTAACCAGACAAAAGGTATTCCAGTCCAAAAATTTGTGACTAAAATACTTTTCAAGAAGGTCGTTCAGTCCAAAAACACAAAGGGTATTTCAGTCAAACTATTTTCTGACCGAAATACCTTTTTTTTGGACTGAAGTTCCGTTTTGAAAGGAGTTTTAGTCATAATATTTGTATGGGAAATTTTATGACTGAAATGCCTTTTGTTTTTTGACTGAATTGTTTTTGACTGAATTTCCCAAGAACAATTTTGCCTGGAATTCCTTTTTAATTGTTTGACTGAATTACCTTTTCAAAATGTATTTCAGTCACAAATGCAAAAGGAATTTCAGTCAAAAAAGTTTGACTTGAATGCCTTTTTAGTTTTTTGATTGAACTTCCTTCTGAAGAGGCATTTCAGTCTAAAATTATTTTGACTGAGTTGCCTTTTAATTTTTGACTGAAACTCCTTTCCGGTTTTGACTGAAATGCTTTTGACTGGAGCGCCGGAGCTAACATATAGGACTACGAAGGCATTTCAGTCAAAAAAATTAACCAGACAAAGGGTATTCCAGTCCAAAAATTTGTGACTAAAATACTTTTCAAGAAGGTCGTTCAGTCCAAAAACACAAAGGGTATTTCAGTCAAACTGTTTTCTGATCGGAATACCTTTTTTTTTCGACTGAAGTTCCTTTTTAAAAGGAGTTTTAGTCATAATATTTGTATGGGAAATTTTATGACTGAAATGCCTTTTGTTTTTTGACTGAAATGTTTTTGACTAGAATTCCCGGAGCCTATTTTTCTTATACGCTATTTCATTACTAGAGGGACGAAATATTATTTAATTTAAATATAAAAAATATTTTTATTTTATTTGTGAAAAAAAAATAAAACATAGTGTTAACAAACCAGCAAACGTGTCTTAAGTAACACATGGAAGACATACTCAAGACTTGGTGTGGTAACAAACCCAAGACAGTCAAAAGACAACTCCATGTATTTGGGACGAACAGTCTTCAAAGAAATCAGCCACTTAAGGTTGCATTCACAGTATTGTTTTCGCCCTGCGTTTCGATGTTGATTTGGGCTTATCGTGATACAACAACAAAAACTATTTTATTTTTATTTTTGACACTGATCGTTTGTTTTCCTTCCTACTTTTGGTTAATACATAAAGATTTTGTGTAAATATAATAAAATAAAAATTAAAACATGCATTAATATAATCCACAATCAGCTTGAGAATAATTTTACTAAAAAAAACAAATTAAAATAAAAATGAAAAATTATAAATATCGATGCATCGATAAATTTGAATTTTTTTTTACGAAAACAACAAAAAATTACTATGGTTGAAATATTTTGCTTGGATTCGAAGTGTCTTCACCGCTAGAGACACTACATTTTTGGTAGAAAACTTGGATTTTTTCCATCCAAACGATAAGTTTTTTATATGGAAATGGAGCATTTCTTTGCTAATATTGTGAAGAAAAGCAACAACAAAAACTAAAATCTGAAAACAACATCGAAACGCAGCTCGAAAACAATACTGTGAATGCACACTTATGCTTCCTTTCTTGCATTACGTTTCTCACTTCGTTCCCTTCCTCTGTACCTACAAACTGATTTCGAAGGTCAAATTTTTGTAATTCTTTTTTTAATAAATTTTTTTTGTGATTCTTGTTGTCCTCTGCACTAACACAAACAGAAAAGAAATATAAAATATTTCGAGGTCGCATGTTTTTTTTCGTTTACAAATTTTACTACACTGCACCAATTAAAAAACGGAACAGAAATTTTCTTCGAAAAAATACCCAGATTTGAACGCTTGAATCTTGGTGAAATAACACCTTTCAAAAATAAAATTTTGTTTCTAGTTGAAGGAAATTTTGTTTTCTTTTCGATACTGGAAACCATTTTATTTTATTTTGTTTTTTTATGACTTTCTGAGTAAAACAAACGGTGTCTACAAAAAAAAAATTTGCTGCTGTTTGAAACTGTAAACGAACTTGCTCGATATTTCATTCCAAAATCCAAATCGGCCATTTTATAGAGAATTCAGAAACCTTGCAAAATGATACAAGGAAAATTTCTGTGCGGCCACTTCTTGTCGAGTTATTGAAGTTTTAGTGTTTTAAAGTTTTAGAATAATTTTTCAGAATAATTTTTTTTTTTTTACTTTCAACTGTTGGTACCAAGCCCTAAAATATAATTTATTATTTATAATTTTAACAAATATAAAATAATAACAACAAATTATTGAATAAAGTGTAATACTTCCAAATGATAATTATCAAAATTTAATATTCTGATTTTGATTTATCGAAAAATTAATAATTATTATTTAATACCAACTCATAAAATTAAAATATATTATTTATTTACTGTAGTGGTAAACACTGCAACTAGGTGAAGAAGAGAATTTTTCTATTCCTCTTTCCTTCCTTCTCAGCGGAATGAATCTCTATTCTCTTCATTCCGGAATGAAAATACACGGCATTGTTGTTGTAAAATTGCCAAAGTAAGACTACAATAGACAAATAATTCAAAAGAATCACGTTTCAAGAAAGCAAGTGTAAAGTGAAATTGATTTCTTGAAAGCAGAGAAAGGTAATGCAAGAAAGCAAGTGTAAAATGCCTGTGGTGATCATTATTGGTAACATGTCTGGATGTTGTCTTTTGTATTATGTTTGGTGGTCGTATTAAGTACTTTGCATACCAGGCTTTTCATACCAAAATGCATTTATAAAATAATAAATAATTTTTTGTCGAAAACATTTTTTCATATTAAATCAGACAAATTTTTAGCTTCGTAATTATTCGTATGGGCATAATACACACACAAATTAGATTTCTGCTCACAGCTATGAACCCCTTGACCTTGAGATATGTTACCCAAGACATCTTGTACCTATACATGTTACCAATAACGACCACAAGACATTTCTTTGAAGACTCTTACATGGAGTTGTCTTTTGACTGACTTGGGTTTGTTACCATACCAAGTCTTGAGTTTGCCTTGCAAGTGTTACTTAACTTAAGACACGTTTGCTGGGCAGTTATTGTTACATATATACCTATGGGGTGGGTGTGTGAATATGTAGAGCAGCGCCGGGGCTGGCGTGATATCTCTACTTATTGTATACCTCCAATGTTTTTATTTTAGCGCTCCGCGTCTCCGAACGAAATTATGGGTCGATGTGATGGCGGACAGAAATAAAATGCGTGGAAATAATTTTATGTTTTCAACTTTTATTTAATTCACTTGATATGCTATTCACTACATTAGTTGAATTTATTTATAATGTAAGTATTCCACTGGGATGTTTTTTTTTTTTTATTGCCACCAAATTTATATAAAAACTACTTTTAAATTGCTTGTACAAAATTACAAATTATTTTTTTTTACTTTACGTTTTTATTACGACTTGTCGACGATTTGGCGTCTGCTGGTGGGGGGATCAGCTGATTAGATCAGCTCCGTAACCTTCAGTAGGGTGCTCTTCACGTGAGCTGTTCTGGTCATGTTTCAGGCAGCTGGCGGGATGAGTACGATTGTGGTAGGGGTAACCTTGCCACAATTCGCAGGTGTACGTACTGCCTCCACGTGGCAATCGTCGGTAACTGATGTCGTCTATTACAGTTTTGTTCTAGTTGACTCAGGCCAAAGTACGGCGCTAAAGGAGAAAACCTTAACAAAAAACCCTAATCTAAGGTGGAACAGCATATGCCGATGGATGAATGACTGATAGGTTAATCAGTCCCAAATATGCGGACTCTGGATACCAGGCGCCCTCCAGTTTTATTTAGCCTTCCTGTGGTAGCTGGGTGTCCCACAGGTGACCTTCATTTCCCAAATACTCGTGGGAATAAAATGCCTAAAAAAATAAAAAATTATGATAAGGATGGTAACGCTCCTAAAGCGTCACGGACCAGCGAGGATTCTGCGGTGGCTTTCGAGGGCTCAGGTCCTCTCTCCGCTGTGGAATCCTCAATGGTTGACACATCGGATGGGGAAATCCGTTCGGAGATTGAGAACTTAAATCTCAATTCCGATATGGTAACCTCAGGAGATGAGGAACTGGCCCCCGTAAGTGGGGGGATCTCCTCTGTGAAAACAGGGGAAAGTGCGGACGTCGGGGAGTGTCGGAAGGAGCAGGTTGACATCATCAAACCTGCTGCGGCTCCTCATGTGAAAAAAATGTGTGGGGCTGCGAAAAAGCGGTACAGGAAGCTTCTGGCTGAGGGCAAAGCGCCCGGTAGCGAGACAAGGCTTCTGGCGGTGCGGCCACGGAAGGAGACTTGCGCTCCTACGATGGACCAACCGCCAAAGAGGGACCGCTCGGAGGACGGCACTTCACCGGCACAAAAAAAGGCCAGGGGGGAAGAACATGTCCTGGTGGCCTCGGGTTCTGCGGTCCGGCCTGGAGTTACCTTCAGGCAGGCTGCGGAATCAGAGAGCATTGGGATCTTACCCTCTGGCTTTCCTGAGGTTGCCCTCACTGGAGAGCAGCTTAAAGCTGTCCAGGAGGGAATCTTGGATAAGGTGCTGGAGCAGGAGGCCAAGGAGCTTAAACCTAAGTTCCTTGGCAGTCAGCTTCGGCTTGGTTGGCTGGTAGTGACCTGTGCCGACCGGGCCACTGTACAGTGGCTCAGGGAGACCATAGGCACTATTAAGCCATGGGAAGGTGCAGAGCTGATTGTAGCTGAGGCGGGAAACCTGCCTCGAGCTAGGATCGTGTTTGGTACCTTCCCAAACAGTGCCGAATTGCCCACGGATAAGCTTCTGGGTTTTATCAGAAGCCAAAACGAGGGCATGCAGGCGATCAACTGGAGAGTGGTCAGGAGAGAGGCGAAAGGCACTTCAGCTTTTTGCACGTTCTCCATGGACCACTCATCGGTTGAGAAGCTCAAACAAATTGACTTCAAAATCAATTTTAAGTTTGGGATTGTCCAACTGCACCCCAAGGGGGGCCAGGGTGGTGGAAAGCTAGGTTCCAGGGGCGGGCCCCAAGTGGTCAAGCCTGTGGAGGACATCGTGGCTGCACCTGTGAAGGCGATCGAGGCCGCACCTGTGGCGGCTATCGGGGCCACACCTGTGGTTAAAACCACTGGTGTGGCGGCCCTTTCCAGGAGACAGGCGAGGAGAAGGAGGGAAAGGGAGAGGAAGGCGTCAGCGGTTGTACGGGGAATGGCCCCGCGAGGGGTCACCCCGCGCAAGCCACTGGTGAAGCCTGGTGGCTCTCAGTCAGCTGTGGACAGCAGCAGCAAGATGGAGGACATGGATTCGCCATCTGGCAATGGCGGTGCGAGCAAGGAGGCTAATGCAGGCCTTCAGCAGACGTCGCTGCAGTGATGGCACACTTAACCTGCCTACAGATAAACCTGCATCATGCAAAGGCGTCTTCGGACGTCCTTTGTCGTAGGTTTATCTGCCAGAAAATTGGCATGGCTCTAATACAGGAGCCATGGGTAATAGGTAACCAAATTAAAGGTATACCAAAACAAATGGGTAAGTTGATTTATTGTAATGGAACTGAGAGTCCAAGGGCGGCCATTTTGGCCAGCTCGCAAATTAATTTTATTCCCATTTCAGAGTTCATCTCCAGGGACTTAGTGGCGGTAATGGTGGAGGTTCTGGGTGAAAGAGGGAAACAGGAGGCTATAATGACCTCCGCCTACTTTCCTGGAGACCCGGAAACGATACCTCCTCTTGAAGTTAGGCGGCTCATAGCTCATTGCCAGCGCAATGGGCTGGCTTACCTAATAGGATGCGATGCAAATGCGCACCACACGGTGTGGGGCAGCACAAACATCAATAATAGGGGTGAGTACCTTTTTGAGTATATAATTACTAATAATGTAGATATTGTCAATAGGGGAAGGAAACCTACTTTCATAAATGCGATTCGGCAGGAGGTCCTAGATTTGACCCTCGCTAGTCCGCATTTTAGTCATTTTGTTAAAAATTGGCATGTGTCTGAAGAGGCCTCCTTATCGGATCACTTGCACATCAGATTCGATTTGGCGGCCGAGGCCATGCAGCGGCAGGAGATAAGAATTCCAAAACTGACCGATTGGGACTCTTATAGAGTCTCACTCGAATCAGAAATGCCCTCGGTAATGGGGAACATAGAGTCTCCAGAGGGCTTGGAATTCTGTTCAAACCAGCTGCATAATTCTATACACTCGGCTTACGAAAACAGCTGCCCAGTTAAGCGAAGAGAGTCCATTAAGTTGGTCCCTTGGTGGAACGGGGCGCTGAGTAAGCTGAGGAAAAAATCTAGAAGGTTGTTCAATAAGGCTAAACGCACCGGGGAATGGGGCGAGTATAGGATGGCCTTAACGGAATACAATCTGGAATTAAGAAGATCCAAAAGGGCTACCTGGAGAAACTTCTGTGAGGGAATTATTGAATTACCCTCTGCAGCTCGTCTCCAGAAAGTCCTTGCTAGAGATCACTCAAATGGTTTGGGGCTTCTTCAGAAGCAAAACGGGATGTTCACTGAAAACCGGAAGGAAACCCTGGAGTTACTATTAGGTACCCACTTTCCGGACTCAATAGTGGTAGGAACCCAGGAGGACCCGCATGACCCTTCAAGTGAGGTAGACTATTCACCCCACAGTAGGATCTGGAGCCTCTCTGGAAAAATGTTCACACCCAGCAAGGTGAGATGGGCTATTGGCTCTTTCAAACCGTTCAAATCTGCTGGAGGGGATGGTATCTTTCCGGCTTTACTTCAAAGAGGTATTGAGGAAATACTCCCCAGCTTGGTCCAGTTGTTTCGGGCAAGTTATGCTTTTAACTATATTCCGAAACTATGGAGGAAAGTAAATGTGGTCTTTATACCAAAGGGAGGGGGTCGTCTGGACACCCAGCCCAAGGCTTATCGGCCAATTAGCCTAACATCGTTTCTATTGAAGACGATGGAAAAAATCCTGGATAATCAAATAAGAAATGAAATCCTTGTAAATAACCCACTGCATCGGAACCAGTTTGCTTATCAAGCTGGCAAATCCACTGTGATGGCTCTTAGTGGTCTAGTCACGAAGATTGAAAGAGCGGTGGCTTTTAAGGAAATTGCCCTGTGTGCCTTTGTGGACATTGAGGGGGCATTTGACAATACCTCCTATGGTTCAATAGAGAGGGCAGCTATGGAGAAGGGGGTTCCGCCGTCTACAACTAGGTGGATCCGCTCCATGCTGAAATATCGCGATATTACAGCCACACTAGGTGGCGAGTCAGTAACCATCAGGGCCGTAAAGGGCTGTCCCCAAGGAGGTGTACTGTCTCCTCTTTTATGGTCATTGGTTATTGATAGACTGCTGGTCCTCCTGAATAGCCATGGGTTTGATGTCCAGGGCTATGCGGATGACGTGGCTATCGTGATTAGAGGCAGGTTTGATGATATCATCTCTGATCTCATGCAAAATGCACTCAACTTGATATGGCAGTGGTGTAACAAGGAAGGACTTAGTGTCAATCCAAACAAAACTGTCATTGTCCCTTTTACGAGGAGGAGAAAGCTCTCGCTTGTAGCTCCCTCGTTAAACGGTACTATTGTTGCCTTTTCCAAAGAGGTTAAATATCTAGGGGTTATCCTGGATAATAAACTGAACTGGGAACAACATATACAAAAAATTCATAATAGAGCCACTAAGGCTTTTTGGGCCTGTCAGAGACTCTATGGACGTACTTGGGGACTACAACCAAAAATGATCTACTGGTCATTTCTAACAATTATTAGGCCTATGATCACTTACGCATCGTTAGTGTGGTGGCCTAAAACTCAACAAAGGACAGCGCAAACTTTATTGAATAAGGTTCAGCGTATGGCCTGCATTGGGGTTACGGGCTCAATGAAAACATGTCCGACCGCAGCAATGGAGACACTCCTAGGACTAACTCCATTGCATCTGCATGTAAAAAAGGATGCTGTTAATATGGCCCTTAAGATGCAGGCGGAGGGTAACATCAAACCAGGCAATATGGTGGGCCATCTGGAGATCCTTAAGGAGTTTCAGACAGATCCCACTATAGGAATGCCTTCCGACTGTATGCCAGCCAAACTGGATTTCCACAAACCCTTTTGTGTTAGATTACCTGACCGGGAGGAGTGGAGTACAGGGGGACCATCCTTTGAGCGAGGGTCATTGGTGTGGTATACAGATGGATCAAAAACGGAAGATGGGGCGGGGGTAGGAATACATGGGAGTGGAGTATCACTCTCGAAGTCCTTGGGTACCAATGCAACCGTCTTTCAAGCAGAAGTGCATGCTATAGAACTTTGTGCTAGGATAGGCATTTCTAAAGGCCTAAACGACGCAAAGGTTTATATCGTATCAGACAGCCAATCGGCCTTAAAGGCTCTTAGGTCTTTTACCATTGAGTCAAGGCTGGTATGGGATTGTCTGAAGGTTATTAAATCGCTGGCAAGCTCAAATAAGGTAACACTTGTTTGGGTGCCAGGGCACACTGGAATTGTGGGAAACGAGGCAGCTGATGTCCTCGCCCGCGAGGGATCTGCCTTTCCATTAATTGGACCAGAGCCCTTCTGCGGCGTCTCTAAGGGGCACCTTAGGGCAGCAGTTAAACGCTGGGAGGATGTGCAAAAGTCCTCTTACTGGCGCGGAATTCCAGGTTTGCGACAGGCGAAGGAATTTATTTCACCTTCGTCGGCCAGGGCCAAGGAATGTCTCGTACTTAGGAAACCTGAGTTGAGGCTGCTTACCGGCTTCCTCACAGGTCACATCCCCTTAAGGTATCACCTTAAGAAAATGGGCCTAAGTCCGACGGATAGATGTCGCTTCTGTGACATGGAAGCGGAATCAGCGGAACATGTTCTGTGCCATTGCCCAGCCATTTTCTGCAAAAGGTTACAACATCTAGGAGGGAGAGTAATGAGCCCGGATGGTATGCACCATATACCGGCCGGCAGTATTGTCAGGTTCATTAAGAGCCTGAATATTGACTGGACGGCTCATTAAGTAGGGTCCATGCACAAAAGATCTTTTAGGTCGCAGTGCGGGGTGGCTTGAACGCCCACATGGCCCTCAACTAATAATAATAATAATAATATTACGACTTGTCGATCATGACGCTGGCTAAAAACTGTACTGTAGTATATGTGTATTGAAAAAACGTTTTTTTCCTTTGTTACTTTGTGGAAAAATTTTCGAGTGGCGATTGCTATAAGTTATTCCAAAATGACACGAGAGCACCCGTGCACCGGTTTTAGTTTACGTGAATTTTTAGAGCTGTGAACCGGTTTTAATTTCATCGCTCGTGCATGCTATGTTTTGTGTTTATTTATGCCGCCACATACCGTTTTTCCAGCAAACCTTTCAGCCACTTAATTGCTTTTTATTTATATTTAGTCTAATGTTCCTGTAGCTGCCAAAGCGAACGATGGAGAAACGCAACTTTCATCCGATTTTACATTACGAGTTCAAACTTGGTACTAATGCAAATCAAATCAACACTACAAAATCTGCTTGAAGTCTGTTGGCTTCGCAACCGATGCCCGTCATCTGAACGGCATTAGAAAGACGAAGGACAAATGGGTTCCACATGGACTCACCGCGAGTGATGGCACTCGCTGATACTTGCTAGATCAGCTCCGCATTGCTTCTACGCAATACAAACGACTCTTTTCTCGACCGTATTGTTACGTTCAGCTTCAGCCTGCATTGGTCAATCGAAAATGCAGGCATTTCTGCTGCATAACTACGCCCGACCACATGTCTTACATCTCACAGTACGCAAACTGAGCAGCTGTGCTACGAAACTATAAGCCTCATGTACCAGACATATCACCTACGGATTACCACTTTTTCAAACACCTGAATGACTCCAAGGAGAAACACTTCCATGATCAGGCGTTGATGCCTTTAAAGATTTCATTGCCTCCACATGCTTGTATGTATATCATTGGTAGAAGTGTTGAAGCGGATGGCGCTTCGTACGATTAAAAGTGTTCATTATGAGCTGAGTTACGACCATTCAACGTTTGCGATCGGACTCGGACATTTATTTTGGAACAGCCTAAAAGATACGGCATCCTATATGATTTTCGATGTTCTTCCTAATACCTATATCCTTCTTTTAAATAAATAAACAAACATTCAAATAAAACAAAATCCTCCATTAATTCAATAACACAAATTATATTTTATAAAAATTCAACTTAAAGTAAATAAGTAGATAGGTACTGGGAATGAAAAAAAAAATTCATAGAATTTAATTAATTTAACTATTCAAGATAAATAGTGATCTCTTGCGGCATATCGTTAACCGTTAACGATTTATCTCCAGAAGAAAAAATAATCTACAAATATAGCATGCATTAAGAAAAATATTTAAATACACACTCTGGAATGCTGACAATATTTACCTTTCTAGGATAAATTTCAAAACAAATCAAACCCTTATCAGTTATTCGTACCAGATCGAGATATAAATTTGTACTCTTGTGATAAATATGAATATATCCATCACAGCAACCGACTAACACCAGGTTTTTATAAGTTTTAACACATTTTACTGTACTCTTCGTGTCCAATTCTTTAGGGTCGTGAGAGCGGCCACTCTAAAAAAAATTGTATATATTAATACATAATTCTAGAAAATTATATATAAAAACAAACAATTGCTTACAAAAACACTAAAAGTTAATAATTCATTTGAATTAAGCCCGCAATAAATAGAATCATTGTCAATCGCTATATCGTTTATGTAATTGAATGTATCGATTGTTTTGATTATCTGTCCCGACACTGCGTCGCAAATATACAAATATAATGATTTATTTGTAACCACCGTCAGACATTTTTTATTTGAAAACTCTATCGTTTTCAGGGTGTTGATTGAATGCTTAACGTCACTGTGAAAATCTGAACAAATTTTATTCGTTTCAATATTAAATGCAATAATGCGCCCGCGTGCCGATCCAATAAAAAGAATGTTCCATCCGTACTCTAGTGCGGTTAACGATTCTTTGAAGCAATGTGTTGATAGTGGATTTTGGAAACCCTTTGTATAAAAAATAAAAAAAATTAATATATTTAAAACTATTTAAACATTTCAGCTAATATCTACCTCCAGTGAAAATTTATGTAAATACATATCCAACGATACACTAAAGACATATTCATTATTCAATACAAAAACGCCGGTAACTAACCCTCGATGTCTTTTATAAACTTTCTCCAACTCCAACTCATTACATGAATATCGAAGAATTTCAGCTCCAGCAGAAACTACCACATAGTCATTTGTTTTAGTAATATCTTTGACGTCACTCGAATGATTTCGAGTATGATTCTGAAAATTGCGTTGCTGCAAATTTTTGCTCGTGGAGATGGGTTGTTCCGAATTCGAAATATTATTCGTGGTTGAATCGATAGAATTACCGTTTGTTTCTAAAATTTCGCATCTTGGTTGTTTCTCATGTCCTCGTGATGAATTGGATGAATTAGTAGACAACTTTCTTTTCCTCTGACGCATCCCTGATGATAACTCGGGACTTGAGTTTTTTGTTTCAGCCATCATCGAAAAATTTGATTTTTGTAAAAATAATTCTAAGAATTGTGTTTGATTTGCTTGTATTTGAGCAATATTAATTTCCAAGCTGTCCTTTTGAGATTGCAATGATGCAATTTTTAAATCAATTTCTTTTTTATCTCTATAGCACTTTAGTAAGTTTGCATTCAATTCTTTTATAATCGTAAGGATTGAGCTACTTAAATAATTTTCGGCATTTTCAAATAATAAATTCGCATTTAAACCGCCGATTTCTTCTGTTTCTACTACTTTTACTGTCTGCTCGGTTTCATCTTGGCTATCATTATTTTGAAAGTGTTGATCTAATTCATTATTAAGTTGTTGGAAGTTCCCACTAGTTAATGACTCGTCATCGGAACTTTCGTGTTCAGGACTGCCAATAGTAATAATTTCACGTCGTGGCTCAATTAAAATGACATCATCATTTATTATATTGTTAGTTGAGTCTTCATATACACGTCGTACAGTAGGAAGATCATCCACATTGATAATTGTTTCATGTCCAATCGGCACCAAAGGAACTTGATTCACATTGACAGTGCTTGTTGTTTCAGATAAATCATGATGGTTAGTTCCATCCATATCACCAATTTTTCCAATTTGTTCAGGATTTGGCAGTATGGATGGTATCAGGCCATATTTTACCAAGAGCATATAGGTGTCAGATAATATGTCACCCGATGCTGACCCAATATCATCGTCACCTTCACTTTCTTCTACCACTTCTGAAGTTTCTTCGTGAGATTCGCTACCTTGAAATATATCTAACTTAAAGACCTCCTCAATTTTTTTTAGAACATCACTAGATATTCTACCCGAATCAATCAATCTATTTAAGGTGACATTGTTTTCTGACTGATCGCGATTTAAATTGAAGTTGCGCAATTTTTTTCTTAATTCAGAACGAAATTTTTTTCGTGCTTGCACCTGCAAGGCGGATTCAAATTTAGCATTCGAATTGTTAATAATTGATTTTAAATTTTTTTTATCGAGATTCGATAATTGTATCAATATTTGCTCGGTTAGTTTTTCTGATGCATTCGTCAGTAATGGCGTCTCATTTGGATTTAATATGCAATTAGGTAAAGTTTTATTGAGTGTTCTAGTAGCAACCGGCGTCGCTGCATAATTTTTAGGTTTCTGGCTGGTTTTTGTTGGTGTTTTATTAACCATCGGTTGATTTACCGATTCTGAAGTTATTTGATTATTTACCGCTGTACTTGGAAACTTTTCTCTGATATATCTGTATTTCGTTTGAGGTTCATAGTTAGCATATTGGAGGGGCTGGAAAAAAATAAAAAGTTTATAATCAGGTCTTTACTTTGAATTATAAAAATCGCAGGTGATTAAAATTAATTAGACTTTTTCTTAATGAATCAACTTACTAAACGAGTCAGTTTCGACATAGTGACCTAACTGTTTGAAATACAATGGAATGGAAAGAATATAACAAAATAATGTACATCAATATTTGACCAACATTTAAGTCTACTGACCTGGATTTATATCTGCAGAATGGTGCAATTAAATTATGGACAAATATTTTCTTCCCGAAGAAATGTTGATGCATACCAAAAGCAAATGCAGAAGTTGTACCACCGGTATGGCACTATGAAAACTACTTGCAGTACCCAGTGCACCACAAATATCACACAGAATAATACAACAATCCCAAGCTTAATAATTCCAGCGGCCGCCCGGCGAATTATCCTGCGTGGTATACCGGTGGCCCTGCCGAGTGGGACATCGGCAGGGCATCTGTTAATAAATTATGTATTGGAATACTCAAAATTATTTACTCCTTGTTTTGTTCAAACTTAGGAATATTGGCAGATCCCAATTCATTTGAAGAACTAAAAAAATGTTAAGAAATGCTTAATAACGATTGGGTTTATTGTGCTTCATGGAACGACCTGAAGAAATAGTTGCCGTGAATAGAATAGATGTGTTAAATAGAGACTTGGAAGTGCCACCAACTGAAGTGGTGCCATGAAGAGAATTTATTAATTTGGCTACAGATATGTTAAAGACTAAATATAACCTATTCAAACTATGTATAATTTTACATTTTCAGAGGACCACTAGCCAAGGCTGTTCAAATACCGTTAATACCTACTTTATTTACATCAATTGGATCACGAAAAGCTGTAACTTATACAGGATTCGAAGAAAACTTTGAAATAAATTTTGAACAATTAACTAACGTCACGTAATATTTTTCAAATGGAGTTAAAATTACGAGTAAAATAATTTGATTGATGTTGGGTTTTTTATATAAAACCAACTACAGAGGCGATTTCCATGAGAACTACACTAAAACTCATTCAACCTTTTCTTTTTTGTATGTAATAAAGTAGGCATAAAGTGCAATGTGTATCGAGTTTAAAACTGAAAAGTATTGTATTTTACTTAAACAGCGCATACTTTCGAGTTCTAGTGCACAGTGCAGTTCTTATGGAAAAGGCGGCTTGCATTTTATCAAATACAATACTAAAATTAAATAATTGTATGCCCTTTGTTTAGATTTGTAATTGTATGTTTACGACTTACTGTATTAGTATTATAAAGTGGTAATCCAGTCAAAAATCCTCCAAATTCTTCAGTAAACTTATACTCGTCCGAGTAACTTTTGAAACACTTTAAATATTCATTTTTAATTTGTGCTTCTCGCTTTCGTTCCCTTCTCCGTTGGCCTTTAGATTTCTTAAGAGGTGCAAGATTATTTGGTAAAATTTGGCTATTGTTGTTATTCAAATGACTCATGATGAGATTATTCTGTTCCCTTCTCCGTTGGCGCTTAGATTTCTTCTGAGGTCCAAGATTATTTGGAAATATTTGGTTATTGTTGTTAATCAAATCACTCATTTGACAGCTGATGTTATTTACAAAATCCTAACCTCACTTTTTAGATATGTACTTATGAAAATTTCATTTGAAAAATGATAAAAATCTGAAATATATTTACGTACCTAATTTTTTCCAAATTTTCTGTTTTCTCAACATGTAATGGGAACACAAAATCACATTAAATTTACATTTAAAATGTTCTCTAAAAGCTTCTAACGTTTTGTGTCAGTAACTTCTGTATCGTCCGTATTGCATATTTGGTTGCATACCGTTTTCGTATGTTTTGTCTGACATACATTAGTGTTGCCAGATAGTGGGAAATTTTCCCTTTTGTGGGAATTTTGACACTCATCATTGATGATCGTTGAGGGATAAAAAAGGATGAGGCCCATAGCCCATTAGGGAATAATGAAAGAAAATCGAGATCAAAATTAATTTGAACAAAAATAAATTAATTAATCTAAAGTAAGACAGTTTTCCACTCAATAAAAAAAAATTAACAGAAACTGTAGCACGGTACGAGCATAGACATTTATACTAGATTTCTCATTTCATAGTAACTAAAGGAAAAAAACAAAAACTTGATACTTCCAATCTCGCCTATCGGCTCGTGTCGGCAAACTTTATCTTCGTGAATAACAGCTATCATTATATGCTCGTTGAATAATATACTATTATTGTGCTTTGCTTGACAACTGCATAGGAACAAAAAATTATCAACATAAAGCCTGCTGCATGAAATTTGTTAGTTGAGCTCAGGAAATGACGTTAAAGTAGATTTTTTTTTAAACATTTGCATCAGAAGCAAATAAAACTAGCAGGATAACGTATTTTTTAACTTCGTTAAGTGCCAGGCTTCGTACTGGTATTCCCTCCGGAGAGGACTGGCTGAGTGAAGAGATGTTGTACCCTGAAGTATTGAACTTCTTCACGGATGGTTCAAAAATGGGTGATAGGATAGGTTGTGTTGTTTTCTGTGAGAAAATAAATGTGACCCCCCTCCCCTCGACGAATTTCTGGCTACGCCACTGGATACAATGAACACTTTTATTTTTAACTTACAGTAGGCATTTTCGAAAATAGATCCTGAATAACTTCAGGCTAACTTTTAATTTTTCTTATGTTGGTGAAAAATTATTCAAGTTATCCATCCCAAGATAATTGAAAGAATATTTAATTATTTTTCTAAAACTTACATTTAAAATTCCTAATTAGGGATTCTTTTTTATTTTTTATTGTATTTACAGCTAATTATAAAAAAAATTAAACCATAACATCTAAATTAGCCTGAAGTTACCTCTTTCGTTCGTAAATAGGTGGAGAAGTTTAATGTTCGAAAGTTACCCTGAAGTTATTCAGGATCTATTTCCGAAAACGCCTAGCATTGTATGAATTTAGAACCTACCGAACAAAATTTGTTTTCGTTGTGATGGAAATTCATATCACGATTGTATTAAAAGCTAAAAATACAAAGTTTTTGCATTGTGAAAGCGCTGGGATTGTGTTTTCTATCTATTTATTTACTCATACTAACCCAATTTATGTATTAAATGGCCTGAATAATATGCTTTGGTATTGCAAACCAAACAAGGAGAACGATTCATTATTTGAAAACAAAGTATGCACACAACAACAAAGTATTCGAAATCGATATTAAATAAATGTTAACTAAATTTCACAATAAGGAAGGTTTATAAACGGAAAGTTGTTTATTCATTACTTTATGATAAAGTCTGAATATTTTGTGTAAAAACGTATAAATAGATTGATTTTGTGTGGGCCCATGGCCTAAAAGTGGCACGAGCTTATGACGGAGTGCTAACTACTGTCACTATTTTGTAAAGAATCATACGAATGTATTAACTAGAACAAGTATTACAGAAAAACTTGTATAGTGAAAAATAGAAACAAGTGATTTTATCATGATTCCGTAACCTTTAACTCTACTATTAATTTCCGACTTAAAAAGGAAAAATGTATCAAGCCATTTAGGAGACGAAACGAAGCAGCAGCATTATACTGCCGTGCTAAACATGTTTTACTGATCTGCAAAAATCGCATTTGGAGAAAATTGATGTTAAAGTTTTTCGAGATATTTGGGGATAATTTACTTAAATGTGGGTTTAATTTACTTTCAAAGACTTCAAATTATGCATTAGATCATAAATAATATGTTTCTTGAGAAAATAAAAGTAAATTACACATAATTTATGAATTATTTGCAGAAATAGTCTTTTACTTTAAATACGCTTTATAAATAATCGATTGGTACTAAACAAAAATAACTTAAGTGCCATTAAGTCTTTTATATCACATAATAGAAGCTGAAATCCTGTGTTAATAAGAAGAATATATACCTTATCTGCGATTTAAGGTATTTATGTTTAGTTTATCGTTAAATTTATTTTCAAATAAACTATAGAATCCAACCTTAAATGACCAATTTGCTGCTTAGGCCACATGGTGTAAACGCTATATAGTTACCCAAATTTGGTTAGGCAAGTAAAATCTGTGACCTGACCTAAAATAGGTCATGGTGTAAACGGTTCGACCTAAGGATTTTCGAGTTTTTCAATAGATGCAATTTGATAATTATCATTTTTACAGCATAAATAACGAATAAAAATAAAAATATTAGAATTAAAATCAATAAATGCCAAAATGATATAATAGCTGCATTTCTTGATGCATTAGGGATCCGGATCAGATCAAAGTTTACATTGAAAACAACAACAAAAATTTAATTTTTGTTGTTGTTTTCAATGTAAACTTTGATCTGATCCGGATCACTAATGCGTCAAGAAATGCGGCTAATATTAAATACAAACACATTTATTGGAATATTTTAATTTTTAACATATGGCCCAAATGCGACCTATATTTCTTGTGATGTAAACGGTCGGTAGGTGGACTAGAATAGGTCGCCATTTAGTCTAGTCCACTAAATATTTCGTGGAGTAAACTACCTCATTATGTATAATGTATAATTAAGTGGTTCATTTGTAGTACTAAATAACATTACATTAAGATAAGTTAAAAGTCCTTGTATATAAGTTGTTATTGTTTCAATTCGCAAATAGAAAATTTCAAATAAGTCAATTTTGCTATTGGAAATGAAAATTATTAAATTGCCATAAATGCAATTTCAATTATGGAAATAAGCAAAAGTAACTTAACTTACATATTTCAAAGAAAAGTACCTTATTTGTGCCACAGATAAGGCGTTCATGTTTAATATCAAGTAATTAAGTCGGTGTTACTTCAAATTTGCTGTTTTTTCGATTAGAACGAAATTTATTTTGGTTAATAACGCATTTATTAAAGTCGATTTAATTATATTTACTTATGTAAAATATAAAGGATATTAATACCTTTCAATTGGCATCAATAACTCAATTTGGCCAAAAATGTAGATCAGTAAAACATGTTTAGCACGGCAGTATAGCTGCTCTATTGTTAATGATCCTTTAAAAACGCATTTCTGCTGATTTTCTGATAAAGAGTTTTTAAAAATGATGAAATAAAGCTAAATATTTATTAAACCAAGCCCATTTAAATAATTTAGCTTCCTAGCAAAGAAGTTCTATGCTGAAACATAACCGATTTTAAAAAAATTGCCTAATGACAAAATTTACAAATTATTCAATTAATTATTTTTTAAATACATACACCCAGAAAATGAATGGAAATGTTAATTTCTATGACTATTTTCAACCTCATGCATAATTTGCCGTTTACATTGGTTGTTATGGATAACTAAATCCAAAACAAATTAACTATTATTAGTAGTAACTATGAATTACTTTCTACGAATTTCAATAGTAAATTCATTTTAATTCTATTTCTATTTCTTGCTTTAAAATAATTATTTATCAATAAAACAAATTATTTGAGTGTATGACAAAATTATTAATAAACGCAAAATGACCGAAACAACAAGAGCAGACTCCTAAAATGTGAAACAAAAATTTTACCAATCGCTCAAATAGAGATGTCTTCGCATACCTATTCAATATTTAAAAATTTATGTGTTAAACGTCCAATAAATCCGGAAAATCGTTTACCAGTACCCCAATATGAACTTGTGAAAAGTGCCCAATGTACCGGACCACAGACCAATGATGTGATCAAAAGTTTTGGTAATTTATCGTTTAATGAAAACGATGAAGATGAAATAAGTGAAAATGCTAAAGTGATATTTAATAAGGGAAATAATCGAAATGAAAACGGAAATGTTAATTCAGATTCATTATTTAACTTCTATAAAAGTATTCCAGGTAATTTATTGTGCATAACTGCATAATATAAGTAATTGATTTGGTTAGGCCTGTATTACATTATCACATTTCAACGTGGTAGAAATGGATCAATATTATTTCCAAGATAGTGTAATACGAAAATATTCCAATATTCCTGTGTTGTATTGTTTTTATGATGATAGTTAGCCTCATGAAGATAACTATTGTAACATCGATTTGACAGCTCATAAAAATGGCAGAAAGTGATAAATACGACTGGAGCCTGAAGATGAGATGACAAAAATCTTTATTTTGGAGTACGAGAGCAACGAAATATTATTTAATACGATGCTCACCTATTACAAAAATCGCAACAAGAGGTTACAAGTATATCAACGCATATTAAATAATTTGAATAACATACAAAATGGGTTGGATATCCCCTTTATAATCTCTTCTTGAAACCCATGGTTTCAACCAGATTCGTTTTTTTTTAAATGTTTTTCAATAAAGCTATAATTGTAATGGTCGAAATTGTCACGGCACAATTAAAGACTCGTTTTTGTTCCATTCTTTGATAACTATCATGAAGAATATGATTCATTAATGAATGAAAAATGATTTGTAGCATTTCTGTTATTGTATTTTTATGTCAAAAAATTTTGCCATTATTCTACGACGTAGAAATGTTATAATGTAATACAAGCCTTAGACAGTTATGCTTGAACGATTCAAGCAGCAGAAAATACTTATAATATTATGTATTTTACAGATTATCAAGACATGTATCATCTATCAGAAAAGGATTTTTACCATCAAATAGATAATTTAAAACATAAACAAAAAGAATTAAAAAACTATTACTACTCCGATAGAAATACCAATAAGAATATAAAAAATTCCGAAAAATTTCCATTCCTAAATTCAATAATTACATCTAGAAAATTTCGAGATTATTATAACAAAACGCCTCCAGTACGGTTTAGTATATCAAACAATGATGAAGAGGAACCAAACGACGATGACGTTGAATATGGGAGCGACGAGGATGACCCTGAATCGATTGTCAATTATCACAAAAAATCGTTTTTAAAATCTCTCAAAATGAATAGTAAAAAATCATATTGGATTGACGAAGACTATGGTCTAAACTATTCAAAATTTAATAACAGAAGTAAATCCGCATCACCGCTAAGACAATATTCACCTAAATTATTGACACAACCAAAACCATTTAAAATGACACAAAGAGAGGAGGAAGAACGCATGTTTGATGATTTAATGATAGCAAGCACAAGTAAAGTAAGTACACCAATGAAAACCGAAAAAAGGAAGTCTGAACTCAAACCATTTAAAGCAAATCCAGTCCCAATAACATCCAAAATACCAATGATGAAATATATAAAGGCTGAACAGGATCATAAGTAGGTTAACTCGGTTAAATACATTGTTTCATAATATTAATGAATTTAATACATTAAAAATAGAAATGAACTTGCCCGACTAAATTCAACAATTGAATTACAATCCCAAATGAAGCCATTTTCATTCACTGAAAATAAAACAGAACGGCCATCAACTGCACGCTGTTTAAGTCGAAGCTCTTCATCACCGAATTTATCAACAACTAATAAAAAGAAAATGTTCAAAGCTAAACCATGCCCCTCAAATTTATTTAGCAATTATTTTTATCGTAAACTTTGGGAGGATGAATATTTTCGGTCATTGAACAAAAAAATTCGTGCTGAAGAATTATTAAAATCATCATCTTTACCGCCTTCAATGGCTAAACGAGAACACAGCTCACAAAGTTCTATAAAACGACAAAAGAAACGTAAAAAGTACAAAAGAAAAAATTCGAAAAATGATTCTATCAAAACACCGCCTCACTGTAATCATTTTATTACCACAGGAACTCAGCCATTTGAGTTTGAAACTGAGAAAAGAGCAAAACGGAAATACAACAAGGTAATGGTATAACCAGAAATAACTAGTAATCATATTTTAAAATTGTATTAATTTGTTTAGCAACCATCTACTGAAACCAGTAGTTCGAGTAATTCAAATTATCACTCATCACCGTTGCCGGTATATCCAGCGAGTCGACCAAATTTAGCAGCCACACTACGGGTACAACATAGCCGACAAAAACTGTATAAAATGTCAAATACAGATTCTGAAATTGTTTCACCGCTTCGAACAAAAATAAAACGAATTGATTGGGGTGTGAAAAAAAGTCCAGCTTGGAAGTCCATTTACTTTGAGTTAGTTTATTTATAAACGATTGTATACGTAATTTATTGAATCGTACTAAAAAGTTTTGTTCCTATTTGTAGTGGTACAAATGACGAGGATATTTATGTCCGTCTAGCGACACGAAGAGCCGAGCAAAAATTAAGACAACAAGAGCATGAATTTAATATGGAAATAATGAGGCAACGAGTTAGAGCAGCGCCTTTACTGTTGGAAGGCCCAACACATTGGGGACCTCGAGTAGGAAAACAATCGCATGATTGTGGTAAAGAAGCTCAGGCAAAATTAATGCAACGATTAAAACGAAGGCCACAATCGTATCATAAACCTCGAAATACAAGCAAATTAAGCTTTTATTCAGACGAGAAAAACAGCATGAAAAGTTCAGCACATTCCAAAAGGTGTGGAATAAGCGATTTTAATAATTATAGAGATTTAGATGATTTAGATAGCGGAGATGCTGCTGTTTTGTAAATAAATTATAATAAAGGAATTTTAACTAAAAACCATAATTAAATTAACTTGACTTACCTCTTCGCCATCAAAGCGTTTCTTTCCTATCATGTAAAATGGAACTGCATTCTTATTTAGTCTCGAATTCTTACTTGTATTGTTGCCGTTGCTGTAAGAGAAACTATCGGCGGGGAAATGGTCGGAACATACTACACTAAATTTAGATGGATCAATCTTATGTTTCCAACCCAGATTGTCGAGCCAAACTTTCTTTTGTATCTGACATTTTGGCAATCTACAATTTAAAAATAATAATTAAGGCAAATTCATTTAAAAGTTTGTAATTTGTAATTGGTTCTCAAATTATGCTCTTTTCTATTAACAGCGACCAATTGGCTAAAGAATGTACTACATGCTTGTCAAAAGCAAATTTTACATACTGATTACGGTGGGTGTTTACTTTTATTCATTCTGGATATTCCGGACATTCCGAAAGTGACGTAAATCGTTCTTTTATTCATTCCATTCCTTCTATTCTTTTTTTAGTCCATTCTTTAATTTATTCGGAATATTCAGAATGCATTCTTTTCGTACTACATCGAAAGGTGGAATAAAAAGAATATTCCGTTTGACGTTTTGTAATTATGTGCGATGCTTACAATTTAAATGATTAAATTGAATTAAATCGTAGATATTATGGAAAATGAAATTATTAATTATGATAAAATTAATTATTTAAGGTGTTAAATATTAAAATTTTTGAAAATAATTTTAGTTTTATTACATGATAATAGTTTTAAATAGAGCTGGCGGATACAAAAAATCCCAGCTTTTTTTTTTAAGATATATCAATTAAAATTAATATTGCATTGTGTGTTTTCACGTACAAATAATTTGCAACTTTAATTAATTATAATAAAATTATTTATTTAATAAATTGAACTTATTTCCTAATTTTCAAAATAAAAAAAATTCGTGCTATGGAAAATGTATTCCATTTATTCCAATCCGTTCTTTTATTACATTACGTACGGAATATTCCGAGGTCACGTGATCAATATTCTATTCCTTCTGTTCTTTCTATGGAATGAATAAAAGAAAACACCCGGTATTTCAATTAAATATTTTATTTATGTTTATTTATTATAAATAGTTTGAATCATCGATCACTCAATTTGTATCTGCAAAAATCACAATAATATGTACCTGTGAAATGAAACGCCCGGTTTTAATTTAGTCGGGTTATTAAGACAATTTTTTACTAAGCACTTCATTCTATTTATTTGATTGATCCTTCCTTGATTGACGACACAGACATAGAGTAGAATGTAATTTATTTTTGGTTAAATTAACTGCAAAATAATATTTTAATTTAGTTACACAAAATACACAAATTTCACGAATTTGTTTGGCTGAAGAACAAATTTGTTTTGTTGACAAATGACAAAGAGTTAAAACTTTGAAGAAGAGTTGTACCATAGAATTATAACTATAGTTGAAACAATGTTTTTTCCCATAGAAAATTTTCTATTTCAAGCGTACACAGTTAGAGAGAGATGGTTATATATATTTTATATTTTATGCTCTCTTTTATGTATAAACAAACCATTTAATTTTTTTACCCATTTAATTAACAAGCTTATCTCGTCGTATTGGCACTTTGGCAGTTGGCCTTGGCAGTTGGCACTTGGCAGTACAAGTACAAGTGGCACTACAATGCGAAATAATTCTTTCAATATTGCTGAAAATGCAAGTGGCGTGATTTACGATAGAAGTTATAAAATCATCAACGAAACGACATCTTAAACAATTTATGCTGAATAAATTTCGAGGTTATGTTTATAAAAAGAAAATTAACGTGTTTTAATGTATAAAGCATGGTTTCCACGATGGCGAGGCGAAAAAATTAGTCAAACTAAAAAGAGGAAGGAATAAAAAAAATAACATGAGAGTGAGTGAAACAGCAACAAGTCGTTACACCGAATTTTCATTCATTTATTTTTGACGTTTTACGATTTCATCACCTATAACTTTGTTTGTGTTTGGATTGATATACATTTGGAGACATTTCATAATTTAACTTACATTTTTTAACTTTATTAACATCCATTACTGGATTAATGCTTTCCAAATTAACGGTTCTATTTTGAAATTTATTTTATTCCGAAAATTTTCTTCAAATTGACATATGAATTCCGAAAATCAGTGGCTAATTCGAAAAAAGATGATCCATTTCATCTTTTTTTCGGATTAGACGTCCAATTTCGGAGTGCTGAATTAAAATATTAAAAACTGGACGTCCCAATTTTTCTGTCAAAATGGTATTTTGTCTCTATCGTACTATTGGTGAATTTTTACTTTCTCTTTTTAGTTTGACTAATTTTTTCGCCTCGCCATCGTGGAAACCATGCTTAAATCTTAGAAATATTTAATTAAAAAATGAATCCAGCTGATTTACTAGCTATCAGCGAATCACCATAATAGTAATAATCCCTTATCTGTCAACGCATATGGATTTATGATGGATTAGAATCTCGTTTCACTAATCGCGCTTAGCTAATTCCTAGTCTGTCAAGGATATCATTGTTTTAATGATACGTTTTTTTACTAAACGAATTTAGTTAAATCAAATTTATCAATTTACAAATTCAAAGTAATTGTAATTTGTATTTTAAATACAAGTCTCTTTTAGTTTGTTTTTTAATATCGCGTATTGTATTTCAACAGCTTTGCTAATTAGAAAGAATTCTCGAAACCAACCTATGCCCCATCTACTATGTTTTAGGTTGCTTAGGGTAGTTCGGTGAAACGCTTGGTGCAAGAGCAGTTACGAGTTAAGCACTTAAGCAAAGACAAAAACCTAAGTACTTATTTGTGGTAATCGACTGGAAAGCAACGAATTATCCATTCCTTTCACTTTCTAGAAGTGTATCAAGTCAGACATCAATTTAAGGCCGGTACACGGGCATGTCCAGCGCAGATTGATCTCTCTTAATTTTGCGAGGTTAGCGCCGGTCTATCTGTTCGCTCTTATGGAAATCCATGTATTCTAAATTAGCGCCACTTATCTGTTTGATGCTTTAGCGCCGCTTATGTTTAAGGGGTTTCACCGGCGAAAATTTCCAAGAGTTTGGTTTGAAATACGTTTATATTTATTTAATTTGTATTTTATTTACAGTTAAAATTTTAAAATAAAATTAAAAATTCCTAAATAATGGAAAAATAAATTTTAAAATATGTAGTTCATAAACTATGATAGAATAAAAAAGTCGAGCACATATAGTTTTAAAAATTAATTCTGCACATTACCATCCGTTTCAACATCATCATCAGCATCGTCGGAAACAGCACAGGTAGTATGGGCCTGTAAGGCGAATATATTATAGAACATTTTTCCACATTTTTTGCACATGTTAATCTTTTTCGGTGTACGAGGAACTCCGGAATGAAACGTCTTTAATTTTTTATCCATTTGTTTGAATATAACATCGAATGGTATGCCTGGCGGTTTCATTAATGACGAATCTGATCGAACTGAATTCGGTGAATAATTTGGGATTTTGCTTAAACTATCCAAGCTGTTCGTTTTTGAATTATTTTTTGAAACCGGGGTCATTTGGCTTTTTGTAACGGTTAATAAACGTTTTTCTTTTGGTGGTATTTTTGTGCAGTAATCACGAAGATGGGTTTGGAGTGCACCACCTAATTGAAATTTTTTATCGCAATATTTGCACACCAAGTTTAACGTGGCCGAGTTAATATGATCATTCATGTGTGTTAGATAGTTTGATTCCATACGAAATTTACGATTACATTTCGTACAGTCAAAAACAGCAGTTTCTTTATTATTTATTCCTTGGAATCTCGCTATGGAACGACGAAGATTTAACGTATTCCGATTTCCTGTTGCGCTAGGTTTAGGCTCGGAATCTGTGGTCTCTTGATTGAAGGCAACACTTAATTTTCCAATTGACCGACGAAGGTTTAAAGTTTTACGTTTTTTTCCGGAAATCGAAGTGCTTGATTTGGTTTCAAGAATTGTAGTCTTTTGGTTGGCCGCAACGTTTAGTTTTTCTAATGAGCGGGGAAGGTTTAAAGTCTTTTGAGAATTATAAATCGATGGTCTAGGCTTGGTAGAAACTTTTAAAGCAGATGTTACTTGTTTATTCGACACAGATTTAGGCATTATTGATTTCCGTAGCGTATATTCTTTTCTTATAGCCCCTTGAGTAGGTAACAACTTTTTGTTCGGTGATTCCTTACTTTTTTCTTTTATTTCGAGTTTTGAAGGAATAAAAGATTTTCTCATATTTTGAGCTACATAAGTAGGTCCTGTTCTCATTGACATCTTGTTTTGAATGCCGGTAGTAGGCACCAATTGTGTTAATTTTTTAATAGTTTTATCGTTTGAAATATTGTTAACTTCAGTAGTTGCAATTATTACAGCTGGTTTCGAATTTATTACCTTGGTTTTCAGTATTTTAACTCCAGGTAATTTAGTTGTTCCCATTGCACTGATGTTTTCATTTTTATTCATATCGATGTTCTCCTTATTTTGAACTGCTTGTAACTTTGTGGTGATTTGTCTCAAAATTTTGCTCATTTCTAAAAATCCATCGACTGATTTATTATTTACCGTTGAAATGTTAAATTTATTAGGCGTCGAAGATATTAAATTCTCGTTGTCATTTATTTCAAGTTCACCAACAGGAAGTTCTTCGGGATGTAATATATTATCCCCAATTTTTGTGGCTCCATCATCTTTCAGTGTAACGTTTCCTTCTTGGCTATTATCTTGTTCTGAACAATTACGAATGGTTTCATTCATTGAATAATACACAGATTCACCTTCGACTTCGGCGCAACTGGTATAGTCATTTGCAATCGACATATATTCAGAGTAGCTTCCCAGTGTATCCATATTTAAAGTATTAAATTCGACTTATTTTTCCAATCACTAAATATAAATGAATATTTAATTAAAATATAACAAAAAATAAAAAGAACAAAAAATGTGCTACTACCGTTATATTTTAGAAATAACCACGTCGTACAATTCAATTAATTAATTAAAAATAAAATATTTTTTGGTAAAATCGTCGTCGGATAATTTATACGTCAAAATGGACAAAACACAATCTATAAACAAAGTTCAAATTTTTATTAACGGCAACGATTGATAAAGGTTTGTGGATTTTATAGAATGTGTTTATATACAAATTCCACACCAGTTCTTTTTCTTTTCAAAGCCTATAAACGCACAACATACATATATTTCCAACGTATGTATGTATGTATGGACATATCCACATAAATATTAAATATTAATTCTTATATATCCACATAAATATTAAATTAACTCGCTAATTTCTGTAAATAACGTTTTTCGGAATTATTTTTATATTCCACATTCAAATTGGATCTACCCGCTAAACAATTTTAGGAATTGCAAATAGATAGGGTGCTTTCAAGAATTCAGTCGGCTGCGCAGCAATTGCAGTCGAAAAAAACTGAAAAGCAGTCAAACTGCAATAGGAGAAATTTTTATTTCGAGTGTCTGTTGTATGGTGCGTCGTTGTCCTGGGACAAAATCTCAAATGTCAAACATTTGCATAGGAATTCCTATGTAACACAAGTGTAAATAAATTGTTATTTATGAATGATATTTCTTGATTTATTGGAATTTTGTAACAGGTTTTTATTTATAAAGTGTTAATGAATACATTTTAACTTTAATTGGAAAATATTTTTCTATTTTATTTAAAATAAATTTAGAGTTGTATTTCTAAGTAAAACATGTCAAGATACGAATAATGTTGTTTTATAAAGATAATTTATTAGTTTTTGTGATGAGACGTTTGCATCTGCATTGTTACAAATTAGTCCTATTAATATTTATTTAATTTTTTTAATACTAAATCCCAGACACACAATCTATATGCGAACTCTCTTACTACTTGAAAAATCCTCCTATAGGATTTTGTTAACACAAAAAATCACAATGAAGTTGTCTACTATTCAATCTATGGACTGACTGCATCTTTGGAGTATTAATATAAAACGACTGCAAAAACTGCAGACCGGCTACGTTCGTGAATGTAATTTTTGAACGACCAACTACGCTGCTTTTGCTGCAAAACTTAATTTTTGAACGAAGTACTGCACAAACTGCGCAGTCGACTGAATTTTTGAATGCACCCTTGTTTTCCTTAAGGGGGTTTTATACGATACTACATGTCGTAAGACAAAGTACGATGGCAAACTAACGGTAAATTTTGATTTGCTTTTACACTGAATAACATGTTGGATAGACTTCATTATTCATTATTCGGCAAGCAGTAAACATGTGAACAAGGGAAAAAATCAAATGCCCGAGCGATGACTGCCGCATTGGTTGCAGCTTTTATAATCCATTATTAAAAATGCCATTACTAAAAATGTTTGTAAAAACTTGTTTGTTTTTAATTGTGCCCTGCGATGTGAACATGTCAAAAAAAAATTGTTGACAAAATTTACCAAGTCCGACATACATTCGTTTACATGGTCCAACATACCAGACAAACCGTCAAAAAATCAAATAAATTTGATTTTCATCAGACATGTCCATTAGACCGTAGTTTTTAGCTTTTACACGATCGAACTTTCCGTCTTGTCGAACATGTCGTCCAACATGTAGTATCGTATAAAACCCCCTTTATACTGTTTTCCAGTTACACAAAAATTAAAAACCGGGGCAAAACCGGGTTAGTTTTTTGACGTTTCAACTGGAACAGCAAAAAATGCGGTTTCGTAATTTTTTGTTTTTTGCATGTGTATACAAATTATTTTAACAATTCTACGTTAATTTTGCAATGAAAGATTTTTTTCGTGTTAATTTAGTTAATTATATTTAGTTTTTATTTAAATGACGTTTAAAATGTAATTGTGTTAGTAATCGCCCCGAAAAATTTTACCGGGCGACGAATGACAGCTGCTATCGCCCCGGTTTCGCCCGGGTTTTTTTTTTGTGTAACTGGAAAACAGTATTAATAGTCATGTTCCAGTCGACCACTTCAAGTACTTATGAGTAGTTAGGTTTGTGTCTTTGCTTAAATTTAACTACTCGTAACTGCTCTTTCCAGAATGCAAGAGCAGTTACGAGTAGTTAAATTTAACCAAAGACACAAATCTAAGTACTCATAAGCACTTGAAGTGGTCGACTGGAACACGACGAATACAATAAATTACAAATGAAGTTGTCTACTATTCAATCTATTGACTGACTGCATCTATGCAGTTAATATAAAACGACTGCAAAAACTGCATACCGGCTGCGTTCGTGAATGTAATTTTTGAACGACCAGCCTGGCTGCTTTTGCTGCAAAACTTAAGAAGCATCAAGCATCAAACAGATAAGCGGCGCTAACAGCGGCGCTAATTTAGAATACATGGAGTTCCATAAGAGCGAACAGATAGAGCGGCGCTAAACTCGCAAAGTTTCTATTTTTTTAAGCGCTCAATGACATTTAGATTTGTTGTTGTTGCTTTTATAGTAAATGCTTGGAAACTCGTAATTTTAGCTGAAATTTATATCCAAATTGGGCACAAGAGAAAGACAATTGTAAAACAAATTTAAATTTGAACATAAATTTATACCCATAAACCCAAACAACATTTTTCATATAAGTAAATGTCAAATTAGCGGCGTCTATGTGGTTGCAAAAAATCATAAAGACGAATAGAAGCGAAGACAGGCGAAGCTAAGCGTAGAGCGCCGCTTATCTGTTTGAAGCATCAAACAGATAAGCGGTGCTCTATGCTTAGCTTCGCTTCTATTCGTCTTTATGATTTTTTGTAACCAAAAAAAATTTTATATGAAAAATGTTGTTTGGGTTTTGTCAACAAAATATTTCCATAAAAAAATATTTGTTTAATGATTTATTACGACCAAATTTATGTTCAAATTTAGATTTGTTTTACAATTGTCTTTCTCTTACCCCCAATTTGGATATACATTTCAGCTAAAATTACGAGTTTCCAAGTATTTACTAGAAAAGCAACAACAACAAATATAAATGTCATTGAACGCCTCAAAAAATAAAAACTTTGCGAGTTTAGCGCCGCTCTATCCGTTCGCTCTTATGGAAATACATGTATTCTAAATTAGCGCCGCTGTTAGCGCGATGATTATTTTTCTAAAGGTGTCGATGATATATTTATAAAAAATTAATTTAATATAAATAAAATAGACATAATAAGTCGCTTTCACACGCACATAATCCACTACCGAAGTGGATTCGATAATCCGCTCTCATATGTCTTTTCACACGCATCGAAGATTACTAATTTGACAGAAACGCAACTATAATTTCGTTTCGAATGTTACAAATTGGTTGTCAAAAATATATTTGAAAACAAGATAAAAATCAATTACATATTTTTAATATATGAATTTAATTAAACAAAATATAAATAATTTTCGATAAAATTTCCAAATTCAACTAAAAAAAATATTAATTAAGATATTAATTAATGAAAATTCAAACAACATCTATTCAGTTTTGAGATTAATAACTGTCATTATTTTCACACGGTAATTCAGTACCGCAGTGGATTACAAAATACCGAATTATAAAGTGTATTTGATAATCCACTTCGGTATTAGATTTGCACATTTCACACGACCATTTTTCGGATTATGTAATCCAGTTCGGTATTGGATTATGGTACGTGTGAAAGCGACTAAGTAAATGATCACCCAATAAACAAAATATCTAGAACTGATTCTGAGCATGACTTCTCAAGATCGACAAAATATTCCACCACCGACGTTGAAGAACATCAAAATGGAAATGATTTTTCATTTTTTTAAAAATGTTCCGTTGTCTTCGTCTACTAATAAATATTTCATCAATCCAAAATCCATCAATTTTTCCCCCGATCCCCACATCTTTTAGTTCTACATTTACCCAAGCTGACCCGGGGCAAGGTCGACGGGGTCCTCTGTAGTTTAATACTGTTTTCCAGTTACACAAAAAAAAAAACCCGGGCGAAACTAATCGCCCCGAAAAATTTTACCGGGCGACGAATGACAGCTGCTATCGCCCCGGTTTCGCCCGGGGTTTTTTTTTTTTGTGTAACTGGAAAACGGTATAAACAAACCTCTTTCACGAAGCAAAACATTCACCAGCCGCAGGAGCCGAAAACCAACCCCAGAGGAAAAAACCCAGAAAAGTTATCCGAATTTTTGCATCCACCGGAATTCAAACCCACGTGCCACTTGAGTAGTCTTTTTTTTTTTTTTTCTAAATTATTGTTTATTTTTTTCCAGCAATTTAAATGTTTACATATGTATGTTCTTAAGAATAAGCTAAACATAATCTTAAAAAACTTATTTCTACATTATTTTATTCTTAATTAAAGTTTTGGTCAAACAAGGCAATATCACTTGAGTAGTCATACCTCAGCCTATGGTGCATAATAAGCTTTAGGGGTATATCCTCCAACAGGTCGCAAATCCCAAGTATACCCGCCGTCTCCACTATGAAATTTTACTGAAATTTTATTTCATGGTTTTTATGATTGTATGTGTTTCTTTCAATGTATTAATAAATTTCTGTCGATGAAATTTCATCACTGGGCATTTTGCTTTCATGAAAAATTTCTGCTAAATTCACCAAATTAAAAGAAATGTAAACAAAAAATAAAACACAACAACAAATCTACATACAGATTTCATGAAATTTTTTTGAGAAATTTCAGCCGAAAAGTTTTCCGAAAGTTTGCATTTTTGTATAGTATACACACACATACATTGATAAAATTGATTTCATGAAAGCAAATTTCAGTAAAATTTTATAGTGGAGACGGCGGAAAGCTGAAAATATGAATTTTTTTTCAGCATATTGGTACAAAAAATCGGAAAATGATGAAATTGGGTTGGGTTTGCAAATTCCAACTTTTGACACAGCAAAGATGCTGGCGTTGGTGTGTACTTTTTTATTTTGTGTTTACAAATTTTACAACTTTAGTTTTGTTTTGTGTGAGACGCCATTATGAATGGTTGTGTTTTGTTTTTATTTTAACTTAAATTTTATTTTTTGTGTTGTGCGATTATTTTTGGGTTTGTAGAATTTTTATTTTTGTGTGTACGAATTAATAATAATAATAACATCGATTTTTATTTATAGATGAACGCGAATTGGATTATTTAAAAAAATAAAAATATTGTGTAAATAAAAAAAAAAAATAATATTGTGTAAATAAATAAAAAAAAAAAAAATTGTTTTTATTTAAGTAGCCATGTTTGATTGTTTGTATGTATGTATGTAAAAGCGAAATTTCCCCGCCAAATTTTATATTGTAAGCCCCGCCCATCTTTGTGCGACATAACCTCACTTTTTTTGTCATCATTTTCCGATTTTTGTGGCCAACTTTCATAGTAAATCTTAGAATGAGTCTGACATTATTTCGGAAAAAAGTCGGTGATGAAATCAGCAAAGTGTCAGAAAAATCCAAAAATTGTCGGATATAAAAATACTTGGGCGCCTCAAAATCTGACTACTCGATTGATTTTAACATGCGTTTTTCAATTGAAATTTCTTTTTTTTTTGTGTTTCATTTGATTTTGCGACTGAGTAGTATTAATTGTCTTGACTTACTTGATTTTATTTACATCGTCAAAAAATCGGTGGTAACTTTTCTATAACATTTTTACTACTCAGTCGCAAAAGCCAATAAAATTTGAAAAACTCATGTTAAAATCAATCTAGTAGTCAGATTTTGAGTCGCAAATAGTTTGTTTGCGACCTGTTGGAGGATATACCCCTTAATCCAATAAGCTACGACCGCTTATGGTTCAATTTTTTTTAAACAGTGTTAAGCTTATATAGTCCAAAGTTGAATCGGAAAAATGTTTATTCTTCAAGATATCGTCGAATTAATAGCTCCATTTCTTGACGCATGGTGATCCGGATCAGATCAAAGTTTACATTGAAAGCAACAATAAAATTTGAAAACATTTTTGTTTTTGAATCAAAATTTTGATCCGAGTAGCACTTTGCATTGCTTTGTCGTTTCATGAAACATGATCCGATCCGAATCAGATCAGACGTCAAGAAATGCAGCTATTATAACGCAACTTTGGGAATTGTTCAATTGTTTTACCCGGCCTCTCCACCTGCAATCTACCATTGAGTTATACCATTAATATTTACTTGTTTGCTAGTGGAGACACCAAATGTTATAAAATACCAATAAATTATACCAGCAAGTTGTAATAATTTGGCAAAACTCGATGTTATAATAATTTCATATTATACAACATGCACAATTCAAAGTAACGGCAAGTGTAATCCCGCGTGTGTTGAATCTTGATGCTAATAAATTAAGTTTGCATATATGAATGGTGCAGATTTTTTCCTTGCGATTGCGACCAGCATTTTTTTTTTAATTACCATACTGTGTCGGGCTGGGAGAGAGAGAGAGTGGATACAATGTTTTTTAGTTTTTATATTTTATAGAAATTTCCTTATTTTGTTTTGTTTTTAGCACGTCATTCGGTGCTGCACCACGATACCACCGAATGACGTGTTAAAAACAAAATAAGATAAGGAAATACCAATACAAATTTTTTTATCAGATGACGTAATTCCATATTTACATTCTAAATTTCAATACAATAATTCCAATCCAATTCGTTTAGAGCAGGACGTACATTTCTGTCGCTTTTTATCCTTTTTACGTATGGCTATTTTGATTATAACAAAGCAAACATCGCATGGCTATTTTGATTATATCAAAGCAAACATAAAATAACTTCGGCTGTTGTTAAACTAAACGGTACTTATTTGATACATGGTCTCATCCACACTGGGTCTCATTTGATACGGGTTTCTGGTGTCAAAATACCAGTCGCATCCACACACAGTCTCAAATGAATCCGGATTCTTCAATAAATTTATGTGTATGTGTATGTCGAAACCAATGCATACTAGATATATCCAAGACGGCATTGGTCGAAACACAATATGAAATAAAAAAATACAAGTCAAAAATGTCCTTGAAAAATTTGTTTGTATGTGTGGTGAGACTATAGAAACCAAAAAAAATTTGGTTGAAAAATGAATCCGAAACAAAACCGGTTTTATAGGTAAAGGGGGAAAAAACTAATATCACTGACAGACTAGGGATTAGCTAAGCGCGATTAGTGAAACGAGATTAGCTAGTCCACCACAAATCCATATGCGTTGACAGACTAGGGATTAGTTGCTTGCAGAGAAATAAAATACTTTTATGGTGATTCGCTGAAATATAGCTAGTAAATCAGCTGAACTCATTTTTTAATTCAATATTTCTAAGATTTATACATTAAAACACACTAGATTTTCTTTTTCCTCGAAATTTATTCAGCACAAATTTTTTAAGATGTCATTGATTTTATAACTTCTATCGTAAATTCACGCCACTTGCATTTTCAGCAATGTTTAAATAATTATTTCACATTGTAGTGCCACTTGTACCATCACTAAACCCAATACAACGAGATAAGCTCGAAAATTTTCAAGGATTAGTGCACTAATCTCGATTAGTGACTAATCCTCAAATAAAACGAGATTAGCTAATCTTCAACTTGACACACTATAGCTAATCTCGAAAAAATCACTAATCGCGCTTAGCTAATCCCTAGTCTGTCAATGGTATAAGAATGATACCGGACTCATGAGACCTAGTGGGGATTAGCTGTGACTTATTTGGCCGCTATTTTAAATAAGTAAGTAGAGTCATTCCAATTGATTTAAGTACTTTTCATACCAGGCGCCTCGCCTCGAAATTTTTAGTTACCACACATACGAAGCTGAGACCCTTTCATACCGGTGGCGTCGGCTTTGAACATTCGGTTGATATCAAATATTTTATTTAGGTCCATTTTACACGTGAATTATAGCAAGAAACGAGATATTATGAATTTGTAAGCTACATATAAGCTAGATTTTTCGGTAAATATAAAACAGTTGTGACAAAAATGTGATTTGTAGGTTATGTTGACAAAGCTCTTCGCTTTGTACTACTTTAAGTCCTAGTTTCCACCGACAATTCCGTTGTATTTTTTACAATGGGAAATATTATTTTTTTGCGGTTGTATCGATGTTTCTTTTGTAAATGTATTTGTAATACAATTATAATTGTAATTGTATTAAACCCCAAAATTTATAAATACATATACAAACGAAATACCGACACAATCGTAAAAATAAAAAAATTTCCCTTTGTAAAATTTACAACGAAATGTTCGGTGGAAACCAGGACTAAAATGTCGCAGTCGAGTGTGGAACGCATTGCCTTGGCCTCGTAGATAACTTCATTGCAATATATTTTATTTTTTTATTGTATGCCGTCTTACTTTGGTAAAAGTTATTCCTATCCGGATAGGAATGAAATTTTGCCCAAAGTAAGAACAATTCTTCTTCAGAATAATTTTTTTTTTTTACTTTCAACAGTTGGCACCAAGCTCTAAAATATAATTTATTATTTAGAATTTTAACAAATATAAAATAATGATATCAAATTATTGAATAAGGTATAATTATTCCAAATGATAATTAATAAAATTTAATATTCTGATTTATCGAAAAATTGAAAATTGTTATTTACTACCAACTCATAAAACTAAATATATCTAATATATGTACTCTAGTAGTAAACACTACAACTACGAGAAGAAGAGAATTTTGCTATTCCTACTTCTCAGCGGAATGAATCTCTTCATTCCGGAATGAAAATACACGGCATTGTTGTTGTAAAATTGCCAAAGTAAGACTACAAAATTATCACTTAAAAATAAATTATTTTTCAACAAAATGAATTTATTACTATAAAATTAAACATTATCAATCAAATGAAACTAATTTTCATAATTCATAATTGAAATAAATAATTTTCATTTTCGAAGCTCAAAGCCGAGGCGCTTGGTATGAAAAGTACTTTAGCTTATTTATTTTGACAGCTGCATCAAAAGAACGAAAATGCGCAATATACTGCACAGCCATGATACAATAATATTACAAGGTATGCTTGACTGCTGAAAGCACGTGGAGCGTGACGTCACTCAGAGTCAATTTGGATATTTTTTTGCGAATTAGTATAGGTTTATAAAAATATTTTTAGGTTTTGGAAAAGGAAATGAGTTTCAACGATTGTACACGATAGAAAAAACACAAATCCCAACCAAACGGAGTCAACGTTACGAAATATATTACTCAAAGTGACGTCACTAAAAGGAAAAATGGCGATATATGTTATTTGTGTTTGTGTGTTTGTGGTTTTTATAAATATTAATTAAAATATAAACATAAACCAGTACCTTAAAGTATTTTTTTGACATTACAAATTAGATTTTTTGGTAAGAAAGAGGTAGAAAATAAGTCACCTCGCCAAGTTACTTATTTGAATTAGACAGGTTCCACAAATATGTAAGTATCCGTTTGGAAAACAGCCTTCATTTTATTTTATAATATATACGTCCTGCTCTAAACAAATTCGATTGGGATTTGGTATTGAAATTTAGAATGTAAGGCCCATACAAGATCCACATCTGTCTATTGTAATCTGTGGTATTACCACAGAATACCCAGAATCGACATAACGCGGTTTTTATATGGAGAAAACTGGACTCACTTTTTTGACCTTGGTTTATCGAAGGTAATGTGGTTTTACGAATCTCGATTTTTTGGCAGATTTACAAACCCAAACACAAATAGAACTGTCATTTTGAATAACATTTCATTCGATTTGAGTTTATTGAAAGCGTCATTTGTGTTTTGTGTTTTTATTTTTATATAAATATTTTATATTAAAGAATTAATTTGTGTTTAATTAATAAACATAAAAACAAAAATAATAAATTTAATAAAAATTATAGGTTATGTTTATATAAACGTCAAACACACACATATATATTACCGAGCAACTGTTCGATTCACCAGCAGTAGAGAGTGATCTTTTAAAGATTTTGTAAAAGGTGAATCGAAATCGACATAAGATTTTCGATGTTAAATAATCGTTCAGTGGTTGAAAATTCAAAATTAACATATAAAATATAAGGTAAGAGCAAAAATTTCTTGGGCCACGTAATGTCCGTTCTGGTTGTTTATTATTCTGTGGTATTACATATGCATATAGTAGTATTCAAATCTCGCTGGAATTCTGACAGTTCTCGCGCAGAAAAAACATGGCGGATACACAGTGATGTACTATTTCGGCTTAATTGTTTACATTTTTATGTTGTATTTGTACTTCAGTTTTTAGGTTAGGTTTTTATTTATATCATTTTATTTTATTATTTATATGTTATAAGTTATAACGTTTTGAATCAAAAAAATTTTTATAATTTTATTTTAAAAGAATCGATATGATTGGCATTTTTAATTATTTATTTTCCTTAGTCCGTCCGAAAATTAAATGTTGACGTTGTTTCCATAGGCGTGCAATATTTTTTTACACCTATTAATTTTCACATGAAATTTGATTGTAATAACATAAAATCATAAATATTTTGAATGTTTTGTGTATTAAAACTGAAATATAATACATTTGAATGATTATTCCTTATTTTATTTAGGTTTACTATCTAAGATAAATGCGACTCATCAAAATTTTTATAAATTTTTTTTCTACATCACTGGAAGCTGCGCAGAACAATTAAAAAAAAATTTTTTTTAAGATCTGAATAGGACTATACATACTTTATTCTTTGTACTATCGTGCTTTGACCCCGTATTCATATACTCTGGTGGTAAATAGAAATACTAATCAAGTCTTTGGTTTATTCGTTTATTGATTTTATGTCAAAAAAATTGTTTTTGTTTTCAAGGTCGGAATTCACTCCACAAAAAATGTTTATTAAACAAATCGAGCAAGAATTTGTGCAATATATAGTTGTAAAATCGAGTTTATGTGCAATGGAAAATCGAAATTAAATAATCATGAGTAAAATACATGACGTAACAGAGGAAGCAGGTTCATCGATCCCCGATGAAGAACAGTTAAGAGTATCAGAAGACGAAGAAGGTGGAACAAGAGTGGGTGATATTTACATTCCGCCTCCAGTTGTGCCTTACTGTTCGTCTGAAAGCAAAGGTAACCGACTGATTATCACAAATATTATTATAGAAAATTTTAAAAGTTATGCTGGAAAAGTTGAATTGGGACCCTTTAATCATGTAAGTGGTACTAAATTTATCGTCTACCTAGTTGATATTACATTACAAAGAGCTCTCTTTATAGTGTACATCTTCTATAATTGGCCCAAATGGTAGTGGTAAAAGTAATGTTATTGATGCTATGTTGTTTGTTTTCGGTTATCGGACACAAAAGTTGCGATTAAAAAAGCTTTCCGCGCTTATTCACAAATCCACAAGAGCTCTAGAAATGGAATACTGCTCAGTATACGTCTACTTCCAGCAGATAGAAGATCTTCCAAATGGAGATTGTAAATTAATACCTAATACGGAATACATGATATCACGTACGGCCCACTCGAATAACACTTCATTTTATTGCATTAACCATACACGTAAACATTTCAAAGAAGTTTCTAAATTATTGAAACAGCACGGAATCGATTTGGACCACAATCGGTTTTTAATTCTACAGGGGGAGGTTGAATCAATCGCTTTGATGAAACCAAAAGCGAATGCTCCAAACGAATGTGGATTTTTAGAATATCTTGAGGATATAATAGGTACATCACGATACATTGAGCCCCTCGCTAAAATTGAAACTCGTGTAGAATACCTAAATGAACAACGTACAGAAAAACACAATCGGTGTAAGTTATCCGAGCGTGACATGAAAGATTTAAAGAAACCATTCGATGAGGCAATAGAATACCTTAAGCTAGAGAATCAAATCACTCGTTCTAAAAATGTACAATTCCAGATATATTTACGCGAATTAAAAAAAAAATCATCCATTTTCGAAGAGGAACGAGTGACGATAGCCGATAAAGTTAAGGAGCAGCAAAACAAGTATTCTGAAATTCAATTGATTCGAGTAGAAAAGGAAGCCCTCCTCAAAGGTGATATAAAGAAGTGTGATGATTTGATTAAAACAAAAGAAGATTATGAGACGCATCATAGAAATTCAATTAATAAGGCGGCCGAACTACAAGCGACGTTAATGTCGCAGAATACAAGACGAAAACAGACTATGGCAAATATATTAAAGGAGAAAAAAAAGCTAGAACAAATGAAAAATATTCCAGGAGAAAATAAAAAAGGTATTGATGAAGCTCAAACGCAGCTTAATAAGTGGCTAGCCAAAAAATCAGAGCAGGAGGAAATTCTAGCCGCAAATCTATCGAATTTAAAGGATGAAACTAAGGATTTAATTGAGAAAAAAGTAATTTTACAAACGAAGTTAATTGGTTTGAAGAGGGCTGTGGATGACACCAACTCTAATTTTAACGTTACAAAATCTGAGCTGGAAATGTACCAATATCAGCAGACAACTGAAGCCAACCGGCTAAAAAAGTACGAGGAATTTTTGAAAAATTGCGAAGATACGAAAATGAATCATCACGTGGAACTGACTAAGAAAACGAAGGAGCAATTGGCTCTACAAACAACATATGAGGAGAAACAGCATCTCACGAAACAGCTCCTTGAGGAAGAAACAATGTTGGCTTCTAAATTGAATGAGAAAAATGCAGAAATACAAGCATTCAACACCGTGCAGCAATATCATAATAGGAACAAAATTGTTCAAGCACTTATGGAACAGAAACGTTTAGGGAATATCAGTAGCATTTTGGGACGCTTAGTAAGTTAAAGAATTTTTGAGTTTTCGGTATTTTTTATGATTGCCTTTGGAATTGTATTCATTTTAGGGTGATTTGGGTGGTATCGATGCTAAGTACGATATTGCGATATCGACTTGTTGCGGCCACTTAGATAATCTTGTTGTGGAGAGCATTGAGACGGGTGAAGCATGTATTGAACACTTGAAACGATATAATTTGGGACGTGCTTCTTTCATCGCATTGGATAAAATTTCACACTTGGTTGATCATTGTAGAAACCGAATTCAAACACCTGAAAATGTGCCCCGGCTCTTTGACTTGATTACAATTGAAGATGAACGTGTTCGGCCAGCATTCTACTTTGCGCTACACGATACTTTGTTCGCTGAAAACTTGGAACAAGGTACCCGTATAGCATTTGGCAAACAAAGATATCGAGTTGTCACACTTAAGGGTGACGTTATCGAAGCACATGGTACTATGTCGGGTGGTGGTCAACCAATTCGAGGTCGAATGGGACAAAATGTAAGGGCTAAAACCATTATCAATAAAAATCAACCAACCGCGTCTGTTGAGCAACTACAAAATGAATTGCAAAATGTATGCGAACAAATTTCATCCAACCAAGAGAAACAGTCAGCTTTAGAAAAGGAAATACAACCCATAGTGAATGATTTACGGAAACGCGCAGGTTTCATTAAAAAACTAAAACTTGAATACGACAGTAGCGTCAAGCAGTTGCCAAGTCTGCGGGAACAATATGAGAGACAAGCTAAAATTTTGGAAAACGTGAAAATTGACCAAACACACGTCGTTGGATTGGAAAAAAAAGTCAATAGTGCAAAAATTTTATACGAAAAGGCCAAAACGGATGCTGATAAAATATCGTCCGAGGTTGATAACATCTCTAAACAAGTAAACTACATCACCGACAGTAAATTGAAATCGGTTCAAGTGGACATTAAAAAGCTCGATAAGGCCATTCAATCTTTAAATTCACAAATCCCAAAATTGATCTACGAAATTAAAGTGGCCGAACGGAATTGTAAACAAACGGAAGGTCATATCGAACAATTGAATGACGAAGTAAAGAAATTTGAGGAATCCATTAAGAACGACAGTAAACTTCGTGATGAAAATGATGTAGCGGCCAAGAATATGTTGATGAAAATCGAAGAAATTAGAGACGGTATTGAAAAGACACAGATAGAATCAACAACGGCTAGAAAGATAATTGATCAAATTCAAAAGCAAGAAAATGAGGCACGAATAAAAAAACACGAGTTGGAGGAGCAGCTTAAAGCGATAGATAAAAGTATAGCCGATGTTAAAAGTCAGGTGCCTAATTGGCAAAATAAACTGAAACCGTTAAAAATAAATGAAATATTGCGGGGAGAGGCTGAAGAACCATTAAAAACATACACACAAGAAGAGTTAGAGAAGCATAAAATTCAAGATTTGCAGTATCAAATTTCGATTCTTGAGGCAGAAATCTCTTCACGGAAACCAAATCTCTCGGTTATTGAAGAGTACGAAATTAAACGTAACATTTATTTGGAGAGAGTAGCACACCTCGAAGACATCACGGTGAAACGTAATGAAATGCGAGCCCTTTATGAGGACGTCCGTAAAAAGCGGTTTAATGAATTTACCCAAGGTTTTCATATTATTTCGAAAAAGGTAAAGGAAATGTATCAGGCGATTACAATTGGTGGTGACGCTGAATTGGAGTTGGTCGATTCAATGGATCCGTTTACCGAAGGTATAATATTTAGTGTTCGCCCACCAAAAAAATCGTGGAAACAAATTACAAATTTGTCCGGTGGTGAGAAGACCCTTACATCACTCTCTTTGGTATTTGCGTTGCACTATTACAAACCATCTCCATTATACATTATGGACGAAATTGATGCTGCGCTTGATTTCAAAAATGTTTCGATTATAGCGAATTATATAAAACAACGAGCAAAAAATGCTCAATTCATTATAATTTCGTTACGCGCGAACATGTTCGAATTGTGTGAGGTCTTGGTGGGCATATACAAAATTTACGATTGTTCAGCATCAATTGCAATAAAAAATTATCCACCCGAATTTATTTCAGCAGAAGAACGAGGTGTTCAAAATAAACAAACCGATTCCAACCAAATTCTGTTGCCTTCTGATTCAATAAATTCGAGCACCCAAGAAACAAAATCTGACGACACAACTACAGCCTGCAGCCAATAATGTTGACAATTAACCCGCCATAGATTGATAGTCACTGGAGATTGGTAATGAAGAAAACTTTTCGTGTATTTCTAGTCATTATTTTATGATACGATTTGTTTGTTTATTTATAAAATAAATAGCCGAAAATTTAAATGTTATCGCTTTTTATTATTTGATTCTAAAAAGTAGGGCTAAACTTTAATCATAAGCCTTCATGTTCACTAAAATTTCCTGTTTGCCGACATTATGACCATTTCCAAAAACAACTGGTTCTTATAAAATTTTTCATATTCAAGAATTTTGGCTTGATTCAAATTAATCTGTGCCCCGTAACATGGGAATGTTGGCACAATGTGGTGGCTTGAGGATTCCTTATTGGTACTTTACAGTCCGATTTGTGTTGACTTAGTCGATTCTTTAACAGTTGCTTCGTAGTTCCCACATACTTAAGACCACAGGCGCCACACGGAACCAAATACACTACGTTAGATCGGAGTGACTCCGGTGTGCTATCTTTCAATTGACTAAAAATCTTTTTCCTAAGTGGATTAGCTGCCGAAAGAGTGAGTTTAATCATAAGCTGTGTTTTTTTATTCGCTATTCGGAGCTGCTATCGAGAGTCGTCATATTATAAAATTAGCTCCCCATACCAAAGTATAATAAATCTTAAGTATGCATTCACAGTACATATTGTTGAACAAAATTTATTTTATTTCTATTTTTAACACTAAAAATTTTATTCCACAATCAGTTTGAGAATAAAGTACTTTTCAAACTAAACGCCTCGCCTCGAAATTTTTAGTTACCACAAATGTGAAGCTGAGACCCTTTCGTACCGGTGGTGTCGGCTTTGATCTTTCGGTTGCTATCAAATATGTGATTTTGGTCCATTTTACACGTGAATTATAGCAAGAACTGACTGAGATATTCAGAATTTGTAACGTGTACATACATATGAGCTAGATTTTTCGGTAAATATAAAACAGTTGTGCAAAAAATGTGATTTGTAGGTTATGTTGACAAAGCACTTTGCTTTGTAGGTACTATTAAAGTACTTTTCATACCAAACGCCTCCTGGCTCTCCTTGAGCTTCAAAAATACAAATTTTTTATTTCATTTTTGAAACATGTAATTTAGTTTCATTTGATTGATATCGTTCAATTTTATAGAAATAAATTCAATTTGTTTAGAAATAATTTATTTGTAAGTGATAATTTTGCTCGTGCGGAGTTGCTAGACTTCCATCGGGCGCGTCCCCAGGTGGCGGATAGGAGTAAACCCTAATTCGCGGACCAAAACTAGCTAAGGGTGGTTCTTTGAATATAATAAACAAAATGGGGGGCTCGAAAAGAAAAAACATTACGGCGCAAGGAAACGGATACCCAGTGCCAGCAACGATCCAATAACCGCAATAGCCAGCCTGCATAAACTCACCAAGATAAGCTAGCCTTTCCAGTGAACTGAAGCCTGCCAAACGTTATTCTAAAATAGCGAGCGGCTAAAAACAGCATTATACCAAAAACCGGTAATGACATATCCTCGGCCAGGCCAAAAATTCGCTACTACAGCAGAATCCTATCCAGGACAGAAAGAAATTATTGTGTAACCTCACGAGAATTACTGGCCGTTGTGGAATGCGTTAAACATTTCCACAAATACCTGTATGGACAACAATTTCTAATTCGAACGGACCAATCTGCTTTAAAATGGCTAATGCAGTTTAAAGAACCAGAAGGACAGGTGGTGCAATGGATCGAACGGCTGCAGAACTACACCTTCAACATCGAACACAGGAAAGGTAGCTACCTTTCCTCTCTATAGAGAGGACACGGTAATGCAGATATTCTATCAAGAAGGCTTTGTGCACCAAGATGTGGAAAATGCAGCTTAATTGCGGAAAAGCAAAGGCAACAGTAGCCTTAACCGGATTGGCATGGAGGTGCCGGAAGGATGGACAACGAAGAGTGTTGGCGAAGAGCAGGACAAAAATCCAACGCTCGCTGCAGTAAGAAAACTGGAAAAGACAGAAACCTGCATAGCACGAGATATCTGAGACTTCTCCAACGCAAAAATGCTACTGGGTGCAGTGGGACTCATTGAAGATGGAAAACTGTGTGCTGAAAAGAACTTGGGGAAGTGTGGATGGCAAAACTACGCGAATGCAGTCCGTGTTACCAAAATGCAGAATTCTGGAAGTGTTAAATGGAGTCCACAGTGGATCAACCGACGGACATCTTGGCGTTAATAAAACTTTGGCCAAAGTGAGGGAACGTTTCTACTGGGTCAACTGCCGCAATGATGTTGAAGATTGGAGGAAAAAGTGTCACACTTGCACAGCTAGCAAAGGACCAGCGAGGCGAACCCAAGGCAGAAAGCAGCAGTACAACGTATATGAGCTCTATTTGAACGAGTGGCTATATGGATATCACTGGGCCGTTTTCGCAAACTGTTGGTGAGAATCGATACATCGTTGTATGTATCAACTACCTTAGTAAGTTGCCTAGCCAGTACCAAACCAGGAAGCACAAACAGTGGTCAGAGAATTGTAATGTTAAACGACCTGAATTACCTTAGCTCGACATATTCAAAATTTTTGTTTCTCGACCGCTGTTGTCACCCCAAGTAAACAAGACCAGGAGATGTGCAAAGTGCTTGGTATTAAGAAGACAAGGACGACACCGCTACATCCACAATGTGATGGAATGGTCGACCGATTCATTCTAACTTTAGAAAAGCAGTTGGCGAAAGTAGTTGGATCAAATCGGGAGCACTGGGATCGGTGATCTCAGAAACAGAATGGCTGAAGGAATATCAAGCCGAAGAGTGGCCGATCAAAGGCTCGTTACGATATAAGAGCGAACGACAAAGGATATGATGAAGGAGATTTAGTATAACTCAAAAACCCACAAAGAAAGAAAGGAAAATCCCCAAAGCTACAAAGTAATTGGGAGGGACCATATACGATTATAAAGAAAATAAACGACGTCGTGTACAGGATTCAGCGGAAACCAACGAGCCAAGATGAAAGTAGTACACGTCAATAGGCTGGTACGATACCAAGAAGACCCAAATAATATTTGATATTTTTAACCAAATTATTTGTGGAGACAAATTGGTTTTGGTAGAGGAGTTAACTCCTTTGATTAACACATGTTTGGGTTATCTTATTTGCGGAAAAATTAACGAACCGCATATTGAAACGACCATTTCGATGCATTGTTGTTCCCAATTAAACCAACAAGTTGAACGATTTTTTTAAGCTGAAGAAATATGTCCAATCAGTAATTATTCCATCGAAGAGAAGGCCTGCGAAGCTCATTATTCTAAACATGCTAAACGAAATTCGGAAGGGCGTTATATCGTCTCTCTTCCAACTAAAAATAAAATCTCGGAACTCGGATATTCATATTAATCTGCTCTTAAACAATTTTTGTGTTTAGAAAAAAGGTTAAGAGCCCGGAATTAAAAGGACAATGTAGAATTTATGGATGAATATATTTCGTCAAAACATATGGAACTAAGCATCGATTCTTTATCAGATAATTCATACTTTCTTGCACATCATGCGGTTTTAAGGGCCACCACAACCAAGGTGCGTGTAGTATTCAATGCCTCGGTCAAAATCACTTCAGGCATTTCATTAAATGATGCATTAATGACAGGGTCGACGACCCAAGACGATATATTTGCAATGTTGATTTTTTTCCGTACATTTCATATTGCACTCGTATCGGATATCGCTAAGATGTATCGCCAGGTACTTATCCCCGAATCAGATCGAGCTCTACATCAAATTATTTGGCGGCGAGATCCTAGTGAAAACTTATCCATTTACCAATGGAGTACTGCGACTGTGACACAGCGAGCGCGCCGTTTATTGCTATTCGCACATTGAAGCAATTAGCGTTTCCATAAGATTAATGAATCATTTTTACGTTGACGATCTGATTTCCGGCGCTGATACCCTTCACAAAGCTTCTGTTCTTAAGAAGGGATTAATTAAATTATTGTCAAAGGGAGGTTTCGAGTTACGGAAATGGTTGTCAAATTACTAGAGTTGGGATCCAATGCCGGAAATCTACGTCTTCATCTACCGCTGTATTAGGTATGAAGTGGAATTTTGTCGATGATACGTTTAGTCTGTCTCCAATTAATAATATTTCAAAGCCGAATTTGGTCAAATGCAAAATTCTTGAATCACCTTCAAAGAAACATACAATTCCCCGATTGGAATTATGTGCGGTATTACTTTTAGCACAAATATTCGATAAAATTCAAAGGTCGTTGAATCTAAAATTCGCACGAGTTGTACTATGGTCAGACTCTGAAATAACTTTATATCGTATTCAATCGTCTCCTTCGAAATATGCTACGTTTGTAACTAACAGAATATCTAAAATCCAGGATCTCGTTCCTCTAAATGTATGGGCTCACATACCTACCCAAGAAAATCCTGCCGATTTGGTTTCGCGAGGTTTATTGCCTGCGGAACTTGAATTAAATTTAAATTGGTGGAATGGACCGCAGTTTTTGTCGAATGCATAATGTCATTGGCCTAATAAGCGAACGCAATGTTCAATTGCATCAGAGGATTCCGAGCTAGCCCCGATTAAATCATTGGTGGAACTAAATGAGTTCACTAATGACCTTATAGATCAATACTCAAAATATAGTCCTCTTTTGAGAATTTCAGCATTATGCCATTATGTCTAAGATTTATAAAAAATTGCAGAGTACCTCAATTTTAACGAATAAATCATGTCAAATTTCGGTTGAGGAAATTAACAACGCCTTAAAGGGTTTGGTTAAACATATGCAGCCACAACCACAAGTCTATTGTGTCGAGTTAAAAGATTTAAAGAAACAGGGGATTCTTAATCAAAAAATCCGATTAGAAAATTAAACCTGTTTATTGACAGTGATGGTACATATAATGCCCTCTGCGGGGCGAGTAGGAGAGTCAGCAGAGGCGCAACAACTTCAACAACAACGTCAAGCAACACGTGCTATAGTTAGTACAAATTTGGGTGACCGCATGGAAACCTATTGATGGAACGAAATCTCGCCCCCCTCACAACCGCCGATGGAAATAATAGTAGACATTTCTTACAGCTTTTCAGAAAAAACCTGCGGCACTAACGGGGAACGCTGATTAGGAGATTGTGTTGTCTTGTGACTAACAACTTGTCAAAAAAAAAAAAAAGCTAACAAACTTTACTAATTATCGACTGCATAGGTGTCTGAAACCGGGTCGAGTCTATAATGCTAACATTCCTTTCCTATCCTTCGGTCTTGTTATATGTAAGGTGGTGTACGGTGTTCCGCCGTATCCGGGAATCTTGCTGAGGCTTGATCGTACATCCGTATCAATCAATCAAGTGATGGTATAATGCATTATTCTGTCATGTTTTGTTATGAACTTGGATTATTTAATTTTTCTTATTTTTTATTGATTAATATAAAATACCCTTTAATCAAAAAAGAGTTTTGATTAAATTTTTTAAGTTGCTTAATTTCTGTTCATGAATTAAGTTTGTCTTTAAATTATGATCAAAATATTATTGTTTAAAAAGACTTTAAAATTAAATGAAAATTATAAACTATCAACTATCAAAAAATATTGGCAATGCTTTTGCTTTAATTTTAAACGTTAAGACAATAGAAAATAGTGGCTAGTTTTTGCTTCTCTACAGCCTTTTAGTAACTTATTGAAACATTTTTAAAAGGCGCCAAACATTCCTTGCACACACAAAAATTAATATTTTGGTCATTATTTTATTAACATCATTTTGGTTAACATTTTGGTCAACAGCATTTGGATCAACAACTATGTATCTTGAATACATATAAGCAAATTATCGTACATATTTTCAAATTTGCTGCCAAAACATAAATCCCTATCAACAATTGGATATACACACTGGCAACCAAACTGTTAAAAAGTCTACAAAGCCCATAATCGTATCATTAACAGATGGCGACATAAACAACTAAAAATATATTTTTAGTATTTTTGAGTAATATTTTAAGTGAACGGAATGCCTCTTTTAGAATAAATTTTAACCACCCCATAATATATACTAATAAATCAGCTGTCATATTTTGTAGTAGTGAAATGACACTACAAGAGTGACTAAGTTAAAAAGCAAAAAAAAAAAATTAAGTGAAATTTCAAATTTGTTAAAAATGAAGTTAATTACTGTTTTAAGTGGTGCGCTAATTTTATGTGCTATATCAGTGCAAAGTGAAAAAATTGAAGCATCTCCTGGTGAAGTAAAGAAATGTGAAGAAGAAGCTCCCGAAAATGATCAAGTAATTATTTAAGTTTAATTTCTAATCTTTTGTTTCGATTTATTAAAGAAAAAATCAGCAATTTTTTTTATTTTTTGGTTTACTTTTCTTGTGTACCTACATATACAATATACATACATATTATATTCTTAATTTAATTTCTTAAAATATATACATATAATGTTATATCGAAATTTATTTATGCTGTTTAAATTTATAAACGATCAATATTATAGCTATGTGTTTTTTATTATAAAGATTTTGAAATGATTCCAATAATTTTTTGAATGTTTTGGATTTTTGGTTTATTATTCTAAAATTTTTGCGAAGTTACTATTTTTATAACACAAATATTTCATGTCAATAATTTATTTACGCTTTTCGTTTTGTGATTTATTCGAGTAAGACAATATAATTTTTTTGTCTGGTGTTAGTAATAGTTAGGTACGTACATAATTTTTAAATCGTACTGCAACGTGAATATGGATGGTTTGCAATTAACAAATTTTGGACAACCCTCAACTAAAATTGAAAATATGATATTATGTATATTTAATTTTGGTCGTTACAAAAACAAACGATTATTAACGAAATTACGTACATATTAGATTTTTTATATGCCTGTTACATTTTTTTTTCACATAATAATGTGCAATGGTTCTATTACACATAAATCTGTTTATAGAGTTTAGGTTGAATTAATATAATAATCTCATAATATAAAATTCCAAAATCAAAATTCCAAAATCGAAATTCAATAAATTCAATTTTTATTATCAATTTTCAAGAAAGTAAATTGGATTGGAATTTTTAGTTGCTATGGAAACTACTGGAAAATCAGCTGAATTTTCATAACTGAGTGACTACATTACACTCCTACGTAAAAAACTTGTTTTATTTTTTCTCATTTATGTTTTAAATTTTATCAGAACAGACTGCAAATTATTACGATCGCTGATGACGATGAACATAACTATGACCTCCTATAATAGGCCATAGGCTGGTATGAGGCAATGCAATATACAGGTGTTCTACACAAAACGGGCCTGTAGTCCTACGTCTTGGATTTGGCTACTGTGTAAAATAGGACGTTAAAAGCGAAATACGAAATAGTTGGAAGTGCGTTGAGCGTCAGAAAAGATTGCAAAGATAGAAACAAACAAAGAAATAGGCTGCAAATCATCTATAATTCAAAACTAGTTCCACAAGTCATTATAACCGATTTTGAAATAACCATATATCGTTCTGCTTTGAAATTTTATCCAGATACAAAATTTAAGGGATGTTTCTTCCATTTTGGTCAGCTAATTTGGAGATTGGAGAAACATCCAAATGCTATGGCTAACTAATAAAATACGGCAATTCAGAACAATTTTCGCTAAAAATCCGATTGCTTAAAACATTCGCTCGCCGTCCAACGCCGTCCCCCGGCATTTTGATGAATTTGAGCGCACATTAGATGATGTATGATGATGTGAAGAAAGTTGTCAAAAAGTTTAAACAATGTTACATTGCAGAAAAAGCTAAATATAATACAGATTTCTGGTCCATAAACGAGTCAATCATAAACAACTACCAAAAAAATCTAAAATTCGGTCGAAGCTTGGCATAAACAGATAACAGTCATCGTTGAAGAATTAAGAGGACGGTTAGTCTTTTCACATAATAATAAAAAAAGAGGCTGAAGCAGGTGAAGAAATAAGACCAATTAACAAAAAAAATATTATCTAATATAAAAGAAAAGCAGCATAAAATAACTAGGTAGATATGTACCAGAATTTGTTATATCTGGCAAAGATCGTTGTTTTGATCAATAAATAGAAGGTTTGGAATATTAGGGCTTGGAATTTAATTCTATTTAATTAAAATATATCGTTTTTATAAATTGGAATTTTGTACTTTGGAAAACTAAAAAAAATTTAATTTAAATTTTTGGAATAATGGAAATGGATTTTTTTCTGGTCGTTTGATCCCATCCTCTATATTATTTTCTATCTCTGCGAATTCGAATGACATCTCGTTTAACTTCACAATTAATACATTGTTTTATATTTAACTACATTCTAAGGCTGGAGCTGGAATCCACTTCCTAACATATTTTGTGTAGACTGAATTATTCGAAAGTCTACAATAAGTACGAAACCTCACGAGGAGGGTTATTGAAGACTTTCTTGACTTATTTAGGGAAAGTTTAAAAAAATTAAAATAACATTTCAAAATTATTTTCTGATTTAAATTACGTTGTTAGTTAGGAAAAAGCCGATTTTTTTTTTTTTAAAGTGAATACGATAACTTTCAGCAGCACTTTTCTTCAAAATGCAATAATGAATTAAAACTTCCCACAAAATGCTCTTTGTTTAGCACGAAATTTGACATTTTCAACACCAGGCAAACACCTTACAAACATTTTACAGATGAAGTTTTAAAGCTTGCTGTTAATGAAACAAAATGAAACACGCGGGTAACTCCATCTAATGAGAAAAATCCGCATAATTAATCGGTAAACCTGGTAAATCTCGATTTGTAAACCACCAAATGACTTATTTCATGCTGCCGTATTGCATAAGTCAAGTAAGTCGATAATTGAGATAGTTTTTGATTTTGACCTCCCTTTGAAAAACTTTTTAATTTTAACTTAAAGCATTGTATGAATTTCCAACATAACGAACAAACGGTTTTGTACTTGCGCAGCAAGTAGTAAAAATATATTTTTGTAAAATTGTGTGTTCCGCGATTGTGATGAATTAATTCTAAGTAGCTACAGGAAAACTGTTCTATAGCGAAATACATATCAAAATTGTGGTTAAATGATTTAACTTATTGTTAGTGAGTTTTAATCTACCTAATGTAAATAATAAAAACATTTCGTTTTAAGCTAAAAAACAATTTTAAAGTATTTTTAATTTTAAGTTCAACAACCTTTTTAAAATTTAAACTTTTATTTTATTTTATGCACAATCAAAATCAAAAAATGTGAATCTTAATTCTCGGCCCACCACTTACCAATCAAATCATTTTTCATAATAATGTAGATAATAATTTTATGAAATTATGAATATAAAGTAAACAGCAAAATACTTTGTAGGTCCAAATTTTGGGTCAAACAAATTCTCTCCTTATCTCATCTACAAAATATTTCAATTCCAAACTTATATTTTGATTTAAGCAAAATACTTGTTTTAATGTTTTGGCTGAATATTTTTAATAATACTTCTTGAAACGTATTTAGTTTAACCCTTCAACTAGAATTTGCTAGAGGTTATTTAATTGTGCGATTAATTGGAGTTAACATGCAAATTAAAGACGAGTATGATACTGAAATATTATTACAATTTCTTTTTGATTGCGGCAACAGTAGAATTCTAAAGCACAGGATTTGCGCATTTGAATAAAAAGAAACTTTTAATTTTATTGGATCTATTTGGTCAATTCAAGTTGTTTGTTTTTTATCTAAGCAATATATTTTTTGGGGCTGGCTTAAAGGTTTCCCCAACTCTTTCGCTATAGCCGCTAAAACTATAGCCGAGAATGTTAGACTACAGAAGTACTTTTACGTAGACACAAAGTTTTCTGAACGACAATAGTACAAAATTTTATTTTTTAGCAACTTGATGAATTATAATCTTTTGATTCAGAGAGTTTGCCTTATTTATCAAAGTCGGTGAATCGTTTAAGCTAAACGAGTGTAAAGAAGAATTGGAAACTAAGATAAAATATGTTGCAGCTTGCAGGCCTAGACGAAATATGGCATAATTAGGATACCAATTATCAACAGAAAGGTACCAGGACATATAATCTACATAAACGGTGATATTAAGCGTTTTATTAATTGATGAAAAAGGCGCTCAATTTGAAAGACTCTGGCTAATTCGAATTTTGAAATTAAGATTATTTTTGGGGAATTTTGACGCCATCCCGGACTTATAATGTACTGGTTTTCTAAAATCTAAAGGTTCTTTTGTCAATAAGTAAACGGCGAAGACAATTTAGCAAACCGTCGATTTTCATTAATTAATAACCATTCATCAGTTTCTAATTAAGAATTTATTGGGTTGTTTCTTTGTTAGTCTGCTGATTATTATGATGGGGGAGATTTTTACTTCAATTTCACCAAATGCTATTGTTATGAAAATTTTATAAATTTAAATGGTGGTTTCTAAAATGTTTATTATTATTATTCTACTCGCCACTAGAGTGATTGCCATTTACGGAACGAGATCTGAGGTAACATTTCTAATAATACGTGTTATTAGCCATGTTACTAAAATACTTGGAAAGTTTATCGAAATAAATAAGTTCATCTGTTATTATCAACATTTGAATTTAATATGTTAGGTAATTCACTTCTTGACATATTAATCACATTTAACATTTTTATTTATAATAAGTTCTGAGTAACTAATGCTACCAGCAGTGTTAGTAACATATGGTTGCCCACCGTTCTGTTCTAGAGGATGTCTAGATCAAAGGATGTTGGTGTCAAAATGTTACAAACAAGTTATTTGTTTAAATTAAAGTTATCAAAATTGCTAGAAAAGAAATTATTATTAACTTTGTTATTCAACTATTTTTGCTAATTGATTTACCATTTTTTATCAACATTTTCATTAGCATTCTTTCATTCTTTCATTAACATCTTCCAAAAGAAATTAAGTAAATTTTAACGCATCTGCTATTAACATATTTGTTATCAGCCGGTTTTGTTAATTTTTCAGTGTAAAGGAGGCTTGACTCAAGATTATTGCTGCAATGATTTATTTAATATACATTTGGAAGTGTTTGAAGGGAGTGTTTTGGGTACAAAACTACAATTATATGTGGTTTGAAGCAGGTTTCCAAATAATAGTTATAAAATTGACAATCCTGTTTGAAAACGCACTAAGTCGCTTTACCAAAACATTTCTATTTTTCAAATTACATATATACGAGCCCTAACACATATATGTTCGGACACTAAATATGTTTCATGTTCATGTTCATGTATCTCTCAAATATTAATAAAACCAATTAACTAATTAATTAAATTGTAAAATTTAATTTTTTTTCTCTATGAAAGATACAGCAATATTTTTTTAATTCGGTGTAAAGAAAAATGCTGTAGAAACAAAATTTAAAATCATAACTCATTTATAGTCAAACTTTGTCGACACATAAATATTCCGACACCGTGCTTTAGTAAGACGTTACATCACCTAATTTATCACAGTTATACCCGACTGAAAGTTAGTTTTTTTAGGTTAATTATTATAACGATAAAGCCTTATGGTGATCTATGTCGCATTTGTCATTTTTGGTCAATCCTGACTTTAATACAATTATGTATAAACAACATGGTTTATGTATACTATGTCTGCTGTTTTTAATATATTTTATATTTAGGCTGAGATACGTGCAAAAGTACATAATTTCTTCTATCGTTTGAGATAACTTAACAGATGTTGTTACTACCACCATAATGTGCATTGCATGAATATGGTCATTAAGCTTGTACAGTCGTAATTCTGTTTTATTTGTTTTTGAAAGCTTTGAGGTATTTCCAAGCATATGAATTATATAATTTATTAAATAATTTTTCTGCTTACAAGCCGAATTCTAAAATAACAAAAAAATTTGAAGTTTCCCCAGAAATTAATAGGTTTGGAATTTTCTGATGACTGTAAAAGATTCCAGATATTATCATTTATTTAAACATTGATATCAGTAATTCTCGTTAAGTTCATGATCGATTGATTGTACAGAAGTAGATACTAAGTATTTGCTGTCAAAGTCGTGTTATGACTCTAAATTAAATTTACGGCGAGGAAAACCTTTTTTAAGAAGTAAAACAAAATTAAAATGAAAATATTACCGTTTTTTAACCCTTTCGAACGCCATGCCATTTAAAATTAACTTACTTCTTCAAATAAAATACGTAGCACAACTATGCACTGCTACGATATAACATTGTTCATATAGAGATGTGTATCTGTAATATAAGCATAAATACATAAGAGAACGATCGCAGAAGAGAAATGAGACTGAGAATTTAAAATAACGCGGTTGGACATTCAGTATGTAGATTCCGGTTTTGCGAAATGAATTGTATTGGAACGAAATTTTTATTTTTCTCACATTTCGTTTTCTCGCTGAATAATTTCTCTCCACAAATTCGTATTCTAGTTCTCTTTGCGGGATTTATTTTTAGTACTAGTTCTAAATCTAGTAAAAATGTTTTTTGCCACTGAACTGGGATGTGAAATTCTCGTTTAGAACAAAATCCCGTTCCACAAAATAATTCCACACAACCGGAATCTACCTACAGTGGCACTATGGTTTTTCCGGGGAATTGCGAATTGGGAATTGATTTATTGTCAGTTTTTAGTGTATTTTGTTTTTTTTCCAAAGCATACTAAACTTTGCGGAAAAGTAGTTCCATTTCATAGCAATTTTGTTGTTTTTCTCTAAAAATTTGGCTGGGAATTATTTTTTCCCAAAACATGAACAAAATTTCAATCACCCAGTATGCTTTCGTAAAAAGAAAACCAAAATACACTAAAAACTGACAATCTGATCATTCTGGGAAAACCAGAATAGTGACAGGAGGGTTACATTTTTTTAAACAATTTAAATTTCCTCTTATTAGAGCCACAAAATTACGGGATAATAAAAAATAATAATAAAATTTTAATTAAAAATTAAATCTACTTGATGGAAAATGATTAAATATTCCATACTGTAATTGTTACATTTTTCTAAAAAAGACCAACTTAGACATCGCTTCCAGAAAAAATAATTATATTATCTTGAAATGTAGTACCAACACTCAACAGCCTTTAAATGACACCTGTTTCGGTCGTGTACCTTTTCGTGTTTTTTTACGTCGTCGTAGTGACAACACTACTAATTGTTTCCTGCTATAAATATTTTTGCTTAATTCCGCACATTTATTTCAGTTAGTGAAACAATTGTGCATGTACCCTGTTGTTTTTTTACCTACTTTCATGGCCATTTTGAAGGACATCGTCATCAAAATAACTTTTTTCTTTCACGTTTCACTTCGTGATTTGTAGTATTTTTTGAATGATGTAGTGTGACGCCGTTTACCTTGTTGTTTTCTATCCTTCTAGCAAGTTAATTTGTACATGAATATTGATTGTAATTGGGTAGATAAATATTTAACTACCCAATCTCATTCAGATAATTATTTAACTGAAAGAAATATGTTAAAATATTTCTAAATAAAAAAGATATATGTAAGTATCTTGCATTGAATTTATATTACGAAACAAATCGCAATTTCATAAAAGAAGACAGGAATAGTGGCGATGTTTTTTTATAAGCCTCGATAAATTTATTCAGACATTTGTCAATGAAACATTGGGAAAATGTTGCTACAGCTATCATCCACAAATGGAAACGGTGTTATTGAAAAATCAAATTAAAAAAATAAACTGGTTCATTTTTTATTTTTCTATTTTTGCTCGCCAAAAAAACTTGTAGAGTACTGTAAATAGTATTGAATAATACCTACGGGTTGAATAGGCCTTCTCAATATGCTAAGAAATCGTAGAAAAAAGCGTCTTTTTATCGTACATCTTTCGTCTTTTGAAATAGAGCAAAGATTAAATGTATATCAGCTATTAGTTTCCTATTGTACTAAAATAAAATGGCAGATGTTCTAAAAATTAACTTTGGTATGTTTCTTTGCTGAAATACAAATTATGAGTATGTGTCTGTACTCATGAAAGGAAAAATCTGTAATTTCGATAGAATATCTGTAGAAAAAGCAAGATTTTCATATTTAAATATTATTGAGCACAATTTTATATAATTAAAATTATTTATTGGTTTAGGGCTCTCTATGAGAAAAATTTGGCATAAATGGCAAAATTTCTGTGGATTGGTATCATAAAGATACATGGTCTGGAAGATACTTAAATTTTCACTCTTGGCTCCCGTTTTCTTACAAAATTAACACAATCAAAATTCTTACTCAAAAAATTATAAAACTTTCAGATACAAAATTTCATTATAAAAATTTTATTTTATTAAAAAACATTTTAGCTCAAAATCATTACCCTGATAAATTAGTAGATGTTACCAGGGCCTTTCAGAGCTAGCAGGGGGCCTGGGCCAAATTATTAAAATGGGGCCCCATAAAAATAAAATAAAACAATCTTAAGTTTATATCACATGAATTCATTTTAGTATTTATTAGAATTTATTAGAAATTATTAGATTGAAGCTTTTCTCGCTTTATTATTATAAAATTCTCTAATGATTTGCTCAAAATTAATTTTTCTTGCCATGTCGTGGTTAATGTTAAACATTGCCAATCCATTTAATCGTTGTTCTGCCATTGTTGAGCGATGAAATTTTTTTATTCTTTTAAGAACACTGAAACTCCTCTCGGCTGAAGACACAGATGCAGGGATACGTAATATATATATTCTTAAGACAATGATAAGATTCGGAAATAAACCAGCTAAGTTTTACTGAGAATATTTTCTAATAAATTTGTTGGTGTCGGATCTGCATTGAAATTAGCTGCATACATTTTTTTAAGGAATTTTACCTCATCTAGTATCTCGTTTGATAACTCACTCGTGTATTTTGAATGCAAACGGTTTACTGCAGCTTCAATTTTTTCATCAGTCAAATTTGAAAATGACCAAAGAAAACCGAAAAGATTGCAGATATTTTGTAAAGATTGAAATTGTCTTTGTAAGCCAGCTATTACGGAATTAACTATTACGTTAGCACATTTATCCTGTAGTATTTTTCAGCATCCGACTGTGTCCGTATCGTTCTATTAATGGCAAAATCACATGTAACTCCATATTCACGTGCTTTAGCTTTTGCTTTCGCAGATATTTCATTCCACATTCCGCTTAAATTGCGAAATCTCATTAGTAGACTTTCAATATTATTTTGCTGAATATCAAGTGTAGCATTTCGAGCTTCAATTACCAAATTTGTCTGATGCAAATCTGTCAAAATTTCGAGCCATATGATAGAAAGCAAAACACATTCAAATTTATTTAAATATTTCTCAATTGAGTGTAATTCAACGATTGCGTGTGGTGGTAAATTAAAGTAATGCATTTCATTTAAAGCATCTCGAATAGATAATAGATTTTTGGCTATTGGTTTTACTGCATCTATTCTGGCAGACCATCTAGTTTTGGAAATCGAATGAAGAGACATACGGATATGTTTCTTTGAAACCTCCCATCTCCGCGGACTACTGCTAAAAAAATTATACATTTGTTGTATAACTCCAAAAAATTGTACAGCTTCTTTACACGATTCAGCTGAATCAACTCCAACAAGATTTAATGTGTAGTTCCCACAGCTGGAAAAAATACAATTAGGATTACGCTTCGTAAGAATGGCTTTCACACCGTTTAGCTTGCCAGTCATATTTGCACCATTATCATATGCTCGGGCAATACACAAATTATAATTTAATTCCATATCCGACCAAATTTCAAGAATTCTGGCAGCAATTTCTTCTCCGGTTTTTCCAGAGAATGAATCGAAGCAAATAAAACGCTCTTCAATGTCAAATTTTAAATTGTCACACATCTTGTTCTTGTTATATAGACAAAATACTATCGAAGATCAAGCGCAAATGAGAAATGTATAGTAACAAAAAAATCGGGGGCCCCTAAAAATCGGGGGCCCGTGCCGTATGGCCCGGCTGGCCCACCCTCTGATTGGCCCTGGATGTTACTATTTGGAAACAAAAAAATGTTTATAGAAATTCTATAGGTTTGGCCGATAATAGAAACCAAAATTATTTATCTATCCCATACATAAAAAATCTTTTTGAAAAAACTAAACACCTGTTTAAAAATTATAATTTTAAGATTGTGGGAAGACCGGCATCGAATTTGAATACATCTTTGTTTTCTAAACTTAAAGATTCAGTTCCTCTAAAGAAAAAGTCCAATGTTGTCTATCAGATCCAATGTGAATGTAACGTAACATATACTGGACAAACGAAACAATTTATCGAAAAACGATTGTATCAACATAAAAGTGCAGTTTATCGAGATTTAAACCAAAATAGTGCTCTCACTCAACATTTAAAAAACACAAATCATCAAATAACTTTAGATAACGTTAAAATTTTGGAACAGCAAAAAAATTTTAGGAAAAGATCGTTTTTGGAAATGTTACACATAAAATCCAGTGATAACTCAATAAACATTGTTGGAGATTATGCTTATATTGGTAATTCTTATGATTTATTTATCTAAATTTGGTTGTTTGTCTTATACTTATAATTGATTCATTATATTTTTGTAAAATGTTTCAAATTTTATTCATATTTTGTAAAAGTTTTTTTTTTCGTAAAATTTACCACAAGTTTTTTGTCACGGTTGGAAAATATTTTTCTAGTCTAGACACACGAATTTTGGTTTCTACGAAAAAACCTTCAATTTTTTAGTTTTGTTTTTGATTTATTTATAAAAGGAAAATTGTATTGAAAATATTTTTATAAACGCTTTTGAAAATGGACTCGAAGTGAGTCCGAAAGCTCAAGTTAATTTTTTAAAAAATAAAAACAATATAGAGAGCCCTAAACCAATAAATAATTTTAAGATTTTCATGTACAATTAATAAGTTGCGTAATTCATGGAAATGAATTAAAAATGATAAAATCTAGTGTAAAAGTCCTACTGGATGAAATTAAACTAAATTATTTGCAGTTCAACCCCCAAAAAAAAAACGTCTGGAACAATTATATAGATCTATCGAGACTTATACAAAAAGCTACTGTATTGACATTTTTTTTAAGCAACTGGACGAAATAATTTACTTTTTAGAGTTTACTTTATGAACAATTTTTAATGCAGCAGATAGGCTTAAACGTAGAAATTTACTGATATCACAGACTCAAGGAAAGTTCGTGTTCGGGTCGAGAATTTTTCATTTTTTTCTTTTCAAATTTCAAACACAATCTGATCCCAGGGTAATGATTAATGATATTTCTACTTTTTCCAGTAGATATATTATGATGAAGTGATTGGCATTTTTATGATTTGCCAAATCGGAACTACTGTCAATGCCATTACTACTAATATATTTCCTATGACCACCTGCACGCTGCACCACACCATTAAACATTGCAATCGCTACAAGAATATGCTGGGGAAAATACCAATTTTATGGTAATAAATACTAACTTGAAATGCGTATTTTCCTTTACTAAATAGGAAGCTTATTTCTAAAATAGTACATTTTACTATTTTTAAGGTACATTTGACTATTTTTACTACATATTTTAATACATTTTACTATTTTAATGGTAACAATTTGTATTCGCATCTCTTTAAATTAACTATGTGTTATAGTAAAATGTTTTCCTATATTAGGCCACAATCCTGTGGGCTCCTATAAATTATAGAAATGTCTCCTATAATTTTTTTTCCGTGTAACAAATTCAACTTGCACAATTTAACTTTTTTAATCGCGTGCGCGATTTACCACCCTAAATGCGTTTGATTATCAAAAAGTTAAATTGTGCAAGTTGAATTGTGCCAAGTAAAATTTTGCCTTATGGAATTGCGCCTTGTGGAATTATGCCAGTGGAATTGTGTCTAGTGGAATTAGGCCTAGAATTATCTTTTTGGAAAATACCAGAATAACTTAAAGGTTTGAATTAGATAGAACCCAGGACTCCGCGACTCCGCATGTACATATGTGTTAAATACAATAAAATTGAAATTGTTAAAAGGTTAAGCGGCATTGTAAAATTAGCCAATACTGTAAGTACATGGCTAATTCCTATATGTATACAGGAAAAAGTCAGGGTAATAACAAAAACTAGAAAGAATATAATATAGACCTCTATGTCATACAACAAATAACCGAAATTGTTGATATGAGTATAAGTAATTGGAGAATTAAATTACCCAAGCATGAAGACAGCTATCTGCCAGACTATGTGCTTACCTTAACGGAATAAAAAATGTGTTATATTATTTTACAAAACTGAAGTAACTAACGTTTGGTTTTCTAAATTTTTTAACTCTGCCAAGTTGCAAATAGCTCGCATTATGCGCATTCTGAGTTTGTAGTTTTTATAATTATTTTAATAAAATTAAAAGATAACCTTATTAACATCTGTTTAAATTCTAAAGACAAATTCACAAAGTTTTTTCTACGAATTATATTATTTATTTCTTTATTTTATAATCTACGTACTCGTTTACAGTAGAATAATTTTAGCGTCTTATTTTGGTATTTGATAAGAAGAAACATCTTTATCAATTGCACAAACGTTTTTGTAAATATTTGTAATATTGTTGAAAACATTGGAATTTTTAGGTTAAGGTTGATTAAGCTTTTTGTACATTAGACAATATCATTTTGTACCGAGATTTATTTTAAAACATTATTGAATCATTGACGGAAATTTCATTAAGTTTCCATTTAAGTTTAAATCTATATTAGGAAACACGGATATTTATTAGTACTCTATAGATAGTACCGATCGAAATTGAATAACGTCTTAGTAATTAAATATGTATTTTGTAATAATCACATTAATATGTGATTTAAAAATCAATACGTAGATCCTTTTATTTACGCGATAATAGAATAAGTCATCACTATAATTATCATTACTCAATGACTAATGATATATATAGTTAAAAAATTCATAATTATGTAAATAATAACAAACTTTTTAATATTATTTTGAAGACCATTTAAAATTCATTTTTTAGCTTGATTTTGAACACATTTTTAATCCATTTTTACAATGATTTAAGCAAGGAACATTTTAATTCAGTTTAATTCATTTTATTTCGTGGGTCAATGTAATATGAATATTTATTTTATTTTTATTTTTTGATATATAACTCGAGTTATAGATCAGTGAATACGCCAGAGTGCTTTATTTGCAACCTATATATCGGAACAGCGCAGCTTGTACGGACTGTAAAGTACGCGCCTCCCCTCAAGACTTTTAGTTACCACAAATGTGAAGCTGGCATCCTTTCATACCAGTGGCGTCGGCCTTAAACATTCGGTTGCTATCAAATATTTTGTTTGATTTCCATTTTACAGGTGAAATATAGCAATAACTGAGATATTCTGAATTTAGCCGTGTTTTCCATGAGAACTGCACTAGAATTCGATAAACTTTAAATTCTTTTTATTCGATGTAAACCGACAAAAATAAAAAAATCAGAAAGCGAGAATATGTAGTGCTTAAAAATTTTCCCCTTCAGTTATTTCATCAATATTTTCTTATTTCTTGCTGACGTCGATACATTTTTGGGTTTATCATAGGCTATAATTGTAATTATTTATTGCTGTACATTTTAGTTTTACTAGAGTACGTCAGATGTTTACAGAAAAATACGAAAACAAATTATTTAATCACAAAATTATGACACGATGTTTTGCTTTTCCTACAATTTTTGAACTTGAAATTTCCCCAGGTGGCAAGTTTTGGTACAATTTTACCAAATTTTTACTGCCAATTATGTAATGTAAAATATTTCATGTAACACGTTGTTATGAACTTTTTTTTATATTTTGGTTTAAATAAATCAATTATTACAAGAAAATGAAAATGATTTACTTAAACGACATTTACATATGTATGTTGTAATTCAAACATTTATGAAAATATTTTAATAATTATAATTAAGAATTTGTAACGTTTCCATTTAAAAATTTGTGATGAAAAAAAGTGATTTCTCCTTAGACCATACAATAGAATAGACCGCTAGCGAAGTGATGTTTCCATATAAAATTGTAAAGTAGCTTTTCTCCAACATCTGCAGCGCAAAGTAGCCTTGTACCGATAGGGTAACTATAGCAAGTACATATAATCAAAATTAGTACCCACTGGTGTCACTACAAAATTCAGTAGATACATTTAGTACCAACAGATGCCACTTTAAATTTACATTACATATAAATAAAATAAAACTCGATAATTCAATAAAATTATTTTATTGACCCATAAAATGGATAATTTTAGTAAACTTTGTTCTAACATAAAATGTATTATTTAGATTTATAAGATGTACGATGGATGAAGTTGCAGTGACATCTGTTGGTATTAAATAAATCTACTTAATTTGGTAGCGACATCTATGGGTACTAATTTTGATTATACTTGCTATAGTTACCCTATCGGTCACAAGGCTACTTTGCGCTGCAGATGTTGGAGACAGTTAAAATTGCTGGAGTGGCGGTCCATTCTATTCTATGGTCTAAGGATTTCCCTTATGTTTTATATGTTTTACTACGGAAATTTTTGTTTTTTCCTCGTTTCTAATTCCCTTAGAAAAGCTTCGTTTTTAGACTATGGCTTTATATCATCAAGGCTACACGCAATATAAAAAATGTAGGTACACGCGATAAAAAGAGAAAAGTATAAAACAAAAATGCTATAATATTTTACCGGTATAAAATCGACGATATAATTTTTGATAAATACGGCGGTGACAAAGTTCTTAATGGTTTTGGAATGACATATTTATACTAAAACAGCAACATAATATTTTACCATTTTCCTTTAGGTGAGATTCCAGAAGGTGATATAGGTGATTATTATCTATCACTTTTACAAGAATAACATTCTGTATGGTGATTATCACCACAATTATCACCTTTTCGTGATCACTTTTTGGTGTTTCTGTTTTAGCTATTACTTTTGTTATCTTATCAGCTTATCACCAACAAGAGAACAACCTACAAAAAAATATTTTATGATTTATTTCTAGAAAATCAAGGGATTTTTGGTGGTTCTTTATAGTTCATCAACCGGGGTTTGGCGTGTGACGAATTGTCGCGACCACTAGTAGATCCCTTGAACGCCCGCTACTTCCAAATGATGGTTCACAGGAACAGTACAAATACACTAATTTATTTTTATGATTGGTATTTATTGATTGATTGATTGATTGAATTAGCAGCTAGAAACCAATAGCAATCTCAACGGTCATTGTGTCATTAATTTTGTACTTGACTATCCTTACAATTTAGCTATCGAAATTTGGACTGATTTTCATTTGCTCGGCGAAAGTGGGGATGATTCTAGTTTTGTTGACACCGCAGATTTATGAATATTTCATTGTTTTTTTAATATTAAATATTTAAATTTAATGTAAAATAAATCACAAAAATGTTAATAAAAAACAAGCTTTAACGTAAATGGTCCTTAAATAAACTCAGTTATTGAGTGGCAAATGGTATTTTAAATTTTGTTTATGTAATTTTAATGGTTAATCAAATTTAGCCGAGCCACCACCCCAGAGTTGAAATAAATCTTGCTATCCCGAGCATTCACAATGGAAACACTTTTTGCTGTTTTCTTACAGGTTTGTATGAATTTCCAACATAACGAGTTTGTTCAATGTGAATGCTCTGTTATAGCAGATTTACATCCAACGACATTCGACATCCGCAAAAAAGTTTAAACACAACATAGGAAATCTACCAAGACAAAATGAGAAAAAATAATCATCTGCATAAAAAAGTCAATTGAAATTCGAGAAACAAACCCAAAAATCGTCGTCTGCTCTTTTTGCAGATGTCGAGTTTCATCTTTTTCTGTAAAATCGTCTATGTGTGAATAAATAACTATAATGAGGTTACATAAACAAGAAAATCAATCATTTGTTTATGACATTTTTTGTTTAAATGTATTTTTTATGTGTAAAGAAAACGAATTTTTCATTTGACATCTGCATCTGCGAAAATTTTTGAATCTTTGATCGTTAAGTTCGAGTTTGAATCTTTGATCGTTCTTTTACATAATTATATGTACAATCCTTAACAAACGTATTTGTACATGATATATTTTTAATGCAACGTAACACAAACAACTTTAAAAATTATATAATTGATAATCTTTTAGAAAATAATATAATTTCAATTTAATTAACATAATTATTCTGCTTTACATTCCAATGAAAACCTGATTTAAATTTTAAGTCTATGAAAAAATGCAATTAATTTAGTTTTTAACAAAATTATTTGTGCACACAAATTTGTTCTCATAATTATTTGTGCAATATGGAAAAATTAAAAATAAAACGGTTAATCAATTTAATTAAAAATTAAAAATTGTGGTGGTCTTCACACTCACCCCAGAGTGATAAATTCTGTGGCTCTGGATACAAATAATTACCACGTTGTCCAGTTAACGTTTCTTTTCTAATCGGAGTTTTATTGCTCTATTTGTTTGGAAAATTTGTCAAAAATGCTCTAATGGCTTGGACACTCCTGTCCTGGTTTAATTCTTACTCTTCGAATTGGTAATATTTTTAATTCCTTATGTCTCAAAAATCGTCGAAACTAAAAACAAACTTATTCTCAATCATTCAATAAACCTTAAACGTCAAACGAAGTAAAAACTGAGTCAAACAAGAAATGAAGAAAAGAGCTGAAATATTTAAAATAAATAGCCCTCGTCACGAGCTTGCGTATTTGCGTATTTCGTAACTTCGTAAATTTGACGTTTCTTCTGATTGGTTGAAATTGTTTCCCCTTAATAAGCAAGAAACGTCAAAAATTAACACGCTCACAGGCAGATATCAAACTGCTCGAAGATTTCCTAGCCCATTGTCCAAATGTTTTGATATTAACAGGCGCTGGAATTTCAACTGAATTTGGTAAATAACCGCTGACGGTATTTTATATTATCAACAAAGTTGCATAAAGGTATTATTAACGGACGATGAATCATTTGTGGGAGGAATATGAAGTGTTCGCATGTTGTTTGCTGAATCCTTGAATCAGAATTCAAAAATTTTAATTTATTATATAGTATTTATAAAAAATAATTAAATTAAAATTAAAAACAAATTTCTTTCATTAAATTAATAATCATAAAAAATAATCTGCTTGCGGTGTTTTTGATGATATACCACGACTTTCCTGAGCAGCCGCTTCGAATATTGTAAAATCACGATTCAAATGTTCGTTTAATTCAAGTATTGCAGCTACATTTCCACAGCAGTAACAATAATTTGGTGCTGGCCACACAGTCAAAACAGTCTCATTAAAATGCCATTTATAACCTTCCATTACTAATTGATGGGCCCGACAGAATCATATCAATATCGTTGGATGTATTAAATTGTAGTACTACATCGGAACCAAATAAATAGCCGGCACCCCTTGGTGATACACCCCAACCTTGAGCGTCTTCGGGATCACTCCATAACAAATAGCACATTGGGCCGTCACGTGGCACCTCCTGTTTACGATCGATGGAACGGATTTGGTCTAAATACTGTATTGATGGACTTAAACCACTGTGCACACAAAATATTTTGCCATCGATTATGGCCGATAGGCTAAATAGTTGAAAATCTCAGTGCAATGACGCCATACCGTGTTCGAGCTGTATTTTCTTACACATTCATCATAAAATCCTTATACTTGTGTTATTTGACGTGATTCATGATTACCACGTATCAGGGTTATTCGATCGAGATAACGTACCTAAACAAGAGAAATATAAATATTAGTAAAAGGTTTGAATCGGAATCAATAAACTCACCTTTAGCGCCAAAAGCAGCAAGAATGTTTCAACACTGTAGTAGCCGCGATCAACAAAATCGCCCATAAATAAATAATTTGTCTCGGAACATCACCGCCCACCTTGAATAACTCTTTCAAATCATAAAATTGTCCATGAATATCGCCACAAACTGTAACAGGTGAATCAACTCTTTGCACATTGCTTTCTTCCACCAAAATCTCTCGTGCCTAAGGCCTGTATTAGACTATAAAAGATCTATAAAACATCTTTGACAAATATATTTGATAAAACATTTTCATGCATTTTATTTTATAAAAGAACTTTTAACAAGTATTTTGCTATATTACACTACGTCAAAGATTTTATCATATTTTTCATGAAATTTGACGGGAAAAAGTGGAAATTCTCCTATTTTTATACTCTAGGCTTTTTGTATTATATAAAAATGCATTTGCTTCATATTCACTTATTAAACAATTGGTTATTGAATCACTCCAATTCAATTTATTTTCCGCCATTTTTACAATAAAATGCAATTTTTTAAAAACAATATTAATTATGCAACGTCAAAATCTTTTATCATATTTAGCCGCAAGAAGCTAAATATAATAAAAGAAATTTGATAAAACAAAAAATTTATAAAATATGCATATTACACTATCAAAAATCTTTGACAAATATATTTTATAAAATATCTTTGTCAAAGATCTTTTATAGTCTAATACAGGCCTTAGCACATAATGCCTTCACTTTATTCTCTTTAATAATTTCACATCGTTTTCAGGCTACTTTTCTTCAGCGTATTTTGACAATTGTGATTACTTTTGATTTTTAATAAATAATAGATCAAAATATTAAAAAACGGGCAAGAATGTCTACCCAAAAATGAGAAGAGGAAGAGATGAATATATTGAATTATGTATTTTAAAAAAATAATTCAAAATAATTTAGAAATAGAGGTTTGTTTCATTAGTAGTGCCTACATTTATATGTAAATATTTATGTGATTTTTACTTTGATCCATATTATTTATTTTCACTTATTAAAATTCACAAGTAATCACAATTGTCAAAATACGCTAAAGAAAAGTAGCCTGTGAGCGTGTTTATTTTTGACGTTTCTTGCTTATTAAGGGGAAACAATTTCAACCAATCAGAAGAAACGTCAAATTTACGAAGTTACGAAATACGCAAATACGCAAGCTCGTGACGAGGGCTAATGTTTTTAAAATAATGTGATGTTGTTTCACAAACAATAACTGTAATTTTCTTGGCTTACAGCATTAATTCTTATTTGTTTGAGACTTCGAATCTTCGATGGAGTTAGCTGTCAAAATTTTTGAAGGAAAAGAGTTTATTTTTCAAAGTAAAGAATGTGTTTAGTAAATTACGTTAACCTCAACGTTCAGATCAAGAGTAACGAGTTCAGACTATTGCTGTATTCCTTTGAAAAATTTAAAACAACAGTTGTATAAAACCAAACAGGTTTTAGTTAAAATAAAAACAAAATTAGATTTTCGCAAAACAAAATCAATTTTTAGTACAACACCTAGAACAAATAAATACACATTTTTTGCTAAAACAGCTAAAACAGCTAAACCACTTAAACTTTTCAAAAATAAAATAATTTATTTTATTTTTGAATTATGTAAATTATTTTTATTTTATTGATAACGTAACGTTTAATTTTGTAGAAATATATCAATTTGTTGAAAAATAATTTATTTTTCATTTGGTCTAAGCTTCACATTTATGGAAACTAAAAATTTTGTGGTGCGCGTCTAGTATAAACATTATTTAAATGGAATAAAAACCGTTAAAGGACTGTACACACGAAATGCGGCGAGTCATGTTCCACACAATCCACAGCGCTAAGGCAAAATACCTTAAACAATATTATTGAATTGAGACCAACCCTTAAAAGAGAATGAGCTCAAATATGTCCCTTCTCGATTTCAATATTGCTCGCATTATACCGGAGGCCATCCCGGTGGCACAGTGGTTAGTATGCTTGCTTTAAGCTTAGGAATCTCCGGGTGCGATTTCCGGCGGATAATGAAAAAATCACAACTGGTTAATGTGGCAGCATGTTATTGAGTTTAACATGTTTGCTACTCAATAGATAAAATAAATAAATAAATAAAATATTTAAATTTGTTTATTTTAAGAAATTTGTTAAATTTATAACTGGGATTTTAGGATTTTACAAATGTGGTTTGACATAGAATGCTATTGTTAAGTTTATCTCATTTAAAGATTAAAATAAATTTGGAAATTTATTTAAATTTAGATGTGCTTAAAATGTTCACAGAATGCATTTTTAAAAAGCTCAAAAATGTTACGTTTAAATTTAAAGCACCGTACTTGCTAAATTTATCTTTAGTTTTACTAGTATACGTCAGATGTCTAAGTTGTTTACAAAAAAATACAATAAAATTATTAAATCTGAAAGTTATCACACGTTCTTAATATTTTGTGAATTTTAAAACTTCAACTTCAATTTTTGAACTTGAAATTTCCCCAGGTGGTAATTTTTAGTTCGATTTTACCAAATTTGTACTGCCATTACTGCCATCTATGCAATATTTATTGATATTCTCTCCTCGCTTCTCAGCCTAGGTGATGTGATGGAACATTCGGTGGCTAATTTTGCAACTTAAGTGTATTTCAGTGTTTTTTTCAGCGATGTTGGAATAGTTAAACAATTTTAAATGCTAATCAGATTAAAAAATAATAGAGAAAATAGAAATAATAGAAAACTTTGAAAGGATTGTTAGCACTTACTAATATCTATTAAATTAAAAAAATTATTTTTTTTTCATTTCGTAAACCCATTTATTTTTATAGGAAGTTGAAAGTAATTGGTTTGAATTGCAACATGAAACCATTGAGCAACAGGCTGTAAGTTTTTATCTGCTATATATAAATATTTGGTTGTTATGGCTATGTTTAACTCTAATAAATAATGTTAAGAGTAGAATGAATACAAAAGCGCACAAATATATTTTGCACTGATTTTTGCCAGCTTACATTTTCTAAATAAAATTAAAAAAATTAATAACACAATTTTTAAAATAAAGAAGTGTATATAGCTAGTATGTTTACAGAAATAAACTTCTGAAATTGATTAATCCAATCTAAAGATTATAATAATAAAATACTAATTGCTTTATTCGTGTGTGATTAACTTATAACTCCTATTAAATTCTTCAACAGAAAGCTGGATTATAGGCTCATTTAAGATGATAATAAATTCGTATCTATAATTTATTACATTACGTTTATTATGTTGGACAAATCTTCAAATGTTGACGGTTGAATAATTAATTAAGCAGAAACCGAGCTGCCTTGAACTTATAACTAAAAAAATAAGTATATTGATATTTCGTCTATTTGGTGGTCATTTAATGTTTTATAAGATTCGAATATTTTTTTGATAACAAAATCTTAATTTCACACATAAAATGACGGTTAATTAATTATTGTGTTCGTAAATCATAGTTTCCACATATTTCATTTCACAGTTTTGTAGACATAGCTCTTGCGCTTTTAAATTTGCATTGTCATACTAATTAATCTGTCTTTATAATATCTAGAAACTTGTTATGTTTATCTAATTTAAATTTACTATATTGGTACAAATTCTGCATTTTTTTGCACCATACAATTTAATCCGGTTTTAGATAATAAATAGTGCACTATCTGCTTAGCGCATTGATCCCGCTACATCCGATTTAATTTACAGGGTGAACCATAAAGTTTCGGCTCATTCTAGTTCGAATTCTTGTGGTAACATCATTTTTCAAAGATGTTCGATTCTAAGCTTATGGGAAGCTCTCTAAAAGCTTTGACAGACTGGACAGACCTCAATTTTAGCTGATCGCTTTGTTTTGCATGGAGCACTCGAACGAGTTTAACTAAATCGGATTTATTAGCCGGCAGTCTTTCTAGGGCATTATAGTCTAGACAGACTGCGGTTTAATAAATCCGATTTAGTTACATCGTACAAGTACTCTATTGACCCATTTCAGAACGAAACAGCAATCCTTCAGTTATATTTCGCAACTTTCTTCTTTTATGAAATTCATAATTCAAAATCTGCTAGCTGATTAAACTTCTTTTTTTGTAATTGTTGCAACATGAGGATTAAATATTTAATTGAGTGATATAGAAAAGTTAAATATTTAATTCTTCCGTAATAAAGAAATATAATCAGGTAGCATTGATTTAGAATTATGAAACAAATTGCAATTTCATAAAAGAAAAAAGAGAGGAAATATTATTTAAGTGAGGATTTGCAGTTTTGTTCTGAAATCGAACATTAGTAAAACAAAGCGATTAGGTAAAGTTTAGATTGACATACTGCGACTAAACTCGAAAAATTCCTTAAATCGATTTCATTAAATCGCAGTGTGTCAAGGGTATAAGTTTCTTATAATACCGGTTTATTTACAAAAATGTGATTTCGATTTTAATTGGTATTTTATTAATTAATAGATATTGACAGCACCAAATGACTAATAAACAATCAGATAACATTTGTGACTAATATTTATGCTTTCTGTGTGATCGGCCAGGCATGACCTTATTCTACTAACTACTGGTAAATTAAGTTTATTAAAATATAAATACACGGCATTGGATTAAAATGTTTTATTTTATTGTACCTGGGTTTGAAACTCGACTGAAATAAAAGTTAAATTAGAACCTACCTCAAAATCAGTAGGTTGCTATAATGAAATGAAAAGTCGTTACGTTTGTAACTTTGCACTGTGAAAAGTTGTAAGATTTCGAAATAAAAATAGCGTTCATCGAAATTAAGTGCTACAGCAATTTCAACATTTAATTGAACAAAAGAAGAAAACGGGACGAGTTGGCGGACTAAAATTTATAAACAACTAGTGTTTTAGAATAATTGCTGTACATTTTCCTAATTGAAAATTAAATTTTACCAATAAATATTTAATTTTATTTGTGTTTCTGCTATCACATTCCACTTTAGATTGAATAATCAAAACTTCCGTATGTGCTTTCAAATTAAATGGTTAATAAAAAATATATTTAAATCAATATTTACCTTCCTCGAGCCAAATCCATACTTTGCTCTAAATAACTTAAGAATAAACTCAACGGCACTAATAGCTGTATTTCACTGTCAAATCCCAAGAAAATTTTAATGTTTTCGTTTAGAACAAAATCTCATTCCACAAAATGAAATACTGGTCGCTTAAAATGAAGGTTCACATCCTTGAAAAAAAATTATAATAATATATTTTGCTCATCCCACCTTTCTATGGAATCAAAACTTTCCTAATAACGTGGCGCCAAAATTTCTTTTTTAATCAGTAGAATCTTCTGACAAGGATTTAGTACAAACTAGACGGACCTAGCAAGGTGGTTCCTCAGCAATCGTAGTCATATCACCTGATTTTATAAATTTCAACAGCAAGCAAAATATTATTGTAACTGATACTGAGGTAAGCGGATAGCTAAGGTACAATTCTAAAAATCAGGCAGTGGGAGCGAACTAGGGTTTTACCCGGGTTAACCCAGGTTTTAGGTATTTTTCAAACCTGAAAACCCCTAAACCCCTAGTCAATTCAAATCTTATTCAAAGCTAATGCAAGATTCCAAAGAAGATGCAACAATTTAATCTGTCACCAAATGAGAGAAATGTAATTGATTATTCAGATAATCATATTAAAATATTATAGCTGACTTCTGGTTAGCAAATTAATAAAATATTAGCACAATTTAACTAAGTTACATTGAAAAAGGAATAATAGCTGTCAAATAGTTTAAATTGATATTTCGGCAGGTCAAAGGGGCAGATTTCAAGTTAATTTTTGACCCATGGAATTAAAACGTCCATACTGCTAGTTTAGATAATGACAAATGGCAATTAAACCGAGGGAAACCGAGTTAATGGCTAGGTGGGAAAATATGTTGATGATCTAGGCGATACGTAAATAAAAGGTTATCAATCTACGGGCCAACATGTTGATGATCTACACGAAATCAAAGGTTATATCAGTCATCATGTTGATGAATAATGAAAAGTGAAGTGTAATGAATTTTTTTAAGAAACCCCCTTATCACAGTCGTTTAAGTAGACGATAAGTCAAAAACATAGTTTTCTGGAGAAGAAAACCCGCCACAATATGCTAGAATGCATCCCAACCCGAAATGTCTGTCACCTCAAATTTTCTAATGTCATCACGTAGGTAGACATGCAAACATTCAAAACCAGTTTTTTTTTCAAAATCGTATCACGTGCCGTTTTTTTGCGCGCAGTTTTATTGAATTTTGAAAATTGTGTTTGGTTTGTAGTAAAACAATTCATTATACAAATTCAAAATATTTTTATATTTAATTTTTTATAGATTTCACAATATTATAAAGTCCAATGAAAAAATAACAAAGCGACAAAAAATTTAAGTTAATAAATTTAATTCATGTAATACTTATTAGTTATGACTATGAGTATCTAATATTGAGAGAGCCGTGATATAAAATGATAATACATGTGTATCGATGGAATGATCTTTAATGACTGACCTTATAAGAGTGGTGAGTGGTTTTACATAAGTATATGTCTTAGTATAGAATAGGGTGGTTCATATTATCACATCCCCCCTTTTTTAACAAATATGTTAATTTTGAACTATTTAATTTACTAGTTTTATATATCAACTGAATAAAAATTATCAAATAAATTAATACAAAATATGAAAATATGCTTATTATAATTTATAAAGTTTTGGTGTTTTAATCACACGACCACTTCTAGTTGTTTTTTGTTGATTGTCCTGTTGATTGCTGATATGAATGTCAGGTGCCTGTTCGGATTTGACACCCAAAGGTCCCTTCGGTTGTGGAATGGTGGAACCAATTTCCAATTCATTTGATACTTGAGTCGATGTTAAATTGTTGTCTGTATTCTCATTGATATCCTGATTGATATCAACTTCCGGCACATCTTGTATATTAGCTGATGAGCGCTGTATATGAATTGTATTTCATCGGTACCTCTTACCCGTTGTTGTTTCCACAATCACCGACCGTGGATTATCTGATCTCCACGACTTTTGCTGACACCTTTCTTGTATTGTACTGTTGGCGAATATGGCAAAACATCAAAAAGAATTTGTTGTAAACGCATCGGCGCCTGTGAAATCGGTTTTTTGAAGATTGTCTCCAACGGTTTATGATCGGTTTCGATGTCCAATTTTTTGCCATACACATAATGGTGAAATTTTTTGCACGCAAATCTTATGGCGGCTGCTTCTCTGCCGAATGGTGGATAATTTTTTTCGGCTTTCGTCATTGCCCGGCTGGCATATGCGATCGGCTTATTATTTTGAAGCAGACAAGCTCCTAGAGCTACGGAGCTTGCATCGCAGGAAATTTTAAACTTTGATTTGCGTCATAGTAACCCAGAACTGGCGTTGTTGTGATGACCTCTTTTAACTTCTCAAAAGCTGTTTGTTGGTCAACATCCCATACCCATGCGGTGTCCTTCACTATTAATCTTCTCAATGGTTCTGTCAAATCTGAAAATTTCGGAATAAATTTTGCAAGATATGTTACTGTACCAAGCAATCTCTGCACTTCCTTGACATTAGCTGGAGTGTTCAAACGATGAACTGCTGATACCTTATTCGGATCAATCTCACAACCATTGGATGTAAAAACGTGTCCAAGAAATTTTACTCTATTCTTGTTGTATTCACATTTACTCTAATTTAATGTGAAACCAGCATTTTTTTATCGATGCTTTACCTTTTTTGTGATTCCCTCTAACATTTCCGCATTTTCCGCATAAAGAAGAATATCATCCATGACAACCTCGCAATTGTCGATGCCTTGCAATGTCTCGTTCATAATCTGTGAAAATACTTCAGGTGCAGAATTTATATCAAAAGGCATGCGTAAATATCGGTAACGTCCCCATCGCGTACCGATGACCAAGTATTTTGACGTTCGTTCAGTCACTTTAATCTGCCAGAAACCATGTTGACAATCCAATTTTGTAAAAAACTTGGCCTTTCCTATTTTTGCGGCTATTTCTTCTACTGTATTCAACGGGTAATAGCGTCGTTTTATGTTTTTATTTAATTCGACTGGATCCATACATACTCGAATTTTTCCGTTTTTTTCTACCACCAGCATAGGGCTTACGGCTGGGCTTGGTTCAGTAACTGGCGCTAGAACTTTCATTGTAACCATTCTGTCCAATTCCTCTTTTGTTTTATTTCTAAATGCAGCTGGAACTCTACGCGGTGGAATTATTTTGAACTTCGGATCGTCAACAAAATCGATATCATACTCATAATTGTTGCAACAACCCAACTGTATATCCACTTTATGAACGCGTTTCACTAATCCCAGCTCTTCGCATGAATGTCGACCGAGAATTGACATTAAATCCTCGTTAATTACTTTAAAAATCACCTGTCCTGATTTTTGCGGTGATACACACCAAACCTTGGTTTCACCTATTACTATGACTGTGTCGAGATTATATGTTGATAGACGTTTAGTCGATGAAACGTTTAATTTTAATTTGGACGCTTCTTTCCGCGATATTACGTTGCAGTGAGCTCCTGTGTCCAAATCAACTAACAGTTCACCCTCACCGACTTTCAATGTTTCAATCCATTTGTCTTTTTCAATTGAACCCACTTTTATTTCTTCCTTTCCAACAATTTCTCACACTCGCTCTCGGCACTCGAATCTGAGTTACTTTCGGAAGAGTCACTGGCTATTTTGTTCACTTTGTCTTTTTTATTTGACTTTTTCCCGATGATTTCTTTTTGGAGCGACACATTTTTTTTTTAATGACCCTTATTACGTCACATTTTTTGTTGAATGCTGGACATCGTTTCTTACCGTGTCGTATGCCACAGCGCTTACAATCAAATTCGTCATCGTATGTTTTATTTATTTTGTTTACACTTGATGACGAATGTGTAGGCGTCGATAGTTAACTCAGTAACATTGTTTGTTTCTCAGCACGCTCTGCAGCACGACAAATTTTAACCGCTTTAGCCAATTCCATATCTTCGACCCACATTTTTTGACGGGTATTTTCGTTGCGAATTCCTACAACGATTTGATCCATCACGAATTCATCTTATTTTGTGCTATATCCACAACGCGTAACTTACGTTCTCAATCGTTGCAAAAATCTTCGAATGATTCACATTCTTCTTGCTTAATACGATGAAATTGGTACCGCTCGTACGTTTTGTTGCGCGACGGTGCAAAATATTTTTTTAATTTGTCGATAATTTGCTTCGGATCCTTCTTTTCGTCATCTGTGGCACCCAAATTATTTAATACTTTCAATGCGGGTCGACCAAGGCACGAAATTAATGTTGATGCTTGAATTTCGGCTGTCTTTTTTGTTAATTCCATCGAATTACTGTAATGGGTAAATAATTCGATCCATTCCGTCCACTTTTGAGCCATATCTAGCTCTGAATTTATCACAAAATTCTTCGGTGGTTTAATTCCGGACATTGTCACAATAAAAAAAAAATTTGCAATAATGATACGGTATCGAATGTTCTGTTGATGACGCGTCACTTTTACTGTTGTACTTCTTTTACCTCGTTGTGTGTAATATTGAAGAGTTTATTCGGCGAGAAATATTATTAATTTCTTTCTTATTTCCGATTTACTACTTTTCAATTTTACGATAATTGTGTAATTCACGCATTAAAATCACTTCTGACATCATGTAATACTTATGATTATGAGTATCTAATATTGAGAGAGCCGTGATATAAAATGATAATACGTGTGTATCGATGGAATAATCTTTAATGACTGACTTTATAAGAGTGGTGTGTGGTTTTAGATAAGTATGTGTTAGTATAGAATAGGGTGGTTCGTATTGTCACAATTCGTTACTTGAAAATATCAAAATACTAAATAATTCATATTTCAATATTATGTTGACTATTATATTGACAAAGAGCTAGTAATTTTTCGCCATATTTAGTGTGATCTTCTGATACTTTGTATCTGGACCATGTAGTTAAAAAATCAAAATGGACTGATTCCATTGCTTGTTCTCTATAAAATCCGAGTCCTGTTTGAATGTGAACAAGATTCTCGTAACTGGTTTAAAAAATGTAATGTTCAACAAGAGAAAAGGCACAACGGAACAAGTTTTAATGGTAATTCTTGCATTATTTTGCTAGAAAGACTCGAGATTTTTTAAGAAAAGATTCTTTGGTTCGTCTTAAATATGTCAATGTGTTGCAATTCTTCAAAAAAGTTGTTGATGATTGTTTTGTGACTAAATTAAAGGACACATGCAGTTAGTATCGGCAAATTGAAAGAAGAGTATATTAAACTAAAAATATCTATTACTCCAAAAGTACAGTGTTTTCTTTCACGTGAAAGAGTTTTGTGCTCAACGTGAAAGAGGACTCTGATTTTATAGCGAACAAGCAATGGGATCAGTCCATTTTGATTTTTTAACTATGTACATGGTCCAGATACAAAGTATCAGAAGATCACACTAAATATGGGGAAAAATTACTAAAAGCTGTTTGTCAACATAATAGTCAACATAATATTGAAATGTGAAATATTTAGATTTTCGATATTTTCAGGTAATGAATTAAATTTATTAACTTAAATTTTTTGTCATTTTATTATTTTAGCAAAAAACTAGTAAAAAACTATAAAAAATTAAATATATAAACATACTATTTGGGATTTGTATAATGAATTGTTTTACTACAAACCAAACACAATTTTCAAAATTTTCTAAAACTGCGCGAAAACAAAAACCGCATACGATTTTGAAAAAACCTGGTTTTGAATGTTTGCATGTCTACCAACGTGATAACATTAGAAAATTTGAGGTGACAGGCATTTCGGGTTGTGATGCATTCTAGCCTACCGTGCCGCGAATTGCGCAGAATTTTGCTTCACTACCATCATAAAAAAGCTTGGATTGTAGGACGTTCGTATCATTTATTTTAGTATGTATACAAGTGTAAATCCTGAAAAATAAATCTCGTTGGTGTGAAACTAATGCGGAAGGTGGTCTGCAATTTATTGCGTTCTAGTTTTCATTACTGTCTTCCATTACTGACGGTTAGTGAAAAAGGATATATTCTCCGTTAAATTTTTCTATTTCGCCTTACTAATTAAAACGATTATATGTTAAGACAGACTTTTTCGATTGAGCGGAAGATGATTTTATTTTGTATGCAATAAATTCACCGCTTAATAAAATTTAGAACACCGATATATTCAAAAAAATCGAAGCCATCCAAAAAATACGATTTGTAGGACGCTTCTAATTCGGTTATGATCTCCTCGTTCGACGTAAACCGGTTTCCACAGAGCAATTTCTTAATGTTTGGTGATTCGGTCTAAGCCAGAAGTGATAGGGACAAATTTCGGTGAATACGGTGTATATCAGTAATTCATAGCTGTAATTCGATATAAAACAATCGGTTGGAATAAATGGAATATATTTTCAGAATAAATAAAAAGACTAAAAACGGAATGAAGGAAGGGAATGATTTAACTAACGCTATACGTCACTTTTGGATCACCCGGAATATTCAGAATGAATTAACGAAAACACTGTCACAATCACATCACAAAACACTGCATAAAAATGTTCAGACTGCGTTTTTACTTACCAAACACCATTTCGAAGTTGCCATGCCATTCCATTTTTCATGCCTAAATTATTCTAGTAGAGTATCCCCTATGTATTCGTCTGAGACGTTTGCTATTTTACATAACCAATCTCTTTAACCTTCTGTCAACGATCGGCCAACACGATATGGATTTTGTGCATCATTTTTTCAGCAGTAGCCTCAATGGAGCGTCACTCATGCTGGATCGTAAATCAATTATGTACCATTAAATGTGAAGTAGCAGAGTCGCCATAATGACACACTTTTCTCCTTGGTTGCAAAAAAAATATCGAACTTGTTGTTTTCAATAAAACTTAATGTCATATTGTCATATCAGCTTGAAATTTGTATCGAGTGAATTTTTCCGACTCGACCTCATGGTATGAATCAGCTTTGAAAGTTTGGCGGACGATCTTAGAAATTTATTGTAAATGACGGTTCGATAAGTAGATGCTGAGAAATTTACCAAAATACAAGTTCAATCATTCACGAATATTGTAACTTATTTACGATTAGCATACTAATTTATAAGCGACCTTCAGCTATAAACAAATAAAATGCTGAAATTGATGTAAATAAATACAGAAAGCATTTATAGTTAATACAAAATTTACAGTCTGCACTATTTTGGATACTGGCAGACTTTCAGACGTTTTTAGAAATTATTCGGCAAATTTTTTTTTCAAATAAGATTTTTGTGGTTTTTATTATTTTAAATTAGCCAAAACAAGTTAACCATCATAAATTTGAACAGTGAAATTAGTCAACAATTCAACCTTTTCTTATAATAAAGTAGTGGTTCGTGTGCTATTTTGCATAAAATATGAGAATGATCACAACATTAAATTGTACAATGCTAATTTGGTGACTAATAATTTTTTCTAATACTAAGAATGGCGATTAATATATTTGTGTACGCTATAAATATGCTTTATACAGTGATTAAACTCTGAAAAAGTTTTTATTAAGTATTTTGGCTTCCTCAATTGATAATGTTTACGTGCTTGATTATGAAAATAAAAACCCAAAATATATAGAAAGATTTTTCAACAGGATCAACCTACGTCAGGCGAACAATTTATAGCCATAAGGATTGGTGCCGCCGGTAGTAAGGACCAAGTAAATCCAAATTTGGTTGGATTAGTACGCATGGCTACACAATTTTTGCCTAAATCATATACATTTATTAATGTACTTTCCGCGTCAAGGGAAGTTGTTGCCGGAATTAAATACGAACTATTAATAAAAGCGCTAGATGAAAATAATTCAGAAGTTCATTGTGACATCAGAATACTTGAACAACCTTGGATTATTATAAACAACAATGAAAAATTACGAACTTTAATTTATTCAAATTGTTCATCCGATCAGGCAATCTCTAATGAGCCAAAGGGCGATGTTGTTCAACACCATATTAATCCGATATTTAATAATGAAGAAAAAATAATGACCGCTGAACGTTTAAAAGATATGGAATCTTTAATTATGCCAAATGATAACAAAACTCCAAAACCGCCCACGCAAGAAATTTCATCAGTACAGCCGGAAACAATAGATTCCCGCCCGAAAGAAGATGAAGAAGCTTTACCTGTTATAACATTAAGTAAAGGTACCTCTAATTTTTTGGATGATTTCTTTTCTTTTGGAAAAGAAACTAAGCCGAAAGAAAGCAGTTTGTTTGAAAATGAAGTAATTCCTAAATTAGAGACTCCAACTAGAATAGAAGCTGCAACGATTCATCGTGATGAGCAAGAAAATACTATTTATGGTGTTGCTTCAAATGCGAATAAAGAAACGCCAATCGTTGCTAAGACAGAAACGTTAATCGCTGCTAATACAGAAACGTTAATCGCTGCTAGTACAGAAAAGTCAATCGCTGCTAATACGGAAACGTCAACACAAGCGGCAGCTGTTGAAGTAAATAATAATGAAGAGCAAGTAAAAGAAGAAGTATCTATTCAGTGTGCCCTTACTCCAACAGATGAAAACGCTCCGGTATCAGATGCTAAAAGTACCATCATTGTAGACAGTACAATAGTAAATGTAGAACGACAGAAACGAGAATCACTAGATATGGAAAGGGTAATGCTTACTAAGTTAATTAATGCCGCTCTTGCTAGACTGGATCAATTTGATGAAGATGATAATAAACGAATTCTTTTGAATGTTCTTGATTCACATACTTATAGAAATATATTTACGACCGATGTGAGAATAGCAGATACAAAATGCAGCGAAATCTCGAGTAGTGCGGATAATTGTAAATCACAGATAATTGATGATAGTACAAAATTATGCCGATTAGAGGTAATATCAGAAAGAATAATGGTCTATTATGTCAAAATATACTTTTATAGTCTTTGTTTAGGTATAAATTCATCAATGAACATTAAATTATACAATATTTAAAAAAAAAATTCTTTATACTGATCTTTTGGTTTCCTAGAATTTAGTAAAATCGAAAAATGTTGTTAACCTTGAGATTACTGGTTTACATTTGTATAAATAATAAATTATAATTTAAAGAAACATTTTCACTTATTAACTATAATTAATACGTAAATTGAACTTACAGATCGAATACTTACGCAACACTGATATTAAAGTGAAAAAATCTGAGTGTACTCCAGAAGTCCGTCAAAAGCGACAGGTGGGTGCGCCTAAGCCAGTTACAGAGAGTGAACAGGAGATAGTATTAGGGTACTTGAGAGCCTCACTCGCAAACGGAGATGCACCAGGATATAAGTAATAAATTTGAATAATCTTAAAAAGCACTCTTGTCATTATTTAATTATATTGTATATTATTTCAGGCTTGATCGAGTAATTGAAATAACAAAAAAAACTGTTGCTGGAGTTTTATACAAAATTAAAGCACAGTTTGAAGTAGAACAGGCTATATTGGTTTGTAATGTTGAAATTTGGGATCGTCCATGGTTGGGTGAATCAGCTCGAGAGGTTACATTTAAAAAATGTGATGATCCTGCAAGACGTAAACGTCAAATCCCTGGTGGTATTAATTCTTTACCAAATTCGGATGGTGAAAAATTATTGAACGAAGTCTTGTCGGAAGGCGATTATCAGTCTTACAGGTAAAAAATATATTTAATTTATTTAACATAACTGAAAAGTTTGATTGATGAAAACCCAAAAAATAATCTTTAGAAATTAAGCATGCCTCTTTAATTTACAAAACTTAAGAAATTTTGTATAATGGAAGAGTATTTTTCATTACTGTTTTGAATCTATACAATCAAAATAATATAAGCGAGACAAATTCCATATAAAATGTGTAGACTGTTAGTTGCTGGTTTATTATACCGGATTAAAGCTGAACTTGCCGTAGATCAATCGACAAAAAAATTGTGATGTTAAAATTAGGTAAAGCAACAAGAGAAGTCGTTTTCAATTGTCAAGTTGACCCTTGCCAAGAGAAACTTAAACCTAGTTTATCCGAGGGAATAGTGGTTGGCGAAATCAGTCCTCTTGCAGAATGGGAGATAACTAAAGTGCAAAGCATGTTAAATAAAGTTTCATTTGGATGTTGCTTTCAGTCGTACAGGCTCTTAAGAGTCATTAAACTATCAAGTAAAGTAGTTAACGATTCAGGATTTTAACGGTTAATTTGTTGGGCAGGGGCACCTTATAAATCAAATTATTTATGCTTTTTTTCACGTCATATAACAGGTTTGATTGCTGAAACGTCTGAAACTGGTAAAATTATCTATCAGTACATAATAAGTATTGTAACATATTATTTATGACATCACAGTATCACATACATCAAATTTATCAGTTTTTTTAGCCAGCCACCACATTTATAAAACATAATATTACACTAACACGATAAACAATAAAAAAACGAATTTACATAACACATTTACTACACCTTTCAGACTAGTTAGACTTATTGAGTCCTCACAACAACAAGTTGCTGGAGTGATTTACAGAATTAAAGCGGAATTTTCTGTTGATCATTTGACAAAAGTATGTGTTGTAAAAATTTGGGATCGACCTTGGTTAGGTAAATCAGCGAGACAAGTGGAATTTAATTGCGACGGTTCCGCTAGGAAGAAACGTCAAGTTCTCGGTGGCATTAGTCCGTCATCTGAATTAGATAAATCTAATAAAATTGCAGGTTTACTTAATGAGGTCCTAACTGAGGGTGACTATAATTCGTATAGGTAATTATTATTTATTTGGTTTCTGTTTCAATTTTCACCATTATATACAGGATCTGGAATAAATTGGGGTATAAGGTGATAATCCCACATTAGAATAAGAATGCATATTTTGATTGCCATATTATCATTCCATGAAAGTTCTTTTTTTCTAAGGCAATTTAACAATTTGGTGATGATTGGGTCGAATTTTCGCTATCGCAAAATACGTTTCATAATTTGACTATTATAAAGGCTCTAGCAGCAATATTCAATACCAATATTCATTTCTATACTACATTACAATGTTGAGAATAAGACAGCTACACCGTTGTAGTTTGTTTTCTTTAATATACTTCTAACATTTCATTTTGGCACAACATTTTAATATTTTAATATGTATATGAAAGCAGAAAAACCGATATCGGTTCATTTCATACTACCATTAACGATAATATTACAACATATTTGATACTAAGTTTAATATTACATAATACGTACATTGTACGTCCTTTAGCGCAAATTTTCTACTCTGGTTCATGGTTTAGGTGTTTAACGAGAATCAAAATTATTACACAATATTTCCTTATGCGTTCTAGACTCGTAAAAATTATAGAATCAACAATCCAAAGGGCTTCGGGAACAATTTATAAAATTAAAGCAGAATTTTCAATTGAACAATCATCAAAAATATGTAATATAAAAATTTGGGATCGACCGTGGCTAGGTAAATCTGGCCGAGAAGTTGAATTTAACTGTGATGAGTCACCTAGACCTAAACGTCAAATTCAAGGAGGGTTCAAATCTATAAAAGTTCTTGAGAAAGAGATAGACACTGGTTTTTTAAGTTATATGGAGGGCATATTAAAAGATATTTTGCGAAACACTGATTATCAATCGTATAAGTTAATCAGAATTATCGACACAACGAGTGAAGTCATGTCTGGATTTATGTACAGAATAAAAGCTGAATTCAGTGTAAATAGTTTGACTAAAATCTGTAACATTAAAATTTGGGATAAAGAATCAATCCAAGAGCGCGAAGTACAAGAATTCATATGTTACGATCCAGAGTTAAACATTTTTCAGGACAAACCACTAATTACGGCAGAGGAACATTCTAATGATGTATATATCTTAGACGGTACACCTACTAGTGATGTTAGCACTGATTCGTCAGATCAAGAAATAATTCAAATTGAAAGTCTACTTAATACCGCTTTAGAAAGTACAATTTACAAATCATATAAATTAGTAAGAATAATTGAATTTACGAAGCCGAATGTAACTGATATTTTATATAGAATCAAAGCATCATTTAAAATCAACGAAACTGAACAAATTTGTGATTTAGAACTGTGGCAAAAAACGTCAGATCAGGAAAATGCCATCCAACAATTTAATTGTAATCCGAAATTTTCAAACAATGGTTTTAATCTTGTTTCCGAAAAAGATAAGCCTAAAGTAGAAAAATTATTGCGAGAAGTTTTAACTTACGATGATTATAAATCGTACACATTAGTAAGAATTTTACAATCTTGGGAACAATTTGTGGTTGGGATTAACTATAAAATTAGAGCGGAGATGAAAGTGAAAGGAGATTTAAAAATATGTGATATAAAAATTTTGGCAATGTTTACCAAACACGGGAAAAGAGTAGTACAAACAGTTTGTCAGAATGTTCCAGGTGGATTAAATTCTGTTCCAAACGATAGCCCAGCTTTTATTGAAAGCTTGATAAATGGAGTATTACTACAAGGCAACTATCAATCGTTCCGACTTGTGAGAATAATTGAATGGTCAAAGCAAACAAGAGAAGGTGTTTTATATCGTGTAAAGGCTCAATTCGCCGTCGATGGTACCCAACAAATTTGTAATCTGAAAATAAGGGATACTATTTCCAATCAAGGTAGAGAAATTCAAGAGTTTATTTGTGATGAGCCAACTGAATCAATTCTAGGAGGAATTAGTGTTACATCAGAAAAAGATAAACCAGTCATTGAAAACATTTTAAATGAAATTTTGACCAGCGGTGACTACCCATCTTATAAACTAGTGCGAATAATTGAATCCACAAAACAAATAGTTAAGGGTATTTTATATCGCATCAAGGCCGAATTTGATGTCGATGGTACTACAAAAATATGTAATTTTAAAATCTGGGATAAAAATTTCAAGGAAGGCAGAAAAGTCCAAGAATTTACCTGTGTGGAGCCAAGTAGACCACTTAAAGGTGGTATCACTAAAACATCGCAAGATGAAAAATCGGCAATTGAAAATATTCTAAATGGGGTTTTGGCTAGCGGCGATTACCAGCGATATAAACTATTGAGAATAATTGAAACCACGAAGCAAATCGTTGCAGGTATTTTATACCGTATCAGAGCAGAATTCTCTGTTGATGGCACTCAGAAAATATGCAATATAAAAATCTGGGATAAGGTTTCCAATCAAGGTAGAGAAGTTCAAGAATTTAACTGTAAGGAGTCTACTCCCTCAATTGTAGGAGGATCGCATGTAACAGGAGCTGGTAGTGCTGTATCCGATAATAACAAATCGACTGAAGGCACTTCACATGCAACTGGTGCCCATACTACATTCCATGAGCATAATGCACCTATCATAGGTGGTATCAGTGCTACATCTGAAGATGACAAAACGTTCATTGAAAATATTTTAAATGGGGTTTTGGCTAGTGGCGATTACCAATCATACAGACTAGTGAGGATAATTGAATTCACGAAGCAAATAGTTGCGGGTATTTTATACCGTATCAAGGCGGAATTCTCTGTCGATGGTTCTCAGAAAATATGCAACGTAGAAATCTGGGATAAGGTTTCCAATCAAGGTAGAGAAGTTCAAGAATTTATCTGTGAGGAGCCTGCTTCGTCAATTGTAGGAGGATCGCATCTAACAGGATCTGTTAGTGCTATATCCGAGAATAACAAACCAACCGAAGGATTACCACATGTAACTAGTGCCCATACTACATTCCATCAGCATAATATACCTGTCTTAGGAGGTATCAGTGCTACATCAGAAGGTGAAAAAACGTTAATTGAAAATATTCTTAACGGGGTTTTGGCTAGTGGCGATTACCAATCATACAGGCTATTGAGAATAATTGAATCCACGAAGCAAATAGTTACAGGTATTTTATACCGTATCAAGGCGGAATTCTCTGTTGATGGCACTCAGAAAATATGTAACGTAAAAATCTTGGATAAAATTTCCAATCAAGGTAGAGAAGTTCAAGAATTTAACTGTGAGGAGTCTACTCCCTCAATTGTAAAAGGATCGCATGTAACAGGGGCTGTCAGTGCTATATCCGAGAATAACAAATCGACTGAAGGCACTCCACATGCAACTGGTGCCCATACTGCATTCCATGAGCATAATATACCTGTCTTAGGAGGTATCAGTGCTACATCAGAAGGTGAAAAAACGTTAATTGAAAATATTCTTAATGGGGTTTTGGCCAGTGGCGATTACAAATCATACAGACTAGTGAGAATAATTGAATCCACGAAGCAAATAGTTACGGGTGTTTTATACCGTATCAAGGCGGAATTCTCTGTTGATGGCACTCACAAAATATGTAACGTAAAAATCTTAGATAAGATTTCCAATCAAGGTAGAGAAGTTCAAGAATTTAACTGTGAGGAGTCTACTCCCTCAATTGTAGGAGGATCGCATGTAACAGGGGCTGTCAGTGCTATATCCGAGAATAACAAATCGACTGAAGGCACTCCACATGCAACTGGTGCCTATACTACATTCCATGAGCATAATGCACCTATCATAGGTGGTATCAGTGCTACATCTGAAGATGACAAAACGTTCATTGAAAATATTTTAAATGGGGTATTGGCTAGTGGCGATTACCAATCATACAGACTAGTGAGGATAATTGAATCCACTAAGCAAATAGTTGCTGGTATTTTATACCGTATCAAGGCGGAATTCTCTGTCGATGGCACTCACAAAATATGCAACGTAGAAATCTGGGATAAGGTTTCCAATCAAGGTAGAGAAGTTCAAGAATTTAACTGTGAGGAGTCTACTCCCTCAATTGTAGGAGGATCGCATGTAACAGGGGCTGTCAGTGCTATATTCGAGAATAACAAATCGACTGAAGGCACTCCACATGCAACTGGTGCCCATACTACATTCCATGAGCATAATATACCTGTCTTAGGAGGTATCAGTGCTACATCAGAAGGTGAAAAAACGTTCATTGAAAATATTCTAAATGGGGTTTTGGCCAGTGGCGATTACAAATCATACAGACTAGTGAGAATAATTGAATCCACGAAGCAAATAGTTACGGGTATTTTATACCGTATCAAGGCGGAATTCTCTGTTGATGGCACTCACAAAATATGTAACGTAAAAATCTTAGATAAAATTTCCAATCAAGGTAGAGAAGTTCAAGAATTTAACTGTGAGGAGTCTACTTCCTCAATTGTAGGAGGATCGCATGTAACAGGAGCTGTCAGTGCTATATCCGAGAATAATAAATCGACTGAAGGATTACTACATGCAACTGGTGCTCATACTACATTCCATGAGCATAATATACCTGTCTTAGGAGGTATCAGTGCTACATCAGAAGGTGAAAAAACGTTCATTGAAAATATTCTAAATGGGGTTTTGGCCAGTGGCGATTACAAATCATACAGACTAGTGAGAATAATTGAATCCACGAAGCAAATAGTTACGGGTATTTTATACCGTATCAAGGCGGAATTCTCTGTTGATGGCACTCACAAAATATGTAACGTAAAAATCTTAGATAAGATTTCCAATCAAGGTAGAGAAGTTCAAGAATTTAACTGTGAGGAGTCTACTCCCTCAATTGTAGGAGGATCGCATGTAACAGGAGCTGTCAGTGCTATATCCGAGAATAACAAATCGACTGAAGGCACTCCACATGCAACTGGTGCCCATACTACATTCCATGAACATAATATACCTGTCTTAGGAGGTATCAGTGCTACATCAGAAGGTGAAAAAACGTTCATTGAAAATATTCTAAATGGGGTTTTGGCCAGTGGCGATTACAAATCATACAGACTAGTGAGAATAATTGAATCCACGAAGCAAATAGTTACGGGTATTTTATACCGTATCAAGGCGGAATTCTCTGTTGATGGCACTCACAAAATATGTAACGTAAAAATCTTAGATAAGATTTCCAATCAAGGTAGAGAAGTTCAAGAATTTAATTGTGAGGAGTCTACTCCCTCAATTGTAGGAGGATCGCATGTAACAGGGGCTGTCAGTGCTATATTCGAGAATAACAAATCGACTGAAGGCACTCCACATGCAACTGGTGCCCATACTGCATTCCATGAGCATAATATACCTGTCTTAGGAGGTATCAGTGCTACATCAGAAGGTGAAAAAACGTTAATTGAAAATATTCTTAATGGGGTTCTGGCTAGTGGCGATTACCAATCATACAGACTATTGAGAATAATTAAATCCACGAAGCAAATAGTTACGGGTATTTTATACCGTATCAAGGCGGAATTCTCTGTTGATGGTACTCACAAAATATGTAACGTAAAAATCTTGGATAAAATTTCCAATCAAGGTAGAGAAGTTCAAGAATTTAACTGTGAGGAGTCTACTCCCTCAATTGTAGGAGGATCGCATGAAACAGGCGCTGTCAGTGCTATATTCGAGAATAACAAATCGACTGAAGGCACTCCACATGCAACTGGTGCCCATACTACATTCCATGAGCATAATATACCTGTCTTAGGAGGTATCAGTGCTACATCAGAAGGTGAAAAAACGTTAATTGAAAATATTCTTAATGGGGTTCTGGCTAGTGGCGATTACCAATCATACAGACTATTGAGAATAATTAAATCCACGAAGCAAATAGTTGCGGGTATTTTATACCGTATCAAGGCGGAATTCTCTGTTGATGGTACTCAGAAAATATGTAACGTAAAAATCTTGGATAAAATTTCCAATCAAGGTAGAGAAGTTCAAGAATTTAACTGTGAGGAGTCTACTCCCTCAATTGTAAAAGGATCGCATGTAACAGGCGCTGTCAGTGCTATATCCGAGAATAACAAATCGACTGAAGGCACTCCACATGCAACTGGTGCCCATACTACATTCCATGAGCATAATATACCTGTCTTAGGAGGTATCAGTGCTACATCAGAAGATGAAAAAACGTTAATTGAAAATATTCTTAATGGGGTTCTGGCTAGTGGCGATTACCAATCATACAGACTATTGAGAATAATTAAATCCACGAAGCAAATAGTTGCGGGTATTTTATACCGTATCAAGGCGGAATTCTCTGTTGATGGTACTCAGAAAATATGTAACGTAAAAATCTTGGATAAAATTTCCAATCAAGGTAGAGAAGTTCAAGAATTTAACTGTGAGGAGTCTACTCCCTCAATTGTAAAAGGATCGCATGTAACAGGCGCTGTCAGTGCTATATCCGAGAATAACAAATCGACTGAAGGCACTCCACATGCAACTGGTGCCCATACTACATTCCATGAGCATAATATACCTGTCTTAGGAGGTATCAGTGCTACATCAGAAGGTGAAAAAACGTTAATTGAAAATATTCTTAATGGGGTTTTGGCCAGTGGCGATTACAAATCATACAGACTAGTGAGAATAATTGAATCCACGAAGCAAATAGTTACGGGTATTTTATACCGTATCAAGGCGGAATTCTCTGTTGATGGCACTCACAAAATATGTAACGTAAAAATCTTAGATAAGATTTCCAATCAAGGTAGAGAAGTTCAAGAATTTAACTGTGAGGAGTCTACTCCCTCAATTGTAGGAGGATCGCATGTAACAGGAGCTGTCAGTGCTATATCCGAGAATAATAAATCGACTGAAGGATTACTACATGCAACTGGTGCCCATACTACATTCCATGAGCATAATATACCTATCGCAGGTGGTATCAGTGCTACATCAGAAGGTGAAAAAACGTTAATTGAAAATATTCTTAATGGGGTTTTGGCCAGTGGCGATTACAAATCATACAGACTACTGAGAATAATTGAATCCACGAAGCAAATAGTTACGGGTATTTTATACCGTATCAAGGCGGAATTCTCTGTTGATGGCACTCACAAAATATGTAACGTAAAAATCTTGGATAAAATTTCCAATCAAGGTAGAGAAGTTCAAGAATTTAACTGTGAGGAGTCTACTCCCTCAATTGTAAAAGGATCGCATGTAACAGGGGCTGTCAGTGCTATATCCGAGAATAACAAATCGACTGAAGGCACTCCACATGCAACTGGTGCCCATACTACATTCCATGAGCATAATATACCTGTCTTAGGAGGTATCAGTGCTACATCAGAAGGTGAAAAAACGTTAATTGAAAATATTCTTAACGGGGTTTTGGCTAGCGGCGATTACCAATCATACAGACTAGTGAGAATAATTGAATCCACGAAGCAAATAGTTACGGGTATTTTATACCGTATCAAGGCGGAATTCTCTGTTGATGGCACTCACAAAATATGTAACGTAAAAATCTTAGATAAGATTTCCAATCAAGGTAGAGAAGTTCAAGAATTTAACTGTGAGGAGTCTACTCCCTCAATTGTAGGAGGATCGCATGTAACAGGAGCTGTCAGTGCTATATCCGAGAATAATAAATCGACTGAAGGATTACTACATGCAACTGGTGCCCATACTACATTCCATGAGCATAATATACCTATCGCAGGTGGTATCAGTATCAGTGCTACATCAGAAGGTGAAAAAACGTTAATTGAAAATATTCTTAATGGGGTTTTGGCCAGTGGCGATTACAAATCATACAGACTAGTGAGAATAATTGAATCCACGAAGCAAATAGTTACGGGTGTTTTATACCGTATCAAGGCGGAATTCTCTGTTGATGGCACTCACAAAATATGTAACGTAAAAATCTTAGATAAGATTTCCAATCAAGGTAGAGAAGTTCAAGAATTTAACTGTGAGGAGTCTACTCCCTCAATTGTAGGAGGATCGCATGTAACAGGGGCTGTCAGTGCTATATCCGAGAATAACAAATCGACTGAAGGCACTCCACATGCAACTGGTGCCTATACTACATTCCATGAGCATAATGCACCTATCATAGGTGGTATCAGTGCTACATCTGAAGATGACAAAACGTTCATTGAAAATATTTTAAATGGGGTATTGGCTAGTGGCGATTACCAATCATACAGACTAGTGAGGATAATTGAATCCACGAAGCAAATAGTTGCTGGTATTTTATACCGTATCAAGGCGGAATTCTCTGTCGATGGCACTCACAAAATATGCAACGTAGAAATCTGGGATAAGGTTTCCAATCAAGGTAGAGAAGTTCAAGAATTTAACTGTGAGGAGTCTACTCCCTCAATTGTAGGAGGATCGCATGTAACAGGGGCTGTCAGTGCTATATTCGAGAATAACAAATCGACTGAAGGCACTCCACATGCAACTGGTGCCCATACTACATTCCATGAGCATAATATACCTGTCTTAGGAGGTATCAGTGCTACATCAGAAGGTGAAAAAACGTTCATTGAAAATATTCTAAATGGGGTTTTGGCCAGTGGCGATTACAAATCATACAGACTAGTGAGAATAATTGAATCCACGAAGCAAATAGTTACGGGTATTTTATACCGTATCAAGGCGGAATTCTCTGTTGATGGCACTCACAAAATATGTAACGTAAAAATCTTAGATAAAATTTCCAATCAAGGTAGAGAAGTTCAAGAATTTAACTGTGAGGAGTCTACTTCCTCAATTGTAGGAGGATCGCATGTAACAGGAGCTGTCAGTGCTATATCCGAGAATAATAAATCGACTGAAGGATTACTACATGCAACTGGTGCTCATACTACATTCCATGAGCATAATATACCTATCGTAGGAGGTATCAGTGCTACATCAGAAGATGACAAAACGTTCATTGAAAATATTCTTAATGGGGTTTTGGCCAGTGGCGATTACAAATCATACAGACTAGTGAGAATAATTGAATCCACGAAGCAAATAGTTACGGGTATTTTATACCGTATCAAGGCGGAATTCTCTGTTGATGGCACTCACAAAATATGTAACGTAAAAATCTTAGATAAGATTTCCAATCAAGGTCAAGAATTTCAAGAATTTAACTGTGAGGAGTCTACTCCCTCAATTGTAGGAGGATGGCATGTAACAGGCGCTGTCAGTGCTATATTCGAGAATAACAAATCGACTGAAGGCACTCCACATGCAACTGGTGCCCATACTACATTCCATGAGCATAATATACCTGTCTTAGGAGGTATCAGTGCTACATCAGAAGGTGAAAAAACGTTAATTGAAAATATTCTTAATGGGGTTCTGGCTAGTGGCGATTACCAATCATACAGACTATTGAGAATAATTAAATCCACGAAGCAAATAGTTGCGGGTATTTTATACCGTATCAAGGCGGAATTCTCTGTTGATGGTACTCAGAAAATATGTAACGTAAAAATCTTGGATAAAATTTCCAATCAAGGTAGAGAAGTTCAAGAATTTAACTGTGAGGAGTCTACTCCCTCAATTGTAAAAGGATCGCATGTAACAGGCGCTGTCAGTGCTATATCCGAGAATAACAAATCGACTGAAGGCACTCCACATGCAACTGGTGCCCATACTACATTCCATGAGCATAATATACCTGTCTTAGGAGGTATCAGTGCTACATCAGAAGGTGAAAAAACGTTAATTGAAAATATTCTTAATGGGGTTCTGGCTAGTGGCGATTACCAATCATACAGACTATTGAGAATAATTAAATCCACGAAGCAAATAGTTACGGGTATTTTATACCGTATCAAGGCGGAATTCTCTGTTGATGGCACTCACAAAATATGTAACGTAAAAATCTTAGATAAGATTTCCAATCAAGGTAGAGAAGTTCAAGAATTTAACTGTGAGGAGTCTACTCCCTCAATTGTAGGAGGATCGCATGTAACAGGAGCTGTCAGTGCTATATCCGAGAATAATAAATCGACTGAAGGATTACTACATGCAACTGGTGCCCATACTACATTCCATGAGCATAATATACCTATCGCAGGTGGTATCAGTGCTACATCAGAAGGTGAAAAAACGTTAATTGAAAATATTCTTAATGGGGTTTTGGCCAGTGGCGATTACAAATCATACAGACTAGTGCGAATAATTGAATCCACGAAGCAAATAGTTACGGGTATTTTATACCGTATCAAGGCGGAATTCTCTGTTGATGGCACTCACAAAATATGTAACGTAAAAATCTTGGATAAAATTTCCAATCAAGGTAGAGAAGTTCAAGAATTTAACTGTGAGGAGTCTACTCCCTCAATTGTAAAAGGATCGCATGTAACAGGGGCTGTCAGTGCTATATCCGAGAATAACAAATCGACTGAAGGCACTCCACATGCAACTGGTGCCCATACTACATTCCATGAGCATAATATACCTGTCTTAGGAGGTATCAGTGCTACATCAGAAGGTGAAAAAACGTTAATTGAAAATATTCTTAACGGGGTTTTGGCTAGTGGCGATTACCAATCATACAGACTAGTGAGAATAATTGAATCCACGAAGCAAATAGTTACGGGTATTTTATACCGTATCAAGGCGGAATTCTCTGTTGATGGCACTCACAAAATATGTAACGTAAAAATCTTAGATAAGATTTCCAATCAAGGTAGAGAAGTTCAAGAATTTAACTGTGAGGAGTCTACTTCCTCAATTGTAGGAGGATCGCATGTAACAGGGGCTGTCAGTGCTATATCCGAGAATAATAAATCGACTGAAGGATTACTACATGCAACTGGTGCCCATACTACATTCCATGAGCATAATATACCTATCGCAGGTGGTATCAGTGCTACATCAGAAGGTGAAAAAACGTTCATTGAAAATATTCTTAATGGGGTTTTGGCCAGTGGCGATTACAAATCATACAGACTAGTGAGGATAATTGAATCCACGAAGCAAATAGTTGCTGGTATTTTATACCGTATCAAGGCGGAATTCTCTGTCGATGGCACTCAGAAAATATGCAAAGTAGAAATCTTAGATAAGGTTTCCAATCAAGGTAGAGAAGTTCAAGAATTTAACTGTGAGGAGTCTACTCCCTCAATTGTAGGAGGATCGCATGTAACAGGGGCTGTCAGTGCTATATCCGAGAATAACAAATCGACTGAAGGCACTCCACATGCAACTGGTGCCCATACTACATTCCATGAGCATAATATACCTGTCTTAGGAGGTATCAGTGCTACATCAGAAGGTGAAAAAACGTTAATTGAAAATATTCTTAATGGGGTTCTGGCTAGTGGCGATTACCAATCATACAGACTATTGAGAATAATTAAATCCACGAAGCAAATAGTTACGGGTATTTTATACCGTATCAAGGCGGAATTCTCTGTTGATGGTACTCACAAAATATGTAACGTAAAAATCTTGGATAAAATTTCCAATCAAGGTAGAGAAGTTCAAGAATTTAACTGTGAGGAGTCTACTCCCTCAATTGTAAAAGGATCGCATGTAACAGGCGCTGTCAGTGCTATATCGGAGAATAACAAATCGACTGAAGGCACTCCACATGCAACTGGTGCCCATACTACATTCCATGAGCATAATATACCTATCGCAGGTGGTATCAGTGCTACATCAGAAGGTGAAAAAACGTTAATTGAAAATATTCTTAATGGGGTTTTGGCCAGTGGCGATTACCAATCATACAGACTAGTGAGAATAATTGAATCCACGAAGCAAATAGTTACAGGTATTTTATACCGTATCAAGGCGGAATTCTCTGTTGATGGCACTCACAAAATATGTAACGTAAAAATCTTAGATAAGATTTCCAATCAAGGTAGAGAAGTTCAAGAATTTAACTGTGAGGAGTCTACTCCCTCAATTGTAGGAGGATCGCATGTAACAGGAGCTGTCAGTGCTATATCCGAGAATAATAAATCGACTGAAGAATTACTACATGCAACTGGTGCTCATACTACATTCCATGAGCATAATATACCTATCGCAGGTGGTATCAGTGCTACATCAGAAGGTGAAAAAACGTTAATTGAAAATATTCTTAATGGGGTTTTGGCTAGTGGCGATTACCAATCATACAGACTAGTGAGAATAATTGAATCCACGAAGCAAATAGTTACGGGTATTTTATACCGTATCAAGGCGGAATTCTCTGTTGATGGCACTCACAAAATATGTAACGTAAAAATCTTAGATAAGATTTCCAATCAAGGTAGAGAAGTTCAAGAATTTAACTGTGAGGAGTCTACTCCCTCAATTGTAGGAGGATCGCATGTAACAGGAGCTGTCAGTGCTATATCCGAGAATAATAAATCGACTGAAGGCACTCCACATGCAACTGGTGCCCATACTACATTCCATGAGCATAATATACCTATCGCAGGTGGTATCAGTGCTACATCAGAAGGTGAAAAAACGTTAATTGAAAATATTCTTAATGGGGTTTTGGCCAGTGGCGATTACAAATCATACAGACTAGTGAGAATAATTGAATCCACGAAGCAAATAGTTACAGGTATTTTATATCGTATCAAGGCGGAATTCTCTGTTGATGGCACTCACAAAATATGTAACGTAAAAATCTTAGATAAGATTTCCAATCAAGGTAGAGAAGTTCAAGAATTTAACTGTGAGGAGTCTACTCCCTCAATTGTAGGAGGATCGCATGTAACAGGAGCTGTCAGTGCTATATCCGAGAATAATAAATCGACTGAAGGATTACTACATGCAACTGGTGCCCATACTACATTCCATGAGCATAATATACCTATCGCAGGCGGTATCAGTGCTACATCAGAAGGTGAAAAAACGTTAATTGAAAATATTCTTAATGGGGTTTTGGCTAGTGGCGATTACCAATCATACAGACTAGTGAGGATAATTGAATCCACGAAGCAAATAGTTGCTGGTATTTTATACCGTATCAAGGCGGAATTCTCTGTCGATGGCACTCAGAAAATATGTAACGTAAAAATCTTGGATAAAATTTCCAATCAAGGTAGAGAAGTTCAAGAATTTAACTGTGAAGAGTCGACTCCCTCAATTGTAGGAGGGTCGCATGTAACAGGAGCTGTCAGTGCTATATCCGAGAATAACAAATCGACTGAAGGATTACCACATGCAACTGGTGTCCATACTGCATTCCATGAGCATAATATACCTATCGCAGGAGGTATCAGTGCTACATCAGAAGGTGAAAAAACGTTAATTGAAAATATTCTTAACGGGGTTTTGGCCAGTGGCGATTACAAATCATACAGACTAGTGAGAATAATTGAATCCACGAAGCAAATAGTTGCGGGTATTTTATACCGTATCAAGGCGGAATTCTCTGTCGATGGCACTCAGAAAATATGTAACGTAAAAATCTTGGATAAAATTTCCAATCAAGGTAGAGAAGTTCAAGAATTTAACTGTGAGGAGTCTACTCCCTCAATTGTAAGAGGATCGCATGTAACAGGGGCTGTCAGTGCTATATCCGAGAATAACAATTCGACTGAAGGCACTCCACATGCAACTGGTGCCCATACTACATTCCATGAGCATAATATACCTGTCTTAGGAGGTATCAGTGCTACAACAGAAGGTGAAAAAACGTTAATTGAAAAAATTCTTAATGGGGTTTTGGCCAGTGGCGATTACAAATCATACAGACTAGTGAGAATAATTGAATCCACGAAGCAAATAGTTGCTGGTATTTTATACCGTATCAAGGCGGAATTCTCTGTCGATGGCACTCAGAAAATATGTAACGTAAAAATCTTGGATAAAATTTCCAATCAAGGTAGAGAAGTTCAAGAATTTAACTGTGAAGAGTCGACTCCCTCAATTGTAGGAGGGTCGCATGTAACAGGGGCTGTCAGTGCTATATCCGAGAATAATAAATCGACTGAAGGATTACTACATGCAACTGGTGCCCATACTACATTCCATGAGCATAATATACCTATCGCAGGTGGTATCAGTGCTACATCAGAAGGTGAAAAAACGTTAATTGAAAATATTCTTAATGGGGTTTTGGCCAGTGGCGATTACAAATCATACAGACTAGTGAGAATAATTGAATCCACGAAGCAAATAGTTACGGGTATTTTATACCGTATCAAGGCGGAATTCTCTGTTGATGGCACTCACAAAATATGTAACGTAAAAATCTTGGATAAAATTTCCAATCAAGGTAGAGAAGTTCAAGAATTTAACTGTGAGGAGTCTACTCCCTCAATTGTAGGAGGATCGCATGTAACAGGAGCTGTCAGTGCTATATCCGAGAATAATAAATCGACTGAAGGATTACTACATGCAACTGGTGCCCATACTACATTCCATGATCTTAATATACCTGTCTTTGGAGGTATCAGTGCTACATCAGAAGGTGAAAAAACGTTAATTGAAAATATTCTTAATGGGGTTTTGGCTAGTGGCGATTACCAATCATACAGACTAGTGAGAATAATTGAATCCACGAAGCAAATAGTTACGGGTATTTTATACCGTATCAAGGCGGAATTCTCTGTTGATGGCACTCACAAAATATGTAACGTAAAAATCTTAGATAAGATTTCCAATCAAGGTAGAGAAGTTCAAGAATTTAACTGTGAGGAGTCTACTCCCTCAATTGTAGGAGGATCGCATGTAACAGGAGCTGTCAGTGCTATATCCGAGAATATTAAATCGACTGAAGGATTACTACATGCAACTGGTGCCCATACTACATTCCATGAGCATAATATACCTATCGCAGGTGGTATCAGTGCTACATCAGAAGGTGAAAAAACGTTAATTGAAAATATTCTTAATGGGGTTTTGGCCAGTGGCGATTACAAATCATACAGACTAGTGAGAATAATTGAATCCACGAAGCAAATAGTTACGGGTATTTTATATCGTATCAAGGCGGAATTCTCTGTTGATGGCACTCACAAAATATGTAACGTAAAAATCTTAGATAAGATTTCCAATCAAGGTAGAGAAGTTCAAGAATTTAACTGTGAGGAGTCTACTCCCTCAATTGTAGGAGGATCGCATGTAACAGGAGCTGTCAGTGCTATATCCGAGAATAATAAATCGACTGAAGGATTACTACATGCAACTGGTGCCCATACTACATTCCATGAGCATAATATACCTGTCTTAGGAGGTATCAGTGCTACAACAGAAGGTGAAAAAACGTTAATTGAAAATATTCTTAATGGGGTTTTGGCTAGTGGCGATTACCAATCATACAGACTAGTGAGGATAATTGAATCCACGAAGCAAATAGTTACGGGTATTTTATACCGTATCAAGGCGGAATTCTCTGTTGATGGCACTCACAAAATATGTAACGTAAAAATCTTAGATAAGATTTCCAATCAAGGTAGAGAAGTTCAAGAATTTAACTGTGAGGAGTCTACTCCCTCAATTGTAGGAGGATCGCATGTAACAGGAGCTGTCAGTGCTATATCCGAGAATATTAAATCGACTGAAGGATTACTACATGCAACTGGTGCCCATACTACATTCCATGAGCATAATATACCTATCGCAGGTGGTATCAGTGCTACATCAGAAGGTGAAAAAACGTTAATTGAAAATATTCTTAATGGGGTTTTGGCCAGTGGCGATTACAAATCATACAGACTAGTGAGAATAATTGAATCCACGAAGCAAATAGTTACGGGTATTTTATATCGTATCAAGGCGGAATTCTCTGTTGATGGCACTCACAAAATATGTAACGTAAAAATCTTAGATAAGATTTCCAATCAAGGTAGAGAAGTTCAAGAATTTAACTGTGAGGAGTCTACTCCCTCAATTGTAGGAGGATCGCATGTAACAGGAGCTGTCAGTGCTATATCCGAGAATAATAAATCGACTGAAGGATTACTACATGCAACTGGTGCCCATACTACATTCCATGAGCATAATATACCTGTCTTAGGAGGTATCAGTGCTACAACAGAAGGTGAAAAAACGTTAATTGAAAATATTCTTAATGGGGTTTTGGCTAGTGGCGATTACCAATCATACAGACTAGTGAGGATAATTGAATCCACGAAGCAAATAGTTGCTGGTATTTTATACCGTATCAAGGCGGAATTCTCTGTCGATGGCACTCAGAAAATATGCAACGTAGAAATCTGGGATAAGGTTTCCAATCAAGGTAGAGAAGTTCAAGAATTTAACTGTGAGGAGTCTACTCCCTCAATTGTAGGAGGATCGCATGTAACAGGGGCTGTCAGTGCTATATCCGAGAATAACAAATCGACTGAAGGCACTCCACATGCAACTGGTGCCCATACTACATTCCATGAGCATAATATACCTGTCTTAGGAGGTATCAGTGCTACAACAGAAGGTGAAAAAACGTTAATTGAAAAAATTCTTAATGGGGTTTTGGCCAGTGGCGATTACAAATCATACAGACTAGTGAGAATAATTGAATCCACGAAGCAAATAGTTGCTGGTATTTTATACCGTATCAAGGCGGAATTCTCTGTCGATGGCACTCAGAAAATATGTAACGTAAAAATCTTGGATAAAATTTCCAATCAAGGTAGAGAAGTTCAAGAATTTAACTGTGAAGAGTCGACTCCCTCAATTGTAGGAGGGTCGCATGTAACAGGAGCTGTCAGTGCTATATCCGAGAATAACAAATCGACTGAAGGATTACCACATGCAACTGGTGTCCATACTGCATTCCATGAGCATAATATACCTGTCTTAGGAGGTATCAGTGCTACATCAGAAGGTGAAAAAACGTTAATTGAAAATATTCTTAACGGGGTTTTGGCTAGTGGCGATTACCAATCATACAGACTAGTGAGGATAATTGAATCCACGAAGCAAATAGTTGCTGGTATTTTATACCGTATCAAGGCGGAATTCTCTATTGATGGCACTCAGAAAATATGTAACGTAAAAATCTTGGATAAAATTTCCAATCAAGGTAGAGAAGTTCAAGAATTTATCTGTGAAAGGCCTGCTTCCTCATTTATTGAAGGATCACGCGAAGCTTATGTTGATACTGCAACACATGATATTTCCAGGCCTCCGGCAGAAAGTATTAGTGCTTCATCGAAAGATGATAAATCGGTTGTAGAAAATATTTTAAATGGGATTTTGGCCGGTGGAAATTACCAATCTTACAAGCTTGTGAGGATAATTGAATTCTCAAATGAAATAAGGGAAGGCGTTTTATATCGTATTAAAGCTGACTTTTTAGTTAATGGTGTAGATCATATTTGTGCCGTAGAAATTTGGGACAGAAGTGCACAACAAGGACACAACATAAGTTGCCGCCAAACATTTCCAATTTTAGGAGGTTTTAATTCGGTTCCTTTAGATGATATATCTAGTGGGCAAAATTTATTAATCGATATTTTAGCTTATGATGATTATAACAAATATAAGCTTGTTAAAGTAATTGAGTCGTGGAGACAAATTGTTAATGGAGTTAATTACAAAATTAAAGCAGAGCTTACTGAGAAAGGAGTGCCAAAAATTTGTAATATCTTAATTTTAGACAAGTTAACAGAAAGTGGAAAACATGTAGCTGAATTTGATTGTAAGAATATTACCGAACCAGATCATGATATTCAAGGACAGATATCTCCCATTACTGTCGCATATAATTCTAAAATTGAAAGTCTTTTAACTGAAGTTTTGTCTCAAGGCAATTTCCGATCGTACAGGTAGCACATTTTAATTATTTTATTTGCTTTAACTCATAATTTTCACATGAATAGAAATCAGTTTGTATTTAAAAAATTGTTCTAAAGAATGATTATTTTTTTCTTATACATATTCAATAGTTTTTTAACACATAATTGTGTAAATACCTTGTAAACAGAACTGTTACAAAACATAAGATTTTAATTTTTAAGTATTAATTCAACATTTCTTACAAAATTAAATGATTAAGGCGACTCTGCATACATTGCACTGTTTAATCAAATAAATTCTATTTTGCTCTAGTTGGCGCGCTACACTTTTTGAAAATATACCTTATCCCCTTTTCAACTCGCATATCATGGTGGAGATGACAACGCAAATGTCTTTGTAAAAATTGTCATACTTTAAAAAATTGTAATAAATAATAAATCCAACAAGAACAATCAATTTTACAGTGGTATTAATTTATAATAAAAACTATGTATGTATTTATAATTTAAATTAAGATCGATTTCTTTCACACATCTTCGATGCATTTTTATTTGAATACTTTTCAAATTTTATTGATCGCACATTTTTTTTATTAACAACTTTTAGGCTAGTTAGGGTAATTGAATCAACTATAGAAACGGTGTCCGGAATTTTATATAAAATTAAAGCAGAATTTGAGGTAGATGGATCATCAAATGTTTGTAACGTTAAAATTTGGGATCGACCAGGGCTAGGTAAATCTGAGAGACAGGTGAAAATTAAGTGCGACGAACAATTAAGACACAAGCGTCAGGTACCTGGTGTGGTTTTAGACAAATCAGTGACTGATATGAAGATAGAAAGTATATTAAATGAAGTATTAGTTGCGGGGGATTACAGTTCATATAGGTAAAATAATATTATGTAAGCAATATCCTTCGACTAATTTCTGGATAGACAGCCGTTCATTTTCTAAATAACCCTTCTAAATACAATTCTATTCTATTTCGTAATATCGGGTTGTTAACCTGCTTGGTGATAGCTTAAACATTTTAAAGCTAAAATTTTGAGTGATAACGATTTTCAATCATACAGGTTTTGGATGTCATTATTGAAACTAAGACGAATATATTTTCGGGAAAAAATTGGATTACTCATACTTTTCAGATAATTTCATGAATATAATCGATAAGAGATTTAATAAATTTTAAGAAATTTTGTTAATAATTATAGACTCATTCGGATTATTGAATCTACAACTCAAGTAGTGGCGGGAAATTCATATAGAATAAAAGCAGAATTTTCTATTGATCAGTCTACAAAAGTTTGTATTGTTAAAATTTGGGATCGTCCTTGGTTGGGAAAAGCTGCAAGGCAAGTTGAATTTAATTGTGAAGGTTTATCAAGACGTAAGCGTCAAATTAAGGGTGGAATTAAGCCCGTGTCCGAAGAAAATAAACCTTATGTTGCAAACTTATTAAATGAAGTATTAACCACCGGCGATTATCAATCGTATAGGTAACAGCAATTTTTTTTTTTAAATTTATCCATTACAATTTTTCACACATTAAACATCCATTAGTTGTATCAAAATTTTATATATATATACTAACCTTGAATAACTAAAAACTGAACTATATTTGGCTCATACGTATTATTGAGTTTAAAGAGCAAAGGCTGAATATTCCGGAGTTTGCCTATTTCTGTTTCTCCTGCTTTTATTTTAGACTTATACAAATTATTGAAACTACAAAACAAGTGGTTGCCGGAACTAAATATAGAATTAAGGCCGAATTTGATTTAGACGGAGCCGAAAAGATATGCGATATAACAATTTGGGAAAAAATAAATAATGAAGTAAACGAGGTGACATTTTCGTGTGTTCGTAAACGAGCTATCAGACGCAGATCTCATGGTAGCTCTAGTAGTTCCAGTGAGTCTTCCGGATCGTCCGAATCATCTGAAAGGTCTAACAAAAACAAAATTCGAAATGTGTTATATGATGTTCTAGATGACGACGACTATAAATCATATAGGTAAAATGGTTGATTCAAAAAAATGTTAAAAAATATAAATTTTATTCAATCTGCAATCTTATGAATTCTGCTACTTTACAGTCTTGTACGAATAAATCAAGGATCAAGACAAAAGCTATCCTCTAGAACTTTATACTATATTGAGGCAATATTTCTAGTAGACAGAAATGAAATACAATGTAATGTTAACATAAATCAAAGATCTAGAACAGACAGAAAGGTACACTTTAATTGTGACCAACCAACTCTTGTCTTACCACCACCAAGCGGTGGTACTTTTACCATTATACCAATCTCTGAAAGAGGTTACATTCAAAATTTGGTAACAGAAGTTTTATCTGAAGGCGAATATCAATCTTATAGGTAATAAACATAATTTCATGTTTTGTCATATCAACTGTTTTGTCTTCCATATACACTGTAATCATTTGTAAGAAACAAAGTGAATAAGAGTTGGGTTCATTAAAATTTAAATTTATAGATTATTACGAATTATTGAAGCATCGAGCCAAGAAGCGTCAGGTTACAAATATAGAATTAAAGCAGATTTTGCTGTTGAACAAGTAGAAAAGATTTGTGTGATTAATATTTGGGTTAAATTGTCAAACCGAGGAAAAGAAATTACAGAATTTACTTGTGAAGAACCTCAAGAACAACAAGAACAAAATACTGTTTTTTTGTGGCGTAAAACACGACAAGTTCTGGGTGGCACAACTGAAGTATCGGAATTCGATAAACCTTACGTTGCATCTTTGTTGAATGATGTGGTACTTACCGGCGAATATCAATTGTATAGGTATTTGACAGATTTTTTTAGTGCATGATGTACAACAAATTATATTGCATTATAATTGGGATTTATAAACGGCATGAACATTCGGTTTTACCTCATCTTACCATTTGTTTGTCAGTGGACTTTTATCGATTCACTTTTGTAGCAGATATCGCAATGCATGATTATCAATCTTGATTATTTCTATCAAATTGCATTGTGGCAAAATAGGAGGGAAGACTATTTAAAGTGAAAAATGATTAAATTAAGAAATATTACGATTTTCTTTCAGTTATTAATCATTTAGGCATGGGAGGTCTATATAAATTGAACTAAAGCCAAACAAAATATTAATTGTTTCTTTGTTTAATTTTCTTTATAGCTTAATCGAAATAATTGAGTCGAAACAACAAATCGTACAAGGGACCTTGTACACTATCAAAGCCAAATTCAACGTAGATGGTAAAACACAGACATGCACGGTTACAATTTGGGACCGACCATGGTTGGGTAAATCTAGTCGCCAAGTAGAATTTAAGGAATGCGTTGGAGATACGTCAGTTCGTAATAAGCGCGAAGTTGCTGCGCCAGGTTCCGTACGGCCCGTTGAGCAAAGTGAATACCCAAAAATTGAAGAAATGTTGAATACAGCTCTCGCCGCAGGGGAACAACAAAATTACAGGTAAGAAATCCGTTTATTTACTAATCATTTTGCATGTATGTATGTATGTGTTTGGTTAGAGATTAATAAAATAACTTTCTCGTTTCTTTCCTTTTAAATGCTTTTACATGAACAATCACTCAAATATAGAATTCATTAAAACTCATTTTGTTATTGCAATATGACTATTCTAAACGCTGATTCTTATCAAATGCATGAATCTCGAAAATTTTGTATTTCTTCATTGGAAAATTTTTAATTGTGTTCTAGATTTGTAAAAATTGTAGAAGCAAATAAACAAACTGTAGCTGGCTTGTTGTACCGAGTTAAAGCTGAATTTTCCATCGATGGAAAGACAGAAATCTGTAACATAAAAATTGTAGTACAACCTTGGAAACACGAAACACCAGAAGTACAATTCGATTGTAAACAATGAAGATGGTGTTGATTAGCTACAGACCTATTTTGGGAATCATATTTTTATTTAATTAGTTACACGATTTGTTTTGTTTGTTTAATTTTTAATTATAATGGGCATTAATATTATTTTTTTTTACTTATGCTAATCAAATCATTAATTTTATTTGTATAATAACCAATTGTTCGTTTTTTTTATATTTTACTAATAGTAATTGTTTAATAGTAATAGTAATTGTTTAAAAAAATTTGTAGCAGTTTATGTTGATTAGTTTAATTTTTATTGGTTTATAAAGTTTGCATGATTTTAATTAATGAAGATAAGAGAAAATTTGCTACCTCAAAGGTAAGTATTGGAAAAATTATTTAACGCAATTCTCGAGGTATAATTTTGAGATTAAGGGTAATCATATTGAAAAATATTTAGCACATGAATGAGAAAATTTTTATTTTTTACATACTATATATGAGTCGATTAGATGCAAAGTGCGATAACTCGTGCGTTTGATTCGTATTTGCAAGGGCTACATTACTAAATAATAAAAAATTGCAAAACTAGTTATTTACCTTATGTTTTAGCAAAATAGGAGTTAATGCAAAACGCTTTATGCCCCTATTATGGTTCTCACCTCACCAAAAAACTTCATACAAATCAAGTCACATTTGCATAGTATTTCTCGGTGAGGTGAGAACCATAATAGTGGTAATTATACCCCTAAAACATATTAAATTAATTGCAAATTTTTTTTGCTATTCGGTCACCAATTCACCAATTATTATGATATTAAGTGTCAAAACTCGCTATTTACAATTTTAAAAGGGTTCTAGAACCCAAACTAGGTTGAGTACAATCATCAAGTTGCTTTAAAAAGAGTAGTATGACATTGCCCGAACTGTTCAACAAATAAAAATTGAGCTTCGTTGTAAGGTCTGGTCACCATAACTTTTTTCAGTTTTACAAGAAATCATTTATATTGTAGTTATCGCACTTTGCATCTAATCGACTCATATACCAGGTCCAGGTTACCAAGAGCTGTTTGTATTAAGGACCCTATTTCGTCAGTCTACATATTTCTTTTAAGTAATAAATTTGTTTACTTGATATTTTGATAACTTTGAAGATGGCTACTTGCTGTTAGTTATTATCAAACAAAATGCTAATTGCAAACTAACCGATTTTCTTACTCTTCGGTTCCTGTCTTGTAGAATCTGTGCACAACAAAATAAACTCATTCTCTCTTGGATTTGTTTTTTATTTGTCCGACATTTTTTAGCATAATTACGTATGTATTACTGCACAATAAAGTAAGTGTGATTTGTTCATGGAATTCAATAGACTCTGCGTTGAGATTAGTAATATATGTAATTATATTATTTTCTGTACTATTCAATAAAAATAGTGAATGAAAATCCACAGAAATATTTCTCAGACTCAAGGGAACTCGCTGCACTCGTCTGGAAAAGACAAACAAAGAGAAAGCAACGCAACAATGACCCTGGAAACGGATAAGCGGAAATTAGAGCACACTTTTTTGTAAGGAATAAGTTACATGTATTCTCCAAACAAAGTGGAAATTGCCTCTATTTCTTATTTTTCTGGGTATCAGTAGGCTTCTTATGTGCATAGAAGAAAATAAAATTATATTTTTCGATCAATTTGTTGACAGAAAATACAAATTTCCCTCTAAACATGGCGAAACACAAACGTAACGTAAGCGAAGTTAGTTTTATATGAAGGACTTCGCAAGCGAATCGCCTTGACGAGGCAATATCGATTCGTCAGTATTTCGTCTGGCATATGGAAATTAAAATGAAAGCGAACTCATGTGAATGTATTGGTGTGGTTCGTTATTCCTTCACATTAGAGTCATTTACGAAATGCTGGCGAAATAAAAAAGAATTACATGCGAAACAAAATCGAAATGTGGGCGATGTTAAAGTGTATCACTAGACAGCAGCTCCGTTTATTTATATCTTTTTAAATACGTTTATTTAATGTTACATTAAATTTAGAAAGGATTTCATTGTATTTAATTTAATTAAAAATAATTTACAGATAAATACTTATTTAATTTCTACCTCATAATAATTTGATATTTCAGATAATTATTAATATTATTCCGTGTATTTACGCACTCGGTCCTTCGCATAGTGAAACCATTTGTTTACAATATTCACTCTTTCATAAGTACGCATTGATGGGAAACGCTGTATTGGTTTCTAGAATGAATTAAAGATCCTAAATATGAATAAAAATCCTTAAATCTTTCATGAAAATCATCATTATATTAACCTTTGATTTTGTTCATTAAAGAGATAGATTTCGCCGGAATATTATTGTTCTTACCAAACTATGAAACATTTGTTGTTTACTATTAAAATTAATATTATTATTTACACTTATTATTATCATTGAATTTTATTAAAAACAGGAACGGTGGTTTGACAAGTATATTATCAAATTTCATGATCGAATGAATGGCGTCAATTTAATAAAAAAAGAAATGGCTACGCATCAAAGAAACCAAAAAAAACTATATATCCGCTAATATATATTATGTACCTACACCAATACCAACACTAATGTACAACAAGCCTGATTCCGTAATGAGGTACACAGATATCTTCTTACATTAAATCGCTTATACTTGGAAGTATTGGTGGGAAACTTCGTATGTTTTGTTTTGTCTACAATTTATATAGTGTATCCGATCACCAAAACTTTCATGTATAAGCGAAAAATCAGTTATGATAGTCAGGCTTGTAATACATTAATGTTGGTTTTGACCTACACCATACTAATTTATATGTAGTGGTGCCTTATGAAAATCTAATTCGCTGGCGTTTCGCTTGTGTGTCATATTGACGAGGCCTCGCAAATTTGTTTAAAGGGTTTCTGGTAGATGCCTTTAATGGAGGATTCAAATTAGTTAAGTGCACATAGAAATTCTGCACATCTGTTTCCAGCAGAAATATTTTCATCTGTTCTTTTTCTTCCTCTACCTGGCGAATGACCGCATTCGAAAATTAATACCGAAAGCAATAGTCGGCGCCTGATTTTAAATAAATAAAGCCTGTAATCTGTATTCCTTGAGAAAAATTGACTCACAGTAAAAAAAAAATGAAAAGAGAAAAATAATCCGATGCCCCATATAAAAGACAAAGACAACTTTTTTTTATTTTTTATTTTATAGCAAAATTGTTTCGCTATAAAATAAAAAATACAAAAAAAACCGTTGTCTCTTATATGGGGCAACAGATTATTTTTCTCTTTTCGTTTTTTTTTATTAATCGTTAAAGAGAATTTTAATTATTCCAAAATTTTAGAAGACCTGAATCATCACTATATAGTATATTGTCAATACATCTCTACCGAGAAATAATATAATTTTCCGTGTCTGTGAAACGTCACTTTTACTAATTTGTGAGGTTATATAATTAAAACAAAAATCACAAAACCACTTATTATAATTTTTGCACAATTCTATTGTTCGCTTATTTATAACTATTATTTCGCACTAAAATACTTTTTAAATCATTTTTTAATTTCATTTTTAATCTTCACTTTATCGTTTAAAAAATACTAATGTTTTATTTCGAATTCGTTTGCTCCTTATATATTTAAGCCAAAGCTTTTCGAAATTTCATGATTGTTTCGGTAAGAATAGTTTAGAAACATTTAGAACAGTTTTATCATGGAAAATTCCATTTTAGTATTTACAGTAGAACTTTACGATATCAATTTACTTATTATGTTCTATCACAGTAACATTATTTTGCAGTTTAAATAATAACCACTTCAAACAAAATGGAGCAATTTTCTAGTTATTAAAATTTATGCTAGATATGATATGATAAAGATCTACAGGCCAACCATAATGGTGATCCTAGGTATGTATAGCACATTCCTGGAGTATGCCTAATTATCAAGAAAAGACACCTGGGAGTACCATATTCTAGAATTATGCGGGCCCAGGCCCTGCCTGCATCCTCAACACAAAAGGTTTGTAAGGATTTAGGATGTTAGTCACAGATATAACTAGGGCAGTAATCGCAGCAAAGTTATTTTCTAACTACGTAGTTAATTTATTAAAATAAACAAAATTGTTAAATAAAACCATTCTCATACTATAGATTTGGATTTTGTTAATAGTGAATAGGTATACATAGGTGTTGCTATAGGTTTTATCAATACGTGTACTCAATACTTAATATCCAGGGGTCTTCTCTTCTCGTGCTGTATATAAAGATGTATCCCTATCTCCCACCATCACCAATTCTCGCGGTGGGTGTATTTGTCCGTTAAGACTCGACAGCATAATCGTATGCACATATTGATGACCTAGTGGTTGTTTAAGTCAGTTAAGTAAGAGTTCACAGTAGAGTCATATATAGTTATCCTTATCATTCATTCAGTCTATCTAGGGTTTATTTATCATTAAGTTTATCTGTTATTACTTTTGAAAAAAATAACATTCAAACAACATGCATCCTATCTCTATATAGACCGTTCACTTCGAAAAATGGTGCAAGTCAACCATCCAAAAAAGAAAATTCTTTGATAAAGATATCAATAGAGATATACCGGCAAACAACTTATCCCTAATTTTAATTTATGCAATAACAAGAAAATTCAAAGTCCCATATATTTCATTTATTGATTCTCAATTCTCAATTCCTTCATTTCCTTTTTTCATCAAGTTATGGACCCACACCACCTCCAAAAACAAACCGTCCATTTTATCCAGCAAAATTTTATTCAGAAAAGAAATCACCAGATAAATATCCGCTCTATTTTTCAATGTTCCGTTCAACTGGAGAGATTTTATAAATATAAATATTTGTAAAGGAGAAAATATAAAAGCAAAAAACAAAAGAAAAAACCAAACCGAGTTGAACTCAACTTATTAATAACTGAAAGAAACCAAAAAAAAAATTTATAGATCGTTTCGCTTTGGCAATCAAAACAGCAACTTGTACAAAAGAAATGCCAATTCTGTTCAAAAAATAAAATCGAGAACAATTATCCGTCAAAAGTAAATCAAAATATCAAAAAATCTCCAAAAATATCCCAAAATGTCTACACCAACAAAGCTTGGTTGAAACCATCCCAAACAAAACGGAAAAATTACACGGCACTTTTGTTGCTATTTTTACCAGATCCGAACCAAAAGTGCAAAACAACGACGCGTCCCTAGAAAAGTTATCCTTAACAACAAGATTAACTTTATCAAATATTGAACCAAATAATAAGCAACAGTAAACAAAAACATTTCCAAATTTTTGCAATTTTTTCCTTTGCAACCAAAACAAAAACATTTCCAAATTTTTATTGTTTTATTTTAAGAAACACACTCCATTTCAATGCACTGAACAAAAATCAAAATACGGCACCAAACTATTTGATTGTCTCTCTCCCTCGCACCGAACTTCTTACACTTGACGTTTGTTTACTTCCCCTCTATAGCCTTTAGCTCTATGATACATACATGTATATTAATATTAATTTAAAATCACACAGTCACACACCAAACTACAATATTCACACACCAAACTAAAAACATGCATTAAACCAAAAAATTTGGCTTCCCTACTACAAATTTAAGATACATAGCTATTCAAGAAAGATATTGCCTGATAAATGCATCCCGGTGGATTACATTTTTCCATATTTACTTAACTATTTAAATTTTAATTTAAAACACTTCACACACTGAGACTGAGTTGTATCCATAGAACTTTTTTTTAAATTCGGCTATAACACTTTAGAGTTTAGACCACTACATTTTCGATCAGTCAACTCAAAAATAAGAACACAAAAATAAAAACACAAAAATCTATCATTTTTTCCTTTCAAATTCTCTCATGTAATTTTTTTAGGTTGTTTTCTAACCAAATCAAAAAATTAAAATTGCAAGAAAAATGGAAACAATTAATTTCAAGTTGAAGTTTTTATTCTAACGGGTATAAAACCCAACAATACAACAAACTATCAACTTTTTAAAATTAAATTAAAGCAAAAACAGGAGAAAACTGATAAAAATTAAGGAGCGAATGAAAAACACAACTTCACTCACTGACTATTCTAGTACTTTTTTCGTTATTAAAATTTATGCTAGATACAAAAACGGCCCCTTTTTTTAGCCGAGACAATATGTGCGTTTTTTTAATCGCTATCCGGAGCTGCTATCGGGAGCCGTCATATGAAAAGAGCTCCGGATAGCGGCTCCATATAAATAGGTAGAGCTAAACATTTTTTATCTCACGTTTTCACTAAGGAATTGAATTAAAAATTATAGTTTGACGTTAAATAAATTTAATTTACCAATAAATAGCACGTCAAATTTAAATTTGGGTGTAGAAAATTGACTGCTCCGCATAGCAGCTATCGGGAGCGAATAAAAAAATGCAGCTATATAAAGCTGTGTTTTTTATAAGTCTCGATAAATCTATTCAGATATTTGCCAAAAAAAAAAAAAATAGAAATTGTAGCTATTTCTATCATCTACTTAAAAATACTGGCTCGCGCAGCACTAAGAATTGTGTTTATTTTGACAGCGCTACGCTATTGTTGTTTTCATTATATTTTGTTATTTCAAAAGTATAAATACATGAGGAAAAGTGCGAATACATATATAAAAATGAGACAGACATACTAAAACTTTTTGTTTTCTTTGAAAATGTTACTATGATCTTTTAAATTTTGAGCAAGTTTTATGAAAAATGATAAACAGGTAAATTTTCCGATGTTTCCATAAATAGTATTAAATAACACATTTTGAATATGCCTCTTCAAGGCGCCCGTATGCCGATAGACTTCAGGTTTTTTAACACGCAGTCCACACTAAAAGTTAGTTTTTTTTAATCTTTTTAGTAACTTTAATGAAGTGGTACCAATTTTTTTTTTTTTTTTTTTTGCTTTTGCTCTAGAGAAATATACACAGAATATAATGCCAAGAAACAAATTTAAATGAAAATATTTTCACGAAACGTCAAAAATACGCTAAAAAGAAAAAAAAAATCAAAATAAAGCAAGAACAAAAAAAAAAACAAAATTGGTACCACTTCATTAAAGTTACTAAAAAGATAAAAAAAACTAACTTTTAGTGAAGACTGCGTGTTAAAAAACATGAAGTCTAATGGTATACGGGCGCCTCCACAATGGAAGGAAATAATAAAAAAATGAATACTTTTATTGTACATCTTCTGTCTATTAAAATAGAGCAAAAGATTAAATATAAATTAAGGCTGATTTACATTCAATCTTTCCGTTACTGCAACACTCAACTTTTTTTTGGTGAAAAAGAACGGAAAAAACTGAAAAAGATGAACTGGTTTATCTTTTTTCGTAAAAGTTGCTCAAAAGATATAAAATCCAAGTAACATTTTGAAAGGAAAAAATGAAATTTTGAATATGCCCGTCCCATTTTTATATATGGGTAAAATGTATTTGCACTTTTCTTCGTGATTCTATTGTTTTGAAAAAGAACAAACAGATTGAATGTAATTCAGCTATACCTAAGTATTTTTACTTCAACCTTTTACCATAAATTTCTCGCACTCAATCGAAGCTTAGTTCAGAATAAGCTCCATTTCAGTTCCATTTTATTACAAGAAACACTATGAAACTTGTCGCGAGATTCTGGAACTGGATGGAACTCAAAATAACGTGCTTGTTATATTACTATTTTATTAATCTACATTACATTAAAATAAATTAAAAATAGATAACTCCAACACGCTAAAAGAAACAGGATTTATTAATAGGGGTGTATTCACCCCTATTATCGTTCTCACCTCACCGAGAAATACTATGCAAATGTGACTTGATTTATATGAAATTTTTCGGTGAGGTGAGAACCATAATAGGGGTAGATACCAACGGCAACTTTTCTATAGCGTAGTCGAAAATTAAAAATAAAATAATTTAAATTTATTACTGCTAATTAAATACTTAAATATATTATTAATTAGTACAAAACTTGTGTTTGGATTAACATTAAATATATTTTTAACACTTACGAGTACATAAAAAAATCACAAAAATATTGTTTTTTTAAAAACACTACGCACACATCGAATGATTTGTTTTATTTAATTTTCTTTTTCATAAGATCCTTTTACTATTTTCCCTACAAACAAACTAGTTCCAATAAAACTTACCAAAAATTAAGGAACTCACAACCGAGTTAAGATTTGTTATACTTGGGTAATTCAGCCTTAGCTACTAATTTCCTATTGTACTAAATAAAAATGGCAGATGTACTAAAAATTAACTTGGTATGTTTCCATGCTAAAATAAAAATGTTTAACATGTGTCTGTATTCATGAAAGGGAAAATCTATCGTCTCAATAGAATATCTGGATAAAAAGCAAGATTTTTATGTACAATTAATAAGTTTTGTAATTCAAGGAAATGAATTAAAAACGATAAAATGTAGCGTAGAAACGTAAAAAGTCCTATTGGATACAATTACAAAAATAGAGAAAGTTTGGAGGTAATTTATAGAGATCTATCGAGACATAGAAAAACACAGCAAAAATCCGCTATCGGGCGGTCGGAAGACTGAATCCTAAAGACCAACCTAAGAAATCATACATTTAAATTAAAGGTAATGCTTACAGTTGATGAGTAATTTCCCACGTTTTTCCCAATGTTTAGTCCCATTTTGAAATTGTTTAGTCCCAATTTGCAATTGTTTGGTCCCAATTTTAAGTTGTTTAGTCCCAATATGAACTTGTAAAGATATAGTGGTTGACGCTTTTTCGCTCATAATTCTTACGGACAGAATTGATTGACGTGAAATTTGGACAGTAAGTAGGGAATAGCTCAAGAAATAAAAGTTATATAGTACCGATGTGTGGTTTTACCCTGGGTGGGGGTAGATGCCATCTCTTCTTGGAAATTAGAATACTCAAAATAATCCGATAGAGTGATTAATTCTAAGCAAAAAATGTTCTATGAAGTTTTTTCAATAAATCAATATTAAGTGTATTGCTTTGGTAAATTTACAAAAAAATGCAACAACAATTGCATTAAATAAATCCAAAAAAGATTCAGCTAAATCCAATTATTTTTTGAATTTACTTAAATCAAATCGGATTTTTAGTTTCAATACCTACCACTAGAATTTGCTTCATATGAAACACATCAAACAAAAATTAAATTTAAAAATAAATCTTTGCGCGTTGCTTTCTGAAATTTTAAATCCAAACCTAAATCTAATCCTTTTTTACCAAAGCAATACACTTATTATTCGATATTATTCGCGATTGAGAATGTTGATTTTTTATTTAAAAATTGCATATTTTACACAGTTAAAAAAATGGGTTATGTAATGCAAATTGCATTACATATAGGTCCAGTGCTAGCTTCCATCACAAAATAACCCTAATCTTGCATTAAAATAGGTTTCAATGCACAGTGCATTAATTTGCATTACAGCAATTACATTAAGTTTTAGTGCAATATTCCATTAGAATATAAAGCATATTGTAAAAGAATCGTCAAGCAACTGCATTAAAATTTATCAAAGACTGCAACAATAAAATATTTTAGAATTATTAAAATTTAAAGCAAGTTGCATTAAAAGTTCTGTAACTTTAGCCAGAACTTTTGTTTTTTATTCCTGTTAATTAAATCTTGATAGCATGATTTTTCTGGTGTTAGTCTTTGTTTTGGCGCCTTGAGGATCGAGATCTCAGAGACTCCAACTTTTTTGTAGTTTCGCAGGCTAGATCATTTTATGATCCCTCAAGGTAATAAATTATATTTTAGGAAATGAATAGTTTACCTGTAACATAATAAAAGTCGGTTTGATTTAGTGAATTTTATATCAACAACGCAAAACACGTGCTTGAATCTATAATTCATATACACATTGAAGTCCGCTTGTGTTAGCGAATTTTATGTTAGTTTACTTTTTTAATTTGAGTAGGTTGCTTCAAAATGTTTAATAGTTTTATTAAAAATAACTATTAATGCAAATGCTGCAGAAATCTTCATAATTGCATTAAAATTCATATTAATGCAATCATTTCTTTACAATTGAATAATAATAACTTGCTTTACGTTTGATTTTTCACGAATAACTCGAAAACCTTACGTTTTATCAAAAAATCATGAGGAGCAAAAATATAAAGCTTATAAAATAACAAATCGGTTGGTTTTTCTGTTTATTTCTGTAGATGCAATACGAACCGAGTTGTGGCTCGTTGAAGGTGCCTCGGTTGCCCGATCTTTTATAAAGTACTTAACAAGATATTTAAAATGAGCTTTAGTAAAAGTCGTTAGCAGAAAAACTTTGGAGTTATGATAAAAATAAAATGGTTGTATTATTTTTTCGGAGAAAAATTCAGCAATGAAACCAATGGCTTAACCTCAAGTATTTAAATTAAACAAATATTTAAATTAATTAGCAATATGTTTTAGAAGTTTGAACGGTTTAGAATGGCTATAGATTTAAAAAAAGTTTGATTCAATTTTGAAATGATTTTTAAATTTTTGGGAACAATTTTCTTTTTTCACAATAACTCAAAACGAAAATAAAATACGTACAAAAGCAAGCGTACAAAAATTTGGGTTTTTCTTGCAGACATTTTTTTTATTTCTCTTTAAGTTCGTATTTGAGTGCGAGACCCACTTTGCCCGAGCCCTTTAAACTCAAAAATCTGAAAAATAGAGAATTCAAGGAAGTTCAACTTTAGAGGCCTTGTTTGTAGCCCTTGAAATTCCCTGAAAAATGGTTTTTGGGCCATTAGATATCTTAAAAATTAAGGCAGTTATCGGTAAAAAAACCAATCGCGTTTCTAGGTTCCTTGACCCATTCTTTACTTGTTATCCAAATTTCACAACAATCGGTTTTGTTCGTAAGAATTCTGAAGTGAAATTCGTGTGTCTAGACTAGAAAAATATTTTCCAACCGTGACAAAAAACTTGTGGTAAATTTTACGAAAAAAGCTTTTACAAAATATGAATAAAATTTGAAACATTTTACAAAAATATAATGAATCAATTATAAGTATAAGACAAACAACCAAATTTAGATAAATAAATCATAAGAATTACCAATAAAAGCATAAGCTCCAACAATGTTTATTGAATTAACACTGGATTTTATGTGTAACATTTCCAAAAACGATCTTTTCCTAAAATTTTTTTGCTGTTCCAAAATTTTGTAATTTGATGATTTGTGTTTTTAAATGTTGAGTGAGAGCACTATTTTGGTTTAAACCTCGATAAATTGCACTTTTATGTTGACACAACTGTTTTTCAATAAATCGTTTCGTTTGCCCAGAATACGTTACGTTACATTCGCATTGGACTTCATAGACAACATTGGACTTTTTTTTAGAGGAACTGAATCCTTAAGTTTAGAAAACAAAGTTGTATTCAAATTCGATGCTGGTCTTCCCACAATCTTAAAATTATAATTTTTAAACAGGTGTTTAGTTTTTCAAAAAGATTTTTATGGGATCGACTATACCTACAGAATTTCTATAAAAATTTTTTTGTTTCCAAATAGTAACATCTACTAATTTATCAGGGTAATGATTTTGAGCTAAACTGTTTTTTAATAAAATAAAATTTTTATAATGGAATTTTGTATCTGAAAGTTTTATAATTTTTTGAGTAAGTATTTTGATTGTGTTAATTTTGTAAGAAAACGTGAGCCAAGAGTGAAAATTTAAGTATCTGCCAGACCATGGTATCTTTATGATACCAATCCACAGAAATTTATTAGATTCATGTATCAAAAGAGTATCCAAGCGTGAAATTTTTTTCTCAGATTCTTTTTCTATTGTAAAATTAATTCGCGGTTCTATCAATTTAAAACATCCAAAAAAACATTAACTTTGTCAACTGGGATTATAATATCATCTACGTAACGATAGTAGAATAATGGTTGAAAATTCCAAGAATTTAGTGCTAAATTTTCTACATATTCCATCAATAAATTTGCCAAAATAGGACTAATAGGCGAAAGACCAGCATCGAATTTGAATACAACTTTGTTTTCTAAACTTAAGGATTCAGTTCCTCTAAAGAAAAGGTCCAATGTTGTCTATCAGATCCAATAGGTATTGCAATTTTTAAAAATTGACTTGACCTTCAAATGACCTTGAAATTTGACCTTAATTTTGATCAAATTTGAGATCATCATTTGATTTCCCCCTAGAAGCTGTGCAAGTTTTGTAATTACACATTTTTTAATTTAGGCCTTCCCCTGGGGGTTATTGAGTGGATTTTTAAAAATGGCTCACCATGTATTATATTAAGATGTATTATATTAAGCGCGTAATCCGGGTCTCCCCCTCTTCTCGTCACTCGTTTTTGTGAAACGTCACTCGTTAAGTCATTTTTACATTTTGTTTTGCTCGTTATGCGAGGTGCTCGATAAACGAGGTATAATATCACTGTATACAATGAATAAAAAAATATTTTTAAATTTTAATTTAGCTAAATTATTGGCTGTGCTTACTATTATTATGTGTACCGAATGAAATTTGTGATTTGTACATGAAGAATTAAAACTAAACGACAATATATAATCATTATTTTTCTGTACTTGTTCTATTGCACATATTGTACAGTTTTTAAATAATCGTATTCATTCAAACTTTTTGTTCATTTTACGGCGAACATTCACCTTTTCATAATCCCATTTATTATGTATGGATGTGATCTTAAGCTGCATTGGCAAACTGTTTGCCAAACCATATGTTTTTTTGCCAAATTTTTCAACAGCTATGGTAGTAATTGCTCCGTCCAGATCTTTACCTTTTTTTTTGATGTAATATTGGGAACCTGGAAGTGTCGAGAAATCCATTTTGACGTAGGTCTCGTCGTTCATTACGAAACAAGAATCTTTTCTTTCGTTCAACCATTTGTTGTGTTTCTTTGCTCGATCGATCCCTCTATTAAATAGTTCAACACTTCTTTTGGGGATTTTTGACTTCTTGTATGTCCGTAGATTATTTCTGGTTTTAGCTCGTTCCACAATCGATTTGGTTGTTTTGGTTTTTCTGGCCAAATCTCGCACAGACATCGAGGGATGTTTCGAAATGACTCTTACAATTTTCTGATCCAACATTTTATTTGGAGCACCTGATTTTTCTCCGGATCTGGGCTTGCGTGATACAGAAAGATTGATTTGACATTTTTTTTTACATTTGTTACCGTATTATTGGAAACACCGGCCAATTTACCAATTTTTTTATTGGTATACTCGGGATGATCATTGCACAATCTAATTATTAAATCACATTTTTCTCCCTATGATGCGTCCATTTCGAAACAAATAAAACAAATGCCCAATTTGACATTTATTCGTTTTTTTAAATTGTTTTTCTACAAAATAACGGTACCAGTTTTTTTCTTTTGCGTAGTAACCTATGAGATAATATAAATTTGGGAATCACAAATTTCATTCGGTACACATAATATGTGTACCGAATGAAATTTGTGATTTGTACATGAAGAATTAAAACTAAACGGCAATATATAATCATTATTTTTTTGTACTTGTTCTATTGCACATATTGTATAGTTTTTAAATAATCGTATTCATTCAAACTTTTTGTTCATTTTACGGCGAACATTCACCTTTTCATAATCCCATTTATTATGTATGGATGTGATCTTAAGCCGCATTGGCAAACTGCTTGCCAAACCATATGTTTTTTTGCCAAATTTTTCAACAGCTATGGTAGTAATTGCTCCGTCCAGTTCTTTACCTTTCTTTTTGATGTAATATTGGGGACCTGGAAGTGTCGAGAAATCCATTTTGACGTAGGTCTCGTCGTTCATTACGAAACAAGAATCTTTTCTTTCGTTCAACCATTTGTTGTGTTTCTTTGCTCGATCGATCCCTCTATTAAATAGTTCAACACTTCTTTTGGGGATTTTTGACTTCTTGTATGTCCGTAGATTATTTCTGGTTTTAGCTCGTTCCACAATCGATTTGGTTGTTTTGGTTTTTCTGGCCAAATCTCGCACAGACATCGAGGGATGTTTCGAAATGACTCTTACAATTTTCTGATCCAACATTTTATTTGGGGCACCTGATTTTTCTCCGGATCCGGGCTTGCGTGATACAGAAAGATTGATTTGACATTTTTTTTTACATTTGTTACCATATTATTGGAAACACCGGCCAATTTACCAATTTTTTTATTGGTATACTCGGGATGATCATTGCACAATCTAATTATTAAATCTCATTTTTCTCCTTATGATGCGTCCATTTCGAAACAAATAAAACAAATTTCCAATTTGACGTTTATTCGTTTTTTTAAATTGTTTTTCTACAAAATAACGGTACCAGTTTTTTTCTTTTGCGTAGTAACCTATGAGATAATATAAATTTGGGAATCACAAATTTCATTCGGTACACATAATACTAACAGTTATCAGCTCTCAAATTTTGAAACCTCGAATCGAAATACTTAATTAAACTATAATTTAGAAATTCGAATAATTGCCCACAATCAAATTTTGAATAATTTAGCTAAGGGAACTTAGTTACTTAATTCAAATCTAACAAAAGTCTAAAATTAGCTTAAGGTTGAGGCAGAAATAGAGAGAGACTTCTGTTAAAAATAATCTGAGGTAGCCTTTGTTTAAATTTATAAATAATAATATTAATCTTTATCGACAGAATTCTGAAAATTTAAATCCAGTAGGAAAATTTTATTGCAATGACAGTAAAATCTCATTTTCTTCACTTTTCATACTGAGATCATTTTGGTTGTCTAGATTCAAAGAGCAATACGCTATGAACCACTATCTGCAATACTCCAGTTATTCTCTTACTAAACCAACAAACGAGGCAGATCGTCCATATCAATTTTAGTTAAGGTCTGGTTTCTGACCCACTTAGCGCAACTTCGTTTTTATTTGATAGATGTATTGTCTCAGCCAAACTGAAGTTGGCTGGATTCTTAAATTCAATAATACCTGATTGATTTGACTTACGAGTTTTTTTCCTCCAAAAAATACAATTAGATTAATACTTTATTTGTATTAAATTTGTAATAATTTCAGTTTCAACTTAGGGCTAGGGTATAGCTTTTAGGTTTTTATCGAAAAATTTAATTTTCTAACCAAAAGTTTCCATTTATTTAAGATTAGAAAGTTTGAGTTTGGCTAAGAACGCAATACTCAAATTCCAACTTTTATTAACTTAAAATGTTCATCAAATTGATTTTAAATTTTTTTTATATTTCAGATTGGCTCGCGTTCTTCATGCATTTAAACAATTAACATCCGGATGGACCTATAAAATTCGTGGTGCTTTTGAAGTCGATGGTGTAACCAAACGTTGCAATATTAAACTATGGAATAGACCGTGGCTTTCAAATGCAAGCACAATCGAATCATTTAAATGTGATGAACATGATGAGGCCACAATTCGATTGAATCATGATGATAAAATCAAACGAACTTTAGACCATTACTTACATAATAATTTCACTGACAATAAAATTTTTGAAATATATGAGAAACTTTACAACAAAAACTATCAAACCACATTAAGTCGCAATATGCGACTCAGAATATTTAAAACGAACATAAGGAAAATTCGCGATTTAAATCGAAATGAACGGGGTACAGCTACTTATGGTATAACAGAATTTGCTGATTTAACACCGACCGAATATCGTTTGAGAACAGGATTGGTTCGCAAATCAACACATACTAATCACATTAGTAATCCAATTGCTCAAATACCAAATGTCGTGTTACCGCGAGAATTTGATTGGAGGACAAAAGGTGTTGTTTCGCAAGTAAAAAATCAAGGCAGCTGTGGTTCTTGCTGGGCTTTCAGTGTAATTGGTAATATTGAAGGGCTTCATGCGATTAAAACCGGTAGCCTTGAGGAATATTCAGAGCAGGAATTAGTTGATTGTGATACCATTGATAATGGATGTAACGGTGGTTTACCGGATGACGCATACAAGTAGGTTTATGTTCTTTCTAGTCTTACACTCATTTTTTTAAATTAAATTACTTATATCATTTTAGAGCAATTGAACAAATTGGTGGGCTTGAAACAGAAAAAGATTATCCTTATACCGCACACCGTGATCATTGCGCCTTCAATGTAACCAAAGTAAAAACTCAAATTAAGGGAGCTGTCGATCTACCAAAGAATGAAACAGCTATTGCGCAATGGCTCTTACAAAATGGTCCAGTATCGATTGGTATAAATGCGAATGCCATGCAGTTCTACCGCGGTGGAGTTTCACATCCATGGCATATGCTTTGCAGTAAAACCGATCTTGATCATGGGGTGTTGATAGTTGGGTTTGGAGTCCATGACTATCCAAAGTTCAAAAAATCGCTTCCTTATTGGATAGTAAAAAATTCATGGGGTCCGAGTTGGGGTGAACAAGGCTATTATCGCGTTTATAGAGGAGATAATACTTGCGGGGTCAGTGAAATGGTGTCATCTGCGGTTTTGGAATAAAACGTTTTTTTTTTAAATTTAAAATATGACATGTTGTTAGTTTTATTACTAATCTGAATCTTTAATAATTAAAATATTCACAAATATAGTGACTTATATTTTATTATTATTAGAAATGTTTATTTTATTATTCGTATTCTATTAATTTTAAAAGAATAACCCTTAATTTACGAGACTCAATACCAATGGTAAGCGGTTCATCGCCCGAGTCGTCAAAGTTATTAGATAATTGCGATGGAATGGTCATACCATAAATTTCACAGGTTTGTAGAAAACTTAATACCTCTTGAATTGCAGCCGATGGGAGAACGATGATTTGTTTTGACATCCCAGTTAATAGGCCAAGAACACACCGTTTTACATGTAACCATGTATCAGCACATAAACGAGGACCACTGCCACCATCTAGAGCATGTGCAATTCGCGATAATCCAAATTCATAGTTACCTTTTGCACAGTACAATGTCCTAACCAAACATGAATTTTGATTATTACCTACATGAAATTGTAATATTGTTCTTCGTATCTCACCCAATTACTAAATTAATGATGCATAAATGGAGGCATTGCCCATTAGAATTTCCTTTTCGTTCTTCGGCTCTTTCAACCTTTCTCATTAATTCTTCGGCTTCTTCGTTTTGTGATGTCATAATATAAGCAACACACAAATTTGCCAAAACGGTTGCAGACACTGATAGAATCTACAAAAAATTATTTCAATTAAGAAAAAATGTATTAGGTAAGTAACTAATTAAGTGGGACTAGTTTACGTCATCATAATTTTGTCGTACAATCGGCTCATAAAATGCAGCAGCTTCTTTGTACTTATCGGCACGCATAAATAAAACATGTGCAGCATGTAACCTCCAAACTGGTGTTTCACTACAAAATTCAGCGCTTGCACGAAATTCTCTTTCAGCACCAGTGAAATCGTCTAATCTCCATGGTAGCCATGCTCTCGCCATAGCTACTGGTAAATAGTTTTCCAGCCCAGTTTCATATTCACGTAAAGCATTTCGCAATAAATTAGCGTCACCATTTGATCGACAATCTTGAACCTTGGCCGCCAACAATCTTAAACGGCCAGCCAGACTAGCAGCCAATTTCCCTAATTTTTGCTCCGAATCATCCGGTGATGTCTGTGCTGTTATAAGCGCATCCAATAAGTCATATAAATACTACAAGCATAATAATTGATCTTAAAAGTTTGCCATAGAGTTCCTAATTAAAAATATTTACCGGTGACAAATATTTGTACGTGTAATTTGTGTGCTCGGCTAAAATATCAGCTGCAGCATCATACATCTCATGTTTACAACATAATAATAATATATTAGCAAATGTTTCGCTTGGACAAGCCGGTGGCCCCAATTCCAAAAGAAAAGCCAATCTTCGAAAACCAGCTCCTGTTCCCAAAGAATCGGTAAGCGCTATGTTATGAAGCGTGACAGGGTCGAGTTCAGATTCCAATCTTGGAGGTAAATCCATTAAAGCTTCACGAGCTGCTTCAACTGTGGAAAAAAACTAGTGTAAAATAGATTTACAAATATTAATATTGTCACATACTGTTTCCTTCTTGATATTCTATGGCTGCTTTTAAATTAAGAGCTTGCGCTAATCCTGAATTCATCAATGAAGGTGGATTGCCTACACTTCGTGCACCACCTTCGGTTTCTGCTTGTGCCCCAATTCCAAGTTCAGGATGGTTTCTAATACCACGTTCAATTATTTCCGCAATAATATTCAATGAATGGGAATTTTCTTTTTTACGGTAATGACACAGAGACATATTATATGCCACTAATGAACTAAAACCACCAGTTTGAATCGCTGAGGTAAATTTCAGTAACGCCTCTTCATACATATTGGCATGATATAATAAACAACCTTCATCATTTGACGTAAATTCATGTCCACCCTGTCTCTGTAGTAGTAACGCTTGGGCACCAGCATAGTCTTCCAGCAAATATTTTATAGCACTTTGAATTTGTAAGGCTTTTGGTTTTAGGTTTGGATCCGTGATTTCCATCGATATTTTAAATGCTTCGTCTAACAAACCTTCTTGGAATAGTGATTGTATATAATTAAGCCTACAATTTAAATTATGTATTCTTAATATCTACTTATTATAAAAAAACACAAAATTTACTTGTACTCAGCATTTTCAGGATACAATCCACATAGCTGTTCATAACTTTTTGCAGCTTCTAAAAATTTTTGAGTTTGATAATAACAAAATCCAATCAATGATAGACCGGCACGCGTATTTAGCGCTTCAGGTATACTATTGATGACATTTATCACTTCACCATGTCGTTCTTCTTTAATCTAACGAATAATATTTTTTACAAAGTATGCTAAAGTAGAGTTTGTTAATTTCTGGACTTACCAATGAGTATATGGATTTGGTGTACTCGCCATCACGGATTAAAATACTTTGATTAAACATAATTTGTTTCGTTGATTAAATATTTTAACTTTAAATTTCAGTAAATTATTTGTGTTAAAAATTAATATATTGTTTGTTTATGTTTGGTAACAATTGCCATAGTAACGTTGTTCGGTATACATTTTGTTAGCATAAGCAAATTAAAAGCATATACAATCATAATAGATCTCTCATTTGACTAAAAACAGAAAATAAAAACAAAAATTTTCCATTCAAATATTATCGGTGTATTGCATATACGTATTATATTTGCAACGCATTCTAAAATCATTGCCTTATAAAATACACAACACAACGATACATTGGAATTATCAGAAGTTTTTGTTTTTTTCCTTTAGCTACTATGAAATGAGAAATCTAGTATGAATGTCTATGTTAAAAGTGACCTACCCCTTTATTATCTTTGTTGACAAGTTCAAACATAACAAACGCAATCAATAGATATTTAACGCCTGCAGTAGTTATCAGTCATTAACTTTGAATTTTTTCTCTTCTCATAATACACACTTTTCTCAGAATTTCTAACTACCGACCAAACGGCGCAGTTTATATCTCATGTGTAGGTTGACATACCGCGAGAGTTCCATGGTTTCTTTATTTACTGATAACGAATATTTTTGTGTCACTATATGGTTATGGTTACAATCAAATTGGCCACATGCATCAACACCTTGTTTCTATTCTGTAGGGTGAATAAACTTTGGCAGCTTTGAACATAATTATCATTCAGAACAGCTGTGTCTTCCAAGCCTAGGTAGGTTAACTGTTGCCAATCTGTAAAAGTTGTTTCTCAACACACAAACATATCTACTTGTCATTAATGCAAACCCCTGGTATTTTTAACACAGTGCTATGGCAAGGATTTCAGTCAGTGTTTATAATCTTCCGACAAACATATTTCATGTTATTAGGAGACTATTTCAGCATTAGATTGATATCTGTAAGAGACAAAGTTCGTTCTGTAGCTAAAAATATCTCTAAAGGATGTTTTCATCGCCGCCCCGGTGGCACAGTTGTTAGCATGCTTGCTTTAAGCCCCGGAGGTCCCGGGTTCGATTCCCGGCGGGTGATGAAAAAATCACGGCTGGTTAATGTAAGGATCAATGAATTAATCACTCATTATCCGTTGTAAAAATGATTACGAAACTTCAATATGAAGCGGCCAAATCCCTCTATGGGATGTAGCGCCAGCGAAAAAAAAAAAAAAAAAAAAAAAAAAAAAGATGTTTTCATCTATCTGCAATAGGACGTTTTGTTTCACTCATTGGTCAGCTTGTCACAAGAGAAAAGTTGTTCGTGGTGATTCGAGCCAAACAAGGTTTTGCTTTCAGGACGGAACACATACATAGAAGACTTATAGGCCTTTCAGAAACTTTAACGTTTAGATGTTTCTCAAATTTTTCTCTTAACGTCTAACGGTTATCGTTTTTCGTCTATTACTGTGTCTCCATGGTCGTAATAACTGGAATTAACTCGAATATAATCTCGCCTTGGTAACGAAGTTTTCATTAAATATCTTAATTCACCTTAACTCAACGAAAGTGTAGAATTATCCAATAAGAACTTATTAAATTGCGATGCGACCGTGGGTCGCATGCCTTAAGATGAAATAACTATTGCGGTGACCTCACACTTATTCCAGAGTATTAATAAATACCGCGTATTGATAATTATCGCGATTTTTTCCAAGTTTTTATTGCTCTATTTATTTTGAAAATTTTGTAAAAATTCTCATTTGGCTTGGACACCACTGATTCAACTCATTCAAAACATAAGTTGTCTTTCAAAGTTCTGTTTACACTTTCTATGCACGATCAATAGCTCATTGTACACTCATCCCACATAATTAGAGCAACCTCTTGGAGGACTTTCCAATTGGTTCCTTTTTGCGAATTGCGCTTACTGTTTCTTATTGAAAAGAAACATTTAGAGGTAATTTAAAAGTAGAATCGGTGGCTTTCCTACCGCTGTACGGTGCAACCATCTGCTATTCTAGGACTGTTATTTCCTGGTTTAAGGAGGATTTTCCTGTCCGGGTACTAATTTTGTGGGATTATTTAAGATGAAGTCACTCTCGATTCGGTGAGAGAAGGCCAAAATATGTCAGAATTTCCCACTTAGCTCAAATAATTAGTTTTCAATTTTTATAAGGCCTTCATTTAAAACACTGGTCAAGTCAGAGTCACATCATTATTTGGTTGCTGCTCCCTACGTTGAATGACTTCACAAAGATCTTCTCGGATAGCTTGCCATAATTAGAGAGGATCAGACGGTTGGTAAAACAACAAATTTATCACGAATAGTCCTCTATATTTTAACGGTAATTTGAAAATGACTACTAACGTATATTTTCATTGTTCGTCATCTTCAAGGATGCCAGGTTATTTGCAAGCTGCTTGACACTCTGTAAATTTTCAAAAGAATTTTGGCCATGGACATATTGCAACAACATCCTTAGGTGAAAACATTTGGTCTGCCTTCTCGTTGTGGTCTTCATTTCATTGATCTGCAGAATAATTTGTTGGGTTGTTAGTTCCAACGGGAGGAGGAAGTTTTTCAGGGAGATAGTGTTGCGATCCAAAATGCAAATATCGTCATGGTAAGACGAACGAGCGATTGAAGGAAAATGTATGGTTTTCGAAAATGCGCCAATATGTGAAATCATACATTGCCACCTACGTGGAATGTTGTTATGAAAGAACGCGGGACGATGGAACCGATACCGTTTCGGTTTATACATCGACCATCACGGTCCGTTTTTGGGATGAGTAAGCATGGAAACACCCATATCATTGCGATATCCAATGCTTTTAGTAAATTTGTGATTGTTAGAGATATTCGGAATACGAAGACAGTGCCAGTAATTAAATGTTTGGACGACCTAACCGCTTATTTGGGACTTCCGAGCCGTATCATCAGTGATCGTGATACATCTTTCACCTCTGAACTCTTCATTGAATATTGTGAACGTAATGACATTCGACTAATCAAAACGGCCGTACATACGAACTCCTCGCGCGAACGGCCAAGGGGAAAATCGCGAACTTGAGCCGAAATGTGATATTTCCGACAAGAGAGAACGAGCTCTTTTTAATTCAATGAGCGTGATCAAAATTATAATCAACATTCAAGTACAGTTGGAAGTTTAACTCAATTTCGGATTAAAATGTCACTCAAAGTTTAATGAAATAGATATGAATCCAAGGTTTTATTCGAATCCATTAAAACTATTTTCGTTTCCAATCTAATTTGTTGGTATCCACTTCAAATTGGTTTTAAAATATGTATTTTAGTTTTCGCTTGACATATCTATTCTTTGCTCCATCTCTAATTTGCTCTCATTTTTGTGTTTTCTAACTGAAAATCCACCCAGTACATTTATAGTGCAATGTAAACTTATATTTCTCTCAAAATTTTGTGAAATCAAAATTTGAGTTGTAACTCAATTCCTATATATAATTTCACCAAAGATTTTATTTGGTTTAGAATGCCCAAACAATTTTTTTAATTTAAATTCCTAATTAAAATTTCATTCAAAATTTTTGATACAAATTTTTAAACTGGAAATTTTGTTCTTTCTTTGAGATCAAATCTTGTATTGCAACAAATTCTTCAATTCTTAAAATTATGTTTAAATCGAGTTTGGAACAACAAATTTACACTCAAATTTTTGCTCAAAACAAAGTGAATGTCTTGATCAATTTCCAAATCCATTTTTAACCCAACAAACACTGTATAACTCTACAGACCTAATAAACAAATTTACATTTAACATAATAACTTGAAATTACGTTTCCGTTCAAGTCCATTTTAAATATGAATAGCTTTAAAACTGTTGCTCAAGGGCATGTGGTAGAATTGCATTTGCCACGTTTTTTTAGTTCAAGGAATTTTAACACTTGTCTGATAAATTTAAATTCCGATGAATTCTATCATATGTACATACATTTGCATATTTTGTCCTAATTAGATAAATGTCACAACATGGATTATTTATTATTACAAAAATTATAAAATCTGCTTTCTAAGAATCCGGATCGTCAAATAGTGTGCAGTAAATTATTGAGATATTTTAATTTTACGTTTATTTTGTTCTTAATTTACTGATCTAACTTAGCAGAGTTTAGGCCAAAGTAAAACAATTTTAACTTTTAAAAGAAATATTTGTTGGCCTAAATTTAAAATTTGCCTTAAAAAATATTTTTGCATTATCAAATGTTAAGCTATGAAACTCGAATTTATTCTTGAAAATTAAAAATACAGTAGACTCCCGTATAACACGAGTTCATACAACGCGGTTTCATACAACGCGTTAAAAAAGTGCGACCACTATATTCGTACAATACGATTCCCGTATAACGCGCTATAGAATAAAAATCCGGAATATTCCATTCATTTCATTTTTATCCATTCCTTTTTGTTAATTCATTTCGTTCAACGAGATTTCCTATAACGCGATTTCATACAACGCGGAACATATTATTCGCGTTATATAGGAGTCCACTGTATTTGGAATAAACCATAAAATATGTGGTATAACGTAAAATAAATTTCAATTCCAAAATTTCTGATTATTTTTGTGTTTCTCACATTATTAATAGCTGCTTTTACTTGATTCCAACACTTTTCGATCGGATTCAGATCAGGTGACTGACTTGGACATTGTGTGACTCCCACTTTATAATCATTAAGCTAATATTTTGCTTCTCTAAAGGTTTTGCTTCTTTCAAGGGGTACCCTGCCAATATGACCTTCAACAATATCAGAACCTCCAACGCCAAAGAGATAGCGGACATGTTTGCTGCATTTTTTCAATGTGTCTTTCGACCAACCGCTTGTGCGTTAACGAATGAGACTGCACAAGCCATCACCAAGCCGTCGATGAAAATACGCCAAGTAGAAATAGACACCAACATAAATACCGAGCGGTTGGCACCAAGATACCGAGACGGAAGCGGCAAACTCAGATGTTGGGCCTGTGATAAGGTCGGTCACATCTCTCGGGACTGCTGGGAAACGAGAGGAAAATGGGAAAGATCACCATCGCTTATGCAGCGACGACCAAGCAGAGAGCAGGTCGAGGCCAAGCAAGAGGATAAAGGATAAGGGGACATCTAGACGACAAAGATTCAGATTAAAGGGGCGGTAGCTGACTCCCACAACCGGTTGCCCCATAACCTCCATCCGCGTTTCAAAAGTAGCAAAAGGTGGTGACAGCTTAACAACCAAAGGCGGCATTGATGGCACAGACTGAATCATCACCCTGGATACGGGAGCAAATTGCACGGTTTTCAGTAAAGATCTGACCTTTGGAGGTATACAACCAGCTAATGGATTGAAGTTACAAACAGCAACTGGAGATAGTTCAATAAAAAGGCAAAAAAAAAATCGTGAAAATAAAGATTGGGAGAACCCTTTGCCAACACGAAGTGCTGATTGCAGATATAATGGATGAGGTCATTTTGGGGATGGACTTCATGAGGGCAAATGGCTTCGTGGAGAATGTTGGAAGAGGAGTATTGACTTACGATAACATCGAGTTGCCACTTCGATCTAGCCATGCAGGAGCAACTACCACGCAAATTATTGTTGATCATCGGGAGAAGCTGCCACCAAACTCAGAAATCATCGCATGGGGAAGATAGGAGGGACGTTTTGGGTCACCCAGGTGTGGGTTGTGGACGCTAATGAAGAGGAGAGTGGAGCCACGGAAATTATAATCGGGATGCCCTAGTTACACCAGACAACGACAATAGAGTACCAATTAGGACTCTAAGTCTCTCGGATAAGAAAAACCATCAAGAAAGGGACAGTCATCGGCAAATATGATGAGATATCAACGATAGTAAAATGTGAACAGAAAAAGCCGACACACAAGGGCAGAAAGAAATGGTAAAACAACTTATGCAGAAATGGACCGACGATCTTACCGAGGTACAGAAAAATTCTGCACATCAACTACTCAAACGGTACAAGTCCATATTCTGCAGTACATCGGATAATAACGGAAGGACCTCAATGGTAAACCATCGAATTGATACAGGAACAGAGATGCCCATACGTCAATCACCAAGGAGGTCACTATTAGCAAAACAGGAAGAAGTCAATCGGATGGTAACAGATATGCAGGCGGCAGGTGCCATAGCACCATCTAACAGCCCATCGAGCTCACCAGTAGTGTTGGTCGAAAAGAAGGACGGTAGTATGAGAATCTGCGTTGATTACTGAAAACTCAATGCTGTTACGAAAATAGATAGCTACCCACTTCCAACGATCGATGGCACTTTAAACACATTATCAGGTACTCGAATATTTTCAACATTAGATCTGCAAAGCGGCTATTGGCAGGTGCAAGGAAGTCCATGAAGAGAAAACGGCGTTCAGTGAGGGTAACGGGCTTTGGCAATTTAATGTTATGCCGTTAGGATTATGCAACGCCCCTGCAAATTTTGAACGATTAAAGGAACGCATGCTAAAGGGATTACATTGGAAGACACGCCTAATAATATATTTGGTCGACATCATCATTATGGGCAAGACCGACGAAGGAAAGATCGCAGCGGTAAAGAACTGGTCAAGACCTAAAAATCTCCACGAATTGCGAAGCTTTCTGCGATTGTGCACCTATTATAGAGGCTTCGTACCGGGATTTGCCAACATCGCAAAGAGTTTACACGAGTTAACCAGGAAAACAAGGCATTCGAATGAAAGGATGACCAGGAAGAAACATTTGTTTAACTAAGGAGACGATTTTTATGACCGAAACAATCATGAAATTTCGAGAATTTTGGTTTGAGTATATAAGGACCGAACCAATTCGAATACAAACATTAAGTTTTTGGTAAGCGATAAGTGAAGATTAAAAAGGAAATTAAAAAGTGATTTAAAAAGTGTTTAATAAGTGTATTGCTTTGGTAAATTTACAAGTAAATACAACAACAATTGCATTAAATAAATCCAAAAAAGATTCAGCTAAATCCAATTATTTTTTGAATTTACTTAAATCAAATCCGATTTTTAGTTTCAATACCTACCACTAGAATTTGCTTCATATTATGAAACACATCAAACAAAAATTAAATTCAAAAATAAATCTTTGCGGGTTGCTTTTTTACCAAAGCAATACACTTAATGCTGTGTCCCTTGCCTTAAGTCGCTTTCACACGCACATAATCCACCACCGTAGTGGATTTGACAATCCGCTCTCATATGTCTTTTCACACGCATCGGAGATTACACATTTGACTAAAGCGAAACTAGTTTCGTTTCGAATGTTACAAATTGGTTGTCAAAAATATATTTGAAAACAAGATAAAAATCAATTACATATTTTTAAAATATGAATTTAATTAAACAAAATATAAATACTTTTCGATAAACTTTCCAAATTCAACTAAAAAAAATATTAATTAAGATATTAAGTAATGAAAATTCAAAAAACATCTATTCAGTTTTGAGATTAATATCTGTCATTTGTTCACACGGTAATTCAGTGGATTACAAAATACCGAATTTTGATAATCCACTATCCACTTCGGTATTGGATTTGCACATTTCACACGACCATTTTTCGGATTATGTAATCCAGTTCGGTATTGGATTATGGTGTGTGGTATGTTCGAAAAACTACAACAAAAATACATAAACCTATACATTTGTATGTTTAATAATTGATAATAATGCATTTATCATTCACCAATGCAATTTTAAGTTATTTTAAATAAAAACAGAGTAGGTATTTCAAAAACATAAACAAAATTTCAAACAAAAATAATTCACAATATGTACATGAAAAGTCATTGAAGGTAGCTCGTAAATTTATTTTTCGATGGCCGCCTATGAGACAATAGCAGAAGTTTCAATTTTTTTTTTAGTTTAGTTAGTTTAGGCGATTTAAGGCACAAGCATAAGTGTGAAATAAAAGTTATAAGTGAACAGTTGAATTGTGCAAAAATAATAAAAAGTGAATTTGTGAATTTATCGTTATTAAATTTATCGTGAATAAATCAACAAATAAAATCGTTTGTGATAAATTGAAGTGTTGAGTTTTATTTACAATCCAGTGATACGAACCTTGATTGACAAGGCAAAAATGTAACACTATTAAACATTTTAAAAGCATACATATTTTCAAAAATAATCAGTCTCGTCCCATCCCAATCCCTGTTTTATTTTTGGTGATGTGAGGTGACACCTAGAATTGAATAGATAAGTATTAAACATAAGCTAAATTTAGGGTATGGATGGATTGTGATTGTATGTTATTTTATAAATTGTTGAATATTTCGATTTATTTTTCAGCCAATCAAGTATGATTAAAATATTTTTTTTTTTAAATTACGGCTAACAATTTTTTTAGTGCGTATTTTGCAAGTCGATTATTTTGGTGGGCAACGCGTTCCATACCACTCCATATAAAGTGCATAGAAATGAGTATAGTTTTTGTCTCATCTACATTCATTTTTAACATGCCAGCTCTATTTTGGGGCGACTTTGGAAATAAGCTAAATTATCCTCGGCTCAAACATGTTCTTAAGTGATAATTACTTGAAGGAAGCAGCATATAAAAATGTTAGCAGTAAATTAAAATGCCTAAAAAAATTCTTGAAAAAAATAAAATGTATACAAATTGTACTAGATTTGTTATCTTTTACGTAATGTAGCCTACTGATTCGCAGCAAAATTAGAAATAGAGACATGAAGCAGAATTCTACATGACAAGCAGAATACATGTATTTCAATTCATTTAAACTTGTGTATTCTAATTTTGCTGCTTACAGAATTCTGCTCATGTGTTTCCAGCATTACAATTTATATTTGATATATTCTCCAGATTTGAGAAACTGGAACAACAGATACTATTTTATTGCTTAGGAAAGCTCAGTTAGGAGCTTTGATGAAAACTCTTTGATGCAATGTTCGCAGAAACATAATATTATATAAACATGCTTCGGATGGAGCAAATCAAATTAATTATAGTTTGGGGAAATAATTGGTTAATTGCTTCATTTTTCAAGTGACACATAAGTTAGTGTCGAGCGGGATTTTTCTTGTTTAAAACTAATTTTGAGTGACCTAAGAATAAATTTAACTGAAGTTAATTTGAAAAATTAATTAAAAATATTTGCTTCTATTTGTTTGTTTCTTTGTAATTTGACAACCTGTTTTTGGACTTGAAAGCATTTCTGACTCATTCGCAGTTTACTTTTAACGAAATACCTTATTATAATTACTAAGCGGTTTTACAACCGCCAAATAGCCCTAACCAGTGAAGGCTCATAACTTGGTTTATGTCATCTTCCGTTTTAGGGTTCAACTCTCATACGCACTCACATGAGATCGAGCCCCACCAGCTTCCACAGTGCAACCTCAGCTACTCATTTGGAAGGTATTTTAATACAAACCACGATTGAAAGCGGGAAACCCCTACTTCATTTAATTTGTCAAATTATTATCATGAGTGATAAGAGCTCCGATACATCGGAAACTCCTTGCACCTACAAGTGCTACTAAAATCTGTTATGCAATTCAGATAAAATATCGAACACTTTGTTTTTTAGATTAACACAAACTGGAAATGAACTAGTTGATCAAATAGTTTCTTCAATTCGGTGCCATTCAGTTTAGCCATACGGGTGCCATCTACTGTTGTTCTCTTATGGATACTTTGGCTCAGCCTATGTCGTTCAAAAATTTCCCTATTTTCATTACACAGTACACACCCTTTTAATATTGAATGTAGCATGCATTTTATTGCAGAATCTATCTGCCCAACTTCCACCAAATAGTTAGTCTTGGGTATTTAAGCTATAGTCTTGTTCATTTTTTGAAGTCTCACTATAACTTTATGAAGATTTGTTACTAATTTGTTTTGACTGTCCGTGAATATAAACTAATAATTTGGGAATTTTCGGGTATTAATAATCGACCACAATCCTGGTGGGCCGTCGGAGATTACAAGTCTGTATTGCTTACCAAAGCTGTGTCAACCTCAAACGTCACAAACAAAACAAAATACTGTTGGTGTTGGCCAAGCTTTTCATTAGTTGTATATATCAATATATCAAAAATAAACTTACTATTTAAATGTTTCCAGGATCCGTTAGGGCGAAATAATTCACAAATTCAAAAACAAAACCACTCAAACCCGTTTACTTACATAATTTATTAACATCTAAAATTTGAACGTTACAAAAAATTCATATATTACATAACTATTGCTAATTAACCTATTCAACTTTAACATCTCTACTTGTCGACGGAGTATCTTTAAAATGGATGCTCTGTTTATGTTCTGTCAAATTTTCTTCTGTTTGTCTCTTTTTACTGTAAGACTTACGATAAAAATCACTAAATAGATAAACGTATATAATACAATTGGTTGCAAAGAACCATGTTAGGATACGGCTCATATTGCAATCCAAAATAATAGTGTAACTAAGGTACACTAACATGAGGCAAAATTGTGTCAATTGAATCCATGTCATATATCGTTTCCACCACAAATATTTTTGATATTTTGGCCCAAGCGCAGCAATTAAATAGTAAGAATACATAACAACATGCGTAAACGAATTCAAAAATCCAATAATAATACCTTGCTCGCCCGGCAAATACTTCAAATAACACCAAGCAAACAGGCACGTAAAGAAATGATGGTAGACATGAAGAAATGTTACTTGGTTGGATTTTTTACGCAAAACGAAAAATACTGTGTCCAATAGTTCGATGATTTTTGAAAAGAAATACCACCAAGCTGCAAACCATATGTAATATTGCGTTTCAGGATTTTTAAGTTTTGAAACAACACATGAACCTTTGAATTGATCACTCATGCCATCGATACTTAACGCCTGTAAAAATATACAAAAAAAAAAAAAAAACGTGTTAGTTTAATCACAATTAATCGGCCAGATTAATAAGTTATGTACTTACTTCAAAACACAACCATGTCGAAAACAAAACTTGATATGCATTATAAACTATCAAAATTTCTTTTAATGAATATGGTTTACGATTGTCCATGTATTTTGGCCCAGCTTTTAATACAAAATACAAATATATTGCTAAAATAATTACAACCGGCCATGGTGTGCTCATTAGAAACCAGCTGTCAACAATCGGTGAAATTCCTTTGCTCAGATCAAATAGATTTTGGTCCATACTGTAAAATCGTGCCATCTTGGTGGTTTAACTGTCTGTGTTAAAGAAAATTGAAAATATTATTTTTTTAAAAGGGTCATTACGCTTTGTTTTTGTTTATTCTCTTTAATTAATTTATTTGCATCGTAAAGGTGTGTAAAAGTAGGTAGGCGAATTTTAAAATACACAAATCAATAAATATTATGAGATATTGAATTTGGGTTAACAGCAAAATAGAGAAAATTTTGTAGGTACTTATTTGCAGTTTACACGTTCTCATAATGTGGTGTTTTATGAATGAAAATGTAAACAAGGAAGTGAAAATTTATTTGTGTCTCTTGTAATTGGCAATTGGCATACAAAGGTTTTACTTTTTAATAATATACATATACATATATATTGTAGTTTAATTGAAGATTTCAACTGGTAAATTGCGTGCAGTGAACCACAAACATTTTGTTATATTGCTAACTGGGACACACTAGGCCAATATTTTAGGTAAATTGGTGAGTAATTTAAGCAATTAAATTAGCTAAACCGATGTTATGAATTGCCCAAAATATGTACAAAGATTTAACATGTTTTACAGCCTCGAAGATAAACTTCAAAAATCAGTAAACAAATTATTATTAATTGGAAGCATCAAAAAATAAAATAATGTACAATTCTTAGAAGTTTGGACTAAAATTAGGTGTGGTGATAAGTAGTTTTGAGGAAGTTCACGCCAAAAATTTCGGAAATTTTTTTTTTAATTGAATTTGTTGTGCGCTTTCGCGAAGGGAATCATTTGAACTCGAAAGAATCTAAACACTTAAGTTATGGAAACTATAGCGGGCCCATTCTAAAACAATTGGTGGCAAACAGCATTATTCGTTAATTTATTTTGAAAAATTGGTGATTCCATTTGAGCATTCGTTAATTTTGTTTGACCATAACTGCACTAGAAAAAGGTATTATGCGGTTTAAGGCAGTTTAAGTATTTTACACAGCTGTTGTTTTGTAATAAGGGAAGAAAAAGGAATATTACAATTTTATCATTATTTGCCTTCTTTATTCTTTTGTCTACTATTAAAAAATTATAGCCGTGGTTGAATTTCTTTGTAAAGTTCCAGATTTACAGGCTCAACACTATTAATCCTTGCCATTATTCTAAAATCAATTTTTGTTACATAAAAAATATAGTCATAACCTAAAGCCCAAGAATCTGGCTAAGTATTCGAGTGGCTTCGCTTCTTCAGATTGTCATTGGAATATCGTCAAAAGTCTTCGAAAATGACAAAACTCATGAATAATCCCGAAAACCTCTTTGGTGTAATCCCGAAAGCCTCGAAAATTTCGGATTAAGTGTAAAGGCTGGTAACTCTATGCTTAAGTCGATTTTGAGTAAAGCTAGAAATCTGGATTAATCTGATAAATTCTCTAAAGTAGGCGCTAAGTAGTTCACAGGTATACGATCAGCAAATCTCGATAATTTCAAATATTCCTCGAATAATCATGAAATTTTAAAAAAGTCCGAATTGCCAGAAAATTTGTAATATCATGAAAATCTACGAATAATTTCGAACATCTTCCATAATCTCTAACGTCGGGAATAATTTGCAATAATCTTGAAAGCGTAAAATTCGAATAATCTCATGTACGTAGTATGTAACACAAAAAAAAATATCTAAGACCTCGAAAATTTTGAATACAATGCGTAAATATGTGAAGTATCATAAAAGTGTAACTCAACACAAAAACACGAATAATTTTGAATTGAATAACCACGAATAATTTCGAAAAATCTGAAAGTCAAGCAATTCAAAACTCTATATGCACCTCAGCGGCCAGCGCCAATAAAATTTCGAAAAACTTTAGAGTAGCGAAAATACAAAAATATCTGCAGGCCAAACATAATAGAAACCTTTCCTTCTGTGTTTTAATCAAATAAACCAATTTAATTTTAAAAATGTTGTTAATATTTGTGAAGCTATTTCCCAAAGAATAATTCATTTATTATTTTATTTACCAAATTAATTTTTATTTGTTTGGCCTATCGAATGAATTAGGTGTTAAATATTTTAAGGGAAAAAGGTCTATTGTATTGTCTATGTTAACGATGGTAATCAGTATGCAATAATCTCATAATCCTAATTACACAAAATCCCATTAGGACCGTCGCGTCGCCATAAAATGTTCTTTCCAATAAAAATATGTGACTATAAATGCTTATTTACATATTAGCAGCGATCCAAAACCCAATCATAACATGATACCGTTAAAACATAATGGTAGTAACCAAATTTATCTCTCTGGGTCAGAGAAAGGATACGTACATTGATAAGCTTCAAATATGTCGTGCTTATTTTTGTTTGCTTTAAAAATTATTAAATGAAAAGAAAATTTCGCTTTGTTAGCTTTTCCGCTTGAGAAGGTGTGGAATGAAATTTCATTCCACCGCGAATCCCACATTTCGGTGAAATACGGGAATAAAGGTACTCGTCAATTCCAAATGATTTTGAACCTCTTTACTTAAGGCCATTTTGTGACTGGAAAAGACATAAATTTCATAATTGAACCTGACATTTGCAAATTTCCTGAAAATAGTTTTAATAGTATTGAAGCTGAATTTAGTTACTTTCTGTGTCGTAAAATTCCGAAGTATGTATTACTACTGAGAGTAACGAAGAGAGTAAAAACTTCTTATAAATAAAATTTCATTTGGTAAACAAACTTCCCTTGCGGATTGAAAAAATTTTATTTCGGGTCGTAATACTCTCCAAGATTGCAACCTCAAAACAATAAAATTACAAATTATTGATGCTCATTGTGTATATTTTGCTTAATTGCGTTTTGCTAATTTTGATTGTCCGCCATTTTACAACAACAACAACATTTTGTATTAATTTTTATTAATAATTTTTTTTTATTTCGTAAATTATTGTAACACCAACAACAATAACGTCCAGTACTGAACCTTTTCTTGAATTTAAATATGATTTTTATGTTTTATAATAGATGTCGCTAACCCCGTTTATTTTTAATGGGATCGGGTAATCCTTTTTTTAGTTTACTTTGAATTCCGACATATTGTCAAAACAACACGGTACTTCCGGCATGTAAACGAATAAAGAAAGAGTGTAATTAAAAATACCATCCTAACATTTTTATTTTAATTATATTTTTAAATCGTCGTTTATAAAACCGATCGTCGTTTTAAATCAATAAATTATCGAGTTTTACAAATCAGAAGTGGGATTACTTCGCTCAAATATATTTATTTTTTTTTCTTTCACCGAAATTAAGAAAACAATTATAAAACAAAGTTTCAACATAGAGAACAATAATCGTCCATGTTTTCCGTCGTCATCGATTCCACCAGCAAGTTTTCAACATGGTGTCAATAATAACAACGATAATTATTTCCTTATGCGAATCAATCTAACCACCAAATGGAACAAATCAATATATCACACCACCGAGATTGTGTCATTGATTTACAAGAGCAGCCAGGTGCGTCAAACAACCACAATGTGTTTCCACCTGATACCGAGGATTCTATATAAGCATCGCTTATGGATTTTATAGTGAATAATCAAACGCCGCAAATAAATCCTAATGTTCATCGAGAAAAGTACTTCAACAACAGTGAAAATGTATATCCCGTACCACCTCCGGTACCCACGTTTCAACAACAAAATAATTTGTGCGCAAATGAAAGTTATTTTAAGCCAGATCTGTCTTCCGCTTATCAACGGGGGAATACTACGATTCCATATATTAAGTTTCCAGTTCCAAATATTCAACGCCAAGATCAATCCGATGGACAAGCACAACACCATAAGTCATCACAAACACCGTTAACTTATAATCAACAGCCACAATTATTCAACGCACAACCCCAAATGCAAACTCCGCTGTCAAATTATCCACTCAGACAGAATGTTCAACCAAATCCAAACATGCCAACGGGACCTTCGGTACATAATCCAATTTTACGAAATAAAATGCAAAATATGCCAAATTCTTCAACGTATCCGCATGTAAGTTTTGTCGATCAAGGTAGGTTAAATACTGCAACTAATTATAATTGTGCTACTTTAAATTTATCACCGAATGACGTGTCAAAAATGTTATCTGAATTTAACCCTATGAGTCGCGAGTGCGTTTTTGTGAGACGTTGGGTGAATGTAGTCGAACAAATTCAACGCGTTTATGGACTTAAGGGAGAACACCACTGTGAGCTACCATTTTCAAGTGCTTAGTTTGGTATTTTTTTTTAGAAATGGGTTGGGTTTAGAGAAAAAAAAATTTTTAGGCTATATTTGGCATATATTTAAGTAAACAAAAAAATTTTTTATGTAAAAAAAATACAAAATGGCGGCGCTAGAGTAGCTTTAGTAGAAGTGATTTTGCCTAGAGTCGCTACGCTGCACGCAGTAGAAGTGTCTTAAATTTGTTCCTGGAACAAAAAATAAAATATTTTCATGAAATATATTAGTTTTAGCATCGAAGTACATGAGGAAATTAAAAAATTCGAAAAAATAAAAAATTGAGACAAGTTTGAAGAAAAAGTTTCATTTTTCGACTATAATTTTCGTATAAAAAGTTGTATATCTTTTTTAATTTTTAATGAATCAAAAAAAAAACTCATGTACTTCGATTTTAAATCTATTTAAGAAGCTACAGTTAAATTTTCAAGTCGATTGAACAAAAATTGATTGAGTTCTGCTGCGTGCAGATTTCCAAAACACGGTTTCGAGAAAAACGCGTTTAAAGTTTTTGGTATCAATAACTTCTCAATAAGAGCTCTCAGGAAAATGCTTGGAAACCTTCTAAAAAAAAATTTTTTTTAGCTATAAACGAATTTGTATCATATTTTTGAGGGTCTAAAGGAGTTTTTAAAGGCAAAAAAAAAATCGATTTTTTGAAAATCTCACAGTGGTGTTCTCCCTTAATGATTTAATTATTTTATATGCATCTATCAGTAAACTTCGTGGTGTAGCTCAAACGTGGTATCAGTCAATGGCTGATAATTTAGTGGATTGGGTTCAGTTTCGAGAGGGGTTGATTCTCGAGTTTAGCGATAGAAGAGACGCCGCGGATGTTCATAATATTTTATCGAATCGCAGACAGACAGAGGGCATCAGAATCCTTTGTGGAATATGTTTATGATATTCGGAAAATATCAAGTGAAATTCGTTTAGATGACAGTTCAATAATTAAATATATTATATCCGGTTTAGATGACAAAGATCTAATTCGTTCACTGGCGTTACAACATTTTGCGGTTCAAGATCTTTTAGTACGGCTTCGAACCTACGAAAATATTTTAGATAGTAAGAAAGATAAATATTTTAATAATAATCAAAATAACTACTTCAGGAATAGTGAAAATTCTTCACCTCCTTATAAAAATAAAGTATTAATTTGTACTTTTTGCCGAAAAGAAGGCCATTATGAGGTGAATTGTTTAGCTAAGACTAAACAAACTGAAGTAAAAGATACCACGACGAATATTAAAACAATACGACGTATAGAGGTCTTAGAAAATGAGTATACACAAATTTCCAAACTAAATGGAAATGAAGTACGTTCATTTGTAGATTTAGGTAGTGACTATGTTACTCTGAAACAAAGCACAGCGAATGCATTAAATTTAAGGGTCGATCAAAGTCATCAAGTCTTAAGGGGTTTGCGAAAGGTATAAAAAATTCGCCAGGGAAAGTTGAAGCAAATATTACGGTCGATGAGGTAAATTTAACAGCTGACGCCCTAATTGTTTCCGACGACGACCAAAAAGAACCTCTTATGATTGGTCGTAGCGCTCTCGATCGTCCAGAAATAATGGTAATAAAAGCATTCGAATTTTTAAAAAGTATTGAACTACGTGATACAGATATTAAACTTAATTTACCAAATATTGACGTTGAAATAAATATTTCTGTCAAAAAACATTTAAATATAGGAGAAACATGTCAACGCGAAAGTTCTGTAAATAGTTTAGGTTTAGAACCTATTGATTTTATTAATAATGAGTTAGCTAGCAATTTAAACAATTTCGAACATCGTCCCAATCAGCCGATTGCTGATAATTCTATTTTATCTGAAACTATTTTAAATCACTGGGAATCTAGGAACTCGTCTCAAAATAGTGTGAAGACACAAACAAACTTAGTCGAAAATAATTCAAGTAATTTTAACTTTGTAAATAAGGATATTTCCACCATAAACCATACTTCTAATTTTGAAGACGACTTTTTAAATATTTTATTTTGCACCGAAAATATGGAAAGTGATTCAATAGCAAAAGTAGAACTTAAAAATGAGAATATCAAAAATATAAAATTTCAAAATATCGACGAAGATTTATTTAATCAATGTATAAATCAAAGTCTTGATTTAGCTACGAAAGAAAATTTGAAAATATTAGTTTTAAAATACCGCGATTGTTTTGCGTTAAATATGGCCGAAGTCGGTACTACAAATAAAACCGAAAATAAAATAATACTAAACGATAACAACCCGGTAAATTATCGTCCATATCGATTGTCAGTAAGCCAACGAGAAGAAGTTCGTCAGCATATCGACGAAATGTTAGAACTTGGAATAATTACACATTCTACTTCCGAATATACATCGCCTATAGTTGTAGTAAAAAGAAAACGGGTGAGAGTCGCATTTGCGTTGGTGGCAGCTTAATACGAAAACGGTAAAGGATAGATTTCCGTTACCAAACATTGAAGACACGTTACAACGACTATCAGGTAAACGGTTCTTTACAGTTCTTGATCTAGCTTCGGGATACTACCAGATACCTGTATCTGAAGAATCTCAGAAGTTAACGTCATTTGTAACCCCCAATGGCCAATATCTGTTTAGAAAGATGCCCTTCGGATTGGCAAACGCTCCTGCAGTTTGTTAGCGCCTTATGAATAGAATTGCGACCGTACTGAACAACGACGTAGTAGTTTATATAGATGATATCATTATACCAAGTGATAGCATAGAAAAAGGCCTTAAATTATTGGAATTATTTTTAATTAAGCTTCGTGAATACGGCCTTACCCTTAAAATGACAAAGTGGAAAATATTGAATACCTCAGTAGACTTTTTGGGCCACGAAATAACGGAAACTGGCATTAAGCCAGGTTTAGAAAAAATTGTATGCGTGGAAAATTTTCCGATACCAACAGGTGTTCATAAAGTTAGACAATTTGTAGGTTTAGGAAGCTATTTTCGTAAATTCGTGCCAAAGTTTTCAATGCTAGCTGAACCCCTGACAAGGTTAACACATAAAAATTTAACCTTCGAATGGACAGTAGCTCAAAATGAAGCTTTTCAATTGATTAAAAATAAGTTATGCCAACGCAATATTTTAGTTCTGTATGACAATAATAAGCAACACGAAATCCACCCTGACGCTTGTTCAATAGGATTAGCAGGAGTATTGCTATAACGTGAAGAGGATGAAAAATTACATCCGGTAGGGTATTTCAGTCGCCAGACGACCGATCTCGAAAAAAATACCATAGTTATGAGCTCGAGGCTCTTGCCGTGGTAGCAACGCTAGAAAGGTTTAGATCTTTTATATTGGGTAAGCAATTTATCGTCGTCACGGATTGTAGTGCATTACTAACTGCATCAACTAAGCGTGATATCATTCCTCGCATTGGTAGATGGTGGCTTCGACTACAGGAATTTGATTTTCAAATAAAACACCGAATCGGAAATCAAATGATTCATATTGATGCACTTAGTAGGAACCCCGTTTTAGAGCCAAAAGGGATAGAACCAGCGTCGTTAGATATTTTAAAAATAGAAAGCGTAGAAAGAGAATGGATAGAACTTTTACAGGACAATGACCCCGAGATAGTGAAAATTAAGCAAAATATAAATACATCAGCGAATAATGAATTTGTTGTTAAAAATGGTAAACTGTATAAAAAAATTGATGATGAACTGTTATTTGTAGTTCCAAAAGGTATAAGGGGAAGAGTCGTTCATTCGTGTCATGACAACCTAGGGCATTTTGCTTTAGATAAAACTTTATCAGCCTTACGCAAAGTATTTTGGTGGCCTCGTATGCGTCAGTTCGTGAAGATGTATATAGATACTTGCGTTGAGTGCCTATATCATAAAGAAAATCGCGATGCTAATCGAATAGAGTTACACCCCATCGAAAAGGTTCCCATTCCACGCCATACGTGGCATGTGGATCACCGTGGTCCTTTCGTCAAGAGTACCAAATACGTCTCACTACACGCCGTTCGCACTACTTCAATGCGATTTGTTATATGCTCTTTTAATCAATTGGCTACACACTTTAGGATGCCAGTCCGTATAATTAACGATCGCGGAACTTCACTTACATCAAAAGCGTTTGAAGATTTTTGCATGGAAAATAATATAAAGCATATACTCAATGCAACCGCCAATCCGAGAGCTAATGGGCAGGTTAAGCGACCCAATCGGACAATATTACACGCACTCCGAACCATGTCTAATTCCAATGATAGAAAATGGGATGAAAAGTTAAGAAACATCCAGTGGTCGATCAATAGTTTGCCACATTCAATTACTAAAATTTCCCCACAAGAATTGCTATTCGGGTTTTCACCGAGACCAATTTTTGGAGAAAAATTAATTTTAAAATTGTTGGATGAAAAAAACTTTGCATATGAAGAAGTTAACCGAGAGAGACTACGTGACGAAGCATCGAAGAAAATCACCGACAACCAACGAAAACAAAAAGGGGCTTTTGATCTAAAGCACCGATCGCCGAGAAATTATAAAATTGGAGATAAAGTTTTGATTACGAGAGAACATATCATAACAGGTGAAAGCAAGAAACTCCAGCGTAAGTTCAGAGGAACCTACACTGTAGTAGAAGTTTTATATAGAGACAGATATCGTATTGAAAAATTAAACCGACAAGATGGTCGTCAGCGTTTTAGAGGAGTCATCCCATCGCACCATATGAGACTGGTAGTGAGCCCAGATGAAGAAATCGATACTGAAGATTCATCGCAAGAGGATTGAGGACAATCCCAAAGAATCAGATGGCCGAATGTAACACCAACAACAATAACGTCCAGTACTGAACCTTTTCTTGAATTTAAATATGATTTTTATGTTTTATAATAGATGTCCCTAACCCCGTTTATTTTTAATGTGATCGGATAATCCTTTTTTTAGTTTACTTTGAATTCCGACATATTGTCAAAACAACACGGTACTTCCGGCATGTAAACGAATAAAGAAAGAGTGTAATTAAAAATACCATCCTGACATTTTTATTTTAATTATATTTTTAAATCGTCGTTTATAAAACCGATCTTCGTTTTAAATCAATAAATTATCGAGTTTTACATTATTTAAAATAAAAGTAAGATACAAATAAATTTTGGCAGGATTTAGGTAGAAATTTATTTGGAAATAAATACATTTTGATTGAAATGTAATGGAGGATTTTTTTTTCGCAAGCATGGTAACATCAATTAAATTGATACCAAAACATTTCTGCTGAGACCCGGTTAACAATAATAGAAATGATGCACAGTAATGGCGTATAGGTAATATTGTATTTCACCTAAAAATATAAAATCTATAAACTAAAACTACATACTCAGTCCGAGTTCGCAACAATATTCTGCGGAGAAATTTTCAGCAGGATTGCATGCGATTTAAAAATATTTTATTCGGAAGGGGAAATTTGTTTACGAAATAGGCTACTTTGATTGGTTGCTTGCTGAACATTTTTCCGCAGAATATTGTCGCGAACTCGCAGTCAATCATCAAAGCGCAAAGGCAAACTAAAATGTTACTGAAATGAATTTATTTGTGTTGCTTTGACATAAATATATTGAGTGAATGTTTATTTCTCAGTTTATACCAATTTATTAAAGAAAAAATCAACGATATTCGGCTAACTTCATTTCAAACTGCGGAGTAATACTTCGGAGTTTTACGACACAGAAACTAACTTCGGCTTGAGTTGTCATATATAGTTATTTCATGTCATTATACCATAAAATTATTTTTAAAAATTACTGCTAATTCAGTAATTAAAACTTTGGCTAACAGAAGCCTCTTAATTGACTATTTTCCACTAACATATTTATAGTGCAAGTACTAATTTAACAAAACCTTCATGCCGAGTGAATATTGTTTCTATATTTAAACGCCATAAAATTGTTTATATGTTTGTATCATGGGTTTTGGAAACGGCAATTCATCAAAGTTTGTCCTTGAGCTTTGTGGACAAATCGGCAATTTCGATGGAGTTAAGAAATTCAGACGTGAATTGGAGTGCCCCTTCTGGCTGATATTTGACTTAATCAGAGCTTTTATATCCTTTGGAATCTCCAGTCAGTTGGTCGATAATTTCTGCATTGATCTTACCTACGACTTTATTTAGTGGCGCTAGTATAGTTCGATTCTTCATTTCTTCATAGTTATGATTGGCGAGGCAATTTCCGAACACTTCGTTAATTAGATTGCCATTAGACAGGAGATCCTCCGGTAATTTTATTTAATTAAACTGGTTCATCGGAAGTTTTCCGTCTGCAACAAATATTTTGCGAATTCGATCTGTCCGGCATCGATACGCCTATTATCCACCAGTGAAAATGCAGTGAAGTGTCTTCAGAGGTTACTTCGTTTAACTGATAGATCCAGCAGCTCACTTTGGTTGGCTCGTGGCTGAACGGGCATGCACTGAAGAAATCACCTCCAGGACTATAATCTTTCCTCCAAATGGCAAATTAGAATTTTCAATTTTGCGCAATAGTTGATCCGTATTGTCCAGTCCATATGTTGGTAGCATAAGCGCTTCATCCATTAAGAAAACGTTAACTATGGCAAGATCGGCTGCTCTAACTGATCTCGGTTTTATTTTTGAGATCGATTCATACTGATTCGTTCCACCCAGAAGCGGAAATTTCTGCCTTCTGTTGGTTCTGTGTTTAGTTTGTATGCGATGATCCGATACGCGCGATCAATTCCTTCTTCGTCAAATTTGCCAGTTCGTCTAGCTTCTTGGATAAAATCTACTCACAAGTCTCGTTTAAACATCTCCCATAGGCGTTTTGGGTTTTCGGGAGAACCAAGGATCAGGATCTGAATGAACAATGTTCTCATTGGCATTTTTGATAGGCGGAAGATTCCTGCAAACCTTCTATCTACTGTTGATCGTCGTATACGAGTCCTTGGGCAAGACAGGCTTGCTTGAAGGTCGCATAGTTAGTATTGTTAAACATTAAAAGATCATTGAAACTTGTTGCGTTCTTAACGTGATACAACAATAACAACATTCGCATGTGGTAGAGTTCCGGTTGGATGGCGAAATTTACATTATGAATTTTGGCATTGATGCGTAGACGACGTTTTCTTGATGTTCCTACCCATTTATTTTATTTCCGAATTTTTATTTAAACGACGGACGGTCTTCTTGTTCTTGTAGTCTCAACGCTTGATTAGGTAGGAAATAGCCATCTAATGTTGAATTATTCTGTGCCAAATCTTCTTTTGCTTGGTCGATATTTGTGATTCTGTATTGTCCGGACAAATGGATGTCCAATCGTTGAACGAAGTGACTCTTCTTTTGGATCTCATTACCGAATAATCGCCAGCATGCTTCTGGTGAAGTAATGCATCTACCTTCTACATAAGTATCTGCTTCATTACTAATAAGTCTTCTTTCATCTTCAGTTAAATTGATGGATGCACAGCCATGACCCTTATAAATGTATTTGTACAGATATTTTGCGGCACTGATAGTTCCCATATATCCTACATTTATATGGCAATCGTACCGCTTTAGTAGATAGTTATTCGAATACCAGTTTTGTCCTTGCGGTATACGGTATGTTCATGTAAAAATTCGTCGGTGTTATATTGATCCAATTTCGGGTCGTAGTGATGGTGGTACTTTCGCTTCTCGTCATCCACTATATATGTTAAATCTTGGAAATGCTTGGGGAAGTCAAAGCGGCACTTCACGCATCCAGTTTTGTTTATCATACAAAGTGCATCTGGGTTCAGCTCCCCACATGGATTAAGAATCATCCATTTTAAAACTAGTTTTCGCAATTCGCTAGTTCCATCAGTAGTTGAATTGGGATTGCAGCTAATAGGAATGAAAAAATCAGGCGACCCAAGATTTGATCCACTGAATGCGGCCACGTTCCACTCTAATATGTATACGTATCGACAAAGTATTGTTGGAAAAATCGTCTCTCAAAATGTAAAGAGTATTTAACATGTCTCTGATTTATTTTAGTAGTCTAGCTACTTTTTGATTTTGGAATGCATTAAACTCTTTAGAAGTAACATAAAGAAACAGAAAAATGTTTAACAATATTCAACTTTTAGAGCGGAGCTCGGTGGCCAGGGACTTTTTACTTAAAAGCTACAGGGGCTTTATGACAAATTCTCACACCATACAATCTGGACTCAAATTCTTCGGTTTTTTCCAAATTCATTTGCAAGCGTTAGGTAAAGTGTTAAAATATAAGTTACAATTATTTTGTATTATGCAAATTACAATATGCAAATTACACTAGAATTAAAATAATTTTAATGAATTGCTCTAAACTCAATCAAATTACAATTACTTTGTGTTTGTATTCTAATTTCTAAATCAAGTAATTATATGTTTATTAATAAGAGGACAGGTATATTATTAAATGCAAAATAAAAATTCTTGATTTGACGATAGCACATCGAGACGTCCAACGCATGTGTTGCTAACTCGAAAATAGCAACTTTCCGGAGAGCAGTTTAATGTTTTGGCTCATAACTCCTTTAATTCATTGAGGTAAAGCAAAGGGAAAACTTGTTAACATAAGCTTTGAATATATATCGTTGGAATATCATGAAAAGATTGATTTTAATTCAATTCTTTCATAAACTTGTATGAAATAATTATCGTTAATTTTATACTATAAACTTGCATAATTCATGGTGATAATTTTTTATAAAACGAACATTTTTCCAATGCACACACATTTATAAACCATTTACCTTCTCTTTATTAATCGGTAGCAGCCTATCCTATTGTTTAATCACAGATTTATCTTGAGAGAGTTTATCGCTTGTCCAAATTTACGACTTGGACAATAAAGTGAAAATTAACATTGGTTCTTCGAGCCAAGTAACAAACGGCTACCAGTTGAATCAAAAAAGTGCGAGAATATTCCAAACAATTCTCGAAAATTAAAGTTCGTCACATTAACGCCGCATAAAAACAATAGGCAATGGAGCAACTTTACAAACAACAGAGTACTCGTTTTGATTTGATACAAAAAATCAAAACGAATTACAACAAAGATGGCGAGAGCAGAAAAACAGAAGAATACCTGCAGAAAAAACTTAACACTATTAAAACCATCTGGGAAGAGGTCATCCTTACCGATAGAGAGATGAGAGATACATATACCATGATGACAATCCATCTCATAAGTACTGGGTGGAACGAAAGTCGTTTGAGACATTCTACAATACCTTTCAACAACATTTAAATGAGAAATTAAAAGCAGTACCGGAAATGCCGGCAAATGATGATAATTATCTATCCATCAAACCATCAACCAATATGCCAACAACAACAAATAGTCTAGCAAGCCTTTCTACCACATCAGCCAACATCGTCATGGCAAGCAACTCTAATGCCAACGAGACTACAAAAAACAACGATGTAGAAAATTCGACGATGCAAGACAGCGAGCACATACGCAAATATAAAGAGCAGGAGGTCAAAATGCGTTTGTGCTATAGATTAATGGCAGACGCTGCACAATTGTTAGAAGCTGATGGTTGCAAAGATCAACTTAAACACAAGCTAACTCAGCTCGATGCCAGGATAGCAAAAATCGAGCAACTTCATGAGGAACTATTAGTGGACGCTACTGCTGAGGAAGACGATACGATGCCGTACTTCACCGAGGATTACTACTCAACATTAATCAACAAATTCGAGATACTAAGATCCAGAATCACCAAGGTGCTGAACAAACAAAAATCAATGGAACATGAAGTCAAACTAAGGCCGATTGAAATTCCACATTTTCATGGGGATCCCTTAAAATGGGCATCCTTTTATGACCTATTTAGAAGGATTATTCATGAAAACGACGGCATAAGTGACACCATAAAAATGCACCAACTAAAAACTACGGTACTTGGAAGCGCGGGCAGACTAATAAGCCACCTTGAAACCACTGGTGATAATTACAGAAACGTATGGCAGCTGTTGGTAAACCGATACCAAAATAAAAGGCAAATGGCGTCGAACCATGAGAGTGCGATGCTGAATTGTCCAGCAATACACTCGGAATCAGCAACATCAATTAAATCATTACATGATTTATTAACCGAGAGCCTACATGCCATTAAAAACTTAGGCATAATTACATTGTCTTGGAATTACATTATAATTCCAATAATAATAAAAAAGTTGGATATTGAAACTTCAAAACTATTCGAGATGTCAATAGCGAATCCTAGAGAAATGCCAACTTTAGAAAAATTTCTCAATTTCCTAGAACGGAGATTCCAAGCCTTAGAAGCAACAAAATCAAAAACAATAAGTCGCAGTTTTGGAGCATCCGCTCCACAGACAACAAGGGTCAACACTCAACACATGTAGAACACAAACTAAAAGAAGCTGTGTATTGTGTAAACAAGAGCACGAATTAAAGGACTGTATCAATTTTCAACAACAGTCTACCTTAGAACGTTCCAAATTCATCGCTCAAGAGCGGCTTTGTAACATGTGTTTAAAGGAGAACCACTAACCCTGTCCACATTCTATACGATGTTTAGTTTGTATGGGACGTCACAACACTTTATTACACTCCAATAACCCACCACAACGCACGATGCTCACCACGAAGATAGATGACACTCCAAAAAGTGAGACAACCGTTCAGTTAAAGATAACGAACCATCTAGTAAACCAGTACGAGCAGTTAACGTTCACATTATTGGCCACGGCATTGGTTGAAATACAGACTGGAAACTAAGAACCAAAATTCTTACGGATTTTAATAGATCCTGGCTCACAAATTTCAGTCATTACCGAGGAGGAAACATATATGGAAATAGGAGGAATAAACGAAAGCGAGATCACAATTGCCACAAGATCAGTCACCTTCCGTGTACAACCGCGATTTTCATCGAACTTCTCCATGGAAATGGAGGCAGTAGAATTACCGGATATAACACGACCACTGCCTGACTAACATTTTGACAGTAGAAGATGGCGTCACTTAAACACCTTGATGTGGGCCGATCCGAATTATAATCAACCAAACAAAATCGACATCTTATTAGGTGCCGATTATTATCCAAACATTGTGATGAACCAGGTGGTCAAAGGAAAACAAGAAGAACCAATTGCCCAACAAACAGAATTAGGATGGATTATATTTGGTAATATCCCCAACAACAATATACCTTCCAAGATCACGTCATTGGTTACCTTAACAGACATCGACCAGCAACTAAAGAAATTCTGGGAAGTAGAAGAGATGTAACCCAAGAAGCTGATGACAGAGGAAGAAACTCTATTTTTGAAAACCATTATCATCAGAATTATTGTCGAGATACGAACGGTCGTTACACGGTACGAATTCCTTTTATCCAAAATGTACCATCTCTTGGATCATCCAAACACAGGGCCGTAGCAAGATTCATTCAATTGGAACGACGTTTTTCAGTGGCAAAGGAATTTTTCAAGCAGTATCAGGAGTGTATAGAAGGGTACTACATATAATAAAGGACATATGATTGAGAGTAAGGAATATAACGACAATGAATATTATATTCCTCATCACGCCGTGCTCAAATCAACCAGTACCACAACAAAATTAAGGGTCGTATTAGACGCATCAGCTAAGACAAGCAACGATATCAGTTTGAATCAAATATAACTCGTCGGGCTCAATTTACAAGAGGACTTGATGTCAATTCTACTACGTTGGAGAAAATACAAAGTAGCATATACACAGCGGACATAGAGCAAATGTATCGACAAATAAGAATACATCCGGAGGATCAAAAATATCAGAAAATATTATGGAAAACATCATCCGACAAAATGATAAAGTCGTACCAGCTGACAACCGTGACATTTGGAATGGCTTCGGCACCATATTTGACCATCAAGACACTACAACAACTAGCAGCCGATGAGGAGAAAAATTACCCAATAGCGGCAAGGATAATTAAGAAAGATTTCTACGTAGATGATTTATTATCAGGAAGTCACAATATAGAGGAAGCTCAGACAGCGTAAACCGAACTGATAAAATTGCTACAATCTGGAGGATTTAACCTGAGAAAATGGACCTCCAACTGTTTCCAACTCTTAGAAGGTGTAAATCCGGACTCGAGAGCCTTCGACCCTATCATATTTTACAACAACGACGAATCAGAGTCAGTAAAAACATTGGGTTTAATTTGGAATCCAGGCACCGATACATTTGAATTTAAGGCGAATATCAACGTCAAAATTGGAGAAATGACCAAACGCAAAATTTTATCTGAGTCGTCAAAATTATTTGATCCACTAGGCTGGCTATCTCCAACTACGATAAAAGCCAAGGTGTTAATGCAAACGCTATGAATCTCTGGCGTGACTTGGGACCAAAAGCTGCCTAGAAACATCGAAAACACATGTCAGCAATATTACAAATCCCTCCCAAGGTTGGAGGAGATAAAAATTCCGAGGTGGATTAAATACGATCAATCTCTACAACGAGAATTGCATGGATTTTGTGATGCTTCCGAAGTGGCTTATGCAGATACTTCTATGACAGGGCATCAAATAAAGCAACTTTATTAACATCAAAAACACGGGTAGCACCAATAGCAACCAAGCTAACATTGCCAAGGCTAGAGTTATACGGAGCAAGTTTGCATATACTTTTGAACGGATTCAATGATCGTGTTAGGGTGGGTGAAAAATAAGCCACACAAATTTAAAACATTCGTGGCAAATAAAATATCGGAAATCCAGAATTTAAGTTCTCCGTCTCAGTGGTTTTATATCAAATCAACCAATAACCCAGCGGATTGTGTATCCAGAGGTCTCAAAGCAACAGAATTAATAACACATAATTTATGGTGGAACGGGCCTGAAGTTATCTTTGAGAAAACAATCCAGCTGACGCCAATGATAATAGAGAAAATACCAGACCAATTGGAACTTAAACAACGAGTATTGAGTACAGCTACGGTAACATCAGACAACGTTATCGATCCATTATATCTAAAATACTCCAACTTTCAATACCATGAACCAGCTTGAACGAGAAATGGCTACATTACTTCGTAAGTCACCTAAAGAAACCGCTCAACTATTGATAACCGATGGGACAACATGGCATTTCATACCACCAGCTTCACCACATTTTGGTGGACTTTGGGAGGCTGCTGTAAAGTCAGTAAAAAAACACCTAATTAAGGTCATAGGAGAAGCAACACTTACATTTGAAGAACTATCAACGGTCACTTCACAAGTAGAGGCTTGTCTTAATTCAGGACCACTTTCATCTATGACAGCCGATCCCACAGACATAACTTTTTTAACTCCTGGATACTTCTTAATTGGTGCACCATTGCCATCAATTCCACATGATGCTATGGCAGATATAAATATTCATGGGATACCACGATGGAAACTGGTAGAACAAATCTAACAAGATTTTTGGAAAAGATGGCATTCAGAGTACTTAAATAGATTACAACATAGAAGAAAATGGTCACATGAACAACCAAACATAAAAATAGGTGACCTAGTGCTTATCAAAGGGGACAACACTCCACCTTTAAAATAGCTGACTGGACGTGTGATGGAAGTACATCCAGGTTTAGATCAAAAGATTCGAGTAGTATCACTTCGCGGCCCGGGAGGGGTTCTCATGAAAAGGCCAATCCATAAACTATCTCGTCTGTCTATAGAACCCGAGAATAAGAATGACACAATACCAACACAGATGCCAGATAACCAAGTAATGCAACCAACGCTTCCACCACGTGTTCAACCTGACCGAGAAGTTAAAAAACGAAGAGTACACCACATCAGGTTGACTAAGAAAATAGTTGATCTTGAGGGAACCGTCGCTCAGCAAAAGATCAATGAAGCAGCCTTGCCAGAATCAATAGATGCACCAAGTTTCGGACATCATACCCATCGTTATGTGAGAAAAAACGACAACCAGCTTTAAGGGACACTATCTCGCAACTACAAATTCCACGGCCGAGGTCTTTAACTCTGTCGGCCCCGCAGGATGTTCAATCACAGATTTGAACATATATTACGTTTATCATGCAAACCAAATACATTGCACTAATCATGGCACGTTACAAATACAACAACTAGCGATGCAATAATTGTCAACTAAGTGTCTTTAAGTAAAATTATTATTTACGGATATAGAATCCAATTTCTGAATTATACAAATTATTTCACATAATTTTTGGTTTGTTGGCAAATTATTTTTGTATATAAACACTTACATTTTGGGTAATAAATATAGTTAAAATAAAGCATTCAAACATTTTGATTCATTCTCAGCTAAAGCTCCCTTACATTGGCAAGTTCTTTAGCTGCATAAATATTGTAATTTATCGCTTGTCCAAATTTACGACTTGGACAATAAAGTGAAAATTAACACCTATAACTTATCTAAATTCTCTCCGTAAGGATTTAGTACCAATTTTTTCTGTCCCTAGCAGCTCAATTAATCGATGAATAGAGAATTAATTTTTGGGGGTCTTTTTTAGTCTCCTTCATTCTGAACGTGGGTGTTCTCAATTAAGCGGCGCTGGACATTAATATCACATTTTAGAGCTATCCACCATAAAAAAAAAAAAAAATCATAAAACGGTTTTAATTTGAAAAGTTTCAACGCACTGATGTCACCATTGGGATAATTCCATTACCCTCAATCATATGTCGATTGCCTTCATCTTTAAGCCTTCTGCGCATTCCGTTTTAAACTTTTAGCATGTTCATTAAAAACTCTTTGTTATTGAATGAATGTTGGCTGTTGGCTCATAATGACACAGGTCTGTCAGAAATTCAATTTATATCATTATATTGTATATAGTCGGAACATTTGAGTACAATTTAGCCCGTCTTCATGTAAGTAAAGTTGCTAGTCTTTTTGCATGTGTGCTTTACTGCGATTCGACTTGCGGAAATGACTTAACATGAGCTATAATATCGCTTTTCATTTACTAAGCTCAAACTTGTAACAAATTTCCCTATTTCGACTTCCATGTAATTACCAAAGTAACCAACATTTGTCGCACATACTTCTTGGTCTTCTTGATATTAGCCGCATCCACGTCAATCAGTCAATTGTCTGATTTTTATTTTTTTTATCAACGATTTTTGAGTTTTTTAAAATCAAATTTGCTCTTAATTGTTGCCAGTTTCCCGAAATCGCTTGAAAATTAACTCCAGATTATTGAAAGGAGCAATATTAGAATACCTCTTACAAAATTTTTGAAAAACAATTGGTTTTTATTGAGTTTCCGTTCTTTCGGGACTGCTAATCTTTTGCTGTCAAATTTATTTTGTATTTTTTGAAGATGATTTTTGCGAAGGCATCGTGGGCTGAATACTGGACTAATTTCCGAATAATTGTTTAATAACACGTCTAACAAAAGTCCGTCAACTAAAATAAACCCAAATTATAAAATAATTTTTATTGCGCGATTCCTGCAGGAACAACTATTTAATGTCATTCCAAAAAATTCCTCATTTATGTAACTCGACGTGCTGAGTTCAAAATCTTTTATGTAATAGATTGGAAACGCGAGTTTTTACTTTATACGTTGGACGTCCCGTCAATAGACGGGTAAAACAAATTTGAGGCTTCAGCCGATATGCGAGATTGAACAGAATTCATCATTAGCGAAAAATACAATAACTAATTAAAATATTAATTAATTTTTTAAATTATTAGTTAGTTATAATTAACATCATATTGGGCCACAGAATACCTAAGTTCTTTTTATTATAAGTGACTAAAAATAAACACAAACAAAAACGGTAGGCTTCATTCTGATCGAGACGCATAGTTTTGAGCTGGTATTTCATATTTTCATATCATCTGCAAATAATAGACATTCTGCAAGCTCAAACTACTTAACAACGTCGTTGATATACTGGGTGACTTTTAAAACCACCTTCAAATTCAAACTTTTAAGCGCACTCTAAGGAAAAATCGTCCATATTCAAAATTGAATCATTCCTTAGGGGAAATATCTTCCTCCTTGTAGGTATAGAGCAGTAGTAAAGTTGAAATCTTAAATAGGATACTATGGCTAAAAGCACGTAGGATTAGTCTGGCAATTTGCAACTTATGCATTTCTGCCGATTTCTACTACTGAGAAACTATGCACACGATTCTACAATATGTTTGCAATAAAAAATACCACGTTTTCATTATAAATACTGGACCCGTCGAGCAACAGTCACTAAAGAAAATAATGAAATTACTTTATTGGCTTCAGTCATAATCGTCATATTAGTATATAAGAGTAGAAGCTCGCGATTCCGCATTGCCCTAGACCAGTGTTTGGAAAATTTTAAAATCAAGTGTCTTTATACCAATTATTTGTCACTAGGCACGTGAACAAATACAACAAAACCCCCATTTTTTTCGTTTCGTATTGTTCTCCGATGAGTCATCTTTTACAAACCACAGAACGGTTAATCGACACAACATGCATTACTGGAGTGTTGAAAATTCGAGTTTATCATCAGCGTCCTTGGACTAGCAATATGTGGTGTGGAATAATTAGCAACAAACTCATCGGCCCCCATATTATTTAAGGAAATTTAAATGATCAAACGTATACGTCAACTAACTGCCAACATTGTTTGAAGAGTTGAGCTTAGAATTGCTTGGTTTCAACATAATGGTTGTCCAGCACTTTGGTGGTAGCTCGTGAAGTACTTGATTGTGATTTCAATAGTCCCTGGCTCGGTGGAGCTTGTCCTGTAAATTGACCAGATCCTATACTTCGCAAGATTTCTTTTTGTGGGGCTATCTCAAAGACAAAGTTTACAAACAAGAACCAACAAGAAGTGAGAATATGATTGAGCGAATCAGATATTATGTTTGTGCCTTAACTCAAGCAAACACACTTCTCAGTAGTGTACAGCCATTTGCATTGAAATGAATTGTAATTGAAAAGCAGATGAAAATTTAAGACTAATTTCTAGTATTTACAATTTTACAAAGAAAACGTGAATTTTTTATTGCAAACGTATTGCAGAATCGTATGCATAGGTTCTCAGTTGTAAAAAATGTTACAGTCAAATCCTTCGTACTTTTAGGCGTACAATTCAAATCTGCAATAAAAAATATGGGTTCCTATTTAAGATTTTAAATTTACTTCTGCTCCACCTACAAGAAGAGGAAAGGGGACTCAGTTTAGCACTATAACGCATTCCCCTGCGGAATGATTAATTTCGTAGAGTGGTTATTTTTCGAGATATTTGAAAGTTTTAGGTTAAAAAAACACCCGTTATAACAAAAATAGCAAAGATCCCAAATGACTGCCTTGAGGTATGTCTAAAAACTCGTGAAGCATTCTGACGATGTGTCATCAATTTTTACATACATTCTACGATTCGATAAATAAGATCTTAGTCAATTTAATGGTATTAAACTGTAGTTTTCGAAAACTTTCGCAAAATCAGGTTAAACTACATCGACCTGAGTTTTATTGGATTGCGTGTTTAGTAGTATAATTCTGAAACAGTGTTAAATTAGTAACAGTAGTTTCATGTTGGTTAAAATTCCATGTTGATGAGTAATCAATTGCTTGCTGTGGAAAATAACACATCTTTAAATATTGATTCAAATAACTTGGGAATAAAGAATAATATGGCAATTCCACCCCTTTTTGTAGGTCGATGCAACGTTTGAAATTTTACAAAGGTCTGAGGAGGTGATCGACCAGTCTCACAGAAAATTGCACTGTACCGTAATGTCAAAATTAAAGAACATTCGATGTTTACGAAAATGCCAAAATTTCTTTTCGTAAACAGAGCTAATAGTTTATTTTTGACATTACTCTAAAGCGGATTTGCTCGGTATACTACTCGTGATAAATGGGGGAAGAGGTACTCAGACTGATAATGATAATGATCAAAATTCAGTGTATGAACTCACATTCCATATCCGCGATCGATCCGATTCACCATCACTTGAAAATTACATTTAATCAATGTTCGACATGTTAATGTCGATGAAAACTCCACATCTGTCAGCTTCAGAATAAATAAAATTCTCAACTGGCAAAAAAGTATTTAAAGAAAATAAATTAGCAAAATTAAAATGAAATATACAAAGTATTTGTATATAACCTTGTGTTGATTATTGGATAAAGTGGTTTCTACCACTGAATTTGAGTAAATTTCAATGTAAATTAGTTGAAATGAATGTCGATGTCGATAATGAGTGTTTATGCTACTTAGAACTTTATTATTGGCGACGCAAACAAGAAGGGGGTTGTTGATCTTACTTGTCGAAATACTTTAATCATCTTGAAAAAACAAAGCAAAACAAAAGTTTTAGCTTTACACCTTAACGCATATAGTTTATTTTATTTTAATAAGCACAATTTATTTGTTGATTTTAAGCTTATTTTACTTTCTTATTTTATTAGTTCTACACCGGCATTTCGATGGCTTTATTCCATCATCATTAATAATCATCGAAATATTTAACAATAACAAAGGCCTTCCGAAGGTTAACTGAGTTTGAAACCAAAATTGTTATTCTTGAACTATCAAAAATTCAGTGTAATTTAATTTAGGAGAATGTACCGTAATAGTGTAGCAAAAATTTGGAAACTTCTTGAACATTTAATAAATTCGCTTAGAGTAGAATCCTCTAATGATAATGAGTGCCCAAATTCCCGTAAATAATTTTTAATGATAGTATGAGAATTATGAAAGCCAAAAATGGAATCGTGAACATGTTGGTATACTCGCTATTTTAAAACCTGTTTGGTATGTCCTACCTATTCTATCCCACAAGAACATTTCAATTTGTACACCAAAATGACCGGTATCTCAATGGAAATTTTACTAAATTAAAATGTTGAATACACTCAACACATTTTTATTTCAATTCCCTATATAAAAATCCTAATGACCAAATTATAGGAAGACCAATAAAAAATGTAGGTATATAAGTTTTTGTTTTGCAAAGCCAAAAGAATAAATTCCTTTAGAATTTTATTTGTTGCTTGGTTTTGCATCTATAAGCGATAAATTAAATATTTATTTGAAAAAAACATATCAGCGTCATATAATACGAAATACTTAATGATTTTTATTTAATTTGCACAGCTCGATATATTTAATAACCAAGACACAATAAACAAAAGTGTTATAAATAAGACGACAAAACAAAGAAAATGCAGAAGGTAACGTAACGATGCATTCCGCTTTCATAGTAAACGATATAAGGGGCACAAAGCCCATTAATTCAGATTAAATTAAAAATTTCAAAATATTCAAACAGTATTAGTTTCTGTCAAATACTGACGAAAGAGTCTGATAATTCAAGAGGCCAGAGGCTTACGTCAAGTTTCAGGGCCAACTAGCCAACTACTTAGAGCTACGTAGATTCAGATTTCTCTTATGAAACGTACTAAGCTTTTACAAGACTAACGCAATGTCTTTATGATAGCAGTAATCTCATCGAGTATAACAATGACAATTATAATGACAATATTGACCCCGATTAAATATATATTTATAATGTAAACAGGATTCTTTTAATGGCCGACGCCAGCAATAATTCGAGCATGACAAACAACTTTGCGGACGTGCATTTTTATTTTATGTAATATAATGCTTGGTAGAAGACAACTTTGCGGACGTGCGTTTTTATTTCATTTAATATGGATAGAGAAACAGCATTGTAGTTGTTTGTGTTCAATTGTAAGTACATATTATCAAGGAAGTTATCACTTAGTCGGTCGTTGCTAAGGGCAAATAAGTAATCAACAATATGGCAAACAGACGTTTTTTTGTTGTAAAAAAAAAATTTTCATCGAAAAGCCTCTATGATATACCTTATCACGAAAATGTCACACGCCTACCACCATAAAAGGCAAGATGCCAAGACTACAAAATATACGCCCTTGAAAAAGGTGAATTTTTTTGTTCATGTTTCGGATAGGAGGCTCCGGTTTCATCGATTTTAGAATCTTGAACACCACTTCAAAAATTACGGGGAGAGATATAAATCCATATTAATAGATTGTCCAAATCTTTTAACATTGCAGAACATCTTGCGGAAGTAATTATTTGTATATGCGGATAATAATTCGAATATTAAAATAAAATAGAAAAACGATTGACGGCTGTTGCGAAAGATTTTTCACTATCGATCCTTTCTGAATTAAGAGTGAAGCTTTGTCAAGCTTAAATTCTTCCTCGAACGAAGAAAAATTAATACGAGCGAAATTTCAATCAAATCAATCAAATGTTCTTTCTCGGTAAAATTAAATAATAATACATAACAATAGTTGCTTGGTTATTATGTTGGCCAAATTTTCGATACTTCAAATCATTGTCAAGGCACTTAACACTAAAAAATATTTTTTGCAATACCTATTAATAGAAATATAATAAAAACAATTATTTAGTTCCAACGTCATCCAACGAAAAAAATATTTCCTTAGGAAAAAAACGCACAATTCGGTTATAATATCTATGACTTAAAACAGTCTACTTAATTTGATTCCGTATTTCATAACAAGACAAACATAGTTGTTAATGGTATTAATCCAAATTAGCTTGAAGCCTTTAACTATCAACTTTATAACGTCATTCTTCGGTTCTTGACATCAAAGCAATTTCACTAAAATATCGTCCAATTTTTTTCTGTTCAAACTCTAAGGTCATTGCAATTTCAAAATCATGTTTTGGTTGATTAACATGTTTTACCAATGTAAGGATTGCGATTCTTGTTGTATTGGTGAAACTGGTATAACCAAATCACAATGTTTACTAAATCATGATTTTGATTTTGACGCTTGTTATATATTTGGATGGCAACAAACTTAGAAAATGTTAAAATTGATGGTAATACACTGCAAGCTAATTACATTTTAATATCATATGATAAAAAACTATGTTTGATTTGTTTTGATTTTTTGAAATTCGGAGCCAAATTAAGTAGACTGTTTATATAGGTCAAAGACATTATAACCGAATTGTTTGTTTTTCCTGAGGAAATATTTTTCGTTGAATGGCGTTGGAATTCAGATAATTTAAAATATTTTTTTTTAAATAATTGGTTTTAACACTAGAACTACCAACCCGTCAAAATGACGGATTGTACATTTATTGAATATTTTAGTATTGTTTTGGAAATTTATGATGAAAAAGTCATAATATTATCATAAAATTTCAAACGAAATTTAAAGAGAAAGTTTTGTCAAGAATTATTAATGCAATCGGTCATTTTGATCGGTAGGTACTGCTAGTGTTGAATAAAAAATAGTTCGTTTCTTCTTAATTACTTGAATTCAACACAATAAGTGTGTTTGTAGTTTAGTTTAGTTAACTCACAATATGAGGGCCAATTTATTATGTGGTTTATCTTATAACCTTTTAAATATATAGATATAAAATCTGCTATATTGTTCGATGTGGAGAAAACAGATAGACCCTACGCTCTAAGAAAAAATGCGAATACTCCTTTAGTGAAATGAAGTGATGCCATTTTATTAACACATACACATAATCCTATGTACAAGCCCGAATGCGTTAGTTAATACGCAGATCATAAAATATAAAGGGCTAAAACCTCACAAGGTGATCGGAACTTTCGCTTTGAAAATTAACTCAACTCCTAAATAAATCTATAACTAAACAATTGATTTAATCTTTTTTAATTTAATCTTCAACTCAATCACAACGCAATCGCCAAAACTATTACTACTATAAAACTATACTTAACCCCAAATTTAATGTCTAACTTAATCCACGAGAAAACTCCTAACAATTCCCCAACCCAACCCCTCACTTAACCTCAACGCAAGCTAACTCTACTGAATTCGATTCAACTTAGCTCGAATAAAATGTTAATGCTCTACTTAATTCTACAGCTCGATTCAAGAGCTACATGCGTATGAACTTAACTCAATCTAACCTCCCACTAATCCATCAATTCGACCCCAAATTAATCTGCTCAAATCCAATTCATCTTCAACTCAAACCCTGTTCAAACGCCCAATTCAATCCTGAAGTCAATACGGAAAAACTAATCAACCCCAACTCGACCAAAATTTCAGGCCTCAACTCAATCCCGAATTCCGAAAACACGGTCCAAAAAAATACATGCATACAAGAACTCAACTCAAGCTGTTTTCCAACCCAAACCATAACTCTTCCCAAATAAATCGGCAATCGAACCCCTCACTAAATAATAACGCAATAATAACTCAATCAAACTTCCAACTCAACACTCAACACAGCCCCAAATAAATTCCCAACTTAACCGATGACTTCTTCTCAACTCAATCCCAGCTTAACCGCAACTCATCCTTAACCCTAACTCAATCTTAACTCGACCAGCAACCCAGCCCCTAAATCAACCCCAAACTCACGCACAACTCAACAAGGTATGCGTACAAGAATTCAACTCAAGCTAACTCTAATTCAACCGTCAATTCAACACACAAATAATTCCCTAGCTGAACTGCTCACTAACCCCCCCCCCCCCCCCCCCCCGCACCCTACTCAACAACAACTCAATCCACAAATGGAACCCAACTCAGTGTATATACAAAATTGGTCAACTTGGTAATATCATCATTGTGGTTTTGGGATAATCCGAATGTCAGGTACCAGATCCTCTTTACCGTTCTCGAGATACCAAGGGTAAACAGGCAGAGATCCAGACAGGCGGATGGATTTTTTTTTTTTTTTTGCTACTTCAGACTTAGAGACTTTCAAAACGTTGAGAAGGTGGTTTTGGACCAATAAAATTTGCGATCAATCTTGGACCGAAGTAAACCATGGCCCCTTTATCGTTGTGTTAGTATACAACTTTGCTTTATTTTCATTCTTATTTGAGCCGTTTATTTTGAAAGAGAGGCAAGTCCATTATTTTGTTGTAATGAGATATTTAGTGGTTTGAGTTTTAATAAATTTACAAATATTGATAAGTTCCAGCAGCCAACTTTTGAGTGTTTGGCAGTTCTATATTTATTATCCAATTATATTTATTAAGAGTTGGCTACATAATCCTGATTTTCAAAATCTTGGTTTTACAAACTCTTGGTTTTTATAAAGAGGAATTTAGTTTTTAAATAAAAAGAAATAAAAACCAAGCCTCACTTGCCTCATTTTTAAAATTAATGAGTCATTGTAAGCGTTAATTGAAAACTGTGTTAATTGAAAACTTTTATTTAAATTGCGCGTTTATTGCGGTCAAATTTTGTAATCTATATTTTGTTCATTCCCCGGTAAATTAGAGATCCAAAATTTTATACACGCACCCAGGGTCGGTGACAATGCAATTTCATGGATGTTTTTTAGACATTTGACATTTTTAACAAAAAATGAAAGTATTTATTTTAAATGATTACCACATGCAAGGGGGATGTCATTTTAAAGGGATTGATGAGTTCAATAAGGAAAAATGATATAAGAAAATTGTATAAAAGATTTATTCGGCAAGTGGCCAAGTGGGGTATCATTTTAAAGGAGATGATTGAAAAATGATTAATTTGTCATAATCCTCGTCAGAACGTAACTGAATTTGTAGAACTCTTAACAATTTCTCCTCTGCGTAAAATATTTAACTAGCCGGCTAAATCCGGAATACCTTAATATGTTTGAAGCAAATTATTAAATTAATGCTGTATGGTCTGGCCTCATGACGTATTTTTCGACTAAATCATTAACTTTTCTAAATTGTTGACTAGTTCATAGTTGACTAGTTCATAGTGGCTTTACATTATTCTACCAGCAACTCGCTACCTCATCGTCAACCGAATGTTATTCTTATTTGACGGAAATACCCACGCATACTGTTTGAAATTTCGTGAAATACTTTTCGTTTTGGCTTGCATGCATAAACATGTCTACAAAATATTAAATTAATTTATTGGTGGTATAAGAAAATCTTAAGCCTTTCAACGTCGTAGATGTGTTCGATCAAAAATAGAAACAAACTATTCAGCATTGCTGAATCAAACTAGAGACGGTCGTTATATTCGGCCCAAACGTTTCCCAGGTGCTTTGGACGACTTAACATATATTTCCTTATAGGCAGCAACATTAATACGCATTAACCTAAAAAGAGGCAAAATGGCTAATATACATGTAATATCCGTTAGTAAAAATTAAGGCGAGGTGTTCTTTCTTTACGATTTAAATTTGCTGGGTGTTAATTAATTTGGTTTGATTATAATAATAGGTGTGCAAGAAACTCGGGTGTAAAGTTGGTTGCACTAAAAACATATTTGAATGCGTCCAAATCGTCAGCCAGTTTGGATATATTAAGTAGCTTAGTTATTGCTGTTTTTATCACATAAGTTTCAGTCATTTACTAGCTGTAATTCTGTGTGCATCAATTTTAAAAGATGAATGTCGATAAGCAACATTTACGCTATTGCATTCTATTCTGTTTTTAAATGAAAAAAAAGCTGCTCAAGCTATGGAATTGATTAATTTGGCCTTTGGGTGAACATTCTGTGAGTCATTTAGTAGAGTGCAGTAAAAAAATTTGAAACGAAGAACTTAAAGTTTTACTGGATGAAAATCCGTGTCAAACTCAAAAAGAGCTTGCAGTACAGTTATGAGTTGCACACCAAGCAATATCACTTCGATTCCATGCAATGGGAAAGATACAGAAGGAAGAAAAATGGGTTCCTCATGAACTGACCAAAGAAAACAAAAACCGAAGAGTTGAGATCTGCAAGAATTTAATTTCTCGGTACAAAAGAAAGAATTTTTTGCACAAAATCATTACGGGTGATGAAAAGTGGATTGTACGACAATTCTAAATGCAGAAAAGCATGGTTTGATACAGGCCAGCCATCAACATCAGTTGCAAAAATAAATATTCATGCCAAGAAAGTGTTACTGTATGCTGGTGGGATTGGAAAGGAGTCATTTACTACGAGCTTATGGAGCCTGACCGAACTGTAACGGCTAAACGTTACCAGGCCCACTTGATTAAATTAAGTGATGCTCTGGAGGATTTACAGGCTAAGGAAGGCGGAAGGTGGTATAGATGCAAGACAACGCTCGTCCACATACATACAGCAAATCAACCCGCACATCATAATATCCGTCGCAAAATAATTTTTACACGATATTGTAAATTTAGCGGGAAAAATACCCCCAGCAAAATAACGGCGGATATTTTTCTGATTCTTTGATTTTTCTTGTGGTGACTAGTAGTAGTCTTTGCCTTAGTTTGGAATTAAACAACGAACATTTTTGTTGTGCTTACCGAGCTGAAGGTAAAGAGAAAGAATTGAATTTGCCCCTTAAAATTGACGTTCGATTGCTACCTGAACCGTATTTTCATTTTCTGGGGTTGCCAAAAATTAAAAAAATTAAACACCTTGATTCAAAATGTAGTTAAATACAAAGCCGAAAATATTCATGAATCAATAAGACTAATAATTAATGAAAATATTACTCCGGAAAGTGAACAAAAGATAATAAAATATTTGTAATATAATAAAGATAAATTGTGAACTAAAGTAATTCATAGATGATGAGCTTTTATTACTTGGACTATGACTATCTCGGTGAATAACGTAAATATTAATAATAATCAAAACTGAACTAAAAGAGTGCAGCATAGATTCATTATGGATAAAATTGATTTTACATCAAATCAAAGGAACATGTGGGGAACAATAAAGACTCTAGTAATGAGAGAAAAGCGTAACGAAATTGGTGACACCAAGATCATGTAATTGCCAAGAAATTTAATGAATACTTTGTGTCAAGTTTCAAGTAAATATAAACGAAATTAATTTTAGTATACAGTACAAAGTCTAAGAGAATTTAATAATTAAATTACTAAACAATAAAAGAGATTTTAATTTAATGAATTCCGCAATTATTAATGATATTTTGAACTTAGATTGTGAAAATTTGTTTAAATTGATAAATCAGTCAATTTATGAGAAAATAGTATAACATAAGCTGGAGGAATACTTCAAATCCAATAATTTGATATCGTAACAACAGTCGGGGTTCAGAAATAAAAATAGCTGTGAAAGTCTAATTAACTTGGTGATTATAAATTGGAAAATTGCTATCCAAAACAATAAGTTTATAGTTGCAGTTTTCTTGGATTTTCGTAGGGCGTTTGAAACAATAGATAGGAACATTTTATTACTAAAGCTAAGTAAATATGGCATTGCGAATATCGAATTAAAGTAATTTCTTCCAAAATTACCATTTCTACGGGCGTGTTCCGCAAGGAACGGTTTTCGGGAGTATTTTTATTTTTAATTTACATTAATGATATTAGACGAGTGGTAACTAATGGCAAACTTCTTATGTTTATCGATAATGCACTATTATATGTGGAGAGTGATGAAGTTCAAGTAGCTAACAACAACTTACAACATTTAAGTAATTGGTTTAAAATGAATAAAATGAAACTAAATTGACTAATTGATGATACTTGTTTCGATCAAAATAATCAAATAAAATATTTAGGGGTAATTATCGATAATAAATTAAATTTTAAGTCACATCTGGATTACATTTGTAAAAAGATCGCGAAGAACCATGAAATGGTTAATATGTAGATTGCAGGTATTACAAAATTGGGGAATGCGTATTATTTTAAGGAAGAATAAATTTGTTACTAAATCTATTTAATTAAATTCAATAAACTGACTGAATGTGGATCAAAGAATTAAATTAAATTTTATTTTATTTTTATTTTTATTTTATTCCATTATTAGGACAACTGTGTGTTGGACAACACACAGTGTAAATACTTTTTAAGTGTTATCACAACAACAATTATAACAAAAATTTACAATAACCAAATACAATAAAGCATACAGGTTTAACTAAACATAAATATAATAAATACAAACTTAAGATAACAATGGATAATAAATTATAAAAATTTAATTTTGAAGAAAAAACAAAAAGGCATAAGAACTTAATGACAACCAATTGAATAAAAATAAACATAATATTTAAGGCTAATCAAAATAAGAATTATTTAAGTAAAATCCGACACTTATGATTAAATCTAATATACGAATCACTAAAAAGATCGATGCTAGTAAATAATGATTAGCTTGCATTCTAAAACAAGCGGAGGAAAAGCCAAGATTTGTACACGGGATAGGATTATGAAATAGTCTAGTTGGCCTTGTGAAATAAGCTGGTGCCTAAAAATTAATCTTGGAACAAATAACCGAATCAAACATATTATTAACAATTTTAAATAACAGGTATTCATCTAAAAGCATCCGTCTAATTTCAAGCGACTTTAAATCAAATATGCCAATCAAACATCGTAGTTTAACTTCGCAGTAAATGAAACAAATTTGAAACAAAGAATCTAGTGAATTTGTAAGTTGATTTGTTGTAGTGTAAGGATTCCAAATTTGGCACCCATACCCTTAGTATAATTATTATAGAGGGTGACATAAATTCACGACCTCTTCTAAAAATAAAACCAAGAATACGAAACGATTTTCTATACAAACTATCAACATGACTATCAAATTTCAATTTGTCATCAAAAATTATTCCCATGTCTATAACCTCACTGCTCCTGATGAGCAAAACACCATCAATGGTATAGTCAAAATAGATCTTGTTAACTTTTCTGGTGTAATCATGCATTTACTAATATTTAAATATAGGTTGTTAATCAAACACTATTGAAAAACCCGATAAAGGTCATTTGCAAAATTAACGCGTCAGACAAATTAAGTACCTCACTATAGATCTTTAGGGCATCTGCATAAAGTAAGCAATCGGATTCGATCACATCAATCAAATCATTAATAAAAATTAGGAACAACAAATGACCTAATGTTGAACCTTGTGGAACTCCAGACGTAGCAGTGAAACACTAGATTAGATAGTATCAACTTGTCTATTATTATCGACGGAACTAATGACATAATCAGTAAATTCTAACAGATTAGTAAGAGTCGATCTTTGCTTATAAAATCCATGCTGTTTATGAGAAATTAAATTTCTAACCAGGTTAAATAATTTACTATGCAAAATTTTCTCGAATATTTTAGCAAAAGAATTTAAAATAGAAATTGGTCTGTAGTTCGCAATATCTGATTGGTTACCACTTTTATATATTGGAATTGTATAGGACTGCTTCCATTTGTCAGGAAAATAAGACATTGTGATTGAATAATTGAAGATTTTGGTTATAGAGGTTTGAAAAGATATGCTTTAATCTTTTAACAAAAAAATTAAGAATAGAGTCAGGTCCAGCTTCTTTATTAGTTTTTAAGCCATTAAGTACACTAATTACATCCGAATCAGAACAAAGTAAATCAGAAAATTGACCAGTTTTACGTATTGTCACAGCAGAGGCTACTGAACTATAGACACTCTTGAAATTATCAACAAATAAATTGGCAATTACAGATCCATCAGATATACTACATTGGTCAAGAAACATAGAAGATGGAAAACTTGTTTCATTTCTTAATGATCTCGTATAATTCCAAAATTTTTTTGGATTGGATTTAATTTCCTCTTCAAGAGAAATTAAATAATTCCTGAAGCAGACCTTTAATTCAATATCTAATTTTTTTCTAAGTTGTGCAAAAACCACTCGATCACAAATATTATTGTAAATGCGCCCCTTTTCCCTAATTTTATTCTTTTCAATGATTACTGCTATAAGGCAACTAGAAAAGCAACACGGGAACTCTCTTTCCTTAAGTTTTTGTTTAGTTTTACTATATTTATTGACACCTTTACCATTAAATAAAATGAACTCATTTTCAATCAAATTATATCTTAGGCTACGAAAATTAATCGAAGGAAGAAAATAAACAGCTTGAAACTTTAATTTATTTAAACGAATAGTAATTTGAATTGGAGGTTGGAAAGGATCGATTTTAGAAAGAACACATAAGCTCGATATTGTTTCCACATGTTTGGATTCAAAATTACTCAAAACTAAGTCCAATACAGGTTATGTTGAGACAACCCAGTAATTTCTAAAGTATTAATTAGATATTCAACCGTTCTACCTTCGTAACCAATTGCGGCAATGCCAGCAGTATCTAGATACCACTCAATACTTGATAAATTAAAGTAACCCAATATTAAAAATTTAATGTTAGGAGGAGCTGAAACAACTAAATCGGTCAACAAATCATAAAATCGTTTATAGTCATCAAATTTAACACTGCGATTAAAATAAACAACACCCAACACTAAATATTCACTCTTGTTAAGACGTACCTTAACAAAGACATTATCAATAAAAATCAATTTTAGTAGTAGATAACCCCTTCCTCAATGCCAACAAAATACCTCCACCATCCTTTTTTGCGTGTACGTTAAAATTACGATCACTTCTAAAAACTAGATATCTGTTGATTGATTCATTTTTAACTTCTTTAAGAAGGGATTTGAGGCTGTTACATAAATTGTTAAGAATTGTTTTGTTCTCCGGTGTTCGATTAATTTGCCAGGTTTTACGAGCTCGTCGTTTTTCTCTTACCAACTCTCTAACTTCCATTGGGTAGGATATGTTAAGCGTCTTCTTATTTTGTAAAATGGGAGTGCTTGCCAATGCAGCATAGTGAATTATTTCATTGAGTTGCTCCAATTCGTCTTCCAACTGTCGAGAATTTCTTATCGGTACCTGGAGATTGATTTTGTCCTCCATTATTTCACGAAAGAGATCCCAGTTTGTTTTTGAATTTGTTAATCTGGGTGCACTTTCCCTTTGAATTACAGTTTCACTGACTGTCATGATAACCGGTGAGTGATCCGATACTAGAGAATTGCTGTTTTCAATGTGAATATAGTTCTGAGATATACCTCTTGCTACATAAAAGTCGATTAGGTCCGGTATCTTAGCTTCGTCACTGGGCCAGTATGTTGGGGAACCACCAGAGTAAAATTCACATTTTGATGTCTGGGCTGCTTGAAACAATTCTTTACCCTTTGACGTCGTAAGTCTAGATCCCCAATAGGTGTTTTTTGCATTAAAGTCTCCTCCAATAATAAAATCACGTCCTAATGATTTAAATAGTTTAATGTAGTCCTCCCTTTTCAAGTTATGCCGGGGAGGACAGTATATTGCGGAGACAGTAAGCTGTCTGTGTTTAATGTGAATCCTAACAGTGGTGACTTGCATTGTTTCTTCTTCGATTTCTGTTTCTACATGGTGTTTTATATTTTCTTTTATTAGTAATGCTGAACCACCTCTTGCTCTTTCTGCTGGATGAATGGAATGATATAAGTTATAACCCCGGATTTTAACAAACGAAGATTTAACAAAATGGCCTTCGGATATTAGAAAAATGTCGATTTTTTCTGTATTTAAAAATATTTCTATTTCTGGAATATCGCATTCCAGATTGCTATTCTGAAAGTTGTGTTCTTACTTAACATTTTTTATCGGATTGCGTTGTGGGAGTTGCATTTTCTTCAGTTGATCAAATATCATGTTGTTCAGGTTACTTTGGTCATCTAGCCGCTTTGTAATAGCTTCGATGCTGTTCATAATGTTTTCCATAATTCGATTATTTTCAGAGCCCATATATTTGGTTGAACCCGAGCCTTTCACTACCTGAGCAAATGTTCTTCTTTGCCCTGCGTTGCTTGGTTGTGGATTTTGATCCATCTGATTTGATGGTTGAATCCTTCGGATTTCATGAGTTTGCGATTGATTTCGTGATTTATCTCTTAATTTTTGTAGGTGTTTAGCAACCTCACAGCCCCGATAATTGGCCGGATGTTGGCCTTTACAATTTATACACTTAGCTGGTACATCTCTCCCTATTGTACATGCCTGGGTAAAATGTTTACCTGAGCATTTTACACATCTCGGATCCCGGCTGCAATATTTTTGGGTGTGATTAAATCCCTGACATTTCTTGCATTGTGGTATGCGTGTAGTGGTTCTCCTCATAGGTTCAATTTTTACCTTCATGTGAAGAATTGCTTTTATACCATAAATATTTTGAACATTTTCTGAGTTATCAAATACTAGCATAAAAAGAGGGAGTCCCCTTTTATTGAAAGTTGGGTTTCCTTCTTGGTTTTCTATTCTCTCTTTTTTAATCATATTCACTTTCACAAGGTAAACCACTGATACTTTTCAGCATTCAGCTTCATAGATAATGTTCTATAGGTTTCTGAGTCCAGAGTATTAATTTTCCAAACGTCATTGTTTAGCGCTGTTACCTTATATTCTTTGTCAGTAACCCATTTCATCAGTGACTGAATTATTGGGTAACTGGTTACTCCCACGATACTTATTGGTGGGGGGTTTTTTTCTTTCGGTTGCACCAGTTTTGGTGCAATGTTCTTGGTAGATTTACTACCTTTCGGTTGATTGGCCTCAGGTTGGACAACTTCCGGTTCGGTACTTGTAGTTCCACTAACATTTAGTTGTTCAACCTCAGGTGACGATTCAACTTTTCTTTTCTTACCCTTCCTGGAATGTTTTTTTTTCTTCTTTAGGATCCAGTTCGTCTCCCTTTCTAATTCATCCTCATCAGTGAGATAGTTGACTTTCTTTGGTTCAATACTCTCTAATTCGCTTTGTTCTTTAGCATCCCGATTCATTTTTAGAAGTTCATTTTCCTCGCTTTAGATACTCAATTTCTTCGCTTAGCTTGGCAAATGATTGCTCCATCTTCTGTAGCCTCTCAAAGAGATCCATATTTTCCTTTTCTAGGTCAACAGTTCTTTCACTGAATTTTACTGCTCGCATTGTAAAATTTCCGCTGGCATCACTTCTTTCATGGAGTGTTTGGCCCTCCTCAAAATCCATAGGGCCAGCCTTCGAAGAGGATGGATCCCCCCCGGATGTATTGTCCAGTCGACTGACTGGAGTACCACTTGGGGTAATAACTTTCTCGGACTTATGCATTGCATAGAGTCTTGCTGGTGATCGTGGCACTATGGAACTTCTTCCAAATGGATTTACAGAACTTATCACCTCTGAAGTATTGCGGTCATTGGATAACGACGACTGGGAGCCCGCTTGCTCACCCCTCAAAGTCGCCGGCACTGGGTATCCGTTTCCCTGCGCCGTAAGGTTTTCTCCATTAGAGTCCCCCATATTGGTTATTATATTCAGGGAACCACCCCTAGCTAGTTTTGGTCCACGAATGGTATTTTATTTCCCATTTACCCTCCGACAAGTCGGTTAGGGTTTCCCCCTATCCGCCACCTGAGGACGCGCCCGATGGGAGACTAGCAGCTCCACACGAAAGACTCAAAAGACCCAAAATGCAAGTGCCTCCACTTAAAAAGGATGATGGAACCTGGGCAAGAGGCCACAAAGAGAAGGCTGATCTATTTGCGGAGTATCTCCAGGAAACCTTCCAACCACTACCAAGACAAACTGCCAATGAAAATATAATATCTATTCACAAGCTGGATGAGTTTGAAATACGGCCAGTAACTCTCAAAGAATTAAAAGAAGAAGTGAAAAGTAACATGAATGTTAAAAAAGCCCCAGGGTATGATTTGATTACTTGCCAAATTATCAAAGCTCTACCTAACAAAGGATTTCGTAAGCTACTACACATAATCAATGCGAGCTTTCGGTTAAAATATGTTCCGAATCAATGGAAAGTAGCAGAAGTAATCATGATACCAAAACCTGATAAACCACCTAACGATAAAAAATCATACAGGCCAATTTCTCTGCTGCCAATCATGTCAAAACTCTTTGAAAAATTATTACTAAAGAGACTTAAACCAATAATTGAGGACCGACAACTAATTCCTCCACATCAATTTGGATTCAGAGAAAAGCATTCTACAATTGAACAGGTCCATAGAATCACCAACATAATTGAAAGAACGTTAGAACGTAAAAAAGTATGCTCAAGCATATTCCTGGACGTCGCGCAAGCATTCGATAAAGTCTGGCACAGTGGTCTGGAATACAAGCTGCATAGAGATCTACCGAGACAATTCTATGCCATACTAAGATCTTATTTATCCAATAGACACTTTCGAGTGAAATATGAGGATGAATACTCTGAGCTAAAGAAAATATCTGCCGGTGTCCCGCAGGGGAGTGTCTTAGGACCAATCCTGTATTTACTATATACAAGGGACATACCAACCACAAATGAAGGAACCATAGCCACCTTTGCAGATGACACAGCAATTATGGCAGTTGGAAATAATGTCGCTGATGCAACGAGCAAACTCCAGAGGATGACCAATGCGGTTTGTAACTGGACAAAGCGTTGGCGAATCAAACTTAATGAGACAAAATCCACGCATATTAACTTTACTTATCAAAAGGCTTACCACCTACCTATAGAAATTAACTCGCGACTCGTGCCATATGCAAATACAGCTAAATACCTTGGCATGACCCTCGATGTCAAGCTTAAGTGGAGAGAGCATGTCAAAAAGAAAAAAGAAGAACTTAACCTAAAGTTCAGAAAAATGTATTGGCTCATAGGTAGAGGCTCTGAGCTTACAATTCACAATAAGCTGCTGCTATATCGGCAAATTTAGAAGCCGATATGGACCTACGGTATACAACTCTGGGGATGTACCAAGCAAACAAACGCCAAAATGATACAGACGTTTCAAAACAAGGTTCTTCGTAGCATCGTCAATGCTCCGTGGTACGCAAGAAATGAAGACCTTCACAGGGACCTACGGATGGAATACATCAAAGAGGAAATAAAAATGCATGCCGCAAAACACGAAATAAGGCTCCAGGAACATGGAAACCCCTATATTCGCCATATGATAGATAACCCTGTCGTTGAAAGAAGACTCCAAAGAACGAGGCCACTTGACCTAGTGAACTTACCAAAATAAAATTAGTAAATAGGTTTAATTGATTATGGGGCTAACCAGTGGGTTACACCCCAACAAACGTGAATTTTACTAGATATATAAAAATTTGTATTTGAAAGAAAAATTGCTAGATGAGCGCAGGCAGTCTCAGTCGTAATAAAATAAAATGAAAAAAAAAAAAAAAAAAAAAAAACTTCTAAAAACAGCATAACGATATCAATAAATTCATTAGAGGAGAAGCTTACTTTTGGCATTAGCAAGTAATTTTTTTTTTCCATCCAGTTAGATAATTTTAATAAAATGTTTTTTGAAATATTAAAGTTGACCTCTCGTGCTGAAACTTTGTTTTTGATTTAAGAAATCCGCAGAATAGAGTCCTTATCATATTTGTTAACCAATTCCACAATGATAGGCTTCGGAGATGTTTTGGAATAAGTCCTGTGAATATGTTTAATGTAAGTAATTCAGTGTTTAAATTCAAATTTCGTTCCTTTATTTATTCTCTTTTTGCGAAAGAAGAGAAAAAATATTTTGTTTTGTTTCTTTCCTCCGAAACGAAATCCAACAAAATAAAATATCTCTCCTCTCCTATCTTTTGTGTTTTATATAAGGAGAGATATTTTACTTTTTTCGATTTCATTTACGGGGAAAGAAAGAAACAAAAATACTTTTTGTTTTCTTTCACAAAGAGAGAAAAAAAAAATAAAAGAAGGGAACGAAAAAATGAATTTAAACACTCATTAACGGAAAATCCGACATTCTTAAAAATTTCATCAGCAACGACTAGGTAGCAAGTTTTCACTTTTAACAAACGGCGCACCGAATATTTGAATTGTTGAACCGTTGACAAATTTTTCCAAAATTTCCATTCGACTATTATGTACAGTGTACATAATACACAACTGTACATAGTACATTGTACACAATGAGGGACTTTCCCAAAATCGATTTTAGTTCATTTGTCCCCACGCTTGGGCAGCGCTGATTACATTTTTTTTTGTTTTTACATGCAAAAATAAATAAAATCATGTTTACAAATGTTTACAAGTTTCTTGTCTAAATTAGTGGATGTCCCCGTACTTTTTTTTATGATTAATAAAATTGAGTATGTTGCGATTAATAATAAATATCAAATTTTAAAATTAATTTAGTTGAAATTAATAATTTAATGAAACATTCAAACACATGTTTGACCATATAAAACTACATACGAAATATTTTAGCCGCCAGTCAGCAAGCGTTGGAATTCTATTTGGGAAAATCCCTAATTGAAGTTGCTTATTCAATTCAGTATTTGATTCTTTTAAAGAAGTAATTTCATCATCATGGTTACTCACTTGTACCACAGAATATATATAAACAGAACAATATCTTCTATAGCGCTTGAGTCCTAAGCTGGTGAACAAATATTTTCGTTATTGTTTTTTTCGACTGATTTTGATTTAGAAAAGATAGAAAAATCATTTTATATGCAATCAATGAAACAAAAAAAAATTACAAAAATGTTTGTACCCACCTCTTTCTATTGATAAATAAAAATCAGTACAATTTTAAAAGGAAATATAAATCTTTACACTTTCTAATGTGCTTAAAAGAGATAGTCATTCGTGAATAATTTTTGATTTTGGTCTAGTTAGCTTTGCGAAACTTTAAAATCATATCAAAGAAATAACAAAAAGAAAACTTGCAACTCCCATAAGGTTGGGTATGAATTTGTGTAGCATTTCTAATTTATTTGTATTGGTCCTTTGTTTATTTGTTGATTTGATTTTAAAGTTTCGCAAAGCTAACTAGACCAAAATCAAAAATTATTCACGAATGTCTATCTCTTTTAAGCACATTATAAAGTGTAAAGATTTCTCTTTCCTTTTAAAATTGTACTGATTTTTATTTATCAATAGAAAGAGGTGGGTACAAACATTTTTGTAATTTTTTTTTGTTTCATTGATTGCATATAAAATGATTTTTCTATCTTTTCTAAATCAAAATCAGTCGAAAAAAACAATAACGAAAATATTTGTTCACCAGCTTAGGACTCAAGCGCTATAGAAGATATTGTTCTGTTTAAATATATTCTGTGCTTCAAGTTTTAAGAGTTGATCAATTTTATTGTTCAATTTATTAAATGATTCATTCAACGATTGCTGTTGATCATTTAGCAACTGTAAAAATCTAAATTGCTCTTGCTGATTTTTAGTTGCATTTATAGCCGTACATAAAGCATTTTCGGTTAAAGATGATTTGACGTTAGGCAACAGATACAAACTAGTACTATACAACCATACTATGAAATGTATAACTATGTTTAATTTTAATCAATACAGTTATAGTTAATATTATAACTTTCAATTTATGCAAATTAATTTATTAGTTTAGAAATTTATTTTAAATTAAATGACATAAGGTAACCAGCACACAATGCGAATTGTTTAACTTGTTTTATTTGATTATTTTAAATTTATGATGTTATCGCAACGAAAACCAAAACTGGAAAGAAATGTTATAATATTTGTGTCTAAAATTATAAATGGATATCTAAATGGGGCGATTTAACTAACGATATAATCTAAAAAACAAATTTGATTTTAGGTTAGATTTGTTCTCAGAATTCACTTATTTATAATAATAAATTATAAATCTTGTGCAAATAGTCAATATTACTAATAGTCCAGTCAGTGACGGTAAAAATAGGATATTACCTCCGAATTCTTGCGAAAAATACCGATTAACTTGAAATTTGGACAATAAGTAGGGAATGGATCAAGGAAGAAAAGTTATATGGTGCCGAAGTGTGCTTTTAAACTAGGGTGGAAATTAGTACACTCAAAATAACTACAGAAATCTATAGAGTGATGAATTCTATTCTGTCTGAAGGAGAATATCGGAATATTTTAAGTTTCGACGCGGAAATCATGACGGCTCAGACTATGTAGTGTTCGGGTATAATCCGTTATAAAATTCTCAATGAGTTCCTAGATGAATAGCTATGCAGAATTTGTAGGAGCTACACATACCATTTTGTATTATTTTATGATAGTTCATATGTATATAGTTTAAGTTGTAGTATTCTATTTAGTTTTAAGTTTGAGCAAATGAGACAACCGAATTAATGCAACAACTTACAGAAGGCATTTACTGGGGCTTTGTATATTTTGGCCAAGCATCCAGTTCTAAATTTTGTAGAAATATTATGTGACGATTATTTGGTCTTGAAGATATTAAAGCTTAAGTGGCGCATTTCTGATTCAGTACTTGGGCAGGTTCATAAACTATGTAAGTATGTAACAGAGCATTCACAATGCAAAAACTTTTGACTTTTTACTTACCGGTTTGTATGAATTTCCAACTTGATGAACAAACATTTTTGCTCATTATGTTGGAAATTCATACAAACCTGTAAGGCAAAAGTAAAAAGTTTTTTCATTGTAAATTCTCTTTGACTGTCAAATAGAATTTTTATGTTTGTTATTGTAATCTGTAAATATTACATATTTCAAACTACATATTTTTTAAATGTTGTAAATATTTTCTTTAAAAATTACATATGAGTCCAAGAGACTCATCCCATGCCTTTAAGTTAGAAAAACGACCCATGCTAATTAGGGTTAAAGTTTGAAGGGAAAATAGTTGAAACAGATGTTGGAATCAATGACGGTTACCTAAAAATTTTTCCAGCCAGTTATGGCAAATTCTGGAAAATATAATTCTATTCAAAGAAACGTTTTTGATTTGGGTTTGTTGGAAGTGAGATATTGATTTAATCAAATATTTTCGTTTTCTAACACTCATCACAACAACTGAAGACCGTATTTTGTTAGACAAAGAACACTATTTTTTTTATTGTTGCAAAAATGAACTTGGCTTGTCCCACTTTCAAAATAAACGGCTCATTTGTCTAAATGTTCGTTCAAGTTCATTAAACTAGTTTGGCCTTCAATATTTGCACTCTATTAACATGTATGCTAAATATGGCTGATAAATAAGTCTTAAGTAGGTACATATAACTCTAATAATTTCAGCATAGTGATTTTATCAGTCAAAATAAAAGTTACCTGTCAAATATAATTTAACAACAAATGACAATGAATTCTCATCCAAAACAGTTATTTTAAAAGTGAAAATTATACATAACAAAAATTTACGTTCGCGTTACTCATAAACATAAATTTTGACAGTTGTAGGTACATACAATCAAACGATGTATAATTCGGGCAAAACCTAAGCATAATCGGGGTGCTTATGTTACTTGTTTTGATATTTGAGTCGAAAATCTCATTATACCTTTAACTGGAAATAAATTAAACAGACACGTTAAAATTCCCTTAAGACATGTATAACTACCAATTAACCAATGTTCTTAATTGTTTTTTTTTTGTTTTTAATTAATTCATTTTTGTTTGCTTATTTCTCAGAAATTAAAATTAAACAAACTTTCAATTTTCAATAATAATGTAATTCGCATATTGCATCGTAGTGAAAGTTATAAATATCACCACAAATTATTTAAGCCGACAACACACATCTTTTGCGATCAAGTTCAAGGTAACTTTTAAGTAATTGAATTTTAATATTTAAAAAACGATTAATGAATACAAATCAATTAATTTTTTTAATTTGGTTTTAATGCCGCGCATGTGTGCAAATAGCCTCTAATATAAGATGTCACGTTTTTTAATTTCAATTAAAATAAAAAGATAAACAGTCCCGGTTTTGCAATAGAAATATTCTATAATTAAAAATTCGTTTTGATTCTTTGAACTATTCTTAAGATTCGAACGTAATCGGATTTTTCTTTTTTTCGCAACTGTGAGCTTCTTTATTCGTATGCATGCAAACGAAATGAGTTTGTTACGATTTATGGTATAGTAAGTAGATTTTATTATTTGTTATCTTGCGATAACAATCGGAAATAAATTTAATTTAAATTTTGGTGAAAATTGTGATTCGAATACGTAATGGCATTTTATTCACTTGGGAACATTTTTTATTGAATATGATTATTTAAAATACGTAAAGACTTTTTGGTATCGCTAGACATATAAATTAGAATATTTTAGGCAATCACCTTTTAAATGTTGAGCCTATATAAGGCAAGCGATGACAATTGATTTAGTGTAATTTTAGACGTTAGTAAATAGACGTTTTCTTAAAATTGTATGGTTTAATTGCAGTATGCACAATGTACATCGGGAACAACTATACCTGGAGTAGGGAGTCTCAAATAGCCTGTTTATCGTTAATTTACCAACGATTTGTGTGTTTTAGTAATAATATATGCACTTGAAAAAAAAAATATTACTTCCTAATTCAGCAGGGTACAATAATACTGTTAATGAACTTGAAATTTTGTACATAAGTATCCCGAGGGCCCACGGAAGTCAACTTTATTTGATATTAAAAATAAACTTTATCAACTTGTTCATTATACATTATATACGAATATCTATTTGTCTATTTAATTACTAAAATTTTGAGACGCTCCTTTTATAGAAAGATACCAAATTTCTGCATATAAGCCAAGCCGCACTCCGCAGAGCCCCGAATACGAGGCGCCCCAAAATATAGGGTGCATAGACGTTTTAATTTTATTCAAAACACAATCAAATTAAATAAAATTAAGGATATGTATACATAGTTCTGCAGTTAGGCAGGCCACACACGTACAGTTTTAACTGTACAGTTAAAACAGTCAGTTAAAACTGTACGTGTGTGGGTATTTCAGTTCAGTTAAATTTAACTGTACAGTTTAACTGAGAACTTTAAAATTTTTATATTTTTAACTGAAACAATTAACTGAACTGAACGTGTGTGGGGGTTTAACTGCACAATTCTCAGTTTTGTGTCAAAATTTTGAGATGAGAGGACGTTTCATATAATAATTAAAATATTGAATATGAATTATACAAAACTAGTTCGACTATTTATATAATTTTCATTTTATTTTGAAGTAAATAAAAATTAATTAGGGTTCAAAGAAGTCTGGAACATCTACAGACAGCACTTGCTATTACGACCTGTTGGATCGTTCCGCTCATTCAAATCCATGATAATAACTGAAGGATTAGACTGAACGTGTGTGTGCATCTCAGTTCACAGTTAAAACTGACAATTATAACTGCACAGTTAAAACTGTCAGTTAAAACTGTCAGTTAAAACTGTACGTGTGTGGCCTGCCTTAGTGAATTATGGAGTTACGACTCCAGCAGAAAGAAGCCACTCAAAACAGCTACAAGAACTTAATATTGATGACGGACTTATCGAGAAAAAGACAAATACAGAATTATGTTTTAAAACATTTTGAATAAATTAAACAAAAACCTTAAAATTTCGACTGAGAAAATAATTTTGATCTGTACAATTATTTTTAAGATAAATCAAATTACATTTTTAATTTATTTTCATTTTCATTCATTAATTATATTCATTGCTTTCATTTGCTTTTATTTGAAAAACAACTCCATACGAATTTCAAAATTTTGTCATATCCTTATGACGGTGTTTACACTACTTAGGCATTTTATTCCTGGATTTTTTTCTCTTTTCATACAAAACCGGTTTTGTGTGATTTTATTTTTGGGATTTTTTTTTACACCAAAATTTTGTTGGTTTCTTTGGATTCTTCGCACTAACACAAACAAAAAGCAGCAAAATAATCTTTTCTGTTTGAAGAACAAATACGAAATGATAATATTCTTTACACATACATATGAACAAATTCCGGTTTTTTAATGCTTAGTGTAAACGATGAGGGATTTTGTTGCCGAAGAATCCGAAATAAAATGCCTAATGTAAACACCCCCTATGAAAAGTTTGAAAAACTCGTACATCGAGTTTTCATAGAAATAATAGTCGTTTTCGGAAATTGACCGCAGTAACTCCAAAGTAATTTTTGTTTTCATAATTAGCGTATTTTGTTGACCAAAATTGAATCCAAACTATTTTGAGTTTATTTGTTTCCCAAGAAAATAGCCAATTTGATTTAATTGGCAAAAGCCAACTTTTCGAAATAAAATATAAATTTAATATGTAATATGACCTGGTGGCAGGTATCATAACCAAAAATTAGAATTGGGTTTAATTTAACCTAAAATTTTTTGGGTTAATGTTATTCTTGCGAGGGTTTATCCTATGCAATTGTTGTTGTAAATTTTTCAAGGAAATACGCTTAATGTTTATATCAAAATATTCCATGACAAAAATTAACTCACAATAAAAAACACGAAAAGAGAAAAATAATCTGATGCTCCATATAAGAGACAAAGCCACATTTTTTTTATTTTATAGCAAAATTGTTTTGCTATAAAATAAAAAACAAAAAAAAAATGTTGTATTTGTCTCTTTTGGGGCATCGGATTATTTTTCTCTTTTCGTTTTATGTTTATTGTTTGGTAAAGGTCATTTTACACGATGCGATTTGCATACAATATTTATTGTACAATAGGGAAAATAAATCGTATACAATTATTTTCCCCGCAATTGTCTACACCGTACAACTAAAAATTGAATGAGCTTCCCAAAAAAATTAGATTAGTGGTTTAATTTTCTACTTATTCAGAATGAAAAACCAAACAAATTTAATATTTATCGGGTTATGCGCAATTACGATTGCAATTATTAAAAACAGAAAATTAAAGCGGTATAAAATTAAAAATTGGACGATATTGACGATTGGAGCATCACGGATTCCACCTAGTGGAACATTTTTAAACTGAGGTACCTGATAATTTGACGTTCGAAATTATTGTAAACAATTCCAATTTTGAACTGTAAACACAATTTTTACTTACCGAATTAGGGATTTTCCCAAATAGAATTCCAACGCCTACTGACTGGCGGCTAAAAAATTTCGTATGTAGTTTTATATGGTCAAACATGTGTTTGAATGTTTCATTAAATTATTAATTTCGACTAAATTAATTTTAAAATTTGATATTTATTATTAATCGCAACATACTCATCTTTATTAATCATAAAAAAAAAGTACGGGGACATCCACTAATTTAGACAGGAAACTTGTATTTGTAAACATGATTTTACTTATTTTTGCATGTAAAAATAAAAAAAATGTAGTCAGCGCTGCCCAAGCGTGGGGACAAATGAACTAAAATCGATTTTGGGAAAATCCCTCATTGCTAATAATTGTAAATTATTCCAAGTTCGGACTATAAAAACAATTTTTAATGAGGGACTTTCCCAATATCGATTTTAGTTCATTTGTCCCCACGCTTGGGCAGCGCTGACTACATTTTTTTTTTTTTTACATGCAAAAGCAAGTAAAATCATGTTTACAAATACAAGTTTCTTGTCTAAATTAGTGGATGTCCCCTACTTTTTTTTTATGATTAATAAAGATGAGTATGTTGCGATTAATAATAAATATCAAATTTTAAAATTAATTTAGGCGAAATTAATAATTTAATGAAACATTCAAGACACATTTTGACCATGTAAAACTACATACGAAATATTTTAGCCGCCAGTCAGCAAGCGTTGGAATTATATTTGGGAAAATCACTAATTACCGCATTGCTAAATTTTCTTTCGTCGCATTTGTGACAAATGTCATTTTATCAGGTGCGTCATTTTAACTATTGTCCTCGAGAGGCGCTTTCTCTACTTTTACAATTGTCAATAGGGAAGGAACTGGCTACAAAGACGAGATTTTGGAGAAAAAGAGGCTCAAGGTCTCGTTTTTAATGAATTAAGATTAGATGGTCCTAAAATGTTTAAATTTTTTTTCAAAAATGACTCTCACGTATTTGAAAATATTAGGAAAAAGCATAAAATCAAAAATACAACATCAACAAGACGCAATTTTAAGGTAGCTGTCAAAAATATTGTACACACATCTTATGAAAATGCGGTTGGCTGCAATTTCAACGCAATTTACATGCAATTTGATTTTCGGACGTTTACACTACACGATTCCCATGCAGCAAAATATTGTACAACAAGTATTGTATGCAAATCGCATCGTGTAAAATGACCTTAAAACATTTAGGGTACTAGTTTTGGGTTCATATTATACGCTGCGTTAGAATGTTATGTTAAATGTTGCGTTAAAATGTTGCGTGTCATGTAAAATGTTATATTAAATAAAAATATTTCGCCTCTTTTATTTATCACATTAAAATAGAAACAAAACCGATAAAAAACATTGCGAGAGTATTTTCAGTGTATTTAAAATGTCATGACGACATCTTTGAGGCTAAATATTTCTGTGCGTCCGACTTTTCCCAATGTCATATAGCAAAAATATTGTTACGAACAGGGGGCCTATTATGAACTTGATGCGAAGCGGATCGCATTTCGCATTTTTTGCGATTCAACGAAAACGCTTATTTTCAATTCAATTTTATTTTTGAAAAATCCGCCGTCTTTTTCCATAATTTGGCGCATCATTCGACACTGAGCGGTTTAAATGCGAAAAGGTTGTTTTATAATACAAAAATGCGTAATCGCATGAAAATGCGAAATGCGATCCGCTTCGCATCAAATCCATAATAGGCCCCCTGGGCTACTGAGTTCGTTCGGATTTTGAAATTCAAAACACTGTGTACTTTTTATTTCACTCTACTTTTATACACTTTGATATTTGCTTTGACTTTACTATTTAAATCTGTCCGCTTGCTACTGGTGGGGGCTATGACAACAGATTTATTTCTTTATTTAACGACTTAAAATAAACCAAAAACTGTTCTCTGCTTGCCATCGGTCGTGTTTATAATACTTAACCGTCTAACCTATTGCTGTTCATAATGTGAGCTTGTTGGATGATGGCCAAAATCGTCACAATATTTACCTCTATTTTTGATTCTATGTTTTACTATTTGCGGTTCAGGTGGAGCTTGAACCCCATTCATTTTTTTTTACTATGAGTCGATTTTTCTCATGGAATACAGGCTTTATATAGTGCAATTGTTGTTGTAATTTCTCATTGAAATACGGCTATAGTCAATTTCCGAAAACGGCTAATAGAATAGTAGAAGTAAAGAAATATAGAAGAATCACATTGAACCGGGCCCATTATTTTAGTAGGCTTTGGTTTTATTTACTTTTGCTTGTTGGATGATGGCCAAAATCGTCACAATATTTACCTCTATTTTTGATTCTATGTTTTACTATTTGCGGTTCAGGTGGAGCTTGAACCCCATTCATTTTTTTTACTATGAGTCGATTTTTCTCATGGAATACAGGCTTTATATAGTGCAATTGTTGTTGTAATTTCTCATTGAAATACGGCTATAGTCAATTTCCGAAAACGGCTAATAGAATAGTAGAAGTAAAGAAATATAGAAGAATCACATTGAACCGGGCCCATTATTTTAGTAGGCTTTGGTTTTATTTACTTTTGCTTTTGAAATATGAACCAATTGTGATATATTTCTGCGTGTAATAAATTAGCATGTTCACATAATGTATACTGCGCATTGCAACACTTCGACGTGTCATACCTCTTTGCCTACAAACTTTGACAAATAAATCAAAGTTTGTAGGCAAACAGGTATGAAACGAGGAAGCGTTGCAATGCTCTGTATACATTGTGTGAACAGGCTAAATATTTTCGAGCGCGGTTGTTCACTATCAGTTCATTAAGTGCTCGTTGAATAATATACTGCGTATTTACTTTATTCGTAAATCGTAAATTGAAAGTGCGCTCTGCTAAATTTTTTTTATAATTATTTAATTTTATAAATCGGGTTGGGTACAGTTGCCCGTATGACAAAATACCGTTTACAAAATCCCGTATACATAATACCGTATTACAAAATCCCGTATTCCAAAATCCCGCATTACAAAATTCCGTATCCCAGAATCCTGTATGCCAAAATCCCGTATTTTATCATGATACATCGGCTTAGGTTAGGTTATAAAAATCGCGCGATTTTAAATCTAAGCCGATGTATCATGATAGAATACGAGATATGTGGTCGTGTATATGTGTGTGCGTTTGTGTGTGTATTTGTGTATGGGTCATAAAAAGCAAAAAATTACAAGAGACAGGAACTTGGAACAAAAAAAACAGAAAGTTACTCCAATAAAAAATAAAATCGATCTTTATAAAATAACTAGCTGGAGTACTCGGATTTGCCCGGGATAAAAAAAATATGTTTTATTTTATTTTAGCAAAGTAATAAACTTTAAATTTTTCATCTGTATCTATTAAAGCAAATAAAATTAAATAATTGTAATTTCAAAGTATAAAGAAATCGATGTCCTTGATGTAAATAAACGATGACAACATTTTAGTAATAAAATATATTTAAATAAATAAGTTTAAATAATGGTACCTAATTCAAGAAAAAGATTCTGGACAATGTTTCGTGTTTTACCATCTTTGACATAGATAAATAGTTTTTTTGGATTGCCAACTTGGGAGCAAACCACATATAATTAACTATGAGAGAAGCATTTAGACTCTAAATTTATTTCAGCTGTCTTCAACGATTGTCCTTGTGCCTTATTGATGGTGATAGCAAGCGCAATTCGAACAGAATATAGTCGCTTAAACTTAATTGGAGTGTTCGAGGGCATCTAGATCCAGGGGGGCGATCTTTCGAAAATATCACGAAAATCTGCTCATAAGTAAAAGATGGCAATAAAATGTCAAAAACAATGTAACACCCTCGAAATTTTACAAACATTTTGTTTGAAAATACTTTCGAAAATACTATGAAAACCTGCTCATTTTGGTATAAAACCCTTAAGCAAAAACTCAATTTGATTAGATGATCCCTGTGGAAACGTATAAAACACATACATACATACAAACACATTTTCATTTTTATTAATATAGATCACGAATAATTTAGTTTTACATTTTTTTTTTCCGTTTTACTCTATGCAATCTTTTCTGGGGCTCAAGGCAGTCCCAACTCTTTCACAGTTAACTTTTACCGTCCTACTTTACGCAGTATTTGTCAAATCGAGGACGTACGGCTATATACCCGTTTTGTATAAACCACCTGCACATTGCATTGCTTCATGTCAGCCTACATGAAAGTTGCAGGGGCACTCTCAACAGGGAGTCATAGATGTGTTCATTGTCATCACCGATCGTAATCAGATGATGAAAAATCCCTTTTGCATCCCGCCCTATAGGGGATTCGAACCCGATACCTCCCGATCCAACCGCCGCCGTAGCTTTAACCACTGCGCCGTTTGGTCAGTTTTAAATTAAATAATATTAAATATTTTTAAAACTATTTATTAAAAAAGATTACAAAAAATTACTTAAAACCAAAAATTGTTTTTTAATTTGAATAATCCCGTAATCCCGTAAAAAATTCATACTACGGGATTTTGAAATACGGGATTATGAAATACGGGATTTTGTATTACGGTTTTTTTGTGATCTACGGGATTTTGTTCATTCTGGATTTTGTAATACGGGCATTAGTACCGATGCCTTATGGCCTTATTGTACTTTGAAAGTTATTGCACTTTACTATGGTATTTATTTCGGACAAAGTAAAATTTATGGTTGTAGCGATTGTGTTCTTTTAAGGATTTTTTTTTTTGATAGGATTGTGAAGTATACTCGTATCTGTAGTTTTTAAAAGTTGCAAGCCAAACATTTCGAAACAATTGACACATTTTCCACGAAAATTTTGTAATTTTTGTTTCGGTTAATTTTGTTCAAAATATTGTTAAACTTTTAATAGATTTAGGACTGGGAATCTAAAGTTATTGAAGATTCAAGCGAAATTTTTTGGAAAAGTTACCACATTTTCCGGAAAAATTGCGATTGTTTTTTCCAAATTTTTAAATTTTTTTGTTATTTATTTCAAAATTTTGAAAATGTGTGGCATTTACCTGTTTTGTTTGCAAAACAGATTCCATTCTAACGCGCAATACCTAATAAACAGGAAGAATTGTTAATTCTGGAAAAACCCTACCTCTAAAGTATTAAATGAATTAAAATAATACATATTGAAAAAATATAAATAAACTTCCTGTGTACCATATTTAATAAACTTCCTGTGTATCGTAAAAATTATTTTTTTACCTTTGTGGTACTATTAAAAAAAAAGCGATAAGAACGATACAAATTCTTTGGTATGTGTCTGCAAAATTGTTATGCTGATATCATGTTTGTTATACTGATTATTATTTATACCTTTAAGGTATAAAACGATTTAAAATAATCTTAAAAATATTTGAGCTTCGGGATAAATTTAGTGGTACCCCGGTTACGACCTTAAGGCCCGTTGCACATTTCAGCTAAGCTAAGCTAAGCGATGTAAGCTATGTGCATAGCTTTCGGTTGTAAATAAAGGATTTCAATGGAACGTTGCACATTTGAACTAAACTATGTGAGCTATGTTTTTTGTTTTGAGCGATTCAAACTATCTTAGCTCGAGTTGTCTTCACCTTGCTATGTCGGCTAACATCGCTCACATATGCACTGATGTTTTCGTAGGCTACTTAGTTATATTAGGTACCTTGGCATAAATCATAATAAATGAATTATGCAAAAACATCAATGTATGTGTGAGCGATTTAATTAGCTCAAATATGCAACGGAGTAAACTAAGCGAGCAAAACTCTGCTAATATCAACTACGTTTCTCGCTTAGCTTAGCTGAAATGCACAACGGACCTAATTTGTTCCTCATGTTCGGTCGTACACCGAATTAGTCGTATAATGTAGCAACATTTGCCATTAGAAGCCATGTAAAACGAATTAATCTGTTCCCATGTGCAAATTTTACCTATATAACTATATTAATGGGTTCAAAAATACAGTGATACAGTGATACCCTGGTATATGACCAAACTGGGTATACGACCGGGACGGATTATGTAATTCTTTTTTACATGGCTTCTTATGAGAAAGGTTGCTTCGATATACGACTAATTCGGTATACGACCAGGAACGAATTAAGATCGTATATCGGAGTACCACTGTAATTTGAACACTGTTATAGTACGTCTTAACAAGAGACTGATAGTCTCTATTTTTTAATTATCGTGTATTTATACAAAACATATTTATATATAAGCATGCTCATTTTTTAAATCTCTATTTATCGCTAACTTTACGAGAAAAAGAGCACACACATTTTTTTTGTAAATAATCCCCCCCAAACTACAAGGAAGCAAACCCCGCGCTGCGGAGGGTCCACAACGATGGGGGCCCGCAACGCGGGTCCGGTGGTCTTTGATCTTGTAATGAAGAACTGTGTCATACCATCCACAATATGATTTTCAGCATTTCAAGTCAAAATTAAACAATAAAACATTAAATTTTGATTTAAAATGTTGTATGCAGCCAGATAAATTTGTGGAAATGAATGAAGATTATCTCATGAAGTCTGTAGGAGCGATATAAGAAAAATATAAAGACGACATATCGGAAAAGTTTCCGCTACAAATGGCGATAGTAAAGTCAATGCTTAAGGAGGAAATTTCAGGGATACCATCAATACTTGAATTCGCTGAAGTTCTAATAATACAATTTCCTATAGCAGCTTTAAGTGTTTCGCAGGTAATAACATGTTTATTATTGTTTCTTACTTACTGTGACGGTCCCAACAGCGGAACCATCGACATTTTTAATGAATCTGAAGGGAAAGATATGCAAGGTGCAGGGAGGGTGTAGTGATGTGCTAAATCGGTTCTTTTTGTTCTGTTTTGCTTATTTTCTCTTACGTTTTTAACGAAAAAGAACCGGCTTAGCCCATCACTAGAGGGTAGTCTAGGGCTCCACATTAAGTTTTGCAGTGGGGCCCAAAATTTGTAGTTACGCCACTGACAAACCTACATATTATGTTAAAACGTTTATATTTTTTATTTTTTCCTTTTTGTGAAGAAAATGAAAACAAAAAGAAATTGAAGAATAATTTCTGCACATTCACGCCTCAAGAATGATAGATTAGAAGATTGTCCAACTTCCTATGGTTTATTTTTTAATTTTATTTTTTATCTTCTCTTCTAATGTGAATCAGTTGTATGTACATACTTAAATAAATTGTCGTGTCGTCAAATTACTATGAAGAGAACGATAATTTTGGTCTCCACTGTATAAGTATACAACATTAACATTAAATTAAATAAATAACCGATGAATGAGAGTGAATAACCAAATATATTGTACCACCACACTACATACAATAAGAGGAAATGGAAGGTATATGGATTAACACTTTCACATCAATGATCATATTTATTCATGTTTCTTGCTCACACCGCTGTAAAACCAACCAAGTATCTGAAGAACCAAGGGTGAATGAAACAAAGTTTAAGTAACAGGTGAAAAAAGTCAGATATACAGACTGTTTCCTACACTTTATTCTTTTTTCAAAAAAGAGATAACGTATTTTTAGTTGCATAATCTTGTAACTATCATTCTTGGTCGTATACCGAGTTTGTCGTGTACCGGGGGGTGGTCGTATACCGGGGTACCACTATTGTTGTTGGTTACTTACAATGTTTCGAAAAAATCTGGCAATTTTTCTTGCACCTTCTAAGAAGTACAGATACACAATTCTGTCAAAAAAAAAAAATCTTCTAATTACGCCTCTATTTCATATTCATTTTAAACTTAGATCTCCCTTTTAGCGAAGGCCTAAATTATTTGTACAGTCTTGCACTTTAAAAGTGCAGTAAGGCCTGAATAATTATGACGTTATTTCATTTAGCCTTATTTCATGGCCCTCAAATTTCTCTTAATTTATTTAATTCAGCGAATTAAGTTTACAAACAAACTCGTCTTAATCATACTCAGTTTTTAGTTAATTCTAGATTTTCGGAAAATAGACAAACTACGTTGTTTAACTACGATAAAAATTCCTAAGAACAAGGAGATCCCCAAAATAAATTTGCGGGCGGACTCATAAGTCCTATTGGCTGCTACTGCTTTGAGTAATATAGGTATATGTACCTTCATTCGACATTTCTTCATTTTTTGTTTGTTTACGTTATGCGTTTCTTAGACTTCTACATTTTAGTGTTTTAGTTTTAATCAAAGTCTCTTGCCAATTACAATTTTTATTGAATAGTTGATAAAGCGGCTTGATTTTCAATTGGGTTTAAAACTAAATTCGATAGTAAAAAGGTTTTTATATACATTCGAGACAAAACATAGCTATTTCAAAACTTTTAAAGAGGGATTGATTTTTTATTTAGACGGTGGTTAGTGTCTCTAATTCTATAGAATCAATATGTACATGGTATGGTCTCTTATCAATATTGATGAGTAATTTGAAATAAATATTCCGAATTTCAACTAATTTTTCATTAATATCCAATTTTACGAAACTTGTTTGTAAGACTCTTATGATCAATCTTAAAAAATGTGTTTCTTATCATAAAATATATTCAATTATTAAAAATTGTTTGTTTTTAAAAATTGTGATTGTATAGAAAATAAAAACACTATAAACAACCAATACTTTCATTCTGAAAAAAATTTTAATTACTGTAGTAGTACGAGTATTAAAGAACTCATTAAAAAACAATCAGTAAACTGGTGTACTAAATATAATGAGAAACAATTCACTTGACAATACAGCCACTTTCACTAAATAATTTAACTCCATGCTGGATATAATACTAACACATTTGTATGAACTTTCATTGGAACTAAATGCCAAACAATCGACAAATTTTGAGCGAATATACAAAATGAGTAAACAGTGTCTTGGAGGGCACATGTTATATACCTATAATAATAATAATTCTAATGCCACTAGGTTCTACATATTGGTCATTACTCATTGTGTCTTTAAGAACAGAAAAAAAGAAAAAGAAAATATTTGCGGCATGTTACACAAAAAAGGGCCAACCGCCAGTTAAACAATATTTCCTCTCTATCATCTTTTATGAAATTTGCGATTTGTTTTACTACGCAATTTCGTCGAATTAAATAATTAACCCACTGCGAATTTACGTAAATATTCTGCTGATCGCATGCAATTTAAAAATATTTTATTCGGAAAGGGGAATTTGTTTACGAAACAGACTACTTCGATTGGTTGCCTGCTGAAAATTTTTCAGCAGAATATTTACGTAAGCTCGCACTGAAGGACAAATATTTGTAAGCAAAAAATATAATTAGTATGCATTGAACTTGTATTAGGCCTGTATTAGACTATAAAAGATCTTTGACAAAGATATTTTATCAAACATTTTCATTGAATTTATTTTATAAAAGAACTTTTAACATATATTTTGCTATATTACACTACGTCAAAGATTTTATCATATTATTCAAGAAATTTGAAGGAAAAAAGTGAAAATTTCCCTATTTTTATACTCTAGGCTTTTTGTATTTTATAAAAATTCATTTGCTTCATATCCACTTATTAAACATTTGGTTATTGAAACACTCCAATTAAATGTATTTGCCGCCATGTTTACAATAAAATACAATTTTTTAAAAACAATATTAATTATGCAACGTCAAAATCTTTTATCATATTTAGCCGCAAGAAGCTAAATATAATAAAAGAAATTTGATAAAACAAAAAAAATTATAAAATATACATATTACACTATCAAAAGCCTTTGACAAATATATTTTATCAAATATCTTTGTCAAAGATCTTTTATAGTCTAATACAGGCCTTATGAAAGAAAACGAAATTTCATAAAAGAAGAAAGAGAGGTAATATTATTTAACTGGCTGTTGGCAGTTTTTTGTGCAACCGGGTATATTACATTATTTTAGAAGCAACTTGCTGCGAGTTGCAACAGATTTGAATTAAAATGCGAATGTTAAAGTTGCATTATATATTACTGCTGCTACTAGTTCTTGTAATATATTCATATGTAGGCATAAATGTGAGAGAAATACTAAATATCGTCGGTGCACAAGAAAATGATGATTTTTCAGAAGAGCACGTAACTTAAATTCAAACATTTTTTATTCCATTTCAAAGAATCTTTATCACAACCAACAAAACGGAGACAAAAAATAGGACACATTTCTATAAATTATCGAAGCCCAAGCTATTACTATGCAAATACTAAAATCCGCCATGCACATAGTATCTTATACAGAAATGTATAATTTGATTACTACGTGTATACTCTAGCTGTTATTAGCTAGCTTCAACGAATAATTTAAATAATTTTTATATTTATTTTTCAAAATCCATCAATCAATTATCATGATCATGATCATGATCATGGCAGGAAAACGCTCATTTGAAAAGCTCACTAAAATTTTTCATTTATATTTTACATACTGTATGTGAATGCAACCGCTTTGCACTCCTACCTAATATGGCTTTAAGAGAAGTTTTCATTTCTAACAGGATTATCTAAACTAAAGGAATCCCTATCCTTTTTTATGATTTTAACTAAAATTTTAGCTGCTAAAAGTCAGTACTAAAAATTGGTTCTAACCAAGTGACTTTTTCAAAACGACTCAATGAATTTGGCTGTATTCCATTGGCTTGACTCACATGTACTTGTATCTACTCGCAGCTACTGATACTACATAAACCGATGGTGCAGATGTTTTTAGTTCAGTTATTGAATCTTCCGCTCCATCGGGTATCGCACAAGTACTTACAAGCAACAAATTTGTCCCATTGAAATACCCAATTTGAAGATAATTACCATTGGTTTAATTTTTGTTGTGTGTCTTTAAACAAAATATGTGTGAGTAAATAATTTTTAAATATTTTTTGTTTTAATATTACAGTCGTAATACAGTCAGAGTAATATATTTGGAAAAATCAGGGATCTAGGAAATAAAATTATAATTAAACTTTTAAAAAATGTGTTTAATTTTAATTAATTTTCTATTTCTAAAATTTATCATTTTCAGAAATTAATTTGGAAGTACTGTATGTCATCCAAATTTTCGGTAACAATATTTTGCTTTAACAACAAATATCAAGAGAAATGGTCATTTTATCAGAACTCTCAGGTCCGAGGAATACGGCAAGCAATAATATTCTTGCTAAGCTACAGATTTTCAGTTCATGTTATTCTGATGAAATAGGAGCACTAGTGGATCCTGTTCCTTCTAATCTCAGGAATTGGGATCAAGTTTTACACAATCCCGGGATTTCCCCGGTTTAATTTATAAATATAACTTTGGCTTTTAAAATATGCCTTTTAAAAAATACAAAATATCGACATCGAATGGTCAGATCGCAACACGGTTTTTTATGAGGATTGCCAGAAATAGGCAAAACACTTTCGTATTTAGTTGAAGTTGGCTGAATCGTATTATAATGTTCGGTGGCTTATAAAATTGTACCTCTTTCATTATAAAATACGACTTTGATTGATCAAGTTTCACTTTCTGCATAGAAACCTTTGGGTAGTTGTGATTGCCTTAAACAGTCACAAGCCAATTTTTATTAAAACGTACAGCTACATAGTAAGCCTCACGTACAAAAGTTTGTACATTTCAACAAAATTCCGATATATGAGTCAAAAACAATTTCAGTCAATATGAGTTGCCTGCACAAGTACAATCTTCAATAACATTGATTGAACCTGTATCTGATCTCTGGCCAAAATTATTGAACCTCCTCCAAAATTCCCTTATTTGTCGAAAAAAATTTATTCTATCTCTTCTATTTGCATCCTTAAAACCACAAGTACATGTTTAAACAACAATTTGTTTTCCAAAATGAAAGATAACTCGTAAGGCTCGATTAATAACTCGTAATAAATAAAATATTGAAATATTTTTTACAAAAGCATATTTAGAGATTCTCGATGGTTTCGAAAATTTTACAATGTCGATGACAACTGAGTTTGTTCTAAAATTGCCCAAGGCCTGGTATTCCATTAAGAAATCTAAGAGAAACTGAACAGCGTTCCGTTTACTACAAATTTTTCAAAGGGTTTTTAAATTTGGAGCAATTTATTTATTAGAAGTCCATTTTGACCCTTTTTGATGGCGGTGTTCCTTAACAAATATCCAGCGGTTGATTTCAATTGTTATTTTTTAATATGCCAAATATCTTAATATTGTGCAAAAAAGGATTTTTGCTAAATCTCGGGATTTTAATCAAAATTCCCGGGGATCTGGATTGAAAAAATAGTATTATACTATCAGTCAAAGGTTCTCGTTTGCAAAAAACCGATCTAGCGGAAGACTTGTTGCGAAAACCTTTACGCTAACATGAACAGCTTTTAGACATTAATATACATTTTATTTGAGTAATAACAAAAGCATTATCAGCGATATGTCGATTTGTGAACGTTTCATACAAAGTGCAGTTTAACCAAAATTTTATAGGTACCAATCTACTTATGGAAATTATAATTCAGTTTGTCCTAACCGCATTTAAACAGTTAAAATAGAATCCAGTGGGCGATTGAAAATAAGAACAAGGAACTCAAATGATGAAATGTCAAAATTTAGCTTCTCATTTATCGTGCATGAAGATAAAAATTTAGTGAACGTTTAAAGATAAGCATAGACATCTTTGTTCTAATCCGAACAATTCATTTTTTTTTCTTGCTAAACTGCGTACCTACTACAAAATGAAATTCAACGGTGACATTTTCATTTTCGATTTCGCAACAGAAAAAAAATATGTCAAGGAAAAAATTCAATGTCAAGGTTATTAAAATGGCTCCGAAGTGATAAGTCGCATTTGAATGATAAATAAATAAAAAATAAAATTATAAATTTTCGGAATTAAATTAGTATAAATATTGATCATGCTGCACTAAACCAATACATATGGTGTAATAAAATGTATAAACGCAAAATAGTTAACTAACTGTGTTTTGCAGTTGAAATTATATATTTTCGACAATATTGATTTTTAATTGTTCAATAATAATTGAATTGGTATAACACACATCTCTTAGTAAATACAACGAGGACGAAAGAAACTAGTTCGAAATCCAAACTGAAGAAATTGAATTTTTGAAGTACTTGCGCTTACAATGTGACTTCTACCGAATCCTTCTTCGTGAGCTAGTTGATTGGGACAGGTTACTATCTTATTGGGCACCCAGCTGCATTGCATCAGCTGCTGACTGACAGAACTATGTAGCCTCTAAAAATATTGCCATAATAGAAGATATTTCTAAACTTATTATTTATGAGTTCAATAGAAAAATTGCTCTCACTTAATACAGTTTACCAGTTTGGATTTTAAATCAAATGTATAAGAACATAATTTTTAAAATAATACTCCTTTATATTTCCAATATCGAACCCAACTCCCAGCTTGAGAAAAAAATAATTGAAAAAATATTAACACCAGATTTTCTGCAGAATCAGATGGCAGAGGAATAAATACAAATATCATTACCGATCAAAACTGCCTCAAATTAACTTCGTATCTTTATTTTGGAACTAGTTCAGTTTTCCACACAACTTTGAATTTTTTTGAAAATTGGCACAATGCAACTTATGAATGCCAGTCAATACTATTAGGAGCGAGAGGGGATACTTAAAATATGTTTTTAATAATTTGTAACATACTAAAATTGAGAAGTCCTCAAAGCCGCATAGTAATTTAGGCCCCTTTGCACAATGATGGCAAGAAAATGCCAACATTTTCTAAAAGATTTTTGTTTTACTTTTTGAATCGGCGCCTCAAGAGCCGCAACCGTTTTAATAAAAGATAAAAATTGAAAGAACCAAACAAACAATATGTATGTGGTTTTATATTGAAATTGAACTGTTCATGTTGTTTTTAATTTTTTTTTTGGTTTTTTCTGCTGTATAAAATAGATGTCAATGTCATAACGTAAATAAAATGTTACAAATATCAAATACTCACTAGTGGTTAAAAGTGCTTTGTGTTCGGAGCTCACTGCAGACCAAAAATTTAATTAATTAATCACAACAACGTTCGATAATAAAATCATTCGTTGGGTTGACCATCAGAGATCATTTCACTAAACTGACAATTCTAAATTCAAATTATTCTTGACATACTAGATCACACAATTATTATGTATGCCTATTTTAATTCAGAGACATCTAGTGAACAGCATTATTACTATTGTGTTTAGAACTTAGAACTAAGGCTGTTTTCCAAGCGAATACTTATTTGTGGGACCTAACTTATTCAATGTATGTCGTCTTACTTTGGTAAAAGTTATTCCTATCCGGATAAGAATGAAATTTTGCCCAAAAGTAAGAGCAATTCTTCTTCAGAATAATTTTTTTTTTACTTTCAACAGTTGGTACCAAGCTCTAAAATATAATTTATTATTTAGGATTTTAACAAACATTAAATAGTGATAACAAATTATTGTATAAAGTAAAATAATTCCAAATGATAATTAACAAAATTTTAAATTCTGATTTATCGAAAAATTGATAATTTTTATTTAATACCAACTCATAAAACTAAATATATTTAATATATTTACTCTAGTGGTAAACACTGCAACTAGGTGAAGAAGAAAATTTTTCTATTCCTTCTTCTCAGCGGAATGAAACCCTTCATTCCGGAATGAAAATACACAGCATTGTTGATGTAAAATTGCCAAAGTAAGACTACAGTAATTTCTTATGGAATAAGTTAGGTTCCACAAATAAGTATCCAAATAAGTCTCGTTTGGAATACAGCCTATGGCTGCTTTCCAAACAAATACTGATTTGTGGAACCTAATTTATTCAATGTAATTTCTTATGGAATAAGTTAGGTTCCACAAATAAGTATTCAAATAAGTCTCGTTTGGTGTAAACAGCCTGATTATTCCTTATTTTTTAATTCTAGAGACAATCTCGATGGAACTGAAACGGAATTACGCACGGAATTCAAAAATTATTTTAGTACGATAAAAATAAAAGTTTTGTTGACAATCTCGAAGCACATTTCTGATATTAAAATAATGTTAAACTATCTAACAGAGCATTCACAATGCAAAAACATTTTACCTTTTACTTACAGGTTTGTATGAATTTCCAACATAACGTGCAAAAATTTTTGTTCGTTATATTGGAAATTCATAAAAACCCGTAAGTGTAAGTGGAACGTAAAAAATTTTGGTGGCCATAAATCCATAATTTGATTGCTTTAAATCCTATTTTGTAAAGACATTTTTTGACCGATTTAAATTTTCCGTCTTATTATAAAAGCTACTAATCTAGTAAATAACAAATAATTTAGCTACATACATAATATGTATATGCCGCCTAATGTGATTGGCATCACTTTAATTTGTATAACTTTAGTTCCCAAGAATGTCTTTCATTTTGTATTTCTTTCACATCACAAAGTTACACTTCAATCTTTGTTGCGTGTGATATTGAAAATAATTTAATTTTAGTACTTGGTCTAATGCGCTCCGTTATGTTATTTAACTTTTGCGCTATTGCGTGACTACGGTACATCGTGAGATTGTTTGGGGGGTAAGACAATTATAAAAGTATATAAATTGGTGAAAATTGGTTTTGTGACCCGAATATTTAAGAATCGGGGAGGGCTGTGTCTTCTACACGGCCGAAGGTGTTTTCCGTGATAACATCTATAAGCGGTTAAAGAGATGGCACGATGTATGGGTTTCGAAAAATAAATATATTTATTGATGAAATGAAAGTTTTATTTTGTAGTTTTTAATTTTAATTAAAATTTATGATGTTGAGAATAATTAGTTTTATTTAAAATAAATTATAATAAAATAATTTTCTTTGGTTTATAACTTAATGTTTTATTTATTTTTATTAATTATTTAATAAAAACCCGACGTTTCGACGGTACATTCCGTCATTCTCAGGGGCATAATTTTTACTACACAATTTGAAAGAAAATTTTATTGTTTTAATAACGAATGTTTTCCTAATGTAACTAGAGTTCAAATTAAAATTTACGAATTACTCAGTTTAACCGAAAAAATTTAAAGTTATACAATTTGAGTGACAAAAAATTTTTTAAGAAAATCTACAAAATGTTGTCGTAATAATTTAACAAATATTTTGAAACTTCCTGGATATTTAATAAATTTTGAGATAAATTTTGTTCTTTTTTGATGTAAATGCTTTCCAAAATTAACCTTTTATTGAGATTTTGCTCCCTATCAAGTATCCTAGCGTCATCTATAGATAACGAGTGGTTACTTCCACGCAGATGATTCGATAACGCAAAAAAAAAAAAAAAAAATTTTTGAATGAGCACCCCGAATTGTATGTGTTGAAAGCTGACAAGGGTAACATAACGGTACTTATGCCAAAAATTGAATATGTAGAAAAAATGGAGTTACTCTTGTCGGACAACAACACGTACAGTGTAATTCGGAAAGTTGGTATTTCTTCAATGCAATCTAAATTAAATGTAATAATTGGCTCGTGGGAACGTTTAGAAAAAATTGAGAACAATTTGGCAAAATTTCTTAAAAATTATCATGGTACGACGCCACGAACGTATGGTCTACCAAAAGTACACAAAATTGGTATTCCCTTGAGACCAATTGTAAGCTATTTAGGTTCGCCTTTATACAATTTATCCAAATTTTTGTCTAACATTTTGAATCATTATGTGGGAAATAACTTTTCGGCTGTAAAAAACGCGGAAGATTTTAGAAATAAAATTAAAAATGTGTATCTACCAACAGGTTATATATTAGTGTCGTTAGATGTGGTCTCGTTGTTTACAAACGTTGACTCATCTTTGGTAATAATTTTGGTTAAAAAATGGTGGAATAGCATAAAAGCATATAGTAACACAAGTTTGGAGTCGGAACAATTTGTAGAAGGGTTGAAATTTGTGTTAGATCATACTGAATTTAGTTTCGGGGGAAGATGTTTTAGGCAAGTGTTTGGTTCACCGATGGGTTCGCCAGTTAGTCCAACAGTGGCTAACCTAGTAATGGAACACGTTGAAACCGAAGTGTTAAAAACATCTTCCGTCAAACCTATCTTCTTTTACCGGTACGTGGATGATATTATTGCGGCTATTCCAAGTTCGGAAATTGATAATTTTTTGGATTCATTTAATAGTTTTACCCCGCGAATTAAATTTACATGTGAAATTGAAAATCAAGGTCGTTTAGCCTTTCTGGATACTATGGTAATACGTAATGAGGATGGAAGTTTAACTACAGATTTATATCATAAAAAAACCTGGTCGGGTCGGTATCTAAATTATAACTCGTGGCTTCCATCATCTTACAAAAATAATACAGTGTTTCTGTTGGCTGAAAAAATTTTGAGATTATCGGATGAGGGTTTTCATGCCGAAAATTTCAAAATTTTAAGTAATGTTCTAACTCAAAATGGCTATCCAAGAGGGGTAGTGACTAGAGGAATTAGAAAGGCTATCGACAAACATAGTAATTCGGGAAATATTTTGGAAAATACGCGCGTAAATCCAAATTTAATCGTTGAAAATAATCGCAAACTTTACATTTCGATCCCATATGTTAAAATTCTTTTCGAAAAAATAAAATTTCTTTTACAAAATTTTGATATACAACTTGTTGGTAGAGCATTTCACAGTTTGGACATGGCTTTATTCACTAAATTAAAAGACAAAATTCCCATAGAGTTACAATCAAATCTAATATATAAATTAAAATGTTCGTGTGGAAAAGAGTATATCGGTCAAACTAAACAAAATTTTAAAAAACGAATTCGTCAACATATTTATGATTCTACGTATGAGTTTAAACCGTCACACAGTGCGTTATCGAATCATCTGCGTGGAAGTAACCACTCGTTATCTATAGATGACGCTAGGATACTTGATAGGGAGCAAAATCTCAATAAAAGGTTAATTTTGGAAAGCATTTACATCAAAAAAGAACAAAATTTATCTCAAAATTTATTAAATATCCAGGAAGTTTCAAAATATTTGTTAAATTATTACGACAACATTTTGTAGATTTTCTTAAAAAAATTTTTGTCACTCAAATTGTATAACTTTAAATTTTTTCGGTTAAACTGAGTAATTCGTAAATTTTAATTTGAACTCTAGTTACATTAGGAAAACATTCGTTATTAAAACAATAAAATTTTCTTTCAAATTGTGTAGTAAAAATTATGCCCCTGAGAATGACGGAATGAACCGTCGAAACGTCGGGTTTTTATTAAATAATTAATAAAAATAAATAAAACATTAAGTTATAAACCAAAGAAAATTATTTTATTATAACAAAAAAAAGCTTAAAAAGTGAATTAAAATAAATTATTCGCCACAGGTTCTTTACGCACAAACTGACAATCGAATGGCTCCGATCAGATGAGAGATTGTTCCGCCACAGTGCTCTCAAGCTTTACAAATCGCCATATTGAACCACCACTGTTTCGTAACGCAAAAATTGTTCAAGCATTTAAATCGCGCGAAATCAGAGGTTCACGGCGTGACTTGCCTCACCGCCTGATGAAGCTCAAGGAGTAAGGACCAACCTACGAAATCATACATTTAAATTAAAGGTATGCTTACAGTTGATGAGTAATTGCCCACGACCAAGGGCAAGATTTCGTGTCAATTTTCTGAACATACGGTGTAATACATTATCACGTCAAAATATATAAGAATAATTAAATATTTGGATTCAAATTATTAAATTTAAACCTGACGAATTGTTTTACTTTACATAACCGTTGTATGGTTAAAACGGTTTTTCCAAGCAGTACACCAGAAAGCCATAAAGTGACTAGGGACAGAAATTGATACAAAATTACTCATACAAGACACATAGGAAAAATTTGAAGAGTTTAGGTTGACAAATATTGAAAATAATCTTAACACTTTCGCGGACATGACGGCAAATGCCGTCAAAAAAAAATTTTCGTTTAGGACATGACGATCGAGAATAAGTTGCTTTAGAGCATGACAGTAAACACAGTCAAAAAACTAACACTTTTATATTGGATCTACATCAAATAGTCCTAGCAAAAGTCCCGGCTGTACGAAATTTATCACAATGCACAACGTCTAGCATCAAAGCAACCTAGAACGTATATACGCTAGAACGCTTTTTGTAGACGCCATTGCGTGGTAAAAAATAACAGTCACAGTTGAATAATCACAATCACAAAACTTATTTCTCAATTGACGATTTTCCGCGAAAGGGTTGCCATCTATGTATAATGAACTAATATTTGTGCTATACAATCAAATTTATATTTGGTTTAGTATGTGAAATAAACATTTAAATGATATACAAACGAATTCAAATGAATAATAATTTAATTTTAATAATCAAAATTGTACCTTCTAGCCATTTCATACTAAAACATTATAATCCACTAAACGTCAAATTTGATTTATACATAGCAGTATAGCACTAAACAATTCTAATGACTAAGTCAATTGTCGTATTTCTATGAGAAAAATGAATTCAAATTATTTTTGAATTATTTTTTCGAATTGAAATAAAACAACAAGTAGAAAGACCAAGTTGGCGTCTGGTGTCGGGTGGTATAACTAAAATTAGGAATGAATTAAATAATTCAAACTTTTGGTTTGAATTATTTAGTTCGTATCGCGAGCAATTGTTGTTGTAAAATTCTCATGGAAATACGACAATTGTCTGTTTGATTATTATTTACATATTTACTTCATTATAAATTAGAAATGACGTCAGAAAACTGTGTTGGCCCAGTTAAAAGAAAACCCACTAGATGGAATCCGTGACGCTCCAATCGTCAATTGCGATTTTAGTTTGAACCCTTTTATAGAACTTTTTTCGTAATTTTGTTGTGATCAATATTTTTTTTTTGGTTTCGACGATCACAAAACTGCACGACTATGGCCGTCATAATAATTTGTTAGGAGTTTAATATATTTTTTTATTTTAATTCATATTAAAAGTTGTTTCTGAGTGTGTGTATGTGTGAGATGGACATGTTATACGTATAACATAATATGTTCGTGAGGCATTCAGGTGTTCGGTACCGTACACACAACAAAATACACAAACACAATAAATAATCCGTTAGAATTTTGTTTATTGTGTTTAGGATTTTATACGAATTTCAGTTACGGTAGCTATTTTGTGAAGTAATAGAGCCGATTCAGACGTGTTTTCTTGCATCAGTTTCTTTCCTCGTTTCTTTACCCCTCTATCTTTAAACTGATTTCGAAGGTCATATTTTTGTGATTCTTTTTTCAACAATTTTTTTTTGTGATTCTTGTGTTTCTCTGCACTAATACAAACAAAAAGTTATATAAAATTTCCGAAGGTCATATTTTTATTTCTATACCAAGTATGCGACGAGAAATATTTTTACACATACATAGACGAATAATTCAAAAGAATCACGTTTCAAGAAAACGCGTGTAAATGCAAATTGGTTTTTTGAAAGCAGAGAAACGTAATGCAAGAAAACATGTGTGAATTGGCTCATATTTTGTGTTAGTAATAAACAGATCGCTATAGTAAAAGGTGTTAAAAAAAAGGTTGTTTTATTGTATGTATAGTGAAAATAATATCTCAGCGAAACTCATTTTTACATCGTTGTGCGCAGCCAACAGTGAAGTAGTTAAAATAAATTAAAAATTCAAAGAAGGGTCGGCTGAGTAATAGTTTTAAAAACAAAAAAAATTATAAATAAAGATATGTGAAATTTGATTCCATTACATAATGTAACTTATATTGGAAAATAATAAAAATTCTCATTATTTTATAGGTTAACTCTAAAATAACATGCGAAATTAACAAAATATATAAAATATTAACAACACCACTGGATATGTAACGTTATACCCATTTAAGGTACGAACTAGGCATATTTAGAAAGAAATGTCATTTTTCGCGTTAAAGCAAAACAATAAAAAAACTCGATTTTAAATTTCAATTTGTTCGAGGCAAGCTAATGACATTAAAATTATCTTAAATGTTATCAAAAGTTCTAGTGCTAGTGTGTTATCTAAATTAAAATTACCATTAATTATTGTGAATAAATTTGAGGAAAAACATAATTCAAAATAGACAAATTCTAACCTCAAAATGTAAACAAATTAGCCTAAATACATCGCTGTGTTTACGCCATTTGTTTTGATGCGCGAGAGCTGTCAGAATTTCGCTGAGATATTATTTTCACTATAAGTTGGTGTAATTTTAGTTATTTATTAAATATTGTATTCTACTCATAATGGATAACGATGCACTGAAAGACTGTTAAAACTATTCGATGAAGTTGATAGGCCGGAATCGGATGAAGGCCCTTCGAGGATGATGGTGAGTTTGCAGTTGAAGATGATCCAGACTTCGAACCAAATAGCGATGAAAGTGAAACAAGCGATCTAGATGAGCAAACAGTTGCAGAACAGGATCAAACAGTTACAGAACAGGGTTAAAATTTTAACTACGAAGAAGGCGAATGGGAGGATCAACAAGATGGCAGAGCCAACTGGTGTACAGATACCAAAGGCATACCTGACTTTAATTTTAACAGTCAAGAAGTTGAAGCTAACATTAAAATTAACCGTAACTCTACACCGCGTCAAATATTTGACGAGATTTTCAACGAAAATATTACAGAATAATTGGTAGTTTCCACAAACGATACATGGCGAAAAACTTGTCGACACAATTGGGCGGAAAACCAGAACAACAAAGATGAACTACTAAAATTTATTGGACCGTGTTTATTGGCAACACAAATCAAAAGTCCAAAAATAAGGGATTTATTCTCAAATGATCCTCTATAATACTACCACCCTATTTTCCTTGCTATGATGACTGGACGAAGGTTTAAACAATTACTACGTTGTTTTAGCTGCAACTAAAACACGGAAAACGACGGTAAATTGAAAAAAGTCGATTCATTTTTAAAAATGATTATAGCTTTCAAAAAGCGTATATTCCCAAGGAGTAACTATCATTAGATGAATCACCCCTTCTGTTTAGAGGGCGTTTAAGTTTTCCGCAATTCATGATGCGGAAACGTGTAAAGTACGGAATAAAGTTTTATGAACTAACAACACCTGGAGGCTACGTGCTTAATGTGGAAATATACCAAGGACGAACTTATCTTATAAGTTCTAAATTAAACCACCTAGTAGAAAACTTATGCATCCGTATCTATATAAAGGACGTCACGTACATAGTAATGGACAACTATATTACAATAATATTGGTTTATGCAAATCTCCCTTTTGGATTATAAAACAGATTGCATTGGAACTTTGCGTGCAAACCGAAAGAGAAATTCACCGGACGTTGTAAACAAAAAATTGGCAAAATGAGAATACATCTGGCGCAGACAAAGACATATCTACGTTACTAAATGGAAAGGCAAACGGGATGTTCTATGTATAACAACCGGAATTCAGCCAGAGCTACAAGAGGTTGCCAATAGATTTGGTAACAAAGTACAAAAACCAAGTGAAATTGTTTTGATAATAAATTCATGGCTGGGATAAACCGAGCAGACCAGATAATTGGATACTATTTCTCACTACGTAAAACAATCCGCTGGTACAAGAAAGTAATTTTTCATTTGGTGGATCTATCGGTGTGGAACTCATACTTCCTTTTTAAAAAATACGTTAAAAAAATTGAGTTCATTGATTTCAGAAATAATTTAATAAAGTCGTTGTTACAGTGTTACAGTGTAAATATGACATTAAAACCAGTAAAACATTCTCGCCGAAAGTGAAAGTGATTGGAGTAACAGAAGAATATGAAGACGTTCAATTTGTTGAAACATTGAAAAAACAGAATAAACGATTAAATGATTGTCAAATTAAAGTGATACGCAAATATAAAACATCAAGAGGGGCTTTAAATTTCATTTTCGAGTTGGATAGTTACAAGCGGATTTACCAGTATATTGGAAATGGAAAGAATTTATATTGGGTGGGATAGATGTAGAGTAATTGAGGATTTTATGTTAGTACAATGTTTCAAATGCTTAGGATACAACCATACTAGTAAGAAATGCACTGAAGCTAAAGCCATTTGTAAGCAATGTGGTAAAAGTGATCATGTGTCAAAGGAAAGTGCGGAGCAAATTAAATCATGTGTCAATTGTAAAAAAATTGTGGAAAATAATAAATTGAACATCGATGTGAATCATGAAGCAACTGATAAGGCATGTCCTAGTTACCTAAGAACATTAAATTTATTGAAGAGGAGAATTTGTTACGAATAGCAATCAAAATCTCAAAATGTCCCATTTCGAATCATTTATTTGAATATCAGTAGTTTATTAACCCATATAGATGAAATTAGAGATCTAGCAAACAGGAGGCAACCACATTTTATATGTGCTAGTGAAACATGTGTTACATGTGACATAAGCGATTTTGAAATTACATGTCAGGGCTACTCATGTGTTCAATGTGATTCACATTCACGGTTTACTGGGGGTGTAGCGATTTATATATCCAAAAATTTAAATTTTGAAGTAAAAAATTGCTCGATTGAGAATAATTATTTATGGATTAGTAAAGTCTTGATAAGAAAGTCAGATCAATTGAATAAAAATGTAGTATTATCGGTGTTGTATCGATCCCCAAGTTCAAGTATAATATCATTCATCAACTATTTCGATCAATGGAGTGAAGAAAATATTTCTACAGAGGAGTTAAATTTAATATGCGGTGATTTTAATATTGACTACCTACGTCAGACGACGAATAAACTTAAGTTGGATAGAATAATGACAAGATTGAATCTGAAACAACTAATGGAAAAATATACCAGAATAACAGCAGACACGAATACCTTAATTGATTCGGTTATTGGTAATACAACAACTGCAAATATACGTATCGACACATTAGAGCAAGAGAAAATTAGTGATCATGACACGATTCAAGTAAATTTGATGGAAATTAGTAAAAGTAGCCGAACACCAAAAAAATATATTGAGGGGATATTTAATTTTAATCAAGATATATTCAATAAGCTGTTACAAGATTCAAGGTGGGATACGAGATACGACTGATGAAGTATGCGAAAATAATAAATATGTATGAAAATATTTATAAGGCCCTAAATGTATTTTACAAGAAAGCAGAGATAAAACCAAAGTCAAATGAATGGTTTCACAAAAATTATAATCTGCGGCTTTTAAAATTAAAAAAGATTGCAGCGAATAAATTAGCAAAGCAAACTGGAAATGAGGAACATTGGAATGAATATAGAGCAACACGAAATCGATATCATTCATCAATAAGAAAAAGTAAGAGAAACTATTTCATTAGAAAAATAGAAACTGCTCCGTATAATTCGCAACGAGTATGGAGCGTTTTAAAGAAAATAATGAAAGGAAAACGAGATAGTAGCATAGATCGCATCATTTGGCGTGTTTTTTTATTACATCGGAGAGACCAGAGAGATATAAAATAAACCTTTTGCGTTTTTTTATTTTCTCGGATCGATTCGATAATTTTTTTAGCGTTTTTTTATTAAATCTGAAAATCACAGATTGCTGTTTTTCGATCTGAAATTTATTTCAGATAGTACAGAGAATTACATAGTTTTGCGTTCAAAATGGTGAACACTATAGACTGAGATAACAACAATGAAAAATTAATTTTTTAAATTCTATTGTAAATAATTGTAACGGTTTCTTGGTCATTAATGGTCGTGTTTTTTTTTAATGTCGGAGAAATAAGAGAGAACAGATAGATAATACATCGGAGAAATCCGATAAATATTTTCTCTGATTTATCCGAGAAAAATAAATGATAGTTTTGTTAGCGCCGTAGAAATTAAACGTCAGTTTAAGATTGTCAAATAAATATTATCGTGTTCTTTTTATTTCAAATAAATGTCTGTCAAAAAACAATCTGAACTTTTTTTCAGAGGAAAAAGATTCAATTTTAAAATTATCCGAGCGTAAAAAAAAACGACACAGAGAAATACATTTTTCCTCGGATACTAAAAAAAAACGCGTATCTGTATTTTGACAGTTAAATTATTTCTCAGATTACTTCGATATAAAAAAAAAACATGCCCAATGTTTAATTTTATTTTTATGTATTAATTATGCGTAGGAAAACAATTTTCTTGGTTTTAGTTTTATTTTTAAAAAAAAATATATATCACAATAAGAATGTCTACATAAAAAAATTTTAATTGTTTTTTTAATTTGTTTATTTAATGTGTGTAAATAAATAGTTATAAATAATAATAATAAATTTTTTTAAAATAAAACTAATATTAACGTGATATAAGCCGCAGAAAACAATCTCTCTGGTCTCTCCGATGTAATAAAAAAACCGCCAATTGTTGATAACAATAAATACTGTAACCACAAGGAAATTGCAAATGTTTTAAACAAATTTTATGTCGATAGTATCAAGATCTTAAATGGACAAATTCCAAGCGTACAAGATGATTTAGTCGAGATTAGTGCATCAGCGAAAAGGAAATTCGCTTTGAACCAGACTACATTAGCAGAATTAAAGGATATAATCACAAAAATGTGTGATAAGCGAGATGGACACGGATTGAAGCCAAGTATGATTTTGAAAGCTATGGATGTTATTGGCGAAAAATTGCTATCAATTTTCAATACTTCTTTAATGGCGGGTCAATTCCCTAAATGTATGAAAGAAGCGAATATTATTCCTATCCCAAAAATAAAAAACGCAAAATATCCAGAGGATTTTAGACCAATTAATATGCTGGACTGCTGTGAAAAAATCTTAGAAACTATCGTAAAGATACAACTAATCGAATTTTTAAACGTGAAACGGATATTAATAGAGCAACAATCGGGATATTGTAAGGGATATTCATGTGAATTTGCATTAAACTTAGTATTGAGTAAATGGAAGGAATCGAGAGACAGGGGTGAATATACCATTATAGTATTTTTGGATTTCCAAAGGGCATTCGAAACAATTGATCGAACAATATTGTTGAAAAAGTTAACAGAGATAGGAATTACAAATAATGAATGGAATTGGTTTAAAAGTTATTTGAGTCATAGGAGTCAAAGAACGAAAGTAATGCATGAAACATCTGATAGATGCACTAATGAGCTTGGTGTTCCTCAAGGATCCGTTTTGGTTGGGTGCCATCATATTTATAGTTTATATCAATGATATAGTAAAAAGTCTTAAAAATTGTCATATAAATTTATTTGCGGGTGACACCTTGATTTATTATAGTGGAAATAACATTGAAGAAGTTGTTGATAATAATAACGGTGATTTGGAACGAGTACAAAAATGGCTAAATGGAAACAAATTAAAGTTAAATGTTAACAAGACAAAGTGTATGGTTATATTGGTAAAGCAGATCATAATTGTGACATCAGAATTAATCAGAGTAACATTGAGCAGGTAGACACTATCAAATATTTAGGGGTAATAATTGATAAGAGGTTGAAATTCAGTGATCATGTGTCTTATATAGGAAGCAAAATAAATCAGAAGATTGGTGTACTGAAGAGATGCCATAGAAATTTGAGCTATTTAAGCAAAAATAGTATATATATGGCAATAATTGCTCCTCATTTTGAGTATTGTCCATCAGTGCTATTTACATGCAGTAGAGAAGATAAGGAGTACCTCCAAAAACTTCAGAATAAAGCGATGCGAGTCCTTCTAAACGTCCCAAAAACAACAAGTATTCGAAATATGTTGGAAACATTATGTTTTATGAGTGTAAATCAAAGAATAATATACAATGTATTAATAATTATTTATAGAGTTAAAAACAATTTGGTTCCTAGTTATTTAACAAATTTTATTTCTTATGTGAAAGATAAAACTGATTATCATTTAAGAAATAGAGATCAATTTTTGTTACCATTTTTTAAGAGAACTGAAAATCAAAATTCTTTGTTTTATAAGGGAATTGATTTATTTAATAAAATTCCAAGTGATGTTAAAGTTTGCCCTAATATAAATGTATTTAAGAGGTTGTTAGTCAAATTTATAAAAGAAAATGTAGATTAAATTTTCTTAGTTAAAGCAAATATTGAAAACTAAATAGCTTCAGGCTAAATAAATAAATAATATAATACAGTTGCCTGCCTAGTGGTTCATCATTTTGACAAGACTTTGTATCCAATTCCTCCATCCAAGACGTGCTCCTTGAGCAACAAATATGAATTCAACATCAACTGCAGTTATTCTACATTATATTTAAAAAAAACCCGGTTGTGGAAGGCAGGAAAAGGTAAACTGTATTTCATAGATGTAGATTTTGTTACAAAATCAAAAAAAAATACGGAAGGAGACATCGTTTAGATGTAAAACATGGCCAAATATGCCTTCACTTTGCGTAGAACCATACTTTGACGTAGAATCATGCTGACGAAACATGTGATAATTGAACTAGTTTATTTATGATTTATTTTAATATTTATGATTTATTTATGAATTCCTGTTAAATTTTTGTTGTGTATATTTTTATTGATTTTTACCTAAAGAAATAATAAAGTGCCATATTGAATTACGATGCTGCAAATCTGATTATACTTTTATATAGGTCATAAGTGCAGGAGTCATCATGACGGCTAGAGACGTCATGACCCTATTTATGGGCTATGACGGCAAATACCGTCGTTTTAAAAAAATTCTAAACCATATTTTACCATATTTAAAACCCAATTCAGTTGGACGCGATCCCGGCTTCAATTATCTTTATTAATATAGGAAATACAAAATATGTCACAGTCATAGTGACATCTACAAATAGAAAAAATTTGTTCGCGAAAGTGTTAACTCGGGAACAAATGCAGTTTACTAATATTTTTGCATTTGAAACTTGGCACAGATATTTAGAATTAAAAAATGCCAATTTTTACATTAAATTGTGGTTCTGCTAAGATTATTATTGTTATTTGAAATGCTTATTATTTCATTAATCTTAGTGGCACCGAATGCCGGGCAGTTCTTAGGCATAGAAGGTGACCGGCTAAGTAGTTGTTACGGAATGATATAAAAGTCAAATAATTATATTTTCACTGAATCGAAAACCAATAATAATACAATAGCTTCGTCAACCTTACAGATACAGTATTGCTTATTTATATAGTGTGTAGGTTCAATGTTAAAATTTTTTGGCACAAAAAGTGGATATTATCAGTAAACTAATATTTTATTCCATCAAACAATATATAAACTTGTTTTACGAGTAATTGACGTTTAAATTTAACTGTTAAAAGAATTTGTTTTAATTCTACTGCATAACAATATTTGTTACTAACAATACTTCGGTGATAAAAGTGGTCACCACCCAGAGGGAGGTGATCACTTAAAATGGAACTAAAAATAATTATTCGGGTAACAAAATTAAAAATCACATTTCGTAAACGTCAATTAAGGTTGTTGAGGTATTTCTAACCTCGACAACCATACTTGGTTCTTTTGATATACTTAACCATATGAAAGTATTATTCGATCTATTAATAACAATAATAAGGGATTGTTTAGCTTTATTTATCGTTTTTTTTTTTCTAATCCCGTGGCGAATGATTCCGATCAGAATGTATCATGAAACAGGCAATTAATTGTCAAGACAATGAAGAGAAAAAACTCTAAGTAAAAATAAAAAACCAGTTGACGATTTGAAGGTTGATTTACATATGCGACATGCGACGTGTGAAAAGTGGAAATAAACGGGGCGCTTTTTTGACCACAATTTACATTTCTGACGAGTTCCGCCACGCACACTTTATACAATTTTTTATATTTTAATTTTTGTTCTTCCAAAAAGCTTCGTCAAAGCCTACTACTTCGTTTTATAAATACAAAAAATTTGTATGTGTTTGTGCTACCGTGACGGAAAAGATAAAATTAAACCATCTCTCGACGTGTGGCGTGTGCCGTGTGACGAATGTCAAAATATTCGTCTCTGATTGGGTAGAAGCTCCGTCACACGTCGCACGTCGCATATGTAAATCAACCTTCAAGGTCAGAGCACAGCTATATTTTATATATTTCGCAAGAGACACCGATTGTACGTTTATTATTGTAGGGCATCCAATTTTTGGCAAAAATATGATTCCGGACTTTTCGAATTTGATTACTCTCGATTCCGGAATTCCGGAACTGTTTTTTTTAAAATAATCTTTGATTAAAACTTAAAAATCAAAATTCTACAAGAAACAACCAATTTCTTTATTTCATTATTTAATAATTAATTGATTGAAAAATCAAATGTTTCCTGTTTTTCTGTTTTTTCTCATTAAACCTAACGCACAGCGGGTTGTGTCATTTAGGCAGGCTAGAGTTTTAGTGACGATATTGCCTGCTGCTAAATACGCTCTTAAAGACTCGATGCTGATTGTTGGTTAATTTTCATGAATACTTCCTCGAGGGCACCTTAATCATCCCAAAATTTAAGTCCTTTTCGAAACGCAGAAAAAATCGTTGTAACATACAGCTAGTTCGCTAGTCACAATGCTAAATCGTACACCTACGTTTTTATTATCTTTCAGGAAGCCTGAAAAATGAATGAATTTGTCATAGCAGAAACACTAAAATGAACTAACAAAATTAAATATTTTTTCACTTTTAAACTTTTGCTGTCACAAATTTAATTCAAAAGACTAGCAAACATCAATTTTGCGACATGTTTATTTTTTCGTTTTTGAAGAACTGATCAAAGCATATATTTTATGTTGAAACAACGTTCCCGCGATCAGCATTCTGAACTAAGGTCCACAATTATTGAATACTTCAGTTATATCATCGCCTTCGGAGCTTGAATTGCTCTCATCAAATTTATACCAGAATTGTAACGGTGAGAAACTATCTGACTTGTTTGTTTGAGTCCAATTTCTAATAAACACTTTTCCCATTAAATACATTGTTCTTAACCGGGCTATATACAGTGCTGCATAGTTTTTATGTACAAAATACCTTTTGGCGGTTTTGAAAACTAAGAATCAATACAACACTTATTTGACAGGTGCATTTTAGGAATGGACAAAATGGAATAGGTACATGCAAAAGGCAATTATTAGGAACGAGTGTTAATTGTTTCGTAATCCGTTTATTAGGTGTCAATGTATCATATCCTGGTGCATTCAAAAGAACAACACAGTAAAACTTTCAAAAGTGACCCATTTTTAAATCTCTCTAAATTGATCACTTTTTGTCGATCCCTGGAATATTATCCATAATATTTGTTACAATTGAAGAAAATTTTTCTGTCAGGCTAGACTTTTAATTTCCAAATTATTGGACTGCTTTATTGTTAAACTATGTAACCACTTCATGAGTGGTCACTTTAGAGAAATTTCACTGTATATAGTATTTTCTAGTACAAGAAATACTATACATAATTACATAAAATTAACTTGAAACTACTTAAAAGAAAAATAGAAATTCAATAATTAAGGAATTAAAGTTTTCTATTCCGGAATAATTGAAACTAATATACGGGCCGGTATTCCGGAATACCGGAATTCCGTTTACTATTTGTACAATCGTCAATTGGCATAAGCAACCCGAGGTATAAACCCATAAAATTCGTTTGACATTTTATTATTAATTTAAATTTGACAAAATTCGTACGAATTTATAACTCATAAGAATGTGCAAGAGTAAAATGTGTGGTTACCCTTTGTCATATCACTTGTCAACATTTTTATTCGGTCTCAGTATTAAATTTTATTATATTTTTATGGTCAATAAAAAAAAAATTGATTTTCAAATTGTTAATTTTGTTAAACTTTCCAACTGATTGACACACGGATCATAAAGTACGATTGGCAGATGTCTAAAAATCTTCTCGTTTTGTACGTCACGACAAATTTAGGTGAATATATTGTTGTGGGAGTGCAAAAATAGAAAGTTACTCGGCTAATTGACTAACTCGATAAATTTGACTAAACGCTTACCTTCTAAAATAGTTCCTTATATCATGAGTATAAAAATTATTCCTTATAAGGATATCACTTTGATTTATGTACAAACTATGATTAATAAAATGTTTTCAGTTAATTTGATTTATTTGCTATAAAAGTAGTAGGCCTACTTTTTTGTTTGTTTGCAATGAATGTATTCCATTCAATGAATGTATTCCAGAAGAAATGGAAGTTTTTATAATGAGCTATGATTTGATGAGCAAATTCAAATTGGGAACAAGCACGACCAACTATGAAACAAAATAAAACAGAAATTGGCAAAGAACTAAAGCAAAACGGAGTAATTATAAATGCCGTCCACGTAATGACAAATAATTACTTATTAGCAAAATAAATTTTGTAACGATAGTACTTAAGAATCAATGATGAATTTTAATCGTGTCTTGTGTAGTTTTTTTGTTTTTTCAATTTCACAATTTAAAAAATTTAGTGTAAAGTGTTTTACCCATTGAAAAACGAAAAATGATTTTGGCTGTTTTCCAAACGCCGACTTATTTCAGACTTATTGACTTATTTGACGCCATCTTGAATAAGTCAATGAAGTCATTCCAATTGCTTTTATCGACTTATTTTGACAATTTTTGACAATACACAATAATTAGACAGAATATTTCCATCCAAAAATAAATAAGTTTTCTATAGGAAAAATTACTAAAGAATAAGTCACCTTTTCAGCAGACTTATTTGAATAAGTTCGAATAAGTCAATAAGTCGGTGTTTGGAAAACAGCCTTAGAGCCGAAAAAAATTAATTTTCATTTTCGAGGCCAATTAATTTTTTTTTTTTTAACTTTTAAAATTGAAAATAGCATTGTCTAGTATATCCGGTCAAAAACCAGGAGATTTTAACGAAAACAAAGCAATAATTTTAGAATTATATCAAAAAAACTAAATCCGATTTTTCTTTTCGTTTTTCAGGGGGTAAAGCTCTTAACACTCAGACAACCAAAATGTTTTTTACAATTTTTAATATTAAAAATATTTTTATGATTTACAAGTAGGTTTAGAGTAGAGGCTACAACCTACAACACTATTCAGTTGCTGAGATCTATCTAATTCAAATTGTTCTACAATGTACATAAAAATTACAACGATCTTAGGAAACTTCAATTTAAAGCTTATTCATTAAGTTTATTTGAGTAGTCTAATTGTAGAATCACACTGTTTCTAAATATTTGCTACCACTTAAAAATATGATTAAGATGTAGAAACTGAGAAATTTATCTAGAGTTGCCATTACACAAATCGACACGAACACCAGAATACAACAACAAATACTAAGTAGTCTTTTATTAAGATTACCTTTCAATATTTAAATCTCACTTCCAATTTCCTGCGTTAAACACTTTTACATTTAAACATAAGACTTTTCGATTACTCGACCCTTTAAGTAAAAATATGTCCAGAGCTTGATTATTTTTAAAATACGTAATTATTGTCCTCAAACTGGGAAACATTTTTAATTTATTTTCCTTTTTCCTACAAAGTGTTTACGACAATCTTCCAAATAAATAGAGTAACACAACTTCTAAAAAACAAATCAGTTGGGCTACGCGATAATTGTGGGCACAAAAATTAGAACTCTGGAATGAGTGTGAAGGCCGGTGCAACAGTTATTCCATCTTGAGGCAAGCAGCTTACCCATCACTGATATAGATCATTGATCCTTGTTTCATATTGTTTCCAGAAGCGTATGAGATCGAATAACTTTAAACTTGAAACTACGATTGTTTAATAATTAAACGTTTACAAGTTTGACACTTGTGAACCCTTGTGATAGTTAGCTGCTTAGGCTAAATTTAACCAAAATATAAAAACTTCAAAAATTTGGTGGTTAAAAGAAATTATAATAAATTAAATTAGCATTATTTGGCTTAATTCAATTCTGTGATTTTTAATCGCGATTTCGAACTCCTGACCCACTTTTAGCGCTCACATTAATTAAAACATTTCTTTTTAAAAATTGACCTCACTATTTGACACAATTATTTTCTAAGCGAGTCAAATTCAATATTCAGCAAATCAGCTGGGCAACGCGGTAATTGTGGGCACAAAAGTTAGAACTCTGGAATGAGTGTGAAGGCCAGTGCAACAGTTTCCAGTTTTTCCAGAAGCGTATGAGATTGAATAACTTTAAACTTGAATCTAAGATTGTTTAATTAATCAAAAGTTTACAGGTTTGCCACTTCTGAACCCTTGTGATAGTTAGCTGCTTATGCTAAATTTAACCAAATTAAAAATAAGAAAATTTCGTGGTTAAAAGAAATTATAATAAATTAAATTAGCATATTATTTGGCTTAATTCAATTCTGTGATTTTTAATCGCGATTTCGAACTCCTGACCCACTTTTAGCGCTCACACTAATTAAAACATTTCTTTATAAAAATTGACCTCACTATTTGACACCACTATTTTCTAAGCGAGTCAAATTCGAATATTCACCAAAATTTTATTTCAAAATCACTTTAATATTAATTAACTTCTCACCTTAATTATTTATATTTTGCACTTAAAAAAAATTAAATAAATAAATCACAAATCGTTAAAATTAATTTTCCCTCTTGAGGCAATTAAAAATATTTAAAAATATTTTTAATTTTTTAACAAATGCACAAAATTAATTATTTTCGTTTGCTGTTGTTAACTGCAGCGCTGGGCTGTAAGACAGGTACTAAATATATTTCTGAAAATTTAAATCATAAAAACATTTTTCTTTCGCACTTATATAAAGAAAAAAATTGTAGTGAAGAAGAAGAGGTAATGTGTGTTGAATAAAAAAAAAACCAAAAAATATTGTCGTCATAATAATAATCATTATGTTTCAATGCGTTGGATATGGTTAACACACCAATAAAGGAACCAACAATACAACTAAATAATGGCAATTGGTACATTCTGCAATTTTTTTTAAATTTACATAATAGTCATTTATTGTGAGAATTACGAGTATGTACATATTTCCTAGATGCTTGGCAAATTTTAAACCGATCAAAACCATCGCTCGGCTAAGCTTGTGTTATGACACTAACGTATTTATAGTAATTAAATATAACCGCAGAATTCATCTCAGATGAAAGTTTTGTTTTTTATGATGGATTTCGATTATCGATTAATCATCTTATAATACGAGTATACTGAGAAAATTATTTCATTACTGTTGAAAATGTCTCGACACCGTAATCGACTGTTATTTATAACTAAGTAGGCTTCGGATTTTTAGGTAAAAAAATATTTTTTTTGGGAAATCCGAATCAAAAATTTGTTGAATATTTATTCGATTTAGAAGAAATAAAGGCGAATGAGCCCCATAGGTTACCACATAAATTTAAATATTTTCGCTTAATCACATATTTTTACATATTTCAATTTTTTTTATGTTTTAGCACATATTTTATGACTTTTTCCAAATATTTTTTTTTGTATTGTAAATTAGCTTAAAATTTGATAAAAGCAAAGGCATTTAAGCCAAAACATATTTTGTTTAGAAACTAAAAAAGTTTTACTTTTGCCTAAACTGTATAAGTTAAATTAATAAATTAAGATCAAACCAAACGTAGAATTAAAATTATTGAGGTTCTTTGATGATCCGAAGTTCTTCTAGAAAAACAAATTTTGTGATTGTTTTCTTTATCCATGAACCCACTAGCAGGAGGAATGATAAACGTTTTATTTAATGAGTTTATATATCGACTGAAAATTTTTGAAAATATAATTTTATCGTTAAGAATGGCATCGACAATCTGGCTATACAACGCCGGGCCTGAGCCGCCCCAGAATTGTTCAAAGCTGCATTAAAACATACGCAGTCGAAAAGGATGTATATCGCTTGGATTTTTTATAACACCTATGGTTTTAGAACCATTTAAGCGATTAAACAAATTTAGAGGCAATTTGGCTTGACCAAACCTATCTTAAAGCGAATGTAAAGTTGCTCTTATTATTGAGTGTTCACATTTAAAATATTTTATACCGCCTGTAATTTCTGCAGTATACATATTTCCAATGCTATTGAAATATAAAAAAACTAAAGCCAGTCCCAGATAAATCGACCTGGATCGCGTAAATAGGTCTAAAATACATGTCACGAAAAAAAATCAAGCGGTATACTTCATTTTGAACTGCCTATGTTTTAATAGAATTTTGAACAATCCTGGGGCGGTTCAGGTTCGAATTTGACAAGCAAGGTTGTTGATACAATTCTTAGGGTCAAAAAACCACCTATTCACAAATTTCGACCGGTATTTTAACAAAACGTTTACCCTGCCGTGCTAAGAAAAAAGTCATAAGCGCCAAAAGTCGAAATATGCGTTAAGGGCATATTTGGGTTCTTCGCCCAGTGAGATATTTATCTGATTAGTCGAAAATTTCGAAAATGTATTTAAAAGAATTCTTCGAACTTTAAATGAATCAAACAAGAGTATACATTGGCCTATAAAAACATACAAAATTCAATTCTATCCTTCTCACGGTGCACTTTAGGAGTAGGAATAATTTTCTTGTCCAAATTTTTAAGTGTTTGGAGATGTGGAACCATTTTTAGACTACCACTCCAGCCCTTTATAATATAGGAGCTAGTTTGCCCCACTTTACAGCCTAAATCTTGTAGATTAGATACTTATATAAAATATTAAATTACAACAGTAAGCATTTTACCTAAATTGATTAGCAATGCATATTTAAATGCTCTCTTCATCTCCTGCGATAAATAATTATTGAATGCGATGTTCTGACTCTTTGGTGGCGGAGAATCCCACGAGCCAACCACCCCCGAGCAAAAAAATTAGTTATTTAGTAATTTACTCCGATTTTTCGGCATCAAAATGTTTTTAGTTCTTAGAGATCTAAAATAGGACAATTATCATTCTCAAAAAATAAGATAATGGGTAAACGTGCAAACTTATAAAAAGCAAAGCTTTCTTTTATTAGTTTGCATTTTTTCGATTTTATTTGAAGCAGCAGTCAACTCCAAAATTTGCGAACTCATTAAATTACACGTTTACCCACTATTTATTTATTTTTTTTTTTTTTTTGAGAATCAGGGTGCAGATAGGTTTCTTATAAAACAAAATTTTATAGATAGATATCATTGTCTGTAATCCATAGAACGTTCTCAAATTACAGTCTAGTAAAGAATTCATGAATTTATTTTTCTCCCAAAAATGATGAATCACGTGAAATATTGATGATTGAACATTTAAGTTTTAATAAAATATCTGCAAAACTGGAAAGACTCCATAGTTTTCTGAAACAATAAGAAAGTTCCTCCTTCCTTCACCCCGTAAGGCTTTATCAAATTTTACCTAACTAAACTCTGAAGTCTTAACATTTGTTGAAAACTTGAGGCTTCACCATTCCCAACACGTTTGGGAGTCATAGTACTATCTACTTTTTTATTAGAGATTAATTTTAGATGTTAGATGTATTTAAAAAAGTACGTTAGTTCCGGCCCACATGGTGATAGATTCAATGTTTTAGATTGTAGGAATGTCGTTGTATAACTAATGTGAAGTTTTTTTTCTGGTAAATTAAAATTGACAAAAAACCTTACAACAGCCAAAAAACGTGTAAAGTAATTAAAATATACTTTAAAAATATAAAAACAATTCTTAACAATTCTTACACAAGTCAAAGTTGAAAACCAAAACAGTAATGGTTCGTTATAATAAATAACCAAGGAATTTATGCGGTGGAGTGAACATAAATTTATTTATGTTGAAAAAAATGTAGCTGTAAAATTGTGTAGTGGCGATTCGAGGTGCATTAAAAGCAATAAATATAACAACAACAACAATTTACATTTAAAATTTGTAAGATTTTAGATTTACTACTGTGTCCAAAAAGTAAAGCCAGTTTTCAATTTAAATGCTGATAAACCGTACATCATAAATATTTTTTTTTCTAAGTTGGCAGCATTATGATATGAATATTATGACAAATTTTATTTCAAAACATTCATCAGTTTTTGTTTTACGCTTGGTTTTGTACGACGCTAAAAGTGCATTCGGCGATTTTTACAATTTCTAATTATATTGAGCAAAGAAAAGTTGCATTAAATTTTGTTTGCGGAATGAAATTTCGGGTGCAGAAACGTTAAGGATGTTGCAGAAAGCCTTCGGGGGCCATGCCTTATCGGAAAGGAATGTTTACAAGTGTCAGTTCAAAGAAGGTCGTGAAAGTGTTGAAGGTCATGTTGACAGTTTTCATTCAGAATTACTTCCACGCGGCCAAACCGTCAACAAATAGTATTATTTGAGTATTATGCGTCGTTTGCGTTAAGCTGTTTGCAAGAAGAGGCCAGAATTGTGGGCAGACAATTCTTGGTATTTGCACCACGATAATGCACCTTCTCACACTGCACTCGTTCTTGTGACTTTTTCGCCAAAAGTTTGATTCATATCGTTCCATAAAACCACTGTATTCGTCTGATTTAGCACCGTGGGACTTCTGGCTATAGTATTACTTTGGATTATGTCCATTTATTTTTATTTTTATTTTTTTGGCGCTAATATCACAATATTAATAAATATTTTTGTTAAAAATTATAATTTACTTCTGGCTATTCCCAAAACTCAAAAGACCATTGCGGGGAAATCATTTTAAGGCGATAGAAGCGATAAAACGTGAATCGCTACGCGCTCTGTAGGCTATCCCGGAAGGCGACTTTAAGTCTTGTTTCGAAAATTCAAAAATACGTTGGCATAAGTGTATTGAGTCGGGATGGGATTACTTTGAAGGCGATGAAATAAATTTGGAAGAATAAATAAATATTTTTTGAAATAAATACAAACTGGCTTTACTTTTTGGACACCGTTATTAGAGATTCCCCTTATAAAATGTACTACAAAACATCAGTTGACCAGTGATGCAGAGTTTTATATTTTGGACTTAGCACTAAAAAGGGATGACCAAAAAATTTTGGTTCTATAGAGTTAATGCCGTTATACTCAAGTGGGCGACCGGCAAGGCAAAGCAGTAACGAATTAAATTTATTTGAATTAGGTAATGAAAACACAAATTACAATTTGTAATTTGTATTTTAATTACTCGTTTTCCAAGTAACAGTATCTTGTATTTTAATTAATAAATTCTAAGTAATTGTAATTTGTATTTTAATTACATTAGTTTTTGTAATTTATTGTTTACATTTTTACAAGGCTCATTAAGATTTGGTTCTAGAGTCATCAGTAAAGAACCTTATGTTAATATTGATCGTTATTTTAATGAGATGTTTTTTCACTAAATGAATTTCGTCAAATCAAATTTTTCAATTTACAAATGTAAAGTAAGTGTAATTTGTATTTTAATTACTGAGTTTGCCGTAATTTGTAAAAGTATTTTGATTACTCAGTGGAATGTAACTTGCCCAGCCTTGGCGACCGGTCACAATCGCGAAATATAAAGACATGATGAATTTGCTCCCATATATTCCACCTGTTCATGATGGATATTTTCAAAACTTAAAAAAAGCGGATCAACTTATTGAGGAGTAAAATAAAATCCAAACCTATCAAATTCATTATAACTTTCTCTTTGTAATAACTGGATGTCATTTATAATGTAAAATTCTCTTTAATGAATTAAATCAATATGAAATGATGGTATAAGTCATTTTCAGTACAAAAAACTCATATTTTACCAAACCTTATTATGAAATTTATCACTGTAGCTAAAAGTAGTAAGTATAGTATTATCATAAATGCAAATACTTTAAACAAAAGTTGTGTTGATTTTTTTCATAACATGTAAACACAAATGTTTAATTATCTCAATATTAAGAAAACATGACTTATTCCATTTTCAAAATAAACGGCTCAATTCATCGCAGCAAATATAACTTTGCACCCAACTTAAGCTCTGATTCAATATCTTCAATTTTTATATTATAATATTTGGTAGCATTAATTGGTTGAACATCAATAATTGCAAAACCATTATGTGTTGTAATATTTAAGCTACTGGGATTTTCAAGCCATTGATGACAATTGTTGTACGTAGCTTCATAAAATTTTAAGACATTTTTAATATTTCGCAAACTTTTTTCATTGAAGTTATTATAATCAATTTCCTCTACATTAAAACATCTCAATAGTAAATAAGTTCTTCTTCTCAAGGTGGATGGAATTGCTCCATTAACTACAAAATATGAAATAAAGTGGAAAAAATCTGTGGCAGTGCTCTGAATCTTATCGAATACGTGTTTATTGTCAATACACAATATTCTGACAATATGTGCTAGTGCATCAAAACCGCACGTATATGGAATGGAGACTCGATAACCTTGATATAAAAATGTATATCCATTTTGCAAAATATGATCAATATCAACTTCCTCGATTTCCAATTCCTTCTCGACATTTTTTTTCTTTATTTCTTTATTTGTATATCTTGCCAAAACCCGCCTCCCCATATGCTTTGGAAAATCGAATAGCCTTATTCGTTTGTTCCAATGTTCTTTATTATTAATATTACCTGGCTCTTCATCTGATTCGTTCATTATTCTAATTTTTCTTTTATTAATATTGTGGGAGTTGGTTTAAGTGCATTAGAAATATCTATTGCATTAACGGGTAGCTCTGTTTTTTCTTCATTAAGACAATGAATCTCCCAGCTCTCATAAATTTTTTCTCCTATTTATGTTAACTCCACCGCATACATTATGTTGGCTTCTACAAAACATGAAATAGGGTCTAAACAACATGACTGCATATTTCACTAAACTTAGACATCAGATCGAATCGCCACTACATACATAATTTTAGTGAAGCGAATAATTTACACTTTTTAGCCTTTGTAAAGTTTTTTGTCAATTTGTCAGAAACTTCACGCTGCCCGTTGTATATTGAAAATAAAATGGGCCCTGAAACCGATCTTTGTGTCATTGCGAAAACAGTTACGTAGCTTGGGCGTGTGGTGTGAACTTCTTAGATCCAATTGGAAAAATAAGACAAAATTAATTTACGCACGGTGTTCAAAAAATTAAAAAAAAAAACTTCTTCAGACAAATCTTCGCAATTAAAATTAATATTAAAATTTTAATTGAAATATAAACAAAAATATAAATTTTAATCTCACATTTTTTCCTTAGCATAATAAAAAATTGAATGTCAACTTAAAATAGAATATTGACAAAGTACATAGAACATTAACAAATGCACAAGGAGTTCATGGTGCTATTGCTGGTACGTTTATATTTTGTTGACCTTGTTTTTCGTACCGGCTGTTGCCGTTGCACCAATTTGTTGCTGATATTAATTCGCATCGTACAGGTTATTTAATTGATGAAGATTTATTATTAAAAAGTGCACATCCTTGTCTAACACGACACAAACACGCCAAGTTTTCAGTAATAGCTTTTTAATTAAATATTGGTAGTATTGAGAAAATATGCATTTCATGCGTCATTACCATCGTTTAACTTATTTATAGTTTTTGCGAAATGAAACTGGTAATTAACAGTTACGCTCTTGAATTATGTTTTGTTGGATTATTAATATCAGGTTAGTTAGACTGCTTCGCCCAGAACCAGTTATTATATGTACTTATTCCCTCATAAAACACTTTTTTTATTTTTTTAGCGTTTCCAAAACATTCATTGTTTCTTGCATCGATTTAATTATTTCAGAAAATGTATTTAAGTGAGCAACTAGTTTAGTAATATTAACGTTACAATTGGATTTACATATATCCGATAGACACTCGCCCACCGACATTTTTATCCATACTAATGCAAGTTGTTTTGACGTGATAACGTTTTACACCGCATGTTCAGAAAACTGACCCGAAATTTAGCCCTTGGTCGGGGGCAATTACTCATCAACTATAAGCATTACCTTTAATTTAAAGATATGATTGCTTATATTGGTCCTTCGGCTCTATGTGTCATGCATAATATTATTGCAATGACGTCATCCGGCGGCAAAGAAACCGCGAATTGATTTCGACCGATTTAAATGCTTGAACCAGTGTAGCGAGAGAATCGGAGATCCGATGGTGTCAATTTTTGTGTAAAAAACCAGTGGTGGTTATTTTATTTTAAATTAAATTAATTAATCATCACATAAATTTTAATTAAAAATTCAAACTAGTAAATAGCGATTGTAGTTTAGCCCTTGGTCGTGGGCAATTACTCATCAACTATAAGAACTACCTTTAATTTAAAGATATGATTGCTTAGATTGGTCCTTCGGCTTTATGTGTCACGCATAATATTATTGCAATGACGTCATCGGGCGGCACAGCAACCCGCGCCGCGAACCTCTGATTTCGGCCGATTTAAATGCTTGAACCAGTGTAGCGAGAGAACGGCTCATCCGATCGGAGATCCGATGGTGTCAATTTTTGGGTTAAAAACCAGTGGTCGCTAATTAATTTCAAATTAAATTAATTAATCTCCATTTAAATTTTAATTAAAAATTCAAACTACAAAATAGGGATTTAGAAAGATTTAGGGCACTATAGCAAGAGAATGCCTCATCAGATCGGAGCAATTCGGTTATTCATTTGTGCTTAATAATACTGTGGTAGATAACTTATTTTAAATTAAAATTATTAATCTCCACATTAATTTTAATTAAACTTACAAATTACAAAACAGCGATTTACAACCAACCATGAGAATCACTATCTGACGGGAGTAATTCTGGTGTCAATTTGTGCGTAAAGAGACTGTGGCATATAACTTATTGTTAATTAAAATAATTAATTTCCACATAAATTTTAATTAAAATTACAAACTACAAAATATCGATTTACAATGCTTGAGATCACTGTAGCGAGAGAAACTCTCATGACTCATCTGATCGGAGCAATTCTAGTGCTAATTTGTGTGTAAAGAAACTGTGGCAGATAATTTATTATAAATTAAAATAATTAATTTTCACATAAATTTTAATTAAAATTTAGATCTACAAAGTGGCGATTTACAATGCTAGAGATCACTCTAAAGGGGGAATGCCTGATCTGATAGGTCATATGTCAGTGTGGACTCTATATTTGACCTAGACTGCGTGTCCACCACACTAGCCTCGGCGACTTTGGGAAGTACTTGTCTGGAACTCAGATTCATCAGGCACATCTCCGCTGAGACCCTGCGCTTCATACCGTACTTCTCATACCATCGCCCAGTACTTAATCGTTTGCAAACAATCACTGTACTCTCATTTCATGATGCTTATAATAAAGAAATTTATTTTAACAAACCCATACATCGTGCCATTTCTCGCACCTCTTATAAAAGTTATCACGGAAAACACCTACGGCCGTGTAGAAGACACAGCCTACCCCGAATTTTTTAAAGTTTGTAGCTTTAATTTAAAGTGTAGTTTAACATTAAAAAAATGTGTAAGAAATAAGTGGTACGAATAGGGTTACAAAATTTACTAGCGTTAAAAATCGTAGCTATACAAAAAAGCATATGTCATGAATTAAGAAAATTAACCAAATTAGGACTTAATCAAAATGTCATATCAATTAATTTAATAAACTATTAGAAAATCTTAAATGCTATAGCTGGAGCGAATACACCGCATAAATCAAATAACACGATTTTTTTTTTTTTTTTAAATATTAAAGTTGCTACAAACAACGCCTACAGCATTCGTGTTATTTTTTCTTGTCACCACTGGGAATCGAGCCCGGGATCCTCGAATGATAAAGCAACTATAGTCTACACACGCTACCATTCGCTTCGCTCATTTCGCAAATATTCCACTCATTACACAAAATGGTATTTCCTAACTGATTGCATAAGTAGCTGTTAAATGTGTATATGAACAAATACAAAACCGTGTAAATCGTGTTGTACTAAAAAAACAAATAACTCAGTTCAATCACATCGCAATAACCATTGTTTCCATGTCAATGAAAAACAATATTTCGAAATATACATATATCATAGAACAATTTTGTAAATCGTAGCGTAATTTAAAAATCGTGTTGCAATATTATTAGCCGCATTTCTTGACGTTTGATCTGATCCGGATCAGATCATGTTTCATGAAACGACAAGCAATAAAAACAACTATTCGGATCAAAATCTTGATCCAAAAACAAAAATTTGTTAAATTGTTGTTGTTGCTTTCAATGTAAGCTTTGATCTGATCCGAATCACTATGCATCAAGAAATTCGGCTATTATTTCATATCCTTTTTTAATTTTTTTCCTTATTTTAAACAGAAAATTTTATTCGCATCACTTTCTTTCGTAGAAAAAATATTTTTTTATAACCTCTCTAATGACGGAAGTAAGCAGCTCATACATGTGGTCACCCGTGTATAATATTTTTGCTATTAACAATTATTAATAACAAAATATAACAATGTTATGCAAAATTAAAATACAATTTGTCAGTTTGTTGATTTAAAACTCGAAAACTGTCGTCAGTAACGTTTTTGGTAACTTTGCAACAGAAGAACTTGACAAAATTAATTTTTCCTCATGTTTTTTCAAAAATTACTAAAAAAAATGTTTGCCATCAAGTTCTTCAGTTGCGAAATTCCAATAAAAGTTACTGCCGACAGTTTTCAAGCAAGCGGCATAAAAGCAAAATGTTGGCTAAACAATTGACAAGTGATTTCAGTGCCATCTCTGATCATGATAAACCAATTGAATAAGGTATGATTGACAGCTGTTACAAATTCGTCTTTTCTTGCGCATATTATCATTCGGTGCGATAAAATCACAAGGCTTCGTTGTTTTTAGTGAAAGAGATAGCAATACATGCGCTTGATCATACTTAAATTGGTTTATCATGATCTCTGATTATATTTTCTAAAGTTTTGTATACGACAAAACTATGCGAAGTGATTTCAGTGCCATCTCTGATTATATTTTGGAAAGTGGTTTATAAGACAAAATGTGGCAGATAATTCTTCAGTGCAATTGTCATCAAGTTTGAAGAAAATATTCTTTAATAAAAATATTTAAATATTCTTTTATGCTTTAATATTAAATAAGATTTGGCAGCGATCAGAAATTGTGTCTTACAATAGACTTTCACTATAATTGTGATAGGTGGCAATTTCAAGCAGCGCAGATCTAGTTGCCTGGTTTTATTTGTTTATTCGTTTGAGTTGCCGTTTTGTTTATTTTATCTAATTTTCTTATTTTTGGTTCAAATAAAGAAGTATTCGATCACATTAAGCTTTCCTTTCATTTATTAATGTTATAAGTGTGTCTATGTCTATAGTCTATTAGTTACAAAAACCCCCAAATCCATAATAAGCAATTTTAAGAAAACCTGAAAAACTTGTATTTATTAAACTAAATAAAACACAAACAAATTTTTTATTTGCTGAGTTTTACATTTGTTTCAATAACTCATTACCGTAAAATTATAAATTTATTCGATTTGGAAATATTTTATATATTAATGATAATGAGTATTTTGGAATTGCTGAGTTTTTCTCATAAGTTTAGGAATTAATGGTTTTGGAAACCAACTTTAACAAAGTATCGACTTAATAAAAACTAAAAACAGGTAATTAGTGTTTTATAAGTAGATTACCGACATCGCCTTTTTTTGCCTGTTTTAGAGGAACTCCGATTTCTAATTATTCTGGCAGTATTTACGAAATAGTTTTCCCTTTTTTATCACCAATTCGGCAACCCCATCTTATCAGTATGAAACTTCCCCTCGTATTAAATTGCTCATGATTTTGTTAAAGATGAACCTTTCGGCCTTATTAAATTAAAAATGCCACTGACCGGGTGCCTTAATGCATGAAGCAACTGCAGTTTTCCAATCCTGCACATTGCATGAATTTGATCCAATCCGGATTTCTTGTCCATTTTTCGCAAATATGTCCAAATACTCATTTGGTGTTATTATGCTTTCCTTTTATTTCACCTTCTTCTCCAGCTGAGCAAATACTCTATCCGGGGGAATATACGAGTATCCGGGAATTGAAAATATAATTTGAATCCCTTTCGATGTACGTTTTCTAGCCATACGAACAAAAATACATTGTCTTTATTAAGACTAGCAGTTGACGAACCTTGCACAACTCCAAAATTGTAGAGCATAACGGTCTTGGGAAATTGGCTGCCTGATTTGTTTGAGCCCGTAGTTTATGAATCCTCATTTGTATTATTAGATCTGATTTTAATTTTGAGTCAGTAGCAGCTTTTGATTGCTCGGAAAACAAGAAAAGTGGAACATTAATGTCGGACGATGGTGATTTGAACACTAGATTGAAACACGTATTAAAAATTTTACGAAAATAACTCGGCTTTTACATGTAACTCGAGAGAATAATTGGCGATGTACGTACATTTCGTTGATTGACAAATCGCCTGCCAAATACTAACGACCAACATTTTTTGAGCGGCAATAGTGAATGTCCATAACTTTAACTTTAAATTTGCCTATAAATAATTTAACAGCTGCTCCTTTTGTATTTGCCGTTGCTGAGATCACCTCCGCGAGTTTCAGCCGGAAGAGAACGTTGTTCATAAAATCGCTTGTGTACCCCAGCAACACGGTATTTGGAAACATTTAAAATATGTATTTCAGAAAGCTTTTTGGCAAACCCGCATAGAAACTCCATTTCTCTTGCGAATAAAATGCTCAATCGATATTTTTCTGGATATTATTAAATTATCTTTCTTCCGGTCCGTTCTTGCCGTTGGCTTCATATTACAACAGGTTAGGATGAATTTATCATGCTATTTTATTATGCGAACTGTAAAATCCTTTTCAAAATTCCAAAATTTCTTTTCCATTAAGAAGCAACTATTTAAAATTCGATCCGGCGTATTTACATATGGGCTAACCAGCGAATCAGTAAGAATCCTTACAGAATTTGACGAAATTATTTTCTTACAGAATATTTGACATATCGGCCACCGAATCCGTAACAACTAACAAATACAGTATTAAAATTGTAATGTGAATATCAAAATTTATTATTTTTAAGAAAAGTATGCTTTGGAAATTTTGATGTATTCTGACATTTCCTTCAGTTTGCGCGTTAATAGATTGAATGCTAGACAACTTTATTGTGATTTTTTGTGTTAAGTAAAACAAATAAACGTCAAAATATTGTTCATATCTTTTTGTATGAAGTGGCACAGATGCAATTTTATTTCTATAATTACAGACATATATTAAATATTTTTTAATAAAAATTTAATTGAAATGTATTCATTTTATGTCATTTTAAGCTAAGCAAGTAAATTTTTTTGTGAAAAGCGTGTGAAAAATTAAAACATAAAAAGAAGGCAAATTCGTATTCTTTAGGTTTAATCTTGTGCCGTTTGAGTTTTTTTCTATGGTTATTTTTATTAAAATTAAGTTATTTTCAAACATTTTAAGTTAGCTTCATATAAACTGCTGTTTGTTTTCCTTAACACTCAGAAAAATCTGACATATTTTGGCTGTCAAATTATCGATCTAAAGTTCTAAAAGATTCGCTGACCAGTAACACGTACTTTCTGTATATCGCATTATTACGTTAAGTTGTTAATGATTCGCTGGTTGAGCCATATCATTTTTAGATAAAAGATTAATCAAATTTGGTGTATTTATTTATTTTACAAGAGAAAAGCATACAAATTTGACTTGAATTCATAAATACAATACAATGTGAATAGATACACTCCCGAGCAACTGAATCGACTAAACCATCAAAACGCATATTTTTTTAAAATGGCTGGATCGATTTTCGAAAAACAACCATTGTATACGCAAGGGAGGGCCATAGTGCCATACTTATTATTAACCAATAAAATTATTTTTGTTTTGCATGAGTTTTTTGTTGTAATTTAATTTTAAACACCCCCAATATTTTTTGCTTAATCATCAATTTTGGTTGCGTTTTCATTCAAAATTCATTACAAAAAAAAAGTACTACACTAATTTTCATAAAAATAGTGTCATTTTAAAGCAAAAATATCAGGCTTTCAAAAAAATAATGTCTTATGAAAATCGGTTTGACCGTTCTAACAAAAATCGCCCTTATGTGAGCGCTTAAGGTTTTAGTCGATTGAGTTGCTCGGGAGTGTAGTTATGAAAAATATGCCGTTTCACAACCTACTACGATTTTGAAAAGTCATATTTTTGTAACAAAACTGAAAAATAGCCGCATTTCTTGACGCATTAGTGATCCGGATCAGATCAAAGTTTACATTGAAAACAACAACAAAAATTAAATTTTTGTTGTTGTTTTCAATGTAAACTTTGATCTGATCCGGATCACTAATGCGTCAAGAAATGCGGCTACAATAGCAATTAAGTGCTTTTCAAACCGGCTTCGTTGACTTCGGACTTCAAAAATTTACGTTTTATTTTTAATAATTATCACTTAAAAATAATTTATTTTATAACAGTTTGAAATCATTTCTATAAAAAGTGATACTGTTAATCAAATAAAACAAAATTACAAAACTTTAAACACCCCTATTATGATTTCGATCGACGATCGACAATCGACACGACTCTGTGTTGCCTTTTCTTTCTTCGTATTGTTTTTATCAAATGAAAAAAAGAAAACGCAATACAGAGTCGTGTCGATTGTCGATCGACACGACAATCATAATAGGGGTGAAAGTTACAAAACGAAAACGACCTTACATTTTTAAAGTCCAAAGTCAACGCAGCCGGTATGAAAAGCACTTTATATTTGCATGCGGAGTGAAGCGCAGCGTAGCCGAGCAAGTGCAAACAATGCGAGTCAAAAAACAAAGCCGCTTTTAATTTTTTTTTATTTTTTTATTTATTTAATTATTATAAGTTTAACAACAACACAATAGATGCCTTGTGGATAATAATCCAGTAGCAGGCATTGCTTCTTTTAACAACATTTAAAGCAAAAAAAAAAAAAAATATACAATCTAACGCCAAATACCAATCAGTTATCTAACAGAAAAAAAAAGAATGTTATTAATACAGGTTAGAATAATTGAATTAACATAATAGAAGAAAAAAATAAAAAATCAAATAATGACGCAAAATAAATGAGAGACGTCTGGTGTATCGAGTAGCCAAATTTTAACGTTAGGTAAAAATTGTTTAGAATAAACATGAGGAATTTAGAAAATTTAGAATATTTAAATAATCATTTGTTAAATTTCAAAGAATTTTAAAATAAGTATTTAAAGAATTTAGAAAATTTGGAATGGAGTTTTAAAATAAATTAAAATTTTATGAATTTGTTCTATAACGGGATGGTAATCTCGTGACACGACCGGTTCTAGTTGTCGTGGTGTTAGTTCCCATATATTGTGGTTGTGTGTCGAATGACACTTTTTTATTTGGTACCTGTACAGGGATTTTGGTCGCAAAATGAGGATTGAGGATTGAGAATTTTGTATATATACACGGTGTATAATATCAGAGCCTACTGTATAAATAAGAGCCTCCAGTATCGACTGTATTTTTTACTAAGCTTAAAATAAGGTACAAACAATTTTTTCTTTACTATGAAACTATATGGGAAAACGCTTATTTTCATTGACAGATTTAGTTTATTAGAAATGTGAGCTTTTGTTTTGTGTTTATATGAAAATGTTCATGAAACATGTAATATTATTTGATTGAAAAATCGAGTCTTGAAAATGTTTATTTCTAAGTGAAAATCGTCATGAAAAATAAGGTACTTTTGAAATTTAAAATATTGTTGTTTTTGTAATACAATACGTCACCAACATAACTAGAAATTTATAAACAAAACAATCATCTCTTTCATTGCCTCCATTCCAATTTGAATTCGAATATGTTTCTATAGTTATTTTGAATTTGCAAAGCATGCTAGATTGTTTTGATGTTTTGTTTTTTTAGCACTCATTGTATTGATTTAATTTATTCTGTTTGGCTCTTTCTGATTTTTTTTAAATTTTGATTGTTGAGCGGAGGCGTGTTGTCTTTTTTCTTACCATTGGGTTTAGATGTAGACAAATGATGACGACATTAAACTGAATTTTCTCTTTTTAATTCACATTGTTGTTGTTGTAGAATGTTTTTTAATTTAATTTCCCTTATTTTCTTTTGATTATTGCTGGAAAATAGGGAAATTTGAGAATCTGTGTTTTAAATGAGTAAGACATTGGGCCAGATACACGATACTCTAGCAATTCTCAAATCGATAAATATGGCGGATTTGCTAATCGAAAATTTGCTGGCGTAAGCTACTCGATTATTTTAGCAAAGTAAAATATATTTTTGTATTCAGCACAAACGATAAAGTGCATTAAAGTATCTCATTTTCTGAAATTCAGAAACAAATTGGGTTGCTAAATTATAGTGTATAACATTTCTAGCAAATTCGCAAAAATTAACTGCTTATCTGCTTATCTGAGTATCGAGTATCTGGCCCATTAAGTTGTTTGTTAGCGATTTCTTAAAAAATTATTTAACTGGGTTTAACTTTTAATTCATATTTTATCGTCAATCGAAATCGCGTTTTTTCATACAAACACTATGAAAATAAATGAATTTTTAGTGTTTCTATATCCTTTATTTTAAGTTCATTTTTCACATGCCGGCTCTATTCACATCAAGATGGTTCTGATAATATACATTTTGCTATTGTGTGCCGTAAAATATTTGTATTGTATTAGTGTATTTTCTCACACGCAGCATCAAAAAAATCTTTCACAAGATTCTCTTTTGTTACAAAATTGATGAATATGAGTAAACAGTATTCACGAAAAAAACAAAATCGAAATTTCATGAATATATACGCATCGCAAAATATGATTTTTATTTTCTCATGAATAAATAAATTCTCTTTGTTTATGTTTTACGTTGATGAATATTACAAAAACTCTGATTACATTTTGATCAGCAGATCGACGAAAACAGTGAAATAAAGATTAAAAAAAATCTTTCTAAAATCAATTTTCTATTTTCGTGAATGCAATACATTCACTATTTTCAAATATTTGTTTTTGTGTGAAATCACTGCTCCGATAAGTAGGACGGACGCTTTTTTTTAATTTCGTATAGCTAGGTTCTTTTCGAACGTGGTTGTTTGTTAATCGATTATGATAAAATTCGACTAATGCGATGGAAATGGGATTGAAAAATGGTTTTTGGATAGAGTTCTGGAATATGGCCAGTTATAATGGAATTTGGCTATTTCTTAAACGATTATGATAAAAATTGATATGGATCATTGAAATGGGATTATAAAATGGTTTTTTGATAAAGTTTTGGAATATGGCCAGTTAGGACATGGCCAAAAAATCATCTGTATTATGATTGTATGAAAAGGCAACAGAAAGTCGTGTCGATTGTCGATCGACTCGCCAATCATAATAAGGACGAATATTAAAAAAAAAATCAAGAAAAGACTTGCTTAGGACATTTATTTACAACTATAATATGACGGAATTGATTTGCGCAATTTCCATATTTTTTACTCTCTCTCGATTGTTTGAAAAATAACGGAATGTTGGATGGATTTTTTCGTAGAAAATTTGTTTCTAGAAAAATACGGTAGATTGGATACATTTTTTTTTTCATAACGAATTACAGTGAAGCCTCACAACAATGGGCATCAACGGGAAACGGACAAATAGGTGTAAATTTAAAATTCATAGATTACTTACATTTTATATAAATGAGGAAATAAAAATAAAATAAAAAGAATTTTGTTTAATTCATCAGTTTAATAGAGTCAAATCATAATTTTAAAACTTTATTTTTGCGTGGGACATAATAGTTTGTCCGCTGAGGTGCGGTGTCCGCTTATGTGTGTGTGTGTTGAAGCGAGGTTTCACTGTAGTTTGTATCTGGAAAAATAACGGTATTTCGAGTGGAATTTTTTTCAAAACGAATTTGAAAATATGCGCAAATGTTTAATCGTATATATACTCGTGTGTAACCACTTTGAAAATCAGAAGTAATTTGTGAGTGAACGAAAAAAGTGGAAATCAAATCTAATTTGTGAGTAGATAGTAAGTGTTAAAAATCAGTGTTAAAATTTATACAATTGGTAAGTGATTTTCCTTTTTTTATGTTAATAAAATAATGTTTAGTAATCTTGAAAACTCTCGTCCATTGAGTCCGAAAAGTTGGGTTTCGAATTGGTGTTTGTCGATATATTTGTCGATTGGCCAGTCTGTCGGGCTGTCTGTCTCCTCTCTATACAGGCCAGTTGCTTTTAAGTTCAAATCATATTTAATTTTTTTTTTTTAATAAATTTGGAGGTCTCAATGGATTTTTGTAAAAATCGGCCATCCGGAAGTGGCAGCTTTCGTGGACCAGAAAATTTGATTTGCAACTATCTCAAAAAATATGAGAAGAAAGTACAAAATATCCCAAATTAAATTTAAAAGAAATTTGTTTAATAAGATTCTGACCTTATTTATAAAAGAAAGTCGCCTGTTGCAACCTTCTTTTTTATATTGCATCATAGACAAAGATTTAAAAATTGTACGGTTTATTTTTCTGTCTCAAGTACCATTGTACAGTGAAATCTGTCTAAGTTAGACCAGAGCCTACTGTATAAATAAGAGCCTCCAGTATCGACTGTATTTTTTACTAAGCTTAAAATAAGGTACAAACAATTTTTTCTTTACTATGAAACTATATGGGAAAACGGTTATTTTCATTTACAGATTTAGTTTATTAGAAATATGAGCTTTTGTTTTGTTTTTATATGAAAATGTTCATGAAACATGTAATATTATTTGATTGAAAAATCAAGTCTTGAAAATGTTTATTTCTTAGTGAAAATCGCCATGAAAAATAAGGTACGTTTGAAATTTTAAATATTGTTGTTTTTGTAATATATACGTCATCAACATAACTCGAAATTTATAAACAAAACAATAATCATCTCTTTCATTGCCTCCATTCCAATTTGAATTCGAATATGTTTCTATACTTAGTTATTTTGAATTTGCAAAGCATGCTAGATTGTTTTGATGTTTTGTTTTTTTCGCACTCATTGTATTGATTTAATTTATTCTGTTTGGCTCTTTTTGATTTTTTTTAAATTTTGATTGTTGAGCGGAGACGTGTTGTCTTTTTTCTTACCATTGGGTTTAGATGTGGAGATATGATGTCGTCATTAAACTGAATTTTCTCTTTTTAATACACATTGTTGTTGTTGTAGAATGTTTTTTAATTTAATTTCCCTTATTTTCTTTTGATTATTGCTGGACAATAGGGAAATTTGAGAATCTGTGTTTTAAATGAGTAAGACATTGAGTTGTTTGTTAGCGATTTCTTAAAAAAATTTTTAACTGGGTTTAACTTTTATTTCATATTTTATCGTCAATCGAAATCGCGTTTTTTTCATATAAACACTATGAAAATAAATGAATTTTTAGTGTTTCTATATCCCTTATTTTAAGTTCATTTTTCAAATGCCGGCTCTATTCATATCAAGATGGTTCTGGTTATACACTTAATGAAATTGAGCTTTTTTTTATGTTTTGCAATTTTTTTTGTTTTTTGAAACATTTTGTATATATGTAATAGTTTTTCGGTAATTATACTTTTTGAGATATTTGCAAAATAAATTTTCTGACTCTAGGTGGCCACTCCACTTCTAGTTGACCGATTTGGACTAAAGTTCACTGGTACCTTCCAATTTAAGAAAAAAAGAACATTTTGTACTTAGTAGTTTTACGGTAAACCTTATTACATAGGAAAAATTTATTAATTTATTAGAATTACTGAAAAATCAGATTACATGTTTGCAAGTTAGCTCGAGTTGTTTCGAAAATTTATGAGCGCACACAACCAACCAAAAGCAAAATGTTTACTATAGAAACAGTGTTTTTATGGTAGGTAAGATAAGATGTAATTCAATTGTCTAGTTAATTAATAAAATTAGTTTGCTCAGTGAATCAAGTTTTAAATTGAAATCACTTTTTACCTATTTTGTCGCAGGGAAAAAATGGAAAAGAAATCGATGATTATAAGACGACATTTTAGAACTTCTGCTAATAATAAATGCATTTGTAAAATCGAGACGTGCGGTAAAGTTTTAAGTGACAAATTTGCAAGTAATTTGTCACGACACCTTATTCTATGTCACAGGGATGTTGCCTTGCAGCTAGATCTAGTTAAAAATGATTCCGATAAGGAAAGTAGTAGCTCGAATCCAAAAAAGAAGAAAATTTCATCAGTGAAAGTTGAAATTGATGCCGGCACAGTTATTGGCTCTTGCGTTAAATTGGTAACCTGCCATTCCGTACCGCTAGCAGTAGTTGGATATGAAGGCTTTCGTCAAATACTAAATCCACTAGAGAAAGCATTAAACATCAAAATAAATTCAGAAAATATCAATAATCACGTAAAGGCAACATCAGACAAATTTATTAATTACATAAAAACAGAAGTTCATCAGAAAATGGTCTCCCTAAAAATTGATAGTGCTACCCGGCTAGACAGAAATGTTCTAGGAATCAACATCCAATTTATAAAAACAGGTAAAATAATAATAAGGACAATTGGCATGATCCAAGTAACGGAACGCATGACGTCAGAAAATTTGAAAGAAATAATATTATCAGTTTTACAAAAATTTGGCATAACCATAGCACAGCTTTACTCTGTTACAATGGATAATGGGGCAAATATGATTAAAACTGGGAGGCTTTTGGCTGAATTACAAAATCTGTCTTCCACTGTACCAGAGGTAATGGGAATGCCTGAAAACATTGATGATGAAGAAGAAGAAGATGGCGCTACAACATTAGCAGAAACATCTCATTACACAAACACCGAAAATCAAATACTTGGTATCCTCAAACGCAGTTACAGGCAGGAACGATATTGACGATCAATTGACATCCATTAGAAAAATAGTTAAGAAACTAAAAACATCCAAATACAGAAGTTTATTTATTGTCAACTCCACCAAACGACCAGTTTTTGATGTTCCAACAAGATGGGGATCCACATTTCATATGGTCAGCAATATAATCGATAATAAACCATTTTATCTTCAGCTCGCACAAAACGACTCGGAAGTGGGATTTTCGGACGATCAAATTAGCTTCATGAACAATTTTTTGGAATCATTTAAACCATTATACCTAGCAACAAAAAAAATTCAAACCGTTCAATTAACTATAGGCGACTTTTTTAAAGAGTTGTTACGTTGCAAAATAAGCTTAGAATGTCAACAAAACCAAATATCTTTTGATTTGAGAGAGGAAATGGTTGGCCGAGAACATCAATTGTTTAATTCTGATGTATTTAAGGCGGCAATGTTTCTAGACCCTCGATTTAATTACATCAATTCAACGAACTTAACAGAAGTCGATAAAGCAAATGCAAAAGTATATATAGACGATATTATCATGTATTATTTTAGTAATAAATGTCTTATCATTTTACTTAATTTCAGATTTTTTTAAGAAAATTATATGGCACTATTAAACATATAACTCGTTCGTCAAACGATAGCAGAGAATTATCTAATTTCGATACATCCCAACCATCACAATCAACAAGCGAAATTTCCTGTGTCGAACAATATCTTCAGAAAAGGGACAATGAAGTGGCAGTGGGAAATGTAGAAGCTATTGATTTGGAAAAACAACTAAACCTTTTGTGTACTAAAAGACGACTTCATTCGGACGAAAATGTTTTAGCTTATTGGGAAAAAATAAAATTCGAATGGTCTGACCTTTACTAACTGGCAGAAATCGCCCTTGCGGTTCCAGCGACTCAAGTATCCGTTGAGAGATCGTTTAGTGCTTTAGCATTAATATTAACGTCGCATCGGTCAAGGTTATCACCAGATGTTTTACAAGACCTTCTCATAATAAAATTGAACTCCGATTTATTTGAAAATTGATCGTAAAAGTATATTTTTATAGTTTTAATGAATGTATTTAATTTTGTAAATTTTGAATTTTTTATGCTATAAGCATTTATTTAGTTTTTATTACTGAATTTTAAATTTTCATGTGATTGATGAAATCATTACAACAGATCATTTCTGTTAAATTAAGCTTGATGAATTATTGTAATGGATATTTTTAAAATTGAACCAAATTTAACTCTTTTTTTTCATTTCAATTATTTCAGATTATTAAATTTGTGAATTTAGCCATTGCTATTAGGATATTATTACTTAAACTTGTATTTAACTATTTAATAAGATAACAAAATGTACGAAATTTAGTTGAATCCAAAATTGTTTAGTGATATTAACTTAAGCAATTTAATTTTGGTGCACGATTTGTTGAAACGAGATAATAAACGAACAGACACAATAAATGCAAAACTACACGACATTTTGAATTTTTTTATTTATTGCACAAGTAGATACATATTAGGGGTTCATTTTTTTTATTTTGACTATAAATTGTTTACCGTAAGAAAGATTTTACTGTGATTTCTGTATTGTTTTCATTAACTTAATTTTTTTGAAAATTACCACTTTCAAAAATAAAGGCTCATATGTATTATGTTATCAGTATAAAGTTTAGAGAAATAATGAGAGTGTGTTACCAGCCAATAACCGTCGGCGGTAGCATTACACGCATGTTGTGTGATCGGCCGCTAACAGGTGTTCCGACTAGCACACACATGTTGTGTGAGCGCGGCCGTTAACGTGTTAAAAAAACAGTTTAAAGGTGTTAATAATTTACCCAATTTTCTGTCTTCTTACATGCTAGTACATACATATTACAAAAAAAAACTGTCGACCGTTAAGGTTTAAAATACTTTAGAAGTTGGAAATTTATAACACTTGTGAAAAGAATTTTGTTATTTTTTGTATAAAATATTTAAATTCTACAAATTTGATATTTTGAATTTCTTATACTAAACTTAAAATAAACGTTAAATTACTTAATTTTGTTAAAAATAGTATAAAAACCACCAAAACAATTTTGGCTACGCATTGTTATATTTAAAAGCCAACAGCAACTTTTCATTAACCTCATTCCGACTAACCCAACGTAACCTAGCCAAATCTAGTTTAAAGAAACTTCGTAGACATTTCTCATCTTAGTTCGAATTTCGAATTTTAATAGTTCGAATTATGTTGTAGGAAGTGCCATCTAAACCGACCATTTTCCAGAGCTTGATCAAAAAACATTTTAGAATCGCCCATGTCAAATTTTATCACAATCGGTTAAGAAATAGTTAAGTTCCATTTTAACTAGCCATATTTCAGAACTTTATTCAAAAACCATTCTAGAATACTATTTCCATCACCCAAGTCAAATTTCATCATAATCGGGTGAGAAATAACCAACTTCCATCTAAATCCCATATTATTTTATATTAAAAAGTGTGACCCAGGACTCAAGAAAGAAATACAGAACAATTTTGTTATTATATAGGAGGATGTAACGAATATTAAAATGTGTAATTTTTCATTAAATAATAAAAACTCATTTATGGTTTAAAACATAAATTAAATTAAATATTGAACAGATAATCTATTTAATCTATTTATACAATTATAAAACCATTCCAAACAACAAACCAAGAAAGAATTACATATATCCAAAAATCTTTTGTGTCGTAATAAAAATTAAAAGGAAATACGAAATATTCACAAAAAATTAAAATCGTAATTTTCGTGATGCATTTGTATTGTATTCATGATTTTTAAATTCTCAATTTCTCCTGATTTTTTTTTCATCACGTTGAAACAAAACACAAAAAAAAAAATCTCACATTTGTATTAATCTTTTATTTTGTTGATTTGTGTGATGTTTTGTTGATCCCTCTCAGAGAAGCAAAATGATGTGATTATATTTTTGACGAAGATCATAGAAAAACGATGAATCGTGAATATTTAAACTCTCCATATTTGTGTTTTAAAATATTCATGATTTTTTTTGCTCATTTATAAATGATGCATCTTTGATGTCTGCTCATGCGTTTTCTCATGGGGTAAGTATCAAAAACAAGCCAAGCGGGTGAATCGGTTCAAATTTTTGGTGCTTACGCTCGCCTTGAGTTATTTTTCCCTTTCTTCTTACTAGTGTAATTCATTCGTTAATAAAAAACCAAAACAAAATACATAAACGTAACCAAAACAATTTCTCGCAAATAAAAAAAAAACAAAAAACAACATAAATGAATGATTTTTAATTTATGTATTCTTCGTCGGCTCCATTCGTAATATTTTTAATTTTTAAATTTTGAACAAAGGAACCAAAACAGAAAGTAAGAAAATAAAATGATTTTGTTTATTTTTTTAGTATTGTGTTGCCTTGCAGCTCGTGAGGGTTGTTCCTTTACGATGTTATGTCGAAGTGTGCGGACATTTTATTCTAAACAAAAAAAAATTGTATATAAAAAAAGGTTACGCAAGTTAAAAAGAAAAGTAATATAATAAACCATCTTGCTTTTTTATTTGCTGTGTATATGCTAGAATAAAATTTCTCCAACCTCGGACATAACATCGCATAGGAGCAACCGACCATCATGAGTTGCAAGTGCAACACAATATTAAACAAAATAAACAAAATCGTTTTGTTTTCTAGCTTTTTTGTTTTTTTTGGTTAATATTTTTTATTTTGAGTCTCTCTCGCTTCGTAAAGTAATATTTTTAATTTTTTTTTCTTCGGAATTTGTTGTTCTGGTCTCTCTTAATACATCCTCTCAATCGTTCTCTTCTGAGCTTATTCCTCTTATTTGTATTATGTTATCCATATTACTCGCGTCAGTTTATCTCTTTTATTTGCATCATATTAACTGAAAAACTGAAAGAAACAATGCATATTCAACACCAATACAATTTACCAATACTATTGCCTTCCGGTAATCCTCAAATCAATCCTCATTTTGCGACCAAAATCGCTGCACTGGTGTGATGTTACGTTCTCGGTTTCCTTCTCCAACCGTGACGTCTCATTAACTGTAGCCTTCGGTACTGTATCCGTTTCTTCGGTGTTTTCTATAAAACAAGGTTTGATCCTGTCTATACCGAAATCCTAACTTTTTTACAATTTTTTTCTATATCGAAAAATTTCTCGCTTCGATTAATAACTGGGTAAGGGCCCATGTACGGCGGCTAAAGTGCTCTTCTCAATGCGTCCATTCTCAGAAATACATGTGAGCAATTGCTCAATGCTGGGATGGCGAAGATCTTATCTTGTGCATGCCTGGTTGCTGTTTCCGGTTTCAACTCGCTAAAATGCTGTTTCAAATTTTTTACAAAATCGGTTTGTGGTGTTGATGTACCTTTGTTTTCCAAAAATTGTCCGGGAATTCTCAACGCGCTGCCATATACCAACTCAGCTGATGTGGATTCTAATTCTTCCCGGTAAGTTTTCCTTAACCCTAGAAGTACGGATGGCAATATATCCGTCCAATCGAGTCTATCTTGACACATGATTGCGGCTTTTAACGTGCGTTGCCAACGTTCAATCACACCGTTACATTTGGGATTGTAACTGGTGGTACGTTTGCGTTTAAAACCCAATAGGCACGACAGTTCGGAAAATAATTGTGACTCAAATTGAGCACCTTGGTCCGTTACTATAAATTTGGGTACGCCAAAACGTGCGATCCAATTTACAAACACTACAAATGCTACAGTTGTTGCTGTAATGTCCGGTACTGGTACGGCTTCGGCCCAACGTGTGTATCTATCTATCATGGTGATACAATATCGCTGGCCGTTTGACAATGGTATGGTCCGATTATATCCAAATGAATTTCCTGGAATCTCTCGGTAGTGGGGTTAAATATTCCTGTAGGTGCTCGTGTATGCTTTCCGACTTTGGATTTCTGTGCCCTGATTCTCTAAAAAATAAGATAATGGGTAAACGTGTAAACTTGCAAAAACAGGAGACTACTTTAATGAATTCTCAATTTTTCGATCTAATTACTACTTCAAATAAAATCGTAATATTGCAAACTAATAAAAGAAAGCTTTGCTTTTTACGAGTTTACACGTTTACCCAATATCTTATTTTTTAGAGAATCAGGGTACTGGCATGCTAAGCATGTCTGTCCATGGAATGTGCCAAAATCCTCCTTGCGCCAACCAATGGGAATAAATGGTCTAGTTTTCCCGGTTGAGTTATCACAGTACAACAACTTTTGTGAGTTAAACGTTATTGGTAATTGTCCCAATTTTAAGTTAGTCTCTTCGTTCTGTAATAAGCCTAATAATTCTTCATCCTCTACTTGCGCATCCGCTATCTTGATATAATCGGTGCTTTCGTGGATGTTAATTTGTTCGATTCTTGAGAGATATCCGCAACCACGTTATCGATTCCGAACACATGTTGCAGATCCGTTGTAAATTGGCCTATTAAATCCAGTTATCTCCTTTATCTTGGTGAGGCTTTTTATTTGAATGCGAATACTAACGGTTTATTGTCCGTAAACAATGTAAAATTTCTACCTTCTAAAAAAAATCGAAAATATTTAATGCCTAGATAAGCGGATAGTAGTTCTCTATCGTATGCGCTATATTTTCATTGTGTCTCTGTCAGCCTTACCGAATAAAAACCTAGTGGTTGCCAAGAATTGTCCACATATTACTGGATCACTGCTCCTACGGTTACGTCTGAAGCATCGACCATAACGAAAAAGCGTGCTGATATTAACGGATGAGCCAACAATGTTCGTTACACAACTTATTTTTACATTCCTCAAATGCCGTTATTGAATTCTCTGACCATTCGATTAGAACTTTGCTATTTTTGCGATAGCCCTTTAAGAAATCGTTCAGAATTATTTGATCTTTAGCTGCTGGGACGAACCTACGATAAAAATTGATCATTCGTAAGAATCTTTTTAGCTGTTGTACTGTTGTTGGTCGTTTATATTGTTCGATGACCTTGACCCTCTCTGATGATGGTAAAATTCCCTTGTCATTCACCAGATGTCCTAAAAATTGGACTTCAGGTTGTGCGAATACGCATTTGTCGATATTAATTACTAGGCCAGACTCTAATAACCTCTGAAAAATTGTTTCTAGATGTAACATGTGATCGTCCCATGAACTGGACGCAAATAGTATGTCATCTAGGTACACAAAACAAAAAGGTAGTCCTCGTAACACCGTATACAGTAGTCTCTGGAATGACTGGGCTGCGTTTCGAAGTCCAAACGTCATTCTACAAAACTCGAATAAACCGAAAGGTGTTGATATAGCTGTTTTTGGTATATACTTGGGCTCTATAGGTATTTGATGATAGGCTCTAACTAAATCAACTGTTGTAAACACACTACATCCGGCCAGCTGGAACGAGAAATCCTATAGGTGTGGTACTGGATAACAGTCAGGAATTTTGATGTTATTTAATGCGCGATAATCATCACACGGTCTCCATTCGCCATTCTTTTTTTGCACCAGGTGTAGTGGACTAGTCCACGGACTCTTGCTAGTTCTACATATCCTCTGCGACATCACCTGTTCGAAATGCTCCTTAGCGATATTTAATTTGTCTGGAGCTAATCGACGCGTTTTGCACATCACTGGAGGACCTCTAGTTTCGAGAAAGTGTATGACCTTATGTTTAACCGGTGTGGAATTTAAGGTTTCTCTGGTGATCTCTGTAAATTTTGTCAATAGTTCCAACACAGTAGTGTGAACGACGGATTTATTTACCAATGATAAAGATGGTACTTTTGAACTAGTAACCGAACCAATGCAAAACAAAGTTGTTACTGGATCTATTATACGACCTTTTTGTATGCCTACTAGCAATCCTGTTTCTTTTAAGAAATCCGCCCCGATAATGGGCATGGATACGTCGGCCACTATAAAATTCCATACAAAATTTCCCCGAAGACCAATGTTTAATTTGAGCTTATGCATACCATAAGCCTTAATACGCGTACCGTTAGATGCATATAGATTGAAAATCGGTGCTTCGCCTGATATCTTACAGAAGTTTGGGGGTAAAACGGATACGTCTGCCCCTGTGTCGATCAAAAATTTTTGGTTTGTATTTTTTTCTATATATTATTATTAGACGACTTGAATTCCCACCATCTTGACACGTCGTCGTCGAATGTTGGTGGACGTCTAGTTTTATGGATTGGTTGTGTTTTGTTTTTGTATAAATGTTGCATGCTGTTTGCAACCCGATACACATTTGCTGGCTCGATCGCCGAATCGCCTATGGTAATAACATTCCTCATTTTCGGTTTTGTTTTCCCTGAATTGTGAACGGTTTCGTCTGTAATTATAACTTGGACATTCTGAGCTATTTGTTCTTTTATGTGATTCTATTAATGATGAAACTTCCGCTAATAAATCTACCTTGAAGCGACTCAGCATCTCACTGAAATTAGTTGTATTGCTTGTGTTGGAGTTTTCCTGGTGTGATACAGACAGCGTGTATTTGGGCATGTGACATGGTCTCGATCAAATCATCGGCTCTCTCGGCTAATTTGGCCAGTACCATGTCGTTCTCGAACGGTGTTAGTACCATCTGTATTTGCGCGGGTAGCCTCTGCATCCACAGTTGTCTAATCATTGCTGAATTGTCGTTGAATTTCTTTCCCGCATTAAGATTGAGTTGCTCCAGTAGCTGTGATGGTTTTTTATCTCCTAGCGACAGACCGTGTAATAGGATATGCAATTTTGTCCTTTCTGACTCTCCGAGTCCTCTGATGATTTCTTGCTTAAAGATGGTATAAGGTTGGTTTCCTTTATCCCTCATAATTAGGCCTGCAAATTGATTGGGTAATCTAGCGTTTAATGCGCCCACTGCATGAGAATACATGGTCGGTTCTAATTTAATATTTGCTACTTGGATCTGTCGTTCTAAAATTGCAAACCACCCTTTCGGATTTTGTGTATACATAGGTTGTGGCGGCTTAAAAGCCGGTGGAACTACCGGTGTATGAACGGTTTCGCGAACAGTACGTGTTGCGTCAATATTACTTGTTTCATCCCCCCGTAAGAATTTTTATTTCTATACATGATTGTTCAACAATTTTTAATTAAGTGATTATGACCAAACAAAAAACAGAAAAGGGCACTTAATTCTACCACTAGGACATCTGTGTTGCTATAAATTTATATTCTATAAATTTGATGAACATTGCGACATCTAAATTGCGACAAATTAAATGTTATTTAGCTTATTCTTGTACCTATACACAATTTCAGGCAAAAAGATCATTGTACTAAAGTAATAATTTTGAGTTGTTTAAATTATAATTAATTAATTCAAAAAAGGTTTAAACAATTATTTCAATTTTAAATTCAATGTTATTAGCAACAGCGGTATTTTCAAGATAAGTAACCATTTATGTAAATATAACATAATTCATTAATTTGACTCTAATTTTATTATTTATTTTAAGTTATTTTCTTCAAGAAGCCAACAGTATTTGTTAAAAATTAATTAATTAATTTAATTATCGGTCATTTTAATAAAAATGTACTGACATTTTCTATAGCCAAAAAAACTATTCCGTCAGATCATGCCATTTATTAACTACTTTCTCGTATACTGTAGTTTGCTTAGGGAGAGGGACAATATTTGATTATTTAAAAAACCGTACAAATTATTTTGAGACTATTTTTAGGCTGTATAGTAAAAATGTGACTTAGTGACCGATTAGAGGAAATTTGAACTTTGGCCGTAAATATCTGGAATTGCTAGAAAGTTAATTGCCATCTCCTACGAGTGATTGTTTATTCTGAAACTATACTAAACGGATAATTGTTGCCTAAATATTTCTAAAAAGTTTGAATAGCTGCCGAGGATTGAAATGTAGAAAAAGGAGCAAAAATTCATCGTAAACTGTGCCTTTTCGAAGATTTTCTAGGTATTGTCGACTTTTAGTAGTTTCTATTACTTCAAATATGTGTATTTAATTAGAAAGAAATACAATTTCTTTTTAAACTACATACACAGTTTGATCTAAAAATAACCGAACTTTTTAGTTATAGAATAAAACAAGCATGGTATGATGTTTCAAAGCTAATATTTATTCGAAATAGGATCCATTGAACTTAACACAACGTTTGGAACGATCAACCAATTTATTCATAGACTTTTTAAACTCCGTTTTTGGGATGTTCTTTAGCACCTGTGTCACGGCTGCTTGAATGGCTGAAATGTCATCGTAAAAAGCTCCTTTCATTGCATTTTTCAGTTTTGGGAATAGAAAATAGCCACACGGTGATAGATCAGGCGAATACGGAGGGTGGTCGATGACACAAATCTGTTTTTTCATCAAAAATTCGTTGACTTTTTTGGTCTTGTGAGGTGGTGCATTATCATGTAATAAAGACAGCTGTTTTCCTTTTGGATATTCGGGTCTAACACGAACAATTCTCGACCACAAACGATGTAAAACTTGCAAATAGTATTCTCATTGACAGTTTCACCTTCTGGAACAAATTATTTGTGAACAATACCCTTGGAATCATAGAAAGTTATCAACATTGTCGCGGCCATTTTTAAATCGTGTAAACCACGTGTAAACTTGAGTACGACTCATACAATCAGCACCATAAACTTTTTTTAGCAATTCGTAAGTCTCAGCAAATTTTTTACCGAGTTTAAAACAACAAAATTTAATATTTACTCTTTGTTCCATTATGCTTTTACGACATAACTACAAAACCTACTGTTGTTAAAACGTGTGTAATTTTGTAACCTGTCAACCGATTAGCATGAAGTTAGGTGGGTTCGAAAGAAGAAACATGTACCTTTCTAACGCTACCAACGTTTAATAGATGGCGCTACGTGTTCTATGATTTAAATTAAAAGTTCGGTTATTTTTAGATCACACGTGTATGTCAACATTTTTATTTTCAATTAAAGTATTTACGATGCACAAAGTAACTTAATTTGATGTAATTGCACCTTAATTAAAAACGGTTCTGGTTGCCATTGTATTCGATATAATAGTGTCACCAATTTATTTGATGCAAAACTTGCATCGTAATCGCTTTTCTGATCTAATTAGTAATAAAATTTTATTCGAAACAATGGCTGCATCTAAATTCCGTTTCCGATGCAAATAATAATTTAACCGATTTCGAAGCAAGGCTTATTTCATAAAGTGATGTAAATTTATGATGGATCAATATGCGATATTAATAGCATCGCATATCACAAAAATTTTCAACTGTGCGGATGATCACATAGGCAAACCTTACCGTTTGTAAATTTCCTTGCCTATTAATGGAGTAAATATGATATAAAGGCAGATGAACAAAGACATTTTTTAAAGTGCTTTGTAGAATAAAAACCAAAAAAATTGTACTTTTGACCATTGTGCAACACGGCTAACAGTGCATACAATAATATATAACATATAGATAAATAGAGTGATTACTACTCGAACCAACAACAATTGTGTCGGTACACTTATTAATTATCTCTTTACGTTTTATTTAAACTTAAAAACAAATAGATCATATCTCGTGTTGTATATACATACATATTGTGTGCATTTTACAGAGTATAACTCATCCGAATCAATAAAAGAATATTGATCTTGAAATGACGACGTGTTAATTTGTTTGTTGTTATAAGGAAATGAAATTTACACACCTTAACATTGTTCTTAACTTAATTTTGTTTATGACGTATATGTTTTTTAGTATATCATATTTAGGTAATAAACAATATGTGTTATTGATATGTTGGCCCACTTTATCTATTTGTAATCTTAACAAAATTAAATGAGAAATTTGTCTCAATTTTACAAAATGTCATAAAATTAAAGAAATGTTAAGTCTAGCCAAATGCGAAATACAAATTACAGAAATTCTGTGTCTGCACGCTGCTTACCATTTACACTTATATTTACAAGTTTTTTTTTTTTAACAATATAAATATTTGCATTTGAAATTTGAGATTTATTTATTGTAATTAAAAACCTTAATGTTTTCTGACATTGGGGGGTTTATTTCCGAAACTTCGAGTGTTTAATTAAAGCTTTCGCATTTTTTTTTCTTTTAAATTTGACCTTTAGCTCATTTTGCATCAGTACGCGAAATTAATCGAAATACTAATTTAATAATATCAATTCAGACTTTTAACCTCTAAATTTCGTGTACAATATTACCAAAATAGGTTAAATTTTAATGAGTTGGTTATTTATTTGATTTTGGTTAAGTCAATAATGAACGCAAATTTTAGGTAGCAGAAAATGATTTTAATTTTAAATCAGTTTTTTAAATTGATGATTATTCATAATATTTTATTTACCCTCGGTTCTTTTGAACATTGTTGTAACAACCGAATTCACTTGTTCCAGATTATTATTGCTTTAACTTTACTGTTTTCCATCATCTGATTACGATTGGTGATGCAGATGAACACAACTATGAGCCCCTTTTGAGAGTACATAATCCATGGGCCGACCCACCTTTCATGTCAGTACTGTAGGATGGTATGAAGGAATGCAATGTGCAGGTGGTCTACGCAAAACGGACCTATAGCTGTATGTCATCGATTTGGCTACTGCATAAGGAAGGACTTAAAAAGCGAATTGCGAAAGTATTGAGGCGAGTGCCTTGAGCCCCAGAAAATGATTGCAGAGATAGAAACAAAACAAAACTTTACTGCCTGGCGATTATATTACTATTTTGCGAATAAATCTCAACAGATTCGCAAATTCCCTTATACATACAACTCGAACTTGAACTGTCGCCTTTGGTCATTCACAAAATAAAATGGTATTCTTATCTAAAAATGCAACCACTATAGAGTACAGAAGACACATGATTTGCCTTCATAACTGGAATGAACTCCTCCCAATGCATAAATCTATCAATGATGAGTGATATTGGTTATCAATTTCACATGTACTACGGAAATCTTACAGAGATGATTCTCAGATTATTCCTGCTGATGGTTTATGGGAAAATGTTAAGAGTACTTGGAGATTTTATTAATTCGATTACTACCTCTATCACAGTTCGCCACCGGACTAAAGAAAGGACATAAGCCTTGTTAAACAAGTGGAAGTCCAGTTTAGTTGACATACAATCGGAAGACATCTCTACGTTATGGTTTGACTGAAATTCCTTAAGAGTTCTCATATGACCCACCTGGGAGCCTATTCTCAAACTGAAACCCATAATTGTGTATTGACAATTATGTCAATTTGACAAAAATGATATACACTTTTAAAAATTCTCGTACACAAGTGGTAGGTGTATTTCTTCCCAAGTATAACAAAGCTGAAAACATGAATTTTTTTTCCGCATATTGTTCCAAAAAATCGGAAAATGATGAAATTGGGTTTCCAACTTACCACACAGCAGTGGAGAATGGCGTTGGTGTGTACCTTTTTAATTTAGTGTTTACATTTTCAACTTTAGTTTTGTGAGAGACGCCATTGCGGTTGTTTATGTGTTTTTTACGTGTAATTAAATTTTATTTTTAGGCCAGTGTTGTTTAATCAGTTTTTAGTTTGTAGCATTTTAATTATATTTTGTTTGTGTGTGCGACCTATTAATTATGTATAATAAAATCAATTTGTATGGATGGACGTAGGGCGAATTTGGAGAAAATACAAAATTATTTTATGTATTTTTGAGTTGGGATATCATTTGGTTTTAAATTCGTTTTTTTTACTATTTAACTTAGAAAATATATAATTGTAATATGTAGTTAATAAAATAAAAATTATATAAAATTTTAAAATAAAAAAAAATATATTTTTATTTAATATGTATGTATGTTGTATATATGTTAATTTATTTAATTTAATTTTAAACAATTTTAAGTTTAAAAACACTTCCTTTATTTGTGAAATTTATTTATATTTTATTTATATACTACTAGTTTCGAGCATAATTGTTCATCATCAGGTAGTTTTTTAAAACTGAACCAATACCAATACCTGAATCGGAAGATGTCGAGTTATATGTATATATCTGTGGCAATATAGCATAAGGGAATAACTCGAGTTATACCCTTTTACACATTATTCCAAATTCGAAATCTCCATATTTGAATTCATATCATATCAATTTTTTTTAATAATCCGGCAACTACAAACAACCGTAATAATCATTTAAAAAAGCAAGAATTCAAAAAACTCATACGATTTTGAGTATCTCTTAATTTTAAAAACGTTTTCCTGAAAAATGCGAATTTTAGAGTTATTCACTTATGTCATATTGCCACAGAATGTATGATATGTAAAGTGAAATTTCCCCGCCAACATTTTCATTATAAGCCACGCCCATTTTTGTGCGATATAACCTAACTTTTTTTGTCATTTCCGATTTTTGTGGCCAACTTCCATAGTAAATCTTATAATAAGTCGGACATTATTCCGGAAAAAAGTCGGTGATGAAATCAGGAAAGTGTCAGAAAAATCCAAAAATTGTCGGATATAAAATACTTGGGTTATCTAGAAAATTGTAGTAGATTAAAATATATTGTGTAGTAGATTCCTCTGAAACTGTCAAATTCAAAACAAAAGTTCGGTTATGAGTGCTAAACAAACGAAAAAACGATATAAGTGCAATATTGTCGTTTCGGCAATAACTATAATTGTTATTATTATTCACAATATTTTGTAAAATTAATACACCACTTTGGTGTTACATGACACGAAATTCTTAATATTGTGACAGCATTTACCTGTTCAGGTCACCATACTACTGATACATGTGTGACCATGGGCCTAATGATTGTTAAAAATGACCAGTAGATCACCTTTGGTTGCTACTCCCCCAAGTTCGTCCATAGAGTCTTTGACATGCCCAGAAGGCTTTAGTGGCTCTATTCTGAACTTTAAGTAAATGTCGTTTCGAATTCAGTTTTTGATATAGGATCACCCCTACAAAGTTGTACATTTTTGTTATATACGATGCTATTAGCATCGCATATTGATCAACATAAGTTTACATCACTTTATGATACAAGCCTTGCTTCATGATCTATTATTAAATATATTTGCATTGAAAACGGAATTTAGATATGTACAGTCTTTGTGTCGAATAAAATTTAATTACTAATTAGATCGAAAAAGTGATTTCGATGAAGTTTTGCATCAAACAGAATTGCGGCCCTGAGGAAGGGGGAAGGATTTAGGAGGTAGAAAGGAGCTTTTTGAAATGTAAATAAGCGTTTTAAGCTAAGGCAACAATTGCTTACATTTGAAAATTTTAAAAAGAAGCAAGCGCCAATATGATTTTTTTTCTAATGGAGACAAATTAAAAAATTTTATGTTATGCCAGTTATTAATACATTGCAATATACACAATCGATTGAAATCCTGTTCTGTTGTAACACTCATTTAAATTTCCAGCTAGTTGGTTTATTTCAATGCGAAAGCCATCTATATTTCTATAGCACCAGTAATTCCAATAAAGTAACGTCCTGTTCCTTTAGAAATGTTGAAACGATCTCTCGCTTCACTAAATAATTTTTGACAGTAATTTCTACAAATAGTATTCATTTAATTCGTTTTTACCGTAAGTTGACTCTTTCTAAAATGATCTTGAAATTCATATAACGAGAACGACAGTATTTTTTTTGTGCATATTAATAACCATTTCGCACAAGCTCCTGAACAACTATCTACGCGTACGCACCTTCTTTAAAAACTCTGAAACTGTGATAGTGATTTACGTCAAAGTGATTTACGACATAAAATATTTGCCCAATATTTAAGGATTCAAACGAATTCAATGTCATGGAAATATTTTGCTTTTCTTTTTTGATACTTCAACTTAAAGTTAAAATCCAATATACAGTTGTGTGCAAAATAATAGGTAATTTAAGATTTTTTTTTGTTTTATGGTTTAATAAAAATAAATTCGAAATAGAACATAATACCAAATGTTTATTTCAAATTTACAGTAGATAACGAAGTTAAATAAAGGGTCTTTCAACAAGAGCGCTTCAACTTTTTTTTTGAATAAAACACAAACTGTTCGACTTTTGAACTAACTTTTTTTTTTATTAACGAATTTGAACATATACATTTAAGTATGAAACTCGATTTCTTTTGCATGACCACCGCGTGCACGTTTTACGAAGTCCAATCTTTGAACCCAATTTTCGACCACTCTTTCGCATAAATCGGCCGAAATTCCAGCAATTTCACGTTCAATATTGGCTCTGAGATCTTGCAACGTCGCCGGCTTATTGGCATAGACCAATGACTTCACATAACCCCAAAGAAAATAATCTAGAGGTGTCAAATCACACGAGCGCGGCGGCCACTGGACGGGCCCATTTCGCGAAATAACACGCTCATCGAACTTAGTTTTCAATAACGCGATTGTATCGTGTGCTGTGTGGCATGTGGCCCCGTCCTGTTGAAACCACATGTCGTCCAAGTCCATTCCATTCAATTGCGGCCAAAAAAAATCGTTTATCATATCGCGGTATCGATTTCCATTAACAGTAACGTGCGATCGTTATCGTCGATGAAAAAATATGGCCCAATGACGCCGCCGGCATGTAATCCGCACCAAACAGTGACTTTTTCGGGATGCAACGGTGCCTCATGAATCACGTGTGGGTTGCTTCCTGCCCAGTAACGCATATTTTGCTTGTTGACAAATCCATTTACACTCAAAAAATTTGTACTATTTTTGGAATAAATCGGTTGTTAAATCGGTTGTTTCAAATCCTTAATAGCATAATTTATTGAAGAAACAGAGATTTTTATTAAAATAATAAAATTGGTTATTAAATCAATAACAAAAAATATTTTTTGATTATAGAAGGCAGTAAAAATGGTACTATAACTATATTAATAGTAAACAATTTTCAAACAACAGTTTTTTCATTAAAATTATTAGATAATTATCAAATTGATAATTTTTGTTGTAACGAGATCGTTGTGAAAATAATAACACAAATTGTCATAATTTGTTATTAATTCAACAACAGAAATTTTTAAAGTAACAGCAAATTATTATTTTGATAGCCATATTTGTCAACGTAATAACATATTGTTATTTCAATACAGTTAAGTATTAAAATAATAGATGACTTTTTCTTTGAAAAATTTTACTATTAATTTGATGGTTTTTTTTAAAGTATAACACAAAAAAATAATTGCAAAAAAATATGAGAAAGAGCAAATATTTTTTTTTAATGTGTGGTTAAAATAATCACCTTAGTTATTATTCCAACAATTATAGTTGTAAAAATAACAGAAAAGTATTATTTTTATCGTCATAGTGATTAAAATAATAATTTGCGGTTATTTCAATAGTATTAGTTATTAAACTTGGTTATTTTTTTGACAATTAATTTAATAAATTTATTTATTTGTGGTGGCTTTGTTGAATTGTTATCCAGTTGCACGCTAGAAACCGATCAACTCGGTCTATAATCTATTTTTTATTCCAAATTATAATTAATAAATTATCGAATGGGATCCAATGTTGAGTGCTTTAAATATTTCAGAAATTATACAACAATATAAAATTAAAGACATTTTTCGAGGTAAGTTAATTTTAATTATCAAGAATTCGTTTTTAAAAAAAATTAAATCATCTAGAAATATAACTCTATATTATTAGTTACATAAATTTAACATTTACAAAACTCTATCTCATTTATTTATCTAGTTTTTGGAATTAATATAATTAGCAGCAAATGTAGATGCCATTGCATTAAAATATATCCAGCCACAAATGTTTGCAAAATGTTGGTTTGAAGAAAAAGTTAACAACTGAACGAAGTGATGACGAACCTGTAGATAAATCTCTTAAATTAGGTAATTTTAATATTATTTCATTTGGCATACATCGATTTAATTTAATATTTATTCTTGTTCTAGTTCCAGGAAATATTGATTCATATTTAACATCCCTTATGGCAAATGAATGCACATGGGCTGAAGTTGAGGATAAATGACAGAAAACGTCGAATTATCGCTTGAATGAAGTACAAAACATTGGAAATACTACGGACATTTGAATACTGAAAATGTTTAATTTTTGTAAAAATAAATAAAATTAAAACTTGGTATTATTTTTCAAAAAATATTTTAAATGTTTTATTACAAATTGCAGCAACAATTATTTAAAAAAATTGTATATTGAATAATAAGATTGTTGATTTAATTATTAAAAAGTAATTTTAATTGCAAAAGATCGTCAGATAATTCAAAATTAACAACAATGTATCGTTAAAACAATTATTCTATTATTAAATTTATAATCATTTTTGTTAAAAACACAATGCTGGCTATTAAAGTCCTAATCTCCATTCTTAAATTGATAACTGCTACCATTAAATTTAAACTTCATTGGACAAATTTACTATTGAATAGACAACTATTAATCTTAAATGCATAATTTTTGCTATTAGAGTAATTACTTAAACTATTCAATTTACAGTTTCTACTGTTAAATTTATATACTTAGTTTACTATTAAATCGATAATTGTATTATTAAATTTATTATCATTTTAATTTTTTTTTTAAGTTATTCTCACTCTAGGCGACTCTCTGAATTATTATTATTTTAAGAACTGCTTATTAAATTGATAACAAGTTGTTATTGGACGTATAATAACAACTTTTTTATTAAATTAATTGCAATTTTATTAATATAGCAGTAAAAATTTTTTGAGTGTAGCCAAAAGTGAGCCTCATCGCTAAAGATGATTTTTCGATGAAAATCTGCATCATTTTCGATTTGCTCTTGAGCCCAATTCACGAATTGGCGTCGCTTCAAATGGTCAAACAACTTTAGTTGTTGTGTCAGCTTGATCTTATACGGTTGTAGGCCAAGATCTTTACGTAAAATTCGCCACAATGATGTCACAGAAAGGCCCAATTGTTGCGAACGTCGTGTGAGCGACACATTCGCGTCTTCTTGAACTGAAGCCCTGGCGGCTGCGATGTTTTCAACACTTCGAGCACTTCTTGCTCTCGAGGGCACTGGAACATTATGTAGCGAAAACGTAGACTCAAATTTTGCCACTATACGGTCGATTGTGGAACGGGCTGGCTTGTTAAATGACCGTACAATTGCCGTAATGCTCTTAAAGTAGCAGCAACAGAACGATTATTTTGATAAAAAATTTGCACGATTTGCAATCGCTGTTCACGTGTGTGGCGTTCCATGATGAAATGTATTCTAATGAAGTTTCCAAATGACAAAAGAACAATAAAAAATATGGCGTCGTTCGCCGTCCCTATCGGAAAAAAGTTGAAGCGCACCTGTTGAAACACCCTTTATAAGTATAAACTTCGTTGTGTACTGTAAATTTGAAATAAATATTTGTTATTATGTTCTATTTCGAATTTAATTTTATTAAACCATAAAACAAAAAAAAATCTTAAATTACCTATTATTTTGCACACAATACATATTTGCTGCAAAGAAAAGCGTACTAGCTGTACAAATTGAGCAGCGATGCAATCAAGCGATGAAATACAAAAACATATTGTGGCATTTTTGTTTAAAGCAAATGATGAAATTTCACATCGCGGCACTATAAATTATTTAATTTCAGTGTGTTCACAAAATAATCACATATGTATTTCGAAAAATACAATAGCTTGAGTGCTAACGCCTTTCAAGGTTTCCATTATTTTTAATGAAACAATTATAGTGTTTTTGAATTTCTGGATATATCTTTCTAAACCACATTTTTTTATTATACGATGCAAGTTGTAACCTTTAACAAAAAAATTTCTTTAAACCACATCAAAATAACTAATTTATAGACTCACAATTGAAAACCAAATATTGCACCAAGATCGAAATTGCGTCCAGTGAATCCATGATTTACTTTTCTTACTAGGTATGTGAACCGCGTTTCTAATATCTGAATTAATGCCGAAACCTTAAATATACATATATGATTTTTTAACATTTTGTTTCTTTTCGCACGAAAAAAAATATTTTTGCACATTTCGTTACAAGATTTGCCACAAATATCGTTGTAGTAATTTGAATCAAATTTATTTTGAATGCCTATCTTACATCAAAATAAGACTTAAATTGCATCGTAAGTGCCTCGATGAACGATAAATGTGCATGCTCATTATTTAGTTGCAACTTTATGTACATCGCATATGGTAGTAATTGTATGAAATATATTTTTGATGTATGTCATACAACAAAATAAGATGCAAGCTAAAATCGTATACGCCTCGACACAAAGTTTGCTGGACACACCAATTCCATGATTACCATCGTCAGATCATTCGCATAGCCCTGGACATCAGTTCCTTGTATATCTGTGCATGGGAGCCAAACTACATTATGTCTATTCGTTGCTACACGTAGTTTTTGATTCTAAGTTACATTGTAAAACACTAGTTCACTTCATTAAAAAGAAGAATTATAAAAAATTATGTATGTTTAAAAACTTCAAAACGCCCTCCAGTAAAAACAGACGAATGGCACGTTGTGTAGTAATTAATAGTACATAATTAATATACCTGTAGAACATATATTTTGACCTTTAAAATTATTATCAATAATTCATAGGTATATCAATAAATAAAGTTATAATTGATAGGTTGACAATCACAGTTTGTTATTTTTGTTTTTTTAATAAATAGTACAACTGAATTTAATTCATCTAGTAATTTATCTAAATTAAATGTTGTGAACTGTTTGTAGAGTACAGCTCCAAGTTGGTTACCTTAATAATTTAGCTGCCCTAGCAATATAACCGGACAACCGAAGATCACCGAACTTAACAATAAAATAAGGGCCTATTCTATGTGTGCAAGGATAAAAGCAAAAAAATTGAAATCGGTGTAAATTAGTTACAGTCGTTGGCTAAAAACTTACGCACTTAGAAAAAATATGCCCAGTTTTCTGGCTTTGGCACTATAAGATTTTTGCCCAGTTTTAATATCAGAAAACAAAGAATTTGATAATCTTACATAAAATTTCTCTCTAACCCCACTGTACGTGAGATAATAATTTTAAATATATATGTACCTCAAAATATGGCGAAATATCAAGTAAACAAAACACAAAAAAATGAATTTTTGTCGTTTTATCCTTAAAAATCGATTTTCATATATAGCCCCACGGTACACATATTAGATGGGCAGCAAAATCGAGTGTTATTAAAATGTGGAGTCGTTATGTTTTCATGGCAAATTATAGCATTTTAAAATATTTACATTTTAAAAAAATGCTAAAATCTTTATATATGTATCGATTGTCTTCTAATTTGGTTTAAAGCCATTGGATATGAATTTAAAAAGTTATATAACGGTAAGGCAAACATTTTTTTCCCCAAAAATCAATTTTTGTTAAAATAAGTGTTGGATGCTAAGTATTGTAAAATAACTGTTGTCATGCATTTATATGATCATTTGCACGGTAAAAACAGTTTAATTTAGCTCGCTAGCATACACGGGGTTCTAGAGATTATACATAGGTAAGTTAGCTCAGGGAAAAATTTTATTTGGCTCTAAAATCTTTATTTATTGATCGATTGGACTAAAAGTTGTTAGTATTGTATGTTGCCGTCTAATTAGCTTTTTTTAAGTTTCATAGTAGCGCGCGTGTAGCCCAGGACATCTAAGGGCATCACAGACCTGGGGGTCTATTATGAAATTTTCGACGTTGTCGATCAATTCAACAACGTCAAAAATAGCTATTAAGAATTATTCGACAATATCGAAAATAAACTAAAAAAAAAAAAATTAATATTAATTTATTAATTAGCCCTTTGGTTCGAAATGTACATAATAATGTACATCGTTTTTCTAATACGTGTAACGTGAGTACATATGAATTAGTATAAAAAAATTGAGGTGTGACCAACCCACGTCTTTCTTTTACGAACCGCGAATTTTGAGAAACTTTTATAATGCAAATTCCTTGCAAACTTAAGATTGTTTTTATTTTTTCATGTTTTCTGTAAATTGTATATTTTTGAAATATTTGCAAAATAAATTTTCTGTTTCACGGAATCTGGGAGCTGGGACCCCAACATTTATGTAAAAAGTTTAAACATGAATTTGCAGTTTGATTGGTTAAACCATCTGGACTACAAACTGACAGACATATACACTCTAAGAAATTTTTGTTGAATTTTACTTCAATAATTGCATGCAATAGGTAACACACAATTATTGTAATAAAATTCTACTAAGGAGTGTAAAATCAAACATATACGTTTAAATATAAACAATTTCTCGGTTACGCTTTTAAGTGTTCAGTGCTTAAATCTCAACATAAAATGATTATTTTTAAATTTCTAAATGTTGACATCGCAACACCTAAGAGTAACTTTCAACAAAATACTCTGTATTCTTACCCATCCCATGTAAAAATCTCAACATAAAAAATTAATTTTTAGTCTATAAATGTTGACATTGCAACAACAGGGAGTAATATGCAACAGAACTATGTTACGTTTCATTAATCCCATGTTAAAATTTCAACAAACAAAATTTAATTTTAAATCAATAAACGTTTAGTTTTCAGCACCATCAAGAAATATTCAACTTTCAAGTTCTCTTTTTAATCATTAAATGTTTAAACATCAGCGTAAAGAGTTTATTTTTAAGTCAATAAATGCTTAAATTTCAAACCAAGAGAGTATTTTTCAACTTGGCCTAATTAGGAATTGTTGATTATTAAACATAATTTAATCAGAGATGGTAGATATTAAACATTTGAATTTGAAAATAGGAGAATGCAGGTATCCCAAACTTAAGGAGATGGTCGATCTTCAGCTTAGTTTTCAAGAAAAATTTAAAAAACTAGAAAAAACACAGTTCAATTTTTACCAAAATATTACATTTTAAGTGAATTCCACTACGGTAGAATTGAATTTGCTTAAAGTGTTAAATTTTCTGAATAAGTGTTCCTTCTGGTTCATTCAAACCTAATCCAAAGCAGGAACTTATTTTTTTTGATGACCTCCGAAGTTTTTCCGCCTGAATTTGAGATAACCTGAATATTGGAAAATAAATAGATTTTATAATAAAAATATTTATACATATCTATATTATATAAATGTTTATCTTGAACTAATAAAATTAAAATACAGAATAATCAATGTTGCTATAAAAATGTGCAATATTTTATTCAAAAAAGCAATAGCAAAAAAATTAAGTAAATAAACGAGTTTAATTCATGTTTAATATTTTTAGAAGAACTTATTTTAAGTTATTTAATTTGGAAATAAGATTGTTAATGCGACACATATTATTCAATTTTTTTTTCGGCCCCCTTGGTTTTTCTGGATAGTGATTAAGGAAATATCGCACAAAAAAATCAAATGATTGTGACATTTCCTTTGGATACTGTAAATTGAAATTGTAGCAAAAAGCTATGCATTGCATTACCAAATCAACCACATTTCCTCCTTTGTCCGAAGTTGAAACCAGTATCTTCTCAATATAAAAGTACCCAATGTCCGAATCGATGGATTCTATTTTAATTTGAATTGTTTATTAAAAAAATAACTTTTTTAAAAATATTTTATGATTTTTGTTACCAACAACCGCAATCCATACTCCTTCCTGGGGTTGGAATTGATTCCTTCACCATTTCTAATGTTGTGCCAATCTGAAAAGTACACAATTTTTATAATAATACATGTACGAGTATACTGTATAACTTTTAGACTCACTGGAAACTTTTTTAAAACATATTCTAAATTTTCTTTAAAAAATAAAGCAATGGCTTTTAATACGTTTTCATCCGTTTTGTTGAGCAATAGATCTTTGATGTTACTTAAGCCCTTCTTTGAAGTGGCATTCAAAAAATAGTTTGTTATAGTTTGTTTTTCTTTATCGAACGTAGATTTCAATAATTTGTCTTGATCAATACCAGTAAGTTCCGAGAAATGATGATACATACAGTCACGTTGAAAAAGGTAAGGCCAGTTTTCTTTTATCATTACTATGGATGGAAATTCATCGTAATTATTTAAAAATTGCCGTTGGATTGCATAACATTCCTTCATGTATAGTAGTATTTTTTCCTTATCTCGATTCAAGTCTGAGTTTGTCTCGTATAATCGGATCAGCTGAGTTTTTTTGTCTTCTAATCCAATATCAGCACCAGAAAACTTCAGATCAGGTTGCCAGTTAGTAGCGGCATCTTTTAAGGCATTTACCGCTTTTCTTTTATTTTCAGGATATGTTCGGACTATATCTTCAGCTACTGATCGGTATATTTTCATCGAAATTGTATAAGAAATATGCCTTAACTCATCAACAATATAATTAATAAATGCATTCATTCTGTATCCCAATTTCTTCTTTTTTTTTAGTAAATCCAGGATATCCTTCGGTAACTTATTCCAAGGAACTTTAAAGTTTGCAAATGTAGGAGAAATCTGGGTTGAGCTTGACGATGATGACACCGTACTATTGAATGCGCTGCTTGTGCTTGGAATTGGAGAAGTTGGTGCACAAAAATTTACCAGATCATTTAAAATGTAAATGGTTTGGTTGGATGGAATTGGGCTCATGGACGTTTCTGGAGTATTTAGCAAAGTTGAATTAATTACTTGATCGGGTAGGCACATGCGAGATGATTGCTCTAGTACTGGCGATGCACTTTCCGAACAGTTTGTCGGTGATTTCACTGGGGACCATTCCTCCCCTAGATCTAGTAAAATAAACCGATAATTTTTTTCAGCAAAATACTCCAAAACATCATCGTCCATTAATTCAGATCCAGAATTCTCTAATACCAGTTTTAAACCGATCAGGCCAAATCTATTTGCTGAAATAAAAATAAAAGATCTGATTACTCGTATGTCGTAGTATGCTTGGAAAATAAAATTTACCATTTTGGATAACTGCATTCAAATTCGGTAACGATAAAAAAGTTTTTTTTATTAACCGATCTGCACTCCAAACTTCAAACGGCAATTTTGACATATATGAGTGATTATGATAGCGTCTGTAAAAAATCTGAAATAAAATATAGTGAAACAGATGTAAAACAATATAATAATTAAAAAATTTAGCGTTATTTCCAAACAGTTCCAAATTAAGCACCTTTTTGAAAGAGAGATTGTTTAAGACAATAAAAATGAGTTAAGGGGTGAAAAATAGTATTTATTGCCCTTTTGTAATACTGATATTGGTTTTTTTACTACTAATTCTTCAAAATTGATGCACGTGTAAAATATATTTGTTTTTTGATTTATATATAAAAGTGAATATTGATTGTACCAACACTTTATTACCGAACCATAAAAAATTGCTTTATCATACTCATAATTTAGAAAAATTGCTTTTATTTTTAGGATGTCAATAGTATATTAAACTGTTCCAAACTTTCAAAGGCTTTGCCAGGATCCTTTTTCATATTTTTCGCGATATTAGGAAATGAAAATGAGAGTTTAAATTTCTTCTGAAGAAACTTTAAATATATGTTCAAAGAATCAAAATTTAACATTCCAGATCGATGAAAATATAATAAAACTTCCATTAAATCATACGGAATAAAACCTTCGAATAAATCGTGTGCAAGGCACGGAGGAAGATCTGAATCACAGACATGAAAGTGATTCAACGTATTTAAAATTGAATTTGACTTTACACCCATCTCTATTGAATTTTCACCGGTATGTAAATTCTCTACATAACTTTGATAATTTTCCGTAGTTCTTAATACACCAACTTTCATTTCTTTTTTATTTAAGGAATTTCTTGTATAAAAACAGTATCGGCAGAAATGTTCGCTAGTGCTAAAATTTTCGGTGAAACCCCCTATCTGGTGACTTCCGAGATTATCCCCAATCATTGCAATAACAGATCCTATTTATTTCTTGTAAATCAGCACTCAATTTGATTTTTATTCCGTCAGTCTCTAAAATTTTCAAATCCCTAATCAAAGGAGCCAAAATTGTTTCAAATTTAAAGGCTTTTATATACGACTCTTTGCAAAGAAGCACCAACTGAATATTTTTTATTAAAGACCTATATTTTTTGTCAATATTCCCAATAGTCATGTAAACTGCAATTAATTTGTGCTTTGTCTTAGACGACCCTAAAGGGTTGCAAATTTCAAATGCATCTTGAAAAAGAAGCAATTCTATTTTTTTTTTTCTTTATTATTGAAAAATAAATTGTTTATATATGCAGAACCATCACTATAATCTAGGAACGACTCAGGCCTTTAGCTTTTAGCTTGATTAAAAATTTTCTGGTAAGAGGAAACTTTGATTAAATGAGTTAAGGTGTCAAGTAAAGGAATATAATAAAAATAACATTTATTATGAAAATTATCTCTACCCAAGTCTATTTTTTTTAAATTCACATAGTTATTCGAACTTTCGGTGGTTTTATTGCGAAAAAAACTACTTTTAAAAAAGTCCAGAGAGGGAAGGTTGAATGCGTTTTGCAATAAAATGGAAAGTACAATGAAACTTTAAAATAAAGGTTTAAAAATCTTTAGTTTTATTGACTTAATAACAGTTACAGTATTCAAACTAAAATTGTCCATTTCTCTTTATTTGATATTTTTTCGTATTTCACGGGAAGCGAGTAGACAAGAGAGAAGAGACGCAACAATTTCAACAACGATGTCAAGCAACATTTGCTACGGTTAGTACAAATTTAGGTGACCGCTTGGGAACATGATATTTTGAATATTGAACGAAATCTCGCACTCCGGTATTGGAAAAATAGTGGAGACACAAATAATTAATTAAATTAAAGCTTTTCAGATCTTGTTGTAGGGGGAGAGGGTGGTAGGTTTGTTTACTTTAAATTTAAAGCTTTAGTTTCTTAAGTTTAAGTTTATTTTCTTTGAAATTGAATAATTTTCAAAACTTAAAACCAAAGATTTTAAATCCTTAAAAATAAAACCTAAATTCCTTTGCGCAAAAAATATAGGAAAAATATCTTAGTTTTAATTGGTAAATTCTTAAATTTAAAGGATTATTTTTCTGGGTGCACCAACTTGTATTGTCACCGAAGTTACACATGCGTGCCAATTTTCATCAAGATTGATAAAGTCTAAGCATTAAAATTTTGCAATGCAAGATTTGATCACATCCGTGTAAGTTAAATAAAAGAATTTAATAACTGAATGTTTTCGGGACCAGTGCATTTTATAAGTAGAGTAATTCGAAAACTTTTTATGACAATTATTCCACAAACATATAAATTCACTATTTAGCTTTCCTCTATGAGCATACAGGTGTTTATTATAGAAAGTAAGTTTTTCTGATTTGAAATCACACATTTGACATCTGAATAACATTTTTACTTTAAGATTATTCACATTAAATATTATATTCACAATATTTTTAACCAACAAAGTTAAATTAAATTATTAGAAAACACTATATCACAAACACAACTGGACGCTTTGACTGTTTGAGACTTAATGGTTTCTGCAATAAATGTTAATAAAATTGTCTAGTATTTTGCATCTGATGTTGAACATTTCTGTAAAGTTCAACAAAATTGTTGAATTACTTTAAGTACTGTGCAAAAAATACAGAAGTTGTTGAATATTCAACAAATTATTAAATATAATAACTATTCTGCAATGATCGCTTTGTTTAAAACAAATTATTTTCCACATGCCATATTGACTGAAAAGTGCTATTTAGTTTTAAAATATTATAATAATTTTACTTACCGAACAATTAATCGATTGTTGTTATCACTATTTAAACCACGCAATTATTATTAAATTTCGTTAACAAGACAGTTTCTTTAAAAAACTAAAACTTGTAATAGACAAACACATCGATCGTCCTTACGAGTTATGACTTAACAAACTTGATACAAAACCTAGCACATGAACTGAAAACAAAATTCTCTTTATAACTGTAAATGAGAAAATAGTATAGAGAATAATTGTTTATTATTTAACAAAAATTTGAAGAAAATTGAACAATGTGTTGAAAACTCAACAAAATGCTCAATGCTCTATATTTTGTTGAATATTAAATAATTGTAATTGCTTACTATTCAACCAGCTGTTGACTAGTCATGATAAATTGCTTAATGTGACAAAGTTGTTTAATTTTAATATAGTTTTTTTAATATTAATAATTTATTACAACAAATTTATTTAATTTTCAACAAAACTACAATTAAACAATTGTTTAAAATTACTAATATTTTTTAGAGTGATATACATATACCTACAGACACCACTTCGAAACCCAATTTTTCGGACTCATTATTACACACGTAAAAGAAATAAAAGGTGATATTTATGAATTTAAATTTTTTCTTTTTTCTTTTTAATTTTTTGGAAACATTTTGTATTATTGGTGTTTTGTAAACCTTATACTTTTCAAAATATTTGCAAAATAAATTTTCTGTTCTAAAGAAGTGGCCACTTCCTTAAATCTGAGTTTCAGTTCGATTGGTTAAGCCATCTGGGCTGTAGAGAGGACAAAGACTGACAGACAGGCATCATTTCGAAACCCACTTTTTCGGACTCACGGGACCTCAAAACAGATAAATCTTCAATATTCTCAAGGTCAAAAATTTTCATGATTACTTTACTTTATTTTACTTACGGAAAAGAAAGTAAAAGGAGTTTGTGCGTAAACGCCGAATAGTTTTTTGATTAACCTTTGAGTTTGTTGTTAAATTTAATAACGTTTGTTTAAAAGCGAGGGATTTGTGAAGGAGGATACAAGTGCAATTTTGTCCTAGTAAGCTAACCAATTTTTAAATTTAATTTAGTGTAGTTAAAATTATTTTAAAATTCTAAATTATGATGTTTTGTTTATCATAAAAGTGTAAATGTTGTAATTGTTAATGTTTTGTTCTGATCTGACAAATAGTATTTTATATAAAAAGGTAAGAAGTTTGATGTACATAAAATGTACAATTCGAACAAACAATAATGTATTTACATACATGATTTATTACATGTACAATGTACATATTTATGTACATTCAGCTATGATGGATATTTATATTTTTGGTAACTTCTTTAGGAAAATGAATCGTAAATATCGCACAGGCCAAGAACTCATTGATATTCCTAGCACGTTTGATTCCGATTTGGAAGATTTTGTTGATACGGAAAGAAATGAAATAGAAATGGTCACAATTTCAACCACTAATTTTGGAATTTGTTCCAAGTGTCGAGCTACAAGCAATACAAACCGTTAAAATGCCCTTGGCATATTTCAGAAATTGTTTGCCGAACAAAATTTTTGAAGAAATGTTTTTTCCAAACTTGTATGCAGAACAAAAAATGATAACCAGTTGTATACACACTAACACATCGGAAATGTACAGTTATTTGTACTACAAATAGCAATGGGCTGCTTTAAACTTCCCAGAATTCGATTGTATTTTAATAAAGCTCTTGGGATTGCACTATTTAGAGGTACCTAGACGAGAGATCGATTCTTGCAGCTACGAAATAACCTAAATATTATAACTAATAATTTAGAGATGCCTAAAAATTGCGCAAACCGATTTTACAAAGTTCTTTTGAAGTAAATTAACCATCAGTACGCATAGATGAGTAAATTATTCCTTTCAACGGCAAGCTCTCTATAAAACAATATTTGAAAGGAAAATTTTGTGGCAAATCAGGAAGGCTGTACGTTTTTTTCCTGTATCAAGGGGCTGAGTCAAGTATACCAAAAAATTATATAAATAAATTTGGATACGGAGCCGCTACCGTATTGCATCTGACTAATCGCCTCAAAAACCAGGCCACTACCTTTCATACCAATTATTAGAGGTTCTAAAAATTAAAGAAATCAACGCTGCGAGCACTGTTATGATCAATAGATTTGCCAAGCCACCTTTAATTCTAGATAACGAGGACAGTATAACTAGTGATGATGGTAAAATTACCATTGCAAAATAGTTAGATACGAAGCCAATTCACGTTGCTTCAAACTTTGTGGGAATTGGTACAGAGGATCAAGCCAAAAAATGGGACAAACAGTCGAAATCATATGTATCTGTAAAACGACCAGAGATTATCAACGAGAATGGGTGGAGTTGATTTGTTAGATCAACTTATTAGTTACTACAGGACCTTCAATATTTCCAAAAAATTGCGTCTTTGTTTGTTAACGCACTTTACAGATTTCGCAGTTATGTACTTTTTGTTGGATTTAATACAAGCAGGACTGCATTAAAAACAAGATAAACAGTATTTTGGCTTTATTACATTTTAGGATTTATTCAGCTCAATCATTGGTATACAAACCAAAACGGATGCTAAAAAGCGAGGCCGATATTCAAATCCACAGAACGTGAAACTTTGTGAATTGTAAAGGCCATTCATACTTTACCTGTGATAAATGAATGCCTTAATAAAGGCAGAAATTGTTTTGCTGAATTTCACCGCAAGAATTAAAGTTGCCAATTTTTTTTTATTTCATTGAGAATTTAAGGCTATATAATTTATGATAAGATTTTGAGAATTACTTGTGATTTATTTAATTTCTTTTCATTTTTTATTTATAAATAAAAATGTCAATGAATACATAAATTAGAATTTTAAAGTTATAAAATATGTTAATATATTTTCTAACAGAAATCAGTCAGTTTTGACGACTGTGAAGTTTTTAACAAATAACAAAACTGAATATGTATTGGTGTGGTATTTATAGAGTAGGTCAAAAAATTGTTATTTAAAGAAAAATTAAAAAAAAGGAAATTTTAATTCACCGTATTTATAATTGGTCAGAGATTTTTCTCAGATTTGTCAAGCCAAACATATCCTGTTTCAACTAAAAATAGTTTCGTCTCCATACGGTGGGGTGGAACCTTTTGTTATTGATGGAGTATGTTGCTGAATTTTACGATATAAATGTGGAATTTTGTGGTTCACTGTATCTAAGATTGGCCAAATCACAGAGGTTTTCCGCAGATGTGACATGAATGGGTAGTTAGATAAATGTATTCTCTGTGTAATAAAAATGGTCCCATCTCCATACGGTGGATGGAACCTTTTATTATTGATGGAGTATGTTAGTTAATTTTACGACATATGTATATGTGGCATTTTGTGGTTCACTGTATTCAAGATTATCCAAATCACAGAGGTTTTCCGTAGATATGACATGAATGGGAAGTTAGATAAATGTATCCTCTGTGAAATAAAAATGGTCCCATCTCCATACGGTGGGTGGAACCTTTTGTTATTGATGGAATGTTAGTTAATTTTACGACATATGTATATGTGGCATTTTGTGCTTCACTGTATTCAAGATTATCCAAATCACAGACGTTTTTCTCGGATATGAGATGAATGGAAGGCAAATAAAACTGGAGGGTTCCTTGTATCCAGAGTTCGCATATTTGTCCGGATTGATTAATCTGTGTTTTGTCAAGTTTTTCTCTTTAGCGTCGTGCTTTAGCCTGTGCCAAATTGCCAAAACTGCGACAAATAGCTCAGTTACCAGTGGTTGCCACGCGGAGGCAGCACGTATACTTGCGAATTGTGTCAAGCTTACCCTTTACACAATTGTACCCATCACGCAGCTGCCTAATACATGACCAGAACAGCTCACCTGATATGCACCCTACTGGAAGGCTACGGAACTGGTAGATCAATCAATCTACTCAACTTGGGTCCTCCCCCTCCAATAGACGCCAAACCAACAAAAAAAAATTTATTTTTTTTATTTTTTTTGTTTGTTTATATCGTTAAATTCACCAACATACTCCATCAATAACAAAAGGTTCCACCCCATCGTATGGAGATGGGACCATTTTTATTTCACAGAGGATATATTTATCTAACTACCCATTTATGTCGTATCTGCGGAAAACCTCTGTGATTTGGCCAATCTTAGATACAGTGAACTACAAAATTCCACATTTATATCGTAAAATTCAGCAACATACTCCATCAATAACAAAAGGTTCCACCCCACCGTATGGAGATGGGACCACTTTCGAGTTACAGGGGATGCATTTATCTAACTACCTATTCATATCGTATCCGCGGAAAACCTCTAGGAAATTATGAAAATAAATACGAATATAATATATCAATCTGTATTAACTAGTAAAGGGGGTAATTTTATTTTTACGTTATTTATTACTTTTATACAGAATATTTAGTATAATGTGTAACAATGCAACCTTTTTAAACTCAAAATCAATTAGATTGTACTGTTGAATATACTTTTTGATAACATTGCTTTAACCTACTGTATTACCAATACTTGCATAGTTTTTTGTTAATTTAACAAAATTTGTGTACATATACATTTTATTAATTTTTGTTATTTGTTAAAAACTTCACAGTCGTCAGTTTTGTTTAATTTTTATATGAACTCTAATTTGAATGGCAACAACCATCAGTTCGGAATGTACATACAAATGTACATTCTCCAAAATCATCCCCCATTGATTTTTTAATTTTTTTTCACAAACATGAATTATTTAAGATGTATAAGTACTTACTTAGACCACAAAATAATTTTCCGGCAATTCTAGAAAAAGATCACATGAAAGGGTTAAGCGGAAAACTAAAAAAGAAAATCCAAAATTAAAATATACATTACGAACTGAATAACTGAAATTTCTTTATCTTACGATTTATTATTGAACAAGCGCATGCATTCGTCATCTCAAGAGTAGTCGCATATTGTTCGGCATTATCTAAAACAAAGCGCGGGCGTCAACTTTTTTGGGTTACGGTTGATTCACGGCGCACAATTCACATCACACAATTTACGTCGAACAATTCACATCACATAATTAACGGCAAGCAAAATTCACAGCATGTATAATTAATAATTCTCAATTCACAGTATATATTTTCTGAATTGCCTTAGTTGCTGGCGGTAAAAAAACGCGCGTTTTTTTCCGCCAGCAGTTAAGGCAATTTAGAAGTGATATACTGTGAATAAACAAGTGTCCATTTTCTTAATTAGAAAAATAACGTAACAAGAGTAAGCATACATTTTAATAATTGCCTTCGAATCAGTTGTTTTTGAAGAAATAATTTTTCCAAATACGTAATACCTTATAATACTACTAGTTTTCATCAAAGCCAGTAGTATGAATTAGAAAACTGAATTGTGCGCCACGAATCAACCGTTATAAGTGAATTAAATACTTATTTCAAAAATAAACTTTTCCTCTATTGAATGAACTTCGAATACGTTCTACTAACAAGGGATGATCCCGAACCCGAAAATTCAAAAAATTATGAAACTTTGGGAACATGTACATCTCATATAGGTATGTACTACGCAATTTTTTTTTTCTGCGGAAAAACACTTTGACTGGGTGAAATGGATTTTTGAAAATTGAAAATTTTCCATTCTGCCTCTGCGCATAACTCGTTTAACTCGTTAACGGTAAGAGGTAGAGAAAAATTATGTGCTAATAAAGATAAAAAACTGACATTTCTAAAACCTTATTTACTTTCATGCACACCGTCCTGCTGTCTTAAGCAAGCCCACACTTTTTCTCTACCTCTTACCGTTAACGAGTTAAACGAGTTATGCGCAGAGGCAGAATGGGAAATTTCCAATTTTCAAAAATCCATTTCACCCAGTCAGAGTGTTTTTTCCGCAGAAAAAAAAAAATTGCGTAGTACATACCTATATGAGATGTACATGTTCCCAAAGGTTCATAATTTTTTGAATTTTCGGGTTCGGGATCATCCCTTGTAAGTTCTTTCAGGCGACGGATTGAAAAATTTAAAATGGTATTATTCTTGCGAACAGGCTCATTAACATGTAAGTTGTGATTCTATTATAAGGAGTAATAAGGAACACAATCACCCAGCAGACGCAGCAAAGGCTGAAGCCCAAAAATATTTAAAAAACATCAGGAATTATACTCAGATTTCTTTTGCTTTTAGTACTCAACAGAGGCCGTTAGTGTAATGTTTACTGTAGCTACAAGAATGCCGATGAATAGATACGAGAAAGGCAACAACATAATGAAGGAATACAGTTAATGCCAACGCATATCGAAGTTTCAAGATATCTGGCCATTATAAGTGTGTAGCAGATGGTACATTATTTTTGTTATTTGACGGTGGATCAAATGATGAACAACGATTGGTAATTTTTGAAACATCTCACAATTTGAAAATTCTTTCAAATTTAACTAAACGATTTTCTGATGGTACCTTCAGTATTTACCCTGCTCATTTTGCGCAACTCTATATCCCATTCACGGCATTTACGAAAATAAGAGCACTCGTTGTGTGTATACGCTTTGCTACTGGCATAATCGTAAACAGTTTTTAAAATACTTATAAGCCATTTGAAAATATTGAAGCCTTTATTAACGCCGGAAATTATACTTAAGCATTTTGAAATGGCAGCTATGAATGCATTTGAAAAAATTCTATGGTATTTCCATTTTCGCCAGGCATTTGTTCGTTCATCGCCATAAAGTTGTTGAATATTTTAACGTTGTTGTAGCTGAAAACATTATTCTGAAAGGGTTGGAAAGCTGTTTTAAGAATCACTTTGTGGGACGATTGATAGTTGATAAAGCTAAGATTTGAGATTTTAAAATAGAATCATTACAATGCCATGCTAACACAAGTGAATGGCAAATCTTGCTCTGCGGTAGGAATTGACCATCCCAATATTTTTCGTTTTATTGAAAGCCTAAAATTCCAAAAATGATATCATACGCACCCAAACGCTTGCAGGCGATCAAGGGCCACCACGCAAACGTACATAGCTACTTTGACTACAACTGCAGGATTAATCGTATCTTCAATAATTTTAATAAAAGGCGAGTATTAAAATAATTTAAAGCAGTCGCTTATCTTATAACATTGATATCAATTAAAAGTATTTAAAAAAATTAGATTTTGTAGTTTGATTGAACCCACACGCGTACGTGAGTCCTTCTTTAAACCATTACGATTACGAGCGTAAGGCGGTTGATTCACTGTGAATTTTTTATAAATAAAATTAAAAGTGAAATGTGAATTATTAATTATGCATGCTGTGAATTGTGAATTATTAATTGTGTATGCATGTGAATTGTGTGAGCAGCGTGTATTGTTCGGCGTAAATTGTGAAAAGTAAATTGTACGCCGTGAATCAACCATCATTCACATTTTTAGTTTCATAATACGAACATGTGCTATATGATCGCAAAAATGCGCATCGATTAATTTCATAATAGCTAATTTTCGACGTTGTCGAAAAAAACGCGCATCGAAAATTTCATAATAGCCCCTGTTATTGCTCAATCTCGTATTGCTAGAAGCAGTTGGTCTATTTAAAAAGCAGGTCTCTTATTAGGACAAACCACCAGGTATGACTCCAGGCCATCTATCCAGGCAAATCATGCCATAGCCAGAAAACTGAGCATATATTTTCTAAATTTAAGCAATGTAATCGACTTTTAAAAATAATATTCATGGGGTTTCAACAGGCGTGCAAGTTTTTTGGCCAAGAACTGTATGGTAGCTAAATCTGGATGTGATAAACTCGCTTCTCACCTTTTGTGCAAAATCCCATAGTCCAGATTCGCTTACGTGTGATTAATATAACATTTTTATAATATTTTTAAATTACGAAAGGTAGCAAGTTATTGACTTTTACTGAGAATATGTGTAACATAATAATTTAGTAATGTGGTAAACATGTTTCAAGCGAATTTCTTGCGACAAATATGAGTCTCATCTAAACCACAAATTATTAGCACCCTAAGTTAACACGGATAGAGGCTAAAACTCTAGTTTAAATTATTTACCCAAATTTTAGTAATAATAATATTATACAATCAAATTTACTTATTAATTTATGTACATAATACATATGGATTATATTCCAACTTATGATTTACCGCGTATGCATGAATCACATTCAGATAGTCAATAAGAGTTTTTTTTTAGTTTACCAAAGCTATTTAAAGTGATATAATTTTATTAATATCACCATGTTTGATGACAATCATCGATCAAATTACCGTATAATATACGTAAATTTTTAATATTTTGTGCACGCATTTAAATAATTAAATTGTATAGATTATAGAAATGAATGGAACATCTATAACGTAGTCTGTTGACGCAGCAAATCCGTATTTATAAAGTAATTCCCCAAAAATGTGTCAACATGACAAACTATAAAACACCAATATTAATTTTACGGTCGTATTTAATGATTTTTTTTACTAGAGTTTAGGTAAATATTATTGATGTATACTTATCGACAAATTTTTTGGGAATTACCAAAATCGTAAAATTGTATATAAATAACATAATAAGTGTATCTACAGCTTTGCAATTATAATTTTAATCTCAGCATTTTATAAAAAAATGAAATAGTCGTTGAACAAACTTTATGATTAGACTTGAAATATTTTTGTTATACCTTTAACACGTTCGACACTCATCTGTTTTTTGGTGTTCAAAAAAACTCACATGTTAAAATAAAATGCCACGAATATGGGCGACGACTGGGCTCTTAGTCAAACTACTTGATACAACTACTTGTTATGTTAGCTACTTATAGAAACACAGCCGCATCGCAAATAATCGTAACAAAAATTACAACAAAGTTATTCTTTTATTTCGTGAAATTTTGCGTCACAAATGTGTGACATGAGTTTTTTTTAAAACTAGCATGTCACATAGTATATGTGACGTTGAGTGGCGAACGTGTTAAATGTAGCAATATAATTTTAGACAAAAAAAATGATTTAATTAACCAATTATGTGTAATTGTTGATGAAAATTAAATATTTCAACTTGACCCACTTTTATTCAATTATTCAGAGATTTACGACTAAAATGTGTTAATTTTACTAAAATGATATATTAACTAAAATGCATGGTTCATGGTCACAAACCAGAAGCTTAGTGGTCAAGTAATCATATCTCGTTGTAATTACTTTCTCAGTCTATATTAAAAAATAAAGGCATTTAACCTCGATCCTTACATAATTATACATTACGATTGAATCTTTTACTATAGAACAAATAAAAGTGAAACCGTTACGGATAAAATATTAAATTATATAGTAATCTATTTGTTGAAATTCAGATTACAGGTAAATTATACTATCAAAACAAATTAATTCTAATCGGAGCAAAGTGTTTGTTATAATTGTCCTATCCTAAAATTCCTAACCAAACCGAAAGAAAATATGTTGCAGATCTATAAATCGAGAATGCAAAAATGTTGTTTCACACAGTTCTCTACGATTATCTGTCTTTGGCTTTCAAAATAGTACTTGGGTTATTCTAAGTTAAGAGGTACTGGCTTGTAAAGAGAGGTGGCATGACATAAATGATCTAATTTTATAACATTTTTATTGAAACAACTAATTTGTGCATATCTGCAAGGTGGCCAGTCAATTTATTTATTTTATCTTGTTTTATAAGAGACTACAGAGGAGAGACTAGATGTACAGGGTAGGATACTCGATGAACACGGGAGGGATTTTAACGTTGTTTTATGAAGGAAAATGAACTTTTTTTTAAGAATCAACTTTATTTGTTCATTTTATTATTAATTATCGGACTTTTTATTTTCAAGCAGCCTTTAGTAATACAAAAATAATAATGTTAACAACAGAAATACTTAGTTGAATAATAATCAATTTCACACTGACTCGAACATCACACAGATAACTGTTACCATAAAAACAAAAAATTAAAGGTACCTAAATCTTTTTGGTCCTTACAAACAAAAATCAACAAAAAATAAACATTAAATCAAAAATACTTATTAAATTATAATGTTACCATTCATTGGCAACGTTAAATTAAACAAAAAAGAAATTTCTTTCCAAAAATTAAACTGAAAAATTAAAAGGTCAATATATTGCTCATCGATTTTTTTCAGATGTTGAGGGCTTCGGGCCATCTTCTAGATGTCTCGTCTTTTTTGCAAAATAATGGGTCAGAGAGCTGTGGAAATTCTTGAAATCCATGAACATATTTCTCAGATATTCGTGACGCCAGTGTTTCATAATCAGAATCAGATATGGATCGATATATATCCTCAATATGAAGACGAGGCTTAGGATTAATTTTTGAATAATCCAAGGTACCCAATGTAAAATGACTACAGTTATTAAGGTCGCATAGAAACAGCTTAAACTTTTCATTATCAAACGATTGGGAAGGAATTCACTCCCGATAACTTGGTGAACCTTTAGTGTGCCTGAAAATGTTTTTATATTTTCTACTGATCCTAGTTTTGCTTCTTTGTCCAAAATGTCTGCATCAACAATGGTCAAAATTCTAATGTTCGGGCAACTTTTCTGAAGTGCCTGGGATAAGTCTTCTAATTACGAAATATCGGTGCCACTTGCAACATTGTTGCCAAAATTTTAAATAAACATAATTTTATTACGGTATTGGGTAAACGGCCCATCGCTTAAGAAATGTAAATTACCAACGGTTGTCGGCAAACTGTCAAGTATTGGCTGTGAATGGGCCCAAATCGATGGAGGTGGGTGCAACAAATTTTGGGATAAAGTGCAGAAACATGCGCTTTCTACCTCTTCTCCAACTTCTTTGGTATAAACTACCACTGTGTGCATACTTATTTGCTATATTGGTGCACTATATTGAATTCATGACTCAACAATTTTTAAGAATTACATTCCAATTATATCTTCAGAGTGCTTTTAACATACATACTTTGTTATTGTCCGTGTTTTTTTAGTTTTCGGGTTGACAATATTTTGGCGTACAGATTGATACTTTTAATATAACAGTGAAACAGAATTATCGAATTCTTTGTAATGGAGACCTTTGTTCTTTCAAGTATTACAATCCATTGAAAGACATTTTTCGTTATACATATCTGCTGCAACAGATTAAATTTAGAAAGCCCACTTGGTTTGAAACAGATATTATCTTGCTACTATTGCTGATTAGTGATACACACATGCAAGTGTTACGGTGGCTGGGCTACGCAAAATGGTCCAAGCTTACAATACATCGAATACGAAATTTTAGTTTGCGACTTCTCATAATTCTACTAATTGGAGGAAAATTCTATTAGGTGAAGGTTTAAAGGAAAATCAACAAACAAAACAAAATTAAAAAAAAAATTACGCCTCCAGAATTTTTCTAATATAATTTTTTACCCCATTTTATGGATTAGTTTATTTTTAACATGTATTTTGGGGTTTCTGTTTCACTTTACAGCTTGCTAGTTTCAGGTATAATATTCACGGTACGAACAAAAATATATAATTTACTCTACAAACATAAATAAAACACATCTGGCCAAAATGGTGAATTATTCTTAAAACACTTTCTACTGTTTAAGCAAAATTGTTAAATAAATCTATAATACCTATAATTTGAATTTCGTTAATATAATAACATCAAAAATTTTAATTCAAATATATTTTAAAAAACTTCCACCATTTTTAGTTCGCTTTGGTATAAATCGGTGGTAGTACCTTACATGACCTCCAATCATGATCTTTTTTCTTAACCATGTGCAATGAACAAGAGACGGGAGATGCAGATGGCCTGCAAATCCCTAATTCCACCATATGCTGAAATTCCGTGAATGCGGCTTTATGGCGACTTAATCTACTCTTCTTGATCTTGACACAGGGAGATGTCCTTCTGTGACAATGTGATGGACCACATTGTGTCGGGCTGGCAATTTATAATTCGGCTCTGCTGTAAGTTGAGGAAACTTTTTAAGCAAAGTGCTGTAACCGTTGGTGATGGAATAATAGACCGGAGTCGGTGTGTCGACGTGAATCATTGTGGCATTGATTGACAGCTTTGCCGCTGAATCAACCAGCCGTTTATTCCTTAAATCAGCCATAATAGCCACAGCAGCTAAAATGAAACCATGCGTGAAGGTTCGTTTTAGTCCCAAATCCAACTGAAGCAACTATGTGCCGTAAGTTTGGATGTTAGTGCCATTGGCGGCCGATAAAACTAGATTAGAATTTCTTTTCAGAATAGTAAATTCATTTTTATAATTGTACACTGGGATAACTGAAAGGTCATCTCCAGTATCGACTAGATAAGTAATTCAATTTATTCGATCAACTACGAATAACCGAGACGACAAAGGGTTGTTTCTTATTGGTTTCCCGACACAGTGTTGTGATAGTTTTTTGAGCTATTATCAACAACATCCATGTTGGTGTTGTAAGACGAAGACTGTTTCGATGATGAGAAGTTGGACAGTGGTATGCACTTCTTCGCAACTGTACCAAATTAAGAAATTTTGGAAATTAGGGAATAATGTTTAAAACCGTGACAACTGGTTTACATCTAAAAATGAGTATTAAGGTTTAATTAATTAAATATCATTGTTAGAGCATAGCTGATTAATCGGTTTGGCCAAATTTTGATTAATGAATAATCGAAATTTTTTGTTACCGATTAATCGATTAAAGCTAATTTTATTTATTTCATTTTTTTTTTACATAACTAATTTACCAACAAATATCAGTTCTCAATTTCAAATTTTTGTCGATTCACCATACACTTTATTCGAGAGTCATACAATTTTATACGGATGACAAATCCTTTAATTTAACCGTGCCCTCCTAATCCGGATTATTGTAATCGCAAAACGTAACCAAAAATTTTGCTTTTTCGGAAACAAATACCAGTTCCCTATACAAATAGGAATAGATACCACTAATGAATTGGAACATTATTTAGTGCTCATTTTGTTTGTTTTGTCCTGCAGCGCGTTGATTTTTCGTTAGGGATAATCAGTCTCGACCGTTTTATTAATGCAAATTTTAGAAATTTTTATTTGTGAAAAACACCAATTTTTTCTTTGTGTTTACAAATGGAAAATATTAAGTTCATCGTTTAAATTTTTCTGGTTTCCGCTAAAAACAGGGATCGGTTTTGCATTTTTTAGACGAAATATGAAAATTATTTTCCTTTATTTTTTGAGTTCCTGAAGTACCACTTATTTTTACCAATAAGCACCAATTAACACAAATTTGTTGTAGTTGTTTTGTTCGGAATTTCACTAATTTACACCAACAATTTAGTTTTATCGTTACACTAGGTAGTAAATTTAATTATAGTTCCGTGCGGTCAAGAATTCAGCCGCTGCGCAGTTTATGCAGCAAGTCGGTCAAAAATTAAGATTTGCAGCCGAAGCTGCGCATTTCGTCGGATTAAAATGCAGCAAATAAAGTTAGGCTGCGCAGTTTACGCAGTCACATTAAAGTGGATGCAAAATCTGAAAATGCCAATTTTTTGTTTAAAAATTTAATTTTATGCATTATTGTTGGTGAAATAAAATAAAAAACACGATTTCTCTCAATTATTCGTAATCACGAGAAATTATAAAAGTAGCTAAATGACAAATATCTTACAAACTTGCAGTCAGGCTGCCGGTCGTATAAAAATGCAGCCCATATTTTTTGCATTTCGCCTCCTTTTCAATTTTTTTGTGCAGCTTAAAATGCGCAGCGGCTGAATTCTTGACCGCACCCGTTTATTTAATTACAACAGTTTAAAGTCTTTGTTTCTTTTTATCGGTGTAATCTGTTCATTCAACTCTTTCGCAACGTACTTTAACGTCCTACGTAGTAACCAAAGCGAGGTCGCATGGCTTTAGATTCGTTTTACTTAGACCATCTGTACTTTGCAATGCTACATAGTAGCATTTATTGTTGAAATAAAAGATGTTTCAGCCCATGGATGAGGGACTTTCCCCATATCGATTTTAGTTCATTTGTCCCCACGCTTGGGCAGCGATGACTACTTTTTTTTTTTACGTGCAAAAACAAGTAAAATCGTGTTTACAAATACAAGTTTCTTGTCTAAATTAGTGGATGTCCCCCTACTTTTTTTTTATGATTAATAAAGATGAGTATATTGCGATTAATAATAAATATCAAATTTTAAAATTAATTTAGTCGAAATTAATAATTTAATGAAACATTCAAGACACATTTTGACCATATAAAACTACATACGAAATATTTTAGCCGCCAGTCAGCAAGCGTTGCAATTATATTTGGGAAAATCACTAATTCGGCATTTAAACAAAAAATCACAAATGAAGCCATCAAATGTTTTTGCATGCCCTATGGTAACCGAAGTCGGTACGATACACCTTAGCTTTAACATCTGTGCCATTTGATCGGTTAGTTTAAATTAGTTCTGGTCAATTCAGGATTAGCACAAATTCAAAACTACAATGGGTTTTGAATGATTAAGGACTGTATCGAAAAGAAAGTATCCACAAAAAAAAGCCATTTTAAACACAAAAAAACAATTTTAAGTTATAAAATGATGTTTTATCATAAAGCAGACTTCTAATTAGAAGATTTTATGTTTAAAACATTTGAGAAATTATTTTCTAAATACACAGCGAATTTTTAATTTGAGGTCTTTACTTAGATTCTGCACAGTAGTTTTGTTAATTTGTCTGGTTGCTTTGGACTAACTTTTTGAACTTTGTTAAATTTTCTGCTAGTTTACCATTATTTTTCAAGTAACGCTTCGAAATTGCCCAATATCTTGGCGGAGTTTATTGTTTTTCCACAAAAGTGATGCAGTGGATTTTTAACAGCTTCAAATTTATAATGGGCAGTTGCACGGTTTTAATATACAATTTTTTTTTTCACTTCATTTCGGAACTTTTTGTTTCTTATATGTCTTCAAGTCACACGCCTTATTTTACCCGCTGGATCATTCCTATGCTAGTACCACCCACATAAATCTCTGACAGACATTGATTTGTTTTTGCGAATTTCACTCACAATTTTGGCTCTAATTTGGGATTGCTGGGACCTTGTTTTCGACCGTTTTTTTCGGAAATCCTTTACCGTACCATGCTCCCCAGACTTATTAATTATTTTTCTCACTGCATTTTTACTTATATTTTCGCGCTTTGCTAAATTTCTAAACGAAACACCGTTTTCGATGCAAAATTTGTGCAAAATTCGTTTACGCACTTCTTCTTCAATTCGTGGCATTATTAGAACTGGGTAACAAATTATAAAAATCAAACGCAATATTAACCTACAAAAAGCTATTCTATCTAACGGCACTTTTCCGTTACAATAGAATTAGAGCAAGGCGAAGAAAACTAAATTTTTGTGTGGCTACTTTCTTTTCGATACAGTCCTTATATTGCAGCAGAATGTGTTATCAGACAGCGTACCTTTATTGGTTTCTAGAACATTTTATGTTGGAAATTGATTAAATGAATTTTTTTTTGTTCAATTCGAAATTTATTAAACACATAAGTCGTATTTTATTTGACAATTTACAACTATAATTGCACTATTGAATTCCTCAGTAATGCTGTGTGCCTGACTAAACTAACTAAACTAAAATAAATTGAAGCTTCTGCGATTGCCTCGTAGTCGTAGGCGGCAACCGAAAAGTAAATTTACCAGCTTACTTTTCAATGACTTTTCATGTATCGTGAATTACTTCTGTTTGACATTTCTGTTTATTTTTTGAAATACCGTTTTATTTAAAATACCTTAAAATTGCCTTGATGAATGATAAATGCGAAATTATAAATTATTAAACAAACAAATATATAGGTTTATGTGTTTCTGTTGTAGTTTTTCGAAATTTTTAACATTTATTTTAGTTTAGTTTAGTTCCTTTTGAAGCACAGTAAATGACTTTTATACTAGTGCCATCTTCATATAAATTATATTAACTATCATACTTTAGTTTAGTTAGTTAGTTTATGCCCGATTTCAGAACAAAACAGCAATTCTTCAGTTAAATAATGTTTCGTCTCTTTCTTCTTTTATAAAATTGCAACTTGTTTCAAAATTCAAAATCAAGGTTGCATTGATTATATTTCTTTATTACATGAGCATTTTAAAGGTATAGAATTAAATATTTGACTTTTCAATATCGCTCAAATAAATATTTAATTCTCCAGTTACAATGCTTATGTAAAAAAGAAATCTAATCAGGATACCATTGATTTTGAATTTTGAAACAACTTGCAATTTCATAAAAGACGAAAGAGACGAAACATATTTAACTGAAGAATTGCTGTTTTGTTCTGAAATCGGCATAAGTCGATTAAGGCACACATCATAAGAATGAATAAGTACTAGAATAGTCAGGGTGTGAAGTCGTGTTTTTCATTTGCTCCGTAATTTTTATCAATTTTCTCCAGTTTTTGCTTTAATTTAATTTTACAAAGTTGATAGTTTGTTGTATTGTTGGGTTTTATACCCGTTGCAATAAAAATTTCAACGTGAGGTTAATTGTTCCGATTTTTTTTTTTGCAATTTTTAATTTTTTGATTGTTTCTAACCTAAAAAATTACACGAGAGAATTGAAAGTAAAGGAAAAATTGATAGATTTGTTTGTTTTTATTTTGTGTTTTTATTTTTGAGTTGACTGATCGAAAATGTAGTGGTCAAAGTGTTATGGCCGAATTTAAAAAATCTTAGTTTGTGAAGTGTTTTTTCAAAATTATAATTAAAGAAAATTAAATAATTAAATATGGAAAAATGTAATCCACCGGGATGCATTTATCAGGCAATATCTTTCTTAAATAACTTAAATTTGTAGTGAGGCAATGCCTACTAGATATACAAGCCTATGACTACAAGCAATTTTTACAAATTGAAACACATTAAGTCTCTCCGCTACGCGGCAGTATAATAAAGAAAAGATATTTCTTTGTTTTTGTTTTGTCCAAAGACATTTTAATATTGATTTAGTTTTTTTAGTGCAGCATAATGCTTCAAAGAAGGAAGATATGCACTTTCTGATCAAAGAGGAATACCATGTGAGTTTTGTTTTATTCGTGTAAATTAATTTTTTTTAGATAAATGTAGTGTATTATGTATTTTAATAATAAAATATTAGAAATATTATTGAAAATAAATTAAATCAAATAAAAATTAATTTATGTACTCAATTTGAAAACAAATCAAAGCGTAAAATAAACGCGTGACATCTCCCTTTGACGTAATATAATGCACTAAATCAAAAAAAAACTCAGCGAACAAATTTAAAATTTATCATTTCAAATTTTTTGTTTATTTTTCGCTTCTCTTCTTTGTTTAGTTGTTTGTTGTTTATAAATAAATTTTTGTTTCCTCTCTTTAGAAAAGAAATAAATCGACCGCTGTCGCTGTTTCATTTATTCCCTATCCCTTCCCCTCCCATTGTTTTTTATACGAGGAGAGAAAGAGATATTTTATTATTTTGAATTTCGTTCTCCAAATAAAAAACATTTTTTTTTTGTTTCCTTCCGCAGAGAGAGATTAAAGAAGGGGACGAAAAATGATTTTTTAACATGAAGATGAAACAAAACAATACACAAAACAAAACAAAAATCTTTACTTTACTACACTGCCACGTAGCGGCGGAGACTTAGGCTGCGGCCAGAGTGCGCGCGATAAGCGATGCGAGGCGAGAAGCGATGCGAGAAGCGATGACGTGCGACAAAACTGCACACGTATATTTAAATAGAACTGTCCGCAGTTAAAGCGATGCGAGATGCGAGTGGATGCGAGTTTCAAAGCGAGAAGCGATAAAATTGAACATGTTGAGTTTTGTCGCTCGTTCTCGCGCGATTTTATGTACATTTGCATACTGTTCTATAATTGTTTGCATTATTTTTTATTTTTTTATTATTTTTAAAGTTTTAGAGAAGTTTTACTAATAATAATAAATATTAATAACAGTAATATTATTAATATGTAATAGATAATTAAATAAAAAATTAATAAATATTTAAATTTGAAGTTAATATTTTGTAAATTAAAAACAAATCTTTCTATAACGATGATAGAAAAATATTTAATAATTAAAATACAAATACAAGGCACAGAAATTCAAAATATTTTCTTCTTTAAAAAAGTTTTATTCAACATTATAAATCGCTTCTATCGCATCCACTTTGGACAGCACTCGCTTCGTGGCTCGCGCGAAATAGCATCGCTTCTCGCCTCGCATCGCTTATCGCGCGCACTCTGGCCGCAGCCTTAGTGTGTCGTCACTGTTTGTAGTCATAGGCCTGTATATTCAAGACGGCATTGAGTGAGGGAAGTCAAATTTCTTGATTTCTCACAAATAATGCATGATTTTAGGTTTGTGTGGTTGTGCATAAAAAATATAATAAAATTAAAATACAAAACATCCCATATTTAATTTAAATTGATATTGAATTGAGTCATTTTGACATACGCAGTTTTTTCTGTTCACGCATGGTTTTAATTTTTATTTTTTATCTTTTACCGATACTCGAATGCTTTGTACTACATATTTTAGATTTATGTATAATCGACACAAGGGTCTTTATAATAGTTTGGTGTGTGATTTTAAAATATATGTATCTGTCATAGAGCTGAAAGCTATAGAGGAAAAATAAACAAACGTCAAGTGTAAGAAGTTCAGTGCGAAAGAGAGAGAGACAATAAAATAGTTTGGTGCCGTATTTTTAATTTTGTTCAGTGCATTGGAATGGAATATGTTGCTTAAAATAAAATAATTAAAGTTTGGAAATGTTTTTGTTTTGGTTGCAAAGGCACGGATGCTTATTATTTGGTTCATTGTTTTGGCAAAGTTGATTTTGTTATTAAGGCTAACTTTTCTAAGGACACGTCATTGATTTACACTTTTCGTGCGGACCTAGTAAAAATAGTGCCGTGTAATTTTTCCGTTCTGTTTGGAATGGTTTCAACCAAGCTTTGTTGGTGTTGTAGACATTTTTGAAAATTTTTGGAGATTTTTTGATGTTTTGATTAACTTTTGACGGATAATTGTTCTCGGTTTTATTTTTGAACAGAATTGGCATTTGTTTTGTACAAGTTGCTGTTTTGATTGCCAAAGCGAAACGATCTACATATATATACAGTAGAATTCGTTTATACTGAACCATGTTTATAACGAACATTCGCTTTTCATGAACATTTTTTTTGGTCCCTTCAATTTGTATGAAGAAATTTTTTGTTGTACACTAACTATAACGAACTTCGTTTATAAACGTATAATGAACACGAAAATTATCCGAAGAATGAAATTTCATACAAAAATATACGGATATAGAGAACGCATAAAAAGAAAGAAAAAGTACTATCAGTGCATTTTATACCTTTTATTATTATCCATTTTCTTTATTTTTATGTGAATCACCCGTTTTTAATTGACATTACTTTAGTTGTCAACGATCAACACATAGGGACAATAATATCGTAGGCTAATTTATCTCATACAATTTTGCATTAAAAGTGATTTATATTTGAAATTCTTTATAAATAATTTACTGTGATCTGTTAATTTAAAAATAAAAGGTGTTTATTAAAGATTTTTTGTTACGATTTAGTGTGATACTATTAAAATAAAATTAATTTTAGGTTATGGATCGAAAACGTATAGCGATATCGGTTGAGACAAAGCTAAAAATTTTAAAATTGGTCGATGAAAAGAAACACACATACCAAAAAATTGCCGACAAATATAATTGCGGCAAGAGTACCATTACTAATATAGTAAAAAAACGGGAAATTCTGGAAAACCGAAATTTAAATCTAAAACGACAAAAAATACGTGAAGGAAAATATCCGAAAGTGGAGTCAGCGCTATTGGTATGGATAAAGCAAATGTGTTCAAAAAATGTGCCACTAAGTGGAATTTTTCTTAAAGAGAAAGCAGCTCAGTTTGCTGAAAAATTGCATATTGAATTTAAACCAAACGATGGTTGGCTCGACCGATTCAAAAAAAGAAATGGGCTTGTATTTAAAGACGTCGTAGGCGAACGAGCAGCCGTATCATTAGAAGTTGTTTCTGAATGGATTAATAAACAATTACCGCGACTTCTTGATGGTTACGATAAAAAAAATGTTTTTAATCTAGACGAAACTGGGCTCTTCTACAGGCTTCTTCCTAATAAAACAATTGAATTTAAAAACGTCGATTGTGCTGGTGGCAAATTATGCAAAGAAAGGATAACAGTTTTAGTAGGTAGTAACGCGGATGGGACGGAAAAGCTACCTTTGCTGGTTATCAGTAAAAGCGCAAAACCGCGTTGCTTTAAAAATATAAAGACTTTACCAGTAATTTACAAAAACAACCGTAAATCGTGGATGACTTTTAAGGAATGGGAAGAATATTTAATAAAATTGGACAAACAATTTTTAAGCGCAGGAAGAAAAGTAATATTTGTTGCTGACAACTGCCCATCACACTTGGTAATACCAAATCTACGTGCAATTAAATTAGCATTCTTTCCCCCAAATACAACGGCAATGGCTCAACCAATGGACCAGGGGGTAATTAAAGTTTTAAAGGGGTACTACCGGGAGTTCGTCGTTCGGAAATTAATCACATCATTAGATAATGATATTTCAGCGACAAATTTTAAAATTGATTTGTTAGATGCCATTCATTTCCTGAAACGAGCATGGGACAAAATAAAACCTGAAACAATTAATAACTGCTTCTGCAAAGCGGGTTTTTTTCCGGGAACTTCAAGTCATCAAACTGTGGATAATAATAGTTCAACTGTCGAATTATTGTGGAACAATCCACAGCTAGAAATTTTTGTTGGAGATATTGCGGCGCAGGAGTATGTTGGTGTGGACGACAACATTGTAACATCAGAAGAAGTAAACGATGACGATATTCTAAGCCACGTGAATGAACACGCGCATTCTGATGAGGAATTGTCGGATTTAGATGAATATCAACCCCCCTACTCGTAGAGACATTGAAAATTCATTAAAAATTATTAGGTTGGCACTAAGTGTTGGGGATGACACTGAAAATGAATTGCAGAAATTACATTCTATTGAAAATTCTTTAGACTCGTTAATCCAAACAAATTTACAGCAATCTAAATTAACTGATTTTTTTGCCACTAAGTAGTAACGAATAATTTTGTTAGCTTACATACATTTGTACGTTGTATACGATATGTTATGTACACATTACAACATACAATGTAATGTATACATGAATACAAAATATTTTTTTTATTTATTTTTTACTAAAATGAATTTAACTTGAACTGAAATATATATGTACATAAAAATAAAAAATTTATCAATTTTAATATATGTATGAACTCCTATTAGTTTAAAAATCATATTTTTATTTATAAGATTTCGTATAACGAACAATGTTCATTATATCCAGATATTCGTCTAAAATGAACACACGGCTATAAAGAACAAAAATTTATGTCCATTGAGTGTTCATTATAAACGAATTTTACTGTATATATATATTTTTTTGTTTTTTTAGTTATTTAAAGTAGTTTTAGTTTATTTTTTAGTTTTTCTTTTGTTTTTCTGCTTCTATATTTTCTCCTTTACGAATATTTATATTTATAAAATCTCTCCAGTAGATCGGAAATTCGGAACATTGAAAAAAAGACCGGATATTTATCTGGTGATGTCTTTTCTGAATAAAATTTTACTGAATAAAATGGACGGTTTGTTTTTGGAGGTGGTGTGAGTCTATAATTTAATGAAACAAGGAAATGAAGGATTTGAGAATCAATAAATGAGACATATGGCACTTTGAATTTTCTTGTTATTGCATAAATTAAAATTAGGGGTAAGTTGTTTGCCGGTATATCTCTATTGATATCATTGTCAAAGATTTTTCTTTTTTGGATGGTTGACTTGCACCACTTTTCGAAGTGCACGATCTATATACATAGAGATAGGTTGCATGTTATTTGAATGTTATTTTTTTTTTTTTTTCAAAAGTAATAACAGATAAACTTAATGATAAATAAATCCTAGATAGACTGAATGAATGATAAGGATAACTATCATATATATGACTCTTCTGTGAACTCTTACTTAACTGACTTAAGCAACCATTAGGTCATCAATATGTGTAAACGATTATGCTGTCGAGTCTTAACGGACAAATACACCTACCGTGAGAATTGGTGATGGTGGGAGATAGGGGTTACACATCTTTATATACAGCACGAGAAGAGAAGACCACTGGATATTGAGTATAGAGTACCCATATTGATAAAACCTATAGCAACACCTATACCTATTCACTACTAACATATACTAACAATTAACAAAATCCAAATCTATAGTGTGAGAATGGTTTTATTTAACAATTTTTTTTTTAATAAATTAACTATGTAGTTAGAAAATAACTTTGCTGCGATTACTGCTCTAGTTATATCTGTGACTAACATCCCAAATCCTTACAAATCTTTTGTGTTGAGGATGCAGGAAGGGCCTGGGCCCGCATAATTCTGGAATATAGTGCTCCCAGGTATCTTTTCTTGATAAAGGGGTAGGAATACTCCAGGAATGTGCTATACATACCTATAGGATCACCATTATGGTTGGCCTGTAGATCTATATCATATCATATCATATTGAATTCCTCAGTAAGAATTCATCGAATTCCTGCTAAGTTGACGGAATTCAAAATCAAACTCCTCGTATAGTTTGCCTACTTCATGCTGGATGCGCTAAACCACATTTTTTTAGTTCTAAAGGTTGGCTGTGTGAAATTTTTTGATATTTTGACTATTTATTTATCAATTAAAAGTAAACAAATATTTATTAAATACGCTAAATATGAATAAATACACATACCAATATTTTATTTACGAAAAAAATGTATTTCGTCACAAAAAAATTCAAAATGCTACCAACCTTTGAAAACCAATCCAATTCCAAACAATGAATTACATGGTCATTTTATTTGACCAAAATTGAATTCCAATTCATTGGTCAAATAAAATACGACTATAATGTATGTGCCTTGGATGATTCAAAGCGTTGATTGATTTTCATTTTTCATCATTTTATCAATGAAACTAGTCGACATTTATATTTTCGTGGCAAGCTCAAATTGGTTCAAGGTGTTTACTTACTAATGGAAAGATATTAAGTTAATTGATTTTTGTTGTCTGGTTTCCGTTGAAAACCAGGTATCATTGTTGCATTTTTGACCGCCTTTCCGACGAAATAGGAAAATTCGTTTCACATATGCTCGGCTCCTTCTGGAAGACAGACGACTGAATAATTCTGAAATTGCTCAGGCTAAGGGCATCTCAACTTAATGGGTTTTTTACATTTTAACAAGAAAAACTTCGAGCTTTCTCAACAATATTTGGAACGTTCTCGAAAGAAAAATAGAGAGATGTGATTTGGTTTTACCACTAAGATCCTAAATAGCAACAATAAATTGCAGAGAGACTGAGCCTGGTACTTCTACTCCGAAACAGCCAAAGTGATCAAAATCGGCAAAGAAGGTTAAGGCATCATTTTTTTCGGATGCAAAAGGAATTTTGTTCATTGATGGCCTGCCATTAAAACAATAACCGGAGAGTATTATTCAAACCTTTTGGATGAACTGGATGAAAAAAATCGAGAGACAAAACCAAGTTTAAAACATAAAAAATTATTTTGCATCAGTAAAATGCACCAGCTCACAAGTTGTTTCCAGATCCACGGTTTTAAGTGGTTTGGCTTCATTGCAGTTTTCTCTGTAAACAAAATTTTTTTTGTTTACACATGTCAAAATGTTAACATTTCTTGCCTCCGAAATTCACCACGGTGCGAGAAGAAATGTTCCATCTCTCTTAATGTTGTTCTTTTATTTTATTTGATAATCTAGAACGAATTGCGTATTTTATTTGTAAACATTTTATAATCTGATAATAACACCAGAGTGGTGTTGAAAAAATATAGTGTTTTTGATTTTATAAAAAAAAATTTAACAAGTGTTTAAGGATAAACAATTATTGGAGATTATAATGCACTTGTTGTTTCGTCCAAAACAACAACAAAAACAAGTTTTTTATCTTTATCTTTAAAAGTCAATAACACTAAAATTCAAAATCTCATCTATCTTAAAAGTATAATTTCGAATATTTCAGTGTTTCAAAATATTGGATGAATTTAATTACTTGATGTGAGACTGTTTGCTAATTATGAATTATTATTAATAAACTATTTTGTGATTTTTGGCATATTGTTGTGATGAACGAAAATGACCTCTGCTGCCAATTTTGAAATTATAATTACGCTTTAATTTTCTAAATTTGTAGCTTTGAATTTTATTTTGTTGCCTTACTCAGAAATAAGAATCGTTTCCTATTAAATTATACTTAATTAAGTAAGTGTAACTGATGATGGCCGTAACCATAATCCGTTGTATTTATTATAAAAGTGGAAGGAAGTTAATTTGATTTCTAAAATCATTCATATCTAAATCAGGTTTTTAGTTATTTACCATTTTACCGTTGTTTTGGAGACAAAGTTTTTGTACAAGAATTTATTCCCGTAAGTTACCAGTTTTACAAGTATGTATAGTTAAATTTTTGAAAAGTTATTTTAATATTTTAAACGTTAGAGGATGGGAGCTGCTGCCCCCAAACCTCCGCATTGACGGTTTATTAAAATTCCGACATTCTTACATTAACGTTTTTTAAAAATTTGTGTTTTTGGGTAATTATACACATACCAAAATAGAGAACTCACCAAAGCCGCTTGGCATTGGACTCTTTGCGCAAGGATGACAGGAAAACATAACAAAAACTTCGTCAAAAATTTCAGAAATATTCACATTTATTAAAATATTTAAATAAAACAAAAAAAACTCCTCAAAGCCGCTTAACATTGGTCCCCTCCGCTCAAAGATGGCAAGAAATTATGTGGCATCCTTTTGTTATCACATCGTAGTTAATAAAAATTTAATGGGGTCTTTCTATTTAATGGGCACTTAATTTTATATTTTTGTGGAATTTTTTTGGGATTTTTATTTTTGTGAATATGATGTTTTATCTGTCTACTGCTACTACTCTCTAATGTTGTAAGGGTTTGAATATAAGCTAACAAACTTTAGAATTAAATGTATAATTTAATCAAAACAGTCTACATTTTATATAAATTATTAAGACCATGCTTTTCAGTTAAGTAAGATAAAATTGGAGATATGCCTGAGCGATTCAAGAAATTAAAAATTAAAACGTATTTGGGGTACCAAATTCCCTGAACTGAAAGTATGTATTTTAAAAACTTGCAAGGTTATTAAAATTAATGAATCGTTCATTGTTTTGTTATAAACATACGTATTTAATTGGAATTATGACTAAATGCGTTTTTCCGATGATCTATAACAATTTTACTTTCTATCTCCGGAGGTTAAAATTACGTATATTGGTGCAAAAGTAAATGTTTATTAAGTAAGATCAAATCGACGGTTTATTTGTACAGTTAATAAATTGTTTGTATAACAAATTATTAAAGAATTAAAATATTACCGTGTTAAACGAATCAACAATTTTAATAAAAAAAAAATTTTGTGTTGAGATATGTATTGTGTTTACCTAATTTTCAAGGGCCTAAATGTAACTCAGATATTTTGTATGGACTCAATAATTATGAGACCAATGGAAGCAGAAAATTGTACTAGCCGTAACTATACCAAAAAGATCACCAAAATCTACAGAACTGTCGAAAACATCGACGATACCAACAAACTACAGACCTCGACAATCTATCGAAATGGTGTGAGTCTACCAATGCGTCGCTAGAGCTATTTCCATGCTTCGTTTTATTAAGCGGTGGACGGATGATATTTATGACCTCGAGACAAATATCCGTATGCCTACGTCAAATCTCAACTTGAATATATGTACTGTCAATATCTGGTGTCGTTTTTACAACGAACCTATCCGCAACATCGAGAGTTTCCAAAAAAAAAGTTTATACGGTATCTAACGTGGAAAATAAATCGCTTAATAAATTTATCGCCGATAAATACATTGAAATAAAAAATTATTATACATATAAATCAAAATTTAATGTACGAGTATGTAACTAAAGTTAATTTATTGGAAGAGAAAAAATAACCCGCAACTAGAAATAGCCTAACTTAAGGCGTTTGCACCAGAAGTAAATCATAAAATTGTTTGGTAATTTTACCTAAAATACTGTTTTAAGACTGATTTGTATAAGATTACAACCATTCGTGTTGAGTGTTAAGATATAACTTTATTAATATTCACGTGCGGGATACTTCGATGATCTTCGATTGCTAAACTTTCATCAGTCGATTGTATGTTTATTTCGTCCGTTCGTTTTACTAGACCAAAATCTATGCAATTCCTAATATTGGGCCTGTACTTTCGTCTACGATTTTCAACGTTACCCAAACTGGTTTATTTTTTGCTATGAAATTTATTGATACCTGACCTATAACCCTAATTTTGTGACCGCCAAATGAAATTAGCCTTTTGTTATTCGACGTGACAATTTTTAAATTGAGACTGTCTGCCAACTTTTTACTTATCACATTACATTGAGCCCCAGTGTCAAGCTTGAATTCTATCACATCGTTGCCTATTTTAATTTTTTCAAACCACGCGTTCGATTTCTCTCGTTCCTTTCCGTTGACCAACATATCGAGATACAACTCTTCGGCTTCGTCGTCGAAATTTTCATTTAATTTATTAATGTTTTTATCTTTCATTCTGCACGCTATTGCCAGATGACCAACTTTCTCACATTTTGCACATTTCTTGCCATATGCCAAACAACTTTTTCTACCGTGTTTAATTTTGCAACGATTGCAAAAGAAAATTTTCGGATTACAATTATTATGTGTCATGTCAGAAACCTGGTCATCTCTCGACTTTTTTTGTATCATTTGACTTAATTCTATCTGATTTCTTAATTTCACTAACATGCAATGCTTGATTTTCATTTATTTCAGATAATTGCTTGCTGGTTGATTCACTCGTTTTGCATATATCTATTGCTTTAGCTAGCTGTAGTTCAGTATCGACCAACAAACGTTCTCTTACTTTGTTTGAATATACACCTACAACTGTCTTGTCGCGTAACATTTCATCGGCTAATTTGTCAAAATTGCACTTCATTAACTGACTTTTGATTTTTGTATAGAATTCATCAAAATTTTCGTTCTGTGCTTGCGACATTTTATTAAACACATACCGTTCATACGTGATGTTCTTCTTTGGTGTAAAATGCTCGGCAAACTTTTTTACCACTGCGTCGTAATTAATTTCATCTTCCTTTAGCTGGAATGTCTCGAAGATTTTTCCCGCTTCAATTCCTAAACACGTCATCAGCGTAGCCGCTCTAATTTCTTCCTCTTGTTTGTCTAGCTTCGTTGCTTTACTATAGAAGCGGAATTGTTGTATCCACACTTTCCAATCATCCGCTATATTTTCTGTGATGATTAATTGTTTTGGTGGTTGAAGATGCTCCGCCGTGTTGTTGGTCTTCCTACTTTTTCTTCGATAAGGACTACTATTTTAAATTTTATGAAAAAAAAATTCCGCGTGCTTTATATTTTTATTTATTTAATTTAATTATTACTCAGTAATTATTATTGATTCGTGTTTTTTATTCTTTGAAACGTTTAGATCAATGATTATTCCGATGATAATCGATTTTTATTTAATTAATTTTTTAGTTTTCACTTCTGACACCAAATAAGATTACAACCATTCGTGTTGGGTGTTAAGAAATAACTATAGTAATATTCACATGTATCTGACAGTTGTACATAGTTTAAGGTGGATCTACATTACTAGGTTAAGGTAAGTTTACATAGTATCGTTACAATTTGTAACCGTTATAAAGCATGATAAATCATAGACAAAGGCCAATTGTCTAAATATGCACTAACTATAATTTTCCGCTGTTATTGCGGATAAGATTGATTTGATTTATTACTTTCATTGCGAAACATGTTTCCATTGGGAAAACTGCAGTGTTTTTCTCTACGTGAATGTGTTTAACCCTTATGTCTACTTTGGGTTACCCAGGTAATCTTTTTGATTTTAATCGATAAAATTTCTATTTTAAATGGAAATGGAATTTTGGCTCTAGGGCCTAGGAATGCCAAAACCATTTAATTGTAATAGTCTCGTATCGGTCTAGTATCTTTATGTTTAAGTGATATTCGAATAAATCTTGTAAAGTTCCCGGATAACCCTTAATTGATTAATGTAAGAAAAAAGATGTATAGATATAAGGATGAAATAATACTTGGACGAAAACTTTGGAGAGAAGAATAAAATAATTCGGCTAAAATTATCCGATCTCGAGAGTAGTTTAGAATATTATGCGAAACCAGTATATTTTTTAAGAAGAGTTTCTTTAGAAACTCTAATGCATAAACGCTACTCAAGGTTATGATTATGACGAAATTGTATGAAATTTATTAAATATTTAATATATTTTTAACCACGAATCTACACTCCTGACCAACTAAATTGACTCAAACCCCAAAAGGTATACTTTTTTAAAATGGCTTAACCGAGATTTTGGATAAACTTATAAATATAGGTAGAAATCATTTTGTATTATATCATTTTGTAAATATGTTGGAGTCCAAGGTGTGGAAAGAATTTCCCATTATGAAATGTGCGGACATCATTGCTCTATCAATGCAACAGTTGAAGTCGTCCACAATCAATGCGTGTTGGGAAGCCTTATGATCCGCTGCGATTCTTGAAGCAAATCGCATACCACCCATTCAAAATGAACTACAAGGTCAAATTTTAGAAATGGCATAATTAACATCCTCACTGCCGGTGCACCACCGGTACGCCACGATGAAAAACACTCCCAGTTGCCAGTGCACCACCGGTGTGTCGCAACAATAATATAACAAGCGGCCAGTATTTTGGTGGAACGTAAAATCACCGTGTTATACGAGTTACTTACGGGTTACCTGTATTTACAAATTATTTTCATTGTATTTCCTTTGTGTCTTCTTCTCTTCGTATATTGTTGTGTCTTCTCTCTTCTACAATCAAAATAATGAATTTTTGTCAAATTTTTTGACATTTGGAAAATAAATAGAAATAAACTACTAGATGTGTACTAAAAAATGTCCCTCTTCCATCAGCTCATAATTTATTTTCAAATTTCAGGAACTCTGTTGTGTCCTACATAAAACCATAGAATTGTTGCGAACTCTTAAATACAAATTTTATTAAAAATTATGATTTAAGTTAATGAATTACTTTATGTAGTTTAACATTAAATCTATCATATTTAATGATTAAATATTCAAATAATTTCAATTGGACTGAAAAATTCGAAAAACGTGTATCGCGAACTCGAGCAGCAATCTATAGAAAAACGCAGCTTATAGAATACTACACTACTCCAAAAAATTAAAGGAACACTAATTTTTTTCAATTTTTTTAGTGTTTTTTGAAGAGTTGTATCTTTGTAAAATACGGTCGTTCAGAGATGAAAAGAAAAGCATTTTAAAGCTTCAAATCTCTAGTTTTGAGATTTTGGAGCGGAAATTTTTTTTGAGATACCGTTATCACGCAATCTTAAGAAAAAGCGCGAGAAAAAAAAATTCGATTTTTTTTTTTTTTTGTAACGATCCATGGGCTCGGGAAATTTTTTTTAAGTTAAACCAATGCATAGGTCGGTTAGCCTGTTAATTAGGCGTAAATTTAATTTCATTCTGGTCTCCCTATGTCAACTTTTTGCTGAGATATCTGACTTTGAATCAAAAAAGATCCTTTTGCCTTTGATCATCGATATCTCAGCAACCAATGATTGCACAGTAAACTTTAGGGCAGCCTTAAAAACTTCAGTAAATTTCCTACAAGACCCTTTAATGATTAGTTGAGAACAAATTTTTTTTTCACCCTCAATACTGATTTGAAAAAAGTACAAAAAAACGACTTTTTAGGTTGTCTCAGTAAATCTACCGTTACTTTACAAATATTGATGAAACGACTAATGTTGCCAGGTCATTTTACAGTTTAATGTACTCCTAATAGTCATGTATTATTTTCAAATTGATCCATCTAACCGTTTTCCCGGACAGATTGATCAAAGTTTTACAAAACAATTAAAGGAACAAGTGATCATCAAAATAAAAAAACGACTTTTTCACATTTTGCGTTAGTTATTTGTTAACCCTTAACGATCGTAAGATTTTTTTGCAATACTCGCCCATAAGGGACGACAGAAAATTAAATAAAGTTCTGCAATATAGCCTTGTCTTGACGGTAAAATTAATTATAGTTCTAAAAATTAATTTTATGATCATAATTTGAAATTTTCGTCTTGACGGTAAAAGAAAACTACTACCCTCCCTCCTTTCGTTAAATGCACGAACTAATTAGTTTGTTATTGTTATTAGACATCAAATTTTGAATTAGGCGTCAGGAGTGTTACATATTTACTTTTAGCACACAAGCGAATTTGTAAAGCTTTTTAATTTTTTTTTGAAAAGGATTAACAAACCAAAAAATCAAGAAAATTGAAACCAAAGAGTTTTATTTATTTCTAATCAGTATGTTTAACCCTGCAAAATAAAATAAACGCGCAATACACAGAGAGAGAACAGAACACATTCATTTTTTATAATATTTTGACAAACTGATTGAAGCGATCCACCCGTATTTTCTGAAAAGTAGAATTATGTTCCAATTAATTATGGGTGTTTAGGATAATTAATTACAGTACTAAACTGTACTAAAAATGGTTAAATTATGTTCGTATTTCTCATTTGCTGTGTAATATTACACTGGTAAATCAAATTATGCTCCAATTAATTATACCGTCAAGACAAGGCATATGACCAATTATTATGGAACTTGGCCATTTCTCATCCGATTTTAGTGAAATTTGATATGCGTTATTGAAATGGGATTCTAAAACGATTCGTGGATGAAGTTCTGGAAAATGGCCAACTAGGAAGGAACTTAGCCATTTCTTATCCGATTTTGATGAAATTCAGTATGTACGATGGAAATGGGATTCTAAAATGATTTTTGGATAAAGTTCTGGAATATGGCCAACTAGGAAGGAACTTGGCCATTTCTTATCCGATTTTAGTGAAATTTGGTATGCGTTATTGAAATGGAATTCTAAAATGATTCGTAGTTGAAGTTTTGGAAAATGGCCTACTAAAAAGGAACTTGGCCATTTCTTCTCCGATTTTGATGAAATTCAGCATGTACGATGGAAATGGGATTCTTAAATGATTTTTGGATAAAGTTCTGGAATATGACCAACTAGGAAGAAACTTGGCCATTTTTTATCTAATTTTGAAGCAATTCGCCATGTACGATGGAAATGGGATTCTAAAATGATTTGTGGATAAAGTTCTGGAATATGGCCAACTAGGATGGAACTTGGCCATTTTTAAACCGATTTTGATGAAATTTGGTATGCGCAATGGAAAGGGGATTCTAAAATGATTTTTGGATAATGTTCTGGAATATGGCCAACTAGGATGAAACTTGGCCGTTTCTTCTCCGATTTTGATGAAATTCAGAATGTACGATGGAAATGGGATTCTTAAATGATTTTTGGATAAAGTTCTGGAATATGGCCAACTAGGATGGAACTTGGCCACTTTTGACCCGATTTTGATGAAATTTGGTATGCGCGATGGAAATAGGATTCTAAAATGATTTTTGGATAAAGTTCTGAAATATGGCCAACTGGGATGGAACTTGGAAATTTCTTATCCGATTTCAGTGAAATTTGGTGTTCGCGATGAAAATGGGATTATAAAGTGATTTGTGGATAAAGTTCTGGAATATGGCCAACTAGGATGGATCGTGGCTATTACTGAACCGATTTTAGTGAAATTTGGTATGCGCAATGGAAATGGGATTCTAAAATGAATTTTAGCTAAAGTTCTAGAATATGACCAATTAGGTACGAACTTGACCATTTCTTATAAGATTTTGATGAAATTCAGCATGCTGCAATGAAAATTGGGTTTTAAAATTATGTTTAGATGAAATTCTGGAATAAGTCGTATTAGGATGGAACTTGGCCAATTTTTATTAGATTTTAGACAAATTCAGCATGTACTATAGAAATAAAACTCTAAAATTATTTTTGGTTAAATTTATATGGTTAAGTTGGAAGGCGCTTACCTATTCCTTAAACACATAAAAGAAATTCGACATGTGCTTTAAAAGTGAAAAACTAAAATGGTTATTCCATGTAATAAATGATTTATTTTATCAATAATTTAACAAATCTCATTTTCATGGTGAATACTGAAATTCATAAAAATAGGATACAAAATTTCCAAGTCCCATAACAATTGGCCAAATTCTGGAATTTTATCCGAAAATCAGTTTAGAATCCCATTTCTAAGGCACGTGCTGAATTTCATCAATATTCGATAAGAAATGGCCAAGTTCCTTCCTAGTTGGCCATTTTCCAGAATTTCATCCACGAATTGTTTTAGAATCCCATTTCAATAACGCATACCAAATTTCACTAAAATCGGATGAGAAATGGCCAAGTTCCATAATAATTGGTCATATTGCAGAACTTTATTTAATTTTCTGTCGTCTCTTATGGGCGAGTATTGCAAAAAAATCTTACGATCGTTAAGGGTTAACAAGGCAGCTAGGTGGGAAGTTGCTCGGGGGATGCAAGCCGATAGGCTCCGTAACTTGCAGCTTTCCGCAAGTGCTCGTGTTACCTCCTCGTGGTGGCTGCTGGTAACTAGATTGCTGATTTTTTCGGCTTCTAGGCCAAAACACGGCGCTAAAGGAGTCAACCTTAAACAAATCACTGGGCTGGGTTAAGGTGTTATTCGTACCGTGCCGATAACCGGCCAGGCTGAGGGCCCAGTCTAAAAACTAGCTCAGTCGCAAACGGTGGATCCGGATACCTGGCGCCCTCCGGATTAAGTAGCCTTGTCTGTGTATTGCGGATCTCTGCACAGATGGACACTCTTTTCTCCGCTACTCGTGGGACCAAATATGGGAGACCAAGGAACAAAACAAACAAAAGAGTCCGGTTCTCTTACAAAACCGGAAAAGGTAGAGAAGGAGACTCGGGTCTTTAGGCCTATCTCTAAACCTGCCAATAAACAACGGGACAAAAGCTTAGATGAGGCTGGTCCCTCCACTCGGGCCACCAGGCCTGAGCAAAGAATTATAATTCGGAACCAAAGCACCAATGAAGCTGGTTCCTCAAAACCAACATATAATACTAGGAGAAAGGCATGGAGGGCCCTGGAGAAGATAAATAATATCCCTCCAGAAGACAGGTCGGAGAAAGACAAAGCTACGCTTGTGTGGGCGAAAAAAGTCACCGAACAGATGTCGGAAGGTCCTTCAGCCGGCTTAAAGATTAAAAGGAACAGATCTCAGGAGGATAGTCCAAAGATCGCAAAACGAACTAAGCTCCATGCTACCGAAATGAGGCCTTTTAACGAGGTACTCAAGGATCAGCTGGTTGTGGCAGTTGTTGACCAGTCCCAGGAGGATGGCAGTATCACGCCCGCCAATTGGAGAAAGGTGGAAAGGGCCTTAACCACCATTTACCTGGATATCCTTGCAGAAAATCCAGGACCTGCTCCGACTTGTCGGGATGCGGGTTGGCACAGGAACCAGGTGAAACTGACTGCATGTGTGGATCAGAGATCTCTTCTGCTCTACAAGAAGGCAGTGGAAAGACTAGGCGAGGTATGGCCCGGAGCCAGCCTTGCTGTTAAAGCTAGAGAAGAAATCCCCTGTAGGCCAAGAGCCAGGGTGTGGATTCCTTCGGAGCCTAGCGATCCAAAGGTGATACTCCAGTTGTTGCAGGTTGGCAACCCAGATTTGCCAACGCACAACTGGAAAGTTGCTAAGCTCGAGGAGCCACGGGCCGACTACAGGTCGGCCGTCATAATTCTAAACAGAGAGTCACTGACTGCGCTGGAAAAAACAAATGGTATGGTAAGCTATGGTTTCAGTGCAGTCACACTCAAAATCTACAAGAAGGATGCGGACAAGCCGGAGGCTCCGGAATCTGAGGAAGCTGCAGGAAGCTCATCTGGGCTCCTTCAAGACGGGAACAGCCTGGTGGAAACCATCTCCACGGATACGGAGATAACAATGTCCTTGGAGTCATTAAGAGGAATCTCAGAGGACTTCACATCATCAGGGGAGGACTCTGGTGATACAGTGGTAGGGAAGGAAGTCTAAGGATGGTGACGTTCTTGCAGATTAACCTACACCACTCAAAGGCAGCATCAGCTGCTCTACTTTTAAAAATTGGAAAGGAAGGGACGGATATTGTCTTGATCCAAGAACCTTGGGTGGCTGGTGACCGGGTACTTGGACTCAAGACACCCTGTTATAGATTAATGCACACGGAACAAGAAGGTAGGGTTCGGTCGTGCATTCTCGTTAAAAATAATATAAATTGTTTTCTGCTATCAAATTTCAGCAATGAAGATGTGGCAGCGGTCAGCATTGAGGTCAATAAACGAAGCCTCTGGCTAATATCAGCCTACCTAGCCTATGATGCAGTGAACATTCCACCAGTCATTCTGGGGGAGGCAATTTTGGAGGCTCAGAAGCATAAGGTTGGAGTCATCCTTGGGAGTGATGTTAATTCTCATCACACAATCTGGGGAAGTACGGACACAAATGAACGAGGTGAGTTACTCCTTGATTACATTCTAAGTACTAACCTTCATATATGTAACATAGGCAATAAGCCGACTTTTATAAATAGAAATAGACAGGAGGTATTGGATATTACACTTGTCTCAAACTTTTTGACGACCAAACTATTAAATTGGAAAGTTTCGGAAGACCACTCTTTTTCTGATCACTGCTATCTTCAATTTGAAATGAGCTTGGTCTTTCCGAACAGCCCTCTCTACAGGAACAGGAGGAAAACCGACTGGGATATTTTCAGAACTATTCTGGGGAATTCACTACCAGTGCAGGTGCCTGAACCTCCAAAAACTACGGTAGAACTCGATGGATTAGTGGACGAACTGTCCAGCGCTTTTAATGAAGCGGTTTTAGGCTCTTGCCCTCTTAGCAGGCCTAGGGGCAAATCTCGGCCACCTTGGTGGTCAAAGGAGATTCAACAAATACGTCAACGGTGCAAGAGACTCTTCAAAACAGCAAGGAAAACAAAAGCCGCTGTAGACTGGGACTCCTATAAGGAAGTCCTCAAAATTTACAAATATCAGCTAAGAAGCGCAAAGAACAGATCTTGGAGACTATACTGTGGTAAAATTCAGGAGTCTTCAGAGATGTCCAGGCTTCGCAAAGTACTATCTACTAGTCCATCCATCCCAAGCTTCCTTCAAAGGCCGGATGGAGCATGGACCACAAATAGTATGGAATCGCTGGAACTACTATTGGAGACTCACTTTCCTGGTTGTTCCGAATCTGCACCTACTTTATCAGTAGGTAAAAGGGCAAGCAGCCTCGTAGGTCAAATTATTAGCAGAAGAAAGATTCTGTGGGCTATAAGCAGTTTTAAACCATACAAGTCACCAGGGCCTGATGGTATTATCCCTGCGGATATACAAAAAACTACGGATCTAACCATTCCCTGGTTAGAAGTAATTTTTAGAGGCAGCCTAGAACTATGTCACATTCCCAGTAAATGGACGGAAGTGAAGGTTGTCTTCATACCTAAGGCGGGAAAACGCTCACATTGCAGTCCCAAAGACCTTAGACCAATCAGCTTGTCTTCTTTCCTGTTTAAAATACTGGAAAGACAAATAGAAGCTCATATTAGAGGCACGATTGTGCCGGAAAAGCTGTCCAAATCTCAACATGCCTATTGCAAGGGGAGATCTGTAGAAACTGCTCTTCATTCTCTCACATATTTCATTGAAAAATCTTTCGAATATGGAGACTACGCGATGGTAACCTTTTTGGACATTGAGGGAGCCTTTAACAACGTGCTAACAGGGGCTATAACTCGGGCACTTTCGAATCTAGGAGTGGAGGATTCTCTTAAGGACTGGATAGATCAGATGCTAAGAGGCAGAATCATAAATGCCAGTCTGGGGAAATCCTCCGCCAGAAGATTTGCAAGCAGAGGCACGCCGCAGGGTGGCGTACTGTCCCCCCTTCTCTGGAACTTGGTCATAAATGATCTGTTGCTGAGGCTGGAGGATACTGGCTTCAAGGTGGTTGCCTATGCGGATGATGTCGCTATTGGCGTTCGGGGAAAATATCCCGGGACACTTAGCGAGCTTATTCAAAATGCTCTGGGCATTCTTTCATTATGGACCAATGATTGTGGGCTAAGTGTGAACCCACAGAAAACCGAATTGGTTCTCTTCTCTAGGAAATATAAAATTCCTCATGTCGATCCTCCTACTTTAAATGGTTTCAACTTGGCTTTTACAGGTGAAGCAAAGTTCTTGGGTCTCGTCTTAGACAGTAAATTAAACTGGAAACCGAATATTACGGAAAGGGTAAAGAAAGCTACGGTAGCGCTATACTCCTGCAAAAATGCAATTGGGAAAGGTTGGGGGCTGGATCCCCACATGGTCCTTTGGCTATACACAGCAGTAGTTAGACCCATTCTTCTGTATGGAGTAACAGTTTGGTGGCCTGCTCTGGACAAAACTGTCAACCTAAAGTTGTTGACAAAAGTTCAGAGAACAATCTCTCTGTGGATCAGTGGTGCAATGAGGAGCACATCCACTCAGGCACTGGAGACTCTGCTATTTCTAACTCCTCTAGATATCATGGGAAAACAGTGGGCAGCTAGCACTGCCATACGACTGAAATCCACCTTAATGTGGACCTGTAATAACACAGGGCACTCATCTATACTTTGTAACAAAGGGCTTCCCAAGACCACCGACTATACTGTCCCGTCACTATCTTTTGATAGAAAGTTCCGGACTATTATACCATCTAGAGAGGACTGGATGATGGATACAGTTTTGGAACCAGGAGTTTTGAACTTCTTCATTGATGGTTCAAAACGGGATAGAGGAGTAGGGGCTGGGGTGTTCTGCGAGGAACTCATGTTAAACCTCTCCTTTCGTCTCCCTGACTACTGCAGCATTTTTCAAGCTGAGGTAACTGCGATAAAGGAAGTCGCGGACTGGTTGAGGTATAATGTAATATCGACTAGTGATATTCGCATATATACGGACAGTCAGGCAGCCATTAAAGCGCTTCATTCACACCTTCTCACGTCGAAAGTAGTCCAGAGCTGTCTCTCATCTCTTAACGAGATGACAGATCAGTTCAACATCCATATCATATGGGTGCCAGGACATTTCGTTAGTACGGGGAACATGAAAGCCGATGAACTGGCTCGACGTGGTACAACGGACCACATTTCAAACAGCAAAAAGGATATTGAAATTCCTCTTGCGGTATGTAAACTGCTGCTTCAGGAGGAAGCCAGTAAGTTGACGAATGACAGATGGTCAAATAGTACCTCATGCGTAATAACTCGGCAAATCTGGCCAAAGTTGAACTTGGCGAGATCCAAACAGCTGATCTCACTTCAGCGGAGTCAGATCAGTGTGGTTGTTGGAGTGATTACGGGGCACTGTCTCATAGGCAGACATGCAAGTAGACTTGGTTTCTTCTCACATGACTACTGTCGTAGTTGCGAAGACGAAGAGGAGGAAGAGACAGTACTTCATCTTCTTTGCACCTGTCCTCGTCTGGCACAAAACAGACTGAATTTTCTAGGGGCACACCTTTTCAACGACCTGGCGGAGCTCAGCGAGAAGGACGTCAGGAGTATCCAGCGCTTCATAGCAAGCTCAAAGTGGTTTCAATGAGTTGGAGGAAAATTTTTTAATTTGTGGTATGGCTACGGACCTTTTTGTGTCTATGCCTGGTCCTGGTGGACCGCCACCCAAACCTAACCTAACCTAACCTAAGGGTTAACAAATAACTAACGCAAAATGTGAAAAAGTCGTTTTTTTATTTTGATGATGACTTGTTCCTTTAATTGTTTTGTAAAACTTTGATCAATCTGTCCGGAAAAACGGTTAGATGGATCAATTTGAAAATAATACAGGGCTATTAGGAGTACATTAAACTATAAAATGACCTGGCAACATTAGTCGTTTCATCAATATTTGTAAAGTAACGGTAGATTTACTAAGACAACCTAAAAAGTCGTTTTTTTGTACTTTTTTCAAATCAGTATTGAGGGTGAAAAAAAAATTTGTTCTCAACTAATCATTAAAGGGTCTTGTAGGAAATTTACTGAAGTTTTTAAGACTGCCCAAAGTTTACTGTGCAATCATTGGTTGCTGAGATATCGATGATCAAAGGCAAAAGGATCTTTTTTGATTCAAAGTCAGATATCTCAGCAAAAAGTTGACATAGAGAGACCAGAATGAAATTAAATGTACGCCTAATTAACAGACTAACCGACCTATGCATTGGTTTAACTTAAAAAAAATTTCCCGAGCCCATGGATCGTTACAAAAAAAAAAAAAATTCGAATTTTTTTTTCTCGCGCTCTTTCTTATGATTGCGTGATAACGGTATCTCAAAAAAAAATTCCGCTCCAAAATCTCAAAACTAGAGATTTGAAGCTTTAAAATGCGTTTCTTTTCATCTCTGAACGACCGTATTTTACAAAGATACAGCTCTTCAAGAAATACTAAAAAAATTGAAAAAAATTAGTGTTCCTTTAATTTTTTGGAGTAGTGTAGATAACATAAAACAAACGTTGTTTCTATTTTTAGAAAGTTGCTGATATTCAGAAGGATGCTGCAGACCGCGGCTTACTGACACCACATGGAAATTTACTTTTCTAACTCAGTAGATAAGTAAATGAAAAAATAATGAAATTGCGATGCAAGTTGTACATAACAGTCTTTCCAAAACCAATGCTCAATACTTAATAAATTTCAAACAAGTGTTATTTATTTACCGGCAGTGGAGTCAAATAAAATTGTAATCGCTATTGGTAGATGACGGACGATTCAGTTTACTACAGATAGCACTTCTTTTTTTGTAATTTTGCAATGTGTAAATTTGCCAATTTCGATTTGACTTTTTTTTGTATCCGGTTTGTGACCTCTAGACGTTAGTAAATAAAATTGACTATTATAATTTACAACAATAAATAATTTATTTCTAGATCAAAAATAAGTTTTTCTAATTACAAATGTTACGAATTGTTTATAAAATTTAATAATAATTGTTTTGCCAGAGAATTTGAATTAGTATAATTATAATTATTATTATTTTGTATAAAGAGAATTAATTTTATAAATTAAAACTAATTAAATTAATTTTGATCATTACACTTGATTGTATTTACTCAAGTTTCATTTTGTTTTCTTATCGTTTAATTTTAACTCAGCCATTTGTGTTTCCTTCTTAGCTGCGGGTTTTTTAATGTACGCTCGAATGTAGAAATCAGTGAATAGAATAAACATAAAACAATTTTGCGGTATAAAAACAAGCGCCGGGAATTTTGGATAGTTGCAATTAGGTTGAACTAGTAGAATACTGAAATGCACAAATATTAAAAAGAATTGAATGATTTGTAATTGTGTGATATGCTTTTTCCACCAAACATTTTGCTTGTATTTCTCATTAAAAGATGTTAAGAAATAGTAGCTGTACATCACCACGTGAACAAATGAATTAATTGCGCCCATGAATACGGAATGACCACCGGGGAAGTATTTCACTCCATGCCATACTAGAGCAACCATTCCTGCATGGTGGTAAACATGTAAAAAGGTTACTTGGCTGTTTTTTTTGCGCAAAATGAAGAATACCTTAAAAATATAATTATTTATAATTAGCATACATACTGTTTGTTAGAAATGTATTTAGTTCTTTAATTTATTTTCTACAGATAACTACCACAACTAAATAACGAATAAACATATTGGCCTTAAGGTCAAACATTAATTATCAACATTCATTATATACAATGTAGATAACTATAGCATAGCGTATAAAAGTAGAGTATAAGTATACATTTTGAATAAATTAATTCAAATTAAAATCCGGTGTGATGTGGTAATAATGTAAAGGGATAAATTACTTATTGTATTATTAGGTACTTACTGTGTCTAAAAGGTCTAAAACTTTAAGCAAATAGTAAACATATACTCGTCGTGCAATTTGTACTGGTACAGGATCCCACGAATAGTTTACTGGCTCACAAAACCAATTGTATCCGCGGAAATACCCTAGTCTTAGCGACTAAATTGAATAAAGATCAATATTTTATGTTAAAAATATAAAAATGTAATAAATATCTTACTTCAACAACTAAAAACGAACAAACTGCCACTTGAGCTAAATTATAAATTTGCATTAAACGATCTAGTTTATATGGTTTTCGATTTTTCATCAGTTCTGGTCCAAATTTTAACACAAACAATAGATAAACACTTATTATTCCTATAGCTGGCCATGGATTCTTCATTAACGGAAGGTCGTATACTCGAGGGTCTAACAAAAAATAACATAAATTACATCACTATACCAAAACACAATTCAATAAATCAAAATACTGACCACTACACTCATTATTAAAATAAATTAATAATTCCGACACTTTTGTGATAACATATGCCATTCTAAAGCTTCTTCAAACTCGATTATCCGATTTTGGATAAACTTATAGATATAGGTAGAAATCATTTTGTATTATATCTACAAAACGTGTACTAAAATTTTAGTACACTATAAAATAAGTAATAAAATAACTAAAAACAAAAATTAAATAACTCCGAATGATTTGAAATTACGTAAAAACTAACCGATTTTATTAACCAAGACTATATCAAATTGATTTAATTTAATTTTAATTTATGTAAAACACATTCGAGCGATACAAAATACAAAAACGTTTATAGTGCGCATAATTGCTTAGGACCAAGAAAGTTCAAGTAGAGTGATTAGACAAAATTTTTGCATAATTTTAAATTAGATTTTGATATAATTATATGGTAATAGAAATTGTTTAATTTAATTTTTAAATAATTTTGGGGATTTATTTATAGGGTTAAGTTAAGTTACCTTTACGTATTCCTACGAGACTAGTAGATAAGGCCACCATTAAGCATTAATTTAGGGTGATAGATAAGATTACGCATATTATCGAAGTTTTATATCAAATTTCCAGGAATTACTTTTATATATTTGTAAAATAATAATAATTCTTTAAATAATTATTAAATAATGAAATTTCAATTAATGCAAATTGCATATAAATTTTACTATTTAAAATCTTAAATAAGAATTAAGAATAATTCTATAAGCTCAATAGTTTGAAAGCCACCGAAAATATTTTCACTAGTTATACAACAAGAGGTTCGAAAATAATCGAATATACAGTTTATAGGACGAGTTGTGTTGCCTATGAAACACAACGACACCGCAGGTGGAGTTGTGTTTGCTAGGCAACACAACGAGTCCGCAACTGTATATTCAGATGATTTTCGAAGCTCGAGTTGTATATGTTAAGACTATACAACGAATCAACCAAATATATAATCAAATTATTTATTGAACATAAGTAAGGTTGTTTATATTCATGGAAGATATGATTTATTTGTTTGCGGCCGAAACACCACTATAGTGGTGTTTCGCGAAATACTACTTAGCAACGCAAATAACCGATATTATACACCGTAACTAAGGAAAATTCAACTATCTGATTGGTTTATTTTCCAATGAGTTGTATAGTCAATAGAATTGTACTAAACGCTCAAACAAAAACTTTAATGGCGGTTGCATAAAAAGGCCCAACCGCCAGTTAAACAATATTTCCTCTCCTTCTTCTATTGTGAAATTGCGATTAGTTTTACGACACAAATTTAACGGAAGTTAATTTTATTTTATTTTTACATAGAAATATTTGTTCTCTAGTTAAATATTTAGTTGAACGAAAACGGGCAGTCATTCACATACAAAAGAAATATTTATAATCAATTTGGGGTGGTAGTTTGAAATAACTTGTTGAATTTCACGATTTCATCAAACATTTTTCGTTTTTATCTTATTTTTTGTGAATACCTGCGAATAGTTTTATTCTACATCTTTCTCCCACGAAACTAATAAAAAGTACGCAATTCATTTCATTAGTTCAATTTAGTTTATTGAGGGTCAGCTAAGGTTACTGGATTGTGAATAAAATGAATGTTTAAAATTATTACGCAGCACAATTATTTCACAACAATTTTCCATTATTTACACTTATTAACGCACTATTTTATTATCACTTTAGTAAATAATCTTCACTGTTTTGTGTTCAACTTTATAGATACACTAGCAGTCTGCGGCAGCTATGTGAACAATTGACCATACATACAATTGACCATGTGAAAAACATTCTAATCACAAGTCTACCCCTATATACTTAAAGGTTTGACCCTGTGATTTATTGATTGTAATTGCGAAAGAAAGTCTAATAAGAAACAGTAGCCTTTTAAACTAAAAAGGCAAATCTGTAGGGATCATGGGAATGCGAGGTATATATGCTAGTTCTCCAGCTGCTGGTCCTATAAGAATGATGCCTTCAAGTATGTTATTGCGCATTGTTTTGATCTGCAATCTGGTACCATTACACATGTTGGGCGGATTCAGGTTGCGCAGAAATATACATAATTGGAGTTCCAACTTTAAATTTAAGATTATATGGTGGACAGCCTGCGGGATTAAGTCTGTTCAAGAATTCTTGCGGATAATTAACTACATCGTCCGAATGACTACTGATAATTCATTACATCATCCGTATTAATTTTCAGCTATGTTGTACTATAATTTATGTTTCGTAAACAAAAATCGATTGAATTTCAAAAAGTTTAAACGTGATAAATTTCTATTTCTATTGAGCTCGCACTATTTAATTGTTGATTAGTTTATTCAGTCATTCATAGATAGGATTGGAAACCGCACATCTTTTTAAATAAATTTAGTTAAAAAGTTTTAGAATTTTTGTTGTGGTTTTTTTATAGAAAAATCAAATAAAATGGCAATTCAAATTTTAGTAACTTCTGATTAAATATTAAAAAATCAAATGTCGCAAATGATTATATAAAAACTGAATCAATCAATCAAAAATACCATAACTTTCGAATTGATGAACAAAAAACGATTGTATTTCAAAAAGTTGAAATGTCATGTGCATTTCTTCAGAATGCGTTTGAAACCACATCGTATGCATTTGCCACTTTTGTTTTCGCTATTGAACATAAGATGGTTTTAAAATGAATTAAAGAGATTAAAAATTCCAACAGGTGACATTTAGGCGTTAATAGCTAAAATAAAAATGCATAGTAATATTAACTAAAATTATGTTTTTATTTTATACATACATATGTATTTTTTTAACACATCATAATTTATGTATTAACATATTAGAAATGAGCTTGCATTTAAAGAGGTCTGCCTGCTTATTTGACGTATTCTTTTGTTTTGTTTATTGAAAAGAAAATCTATTGACCTTTTTCCTCATCTGTCAAATACAATAATATTTGAAACGTCAAACGAACGCGTAGTACAAGATAAAGTGAAAAGTGTATCAATTTGAAGTAAAAAAGTATTAAATTAGCGAGTATTACTAATTGTGAAGGTTTTTAATTTGTTAATTAATTAAAAGAATTATAACATTTTATATCATAATAAATAAATTATTTTAATAGTGAAGTGTTATATTTTGTAAGAATTATTTTTTTATTTTTATTTCGTATTTATTTTGTAAATCCCACCTAGAACCGATCACAATAGTTGATTTTAAGAGACAATAAATAAAAGACAATACATTAAAAATAAGATTATTTAATATAAAACTAAAATTGTATAAAATCACATAATACATTCATTTAATCAGTTAATTCATAATCAGAAATAAATTTGTATAAAATATGTAAATAGCTAATTCTGATTTTATCACATGAATCTACCGATATAAAATTAAAATGTATTTAGTTATATTTAAAAGCTAATTAAACCTAATAATTTGTTGCAGACTAAGTATGTAGTTATAAAAAGTCACATTTTTCAATTTCATTGGTGTAAATAAAACTTCATATTCTAAGCCCTGGTTTCCACCGAACATTTCGTTGTAAATTTTACAAAGGGAATTTTTTTTATTTTTACGATTACAATTATAATTGTATTACAAATACATTTACAAAAGAAACACCGATACAACCGCACAAAAATAATATTTCCCGTTGTAAAAATTACAACAGAATTGTCGGTGGAAACCAGAACTAATATTAAACTTATTGCTTATTTGTATAATATTTCGCAAGTAATTCTGGAAAAATAAATTTTAGAAAAATTCTATCGGCTTTTTTGATCTGGTCTTCCACGAATTTTTTGCCAACTGGGACTTTAAGAAGAATTTTTGTTTTCCGCGAATAAATAAAAAAGAAAACAAACAGACTTTTAAGGATGTAACCTTTTAATTGCACCTGATAATAATATTCATGTTTGTGAACCATAGAATAGTTTTTATTGCCTATAGGTACGTAGAGAGATCACCGTCTTTTAAACTGTATGGGCACTTGACTTCAACCGGCATAATTCCGCAGCAGCTGCAGCTCCAAATAACAGCTGGTGATGCGGCATAAGATGTTTTGTCTTTCCAGATAATTAAACCCGTTAGTAAAATTTGTAATCTATTATGTGCTACTTTGGATAGTGTTTTTAACGATTTTAGAGTCTCTTTTTCCAGTCTGCGTCCATAAGATATCGCTAATAAAATCATATGGGTAACATATGGTATTGGGTACCTATGGACCTATGGTATTGGGTAACGTATGGCATTTCGAAAAACGTCACATTTGTTGGTAGACTTTGTTCATCAAACTCAATCAAGTAAGGGTCACTCTTGAATCCTGAGATTTTCTCCTCGTATCGTTGTCTCTCAGGTCCCGAAAGGCTCATAGCATATTTAGATAATACCGAGATCCTCTTGTTATCATCCATTTCTACAAATTGACAAAAAAATATTCAAATCATATAAATTTGTTATAAGAACATAACCTAACACTTTTAAAAAAACACTCTTTTCTACTTACTTTTCAAGAAATTTTTATAAATTTCTATTAATTTTTAATTCTAATAAAGTTAAGAAATAAAACATAGTTTAAAATAAAATAAAAACTACACTTATTAATTAAAAAACATAAAAAATTACACAGCTCAAAATTATACTTTGTCCTACATGTTCACAAAACACCAAATTTTATCTGTCAAAAATTTTGGAGGAAAAAGGTCAATAGATCATGTTAAATATCAAATTTTGTTTAACCGCAAGAGAACTTCGAAAGTATAAGCAACTTTCACATTATGCCACTAGGTGTCACTAAATATTTGCTGTCAAAAATTATATGACATTTTTATGTGTGCTTTTGTAAACATGAACAAAAATATTTTCGCTCTATAAAAGTGATTATTATTAATACGTAATAATTAAATTGATTTTATTTTTTCCCCATTTGAAAAACGTCAGTAATATTTTTTGATTGTGTAGTGACATCTTGTGGCAAGCGCTCTATCCTTTTTTTGATCGTGCTGCCTCTTCCGGAAAACATGATCTATAACACTTATTTTAATTGTTTGATTGTATTAGTTTCTAAAATGAAATGGTTTCTTTTCTCGTTCTTACTGAAAATTGAAACAACTTTTCTTCTACGATTTTCCAACAGTATATAAATAATAAAACTATTGAAAATGCAAATTATAGCAAAATATTTTCAATTTACGTTGTATTTCATTCATAAAGTAATAAGTCAAAAGTCAATACAATAAACTTTATAAAACGTACAAACCAGCAACAAAATATAATAAATTGATGTGTAGAACGTTAAGAAAAACTCGTATTTGCTGATTGCTTATCTCGCTCCTAAAAAGCCCGATCAATAGCCTATAGATATATGTAGACCATATAGATATAATTCAACTCCCCCGTGCCATGTATTCTCATTCTGTTTGGAATACGTTCAAACCAAGTTGTTGTTGATATAGAATTACTCTAGCAATAATTTTGAAAATTTTTATTGCTTTTTTATTTATTTTTAATGTCAACTGATAACAGTAAAAAGAATATTATTTCTCGTTTTTATTTTGAGAAAAATTTGCATATTTATTTTTATTTCGATTCCAATTAAAGTTACCAAAATAAGACACTAACTAATCATCCAATCATACTTCATTCGCCTATTTATGCCTGTATTCCATGGGAAAAATTGACTGACAGTAAAAAAAAAACGAAAAGAGAAAAATAATTTGGTGTCCCATATAAGAGACAAAGCCAACGTGTTTTTTTATTTTATAGCCAAATTGTTTTGCTATAAAATAAAAAACAAAAAAAGCGTTGTCTCTGTCTCTTATATGGAGTATCAGATTATTTTTCTCTTTCCGATTTTTTTGACTGTCAGTCAATTTTTTCCATGGAATTGAGGCATTATGTATACCAAAACACAACGATTTTTCAATAGAAATATCAGAGTCTACCTAGTACTATTTCGCATAAATGTTAAACTTTTATAACAAATTTAGCTAAATACACCCTTGAACGCTATTATAGTAACTATTCTACATATCTTAACCTATGTATCACCGTAATAAGTGAATAAGAGCTCTTACTTGTAGCTCGACTATTTTAGTATGCTTAGTGAGCTCGTTAGGATATTTCTGAAGTGTCGAATAATATATTGAACCAGTGCCGGCTCGAAATTTCTGAGCGCCCTGCGCGAGATTTGTTGAACCGCCCCTTTTTTAAACAAAGAAAAAATGCTAAAATTGGATGATAATCAGCAAAACGGGCCTACTAAATATTTCATGCTTAGTCGCAATTATGCCAAGCCCTATTATAGGGGTGGAGTGGGGAAGGAGTAGCATGGGTTATTTCCACGAGTCCCCAGTACTAATTGCCCCCAATTTGATACCTTTCTTATACCCCAACGTATTATTAATAAAATTTTTGATTGACATCGGGGCAAGATCTCAATCGTCTGGCAAGCAAACAATTTGCATATGAACGAAACAAATTAAAATATTTGCGAACCGAACAAAATTTTGGAGAAAAATTAAATTGAAATTAAAATTTGCTTGCTAAAATTGATCTAGCAGTTATATTTCTCGTCTTCCGCTTTGCAAGATTATCTGAATATCGCAAAATAAATGCATGGTGAAATCGAAGCGCACTCCTGAGAAAAAATTTGTCGAACTGTGGAGAAGTTTAAACAGACCCAATATGATTCAATAAGCAGGTATCGAATATCGATCAACGTTAGACGTTCAGATGCGAGTTGTCATTATACATTATGCCAAGCCGTAGTGTTTCAATGATAGTATTAGGATCAGACAGTTTATTAGGACTATTTTTGAAACAATATTCTGAATCTTGACCATGAGTGAAATTATTTGAATTTCTCTTGAAAAAATTTCCTTTATAGTCCGTTTTTGACTTTATATTGTTTGGAAGAATTGATTGATTAGGATGTACGACCAAGTATTATAGCAAAAACTCCCGGACTCCCGGGCACACACCGTCACCCATTTACATATAATAAAACCGAAGGAAAGGATTGTTAGTTGGGACAGAATCAATCGACCTAAGCGATCGATAAGTTAGTAAAATTGTTAGTAATTAGCTATATAGTAAAATAGTTAGCACAGGACAACACAACTTCTAAACTATAGCTTATTCATTCATCAGGAATATGTAGACTTATGAAATTAAAGATGAAACTTCAGATGATGGCAAAATTCCCATTATTTAACTGCTTGTTGATTGATGAAATTAAAAAACCTTTGTAGCGAAACTGTTAATTGAATTTTTTATTTTGTATGACGGATTGAATGACGCACTGTGTATTATTTAATAGCTGTTTAGTGATCTTTCTTCTTCGCCAGATTATGATTGAATAGGAATAATTTTATATTTTTTTGTTTTACATCAGAGCTATCATATTTAATGGTAAATCATTTAATGTACGCTTATGGCAAACTTCATAAGTTCGCAATATATTGAAGAGTGTAAGAATTATAGCAGCTTTATCTATTGTTTTGTGAATTAACCGATCTGAACCGATTGAGCTATTCTATTGTGATTTTCAGAAAATATAAAAGTATGATTTGACAATATTTAGTGTTTACAAATAGTGATTATTGAATTGATAAAGTAAGTAATTAAATTAATTAATTTTTAACCTTCATAAATACTGAATATGCTAATGATATTAAATTAGAATAATACAGATACTAATATGATTCTATTTCTATATTTTAGGTCACAATTACAAATGGGATTTATTAAATTTAAAGTTCATATAAACATTAATTTTTTGTTTTTTTTTTTGTAATTTTAGGTTGACAGGAGACAAATGTAAATTACAAAGTACCAGCAATATAAAAATGTTAGAAAAATTGTGTGTTAATATATGTATATAGTTTAAAAAAGTCATCCTTTGTGTTTTAGTTGGTAACTTTCATCAACAACACGTTGATCCTGAAGAGATGATTCCAGCTAAAATTTTAATTCTGAAACTCAAGATTAATAATGATTATGATTATAATAATGATTAATTCTGGAACTATGTTCTATTCTGGAAATTAGATTATTTATTAATAAACAACAGAAGAGATCCCTATAAATAATTTTTAAACGAAATTAATTCATAGATATTAATGAACAAAATAAATAAACACAATATATAAATATTACAAATAAAATTGATATGTTATTGATTGATTTGAATGAGAATGCAGTAAACTAAGGAAGGAACCCCTTTAGATACTCTTCACACTTATATTAATAAATAGTAACTGATGAACAAAATAAATAGGGTGCCGCGCCTTGTTTCTTCATCCTGGAATCCCAATGTATTCAATCCGATCCTAAAACTACAGTTTAACTCAAAACTTGTAACGCGCAAACTTCAATTCAAGGCCGACAAGCTGAAAATAATGAGGATCGGAAAGGCAACAATAAAAATAAACGACCCACTTGATAATCGGCTTGTAACTAAGCACATATAACTTTATTTGTTTTCTTTTTTTTTTTCTTTTTGTTCTACCACACGATGACGAAAGATGTACCGTATGTGAGTTTGCTCTTTGCTTGATGATCTCTGATCGTTGACCCACGACTTTTATCCGCCACGTGTTTCGAATTTTCCCAAAAGGACCACCTGAAATGAGTCAGGCAGAAAATCGTACGGTTAGTGACCCGTGTAAATGTTCCCCACGCATACAGCGCGATGACCCCCTCTCGACAGGCAATATAATAATTCAACAAAAGTTGGGCGCCACCCTGGACTTCCAGGGAGCCTGTTTGCGCGTTCGAGGATGCCCGTGCTTGCTCAGTCGAGCATTCCACTCTGGTGCAGGTGTTGGCGGAGAAATGGTCAGATCGCTATATGAATCGAGGTGGAGAAAGAATAGGAATATACTTGTGAGAATTTGACGGACTTACCAACTGTTTCTTGATTTTCACGCCTCTCCAACTTCTTCACCTGTATGGCTATATGTGTCTGCTGCTGACGGATGAGGAATCGCCGTAGTTGCCACTATCTGTCTTAGATGGTGCGTCACGCTTTTGCGTGATCCTTGAGACAACTTAGCTACGCTAAGCACCGATCGCCGATTAACAAAAAAAAAACACTCCGTCTTTCTTTTATCAGTGTGTGGCACCACACTAATCACAATACACACTATGTCTCAACGTAAATTGGTTACGCGGTCGCCAAATAGCTCACACCTTAAACGTTCACCCCTAGATCATACGATGGCAACTTGGTAATCACCAAAGAAAGCTTTTAGCATTTCTTGTACCCACTATAATTATTTTCACTATATAAAATTATTGTTTGATTCACTGTACTTTCTATTTACACTTCTTATGTGAGTCAATCTTTCATTTTTAACCAACCAATTTAGCGGTATTCATTCACCTTCAAATAATGTTCATGCAGTCATATTATCGCACGATTCCAAACTGTACTCAATACATACACTCGTGAATGAATTCACCACACCAAATCAATGGCTTGCACAGACAGAAAATATACCGACTTTTATTGTTCCTTTTTTTTTTATTATTATAAAGAGCGATTAAGCCACCATTTATGTTGATTATATTTTGGTTCGTCCCTTGGTGATACCGCTCTTGCACCACTCTACCTCTTCTTGCCAAAATCCAAAATTAACAACTTCTTTCTTTTTTCGGGCTTTCATTGTCTACCTCGATGTCTCGCTCTAACCCCTCGTTTCGTCTCCCAGCATCAATTTTTGTGGTATTTCCAGATGTGGTAATTTATTGATTTATAAAAACCTCACAACAGCTGGTAATGCAACATGAGCGGCAACAGGAAATTTAATGTTTTAAGGTTTGGAGCTTGGATATCTATCACAAACTTTTTACTTTTTTTTTTTTGTGATCGGACAAATAAATTGTCGATCTGATTTTCTCCCAACTTCCACGCCATAAGCTTCGACCGCCGATATTACATTTGTAACAAGCCTGCCATGAAACACCAGGTTACAAACTATACTATATGAAGCATTTTCGTGAACCTGCCACTTAAAGTATAGACGTTTGATCTGTGATGATTGTTCTGTAATGAATTACAATTAATATCACCAGTACCCAAAATTAAAGTTATAAGACACCAATTAGTTTCTAAAGTATGAATTCATAACTGAAGTTCTGTAATTTAGGAGGATAAAAATCAAAACAGATTTTTTTTTAAACTACCTGACAGCTGTTTTCCTCAAATTTTTGGAAATCTGCGTTGGGTACCTATATGAACACCTTCGAAAATCAAGATCGAAACCAGTTAAATTTAAATTAACATTATTAAATCAGAGCTTAAACCCTCATTATTTAGTTGTTAAACCTGCCATAGTTAAAACTGCCATACTGCCGTGCTAAGTAAAAAAAGTCACATCTGCCTTTTTGTAGTTTTGAGTAATTTCAATTTTTCTGTATGTTTGCCAAGTCTTAGCATGAAAGTTGACTACTAAATAATGTAATTTTTATGGCAATTAATGAAGGATATTTAACTTTTTAAAAAAGCAGAAGAATACTTATTTGTTTGCAGAATCCAAATATGCCCCTAACGCATTTTTCGACGTTTATCAAATATTAATTCATGTAGTTGGAGCTCATTGATTTTGTATTTTACTTCATTTCCACCAAAAAAATATAATACCCGGAGAATTCCCTCCGAACACAAATTTTCATATTTCCCGAAAAAGTTATACCCTAAATACCATATAAATAATAAACTCGTTTATGTGTGAGAGCTACAACCTACACTCCGTAAAATCAATTAAGTTAATTATACATTTAGCATCGGAGCCGCAACGCCTGAAAGAAGCCGTTTATAAACAAACAAAAATTGGCAGAAGCGATTAATTTTGCATTATTTCATGTTCACAAGTCTTAAGAATTTGGGACGCTGTCATTTTCTCTGACGAGAGTAAGTTTAGTATCTATATGGGAACGACGGAAAGGCCGGAGTGCGGTGGAAATCAAATATTGAACTGCAAACACAAAATACAATAGGCACGGAGTGGGAAAACTGATGTTTGAGGTTTCAACGATAATACGACTTGGATATTTAAATGTTTTACAAGCCAATTTGAAGACAAGTTCTCAGCATCTTGGTCTTGATGAAGTGTTCACCTTCCAATAAAATAACGATCCAAGCATACTGCTGTTATTGTTCTGTTTCTAAAATTACCCAAATCAACTCAGAATGCCTCCTCAATCACCGGACATGAATCCGATAGAATGTCTATGGAACGAATTAGAGCGCCGGATTCGGATTCACAACATCAGAAGCAAGGCTGAGTTTAAAAACACCCTGCAAACCGAATGGAGCAAAATAGGGCATGTGGTTACCGTTAAGTCGGTGATGTCTATGCCTAAATGAATTTTAGAGGATATCAAATTAAAGGGTGGGCAACTTACTACTGATTAAATAAAACTGATTTTTATTTGAAGGAATAAATGGACTGAAATTAAACAAAAACTAAAAAAATTGTTATTTATTTGGATTTATGAGAAAACCATTGATTTATAAGTTCAATTTAAGCCTTAATGGTATGTATACTTTTGCACGCAAGTGTATGTATAGTGCCCGATAAATTAAAATTGAAAAAAACTAAATACAATATGTATTATATAGGTATGTGTATGTCCTGTAAAACAATTTCTCAATTTAAGTCCATAAAATGACATAGAATTTACCATTCGACCATAAGAGGCGAAATAGGTCTTTCGGTCAATTTTGACTTTATAGATTTGACCTACATTTGACTAACTCAATAGACTAACAAAAAACAGCCGCATTAGTTTTCTTAAATAGTGCCTATCAGTTAAAAATGGCTGGCATAGGTAAGTCGAAAAAGTTGGTCTTTTGTTTTGTAAACCTGTTTTTTATTACAATAATCAGGCGGAATATGCTATAGTCTATTTCAGGACCTATCCGATAAACTTTTGGTGGTTTAAATGGGCAACCAGCAGCGGCTCAGAAATGTTGATCATTTGCCCAGCTATTTGGACTTTCAAAAGATTGACGAAACGGTCAGGTGCATGTAAAAACGTAATTGACAGTCAGTGGTGGTTCAAAAATGCTGGTGTTTTACCAGTTTTATCGTCTTCCAATAGATAGGACGGCCAGCTGCTGCAACGAAATTTGTTTGCCGCTGCTGGCTGTTCTCCAATAATCCATTAAATTCCGTTCATTTAATAGAACTTGTTCAGGTGACAAATACATCACAAATTTACGTTATTATAATGAACAACAACCCACTAAAATTAAACTTCGCTTCAATTTCCATATAACCGTCATAATACTGTACCATATTTTATTGCTGTTTTTTCGGCTCTATGTTGTTGACAATTATATTTAATTATTTGTTACTAGAGCAGTTGTTTTATAATTTTCGTGGAGTATGGTTGACTAAGTTAAAACACAAATTTATCATAAAAAAAATTAAATTAAATAAAAAGTTGATTGTTAATACCGAATATTTGATTGAAACTATATACATACGTGTTTTATAAACTTACCAAAACTACAAATGGTAATCTAATTAAGAAGGTACTATAGTTGTAATTAAGAAATGTTGGGCGTTTCCCAGCCTTTTTTCTCCCAATCGATTAACGGCATGAAGTTGAATAACTGTAGGACTTTTACGGTGGGCATTTGATTCCGGTTCAGGTGAAATTAAAATAATAGACTCAGATTTTAATACAAAGTTACAAATTCAATTTTATTTTGTATATAAATAATATACCCGTACGTTAAATTCATTTTTTATTAGACTTTATAGGTAATGTTTTACTGATTTCGGGAAATCTTAATTCAGAAAATCGGTAGTTTATCGCTATTTCGATCAAAATTATAATACCCTTAAATCTGAAAAAGCTTTTTTAATTTTTTCTGCAAAGAAATTAAGATTTATGTGATAAAAAGCATTAGATATATCTCCCGAACACTTAACGCAATGCATATTATGCGTACTTGGACAAAAACTCGTGCACAAAACCCTCTACCGTAACGATTACCTGGAGTTCACATAACTTAAAATATAATATAATCATGATAGTAACTGTTGCTTACCATCATATATAACGTTAACAACCATAATAAAAAGTGAAGTGGGCGAAATGTAGCACGCAATGCTAACAAAACTCCACGTTGCAATCGGGCCACACCTAAATAAGAAACAATTAACCTCAGACTGTCTGATTACCAACTCAAAACATAAAGAATCATTTCCGGCCCACTAAGTTCTTAGGAGATAGCCAATAAAATTTTAAAATTATAATTTTATTTTGAATTTTTTTTATTTTTTATACACGATAAAAAAAAAAGCTGGGATGGGATGAAAAAATTTGTATAGTATACACCATTTTATTTATTATTTACATTTTTAATATGTACAGAAAATTACTTTGATGAGGTGGGATAGTGTTACCTGATGAGCATTTTTATTTTTTCTGGGATGAAAAACTGGGATAACTTCACATGCTTAAACGCCATGACTTCTTTTTCCCAATTTTGCAGTGTGTGGATGCCAATTTCGATTCGACTTTATTTTGCATCCGACTTGTGCCCTGTATACCAATATACAGTTAGTAAATAAAATTGACTATTATATTGTAATTTACAACAATAAATAATTTATTTATTTCTAGATCAAAACCAATTTTTTTTCATTACAATCGTTACGAATTGTTTATAAGATTTTATAATAATTTTTTTGCCTGACAATTTGAATTGTTTAAATTTATTATTTTTTTTATAAAAACAATTAATTTTATAAATTAAAACTAATTAAATTAATTTTGATCTTTACACTTGATTTTATTTACTCAATTTTCATTTTGTTTTCTTCGTTTGTAACTATCGGCGGTGTATCGTTTAACTTCAATGCATCCATTTGTGCTCGCTTCTCAGCTGCAGGTTTTTTAATGTACGCTCGAATGTAGAAATCAGTGAATAGAACACACATAAATAAATTTTGCGGTATTATAATAAAAGTCGAGAATTTTGGAAAGTTGCAATTAGGTTGAACTAGTAGAACACTGAAATGCACAAGTACTAAAAAGAATTGAATGATTTGTAATTGTGTGATATGCTTTTTCCACCAAACATTTTGCTTGTATTTATCATTAAAAGATGTTAAAAAATAGTAGCTGTACATCACCACGTGAACAAATGAATTAATTGCGCCCGTGAACACGATATGGCCACCGGGGAAGTATTTCACTCCATGCCATACTAGAGCAACCATTCCTGCATGGTGGTAAACATGTAAAAAGGTTACTTGGCTGTTTTTTTTGCGCAAAATGAAGAATACCTAAAAAATATAATTATTTACAATTAGTATACATACTGTTTGTTAGAAATCTATTAAGTTCTTCAATTTATTTTCTACAGATAATTACCACAACTAAATAACGAATAAACATATTGGCCCTAAGGTCAAACATTAATTATCAACATTCTTTATAAACAATGTAGGTAACTACAGCATAGCGTATAAAAGTAGAGTATAAGTATACATTTTGAATAAATTAATTACAAATTAAAATCCGGTGTGATGTGGTAATAACGTAAAGGGATAAGTTACTTATTTTATTATTAGGTACTTACTGTGTCTAAAAGGTCTATAACTTTAAGCAAGAAGTAAACGTATACTCGTCGTGCAATTTGTACTGGTACAGGATCCCACGAATAGTTTACTGGCTCACAAAACCAATTGTATCCGCGGAAATATCCTAATCGTAGCGACTAAATTGAATAAAGATCAATATTCTATGTTAAAAATATAAAAATGTAATAAATGTCTCACTTCAACAACTAAAAACGAACAAACTGCCACTTGAACTAAATTATAAATTTGCATTAAACGATTTAGTTTATATGGTTTTCGATTTTTCATCAGTTCTGGTCCAAATTTTAACACAAACAATAGATAAACAACTAATATTCCTATAACTGGCCATGGATTCTTCATTAACGGAAGGTCGTATACTCGAGGGTCTAAAAAAAATAACATAAATTACATCACTATACCAAAACACAATTCAATAAATCAAAATACTGACCACTACACTCATTATTAAAATAAACTAATAATTCCGACACTTTTGTGATAACATAAGCCATTCTAAAGCTTCTTCAAACTCGATTATCCGATTTTAGATAAACTTATAGTTATAGGTAGAAGCCCTTGTGTATTTTATCTACAAATATGTACTAATATTTTAGTACACCCTAAAATAAGCAGTAAATTACCCAAAAACAAGAAATAAACAACTCCGAATGATTTCAAATCTTAATAAAAACTAACCGATTTTATTAACCAAAACTATGTATATCAAATAGATTTAATTTAATTTTAATTTATGTAAAACACATTCGAGCGATACAAAATACAAAAATGTTTATAGTGCGCATAATTGCTTAGGACTAAGAAAGTTCAAGTGGAGTGATTAGACAAAAATTTTGCATAATTTTAAATTAGATCTTGATATAATTATATGGTAATAGAAATTGTTTAATTTAATTTTTAAATAATTTTGGGGATTTATTTATAGGGTTAAGTTGTGTCACCTTTACGTATTCGTACGAGACTAGTAGATAAGGCCACCATTAAGCATTAATTTAGGGTGACCGATTACGGTTAAGATTACGCATACTATCGAAGTTTTATACCAAATTTCCAGGAACTTACTTTTATTTGTAAAATAATAATAATTCTTTAAAGATTTATTAGATAATGAAATTCCAATAAATGCAAATTGCATAATATAAATTTTACTATTCAAAATCTTAAAGAAGAATTAAGAATAATTCTATAAGCTCAATAGTTTGAAAGCCACGGAAAATATTTTCAATAGAATTGTACTAAATGCTCAAACAAAAATTTTAATGGCCGGTTACATAAAAAAGGGCCAACCGCCAGTTAAACAATATTTCCTCTCTTTCTTCTATTGTGAAATTGCGATTAGTTTTCTTTTACAACACAAATTTGACGGAAGTTAATTTTATTTTATTTTCACAAAGAAATATTTGTTCTTTAGTTAAATATTTAGTTGAACGTAAACGGGCAGTTATTCACATACAAAATAAATATGTATGTATAATCAATTTGGGGTGGTATTTTAAAATAACTTGTTGAATTTCACGATTTCATCAAACATTTTTCGTTTTTATCGTATTTTTGATGAATACCTGCGAATAGTTTTATTCTACAATCTTTCTCTCACGAAACTAATAAAAAGTACGCAATTCATTTCATTAGTTCAATTTAGTTTATTTAGGGTCAGTTAAGGTTACTGGATTGTGAATAAAATAAATGTTTAAAATTATTACGCAGCACAATTACTCCACAATTATTTCACAACAATTCCCATTATTTACACTTATTAAAGCACTATTTTATTATCACTTTAGTAAATAATCTTCACTCTTTCGTGTTCAACTTTATAGATACATAGATACCACTATAGATACATCAACTCCCCTGTACCATGTGTTTTCATTCCGTTTGGAATAGTTCCACGCCAAGTTGTTGTTGGTATAGAATTACTCTAGCAATAATTTTGAAAATGTTTATTGTTTTTTTATTTATTTTTAATGTCAACTAATAACAGTAAAAAGAATATTATTTTTCGTTTTTATTTTGAGCAAAATTTGCATATTTATTTATATTTCGATCCCGATTCCAGTTACCAAAGTAAGTCGCTAACTAATCATCCAATTCAAACTTCATTCGCCTATTTATGTTATGTAGGTACCAAAACATAGCGATTTTCCAATAGAAATATTAGAGTCTACCTATAGTACTATTTCGCCTAAATGTTAAACTTTTTATAAGAAATTTAGCTAAATACACCCTTTTACGCTATTATTAACTATTCTATCTTAACCTATGTATCACCGTAATAAATGGATAAGGGCTTTTTCTTGTAGCTCGGCTATTTTAGTATGCTTAGTGAGCTCATTAGGACATGTCTGGAGTGTCGAATAATATATTGAACCAGTGCCGGCTCGAAATTTCTGAGCGCCCTGCGCGAGATTGTTGAACCGCCCATTTTTTTAACAAAGAAAGGAATGATAAAATTGGATGAGAATCAGCAAAACGGGCCTACTAAATATTTCATGCTTAGTCGCAATTATGCCAAGCCCTATTATAGGGGTGGAGTGGGGATGGGTTATTTCCCCGGGTCTCCAGTACTAATTGCCCCCGCCCCAATGTGATACCTTTCTTATACCCCATAGTTTTTAACGTATTATTAAAATAATTTTTGATTGACGTCTGCGCAAAATTTCAATCGTCTTTAGCAAGCAATTTGCGATTTTTAGCAATTCGTCTTAGCAAGCAATTTGCATATGAACGAAACAAACTAAAATATTTGCGAACCAAACAAAATTTGGGGAAACATTAAATTGAAATTAAAATTTGCTTGGTAAAATTAATCTAGCAGTTATATTTCACGTCTTCTGATTTGCAAGATTATCCATATCGCAAAATATAGACCAATTTTCAGTTACATATACAGTATACATAAAATTTATTATACAAATTCAATTTATTGGAGCATGTTTTCGAGCGCGTGGTGAAATCGAAGCGAACTTCTGAGAAAAAAATTTGTTGAACTGAAGCCCCAATGTGATTCAAAAATCAGGTATCCATCAACATTCGACATTCTCTAAAGTCTAAGAATTGATTCTGCGGCTCAGTTAATATCAGTTTTACAGGTCATTTCAGCGATGAGATGATGCCTATTTTTTGTTCAATAAATATGTAAATTGATTGCGTCGGGTGGTTACCATCAGTGGAAATCTTTTTAAATGAAAATCTAACTAAGTACAGAAATCATCTTTATACTGAAGCCAGGAAGAGGAAAAAATTAAACAAATTTAAATACCTATGGATCCGCAATGGAAATATTTTGGTAAGGAAATCTGAAGGTTGTGAATCAAAATTAATTAAATCAGTATCTGACCTTGACGTAATTTAAAAAATAAAACATTCACTGTTCTTACAGTGTCTACTTTATTATAGTTTAGAATTTTAGATTAATGTCAGTTAACGTTCAACAAGGTGATACTGATTTGATTAATAATATTAACGAGTCTAATGCGAATTTTTCGGATTTTTTTTTTCATTCATTTTAATATAAGAAGTTTACGAGCTAATTTTAATTCTCCTCTGGCCAATTTGTCTGGGTATGCTATTGTTCCAGCCAGATATAATATTTTTATCAGAGATTTGGATCAGTCAAAGTGAATCAACCTTGTATAAAATTCCCGGCTATAATTTTGGGTGTTTTAATAACTACTTTATGTTATTTACCGTTATCATAATTATTTAATTGATAATTATTTAAATGAACATCGCACCACTAAAAATGTTCTGTTAATTTGCGACATTAATATAAATTTGTTAAAATCAAGTACGATAATCGATACCTATACATTAACAATGTCATCATATGGGCTAAGTTTTCTTATTAATGTTCCTACTAGAATAACAAATACAAGCTGTTCGTGTATTGATTATTCGTTTTGTCGGTTCCGATCAACCAATGTATCTATTAATGGTGATGTAGCTAGCCTTCAAGTGACCGATCACCTACCAATAATTCTAACAATCACTATTAAAAGTCTCGTAAGACAAAAAACGAACCAGAGTCGTTCTCATATGTGTATTAACTATGATGCCTTGAATATTAAGTTGCAGCAACCGATTTGGGAAGGAGTTTTCTCATCTACTTCTGTCAACGATTCCTTGGATAACTTTTTGGAAATATTTCATGGTTGCCTTGAGAGTTGTAAATTTTAAAAGCAAAGCAACATAACTAAAAATAATTTAGCTCCGTGGATGTCTATCGATCTTTATCGGCTGGTTAATCTGGAAAATAGTTTATCAAGGAAGCTCACTAAACATCCAACGAACTCTCAATTAATAGCCCGTTTTAAACATATTTATTAACGCAGTAAAAACAAATTAAACAGGAAAAGGCAAACTACTATCGATCAATTTTGAAAAATTGTTCTAAGTGCGAGTTCGCGACAATATTCTGCTGAAAAATTTTCAGCAGGCAACCAATCAATGTAGTCTATTTCGTAAACAAATTTCCCCTTCCGAATAAAATATTTTTAAATCGCATGCAATCCTGCTGAAAATTTTTCCGCAGAATATTGTCGCGAACTCGGACTAAGGACAGTAAAAAGCAACCGAGGGTGCACTTTTGTTGTTTTGACGTGATAACGTTTTACACCGCATGTTCAGAAAACTGACCCGAAATTTAGCCCTTGGTCGTGGGCAATTACCATCAACTATAAGCACTACCTTTAATTTAAAGATTTGATTGCTTACACACAAAAAAATAAAAGGTCACCACAACACCGAATCGGTGTTACATAGTGTCCCACCGATCGGATATTTATAATTTGAATCCAATCGGATATTATAATAAAAATGGCATAAAATACATTTGGATAAAAACTTTTACACCGCATAAAACCCAAACAGGAACATTCATCTTTAGGAAAACACCTAGAGGTGCATTTTATTAAATCCAAAAGGAGTTTTTATAAAAATGTATCTTTTCGGATAGATAAAAATATTTATCCGTTATTCCGTTGATGCGTATTTAATTTTATAAAATATGTTCAGTTGGAGAAAAATAAAATACTTTTTCGGATAAAAAACCAATTACCACCGCACATTTTTTGAGTGTATGGTTTTTATCCCATTGGTATTTTATTTTAATGTACATATATGATTTTAATATGTTCCGAAGATTGTAAGAGAATTGAATCTTCTCATCAGGCCGCTGCGACTAGACTGATTGTATCACAATTTAAATTCTATTATACAGAAGGAATATGCAGGTTGTTTTAGCGAATTTAACTAATACAGCCAAAATCTCTTACAATTTTACTTTTTCACGAAAACTCCAAACGGTGTAAATATTTACTCCGATAGAACGAAAATAATCTCTGGGAAGTACTGTTTAAAAAAATCCGCTGTTGACAACTTTTGCGTTTACTCCGAACGGTGCAAAAGTATACTGTTCGATCCTTTTGGATATTTTAAAATTTGTACCCGATCTTGCGGAGTTAATATGGTACTATTGGATAAAAAATAAAGTTTTTTTTCGGATAAAATACCATTCACACCGCAATATTTTTTTGTGTGTAGATTGGTCCTTCGGGTTTATGTGTCACGCATAATATTTTCGCAATGACGTCATCGGGCGGCACAGGAACCCGCGCCGCGAACCTCTGACTTCGGCCGATTTAAATGCTTGAACCAGTGTAGCGAGAGAACGGCTCATCCGATCGGAGATCCGATAGTGTCAATTTTTAACTACTGTTTACGAGTCACTAAACAAAGGGAAGTTAGTTGGTGTGATTTTTTTGGACATCTCTAAAGCGTTTGATTCTGTAAACCACTTTTTATTATTAATAAATTATGGCGTATATGGTTTAGAGGATTCATATATGACTGGTTAAAATCGTATCTCTTAAACAGACTGCAACGAGTTGAAATAAACGGTAATCCGAGGGTAATAATTTCTGAGATATTAATTTCTTACATAATTATGTTCAGCTTCACCACACGTAATATTGCTAATAGTTGGGTCACAATCAACTATATCACTACCGGTATAGTAGAGTGGGCAGCAATGAGTATCCCACCACCCTTAGATTTAGAACTATTTAACTCCGAGTGATCCCGTCTGTAGGCAAAGTAGTCTGCAGGAAAATACTCCGCACTGTAAATATCCACATTCAAATTAATCTCTTTCAACCAGTGCATAAATTGGATACATAGATGCACAAACAAAACAATAAACTTCAGTAGATTTCGAAGCAATGCCACGAACGTTTTGAAAATAGATTAAATTAGAATTAATTTCAACATCGCCATTATTAGCAGACAAGATTAATGAGTTCGAGACTGCTGGCGAACTCCGCGAAAATTTAACTTCTGATTGAAATTATATTCCTTAATAAGTAGATGTTCAGGCCGAGGCCATGCCTTTGAGACATAATCAGCATTTCTATCAAAACTTTATCACTGTCAGTAACGGTTGGTTGTAAACGAGACACAAAGATCCATTTTCGAGTTGGGATGGCTCCAATAGATGCAGAACTCCCTGTATCTGTGCCAATTATAACATCATTAATGTTTTGGTTTATACGTCTATTATCAGCATGTTTTTTGTTACCATTACGTTTATTTTAATCCTTTAGTGAATGTATCTACTCTTTTTGAGCAGAAATAGCGGCTTCAACGTTGTCATTAATTTTATTTTTATTATTATCAGAATTATCACACAAAACATGACCGGTTGCATATTGCCTGCTAGTATGATATTTAGATCAACAGGTCGAAGATGTTCTCAAATAAATTATACAATTTTATTCTTGAAACACAAGAGACCTTAGACCGTAGAATAGAATGGACCTCCAGCAATGCCTTTTAACTGTCTCCAACATCTGCAGCGCAAAGTAGCTTTGTGGCCGATCCGATAACTAAGAGTACGTGTGTAAGTTGCTATAGTTACCGGATCGGGCACAAGGCTACTTTGCGCTGTAGATGTTGGATACAATCTATTTTACAATTTTATATGTAAACGTCATTTCGCTACTTAGTGGTCCATTCTATTCTATGGGATCTCCAAAAATAGGAAGATAAATCTGACGTGAAAATTTAATTTGACGAGCTTCGTAAATATTTTAGTGCGTATAAGTTCATGTTGTCTCAGCCAACATACTTCATACAATAAAATTCACTTCGATAGTTGATTATCCTCAAAACGCAAAAACAAATGAAATTGTTAAAATTTATCTTCACATTTATCGTCCGAGAAAATAAAAACAAAGACCGGTATAGTTAAAATAATATCTCGTTGAAAATTCCTATTCCTTCATTCTCGAGTAAAACAACAACAAAAAATGAATTTGTTGTTGTATTTACTCGGGATCGGGAATGAAAGAATAGGAATTTTCAGCGAGATATTATTTTGACTATATGCTTCTGAAGGGAAATAAAATGTTTCATATACATACATATGTATAATTGACACAAGCGGAAACGAAAATGAAAATTTCATCGCTGAATTTCACTTTGCGGTACGCAATTTTTATTTAGCTAGCGAAATGGGAGTTTTCGTATTAGAATACTACTAGATGTCTCAACTTTATCTCTATACATTTTTCACTTCATTTTTATCTTCCCGGTCGATAAATGTGTAGATAAATTTTGACAATTTCATCTTTTTTGCGTTTTGAGGATAATAATCAACTATCGCAGTGAACTTTATTGTGCCAAAAAATGACATTTGTCACAAATTACGAAAGAAATTTTAGCAGTGCGGTAAGTAAAAATTGTGTTTACAGTTCAAAATTGGAATTGTTTACAATAGTTTCGTACGTCAAATTATCAGGTAGCTCAGTTTAAAAATTGTCCACTAGGTGGAATCCGTGATGCTCCCTCCAATCGTCAATACGCATTAAAATATTCACGAAACTCGTCAAACTAAATTTTCACATGAAATCTTCCTATTTTTGGAGACCAGTGAAAATTTCATTTCACTTGAACAGCGTACTAGAGACTTTTGAAGTGAAAAATGCGTAGAGATAAAATAGAGACATCTGTATTCTAATACAAAAACTCCCATTTCGCTAACTAAACTGCTTACCGCAAGTGAAATTTTCGGTTTCGTTCTCGCTTGTGTCAATTTTATATGAAAAATTTTATTTCATTTCAGCAGCGTACCGGCCTTACTTAAGCAAGAGTCATAAAATCTATCGAATTCGATTGAAACTGGTTTCAATTACAAATTTACAACATGCCACCCCTGAATCGGAAAATCGACAATAATTATTGCCATCTTCCGTTAACTAGGAGAATTGCGTGCTTTAAATTGAACCAAATGGAAAAAGACATAAAAAGGAAAAATACCAAATTTTATTTAACAATTTTGCACTTCGGGTAACTCTAATAATATTAAGCCGTCAAATTTGACGTAAGTTTATTTTCAATTTGTTGAGTCGTGTTACAGAAATTTTGAAATTAATTATGTTGTCTTCGATGATTAAAGAACACAATGCGAAACAGGTAACTCGAAAAGAAGAACAAGGTGAGCACCAATCTGTTTAAAATAAAGTTTAAACTAAACACAAGGAATTTGTTTTGTTAGAGCAAAAGCGAAAGGAAGCTGTTACTGCTGCTAATGAGTTAACCGAGGCTTTAGTGGATCATTTAAATGTTGGGTAAGGGTAACCTACTTAGCTGCGCTGATCTCTTATTACATTATAATTTTATAATACAACATTCATTTTAGAGTCGCACAAGCTTATTTAAATCAAAAACGGTTAGATGTAGAAGCGAAACAACTACATACAGGTGCTACCAATTTCGCTAAACAATCACAGCAATGGTTAACACTTATTGAAGGATTTAGCGGGGCCTTAAAAGAGTTGGGCGACGTTGAAAATTGGGCAAAAATCATTGAAACTGATATGAGAGGAATCACGTCTGGATTAGAAGCGGCATATAAAATAGCTAGAGAAAATCCATAATTACTAACATTATGATCTTAATATCTGTGATTTTTAATAAAAAAAGAAGTTTATTTTCCATAATTATGTAAAATAATAAATAAATACAAATTTTTAAAATCTGACTATTCGCCTTTAAAGCGACCCAAGGGACGACACGATCGCCACTAGCTAAAGGTGAACAGCAATTCAGCGTTCATTTTTGTGTGTTATTTATAAAATATTTAGTCCTTCATTAAATGCATGTTTTATATGCAAATGCAATAGAAGATTCTTTTGAACTGAAAGTGAAATCAATAAGTAAAAATTTTGGTTGTTGTTCACCTTTTACTGTAGTTTCAATATAGTCCACCAGATGTCAGCTACTTTGCGAATATTATTAACCCTAGGTACATGTTATTTGTATTTTACAATATCCGTACACAGATGTCACTTATAGATAAATCAGCTGTTTTATACCATTTACGCTAACCGTGAAAAAAAAACGAAATCCGTTACATTCTGTCATTCATCGACCATTTCATTATTTTTAATTTTGCACGAGATTGGAGTGAATTTTTAAAGAATTAGTCACTCGAAATTTGTAAAATAAAATTTTAATTTTACCCAATAAATGCAATCTAACTTTGCATTTTATTGTTTCTTATATTTTTAATTTAAATTTTCGCTGTGTTAAATTATAAATTAAAGTTAATGAAACGGAAAAATTAAAATGGTGTATAAAAATTAACAAAAACGGAAGAAAAAATTTGGATCAATATAAAGAATTTCGAATTTTGTGTAATAATTATTAAACAGTGAACTAAAAATTAAATTTTGCTATTGTAAACTAATATTCATTATAAAGGATTAAGGGATACATCTAATTTCAAAATTAACTTGTAAGTACTTCCATACATAAAGTTATGCTTATGACATAAAAATAGGTTAGGTGATACAAAATGGCAAAAATATTTTTGATATTCTTTGTTTGCTTGTGAAATTATATCGATTTATGCCATTTCCTGAAAAACAGAAAAAATATTTTGTGGTATTGATGTTTTTAAATTTTAAGCACGATTTTGTTTGTTAGACTGCTGCTTATCCGAAAATAAAAATTTAATGTCGTAGTTATTTCTATCAATTTACAACCTTTGATAGTTCATAAATACAGTAGCTTCTCAAACTATGCAAAATATTTCTAATTTAGTATGTATTATGTAATTTGGTGTAATTTTTATTGCCAACTATTATTAACTATCGTGACACAACAAGTGTAACATTACAAAAGTTTTGGTTTATTATGAATTCTTTTACTACTGATTGCGTGTTTTAATTCGTTTGGTCACTGCACCTTTAACCAAAAGTCATTAATTGGTCACGTGCTTAAATAAACATGTGCGAATGATTATAAAACCTAAGTAATCAAGGTTGTATTTTGCACACATTTCGTTGAATTTAAATTAACCATAAAATACCGTTTTGTGATTAATTCAAACGTCAAGTTTTTAGATTCTGATTAGAAAAAAAAACCACATTGTTTCGTAATTCGTAGTATCTTTTGCAATTTATAATCTGAATAACGTAAAGATTACCTAATAAAATTTTGTGTCAATTTCAATTCAACCGAGGTGAAAGAATTCGGAAGCCAACCAATTAAAGATACAGTGAAATCCGGCTATAACAAACCCCGTTTATAAAAAACATCCGGTTATTACAAATGTTTTGAAAATGGGCGTTTGTTATAAACGATATCAATTTTGTATATGAAAATTCGTTTTACCCTTTGGTGTTTGTTATAGCGGGATTTTACTGTATTATCGTAAATAATTTGCGATCTTCATTTATTACGAAGTCTGTGTTTCTAAAACTTTAGAAGCTTTCTTTAAACTTTAGCCCGTTCAAGGGCTCCGGAGTAGACCCATTTAAAATTCGACTTCAAACTCGAGGGCTCCGCTATGGAAACAATACAATTCATTTTCATTTTATAATATGTATGTTGGTAATGGGCCCAATTCTGAAAAGTTAAAATTCATGTTATTTTATTTTCCCGCTTCCTATTTGAATTTGAGCCCAATAACTTATGAGTAAATTTTACAATTCTTAAGCCGTGGAATTATGAATAACCTGATTAATTTTGCATACTTCTGATTGTTCGTTGGAGTCAATGCAACCTACAACGCTCGAACAAGTACGGTCCGAAAGACTAAATTCATGTTAAGTTTGGGTCGGTTGTACTATAAACATGTTTTTTTATTTGCAGAAGGCCCATTTACAAGAGACTGGCTTTGATTTTGACGTGACGACCAATCTGCCGTATTTGTAGTGATATCTACAATTTTTAACAATTTGCTTAAACTGGGTTTCGTTTCGATTTTGCCATGAAGAAAATTTAAAGAATGCAACATTTGTTTTCTTATCATTATTACCTTTACTAGGATGAAACTGAAAATCATTTGCCGTCTTACTTTGGTAAAAGTTATTCCTATTCGAGTAGGAATGAAATTTTGCCGTAAGTAAGAGCCAAGAATAATTTTTTTTTTTTTACTTTCAACGCTTGGCACCAAGCTATAAAATATAATTTATTATTTAGAATTTTAACAAATTTAAAATAGTGATAAAATGATAACAAATTATTGAATAAAGTATAATAATTCCAAATGATAATTAACAAAATTTAAAATTCTGATTTATCGAAAAATTGAGAATTGTTATTTAATACCAACTCATAAAACTGGCATTGTGGTTGTAAAATTCCCAAAGTAGGACTACAATTATGTCAAACAATACATTAAATGGATTGCATTAAAAATTAATGTCTCATGAAACCATTTACCCCTCTCTAACCGCACTCCGGGGCGTCATCATTCTACCCAACTCTTTTTTCATACGGTTCATTCGTACATACGGTTCATTCGTTTTTTCATTCGTACGAAGCAAGAAATATTTCGCATGTGAGAAAAAACCAAAAAATACAAATTTTTGAATTTATTTGCTTATTTCTTAACTTAAACCGCCTTGAGTCCAAAATCACATTATAACAAAGCCCCCCCAGGGGGCTATTTGTGAATTCGATTCGAACGTGATCGACTCTTCGTGAAAGACTCGAGTGCGTTCGAATCGAATTCTCTCTCAAACAACTCGAATTCGACTCAAACAAAACACTTCCAAACCATTAAATAACTCTAGAATAGATTGCCTTGTTTTACATAGAATGTAAAGCGCTGGTTATATAGACGAAAACGAAATGAAAACGAAACGGAACGAATGAATTGAATGCATGAAAGCATATGAGACCAATTATATAGACGAAACGAAGACGGCAGGTGGAATTGATTCAAATCAATTTGCTTTCGTTTCGTTCTTCCGGTAATTCACTATCGGTTCTGTATTTTTTAATAACTCTTAAAATTTGTTATTTATTAAAAGTCGGTGTCCATTTTTTTCAAAACTTATTTTATTTGAATAATTTTATAATTGCACGATAGTAAATTCTTGAAATAAAATATGTATAACCAAATTTCCAAACGTCAAAAAACGAATTCGTCAATTCGTCTACATATTATATAACCATGTCTTCTCCGTCTTTCGTTTCGGTCCGTTTCGTTTTCGTCTATATAACTAGCGCTTAAGGCAATAAAACGTTTTGACTAAACAGCGAGTCGGAAACAACTTAAAACGGGGGAGCCTCATGTAAACTGACATTTTTGAGCTATTTTTTTATTGCTTAAAAAATTCATTTATCACCTGAAGAATGTATTCCCGAAGTTTTAAAACCCAAATGAATCCCTAAAAGTCCCTGAGAAATAAGACAAATAAGCTTGCTGGTTTGCTGTTTTATAAGGCAATGATTTTTAAAATGTGTTGTTTTAATTTTTTTTTTTTTTTTATTAAATTAATATTTCAAATTTTAATAGTATTAATTGTTAATTTTTTTTCTCCATTTCTATTATTATAGTTAAAATCCTATGATTATGACCAAAAGGTCGAAATATTAGGAAATAAATAAATAAATATAAAAAAAAATTGGGAAAAAACTAAATCACATTTGTTTTAGTTTCCAATCATAAATTTGTCTATAAAAAGCTGAGTCTAATTAAAAAAAAAAAAAAAAAAATTAAAACAAACTAATCACAGACAAATTAACTTCGGAACAAAATATTGTTCAAACATAATTAAAATGTGTTGCGTGTATAATACGAATGTATAAGCAATACAACGATAACATTGGAATGGAAAATTTTTATACGTTGTCTCTGCTGGCAGTTTTCTCAAAACGTAAGTTTTTGCGCTCCAGGCAATGTAACTCAAAAAGTAATCGACCGATTGACTTCAAATTTTTTATAGATATTCATTAACTTTAAAATTAAATTAAAATTGTAATAATAATATTGTTTTTTGCAATTTGTTTGTAAGAAATAGGTCATTTTTTTAAAATGGTCTTGAATTTTTAATTTTTTTTTTGTTGCTAAAAGTAGGTTCATCCGATGCAGAGAAACGTATTGTAATTACAGAAAATTTGAGATAACAGCTCCGAATCCGTAATATCTTACAAATACAGTGAATAGGAAAATTATTGTTGTTGTTATTTTTGTTTGCTTAGGCCGACTAGCACTTATAGCTGTATATAACCCAATTATTTACTTATATAAACGGTTAGTCCAAACTTCTAGAAAGAAGTATGGATGTCCCGATTCTAATTATTTACTTTCACTGAGTCGCAGTTTTTGATACCTCCGAATTGCACAGATATTATGGGCCTTGTACGATAATACGCAGTACACGGAACTACTATCTATTTTATTAAGTTGAATATTGTGATACCCTCGCTTAAATGCACGATATTATGGGCCTTATACAAAAATGCGCAGTACCCGGGACCACCAACTTAATAAAGATGTTAACACTACAAGATCTATATTGCGACTGAATAGGAAAATTATTATTTTTAAGAAAAGTGTGCCGTGAAAATTTTGATGTATTCTGACATTTCCTTCAGTTTGCCCGTTAATTTTCACTCTGTTAAGTGACAGCTGAACTGAACGAATAGTCCTGATTCGCTGGTCAGTAACATGTACTTTCTGTATATCGCATTCTTAATTAAAGTTGTTACTGACTCGCTGGTTCACTCATAACGCGTAAACTGAAGGAAATGATGACAGAACACATCAAAGTTTTCACAGCACACTTTACTGAAAAATATTAATTTTGCTGTTTAAGTTACAATTTTATTACTGTATTTGTCAGTTTTGTGACGGATTCGGTGTGCGACCTGTTAAATATTCTGTAAGAAATAATTTCGTAATTCAGTAAGGATCCTTACGGATTCCTGGTTACCCTTACTCCTTGACTTGGTGTGTGGCGGGCCTTAGTGATTTAGTTATCTTGTGAAATTTTGTTCTACCTGGAGTCTCGGTATTATCTTAGTTTATGGTATCACACAATGGAATGAATTACCTACATACAAAAAATGTTGTCTAATCAAATATCTTAAATTTTCGATTTTGTTAGTAATAAATAAAACTCTGTTATCTTAAAAATTTAAAAAAAAAACAAATTATCGACACTAATATACGTTTCAGGCCTATGATAAGTCTTAAGAGCCATAAGCCGTGACACTTTGCTAATCAATGATTTATGTTTTGTAATACATATTAGTATTTTTGCGACTTCTTCACACATTGTTAAACTTGCAGGAATTACCCCCTCAAACACATAGACGCCGTTCGATATGCCGCTAAAATTAAAATACATGTAGTTTCATATTAGCGAACACAGGCGCCCAAAATCATATTAAAATTTCTATTTTTTTTCGTTTCAAACGACATTTAGTTAAAAATGGCCTTTAACCCTCAGGGTACAGACTATAAAAAAGTCACGTTCAGTACTGACATGGGTTAGCCTAACCCGGCAACTTTGATTGGCTGTATCTTGGGCTGTAGTTGGCCAATTGAAACGTTTTTTTTTTAATCGATAGTCCATTTTGTCACAAATACGAGGGTGCTAATAGATTTATCGAATAATTTGTTTAAACAAAGATACATTCAAAAGTTTAAACATTTTGAAAATTTTTTTTGTGAAAAATTACTTTTTTTTTAAAATTGCATAACTTAGTGAAAAAAAAAAGATATCGAAATTTTTCTTGTTGCATTTTAAAGCTAAAAAGTTGTTCTTTAAAATGGCCGAATCAGTTTTTTGATCCATTCCAAAAACTATATTTTTTTTTAACTTTGAAATCACCCGTTTTTTAGGATAGCGATAAAACGTTCCATGATTAATTTATCGTAACAAGGCAAATATATGTAAATAAATAACAAAATTGATTGTTGAATGAAAGTTTTATTGTTCAAAATATAAAAAAAACAAAATCAGACTGTATTTCCACATTCGCAGCATATTTTGGCTACATGGTCTCTGCACATAGCCTTATTACATTTGAGGCACTTATAAAATGTTTTGCGGTCGAGAGAACTCGGACACAAGTTGCAGCGCTTTTGTTTAGCCATTTTGTTATCAACAAATTCATGTCTTATCTCCATGTCCTCTGGTAAATCTTTCGCCTTCAAAAAATCTTCAATCATACCGCGCAGTTTTATTCGCAACGTAGGGGTAGCTAGTCTAGCAGCTAGCGCAGGTTTAACAAGTTGCATCGCAAGTTCCATTCCATAACCAAATTTTTGGTTAAAATGAACACACATTTATAATGAACAAAATTATTTGTCCTATGACAATAATGCGAATTCTACTGTACATAAGCATAGAGCATAATTTTGAGGGTAGGATACACAATAATAAATATTTAATTAATAATAAAAATATAAAAAATAGTAAATTGTACAAACCAAAACACTTTACTCCAGTCAAAACTCCAAAAAAAATTTTTTTTTCTGTCTCCCGAAAATACGGATTTTGTAACGTTTAGTACTGACTAGGTGAGAAATACCCGAGGTCAACTTTCTAACTCGTACCACTCGAGCACCAAGCGCAGACTGAGGCTGCCACTCACGGCTTACCCAGACACTAACACAAAGATTTTTTACCCCCCACTCCGGACCCCCACCTTCCACTTCCTTTTAAATGGCGCGACTTTCAAAATCTGTCTGGGTTACGGTAACCCAGTCAGTACCCTGAGGGTTAAGGTCGGCAAATACAATTTTATTTTAAGAATTGATTTAAAAATATTTTATTCCCGCTAAATTTACAAATTACCAAATTTAAATATTTATTGTATTATTTAAATATAAATATTAATCAGTCGGTTAATCAGTCTTCGGCGATGTTACATGAATTAGATGAGGTGATGTTGTACATAAAATAAATGTAAATTTGTTAGAATAAAAAAATGTTACTTATACACTAATGCTATTGAATGTTTTATTCCAGGATACATAGCTAATAGGCAGCATAAATATTTGTAGCTGTTCCGCGACATTCGTGTATGCATTAAAAAATGTTCATGATCCACAGATTTTACGCATTCATATTAAAATACCCATTTCTAAAATTAAATTAATGAAGTAAATTTAAAAAAAAACAATAAAATAAATTGGTTTCTAAAAATATATGAATGTATACATACCTAGATCTATTCCGGAATATTGTGTCGAACCCACCATCTTCCTGTTGATATTTTTGATCGATTTTTTCCAAAATTTCGATTTGTGCCAATAATTATTCATGGTAAATAACCAAGTATAACAAAGTAAACATGAATTTTTTTCCGAATATTGGTACAAAAAATCGGAAAATGATCAAATTTGGTTTCCAACTTTTTTAAATCTTATAATAAGGGGCATTATAGCTGAAAAAAGTCGGTGATGAAATCAGTTAAATGTCAGAAAAATACAAAAATTTTCGGATATAAAAATATTACGTGGTGCTGCACCACGATACCACCGAATCACGTGCTAAAAAACAACAAAATAGAGAAATAACAAAAACTAAAAAACAAAATGTTGAGCCGCATGACGTAATTACAGCTGTCAAGCATACCTTATTAATTCTTTGTATCATGGATCGCCTACCTATTTTGATGAGACACGGAGGGCTTCACAATAAAAACACTTTTTATTTTTGACTTAAAGGTTTGTTCGAATTTTCAACCTAACGAGCAAAAGTTTTTGTTCGTTATGTTGGAAACTTCCCGAGTAACCACGTGTCACAAAAAAGCGACAAAACCTTCACATAAAATGGTGATTGGTGGAGAAAAATGTGACAAAAAATTGTCACAATATGGATGAAAAATGGTTGATGGGGTTGACGCCGATTGTCACGCGTAATCGAACATTTTGTAAATCAAATTTGTTGGTTTTTGGTGGAATCTTTTTGAAATATTTGTTGAAAATTTAGTCACAAATTCGACAGTTTTTTTATGGTAATAAAGTCAAATATTTCTCGATATTTTCTGAATAATTGGTGGTTTAACTGTGAAACTAACCCGAGTAACCACGTATCACAAAAAAGCTACAAAAATTTCACATAAAATGGTGATTGGTGGAAAAAATTGTGACAAAAAGTTGTCACAATATGGATGAAAAATGGTTGATGGGGTTGACGCCGATTGTCACGCGTAATCGAAAATTTTGTAAATCAAATTTGTTGGTTTTTGGTGGAATATTTTTGAAATATTTGTTGAAAATTTAGTCACAAATTCGACAGTTTTTTTATGGTAATAAAGTCAAATATTTCTCGATATTTTCTGAATAATTAGTGGTTAAGTTTAACTGTGGAACTAATTATGAACTATTTGTTGAAATTATAACCACAAATTCATAGTTTTTTTATAATATCACTTAATTATCAACAATTTTGTGGATATTTGTTGATTTATTGATGCAATTATGCGTAAGAAAATTTTTTATGACCCTACTTAAATAATTTTGTAAAAAATACTCCATTGTATGGTTTATTTGATATTTTTATTTATTTTAAAAAAAATATCTACCTAAAATGTAGAAATATCAAAATCCCCCCCCGTAGTTTAACCCGAGCCGAGAGTTAATACAAAATATCTCGACTCTAAAAACAAAATATCTCGACTCTAAAAAATGAAAACTTTTCCTTGAGTTTTCTATGTGGTAGTTTGGTTTCGTGCAGAGAAACTTGTACAATCAAAAAGTTCGGTCTACTCATCAGGTACTCAGGTAGCTACGACCAAACACAAACTACAAAAATAAAATTCCAACTTTGTACATTAAGTATGAGGCAAGAACGTAGTGACTTAGCGAATTATAAATTCACCAAATGAAAAATGATCAAAATCTTTTTTTTTTTTTGGAGAGTAAAATGCACAGTACACATAATAAAGGTAATATACTCCGATGTTTCATTTTCGTTCTTTCTTGCGCATCCTTGTTAAAAATATTTTAATATGGCGGACATCGTGACCAAACAAATCGTGTTTGTGAATTTTGCGCAATAATTTTGAGTGTTGAGTGAATATAATTAAAATTGTGTGAAAAATTCTACTGACTTTAATTCAAAATAATTAACAATGTATCATGTATCAAATGTTGTCCAACATTTATGTCACGATCTCCGCCATTGTTGTTGTTGTAATTTTTTGACAACCTGCGCAATATATTACCTTATATATGTGTACTGTGAGTAAAATGAACATATATTTTGTCATAAAATACCCCCATAAATATGTTCCAAATTGTCAACTTTTTTTGTGGCAAAAAGGAACTTACATTTTGTGACAAATTGGGCTAAAATTTTGTGATCACCATTTTTGGTAACTCGGGTTATATCTATAAGCAAATAAATTATAATACCTATTGACGATTGGAGCATCACGGATTCCACCTAGTGGAATATTTTTAAACTGAGCTACCTGATAATTTGACGTTCGAAATTGTTGTAAATAATTCCATCTTTGATCTGTAAACACAATTTTTACTTACCGGATTGCTAATAATTGTAAATAATTCCAATTTTGGACTATAAAAACAATTTTTAATTACCGCAATGCTAAATTTTCTTTCATCGCATTTGTGACAAATGTCATTTTATCAGGTGCATCATTTTAACTATTGTCCTCGAGAGGCGCTTTCTTTACTTTTACAATCGTCAATAAAGGACATAAATATACTTTTCCATAGTAAACTTGCGGTCAATGATATAGGCAGATTTATCGATAATGCAGTATTATTTAATACGTGAAAACATAGTACGGGATAACTTCTAAAGATGTCAGCTTTAACAATTTTTAATTTTTGGTAAATAAATAAAAAATAATATTAATTTTTTTTATAATTCATGTCTAGTTTTAAGTTTTATTCGTGTTTTTTGCTTTCGTTTACACTTTTGTTTCGATACAACAAAAAAAAAATTTAAAAAAACTACTACTTAGTGCCATCTTTAGATTTAATCCATCTATCGCCGTTTTTTGACAGCGAAGACCTTTATAGGTATTATAATTTATTTGCCTATGTCAAATAAAGTAAAAAGTGTTTTCATGTGGTTTTCATACAAACCTGTAACAGCATTCACAATGCAAAAACCTTTTACAAAATGTTTTTGCATTGTGAATGATCTGTAAATCAAAAGAAAAAAGTTTTTTCATTGTGAATACCTTGTAATTTACCATATAAATATGTTTTATTGTGAAATACGCAACTTTTAAACAAAAAATCATTATGTTAATTAAAAACTGTTCGCTTTATTTAACACGCGAATATTTCCTAATTGCAAATTGTTAAGCAGCTATTCACATATACTATTGTAAAACTTTTATGTTTAATGTGCGTATACTGTAAATCGACGTCTTTATTATTCTACAACATTAAAGCGTTTCTATAATTTAATTGTCTTATGAAGCGCGACAGCATATTTTTTTAATTAACCGGATTGTTGTACTTTATAGTTTATATTATTAGTGACACGTATTTTAAGTAAATTTAATAAATTGATATTAAATTTAAATTTCACATTGTCTTTTTCTAAATAGCAACTCAATATGATTGTATTTCTCATTTGGGTATGTTTATTTTATATAGGGATAGAATAATTTTTTTACGAAATTATTGATAATAGTTAGGAATAATTTTAATAATACAAACAGATTTTTAATATAGGGAAGAAATTTGGATTTTGTCTACAAGTACATATCGAACTATCCAAGTAAGAATATGATAAGTGAAAAATCCTCTTTTTCCAGGAGAGCAGTATAAAGGTTAAATTAGTCCTTTTCGTTGCTAGGAATAAACGGATAACTTTTTGTTCTACGATTTTTCTTGTATTTTAAACATATGCATTTGGAATAAAACTGTGCATGTCTTATAAACGCAAATTCAAAGTATTTCATTAAAAACAATCAAAGGTCAAGTTCCCCATGAAACAAAAAAGTTACTATACTTAGACTTACCGAATGAACAAAATAAAAATATTCCCACACAAAATAATGTAACAGTCCTTTTCAATCGAACAGTTGTTGGAAAAGTATTCCAAGAATAAAAGTATAACGAACTTTGTTATACATATTTAAACCATTATTTCCGGAGAAGAATATGAGCCTAATTGTTGATTACCAAAAGAAGTTTTTTATTATAAATTAATGTTAAATCATTTATAGAAACGTTAGTTGTGTTGTTTATACTGAAGTATATAATAAAGTGGCTTTAAATTCTTCTAACTGGATTTTTAGTTAAACACGCATTATTTTAAGAATATCAAATCAGGCATAAACTTATCAATTTTTGAGATAATACTTTGAGATTTTATCATAATTAAAATTCAACATCGTAGAGTCGAAAAATCGTGTTCCGGTAAAACTATGATAACTGAAGTTTTCATGGTCTTAATTGGATAGGTCAATATATTGTATCTACTTTCTGATGATCATATTTATTTTTTAAAACATTATAATTTATTCAAGTAAAATATTTCTCTAAACAAAAAAAATGTTTAGTTTAAAACAAGATTTACCTAATGACCTCGAAAACTGGTCCAAACAAATTTCTAAAATTTCGTAAAAATCTGCTGTTAGAAATTTCATGATAGATATTTTTGATGGGATCGAATGATTCGTTCACAAAAAAATCTTTTGGCTGTCGCCAGTTGTAAAATAGGTGGTATTGAAGATAAAACTAAGATCATTTTAAAAACTTCTCAATTTCGTGAACAAATGACAGAAGGGTTCGTTAATGAACCTGAACTAGCTCAAAAATCTGAAAATCACAAGTACATTTAAATACTACATATATCCTATTTTTAATTCTGAATTGGTAGGTTAACTTTGCGTTTGGAAAATTTAAAGGATTGGGTTCGTAACGTATGAAATTTCTAAGCACTACTAAACTTACATTATTATCTGTTTGTTTTTGTCATCGTATGTAAAATAGATCTACGCTACTTGCCACTATTTTTATATTGCAAATAAACAAAAAAATGATAATACGAGGAGTACATATTTTAAAACTTGTCAAAAATGAAAAATTCAAAGACAACCAGACTGGTTCGCTCAACTAAAAATATTTGACTATACATATCTCAATACTTTATTCTTTTAAGGCTTTCCCGGACCTTCCCATTCTTGCGAGAACTCTCGAACTTGCAGTTCAGCGTGACGATCTCCTTTTGTGCCTTATATGCTTGAGTATAGACGATTATTGGGTGCGTCCGAAATGGAAAATGGGAATTTTGCAAAAACACATTTAAAAAACTGCAAGCGATGTAGTTTTTATATGCATTTTTAACACGTTGTTTGATGTCAATTTATATCTAAATTAATCATAATTATTGATTTATTAATTCAAAGTTGTCCAATTTTAATTAATTTAATGATTATAATGAAATTTAATTTAATTCAAAAATACGCATTTTAGAAAACGTGCATTTAAATTCGCATTTCGAAATTGTTTATTGATAAGTTTAGAATTAGAAACTATTTATGTTTATACAGAATGTATTCAAACAATTTCTTTGTTCTTCAAATCACGTTGAGCTCTTAAAAATATTTCGCAAAATCCACGTGTTCGTCTGTAAACAATGAAAATGTGTTGATATGTAAACAAATTACAAAAATACAAATAAATAGAACTAAAATAAAAAATTAATAATTGATCTCTGACTATAAATTATGTATAAACAAAAAAAATAATTATATAATCAGATGTTTTCATGTGCGACAAGTTATGTAAAAAGGCGTTGTTTGCTTTTTAAGTTGATAAGGTTAGTGTGATGTGGCTTTTGGAATTTACGTATCGTATTCATTGGGTGTGATTTAGTATTTTATACCGCGATTATGTACTTTTGGTTTTTAACGAATGTTAATTTTACTTGGTTGAATTGTAATTTATTCGGATATACATAATAATTATGTAAAAGTGGGTTGGCGTGGTTGTATAATAAACCAGTTCGAGCTCAATCTTGCGCGAATCGCGAGGAAACTATTTTTATATAATAAAACACAATTATTTTTGGTTTTATCACTTTCTTAACCCTTCTGAACCCCATTGTAACATCCGAAGCGATCGTAATTTAAATTTCAAATAAAAACAAATATCACAATATAAGATTGTTCAACTCTTATGGAGAGTAAACGTGCTAGTACCTGTGCTATATTTTCCCTTTGGATTTTTATTTTCTCATTTACATACGGTGGTGGTAACAAATTCAGCATTGAAATGCATCGCTTTGCTTTCATCACACTGTAGTATGAACACAACAATTATTTTTAGTAGGACTGTAGGGCAAACAAAATCAAAAGTAATCAGTCTGTGTGTCTGTTTAATACTATGGAAAGTAAAAGAAAGATATACATAATACGTTATAGATTGAATGCTAAACAACTTCATTGTGATTTTTTGTGTTAAGGAAAACAAATAAACGTCAAAATATTGTTCATATCTTTTTGTATGAAGTGGCACAGATGCAATTTTATTTCTATAATTACAGACATATATTAAATATTTTTTAATAAAAATTTAATTGAAATGTATTCATTTTATGTCATTTTAAGCTAAGCAAGTAAATTTTTTTGTGAAAAGCGTGTGAAAAATTAAAACATAAAAAGAAGGCAAATTCGTATTCTTTAGGTTTAATCTTGTGCCGTTTGAGTTTTTTTCTATGGTTATTTTTATTAAAATTAAGTTATTTTCAAACATTTTAAGTTAGCTTCATATAAACTGCTGTTTGTTTTCCTTAACACTAAAAAAAATTTGACATATTTTGGCTGTCAAATTATCGATCTATTGATTTTTTATCTCATCCATTCATTCAATCAACCCTAATAAAATAAACGAAATAATAGATGAACCAGCTTATGAGTGAAATAAAATTGAATTACGGTACGCTCTATTAAATTTGAAAAAAAGAGAGTGACGTTTTTAGAGTTATCTTGTAATAAATATATTATACATTGCGCCAAATAAAAAACGGAACAGAAATTTTCTTCGAAAAAATACCCAGATTTAAACGCTTTTATTTTGGTGAAATAACGCCTTTCAAAAAAAAAAATCAATCGCTTTTAAGAAGGAAATTTTGTCTTTTTTTCGATACTGGGCCCGTATATTCTTGAAATTCACCGAAAAAGTCACCGGTGAGTTTGGTATAAAACAATTTAAATTTTCGACTGAAAAGACGCATTTCACTAGAAAATTATCGGCGACTTTTTCGGGTGAATTTCAAGAATACGGGCCTTGAATCTGTTTTATTTTATTTTGTTTTTTTATGACTTTTTGAGTAAAATAAAAATTGTAAAAAGGAAAAAAAGTATGCTGCTATTTGAGACTAAACGAACTTGCTCGACATTTCATTCCCAAATCCAAATTGGCCATTTATACTATGGACATTTCTGTACGATGACTCTTTGTTGAGTTATGGAAGTTTTAGAGAAAAGGTATCAAAAAGGGTATACACGTTAAAAAGTACATTTTTTTATCTTGTAAACCAAGCTTTCTACGATAAAATTTTAAGTATCTTCAAATTTTACGTTATTTTATGGAACACAATATCTAATTTTTTATCGCATAGTTATTTGACGAGTCAAGCGGTATGAAACGAAAAGAACAATCACTCATTCACGCTACAAAAGTTGTGGCATTGGGCGAATCTGTGATATTAATGTGTCTGTTGTGAGCCGGAAATGGCATATATATTAAGAAACGCGCAGTGTGAATCGGCGTGAAGGATCCGATTGACCAAGTAAAATACACCAAGAGAAAATGGCGCTGTTGCACATTATGCTAAAAATAATAGGACAAGCAGTGCTTAAGAAATTAGAATTAATGTACCTGTACAAAATCAGACATCAAAACGGATGATAATAAATCGCTTGAAAGCTTATCGATTAAGATCACATCGACCTGTTAAAGAGTTCCGTATCTGACTGATAACCACTATACATTGCAGTATAGAAACTGGACTCAGCCGGCCGATGCAGAGTTTGGCGTTCACCAGGAGAACGATTAAACCTTAATTGCGTAAGATTTTAATTTTATTACGTTCGAATAAAATTTAAAAGGATTTTTGTTGCAAAATACCTTTTGAGAAAAATCACATTTTTTACTGTAAAAACTTATTTTCTCCTTTATCTTAAACAACTAAAATTACGCCTGATATTGCGTGTTTCATTTTTTGGTTACCTTTTTCGCTAAAACTGCAATACTCGATTAATGAATTGAATTATTGTTATCCATAAAATAACGTAAAATTTGAAGATACTTAAAATTTTATCGTGGAAAGCTTAGTTTACAAGATAAAAAATGTACTTTTTAATGTTTATACTCTTTTTGACTCGTTTTCTCTAAAACAAGGAGTCATCGTACAGAAATGTCCATAGTATCATTTTCAAGATTTCTAAATTTTCTATAAAATGGCTAATTTGGATTTGGGAATGAAATATCGAGCGCAAGTTTGTTTTACCGAATTATCAAAGATTTTATAAATTGTAATATGAAATTATTTATTTTCATATTTATTAACTTTTGAATTACATATTTTTCTTACGCCACAAGATCTGTTTCTTTTATTATTTATGTTATGTCCGATAAGAATTTAAGGCTTTTTAATAATTAAAATAATTTTTGAAGTTCCTCCAATTCCATCATCAGTCCGAAATTGTACACAAATTTTATTAAAATATTAATGCCAGCTACCGTTTATCGAAAATAAAGCAAAAAAAACGTCACTGTTAGCGCTTTGGTTGTGTTAGCACTGTGGGCTTTTTGAGAATATTTTAATTTGGCAGGCGTCATAGGTTGTCGTCGTCGCTATTGTTCTGTTTTGAGCTTAAAGGGGTATAGTCTAGAACTCTAGAGGCATACTTACATATTTAAAAAAAATATTTTTACCATTTTTTAAAACATATTTATTGAATATTTTAAAAATATACAAAAAAATTTTTGAAAAAAGAATGAAAGTTAAATAAGTTATAAGCTGGTTAAATTTTGGATATGCTGGTTGATATGCAACCCTTCTGGTCATCTGAAACAAATTAAAAAAAAGATTCTTTCTTAAAAGAGAACAGCCGTATTTCTTGACGCATGGTGATCCGGATCAGATCAAAGTTTACATTGAAAGCAACAACAACATGTAATGTGAAACAAGAAACTGAGTTGCCTCAGCTCAACATTACGAAGAAATTGTCTCCTCATCTCTACACCCGCAGCAGTTTTTATCCTGCTAGCTGAAGTGGGAGGTAAATTGGTCGTGGTTTTGGTGCGAGATAGAGGGAGACCTTGTTATGCTGCTTATTGCGAATTAGGAATTTTGGTGATCATTGAAATCACAAAAGGATTGGGGATACGATTAGAAAAGTTGGACATGTCTACAGCGACCAACAGAAAACTAAGTTATTTGTCCAGCATGAATGGACAATTGGGGCCTTAGCCACTCATTATTTGAAGATACAAAAAGAATTAATTAATTATTCCCTTGATGAGGGTTTAATTAGTAAGAAAAATTGATCAGTAGCAGGTAGACAACAGAAAGGGTGATGACGCGGTTTAGGTGTGTATTCACCTGCCTCAAAAGAGGCTATTGACTCCCTACTACTGATTGTACCTCTTTTAGGTTAGTTATGTTTTTTTTTTTTATATTTACCTTTTTTTTTCCTTGCTATATATTAACGAAAAAAAACAAAAATAATTAATTGATAGAATAACACAAAATTATTTATTTTCCGAGAAAAAATTTTAACAAAGACCAAAAAAAAAACAAACCTACTCAAAACTCCTAACCTGACGGTTAGCAAAAATAAACAGTCTCGAATAAAATTTTTGCGAGGTTTTATACAATTTTTCTGCTGATCGCTAAAAAAAAACACATATTTTCTTTTTTTTTTTTCTCATCTAATAAACTTGAAAAATCCCATATTCCCACTGACATCTTATCCGAATTTCCGGTCAATATACAAGAACTGTAAAGGTGAGGCACGTTTTGGTTGCATGTGTAATCACGTGAGCTGCCCAAGTTGCAAAAAAAAAAAAAAAAAAATTATATTTTCACGCTATTAACCTTGAGGAATTCAATTCCATCGACAATGACCCAGGCTAAATAAACGGAAACGAAAACTGAGACTCAACAAAAACAAATTTGTCTACACACTGATAATAAAGAAATGTTTTTATGTTTGTTTACCGAAACTTGAGCTTCCGCAAATAAACATAAATGAAAACACAAGTCATATGGGAACGTGCCATTGGAGATATTTGGATTTTACATTAATTTAGTTGTTGGTTATGAATCTTGCTTATGTGCATGTTTTAATATGTACAGACAAGATTGTTCCAACACAATTAATGTAAGATATAATGTGACCTGTACCCGGATTTAGTCATGTAAATTTGTATTTTTTTAGAAGAAAAAATCTTCAAATGTGGGGTACAGTTTTATACGCGAATTTGATGGATTAGAGTATTTTGTGACGGGGATGACAAGTGCCCGTTACAAACAATTTAACAAATTTTTGTTTTTAGATTAAATTTTTGATCCGAGTAGTTGTTATTAAAGCTTGTCGTTTCATGAAACATGATCTGATTCGGATCAGATCAAAAATCAGGAAGCTAATGTTGTTATAGCCCCTACCAAAGAGAAAACGGATATTTCAAAATGGCGGCTGTCTGAAAAAAAAAACTCATTTTCGACTCTATTTTCATAATTTTTTAAAATAGTAAAAAAAACTAATTTTGATGCAAAAGTGGTAGGGGTGAAAGACAGTTTATATATGGAAGAAAAATGTCGTGAATGCCATTATTAGCTGCGTTTTTTTATTCGCTACCCGGAGCTGCTATCGAGAGCCGCCATATAAAATTCGCTATCGGGAGTAACTTTTATATGACGGCTCTAGATCGCAACTCCCGATAGCGAATAAAAAAAACGCACTAATTGTTAATATATTTTGTCTATAAAAAGCCGAAAGAATCTTATTGATTTTATTTTTAATACACAGACAAACTTCTCTTTCTATTATTTGTGTGGGCATATATTACACAGACATGAGGGTTTTCCTTGAGTTTTTGATTTAGTGAATATAATTCGCTAGATCAGTACTTTCTTACCCCATAATTTATGTATGAAGTGAGAATTGTATTTTTGTAGTTTGTTCGTAGCTACCTGAGCAGTAGACCGAACTTTTCATTATGAACCCAAATTACCACATAGATAACTCAAGGAGGGTTTTCATTTTTTGCTTAGGGTTAATACACTGTATGAAAATTTTGGGTTAAAGTACGGGGGGGGGGGGGGGGGGATTTTGATATTTTTACTTTTTTGGTAAATATATTATAAATGATTGGCCTCTTCACTTTTTCTGATTAACCAATCGAAAAACGTTGTGAGGGCCATTATTGTTAATATATTTTGTCTATAAAGCCTAAAGAATATTATTGTAGTTAATATATTGAAGGTTGGTACAAAATTTGAAGTCAATCGATTAAATAGAGCTTGAGATATCATGTCAACCGTGTTGAAAAAAGTAGTTTTGAGAAAAGCCCGTTTAAGTTTTGAGCAAACGTTTCAGGCAGCCGCAGAGGTATAAGTCTAATATAACTAACTCCGCAAATTATCAGAAATTTAAAATTTTCTCTCGAGGATATATTCTTAAACGTCTAAACTTTAAGAATATGCAAAAAAAAATGAATTAAATTCTAGACCAGAATTAGCCATTAATGTTGACCGGCAAATCTAATTTTTGACGGAACTGTTCTTTTCCAGCATCAAGATTATTAAAAATTAGAATCTATGAAAACTACCTTATTATAAGAAAATGTTGTTAAATTTGGCATAATTTCATTAAAAGATACCAATTTTATATTTTATTTTGCCCGTCGTCCGTAAAGCAGAATTCCTTCCGTCGAATTATAAAATTAGATTTTTTTAAATGAAATCGAAACATTTTTAACAAAATTTTCTTAGAATAACGTAGTTTTCATAATATTGACCCTATTTTTTAATAGCTTTGACATTTCAAATGAACCCCTTTTATCAAAAATTGCGTTTGACGGTTTGAATTGTCAGTCGACATTACTTGCATGCGGCAATAACTTAGTCTGGATTTGTTTATTTACAATAAAAAACAATGTTTATTTTATATAGATGTTTGTGAAAAATGTATCTGTATATTTTTCATTATTCACTAGTGGCCGATAATAAAAAGCTAGTTACTCGTGGTTGAAAAACGCTTCTTTTCCGGCATGCATATTAAAGTGTTAAGCCATAGCACTAGTAGTGGAAAAAAATTATAAAATCACATAATGTTCGAAATTTTATTGACACTATTTACTATCGACGCAAACACCTATATGCTATATCTCACATTTTTTTCAAGGTATTTTTTATAAGTTATCGCTTCGGCATGTCAGAATCTCGCTCACATGATACAATGTTATTTTAAATCACCTTGTTAAGGTTAATACTAATTATTAAAGCACCAGTAGTAACACGTCATGTTTGGATTAATCAATATATTGATCTAGTCAAATTTCCGAATTAGCCATTTGTTTACCTTTCTAATTATGATTATGTGTTTGCTTATCTTTTATTATTAATTCATTTAATGGAAAACATTTATTTTATGGCTATATCTATGGACATTTCATATTCATATTATATTTTTATGGAATGTGATTATGATCATGAATATTAGAAACAGACATGTTTGATTTTATTATACGGCATCAGATTGTCGACTTGGCAGCAAACAGTAAGGCGATTTCCACACCAAATAAATAAATTCGATAAATCTTTCACGTTTTCTATTAATTAATTTGCATTTAAAGGGAGGCGCTTATGTGTTCTTAAGATAAGCACTTAAGTTTTTCTACTTAATTTGCTTAAAATTCCCCATAATCTCAAGTAAATTGTATTTAATTCCAATTTTTTTGTTTTAAATTCAAAATGAAAAATTGTAAATAAAAGTTAAAATATTGAAAAACTACAATTCAAACATCAGCTTTTATGTTTTATTGGCACAGTCGTGTGCCATTATTATAGATTCCTTTTTATTATGTATTGAATTTATTTTGAAATATCTTGTCAACTCCCCCCAAAAAATCTCGTTGCTTTTAAACTTTGTTTCGCTTTGACGCCGGCGATGTTCACAAATAAAAATTTATTTCATAGAGCTCGTGGCACTGTTTGTGGTTTATCCATTATCGAAATATAAATAATAACAAAACCTACGATAACTCTACAAAGTGGCAAATCTCATTGTTTTCCCTTTTTTCCCACATTGTAGGACAGTTTTACAAATAAACATACTTTTAAACATACAGTCAAACTTGTTTATCAGTATCACGATGTGCTCGGTAGTGACGTTATAACAAGTATTTTTTATAAAATTGTGCGTAAAATTGGAACTGAGAATGTTGTCGTTATAATGAGGTTTTCGTTAAATTCACGATTTTAAAACCAGGTTTGAATGTAGAGAGAGCCGCGTGCAAGCTATGTAGGTTAATTTCTATCATTAATCGCTATTCATCCATTATCGAGGTATACATATATGTATACGCGACAAAACAAAAACAAAATTTTTGAGCCGCGTATAATGGGTTTTGTACTATTCGATTTGGTTCAGGCGTTTTGGAAATATAGAGTAGGTCGTAATTAAATAAACGGTTTGTTTGTTAAATAATTCAGTAACTTAAAGAAAATTCTTCAAAATTCATTGTAATTCGTTTTGCTTAGATACGAAATTACGAAGGTTATATCCGGTAAATGGCTAACTTTAGCAGGGGTACCGAATTAAAAAAGGCTGAATTAAAAAAGGTGTTCATTAATGAAATAAAAAAGGCGAATTTTGTATGAAAAAGGAATACTTTTTTATTTCAGAAAAAAAATGAATTAAAATAAGTAAAAGTTGTTCATACAAATTCATACAAAAATCACCATTTTTAATTCAGCCTTTTTTAATGCCCACTTAGCATTGTACTTTCCGTGACGTGGCACAGTGTTTCGGCTGAAACGTTGGCAAATCCTTGCTGAATGTTGGATTCGACTTTGCTTTTCATATGATCCACAAGACCTGTTCGATTTCAAACAACCAAAGACTTAATAAAACAATTTAAGCATTTCTGCTCGCTCTTTTGTCTGCACTTCATAAAAAATAAAACCGGACTGAGAAATATCAAGAAATAGGAAAATGATGCCACCTTTTGATCGATCACTTTATTATGGCCCAACCTAAATAAATAAAATCGACCAAAACTAAAGCATAATTTTGTTTCATTTGGATAACCTCGTGTTTTTTTAATTTTTTTTGTAGTTTTCGAGACATTAGAGAAAAAACACATTTTGTAAATATTTCCTGTTTATAATAATTTGATAGTTTTAATGGTCTTCAACCGGCAATGAAACACGGCAATCAACCTGTGACTAAACCTAGGCTTTCTACAAAACCTTGTAATAATAAAAAAAATTACTCGCAAACACAAAACTATACTTATGTATTAATATTTTGAGTTTTGTGCAGTCATTATGTCCATACTTCCATAGTTAGCAATATGCCATAAATTATTTAAAACATTATTAAATAAAACATTTTAATATTATTCTATTCTTAAGGGATTTGAAATCATAGACGTCTCGTCTATGATTTAATTACGAAATTACATTTTAGTTATATACATATATAAGTAATTAAATAGCGGCGCTGTTGTGTAAATAAGAACCAAGAAGATTTTTGTAAGATTTTCTTCTGTTTGTAGCCACATCAACTCAATAAAGAGATTATTTGGTAAACAACTTTATTTCCTAGGCAAAACTCATTGGAAAAGTGAAAATATATTGTAAAGAAGTATGTAACATGTTAATATGTATATTCTCTCGACAATCGTAAATTTCATCCATAATTTCGATGAAACTAGCTCGATGATTAATTTTTGAATGAAAAAGATATTCGGATTGATCTTACTAGATTATTTTGGTTCCAGTATGTAATTTTGTACTGTAGCATAAAATCTTTGGTGTACATATTCATTTTAAACCAATTTACTATTTTAATATTTACTATTTTTAGTTATTCTATATGATTTAAAAAGTAAATGATGAAATGATATTACAGATAATTATAGAAGCGTTCATGAATCAGATGGAAATAGTTGGTTTTTACATAATGAAATATTTGAATTTACTAATCAAATCAAACAGCTTTCACAATTGCACGGTCATATCGTTGTGTCTATGGGTTGTTTGTGGCTCAACAATGTTTTATTAAAAATTCAATCTCCAACATAATTAAAAATTAATATTATTATTACATTTTTAAAATAGAAAAATATTGAAAGAGTATTGAGAGCATCGTGTTCTGTTATTTATAAAAAACGCATTTGTTGCTCACATGTCATGTCGCTGGTTATTCTTAATTATAAAATTACATTTCTGACATCATCACAGTTATGAAAATAAATGTTGATGAATGCGAGATTGTTGACGAGAGTAACATGTTTTGGCAAATTTTGGTCATCCAAGTATATATTCTTCGGTATTTTTCGTAACTGCGATTCAACAGCTTCCTTCAAGAACTAAGTACAATCAACTTGTGATATTTCTGGGAGTTCGTTAATGAGAACGAGGAGTTTCTTTAAACTATTAATGACATTTCACTAAAACATAATTTGAATTATACAGTATTCAAGAAATTATTTTAAGTTTAGTTTAAGTACATATCCGTATTAGTTTATTTCAACCAAACTCGAGTTTCTAACTCGAACTCCGAAGCTTCTAAATTAATTTTCATGAAACCTTCAGTGATCTGTTTTAAAACAAGTTTACCATCTGAAATGCTTATTGCCTGCTTATTTTTTGTTGATTATTAAGCAATTATTGTTTGTAATTGCAAAATAAAATGACAAAATTTGCAATTCGCCCAATAATAAAGGCAGTGATATATGTACGATTTTTGCCTTTAAGGTAATAAAAATAGTCGCATCAAGTAGGTGATATTAAATGCCTTTAAGGCAAGTTTAATGCCTTTAAGCCAAAAATAGAAAATTGAAGATGGTTTAATTTTGTGTATGGCAATTTATTTGCCTTTCAGTCAAAATTACATAAGTGCGACTATAAATTTATAATCGTCTACCCCAAAAATTGCTTTGCTTATATGAAAAAAGGCAAAAAATTACAACAAATATTTTTTTTTAGTATTTTTAGCGGCCGTATTGTAACCGCCATCGAGAATTAGGTACATAATTGTTTTTTCCGTAAATTCATAAATAGCGTATTACGAAAACCTTAGTTTTCGTAATACGTTGACACACTCGCAAAACGAAAGTTTTGTAATAGTTCAAGAATATCACCCCTGATTACGAATACGAGCAAAAAATGTACGAATTCGTGACATTTTTGAATATGAATACGATTAATCAAGGTGCAAGATGTACTTGGTCTGCCTAGACCAAGCAAGCAAAGAACGTTTGTGATCAATTGTAATACATTTAGAATGACAAAAATAGATGCTTATGCTTTAAAATAATTTTGTAGGCATTCATTTCCTAGAGATATGTATAAATAAAATCTAAATACACGCGTCACATTTATAATAGTTATTTTAGTATTTTATTATAAACTCAAATTTTAACAAATCAAAAATGTCTTTGAAGAGTTTCTAAAATTATTTAAATTATCCAAAACTCGTTATGTCAGACTAATAAAATATACATAATAATGCCTCGCCTCCTTGGTAATGAATTAAGCAGCGTGGTATGTAAATACATATGTAATTCATAATTGTTACCTAATACTTTAAATGTCCAATTGGGCCGGGCAACAAATACAAAAACCCATTATCTAAAAATAAAATATTAAAAATAAAACTCAAACAGGTCAATAATCTAAATTCATAACAAAATATTGATCAGTAACCATTAAATTGAAAAGAATAATTAATTTCATGTCGTCGCCTTTTATATTGTACTTGCTCATATCACATGATTTGTAATAACATTTATGATAAAAATTACCATAATACGTATGATACATAAATAAGTTTTTGTGTTACGTCATGACGCGTTGCTTGGTATTATAATATTCTAACCGAATGATCGGATTGATTGAATTAGATGCTGCATGCTATATAATTATCGCGTTGGAAAGAAAAGAAATAATTATTTATTTGATAAAACAGTTTGCGTGTGTACTTGTTTAAAAAACAATTTGATAATATTGTTTTATTATTTTCATTGTATGTACTATACTTTGTGTGAGAACATTTAACGCGCATTCTATTATTTCTTTTTAAAGTTTGTGTAGTTTAAATTTCATAAGATAACGATTTATCGCATGTGGCTTTATGTTAATAATTTAAATTGAATTAGAAATTTCTAGCTTCAAAATTATTCGACTTTGAATTATAATTTAGATGGCTTTACGGGTTATTGCGTCAGTTGACCTTTACTTATTTGGGAGATTTATTTTTATTTTGGAGTTTGATAAAGAGTGAACGAATTAAATGCTTATTATAACTAAATACATAAAATATTTTCCTTTAATTATTAAAAGTTTATAATAACTAAGTAATATTTTATAAATATTTCAACAGATACCTGGCACCGTCGGTTTCGATTTCGAGTTTGCTTGTCATAAAAACTAGTAGAACTAGACTTGTGCCCAAGCCAAATAAATATTTTCGACAACAAAAATAGATTCAGTTGCAAAAAGGCCTTCGCAATAATTATTCCACCTTTGAGAAGTGCGGCCCGCGGGCAAAATGGCATATCAAATCGCCTGTCAATTTGTGTTATCACTTAATTAAGCCTAAAATACGTGTTACCAAAAAAGTGATATTACATTATGGGAAAATTCTGAGGCTCAGACTCAGAATTGTTCAGCCAAATAAATGAAAATGTGTACATTTTTAATTTGAATTAAAAACTAGCATAGAATTTTAAAATCTGGGCAGTTTAAGGCTGTATGGTACTCAAAAAAAATTTCTGTTTTGGTATCGATATTTAAATGCCCAAAAATGAGTCTAAGCTCTAAGCTGTGTCTATAATAAAAAAAAATATCGTTTTGTTTTTTTGTTTTATTTTGATGTAAAATAAATATAACTGTATGTCGACTTGTCTTATTTCCCTTTTTTCCAGAATACAATTATATAATATTTCGGTTATTTATTTTCGTTGTTTCTATGGCAACTCAGTACATATATAATTTATTGTAAAACGATAAGATCCTGGACATTTACCATTTTTTGGGGTTAGCCATCTCGTAGAGTAAAAGGAAATCAAAAATTAGCCGAGATCATACCACTTTTTGACAATAAAAAATCAAATAAATTATAATACCCTATAAAGGACATTAACGGTCAAAAAACGGCGATAGATAGATTAAATCTTAAGATGGCACTAGTAGTTCTTTTTAAATTTTTTTTTTGTTGTATCGAAACAAAAATATAAACAAAAGCAAAAAACACGAATAAAACTTACAACTAGACATGAATTATAAAAAAAATTAATTTTATTTTTTATTTATTAACCAAAAATTAAAAATTGTTAAAGCTGACATCTTTAGAAGTTATCCCGTACTATGTTTTTCCGTATTAAATAATACTGCATTATCGGTAAATCTGCCAATATCATTGACCGCAAGTTTACTATGGAAAAGTGTCATTATGTCCTTTATAGGGTATTATAATTTATTTGTAAAAAATATATTTATCGATACTGAATTTTTTCGTATCGATAAATATATCAAAATTCTTAGTATTTTGATTATATCTTTTTTATTTTATTATTATTAGTAATCTTTATAATCGTGAATTAATCCCTCAAAAATATCTTTCTGCATGGGTCAATATAAAAGATATACATGGTTTAGCGAGAAAAACTTAAGAAAATTGAATTTTCCGTGAGCACCATTATCCAAAATTTCGTCAACTTTGAATTTTTATTACGGATAAACTATAAATAATTTTTAAATAATCCTTCGTCAATAAAAAAAAATTATGTGAATTGATAAATATTTGTAGCCACAAATTGATTTTTACGATACCCTTATTTTGGTAAAATGAGTAACATACAGCCTTAACTCAACAAATTTCATTGAATTTAAGGAATGAAACGAATTAAAACTAAAAATTCATTATCTAGCTCTTGTATTTGTTGTCGATAAGCGGACTTTACACGGTCAATACTGCCGTGCTGAACATATCTGCGTTTTTTATTCGTTACCGATAGCTGCTATCGAGAGACGTCATGTGAAAAGTGGCTCCCGATAGCGCTCCGTATAAATAGGTCGAGCCAAATATTTTTTATATCAAGTTTTTAAGTAAACAATTGAATTAAAAATGACAGTTTGATGTTAAATAAATTTAGTTTACCAATATTAAACAGTGCGTCAAATTTAAATTTACAACTATCAGGAGTTTATAAAAAGTACACAGCTATTAATGCCAATCAATAGCTAATAATAAGGGTTGGTATCGTTTTCCAAAATAAAAAAATACCCAAAAAATTAAAAAAAATAAAATATCATTTTAATTCGTTTTATACCTTAGACGATTTTTTAATTTCGAACATTCATAGAGATTGGAACATTTTTGAAAAGTTTGTTTTTTAATAATTACTCACGTACTAGAAAATTCCCCACAGTCGCTTAGCATTTGGACCCTTTGCGTAAGGATGACATTTTTCTTACCTTGTAGAAATAGGTCAAAGGTGGCGTATCCTTCGTAAATCTTTTTTTTAATAGCATTATCCTAATGTTGGAATTTGTCTGTAAAATATTAGGCCTATCCGACTCCTGCATCGACACTTTCCCACAAAGCTCATCTAATCAAAGTGTATTTAACGCCGCTAAACAAACAATTTACATTTTACAATAATTTTCCATTATTTTAAGCCGGAACAGTCTTTAAAAAGATGTCACGGGCTTTCTTAAATTTAGAAATAGGCGGCCCCCCAAGCTGTCAAATCACAGACTCACAATTAATGACACATACTTTATTTAGAACTGAGATGTGTCGGACAGAAATCAAAGTCTCATTCGTCATTTTTCACCTTTGACCTTTTAAAGGTGGATTTATATTATCCGTTCCTTTCAGTTCCTACACTTACCGTGTCAGACAAAAAAAAAACGTTGTTACATGAATGTTCTATATGAGTATTTATATTATCCGTTCTTTTCCATTCCTACACGTACCTACCGATACAGACAAATATTGTTGAAAAATGTATAAATTGGTGATGTCTGACGGATAGTGATGATGTCTGGCACTATATGTGTAGGAACTGAAATCCATCATAAAACTAGCTTCAGTAATTTCCGTTACTTTTGAAAATCCTTAAGAACTTAAATTACTTTAGCATCCACAAAGCTCAAAATTCCTTTTCTGAAATTTTGTGTAGTTTGCTCAGAAAACAAAATTATTTGAACAACAGTGCTCCAGTCGGAGCATCCTTGTGGACCATTCGAACAATTCAAACAAATAATATATGATACAAAATCATAATTAACGTCAATTATCTTTTGTGACTGATACCTCACCTCCTTGTCACATACTAAATATTACATTTTCTATATCGCACCTACCACTTCTCCCTTAAACCTTCTTCGCCTTAACACCGTGATGCCATTTAAGGGCGTCCCTTAGTAACTAACAAGTTATTAAGATTTATTGTATACGAACTTTAATGCCAAGAGAATTTATTACTCGGAAGATAATTCCTTTAACGCGTATAGAAAGTAGTCCAGTTTAAATTGTTCGAACAATGTACGTACATTAACACTAGGTTTACGAAGCGCGTCAATTTGACGCATTTTCAATTTCACATAGAAAAATTTGGAAATCGGTTAGATTTATCTCTTACTACTTTTACTTACAATTATGCATTTCGCGAGACGAATATTTGGCAACATTTATTTTCTTCTACGCCTTTGAATTTCGAAGTTTGCTATGTGGTATACCTATCTCTACGGGGATGCGTCAATTTGACACAATGGTAAGGCAGTGCAAATACTTCGTCATCTCACGTCTCCAGTGGCTGTTTCAGGGTTATTTTAGGTTCTTATGTATAGAGTAATGTATGTAGTGTAGAAAGCAGAGATAGAAAACGAAACAAAAACAAAGACTTATCCACGTCAAAATAAAACAAACAAAATCAAAGCAAAAAGGTTTCTCACCAATAAATGCGTGGATAATGTACAAAGAATGTACCGGATCAAATATATCAAGAAAGGATTTCATTTTTCAATTAGCCGAAGAACTTGCTTGTAAGAAAGAAAATGAAATTGAGGAAAATATTGACCTTCAAGAGCCGCATACATCAGCAAATAGAAGTAAGGACCCTTGTAGAAATTGTAAGATTGTTTGTGGAAAACGTGCACATAAAATTGAATATGTACATATGGAAAAATGCGTAAATTAAAAAAAAAATTAATTTAAAATATTTTACTCCTCACAAAAGGACCTATAATACCGTTCTCTTTTTATAGAGATACTAGCTGCGCTATTCCCTTTATAAAACGGAAAGTTTATACCAAATTTTTTTTTTGTTTTTGTCCGAACGGACCAATCAGCTTGCGAGTTGTCTTTTTATTATTATGATGATTTTGATGTCAATACACCTGTATGAAAAAGTTCCTTTAAAAATAAAGTACTTATTTTACCAAATGTTTATTTTTTTAACACGCGTCAAATTGACGCGTACCGTAGAGATAGGTATATCAGAAATGTCCGTAAACCTAGTGTTAATTTCCCCTACATTTTTTTCGATATTTGGTTAGTACACAGCAGACCATACGTGATTCTCGTCCTCTGTATAGCAAGCATTACACGGATCAATATTAATGTCATTACTTGTTAAAATGACATTAATATTGATCGTGTAAAGTGATTAATTGAATATTGATGACCGGTAATGATGTAAATCCAGATTTTCTGATTTTGAGACATCAATACGGATGCGTGGTGGGGATATTGTCATTATTAATTGCCGTGTGTAGGGTTTGCATCAATACTCTTCAATACTTTGTTGTCATTTGTCTTTTGCTGTCAAAATTTGGTTAATACAATTTTTGATTTTGTAAATTAAAGTCTTTCGACAACAGATATGCATTTCCTCATGATGGTATCTAGCCTTACCAGAAACAGTTGTACCATTTGCAATATTTTTTCGATCTATTTTCCGCTCATTTGAAAATAATATTTGTTATTATCCGCTTCACTCAAACTAATTTCTTTTAGTAGAACAGTATGAGAAAGTTCTTTCTTTTTTGCAGCCATTCCTTCATCCAGTATTTTCGCTTCACAGGTTTTTCTGAATACAGTGCTAAAATTGTCGCAACACATGCTTTTTGCTTCAAATTCATTTTAAATTTAAAAAAGAAATTCACTCAAAAACGTGACGTGCAGTGACGCAATCAGTAATGATGGAATTCATGTCAATAAAAAGGATTGTGTAATGTTCAAAAATATTGAAGTAGTAATGATGCAGACTTAAACGGTATTGACATTACTGGTGGTAATGACATTAATATTAATCCGTGTAATGCTTGCTTATATATCTTTTCATATAACACTAGAAAGAGATAAAAAATTATCTTGTAAAATAGCAACAGACTGATACGAAACCCATTTTATCACATTTTTTGTTTAAATTTATTTTTTGAGTGCAGAAAATCAGTCTGTTTAGACCTGTATGCATTACATCATGTGATTTTCTCGTTTCTTACTTTTTTACATATGAAAATATCACCACTCCAGTATAATTTATAGGCAGAGAGGTAAGAAACGATGCAATCAAATGATGTAGTGCCATATGCGTTTAGAAGAGAGAATATTCTGCATTTTCGGACTATCGATGAATGTAAAACAGCTGTTAAGCAGTAATTATTATGAAACTTGAATTAATTGAATCTAGATTGAATAAAGTAATTATTTCTGTCGTTAGGCGGTTTTTGATTTCGGGGATTCTATGCAGCGCTGTTTTCGATTTTAGTCTGAGAAAAGACCGGATATGAGATTCATCTCTTCAGTGGAAAGGAACAAACAGAAACTTCCGGGAAAAGCTGTATTGGAAAATACACCTAAGCTTAATTGTACTTTTGTGAGTACGGGCTTAAGCACCATACGGTTTAAATCCGCTTTGATTTAACAAAATTTATCTAGCTGAAAAATAACTGCTAAACTGCCGCCCAAAAAATAATAAAAACGAGTAAATAAAATAAGCTAAGCTCAACTTAAAAATAAAAACAGAAATTGAACAACAGTAATAAACTAACTTCCATACTTGTGCATTTTAATCCAACCTAGACATTTTATTAGGTACCGCACACTTCTAATAAGCCGCATGCATTTTAGTATTCGCGATTTCCACCAACTGTAAACACCTTTTTTGTCTAATAAGCCTCGGCTTCTAATGGAGAAACAGAGTAATTCAAGATTAGTTTCGAGGGTTTCCATTAACCAAACCTAACGGCTACAATTGAAATTTTACTCGACCAAAGCATGTTAGAGTTCAGTTACTTCACATGTTGCCGATTTAAAACTTTCTCTCCATTTTTTGTACTTTTTAATTACTAGTTGAATCATAAGTTAACCCTATTAAATTAGTAATACAATTATTTTACCATTTCCACTATTAGTATTGACAATAATTGTAGTGACAAGCTGACAAGCATAAAGTTCTATATAAATTTCAAGTTTCAAATTTCTCTGTTGCTTATTTTTACAATATATGATAATATTCGATGATGTATTTTCAAATTCAACGCTCAGAAAAAGCGTTTGCAGGCCGGGTTTACCCGGTCTCAAAAAACCCGATCTTTCAAATGCGATGAACCCGAAAACAATCCGGGTTTTTTACTTAAAACCCGGATTTATATTTCAAAATAAATTCTATTCAAAATTAGGGTTTGAAAAAACCCGGGATTACAGATTTAAAAAATCCTAAAAACCGGGTACCCGCGGGTAAAACTTGGGCTTTTGCAAACCCTAGCGCATTTGACATAATAATAGATTCCATGACGTAACGATATTTTGTTAGTTTTTTTGTAAAACGTATTTTTTCTACTGCGACTGACGAAAATTTCTAGTTTATTTATTTTATTTGAAGCAAGCAATTTTAAAATTCGCAAAAAAATGGATTTTTTTTTATAATCTCTTACCTGTGACATTTCACCGAATTTTTAAAGAAAACTTAAACGTTAGCTTTATTAAATTATTTGTACTTGCCTACTTGAAATAACCTAACTATTCCTATTTCCTGCACCAGCAGAATTTTATGAATGAAAATTGGACATTGTGCAATGTGCAGTATTTCAAACTCTTATTTAACTTAACTATTCCATTCACAATAATTTTAATTTATGATATACAATTTTTTTATTACAGTTGAAAAATGATGCGTTTTCCGGATGACGGTTCATCACCAAACAGCATTGAACCGGACCTTCTAAAATCAGATCCGGATGATTTGGACCATATTGGTGATCTTGGTTTACGTAAACGACGCGTCTGGCATTCTGATGTTGATAGTTTAGTATCAGCAGAAGGTATTGATCTTCTAGATGATGATGATGATGAAATGTTGGAAGAAGAAGAGGAGGCTGGCTGCCCTTTACCATCAACACCAGAAGACAATCAACTTTTAGAAGCCGAGGTTTGTAAAATTTGCCTCGATAACATAACCTAAATCAGCATTTTACAATTTTTCTTTTTTTAGATGACCGAAGTTTTGAAAGCGGGTGTTTTATCAGATGAAATTGATTTAGGAGCTTTAGCACATAATGCTGCTGAACAAGCAGAAGTATTTGTTCGAAAAGTAAGTACATCCAATAACAAATTTTACTTACTAATTTAGTTCCGTAATAAATATTATGATTGGTTGTTCACCCATGCAACAATTTTTCCAACTTTGTGTTATCGTCTATCAACTCAACTCGTTTTACAAATTAGGTGATAAGACAAAAGAACCAATACATTACAGTCGATCTATACCAGCCAGTTTATTTTTATTTCAATGAATATCACGTATACTGTATAAACACATAAATTTAATCAAATAAGAGTCACTCCACTTATCAACCACTTTTAATCTCTAAAATTAATACCAATATAACTTTGTAAAAATTCATGTAATAGAGTCTAGTATATTGTTTTTCTAATAGGCCACATTTTATCGTTTGGGAAACTCAATTTTATTAAATTTTGCCATTTGTCCAACGAATGGTAAGAATGGATTGAAAATACAATAAGTAAAAACAAAACGGGTTAATTAAAACTAATGTGTAATATGTGTTGGATGAATAAGGTACAATTGATTACTGATGCTATCTAGTTTAATAAAAGTTGACGTATTTGTTGAAATCTATTTTAATTTGGATTTATGGCCAAATGCAGAATACTAATTCGATATATTAAGATTTTCTTAAATTTGATTTTCGATGTGTTGACTCATCGAATATTTTTTAAATATATTTTATTTTCTGCTTCCAGGTTTGGGAAGCATCATGGAAAGTGTGTCATTACAAAAATCTTCCACGTTGGCTACAGGACAACGACTTTCTGCATAAAGGCCATCGACCACCATTACCATCATTTGGAGCATGCTTCAAATCAATATTTCGTATTCACACAGAAACCGGAAACATTTGGACTCATTTATTAGGATGTTTTGCATTCATTGGTGTAGCTATATACTTTGTAACTCGGCCAACAATTGAAATACAATTACAAGAAAAATTAATATTTGGCGCTTTCTTCCTTGGAGCAATTATATGTTTAGGTTGCTCGTTTGCGTTCCACACACTAAGTTGTCATTCCGAAATGGTTGGGAAATTATTTTCAAAGTAAGTTTTCTAAAATTGATTCGTCATTGACTTTTCTAACATATCCTAAAAATATTGGTTTCGTTTAGATTAGATTATTGTGGGATTGCGCTGCTTATTATGGGCTCTTTTGTGCCGTGGGTGTATTATGGCTTCTATTGTCATTATCACCCAAAAGTCATCTATTTATCGGTGGTATCAATATTGGGATTGTTGTCGATCATTGTATCACTGTGGGATAAATTCTCTGAGCCAAAGTTACGACCTCTACGAGCCGGTGTATTCATGAGTTTTGGATTATCTGGTATAATTCCAGCGATTCATTACGTTGTTATGGAAGGATGGGTTAGCACGATAAGCAAATCAAGTCTTGGATGGTTAATTTTGATGGGAGTTTTATATATCTTGGGTGCACTGTTCTATGCTTTACGAGTACCCGAACGATGGTTCCCTGGCAAATTTGACATTTGGGTAAGTTACGCTTATTTCTGTCTAATTAAGAATCTTAATTTTTATTTATAATTTTAGTTCCAATCACATCAAATCTTTCATGTTTTGGTAATTGCTGCAGCATTTGTACATTACCATGGAATTAGCGAAATGGCCATGTATAGGGTAACAGTTGGTGAATGTGCTGTGCCGCATCCGGCAATTACATTTTAAAAAAATCTTTCAAAAAATATATAACAAAATTGGTTTAAGTAATTTATAAATTTTTTGTAATACAAAATAAAAAGATGTATTTTTGGAAAAGTGCTCAAAAATGTTCTGTGCCCCTGTACTTTTATGTAGAAACTAAATTTGTGCTAAAGAAATTTAATTTATTTTTGTTTAAAATAAACTATAATTTTATGAATTTCTATTACAAACAGCAATCAGTATTTAGATTTACCTATGTACATTAAATATTTTTTATTTATTTTAAAGCAAGTCTCAAACATAATAGGCGAAATGATAACAATAGTATAATACAAACGTGTTTTATGCTGGAGCGGATCGAGTCTAGAATAGATTAATAAATATATTGTATGGTGTTTAATTTTTGCCTAATTAAACAATTACGATTAAACGAATATGAGAATATCCAAAGCTTAAACACAAAAAAATATATTTATAATTAATTTTATTTTAAATTAAAAAAATTACAATAAATACAACAAAAAACAATTTATAAGGAATGAATATTAAATATAAATTAATTATTATCAATCACGCATATACATTCATATATTTTGAGATAATGATAAATAAAAAAAAAACTATTGAATAATGAGAAAACAAAAACTAATTACAAATACAAAAAAAATTGTTTTAAATAATTAGAAATAAATATATGTACCTATATTTAATTATTTAAATAAAATGTTTTATTTAATTTGTTTGTTAATATGTAAAAAACTATGACTAGAGATTTATGCGTCAAGCTTATGGAATCATCTGATATTGATTCAGTTTCAATTTTATTTTAAATGTTTAGTAATATTATAGAGATGAGATGTCTTAATACGAATAAAAAAATAATCCCAAAATTGGTGTACATTACATACACAAATGGCTGTAACACAAAACGTACACATTTTTTTCTCATTTGGTTTATTTTATGATTGAATTTTGCTTTTGCTTTTGGTATTTTACAAAGTACACACAAGTAGAGATATACACGTCGATTATAGAATTCGCGGTTGCGGATCTATCGCGGATCGTAAACTACATATAAAAAAAATTGGAAACAATAATTTTTTATCATAGTTTCATTGAAATTCCTTAGGATAATTTTACAATTCGTCAAAAAAAAATTGTTTTAGATCCGCAATAAAAATATTGCGTTTGTACGGGGAATCAAAAAATATAAATCACATGTAAATCAATAGAAGTTTTCCAGGATACTTTAGATTCGCAACCGCGAATTCTATAATCGACGTGATAAAGAATAATTCTTTATATCTGTGGTAACAAGGCAAAACGTAATAACTCAAGTTATTACATAGGAGTATTACGTTTTATTTAAAATTTTAAATTTCCATATTCGGAATTCATATTACAATCAATTTTTTGTAATAATCCAGCAACTACAAATAACTGTACTAATCATTTAAAAAAGCAAAAATTCAAAAAACTCATACGATTTTGAGTAACTCTTAATTTTAAAAACGTTTTCCTGAAAAAGTCAGAAAAACGAGTTATTACGTTTTGCCTTGTTACCACATAATTATTCTTTATAACACAAGTCAATTTTTGTTTTCCATTTCGCTTTAATATATTAATTCCACTAAAGATTACTATTTATTGGCACCCGCTATGATATGGATTGGCACCCAATAATTGGATCTTTTTGTTATTCGTATTGACGATTGAAGCATCACGGATTCCACCTAGTGGAAAATTTTTAAACTGAAGTACCTGATAATTTGACATTCGAAATTATTGCAAACAATTCCAATTTTGCACTATAAACACAATTTTTACTTACCGGATTGCTAATAATTGTAAATTAATCCAATTTCGGACTATAAAAACAATTTTTAATTACCACATTGCTAAATTTTCTTTCGTCGCATTTGTGACAAATGTCATTTTATCAGGTGCATCATTTTAACTATTGTCCTCGAGAGGCGCTTTCTCTACTTTTACAATCGTCAATTAAGACGTCTCTATAATATTGCGTATACGTTTTTTAGCAGAAAAACGTTTCGCAAATGAAAGTTTGATCAAATTAATTTTAGCAAAAAAAACGTTTAGCAAACATTTCTTTGGCAAAGAAGTATGAATGCCAAATTCACTTATGTCAAATATTTGTTTGACAAATTACTTTTTGACATATTATTCTTCAGGAATTATGAGGCATTTTGATCGCATGATCAGAATGCCTCATAATTCCTGAAGAATAATTTTCCAAAAAGTAAACTCTAAAATTTGAACAAAATTTTCGCGTGCCGCGCCTGAATTAATAAAAATATTTTTGCTTCAAAATGAAAATTTAAATTCTGGAAAAGGAAGATTAAATCTCAAGAATTTCATGTTGAAATATTCTGGAAAATGGAGATTTCCATTCTAATTTTACGAATAAATCTTTATTTTCTAGATAATTCTAATGTCGAATTTCATCATAATCGGTAAAGCAATAACCAAGTTACAAGCTAATTGGGCATATTCAAAAACTTCATCTAAAAACCATTTAACAAGCCCATTTCCACCGTACCTGTCAACATGTATCATAACCCCGAAAGAAATGGCCAAGTTACAGGCTAATTTGTGATATTCCAAAAATGCAGCCAAAAATCATTTAACAATCATATTTCCACCGTACCTGTCAAATTTAATCATAATAGGTTAAGAAACAGCTAAATTATAGTCTAGTTATATTCCAAAAATGGATCCTTGGTCGGGGGCAATTACTCATCAACTATAAGCACTACCTTTAATTTAAAGATATGATTGTTTAGATTGGTCCTTCGGCTTTATGTGTCACGCATAATATTATTCAATGACGTCATCTGGCGGCAAAGGAACCCGCGCCGCGAACCTCTGATTTCGACCGATTTAAATGCTTCAACCAGTGTAGCGAGACAATGGCTCATCCGACCCGAGATCAGATGATGTCAATTTTTGCGTAAAAAACCAGTGGTGGATAATTTATTTTAAATTAAATTAATTAATCATCACATAAATTTTAATTAAAAATTCAAACTACAAAATAAGGATTTATAGAGATTGAGGGCCCTATAGCAAGAGAATGCCGCATCAGATCGGAGCAATTCGGTTATTAATTTGTGCTTAATAATACTGTGGCAGATAATTTATTTTAAATTATTATAATTAATCTCCACATTAATTTAAATTAAAATCACAAAGTACAAAACAGCGACCTACAACCAAACATGAGAATCACTTATCTGACCGGAGTAATCCTACTGTCAATTTGTGCGTAAAGAAACTGTGGCAGATAACTTATTGTTAATTAAAATATTTAATTTCCACATAACTAAATTAATTAAAATATTTAATTTCCACCTACATTGCTTGAGAGCACAGTAGCGTGACAACCAATCATGCCTCATCTGATCGGAGCAATTCTAGTGCTAATTTGTGCAAAAAGAAACTGTGGCAGATAATTTATTGTAAATTAAAATAATTAATTTTCACATAAATTTTAATTAAAATTTAGATCTACAAAGTGGCGATTTACAATGCTAGAGAGCACTATAAAGGGGGAATGCCTGATCTGATAGGTCATATGCCAGTGTGGACTCTGATATATATTTGACCTAGACTGCGTATCCACCACACTAGCATCGGCGACTTTGGGAGGCACTTGTCTGCGGAACTCACATTCATCAGGCACATCTCCGCTGAGACCCTGCGCTTCATATCGTAGTTCTCATACCATCGCCCAGTACTTAATCGATTCCAAACAATCACTGTACTCTCATTTCATGATGCTAATAATAAAGAAATTTATTTTAACAAACCCATACATCGTGCCATTTCCCGCAATTCTTATAAACGTTATCACGAAAAACACCTACGGCCGTGTAGAAGACACAGCCTAGCCCGAATTTTTTTAATATGTTTTTTTTAACAACGACAACACCTGTTTCAAATCTCATTTTCTTACTGAAGGTCACTAAAAACTGTTCGACGCTTGAATGATTTTTTTTATAATTGGAGATCTACATTATGTTAGTCAAATAACTATCCGTGTACCTTGCCGTTTTTTTTTAACAACGACACTTACCACTTTGAGAGTCAATTTGAAGGACATCGTCAACAAAAAATATTGTTTTATTTTTACGTTTCTGTTCGAAATTTTATTTTCCTTTGAATCGCTTATAGTGAAGCCGTGTACCATGTCGTTCATTTTTATTACTCTACGGCTCCTGCCCTAAAAGACTTCTTAAATGAAACCAACTTAGTATTATTTTTTCAAACTCATTTCATCCCTTCGGATAGAATACTAATGAGACGTATAGTATCATACACGGCAATCTCCATTTTTGACAAATTGAGACATTTAAAGAAAACGTTTTGAGGTGTTGTTTTGTTAAATCCTTTTTAACCAATTTGGTTACAGACTAATTATTATATTAATAAATTAAGTTTAAAAAATGGAGATTGCCGGCTTTGATACTACAAATGCAGATTTTCAAAATAATCAAAAGTAATATTCTCTAGTTATCTTGTGTTTTCGTTTATTTTGCGTTCGATGGTGACACGGTCGACTTATATGAAAATATGTACATATGGGATTTGTCGTCTTTGATGCCAATGAATATTTTGAATTACAATTTTAATAGGAATTTGCAGAGTTTGAATCTAACTAATAACACGCTTATGTGAAGATTTAAATAACGAAAAAAATCGTAAAACTCATTTTAACGAAAAATGGAGATTGCCGGATTTGATACAATAGGTTTCTTTCAAGCCAGAAGTCAGACGGAGCTAAATCAGACGAATAGGGCGGTTTCGTAACGATATAGGCTGAGTTTTTAGCCAAATACACGTACAACCATTGCAGAGTGGGACGGCGCATTATCGTGGTGCAAAAACCAAGAGTTTTCTGGCCAAAATTCTGAACCAAATGATAGTTGCGTGATTTCAGCAAGATTTCTAATTGTTAATCGACGATTTTTGAACATCAAATTCTTGATTTCCTTGACGTGGTGGTGTTGATCGGTAGACATCGAAGGATGGTTCCTTGAACAATTTATACCAATAAAAATATTCGCTCTGGACTGTGCATTGTAACATTGCCTTTTCCAATATTTCCAAGTTCTTTGCTGTACTTTTTTTTAAAAATGCACTTTTTTAGATGAAAGTAAACAAGCGTATTTCATTAACTATTAAAGATATTAACATGAAATGGGACAGAAGTCTGTTAGAGTGCTACCAACCTAAGCAAAAAAAAAACTAGGTAGGTACTCATTATTGATAGAAAAAAACGCTATTTAAAATTTCATAATATGGCCTCAGCTTTTTCCTCGATTTACCAAGTACATATATTATTTACCAACCGTCATTGGCTTTTCTTGTCACCTTCATACTTGTTTGATAATATGGTTGCTTCAAGAATTCAGTCGGCAGTGCAGACTTTGCAGCATTGTGCTTAAAATTTATTTCGGCAGCAAAATACTCGCAATTACCTAACCGTTCAAAAATCAAATTTAAGAAAGCAGTCATACCACCGTCATTGATGCAATATCGATCTAGTGATTTCAGGTGCTGATTGCAATATCAGCGCAGCAGTTGCTGAATTCTTGAAAGCACCCTACAATTAATTAAGAGTAAGTATCACTAAGAATTTTCAATTTTTACGTAGCTTATTATTGTCTGGATGTTTGGATAAAATGTTAGCTAAAATGTTTTTTTATTATCTCCAATAGGGTAGACGAAATCCATGGCTTAATCAGCTTCGTTGATTTAGATATTCGTTTTGAGTAAGGTCAATGTGATTTGACAGTGTTTAAAAAAACAGGTCAAAATCGTTTGCTTATAAACAATAATTCAATATTTTAATATCAAGCTCTGATTTAAGAAGAAAAAAGGGCATAAAAAAGGGATTTTTTTTCGCAACAAGGCATTAAAGACCATGAATTTTTATTCCTTAAAACGGAAATAAGGCAAAAATTCCACAGGATAAATATAATGTAAAGAGGATGGCCTTTATCTAAATATTTATTGTATGCCGCATCTGCCGAACATATCTGTGAATTAGCTAACCTTCTCTGATCCTAACGTTGTACTTAAATTTATCGTAAATAGAAAAAGTGGCCTGAAGCTTTATCATTTCAATGCACGAAGCTTACTACTAAAAATTGATGAAGCCCGATGTGCATCTTCGGGTGTTAAGGTTCATTTGGTGCCCCATAGATATAGTTGAAAGATGTGATTAGGTAATAACAAAATTAAAGTTACTAATAACGACCGGGTCCCGTTATTCAGAGGGGGCTGTATTTATTTCAATTCGAAATTTAAAAGTAAGGTCGTACACCATGCTTCGACGGTCAAATTTATTTAGTAGGAGTGATTTACATTTCGTCTAACCAAAAGGAATCCGCTTGCCTCATTCAATTAGAAGAACTTTTCAATAGTATAACACTCGAATAAGTTATAAAGTTATCATTACAGGAGAAGTCAATCTTAACGTACTTTCAACGCGCAGCTCTGACCCAATTTTTAATTTTAAAATTAGGAACATATTTTAATATTCTTGTTCTCTTTATACATAATTACAATAGCGAACCTACTCATTTTACACCCACAACCTCAACTTTATTAGACCTTCTTGTAACAAATCTCAAAACTGTCTCATTTTTCAACCAAATTTTACTTCCAGGAGTAACCGGTCATGATTTAATATTTTTTGTGTCGATGGTGTAGAGGATGTTAGTATTTCTTTTCCTGACTTAAAGGCTTTGGATGTCGGATAAGTGACGGAAACCATAAGTTTCATAGCTTGGGTGATACTCCATCAACCACTAACGTGGATGATAATGTAAAATATTTCATTTCGCTTATTTCCGATTCGTTTAATAAACACGTGCCTATTCGTGAAACCAACATCCGCAAGGACAAACCACCTTGGTTTACTGCAGTCTTTTGCCTGGCCATGTTAAATTGGCACTGCTCTTATATAGTCTGGAAACAACGTGAAATCACAGCCTCGCCTCGTTGGTACGATAATTCGAAATTCAAAGTTTGATTTGCTCAGAAAGCAACATCAGCCTTCTTTGCCTCCTCGGTTTTGTTGAAATAATAAACGAAATGTTGGCAATAGGCAGTCCAAATGTAACAATTATAATAATGTTACGCCTGAAGATTTTAAAAATTGTTTTATGTTGAAATACATCAACTTTCCCTAACTTGAGCCCCGTAGTTAATTTCTTTTTTCTTTTTTTCTGATGGTGTCACGTAAAATTGTTGACACCATTTTATCATACGTCAATATATTTACTAATTCAATAATTCAATCTTCTTTTTTTCCTATCGACCCTCTCCTAAATTAATCTCAGATTATTAGCCAAAAACTTTTGAAATTGTTATTAAAGCTAAGTACACTACACACGTAGTGTATATTTGCCCAAACTTGTTTAGAAAATATTTGTTCAGTTTGCTCCAAGCCAAGCCAAAGATGCAGCAAAGATATTTGCAGCGTTCGTAGCAAATATATTTCCTCCTAGTTCATACGGTGGCAAATATTTGGCAGTAAATAATGGTCGAGTAAAGAGGTAAATACAAATAAATATTTTATTTGTGCCGCGTTTTTATTGTGTTGGTGTTTATTGTGTATTTCTTTAGTTAGTGTAAAGAAGTGATCGACAAATGATTGAAGTATTAAAACATTATAACCAGGGAAACTAATAATTTAGGAAAAACTGTCATATTTCTTTGCTCGTACGAGCAAATACGGGCAAACAAACAGAGCGTCATTATGCGTCCTTCACACGTGGCACACATTTTCCGAAAAATGTCTTCCCAAACATGGTTGCAATTATTTTTGACCAACGTTTTCGGCAAATATTTGCTATTTGTGTACTTACTTACCTTAAGAATCAGATACTTGGCTTTATTTTAGCTCTACTCACTAATTTTCAGTATGGCTTTAGTTCTCACCATTACACCACTAATTGCATATTAAATAATTTCCTTTTACATATCTGCGACGATATACGCCGCGCTATTGATGAAAAGAAAGCTGCAATTCTTGCCCTATTGGACTTTTCAAAGGCGTTTGATAGTGTAAATTATGGTTTGCTCTATTATAAATTAGTTGAAAAGGTCATCTTTACGGTTCCAGCTGTTAGTCTTATTCTTTCGTATCGAAAGAAGTAGTTAGCTTGTTGGTTTTGACAACGGCCCAATACAAAACTATTTATTCCGGTGTTCAACATGGATCCAGTGACGTAACTGCGCCGTAGGCGCAAGTGTACGTACTGCCTCCTCGCGGCACCACTGGAAACTGGATCCGTTAGGCAGAATGTGGCCTTTTGGTACAGGCTAAAGTACGGCGCTAAAGGAGAAAACCTTGACAAAAAACCCTAATCTAAGGTGGAACAGCATATGCCGAAGGATGAATAGGTTAATTAGTTCATATATGCGGACTCTGGATACCAGGCACCCTGCAGTTTTATTTAGCCTTCCTGTAGTAAATCTGGGTGACCTACAGGCGACTTTTTTGTTCCCAGCAACTCGGAAGAGTTAAATCAAAACGGTAGACGAGGCACGGGAAGGAATACACGGGAGTGGGTGTGCCCTCTGGAAGTCCTTGAGTCCCAGTGCTACCGCTTTTATAGCAGAGGTAAATGTTATCATATCTAGGAGGGAGAGCAATGAGCCCAGATTCTGAAGTAAAAAGTGTCAATCAATCACAATCATCATCACTTCAGTAGCTCGATTATGTGAATAGTAACTCAATTATCTGAATAGTAACCACTTTGTGAAGTTTTTAACACATTCTTTTTAATACATCTTATTTAACACACTTTATCCGAGTGTACGGTGTTTGTTTATCGGTGTAATCCAAGAAAAAATTATATGTGAGGAACAAGATACCACTAAATAACAATAATCTCAGAGATTGGCTTGCATATACACTATATAGTAAATAAAGATTTACGGTTCATTGGTAAAAAACAATAACGAACCGACAATTACGTGGTATATTGGGTCCGCCTATTACGTCAAAAAAATAACATTCGGGACACAAAAGGTACGCTAAAAACCAAGAGGCAAGCACATCTAAAATAAAAAGACAAAAATGTTCATTTGCTTAACCTTCGCATGAACAGTATCTACCGGGATAGATATCACAATTTTTTTTTTTAAATAACTCAGTGAGTTTTTATCCAATCGTTATTCGCCGTCAGCTCTGTGACTAATTTTTCAATTTATTTCAGAAAATTTCCTAAAAAAAACTTTTATAGTTTCTTTCAACAGTTAGTTTTGATTTTTATGTTTCTTTTTCCCTAAGAGAGCAATATCTATCCGGGTAGATATTTTTTTTCATGTGTTTTATATAGAAATTTTCATTGGTCATATATGTAGATTAAAATGTGAAAAACAGGAAAGCAAGCACTCTTCTGTATTATGTGGCCACTGACGTTTTGATCATCTTGATCATCGGCACAAGGCTCCTCAACAATCATACTCCCAACGAGTTCGCCCAAAACAAACTCAATTTCGCTTCTTATGGTAAATTTTCCGATTCGATTTTATGATTTTGGTCTTACTAAACGTATGCACACATGTTCTCCTAATACTTATGTATATATAAAGGTCAGTGGATGCAATGAAATTCACACGACAGGCAATAAAACCCAATGAAACCTCCATAAACATATAACATGGAAGCATTCCCATGATATATAAAAATATCTTCCCGACGTGATCTTAAAATATTATATACGGTATATTATCATAAAGTTTTTCAACCACAAAACACGTGTATAAAGGTGGATCTGTGGATCTCGATATAACACTATCATTCAATGAAGTATACTATCAGCACAAGCAATATTGGCAGCAAATTGGCTTACAAGTCAAACTCATCGGGAATAAACCAGTATCAAGACGGCGCTACAATCGACACACGCAACCACCGAGGGATTTAACACGCCATACCCAACTGTACACCTCAGTTTCATTTTTCTTTTTTGCTTCTCCAACAAGGGAGAACTTGTATTATATTAATTTAAATAATAATTAACGTAAAATTAATTTGGTGTAACAGTGTGCGGGCGCCAAAGGTATATATTTATTTTAATCAAGTAACCGAGCCAGTATTGCGAAATTTATGGCTACAGCGGCTCCCAACACACGCACAGGAAATCTTATCTTACCAACCGGTATATATAATTTAAAGGCTTCGACAAACGATATACACGGAACACAATCAATTAATTTGGCAGCTCAAATCAGCATCCTTTCACAACGAGTGGAGGAACTGTTCAGTCGATTCAGTAAATCTGGAGACAAACTAACTCGTAGACGATCTCAAAGTCCTAATTTGGCTAACTCCCCTCGTCAACGCAGTAGTTCGCGTTCAAAGGAACAGGTTGCGAAAGATCCAAATTGCTGGTATCATCACAAATACGGTAGCTATGCCAGAAAATGCTTAAAGCCATGCCATTTCAACAAAACCAGCTCGAAATCAATTAATCCGGGAAACGAATAGGCACCTCACTTCATGCGGCAAGTGATGGTAGAAATAATTCAAAAAGCCGCCTAATCATTATCGATTCACAAAACAAATTACAATTTTTAATCGACACAGGCGCCGAGGATTCTGTCATACCACCAACCCATCAGCATTTAAATTGTTTGCAGCAAATTCTATAGCCATCGATACGTGCAGAAATCTAACACTCAACATACGTCTTCGCAGGCCCTTAATATGGAAGTTCGTTGTGGCTGCAGTCGAAAGATACATTTTATCAAACTTCGGTCTATTTGTCGATATTAAAAAGAAAAAATCATCGATCCTATCACGAATCTCAACGTCCAAGGTGTATCCATTCAAATCCCATCGTATGGCATTACTATCATCAAATACGATTCAATACAATACGAAATACGGGAATTATTACAGAAATTCAAAACTGTTACCCGCGAGTCGACCAACTTAAACGTTGTAAAGCAAAAAGTAACTATTGCACCGAGACTACGCGGTAACCCTGTTACGCAAAAGTACGACGTCTAATCGCTGACAAGCAGAAAATAGCTAAGGCTGAAATCAAAGTCCGTTACACATAGCCAAGGAAAAAAACGGTAACTGGCGATTATGCGGTGACTACAGAACCCTAAACTTGGTAACAAAACCCGACCGTTCTCCACTTTCATTTTCCTACCGAAGGCTGCACACGACCAGGCAATTCTGTATGACTTCATCAAAGGACGGAAAAAAAGGACAAGTCACGGATAAATTGGACCGATGAATCCATCAAGGCGTTCGAGCTATACAAATTAAAACTAGCCGAATACATTTAGCTGACTTATCCCGTTCCAAACGATAAATTCGCTATCCTCGTCGGCGCATCAAACACAGCAATGGAAGCGGTACTGCAACAATTTACCAAAAAAGGTTGGCAACCACTCTTCTTTCACGACATAGAATTATTAGTCCTGAATTTCGTCGAGGGTCGATATAATTTATCTATTCTCAGATATTAAGCCGTTAACGTAAGCACTTCAGCAAAATTCCGAAAAAGCATCTCCAAGGCAACGACGCCACTTGGATTTCATTGCACAATACACGTTACACATTCGTCACATCCCCGCAGATAACAGTGTCCAAATTCATCTCGGAAGCAGCATTGACTATGCAACAATCGCGGATGAACAAACAACCGACGTGGATCTCGCAAGAGTCAAGACTCATGGAAACAAACACGTTTTTAAAGTTCGAAAAAATTCCACTATTCAGAACAAACAAGGAAGCATTATGTGACGTTTCAACAAGCACACAACGTCCGTTCATTCCCAAATCATTCCATCGACAGGTATATGAATCTTTCCACAATGTTTCTCACCCAGGAATACGGGCCACGGCAAAACTAATCGGAAAAAAGTCATATGGCCATCGATGAATCAGGAGATATATTCTTGGGCCAAATAGTGCACTTAATATAAAAAATGCAAAATTTCGAGTCACGTGCAGAGCGAAATTGGAAATTATCCACCGACCAACAAACGATTCGACGAAATCCACATCGATATTGTCGGGCCTCTACCACATTCAGAAGGTAATTCATACTGCCTAACTATAATCGACCGCTGTACACGTTGCACTTCCTAAATTATGGAATACAGTGTGTCATCTACATGGTGCCTATAGCAAAGAAAGAGGTTGGCAATATCAGACAGCGCTACTCACACTGGAATTGCGACTCTGGATCAATCTGACAAATCGTGATCACCTTATTATTTAATTCAGATTATAATTTCGTTCGCGTTCATATTTTCTAAAATTTCAAGCTTGCTTCTCAATTTTTACTTTTCCCACTATAACGATGTTATATTGGGTAAGTATTGTAATCGCGAAAAAAAATTTGCTCCAGATTTTCACATTTCTCGACGAATTAGGTTACCAGGACCCCAAGGTCAAAACACTGATCAGAAAAATATCGTGTCCGTCCTTCCATCCTTCCAGTCGCACATTTTTATTATTTTTGTTTTACCTCCCGCTCTCACAAATATTGATAGTTTTGGCCGAAATTTTGTATAAAGATAGATTTTAGTACTAAGCAGTTTGCGTTAACTTTTATTCGAGTATAGAATAGTGGGGGTTGCAGTGGAAGAGAAAACTGCCAAACAGATTTTCTCAAAAACGAGACCGCCGATTTTCTTCTTATGTTGATGATACATTTGAAAACTCATCATCTACTTGTTCACAAAATTTGAAGTCGGTTGAAGCATTGCGTGGGGGTAATTTTAACAAAATGGAGTAATACATATAAATTTGTTTATCTGTTTACCGAGGTAATGTCAAACTTTCGAAAAAAATATTTTTCTATAGTTAATACACCTTCCAAATTCCAACAACTGTTCCATTGGTATCTTTAAAACAAAATCAATATATTACCGTGTAATATGAAATTTGAATTCCTAAATTTACCTAAAATACTTTGCTGGTGACAAATAATGTCGTCAACATTTACAAATTATTATATCTATTGAGCTTTTAAATATAGCAATGATATTTCCGTTTCTATGACATTGTCATTTCTGACATTGACATTTCTGTGACGTTTTACTGACATTTTAATGATTGAAATTTCAACGAGATGGTGATCGATACATTTTGAGAATTGCTTTAATAAAATCGCCCTTAAAGGTATTGGGGTCGATTCAATGCAAATCTTCTATTTTTCTTTTCTTCTATTCTTCTAGTATTTCAAGGAAACTAGATATAATTTTCAAGAAATCCACAAACATTTTTAGATTGTTTGAAAATCGTATCTAGTTCTCGTAGAAATACTAGAAGAATAGAAGAAAAGAAAAATAGAAGATTTGCATTGAATCGACCCCATTATTTCTGAGTAATAAGTTCTCTTGGTATTCAAAGTCGTATATAGCTCTTAGTCTTAATAGCAAATTACTATGGGAGGCTTTAAAATAATATCACGCCATTAGGGTGGAGCAGGTTTAGGAGAGCTTGGAGGTATATAAAATAAAATGATATATGACAAGAAGGTGGGATTTGGTAACAAATGATAATTAACGGTAATTCTGATTTTGTATTGTTTGTGTTTTATTATTTTGTATTTTTCGAATGATCCACAGCGATGCCCCGTCCAGACTGAAGCACTGAATAAAGAATTATATCGACCAATTCTCACGCTGCTCACATAATATTGTGAATTGTGATGTGAGCAAATGGCACAAATTTTCAGAAAATAAATTTTGAACAAAGAGTAATTTAAATTCTTAAGGATTTTCAACAGTATACTGATGGGTCGTTGACGCTCGAAGAAGGACGTGTTTTGATCGTCTTCTCCGAGAATATAATTTAAATTTAATTTAATTCATTTTATTTATTTGTTTAATATAGTGTAAAGTTTTAAATATATAATTTATTTTATTTTATTTTTATTTAATTTAATTAAGTGAAAAATTTGTGTGTAAAAATAGTGAAATGTAAATATAAATATGGATAAAATGCAATTCATCGGGATGCATTAAACAGGCAATGTTTTTAATTTGTAGCGAATTAAATCAACCTTTTGATTTTTCGCTTAATAATGCATGTCAAATTTGTGTAGTCAGTGCATAAAATTCAAATACATTATCTATCTCATATTTAGATGTAATTAAAATCGATCAAATAGATAATACGCATTAATTTTCTGTTTCTGTACACGAAAATTCAAGTTTTTGGTTTCTCTCTTTACTCTTATGAGATTATGTATTTGTATTTGTATTTTTATTTTATATAAATGGCGCCATTTTATTAGGTAAGCTGTGTTTATTTATTTTCATATTGATATTTTTGGGTAATATCGGGACGGGCACTAGTGTACTACAAGGTACAAGCCTGATTCCGTGATGAGGTACACAGATATTGGTATTGGTGCGAAAATTCGTTTGTTTTGTTTGGCTACAATTTATATAGTGTATCCGATCACGAATACTTTCATGTATAAGCGAAAAATAAATTTATATTGTCAGGCTTGTGGTGCATTGGTGTTGGTTTTGGTAATATATAAATTTTATATACATATATTTTCTATATGTGTGTTGGCAATGTTACTGCAACATTAAAGGCCGTGTAAGCACCAACAAAAATGGCGTGTCCTATGTATGTGTTATAGGATAACAAACAAAAATATTTCCATACAAATCGTTAAAAGTTGTATGAAAAAAAAATTTTTTTTTTGACCATTTTGCGTTTCGTATTGAATAACTTTTTAAATACGGCCAAAAATGATTTTCGATTCCGTTGACAGTAAACTCTAATATGTAATTATAATATTGGGCGAAAGAAAAATTAATATTAGTTAATATTTTGCATATTTTCATTCAACACCATTTCACAGTTTTTTTAAATTTTTCGCGAGAGAGACTAAAATTAAAATAAAAAATAATAACCAAAACAAAATGTAAGAAAACAAAATATTTTGGTTGATTTTCTTTAGTATAGTGCAAGAATGATATATTACAAGATTGTCCAACTCTTATGGAGAGTAAACATGCTGGTCCCTACGCTTTATTTTCTCTTTGGATTTTTATTTTCTCATTTGCATTTATATACTATACAGCATTGATATTAAATATTGCACTGAAACGCATCGTTTTGCTTTCATCACACTATGAGCAGAACGTTTATTTTGATTTTGACTGTAGAACACACAAAACTAAAATAAATTGTATAATGATTCTGTGTGAGTGCAACAAATGTTTAATACTATGGAAAGTAAAAGAAAGATATATATAATAGCACGTGCACTGGTATTGATCATACGTTTTTGATTTTGTATTTCATTCATTCATTCAATTAAGCCGATTAAAAGAAACGAAATGATAGATGAACCAGCTATGAGTGAAATAAAATTGTATTACCATAGACAATCATAATAGATCTCTCATTTGACTAAAAACAGAAAATAAAAACAAAAATTTTCCATTCAAATGTTATCGATGTATTGCATATATATACGTATAGTTACTATGAAATGAGAAATCTAGTATGAATGTCTATGGTATTACCATAGACATTCATACTAGATTTCTCATTTCATAGTAACTAAAGGAAAAAAAAAAAAACTTCTGATAATTCCAATGTATCGTTGTGTTGTGTATTTTATAAGGCAATGATTTTAGAATGCGTTGCAAATATAATACGTATACGCAATACACCGATAAAATTTGAATGGAAAATTTTTGTTTTTATTTTCTGTTTTTAGTCAAATGAGAGATCTATTATGAATGTCTATGGTATTACTATACGACAAAAAAGAAAGATATAGAGACTGGTCCCTAGCCCTACGCTTTATAAAATTCGAAAAAAAAAAGAGTAACGTTTTTAGAGTTGAATAATCTTGTAATATATCATTCTTGAGTATAGTGCAGCAACGCACGATGATCGGTTGTGCCTGTACAATGTTGTGTCCCTGGATGGGGAAATTTTATTTCAGTTTAAAGAGAGAGAAAAAAAGCGATGGTTTATTTTATTACCTTCCTGATTATGCTATTAAGACATGAGAAATGCGTAATACTGTTTTTATATTCAACTTTTTCTTGTGTACGAATGATTACTGGAACGCAGACATCGAAAAATTCATGAGTGAATTGCTCATTTGTACCATTATTTGAGAATGAGTAAATTCAACACACACATAAAAAATAAAATATGAATATCAAGAGTTTTTTGTTTCGCATTAGAGTAGTTTTTGTTTTTTCTTGAATATCCAAATTCTCTTTTCTGTTTTTTGTTTCAACTCACATTGAAAAAACTCAAATGAATTTTTTTTAGCTTGTGCAATGAAACTCTTTTGGTAGAAGAATTCATTTTTGAATGTGCATTAAAACACATGAATTTTAAAACTCAACACAATAAAGAACGAAATGTGTGAAGTGAATGGGGATATTCATCAAATTTCAGTTTTTCTTTATTCTTCTTTCGTTGAATTCACAAGTATTTAGTCTAAATGTGTGAAACGAAAATCCTTTTTGTTCTTTATGACGATTAGTTTTAAAATTTATGTGTTTTTAATGAAATTTCGATGTACATATTCGCATTAGAAATTAACCGAATTTTTATTATTTTAAAAACGTAAATTAATCCTTGTATTTATACCCAAAAAAGCATGCTCTAATATATACCCGACGGCTATAATAAACCACGAAGACACAACATCTGATAAGATGCGCGACACGACTGGGCGAATCCCTCAAGGGTATGTTTATCATCTGATCCGAAGACGTAAGAATGAAAGTCGTGTGATGTATGTAAATGATCGGTACTCGTGGAACATACCAACTCAGCGATAAAGTGGTCTACGTGCAATTAGTTTATAATTGCCTGCTTAAATTTGAATTATGTATTTATTATTTTCAAACCAAATTTTTATAAAGTAAACCTCATATTTTGTACTTTCCACCCGGGTCAAGGGTAACAGAATGTTTTGGCGAATAATTTGGTCAAAAAATAATTAGTAATTGAATTTTCTGTAAAAATTAGTAAAATACGTCCGAATCTAGGATGTCAAGGGTTTTGAAACACCTAATACCAGATTTACTTAAACCTTGAATAATCGAAAAGGCCACCCGGGTGGCCGGGTATACACACAAGGGTTAAAAAATGAATTTCACAATTTTTTAGGATCTTGATTTTAAATTCTCACGAATTTAGATTTTCATGGGAGTAAAATAAAGGTGATGAACAACAAATTTAATTATAAATCAGGTACATTTTGTTTTGACGTGATAACGTCTTACGCCGCATGTTCAAAAAATTGAAATAAAATTTAGCCCTTGGTCGTAAGCAATTACTCATCGACTATAAGCATTACATTTAATTTAAAGATATGATTGCTTAGATTGACCCTTCGGCTTTATGTGTCACGCATAATATTATCGCAATGGCGTCATCAGGCGGCAAAGGAACTCGCGCCGCGAACCTCTGATCTCAATCGATTTAAATGCTTGAACCAGTGTAGCGAGATAATGGCTAATCCAATCGGAGATCCATTCGATGGTGTCAATTTTTGAATCTTGAGTTTGTATCGTAATTGGCGTACTGTTTGAAATTTTTGGTTGCACAAGGGGAAACGGTTACGCGAAAGGGGGGAAAGAAAAAGCCTTAAGTGCAAGAAATGAAGGGGCAACTTATCGAGCAAAATTTTATTTCTAAGTATCTTAACCAATTTTGAAAAAATGCAGCATGTACGATAGAAACCGGATTCTAAAATGGTTTTCAGATAAAATTTTGGAATATGGCCAATTAAGAAGGAACTTATGGTAATTTCTTATCCGATTTTGATGAAATTCAGCATATACGATGGAAATGAGATTCTAAAATGATTTTTAGATAGTGTTCTGTTCAGTTTAAATTTTATTTACTTAGTGAATTTCGGTATTCTTAGGACATTTTTTATAAATTTGAAATTTGACATAAAAAAATCAAATAAACAAATAACATCTGCGACTAAAGAAGTTTCACTTCTACCACGAGCTAGTGTGGATGAGGCTCATGATTTGTTTTTATAAATTACTTAAATTAGATCAAATTATTTAATTTATGAAATGTTCCCTAAAACATTTTTTTGATTTACCAAAGCAATACAAGCAATTTATACAATAATTTTAAAATTAAATTGCTACACCCAACCATAGACGTAGACTAACATAATACTAATTCCCTAAAATACTTTATAGTTAAAGTAGGATCCCCGAATTGATTACTCCGTGAAATTATTTACTTCATTTTGTAAATGATGTCGCTAAATCGAATATTTAAAACTGAATTATATCCGCTGCAAAATTATTAATTTCATATTAAACCCAACAAACTTCTTAAATATATTTTGGCGAGGGTTATGCATTTTAATTTTATTTTCACCAAATTCATTTTGCATTTATCGGCGGGGTTAATTTATTTAGAAAATGGATTGTTAGCCAAAATAAAATGGTTTACGTTTAAAAATTATTGAAAATTAATTAATTTCCCTACACAAATTTTTCGGCGGAATTGATTCAGGCCTGTAGTACAAAATGAAAAGTAAGAAAACTCATTGCTGTATAAATGGTATACGTCCATCTTCTTCTGTGGCTTTTATCACGATTATATTAAATCAAATATTTTTTATAATTTCTATTAAATTTTCGATTAATATTTATTATGTAATATATTTAAAAGGAATAAATTAATACACGTTAAAATTTTTTTTCGAAATACACAAAAATTATTTAAAAAATCCAACTTTCATTATTGTGATAATAAAATTAAATTTGGGAATACCGGTTTCGGACATTCGTCCTTCTTCAGTTCCTAATTGACTATTCAATTAGGAACAGAATAGTCAATTAGGAACTGAAGAAGGGCGAATGTCCGAAACCGGTATTCCCAAATTTAATTTTATTATCACAATAATGAAAGTTTGATTTTTTAAATAATTTTTGTGTATTTCGAAAAAAAATTTTAACGTGTATTAATTTATTCCTTTTAAATATATTACATAATAAATATTAATCGAAAATTGAATAGAAATTATAAAAAATATTTAATTTAAGAAAACTCAGTTTAATTTTAGTGTACCTACACATACTATTTAATGAAACAATTTTAGCTTAATGTTTTGACAAGCGTTTTCAATTTTTTAATAACAACCCGATGTTTCGGCAGTATTTTCCGTCATTCTCAAGGGCACAGTTTATTCAATAATTTAAAAGACGAATTTTTTCTTAACGTAACTAGGGAAAAATTTTAAAATTAAAAAATACTCAGTTTAACCGAAATAATTAAAGTTATATAATTACAAACTGAGGTAATTTAAATCGAAAAAACAAAAAGTTATTTTATAAAGAACATTACCAATATGTTATCGTAATAATTTAACAACAATTTGGAAACTTCCTGGACATTTAATAAATTTTGAGATAGATTTTGATGTTTCTTAATATAAATGCTTTTTAAAATTAATCTTTTATTGATATTTTGCTGCTTATCCAGTATTTTAGCATGTACTACAGAACGTAGCAATTCGGGAAATATTTTTGAAAGTACGCGCTAAAATAATGTCTAACGTTTGCTTTATTTGTAATATTTTTAACCTGGGGTGGGTGTTGTAACATCACTTTCGATTCGAATTCGATAGATTTTATGTCTCATGTTTCAAGAATAAAATTGTACTCTATTTCGCTTTTTGATTACGCTTTTTCTATTGCGATCTCTTTTTGTTGCGTACTTTTCTTTTCTTTCAAATCGGTAAAGTATCACTAAACAAAAATTAGAGTGATTAATAATCCTGAGTTTAAGTTGAAATAGCATGTTGTTTTATTCGAGCAAGCTGAGATACATAGCAAGAAAAAGAGCATAATTGGAAAACGAAATAGAGTAAAATTTTATTCTTGAAACATGAGACATAAAATCTATCGAATTCGAATCGAAAGTGAAGTTACAACATCCCACCCCACGATTTATTAAATTTGGTTTATTATGTTAATTTTTGTGAAATAGATAAAAATAAATGGCTGGCAATAAACCGGCACACAAAAAATTAATATTTGAGATACAAAAAAATAATAAAACGGCACAAATTAATGAGGAACAAACAAAAATTTCTTGGCATCATAATAATAATTTGGCAACATTTATAATTTTTTTGCACTATTGGAAGGGTACACAAAAATTATTTTTTGGCATCGAAATAAACATTTTGGGCGACAAAAATAATTAACTGGCAACAAAGTTATAAATAAATAAATTAAACATTAAAAAAATTAAATTAGTTTTAAAATATTCTGGAAAATGGAGATCCCTAATTTAACTTAGAATTGTAGAGGCTAACGGGGCCTTAGATTTAAACTTCGAGGGACGCAGGAGCCAGGATAGGCAAACATGTCGCACTGCGTGCCGCACGTAGGAGCGGATTATATAGAATCTATTAATGACACTGCAATATTTTATATCGATCCCCCATCAAATATTAAATAATTTGTATCGATTAAATTTAATTTTTTGTCTCGATTTTTTTTTTTTTACTAGTAAAAATTATTTTTTTTTGTTCCAAAATATTATATTTGTTGCCAATTTATTAATTTTGATGTCAATGTTTGTCGCCACAGTATTTAATAATGTCCTTCAAAAATATTTGTTTGTTTTTTCATACGTGGTGCCAAAATATGTATTATTTGTGATGCCAATTTATTATTTTTGATGCTAATGTTTGTCGCCAAAAATTTTTTCTTGTATGCCCGTTTAAATTGTCCCAAAATAAATAATATTTGACTTAAATTTTCCGTAAATAATCAGAATCACCATTATAAATATTATTTGATACAAATAACCTAAAAATACGTAATATACCAATCAGCCGGGCAGTGTCATAAACCAAAATACAAACAACAATTTTTTTAGTAAATTGGAAATAAAATCAATTTTTAATAAACTATCCACTTTGGAAGGTTTGTTTAGGAATTTGTTAAAAAATCGTAAAATTTTGGGCGGAATTTTTTATTTATAAACGATTTATATTGAAATTTTTTTATTATTTTTTTTGTTTGATTTACTTATAGACTAAATAAAATAAAAATTATTGAATTTAAATAATTTTGAAAATAAAAAAACACGTTTTTCTATTAAATTTGTAGAATTTTATATAGTACATATCATTGAAAATCCATTCTAAGTCATATTCATTCACCTTCGTCGTCACTAATTGTAATAACTTTATCGGAATCGTTTTCTAACAAAATCATGTCACTATCATTGCTAACAGAATCTTATCGGCTATAAAACCATGCTTCACCCACAGTAAGAGACTTATCAATGCTGGAAGCTTTAACTAATTGTTTAAGTGGTAATATGTTTGGAATTAGTAATTTAAATGTCGTTACAATTTTCGGTCTCCGAATAATATCATCATCAAGCAAGATATACAGGAAATAGAGGTAGTATATTCCCGTGTCTCATTTTCGTCTTTCTTTGCGCATCACGTCACGTGTAGACTAAAAAGCAGATATTTATATTAAGTTTGGCGGTTTTTTGATTAATTTTTTAAATAAATAAAGAATAATCCTAATTTTTTTAACAAACCGTATTTACATACAATTGATAATGATAGTTTCCCTAGACCTTTTTATGCTTTATATTTTTTTTATAGTCCAAATATTTAAGAAATAATTCCTTCGAGTATATAATATCTAAGATAAATGGCAAAAAGGGTAGACAAAATTATGAGTACGTAACATAAAACAATTAAATTGTTAAATATTTTTGGTCATTTACGTATCAATTATTAAAATTTTTATTTTTTTACGTTATGTTCGTTTGGCTTGAAATTACTGGTATCCACGAACCTACTATTCAAATATTACAGATATGTCCATATTCAACGTTAAATATAAATGTAAAAATATATTAAATAAAAATCCAGTGCACTTGTGTCACAGACTCACAGTCATTTGTGTTCTTATCAGAAGTATAATTGATAATTTTGTTGCAATAGGAATTATTCAAATTTAGTATATTTAAAATCGAACACTCCCAAATTTTTGAATTAAATAATTAAAATCTAAACGTTCTCTGCATTTAACAAAATATTATACTGATATATTCCGAAACTTGTTATGTAATGTGCTCAAACAGTCTGCTCTAGACACGAATATTAAAACATGCCTCATTGCCTGAAACTCCATATAAATATCAGCATTTTTGACTACACGTGACTTCAAATTGCGAAAAAACGATAGCAACAGCATGCGCAATATTATACCTTTATTTTCTGTAATATCTTCATCATCAAGTATATTTGGTACAAGGAATAAAAGACAAAATTCGCCCGTAAATTTCACTTTATTACTATACTTGTTGAAGCGCTGAACAACAACGTGTTGCTTAAACAATCTCCATAACGGCATAACCCCTCCTAAAATAAAATTATGATCGGCTTGAGTAATATCGCTACATTTTATAAAGTACAAAATCATAATATGTTACACAATGGAACAAAAACAAAAGATTCCTTTTTTGGAAAATGTTTTTAACCATATAATCAAAACCAACACAAATGTCTTATACAAGCCATATTATTGCCATACAAACACAAAATAAAACCTACTATTTCTGTAAGTATTAGCGTCATAATACAGTATAATCTTTACATACTTCGATTTCAAATTGTACTTTGTATCAAAAACACTATAAAATATCACTAACACTTACAGAAATAGTAGGTTTTGGATTTAAAAATATGCGTGCGTCACAGAAATAATATGGCTTGTATAAGACATTTGTGTTGGTTTTGATACAATACGTTCATCTTCAGCCTACCCCTCCTTTCGGTAAAATTGGGCCATGGTTTTCAGATAAGCCTATCTAAGAAACCCGATTCACATACATTTGTTTTTGTAGAAGGTACATTATTTAATGTGTGCAAAATATTTTTCGAATAATAAAGGAAGCATAAATTTAAAAAATGTAGATTCACATAACCATACACATTCAAAGAAAATACGCAAATTCGATGAATGAATTTTTGTATTCGTCACTTGAAGTTTTAAAAAATTTGTGTGTTTTATAACTCTTCTACCAAAAAAGTTTCATTGTGCAAGCTAAAAAAATTCATTTGAGTTTTGCAGATATCCAAAATCATTCATTTTTGAGTGTGCATTAAAACACATGAATTTTAAAACTCAATAAAATGAAGAACACAAAGACCTCTCTTCACAAACCCATTTAGACTGAATGTGTGTTACGTGAGAAGAATAAAGAAAACTGAAATTGAGTGAATATTCACATTCACAAATTCAGCAAAATGTTTGTAGAGAGAATTTTTTTGTTCTTCATTTTATTGAGTTTTCAAATTCATGTGTTTTATTGCACACTCAAAAATGAATGATTTTCGATGTCTGCTTCTGAGTTTGTTATTTATTACGCCATATTTCTTTTTCATGTTTCTTTCAACTTTAGATTCTACGCCTTCTATGATTTTTATGTATTCTAAGTAGTGGAACATTTTAGATAATTTTAGTTGGGCCAATGTCAAAGTTAAGAATTGATAAAGGACGCATAATCCGAAACCGGTCTTCTTTATAAGAAAAGTATTATGTCACATAAAGAAAGTTTTTAACATTTTTACATTGTTTTTGTAATAAAAATAAAAGTTAAAATTAAAATTTTTTTAAATAAATTTTTTTATTTGTGAAAATTATATGAGTATAAAAAATACCTTGAAAAAAAATGTGAGATATAGCATATACATAGGTGTTTGCGTCGATAGTAACTAGTGTCATTAAAATTTCGAACATTATGTGATTTTATAATTTTTTTCCCACTACTAGTGCTATGGCTTAACACTTTAATATGCATGCCGGAGAAGAAGCGTTTTTCAACCACGAGTAACTAGCTTTTTATTATCGGCCACTAGTGAATAATGAAAACTATACAGGTACATTTTTCACAAACATCTATATAAAAATTGTTTTTTTGTAAATAAACAAATCCAGACTAAGTTATTGCCGCATGCAAGTAATGTCGACCGACAATTCAAACCGTCAAACGCAATTTTTGATAAAAGGGTTTCATTTGAAATATCAAAGTTATTAAAAAATATGGTTAATATGAAAACTACGGTATTCTAAGAAAATTTTGTTAAAATTGTTTCGATTTCATTTAAAAAAAATCTAATTTTATAATTCGACGGAAGGAATTCTGCTTTACGGACGGCAAAATAAAATATAAAATTGGTATCTTTTAATGAAATTATGCCAAATTTAACAACATTTTCTTATAATAAGGTAGTTTGCATAGATTCTAATTTTTAAAAATCTTGGTGCTGGAAGAGAACAGTTCCGTCAAAAATTAGATTTGCCGGTTGACATTAATGGCGAATTCTGGTCTATAATTTAATTCATTTTTTTTTTTTGCATATTCTTAAAGTTTGGACCTTTAAGAATATATCCTCGAGAGAAAATTTTAAATTTCTGATAATTTACGGAGTTAGTTATATTAGACTTAAACCTCTGCGGCTGCCTGAAACGTTTGCTCAAAACTTAAACGGGTTTTTCTCAAAACTACTTTTTCAACACGGTTGACATGATATCTCAAGCTCTATTTAACCGATTTACTTCAAATTTTGTACCAACCTTCAATATATTAACTTCAATAATATTCTTCAGCTTTTTATAGACAAATTATATTAACAATAATGGCACTCACAACATTTTTCGATTGGTTAATCAGAAATAATGAAGAGGCCAATCATATTTTATAATATACATAAGTATCTACCGAAAAAGTAGATCAAAACTTTAATCCAAAAACAAAAACTAATTAAAATTTTGCTGTTGCTTTCAATGAGAACTTTGATCTGATCTGGATCACTGTGCGTCAAGAAATACGGGGTGTTCTTACTAATTAAGAATCATTTTTTTAATTTTGTTTCAGATTAACAGAAGGGTTGCAATCGTGTCAACCAGCATATCCCAAACTTAACCGCTTATAACTTATTTAATTATCATACATTTTTTTTTTTTTTCAAATTTTTTGTATATTTTCAAAATAATGTAATTGTATCAATAAATATGTTTTAAAAAAAATGAATGGTAAAAATATATATTTTTTTTTATCGAGCTGGACAAAACGCCCAAAATGTATGCTTCTAGGCCAGAATTATACCCCTTTAAGCTCAAAACAAAACAATAGCGACGACGACAAGCGATGACGCCTACAGTGCTAACAGCAACCAAAGCGCTAACAGCGATGATTTTTTCGTTGTAATAAATTTAGGGTCTGTTTCTATTTTTGTCAACGGTGATACAATGCTAACGGTTTTTTGTATGATTTTAGGGCTGGTAACATAAATCTTTAGCTGTCATCTTGCAGTGAACCATTTTTAACCATTTCTTTTTTCATCAAAACACATTAGATAATATAAAAATTATCAAATAAATTGCACAAATATGTAAAACAAATGCGAAAAAACAATATTATATAATATATACCATTTAAATTATTTTTATAATTTTTCTAAATGCTCGTGGAAAATAGTATATAAACCACGGTTAAGAACTGCTATTATAGCTTCACGGATAGTAGCATTTATTACGAGTTATATACGAGTACCATTTATTAAATACCATATATCCGTAGAAACTACGTATTTCGCCTCCTAAAGCGCTAAATCCCACCGAAAAACGAAATGAAAAACTGCATTTAGTTTTTTCGCTATTCGCCTTTAAAGCGCGCAAGAGGCGCTACGATTTGTACGAGCCAATGGTGGTAACCGGTTATTTATGTACCGCATTTATATTTACATTCAAATATTATTAATAAATTAATTACCTAACTAAATGAATTTAATTTTTTAATTGCAAAAAAAACGATTATTTTGAAATAAATTCACTAAGAAACATGTCTAATTATGCATTTATTTACCGGTTGACCACCATTGGCTAAGTTGTAAAACCGTTCACTAGATAGATGTCAGCCACTTTGCTTTAAAAGGCGAATAATTCTAAAATGTTTGCTTTATTTTCGATAAATTATTTTTCAAACATCTTAAAAGTAGCTTGTTTTAACAGTGTTATTGTGTATTAAAGTTGGCCATTTTGTTACGATTATAAAAATGTACGTGCTGTGCTGCCAGACTACACTTTTAATCGTGTAATTTGTACTTGTACTTTTTGTCATGTTTCCAGCTAGTGGAGTTCAAGCGGTATTCACGTTATAAGCAATGCTGTATTGCTGTGGGCTAAGTAAAAAAATCGGCCACATGATTAGACAAAGTATGCTTTGGAAATATTTTCTAAGATTGTTTTGAATGACTTAAGGACCAACCAGCGAAACTGTAAGAAATGTAACAGAATTTAACGAAAGTTTATTCTTACGGAAAATTTGACAGGTCGGCTAGCGAAACTGTAAGCTGTAAGGCTGTAACTTGTAACACAACTTGTCAATAGTCAATTGCATTGAAGTGACGGTAGCTGGTATTAATATTTTAATAAAATTTGTGTACAATTTCGGACTGATGATGGAATTGGAGGAACTTCAAAAATTATTTTAATTATTAAAAAGCCTTAAATTCTTAAAGGACATAAACATAAATAATAAAAGAAACAGATCTTATGGTTGTTGTGTAATATTTTAATAAAAATAAAATACAAACTGACCTAATTAAAATAAGTAACTCATATTTCAAAATACATTCTTTGTGGAATTCCCAAACATTAAAAAATAAACTAAAAATGAAAACATACGTACATACAATAGAATCCACAATTATAAAAACCAAGCAAATATATTGCGGACATTTAGGGGAATTTAATAAGTAAATTACAGTAGGCATACAAAGTTATCTTGTATGACCGAAAAATTTTCCAATACAAATTGCTTACAAAGCAAATTCTTTTATAATTAAACCAAATTGTTAGCGTTATTTTGCAATATAGTAATAAATTATAAAATAAGAAAAGTAAGGGTCTTGTATATAAAAATAGGTGAATAAACTTGCGAAAATGAAACAGAAATTTATGATAGTATATAAGACGAAAAACTTAATATGAAATTATTAGTGATCAATTAGAAATCAATCAATCAGACACATTAAACATTAAATTAGAAATCAGTATTCATATTAGTCACATTATATCAATCATAATTAATCAATCATAATCAATAAATTAGTGATCAACTAGTAATCAATCAATCAGACACATTAAACATTATTTATTTTATTTATAATTATACTTAGTCTATAAAAGCACACGCAGGTGCTACAGCATAGACCATAAAAATACAACAAAAGAAAGATAACAAATAATTACGTTGATGTTTTTTTTTTTATTTTTAATATATTAAAATTAAAATTATACTACTACCACAGAAAAGAATGAACAGATATGGAAGTTCCATGTTAAGTATTTACATAGAACTATTCAATCAATAAAATGTATTCCTGCTCTAATCTAACCAGTTAAGACAGAGAAAATATAATACAATAATATGTTTCGCTTCTCTTCTTTTTTGTTTTTTATACAAAGAAGAGAAGCGAAATATGTAATATTGAATTATATTGTCTCTGTCTTAACTGGTTAGATTAGAGCAGGAATACATTTTATTGATTGAATATTTCTATGTAAATACTTGACATGGAACTTCCATATCTGTTCATTCTTTTCTGTGCTACTACACAAAAAAAAGAAAGAGAAAATAAAAGAAATCAATGATTGCCTATGCCAATAATGATATATAATATATTACAAGATTGTCCAACTCTTATGGAGAGTAAACATGCTGGTCCCTACGCTTTAATTTCTCTTTGGATTTTTATTTTCTCATTTGCTTTTATGTACTATACAGCAGTGATATTAAACATTGCACTGAAACGCATCGATTTGCTTTCATCACACTATGAGAAGAACGTTTATTTTGATTTTAACTGTAGAACAAACAAAACTAAAATAAATTTAATAATCGTTCTGTGTGAGTGCTACAAATGTTTAATACTATGGAAAGTAAAAGAAAGATATCTATAATAGCACGTGCATTTGTATTGATCATACGTTATTGATTTTGCATCTCATTCATTCATTCAATCAAGCCGATTAAAATAAACGAAATGATAGATGAACCAGCTATGAGTGAAATAAAATTATATTACGATACGAAAAAAAGGAAAGATATAGAGACTGGTCCCTACGCTTTATTAAATTCGAAAAAAAGAGAGTAACGTTTTTGGAGTTGAATAATCTTGTAATATATCATTCTTGTGCCTATGCATTAAAGGCCGTGTAAGCACCAACAAAAATAGCGTGTCCTATGTATGTGTTTAGGTTAACAAACAAAAATATTTCCATACATTACAAATCGTTAAAAGTTGTATGAAAAAATAATTTTTTTTTTGACCATTTTGCGTTTCGTATTGAATAACTTTTTAAATACGGCCAAAAATGATTTTCGATTCCGTTGACAGTAAACTCTAATATGTAATTATAATATTGGGCGAAAAAAAAATTAATATTAGTTAATATTTTGCATATTTTCATTCAACACCATTTCACAGTTTTTTTAAATTTTTCGCGAGAGAGACTAAAATTAAAATAAAAAATAATAACCAAAACAAAATGTAAGAAAACAAAATATTTTGGTTGATTTTCTTTAGTGCAACGCACGATGATCGGTTGTGTCTGTCCAATGTTGTGTCCCAGGGTGGGGAAATCTTATTTCAGTTTAAAGAGAGAAAAAAAAAAGCGATGGTTTATTTTATTACCTTCCTGATTATGCTATTAAGACATGAGAAATGCATAATACTGTTTTTATATTCAACTTTTTCTTGTGTACGAATGATTACTGGAAATTAAGTAGACAACTGAATTAAAATATTAGTGTATCAAAAATTATCACTGAAATTTCTTGTATTTTTCAAAAATTCTAAATTCATTATTTATTTATCGATTTGCTTATAATTAACCACATGAATTTATTAAATGTGTTAATAAATCCAATACAAAATTTACAATACAAATTAATTCACTCAAAAAATTCAAATTATTTGCGCGAATTTGCTTTCGGCAGATTAATTGTGGAAGCCATTATATTTATATGACACTTTACAGTACTGATAAATAATTTTGTATTGGATTTATTAACACATTTAATAAATTCATGTGGTTAATTATAAGCAAATCGATAAATAAATAATGAATTTAGAATTTTTGAAAAATACAAGAAATTTCAGTGAACATTTTTTGCTAAAATAGCAAGCCTGTAAAATCAGTCTATTTTGAGTTACGTGTACGAAATAAACCAATCAAAATAACATTACACTGATAATTTCCCTAGGGATGTTATAGGTGTAATGTTATTTTGATTGGTATATTTTGTACACGTGACTCGAAATTGACCGATTTAATAGGCTTGCTATTTTAGAAAAACATACTCTGGCTACTAGATGAAAAGAATTTATAGTTTTATTTTACAATAAATACTGTTTCAAAATGACACTTTCATAGAACAATTTACAATCTAGCAGCCTACTAGAATAAAATAAAATTGCAAAAAATTTTCTCGTCGAATACCCCTCGAGCATTGATAAATACCTCATAATTTTATTATATTTTCCTCAAGCACGTTGCTTTTAGGTAACAGCCCTCAGCCTACGGCTTCGGGCTGTTACCAAGCAACGTGCTTTCGAAAAATATAATAAAATTATTTCGGGAAATTATCAATGCCCTTGGGATATTACTGCTGATAATTTTTGATGCACAATATTTTAATTCAGTTGTCTACTTAATTTCCAGTAATCATTCGTACACAAGAAAAAGTTGAATATAAAAACAGTATTACGCATTTCTCATGTCTTTATAGCATAATCAGGAAGGTAATAAAATAAACCATCGCTTTTTTTTCTCTCTTTAAACTGAAATAAAATTTCCCCATCCTGGGACACAACATTGTACAGGCACAACCGATCATCGTGCGTTGCTGCACTATACTCAAGAATGATATATTACAAGATTATTCAACTCTAAAAACGTTACTCTTTTTTTTTCGAATTTTATAAAGCGTAGGGACCAGTCTATATCTTTCTTTTTTGTCGTATAGTAATACAATTTTATTTCACTCATAGCTGGTTCATCTATCATTTCGTTTCTTTTAATCGGCTTGATTGAATGAATGAATGAAATACAAAATCAAAAACGTATGATCAATACCAGTGCACGTGCTATTATATATATCTTTCTTTTACTTTCCATAGTATTAAACATTTGTTGCACTCACACAGAATCATTATACAATTTATTTTAGTTTTGTGTGTTCTACAGTTAAAATCAAAATAAACGTTCTGCTCATAGTGTGATGAAAGCAAAACGATGCGTTTCAGTGCAATATTTAATATCAATGCTGTATAGTATATAAATGCAAATGAGAAAATAAAAATCCAAAGAGAAAATAAAGCGTAGGGACCAGCATGTTTACTCTCCATAAGAGTTGGACAATCTTGTAATATATCATTCTTGCACTATACTAAAGAAAATCAACAAAAATATTTTGTTTTCTTACATTTTGTTTTGGTTATTATTTTTTATTTTAATTTTAGTCTCTCTCGCGAAAAATTTAAAAAAACTGTGAAATGGTGTTGAATGAAAATATGCAAAATATTAACTAATATTAATTTTTTTTTCGCCCAATATTATAATTACATATTAGAGTTTACTGTCAACGGAATCGAAAATCATTTTTGGCCGTATTTAAAAAGTTATTCAATACGAAACGCAAAATGGTCAAAAAAAAAATTTTTTTTTCATACAACTTTTAACGATTTGTATGGAAATATTTTTGTTTGTTATCCTATAACACATACATAGGACACGCCATTTTTGTTGGTGCTTACACGGCCTTTAATGTTGCAGTAACATTGCCAACACACATATAGAAAATATTTGTATATAAAATTTATATATTACCAAAACCAACACCAATGCACCACAAGCCTGACAATATAAATTTATTTTTCGCTTATACATGAAAGTATTCGTGATCGGATACACTATATAAATTGTAGCCAAACAAAACAAACGAATTTTCGCACCAATACCAATATCTGTGTACCTCATCACGGAATCAGGCTTGTACCTTGTAGTACACTAGTGCCCGTCCCGATATTATCCAAAAATATCAATATGAAAATAAATAAACACAGCTTACCTAATAAAATGGTGCCATTTATATAAAATAAAAATACAAATACATAATCTCATAAGAGTAAAGAGAGAAACCAAAAACTTGAATTTTCGTGTACAGAAACAGAAAATTAATGCGTATTATCTATTTGATCGATTTTAATTACATCTAAATATGAGATAGATAATGTATTTGAATTTTATGCACTGACTACACAAATTTGACATCCATTATTAAGCGAAAAATCAAAAGGTTGATTTAATTCGCTACAAATTAAAAACATTGCCTGTTTAATGCATCCCGATGAATTGCATTTTATCCATATTTATATTTACATTTCACTATTTTTACACACAAATTTTTCAATTAATTAAATTAAATTAAAATAAAATAAAATAAATTATATATTTAAAACTTTACACTATATTAAACAAATAAATAAAATGAATTAAATTAAATTTAAATTATATTCTCGGAGAAGACGACCAAAACACGTCCTTCTTCGAGCGTCAACGACCCATCAGTATACTGTTGAAAATCCTTAAGAATTTAAATTACTCTTTGTTCAAAATTTATTTTCTGAAAATTTGTGCCGTTTGCTCACATCACAATTCACAATATTATGTGAGCAGTGTGAGAATTGGTCGATATAATTCTTTATTCAGTGCTTCAGTCTGGACGGGGCATCGCTGTGGATCATTCGAAAAATACAAAATAATAAAACACAAACAATACAAAATCAGAATTACCGTTAATTATCATTTGTTACCAAATCCCACCTTCTTGTCATATATCATTTTATTTTATATACCTCCAAGCTCTCCTAAACCTGCTCCACCCTAATGGCGTGATATTATTTTAAAGCCTCCCATAGTAATTTGCTATTAAGACTAAGAGCTATATACGACTTTGAATACCAAGAGAACTTATTACTCAGAAATAATGGGGTCGATTCAATGCAAATCTTCTATTTTTCTTTTCTTCTATTCTTCTAGTATTTCTACGAGAACTAGATACGATTTTCAAACAATCTAAAAATGTTTGTGGATTTCTTGAAAATTATATCTAGTTTTCCTTGAAATACTAGAAGAATAGAAGAAAAGAAAAATAGAAGATTTGCATTGAATCGACCCCAATACCTTTAAGGGCGATTTTATTAAAGCAATTCTCAAAATGTATCGATCACCATCTCGTTGAAATTTCAATCATTAAAATGTCAGTAAAACGTCACAGAAATGTCAATGTCAGAAATGACAATGTCATAGAAACGGAAATATCATTGCTATATTTAAAAGCTCAATAGATATAATAATTTGTAAATGTTGACGACATTATTTGTCACCAGCAAAGTATTTTAGGTAAATTTAGGAATTCAAATTTCATATTACACGGTAATATATTGATTTTGTTTTAAAGATACCAATGGAACAGTTGTTGGAATTTGGAAGGTGTATTAACTTTAGAAAAATATTTTTTTCGAAAGTTTGACATTACCTCGGTAAACAGATAAACAAATTTATATTACTCCATTTTGTTAAAATTACCCCCACGCAATGCTTCAACCGACTTCAAATTTTGTGAACAAGTAGATGATGAGTTTTCAAATGTATCATCAACATAAGAAGAAAATCGGCGGAAAATCTGTTTGGCAGTTTTCTCTTCCACTGCAACCCCCACTATTCTATACTCGAATAAAAGTTAACGCAAACTGCTTAGTACTAAAATCTATCTTTATTCAAAATTTCGGCCAAAACTATCAATATTTGTGAGATCGGGAGGTAAAACAAAAATAATAAAAATGTGCGACTGGAAGGATGGAAGGACGGACACGATATTTTTCTGATCAGTGTTTTGACCTTGGGGTCCTGGTAACCTAATTCGTCGAGAAATGTGAAAATCTGGAGCAAATTTTTTTTCGCGATTACAATACTTACCCAATATAACATCGTTATAGTGGGAAAAGTAAAAATTGAGAAGCAAGCTTGAAATTTTAGAAAATATGAACGCGAACGAAATTATAATCTGAATTAAATAATAAGGTGATCACGATTTGTCAGATTGATCCAGAGTCGCAATTCCAGTGTGAGTAGTGCTGTCTGATATTGCCAACCTCTTTCTTTGCTATGGGCACCATGTAGATGGTGCCTCGACAGCGGTCGATTATAGTTAGGCAGTATGAATTACCTTCTGAATGTGGTAGAGGTCCGACAATATCGATGTGGATTTCGTCGAATCGTTTGTTGGTCGGTGGATAATTTCCAATTTCGCTCTGCACGTGACTCGAAATTTTGCATTTTTTATATTAAGTGCACTATTTGGCCCAAGAATATATCTCCTGATTCATCGATGGCCATATGACTTTTTTCCGATTAGTTTTGCCGTGGCCCGTATTCCTGGGTGAGAAACATTGTGGAAAGATTCATATACCTGTCGACGGAATGGTTTGGGAATGAACGGACGTTGTGTGCTTGTTGAAACGTCACTTAATGCTTCCTTGTTTGTTCTGAATAGTGGAATTTTTTGGAACTTTAAAAACGTGTTTGTTTCCATGAGTCTTGACTCTTGCGAGATCCACGTTGGTTGTTTGTTCATCCGCGATTGTTGCATAGTCAATGCTGCTTCCGAGATGAATTTGGTCATTACGTGATAACGTGTCTTCGACGACACTGTTATCTGCGGGGATGTGACGAATGTGTAACGTGTATTGTGCAATGAAATCCAAGTGGCGTCGTTGCCTTGGAGATGCTTTTTCGGAATTTTGCTGAAGTGCTTACGTTAACGGCTTAATATCTGAGAATATATGAATTATATCGACCCTCGACGAAATTCAGGACTAATAATTCTATGTCGTGAAAGAAGAAGGTGGTTTGGCGTCTATTGGAAGGGGCTCCGTATCCTTCCAGTAGGCGCAAGTGTACGTACTGCCTCCTCGTGGCAACCACCGGTAACTGTAACCATTAGGCTGAATATAGACTTTTGTGACAGGCTAAAGTACGGCGCTAAAGGAGAAAACCTTGACAAAAAATCCCTAATCTAAGGTGGAACAGCATATGCCGATGGATGAATGGCTGATAGGTTAATCAGTCTATATATGCGGACTCTGGATACCAGGCACCCTCCAGTTTTATTTAGCCTTCCTGTAGTAAACCTGGGTGACCTACAGGCGACTTTTTTATTCCCAGCAACTCGCAAGAGTCAAATCAAAACGGTAGATGAGGCACGGGAAGGAATACACGGGAGTGGGTCTGCCCTCTCAAAGTCCTTGAGTCCCAATGCTACCGCACTTCTAGCAGAAGTAAATGTTATTACATCTAGGAGGGAGAGCAATGAGCCCAGATAGTATGTAACGCGTGTAGAAGTATTTCCTACAGTAGACATCTAGGAGGGAGAGCAATGAGCCCAGATAGTATGTCCCAGCAACTCGCAAGAGTTAAATCAAAACGGTAGACGAGGCACGGATAGGAATGTACGGGAGTGGGTCTGCCCTCTCGAAGTCCTTGAGTCCCAATGCTACCGCTCTTCTAGCAGAAGTAAATGTTATTACATCTAGGAGGGAGAGCAATGAGCCCAGATAGTATGTATCACGTACCGGTCGGCAGTATTATCAGGTTTATTAAGAGCCTGAATATTGGCTGGACGGATAATTAAAACATCTAGGAGGGAGAGCAATGAGCCCAGATAGTATGTGTCACGTACCGTTAGGCAGTATTATCAGGTTCATTAAGAGCCTGAATATTGACTGGACGGATAATTAAGTAGGGCTGATGCACAAAAGATCTTTTAGGTCGCAGTGCGGGGTGGCTTGAGCCCCCACATGGCCCTCAAGTAATAATAATAATAATAATGTCGTGAAAGAAGAGTGGTTGCCAACCTTTTCTAGTAAATTGTTGCAGTACCGCTTCCATTGCTGTGTTTGATGCGCCGACGAGGATAGCGAATTTATCGTTTGGAACGGGATAAGTCAGCTAAATGTATTCGGCTAGTTTTAATTTGTATAGCTCGAACGCCTTGATGGATTCATCGGTCCAATTTATCCGTGACTTGTCCTTTTTTTCCGTCCTTTGATGAAGTCATACAGAATTGCCTGGTCGTGTGCAGCCTTCGGTAGGAAAATGAAAGTGGAGAACGGTCGGGTTTTGTTACCAAGTTTAGGGTTCTGTAGTCACCGCATAATCGCCAGTTACCGTTTTTTTCCTTGGCTATGTGTAACGGACTTTGATTTCAGCCTTATCTATTTTCTGCTTGTCAGCGATTAGACGTCGTACTTTTGCGTAACAGGGTTACCGCGTAGTCTCGGTGCAATGAGTTACTTTTTGCTTTACAACGTTTAAGTTGGTCGACTCGCGGGTAACAGTTTTGAATTTCTGTAATAATTCCCGTATTTCGTATTGTATTGAATCGTATTTGATGATAGTAATGCCATACGATGGGATTTGAATGGATACACCTTGGACGTTGAGATTCGTGATAGGATCGATGATTTTTTCTTTTTAATATCGACAAATAAACCGAAGTTTGATAAAAATTCGGCGCCCAAAACGTATCTTTCGACTGCAGCCACAACGAACTTCCATATTAAGGGTCTGCGAAGACGTATGTTTAGTGTTAGATTTCCGCACGTATCGATGACTATAGAATTTGCTGCAAACAATTTAAATGCTGATGGGTTGGTGGTATGACAGAATCCTCGGCGCCTGTGTCGATTAAAAATTGTAATTTGTTTTGTGAATTGATAATGATTAGGCGGCTTTTTGAATTATTTCTACCATCACTTGCCGCATGAAGTGAGGTGCCTATTCGTTTCCCGGATTAATTGATTTCGAGCTGGTTTTGTTGAAATGGCATGGCTTTAAGCATTTTCTGACATAGCTGCCGCATTTGTGATGATACCAGCAATTTGGATCTTTCGCAACCTGTTCCTTTGAACGCGAACTACTGCGTTGACGAGGGGAGTTAGCAAAATTAGGACTTTGAGATCGTCTACGAGTTAGTTTGTCTCCAGATTTACTGAATCGACTGAACAGTTCCTCCACTCGTTGTGAAAGGATGCTGATTTGAGCTGCCAAATTAATTGATTGTGTTCCGTGTATATCGTTTGTCGAAGCCTTTAAATTATATATACCGGTTGGTAAGATAAGATTTCCTGTGCGTGTGTTGGGAACCGCTGTAGTCATAAATTTCGCAATACTGGCTCGGTTACTTGATTAAAATAAATATATCTAAATAAAATAAACAATAAAAGTTCAGTTAACCTTTGGCGCCCGCACACTGTTACACCAAATTAATTTTACGTTAATTATTATTTAAATTAATATAATACAAGTTCTCCCTTGTTGGAGAAGCAAAAAAGAAAAATGAAACTGAGGTGTACAGTTGGGTATGGCGTGTTAAATCCCTCGGTGGTTGCGTGTGTCGATTGTAGCGCCGTCTTAATACTGGTTTATTCCCGATGAGTTTGACTTGTAAGCCAATTTGCTGCCAATATTGCTTGTGCTGATAGTATACTTCATTGAATGATAGTGTTATATCGAGATCCACAGATCCACCTTTATACACGTGTTTTGTGGTTGAAAAACTTTATGATAATATACCGTATATAATATTTTAAGATCACGTCGGGAAGATATTTTTATATATCATGGGAATGCTTCCATGTTATATGTTTATGGAGGTTTCATTGGGTTTTATTGCCTGTCGTGTGAATTTCATTGCATCCACTGACCTTTATATATACATAAGTATTAGGAGAACATGTGTGCATACGTTTAGTAAGACCAAAATCATAAAATCGAATCGGAAAATTTACCATAAGAAGCGAAATTGAGTTTGTTTTGGGCGAACTCGTTGGGAGTATGATTGTTGAGGAGCCTTGTGCCGATGATCAAGATGATCAAAACGTCAGTGGCCACATAATACAGAAGAGTGCTTGCTTTCCTGTTTTTCACATTTTAATCTACATATATGACCAATGAAAATTTCTATATAAAACACATGAAAAAAAATATCTACCCGGATAGATATTGCTCTCTTAGGGAAAAAGAAACATAAAAATCAAAACTAACTGTTGAAAGAAACTATAAAAGTTTTTTTTAGGAAATTTTCTGAAATAAATTGAAAAATTAGTCACAGAGCTGACGGCGAATAACGATTGGATAAAAACTCACTGAGTTATTTAAAAAAAAAAATTGTGATATCTATCCCGGTAGATACTGTTCATGCGAAGGTTAAGCAAATGAACATTTTTGTCTTTTTATTTTAGATGTGCTTGCCTCTTGGTTTTTAGCGTACCTTTTGTGTCCCGAATGTTATTTTTTTGACGTAATAGGCGGACCCAATATACCACGTAATTGTCGGTTCGTTATTGTTTTTTACCAATGAACCGTAAATCTTTATTTACTATATAGTGTATATGCAAGCCAATCTCTGAGATTATTGTTATTTAGTGGTATCTTGTTCCTCACATATAATTTTTTCTTGGATTACACCGATAAACAAACACCGTACACTCGGATAAAGTGTGTTAAATAAGATGTATTAAAAAGAATGTGTTAAAAACTTCACAAAGTGGTTACTATTCAGATAATTGAGTTACTATTCACATAATCGAGCTACTGAAGTGATGATGATTGTGATTGATTGACACTTTTTACTTCAGAATCTGGGCTCATTGCTCTCCCTCCTAGATATGATAACATTTACCTCTGCTATAAAAGCGGTAGCACTGGGACTCAAGGACTTCCAGAGGGCACACCCACTCCCGTGTATTCCTTCCCGTGCCTCGTCTACCGTTTTGATTTAACTCTTCCGAGTTGCTGGGAACAAAAAAGTCGCCTGTAGGTCACCCAGATTTACTACAGGAAGGCTAAATAAAACTGCAGGGTGCCTGGTATCCAGAGTCCGCATATATGAACTAATTAACCTATTCATCCTTCGGCATATGCTGTTCCACCTTAGATTAGGGTTTTTTGTCAAGGTTTTCTCCTTTAGCGCCGTACTTTAGCCTGTACCAAAAGGCCACATTCTGCCTAACGGATCCAGTTTCCAGTGGTGCCGCGAGGAGGCAGTACGTACACTTGCGCCTACGGCGCAGTTACGTCACTGGATCCATGTTGAACACCGGAATAAATAGTTTTGTATTGGGCCGTTGTCAAAACCAACAAGCTAACTACTTCTTTCGATACGAAAGAATAAGACTAACAGCTGGAACCGTAAAGATGACCTTTTCAACTAATTTATAATAGAGCAAACCATAATTTACACTATCAAACGCCTTTGAAAAGTCCAATAGGGCAAGAATTGCAGCTTTCTTTTCATCAATAGCGCGGCGTATATCGTCGCAGATATGTAAAAGGAAATTATTTAATATGCAATTAGTGGTGTAATGGTGAGAACTAAAGCCATACTGAAAATTAGTGAGTAGAGCTAAAATAAAGCCAAGTATCTGATTCTTAAGGTAAGTAAGTACACAAATAGCAAATATTTGCCGAAAACGTTGGTCAAAAATAATTGCAACCATGTTTGGGAAGACATTTTTCGGAAAATGTGTGCCACGTGTGAAGGACGCATAATGACGCTCTGTTTGTTTGCCCGTATTTGCTCGTACGAGCAAAGAAATATGACAGTTTTTCCTAAATTATTAGTTTCCCTGGTTATAATGTTTTAATACTTCAATCATTTGTCGATCACTTCTTTACACTAACTAAAGAAATACACAATAAACACCAACACAATAAAAACGCGGCACAAATAAAATATTTATTTGTATTTACCTCTTTACTCGACCATTATTTACTGCCAAATATTTGCCACCGTATGAACTAGGAGGAAATATATTTGCTACGAACGCTGCAAATATCTTTGCTGCATCTTTGGCTTGGCTTGGAGCAAACTGAACAAATATTTTCTAAACAAGTTTGGGCAAATATACACTACGTGTGTAGTGTACTTAGCTTTAATAACAATTTCAAAAGTTTTTGGCTAATAATCTGAGATTAATTTAGGAGAGGGTCGATAGGAAAAAAAGAAGATTGAATTATTGAATTAGTAAATATATTGACGTATGATAAAATGGTGTCAACAATTTTACGTGACACCATCAGGCCGTATTATTATCATTACTATTGTGATTGGAAGAGAAATTAACTACGGGGCTCAAGTTAGCGAAAGTTGATGTATTTCAACATAAAACAATTTTTAAAATCTTCAGGCGTAACATTATTATAATTGTTACATTTGGACTGCCTATTGCCAACATTTCGTTTATTATTCCAATAAAACCGAGGAGGCAAAGAAGGCTGATGTTGCTTTCTGAGCAAATCAAACTTTGAATTTCGATTTATCGTACCAACGAGGCGAGGCTGTGATTTCACGTTGTTTCCAGACTATATAAGAGCAGTGCCAATTTAACATGGCCAGGCAAAAGACTGCAGTAAACCAAGGTGGTTTATCCTTGCGGATGTTGGTTTCACGAATAGGCACGTGTTTATTAAACGAATCGGAAATAAGCGAAATGAAATATTTTACATTATCATCCACGTTAGTGGTTGATGGAATATCACCCAAGCTATGAAACTTATGGTTTCCGTCACTTATCCGACATACAAAGCCTTTAAGTCAGGAAAAGAAATACTAACATCCTCTACACCATCGACACAAAAAATATTAAATCATGACCGGTTACTCCTGGAAGTAAAATTTGGTTGAAAAATGAGACAGTTTTGAGATTTGTTACAAGAAGGTCTAATAAAGTTGAGGTTGTGGGTGTAAAATGAGTAGGTTCGCTATTGTAATTATGTATAAAGAGAACAAGAATATTAAAATATGTTCCTAATTTTAAAATTAAAAATTGGGTCAGAGCTGCGCGTTGAAAGTACGTTAAGATTGACTTCTCCTGTAATGATAACTTTATAACTTATTCGAGTGTTATACTATTGAAAAGTTCTTCTAATTGAATGAGGCAAGCGGATTCCTTTTGGTTAGACGAAATGTAAATCACTCCTACTAAATAAATTTGACCGTCGAAGCATGGTGTACGACCTTACTTTTAAATTTCGAATTGAAATAAATACAGCCCCCTCTGAATAACGGGACCCGGTCGTTATTAGTAACTTTAATTTTGTTATTACCTAATCACATCTTTCAACTATATCTATGGGACACCAAATGAACCTTAACACCCGAAGATGCACATCGGGCTTCATCAATTTTTAGTAGTAAGCTTCGTGCATTGAAATGATAAAGCTTCAGGCCACTTTTTCTATTTACGATAAATTTAAGTACAACGTTAGGATCAGAGAAGGTTAGCTAATTCATAGATATGTTCGGCAGATGCGGCATACAATGATATTTAGATAAAGGCCATCCTCTTTACATTATATTTATCCTGTGGAATTTTTGCCTTATTTCCGTTTTTAGGAATACAAATTCATGGTCTTTAATGCCTTGTTGCGAAAAAAAATCCCTTTTTTATGCCCTTTTTTCTTCTTAAACCAGAGCTTGATATTAAAATATTGAATTATTGTTTATAAGCAAACGATTTTGACCTGTTTTTGATGTGAAAACATCTTTAGCGGCAGGAGTAAGTAAAAAATTGTATAATAATCGGGTTACGGAAGCAAAAGTGCCGAACAAAAAATATTGCAGGTATGTGTGAATATTGACAAGAACAAAAAATAAATAAAACGTAAAATCAATGCAAAATCTACGCATACATATGCAATATACAACATCATCCGGCATTTCAAAAACATCGTGAGCCGAATACAAAAAAAAACCGCCTACTTTAATTAATTTTGTTGTGAAAATATCCGCTAAATATGGCCGCAGCAGCAAGTGTTTTTGAAAATGGAAATTACATATGAGCGACAAATTATGATTGTGTAGTGTAAACAAATTAAATGGAAATAGCGAGCTGTGAAAATTGCACATACATAATAGAATAATAATTTTAAAAGTTTAATCGGTATGCTTTTTTATTAGTATTACACAATTGCTCATGCTGTTGGTGAGTTTGGTTATATGGGGGGTTTCGCGCTACTGATCAAATCATCAATGATTTTACGGTCAACATTGCGCCCAAATAGAACCGCTCTATTTAATTTATTTTAACCTGATCAGTGACAAAGCGATGCGATTTTGCTTTATTGAGCGAGTTTGCCGTGACCATTTTCTACTATGGAATCTTGAACAAGATTGCTGTGTATGAGTAATGGTATGTAACTGTACTTTGCTCATGCTCAATTAACGTCAGTAAAATTCGTCCCCCAAATCCAAAATAGAGTAACTTATTGACTTTTTGAACCAAAAATGTAACTTAGTTTAAGTACTGAGCGAACAACATCCGTCATTTATGGAGGGGTTTCTGCGCCTTATCGAAATGGTTCAAATGATTCAATAGATATTTATACAAAAAAGTTTTCACATAAATCTTTTGCGAGTTGAGGGTGAACTCGCTCATGGTTTTTTAAACACTGTCAAATCACATTGACCTTACTCAAAACGAATATCTAAATCAACGAAGCTGATTAAGCCATGGATTTCTTCTACCCTATTGGAAATAATAAAAAAACATTTTAGCTAACATTTTATCCAAACATCCAGACAATAATAAGCTACGTAAAAATTGAAAATTCTTAGTGATACTTACTTTTACTTCTTAACCCATTTGATCCCACTGTACCTGTATGGGTACAGAAAAATCACTAACTTTACGACGCCACTACTGCGGTATTTAATGTCAAATTTCAATTAGTATTTTACCGTTATATATAGTTTTTAGTTTATTTATCATATTTAAAAAAAAAATCCATTTCGAGAAAGGATTTTGAGTGTTAAAAAATATTTAAAGTACAAATTTTACACAATTTATTATTTTGGTGTGGGAACAAATGGGTTAATGATAAAATCAGAGGTATATCTGAAAGCTGAACGCAATTAATTGTAGGGTGCTTTCAAGAATTCAGCAACTGCTGCGCTGATATTGCAGTCAGCACCTGAAATCACTATATCGATATTGCATCAATGACGGTGGTATGACTGCTTTCTTAAATTTGATTTTTGAACGGTTAGGTAATTGCGAGTATTTTGCTGCCGAAATAAATTTTAAGCACAATGCTGCAAAGTCTGCACTGCCGACTGAATTCTTGAAGCAACCATATTATCAAACAAGTATGAAGGTGACAAGAAAAACCAATGACGGTTGGTAAATAATATACTTGGTAAATCGAGGAAAAAGCTGAGGCCATATTATGAAATTTTAAATAGCGTTTTTTTTCTATCAATAATGAGTACCTACCTAGTTTTTTTTTGCTTAGGTTGGTAGCACTCTAACAGACTTCTGTCCCATTTCATGTTAATATCTTTAATAGTTAATGAGATACGCTTGTTTACTTTCATCTAAAAAAGTGCATTTTTTAAAAAAAAGTTCAGCAAAGAACTTGGAAATATTGGAAAAGGCAATGTTACAATGCACAGTCCAGAGCGAATATTTTTTATTGGTATAAGTTTTTCAAGGAACCATCCTTCGATGTCTACCGATAAACACCACCACGTCAAGGAAATCAAGAATTTGATGTTCAAAAATCGTCGATTAACAATTAGAAATCTTGCTGAAATCACGCAACTATCATTTGGTTCAGAATTTTCGCCAGAAAACTCTTGGTTTTTGCACCACGATAATGCGCCGTCCCAATCTGCAATGGTTGGCTAAAAACTCAGCCTATATCGTTACGAAACCGCCCTATTCGTCTGATTTAGCTCCGTCTGACTTCTGGCTTGAAAGAAACCTATTGTATCAAATCCGGCAATCTCCATTTTTCGTTAAAATGAGTTTTACGATTTTTTTCGTTATTTAAATCTTCACATAAGCGTGTTATTAGTTAGTTTCAAACTCTGCAAATTCCTATTAAAATTGTAATTCAAAATATTCATTGGCATCAAAGACGATAAAGCCCACATTTACATATTTTCATATAAGTCGACCGTGTCACCATCGAACGCAAAATAAACGAAAACACAAGATAACTAGAGAATATTACTTTTGATTATTTTGAAAATCTGCATTTGTAGTATCAAAGCCGGCAATCTCCAATTTTTAAACTTAATTTATTAATATAATAATTAGTATGTAACCAAATTTGTTAAAAAGGATTTAATTATAAATAAAATAAACTTTTAAATTTTACTTCAATGTCTAAGCAAACACCTCAAAACGTTTTCTTTAAATGTCTCAATTTGTCACAAATGGAGATTGCCGTGTATGATACTATACGTCTCATTAGTATTCTATCCGAAGGGATGAAATGAGTTTGAAAAAATAATAATAAGTTTGTTTTATTTAAGAAGTCTTATAGGGCAGGAGCCGTAAAGTAATAAAAATGAACGACATGGTACACGGCTTCACTATAAGCGATTCAAAGGAAAATAAAATTTCGAACAGAAACGTAAAAATAAAACAATATTTTTTGTTAACGATGTCCTTCAAATTGACTCTCAAAGTGGTAAGTGTCGTTGTTAAAAAAAAACGACAAGGTACACGGATAGTTATTTGACTAACATAATGTAGATCTCCAATTATAAAAAAAATCATTCAAGCGTCGAACAGTTTTTAGTGACCTTCAGTAAGAAAATGAGATTTGAAACAGGTGTTGTCGTTGTTAAAAAAAAAATATTAAAAAAATTCGGGGTAGGCTGTGCCTTCTACACGGCCGTAGGTGGTTTTCGTGATAACGTTTATAAGAATTGCGGGAAATGGCACGATGTATGGGTTTGTTAAAATAAATTTCTTTATTATTAGCATCAAGAAATGAGAGTACAGTGATTGTTTGGAAACGATTAAGTACTGGGCGATGGTATTAGAACTACGATATGAAGCGCAGGGTCTCAGCGGAGATGTGCCTGATGAATGTGAGTTCCGCAGACAAGTGCCTCCCAAAGTCGCCGATGCTAGTGTGGTGGATACGCAGTCTAGGTCAAATATATATCAGAGTCCACACTGGCATATGACCTATCAGATCAGGCATTCCCCCTTTATAGTGCTCTCTAGCATTGTAAATCGCCACTTTGTAGATCTAAATTTTAATTAAAATTTATGTGAAAATTAATTATTTTAATTTACAATAAATTATCTGCCACAGTTTCTTTTTGCACAAATTAGCACTAGAATTGCTCGGATCAGATGAGGCATGATTGGTTGTCACGCTACTGTGATCTCAAGCAATGTAGGTGGAAATTAAATATTTTAATTAATTTAGTTATGTGGAAATTAAATATTTTAATTAACAATAAGTTATCTGCCACAGTTTCTTTACGCACAAATTGACAGTAAGATTACTCCGGTCAGATAAGTGATTCTCATGTTTGGTTGTAGGTCGCTGTTTTGTACTTTGTAATTTTAATTTAAATTAATGTGGAGATTAATTATATTAATTTAAAATAAATTAACTGCTACAGTATTATTAAGCACAAATTAATAACCGAAGTCGACCGTGTCGCCATCGAACGAAAAATAAACGAAAATACAAGATAACTAGAAAATTACTTTTGATTATTTTGAAAATATGCATTTGTAGTATCAAAGCCGGCAATCTCCAATTTTTAAACTTAATTTATTAATATAATAATTAGTATGTAACCAAATTTGTTAAAAAGGATTTAATTATGTATAAATAAAATAAACTTTTAAATTTTACTTCAATGTCTAAGCAAACACCTCAAAACGTTTTCTTTAAATGCCTCAATTTGGTAAAAATGGAAATTGCCGTATATGATACTATACGTCTCGTTAGGTAGTATTCTACCCTAAGGGGATGAAATAAGTTTGAAGGAATAATAAGCCGTTTGTTTTATTTAAGGAGTCTTACTACTTTTTGATCACAGTGTTATGTTGCCAATTTATTATATTTTGTTCCAAAAAATTATTGTTTATGATGCCAAGAAATGTACTGTTTTATTAATTTCTTGTATCTCAAATATTAATTGTTTTGGTGCCGATTTATTGCCAATCTTTTAGGTTTATCTGATCATTGTACAAATGGCTATAGTTAAGAACAGAAGTTATCCAAGTAACATTTTTACAAAAACTGAGTTATGCCACTTTTTGGACTACATTGTCATCATATTAGCGCAAAAGTGATCCAAGTACTGTTGAGCACTGTTGTTACCTATCATTTCAACATATTATAACAAAAATATATTAGCCTCAATTTTAATAATCATGAAAACACGTTTTGCTCATAATCTCTCTAATAACAACATGTTACTTGGATCACTTCTGTTCTTAACTAGCCAAATATGTAATTTTTATTTTGTAAATTCAAAGATCTATTATTTCTTTAAATTTCAAATAAATGTATAATAATAATAATTATAGGTACTTAATCGATCAGGCTGAAATTTGAAAAACCTAAAATCCGTAAGCTTTCAACTAAAACTGTATTCAGTTATACCATAGACTAAAGTAATATTATGGGAACCGTTTAACACATTGCGTGCCAATCTGATTTTGACATAAATACCCCCAGGGGCCAACAGGAAATATTTTGTTATTTGTTGGTTATGGATTGGAAAGAAATAACATTTATATTAGGTACTTATAATTATAAAGCTCAATTAGTAACTATTTGTGAAATTCTACGTCTCATACACATATGAATGACGTGACCGGTGGCCCCACACATTATTTTTATCAATATTTAGCATGTGTGACCACGCCATTCATAAGTGTATGACGGTTATTTCTTCGAATTTAATTTATATTATCAAACCACTGGGTCTCGTACTTTGGTAAATTTACAATAATATCTCACAAAAGACGGAAATTTAGAAGAGCTACAACAAAACCAATTGGAGTGTTGGCATATAATAAAGGAAAAGCTGGCATTGATCTATTCGATCAAATGGCTTCATATGACACAACCCTCCGCAAGCGTGTGAAATGGTACAGAAAACTTGGTATCGAACTACTATTAGGTGTAGCAGTAGTAAATACATGGGTTCTATATAAGCATTCACCAAAAAAGAAAATTCAAATTCGTACCTTTCGTGAGCATTTGATGGTAGGCCTGCTAAATGTAGATGGTGATTCTCCTGTAACATATTCGAATAAGCATCTGCTTATAACTAGAATCAATTAAAATGGCCAAAAGAAAAGGAAAAGGGACGTGAATGTGGTGGTCAGTGCTCAGGTTTACCTCAACTATGCCTAAAATGCTTTAATTTAAAACATAAATCAGAAAACAATTAGTTGTGGTTTGTAATGGAATTTTCTAATGTAATAATAGTGACATTTCATTTGCCAATTTACAACAACAATGCTATATAATGAATTCAAATTTGGAATTCATCGAATTCCTGCTGAGTTGATGGAATTGCAATTCCAATTCCATTTTGTAGTCACCAGAGTTTTCGTATTTCGTTTTTCCTGTTTAAAATGTTGTCATCTTGTATATTTTTGTTAATATTTTATAAAAAAAAACTAAAGCGCTTTGCCCATAGGAAAACGAAAACGAAAACGGATTTAACGTTTTTTACAATAACTTCAAAATCTTTAGCATATTATAGCTTAAAGACTCTCAAACTTGTCCATAAACACAATACAAAAATATTATGATTTAAAAAATAATTTAAACATATTTAACATTCCCAGAAAATTAAATTTTAATTTTTTCTGTCAGAAAAAGTACACGAAAATATTTTTCGTGTTGTTTTTCTGTTATAATTTTTTATTCTGTTATAATTTTATAATGTCGGCTAAAAAAATGAATGATATACCATGCATTTTCTTTTCTTTTTTAATATTATTCTGCGAATTCCGTTTTCTTTTTAAATAAATTAAAAAAAAAAATTAACTCACAGATACAAACATACAAGTTTTGATACTGGAATTTCAAATGAAAATAGTTTTTCGGTTTAGTAATGGGCAAGGCAAAACGAAAAATTTTCAAATTTTTCGTTTTTTATGTTTTTCGTTTTCCTATGGGCAAAGCGCTTAATAATGAAATTATTTAATGCGCAACGGCCGTCTATGTTTCTGATTTTCAGAAAACAATGAAAGTATAAATATCAAATACTACCAACTTTCCAAAATAAATCACGAGAATTGGTTTGGTTATATTTCTTTTGACCAAATTTGAATTCCAATTCCAATTCCTTGGTCAAATGAAATGTCACTATAATGAATTAATAAAAGTGGATCTTCAAATTTGTATTTTCATATCTTTCAGTACTTCCTCAGCTATTTCCAAAAACCAACTATAAACATACATTTGCGAGAGGCTACAGGTTAATAACATGCCATTATATTTCCATGCAACCCATGATAAACCAAATGAATAGGTATGATTGACAGCTGTTTCAAATTCGTCTTTTCTTGCGCATATCGTCATTCGGTGCGATAAAATCACAAGGCCGAGTTGTTTTCACAAAAACTATCATCGCAAAACAATTCGATTTGTTTTTGTTTGCTATGAACTAGTGTTTATAAAAAAAAGTATATCAAGAAAAAAGCACCGAATGACAGAATTTTTTAGTGAAAGAGATAGCAATACATGCGCTTGATCATACCTATTAAATTGGTTTACCATGCATGCAACCTATTCTTTTGTTGCAGTCATACACATAATGTATGACGTGGCCTACTACCATAATCTATTGTCATACACATATAAATGACGTGGCACGCAATGTGTTAAATTGCAAACGACATTTGACAAAGTTACGTTTCATCAAAATATCTTTGGCAAATTAGCATAATTGGAAAATATCATGTAACAAAACAAGTTGAATGGTAAATGTATGTTTAATCAAAAAATCGATTATCAATTTCACAGGTACGATGTACATAAATGGAATTTTTAAATGATTTTGGATACATTTTTGGAATATAACAGCTATAATTTAGCTGTTTCTTAACCTTATTGTGATTAAATATGACAGGTACGGTGGAAATATGATTGTTAAATGATTTTTGGCTGCATTTTTGGAATACATATCACAAATTAGCCTGTAAATTGGCCATTTCTTTCGGGGTTATGAAACATATTGACAGGTACGGTGGAAATGGGATTGTTAAATGGTTTTTAGATGAAGTTTTTGAATATGCCCAATTAGCTTGTAACTTGGTTATTTCTTTACCGATTATGATGAAATTCGACATTAGAATTTGTAACGATTCGGTAATGCGGCGACTTTTTTTTTTGTTGGATGTTTATAGTTAGAGTCTACCTCTCTTATCTTTTCATCAAAATTTTTTCCGTGTTGTGCACCATGAGTGCATTGCATTTTAAAAATAACATTTTTTTTTCCAATTACATACAAAAATATTAGATAATAAAATAAAAATTGTTAGTAAGAAAAAAAAATAACAAAACAAAATATTATAAAAAAAAATAAATATTGCGCCTTAGCCGCAAATTTATACACCAAAAAGGATATCTAGCGTGCGATTGTTATACCCAAATCATACCTCTACTATAATTGATTTAATTATTCAAATTAATTTTATTAATTTAAATTTAAGACAATCTTTCATCACTTTAACTGAAGACAAATCTCTGAACACTTATATTATCCATACTAATATTCCATTTTTACTGGTTTGACATGTACTGTTTAGTGATATCCTATTTATCATATCCTGTTTTGAAATGTACCATAGTCAGCTAGTTCTAATTTCCACATAACTTCAGAAATAATTAACATTCTATTTTAATCCACTATTGCAACCGGCGGCTTTTAATGAAAATAGTAGTTTCATACTAAACGCCAATAGTTTATTACTTTATTTAGTTTATTACTTAAATAAATCAATGATTGTTTCATAAAATCAATTCTAGGAAAGGTACTAAAAAATATTGTACGTATAAACTGATTTACTTTGAAAAGTACTAGCGTTTTATATTTGAAAATAGCATCTTCTACAAGAAACATCCTTGGATTCAAATTATTGTACGTGTAAAATTGCCTTAGTTTGAAAAACTTCTTTTGTTTTTCGAAATGTCATTTTCAACTACAGTTCGTGGTAAAACGTATCGAAGTGGACGTAGTTTTAATCGGTTTGAATAAATTAATATTAATTTGTGTTTCGGATGCCGTTGTTCTCGATTAGTAAGCTATATTGCAATAAAATAATTGTTGGTGATTATTTTCCAGGTTTTAAATATTATTTCAAGTGAATATACATTCTTATTATATTTAAGTTTTCAGTTTATAAACGTGTTAATCTATGATTACTTTTTGATTGTAATTGTAGATAACATTTGATTTTGCTTAAAAAAAAAATTCCGTAAAGACATTTTCAAACACAGTTCGCAGTGAAACGTATCGAAGGGAACATTAAAATCGTTTTGATAAATTAATACTAATTTCTGTTTTGAATGCCCATCATTCCTGATTAATTAGCTACACGTTTCATTTTTGCTTAAAAATGCCACCGAAAAAAAGATCAATTGGGCAGGTAACTGCAAAGTCGAAGAAGATTAGAGCCGCAAGGGTGGCTGAATCAAGCGAACAGCGTGAAGCGCGACTTGAAAATGATCGAAGCAGTACGTCTTCTTCTAGAGCTAATGAAACAGCTGAACAGTGTGAAACACGACTTGCAAACGTTCGATGCAGTACATCTTCTTCTAAAGCTAATGAAACAACTAAACAGAGCGAAACACGACTTGCAAACGTTCGAAGCAGGATGTCTTCTTCAAGAGCTGATGAAACAACTGAACAGCGTAAAACACGACTTGAAAATGTACGAAGCAGGATGTTTTCTTCTAGAGCTACTGAAACCATTGAACATCGTGCGGCCCGGCTGAAAGTCGATCGGTTACGATATGGACGATTAATATTAACTTTTAGAGGTGATTTAAAGTTAGCAGCATTCAATTACGAGAAAGACTATGATTACAATGTTTCAATTGGGCAAATGGAAAACATTTGTTTGTATTGTCATGCTTTAAAGTTTCACAATGAATCGCCTGGAATGTGTTGTTCAAATGGAAAAGTGAATTTGCCTCTTCTGGATGATCCACCTGAACCTCTTCTAGCTTACGTCTCCGGAACTACTGAGTTATCCAGACATTTTCTACAAAATATTCGAAAATACAACTATTGCTTTCAAATGACATCTTTTGGAGCAACCCAAATTGTTAAGGAAGGAGGTTTTATGCCGACATTTAAAGTACAAACACAAATTTATCATAAAATTGGATCACTTCTTCCTCTCTCTAACAACGACTCCAAGTTTTTACAAATTTACTTCATGGGCAACGAGGAGGCGGAGACTTATCAACGTTGTGCTATTAGTCCCGGAACAAAACGTGAAATAATATCAAGTTTACAGATTTTATTCCATGAACGCAATCATCTGGTAAATTTATTCAAAACTACATTGGAGCAAATGCCATCAGATGACCACAGAGTAGTTATTCGAGCAGACAAAATACCGTCTGGTCAACATGAAAGACGATTCAATGCTCAACAATCAACGAAGTTGCTATTGTTATGGTAACGGATTTCAACCGACGTGATATTATTATCCATAGACAAAATGAAAGCCTACAGCGTGTTACTGAAACACACAGATCGTATGATGCTCTTCAGTATCCAATACTGTTTTGGCAAGGAGAAGATGGGTATCATTTCAACGTGATACAAACTAACCCAACAACAAGTGCTGCGATGACGAAAAGGGTTTCCTGCATGAATTTTTATGCGTATCGTATATTAAGATTAGAGCACAACAATCAAACCACATCCTGAAGTGCCGTCAACTTTTTCACCAATTCATTGTTGATATGTATGCTAAAATCGAAAGTGAACGACTTCCTTTCATTCGCTTAAATCAGAAAAACTTTGTTCCGAGGAATATATTCACTTGCGCGATGCAATTGCAAATGATGGAAACTGAATACAGCTACTTATAATTTTCTTTTCATATGTGATTGCAACTACAGCGATGTAAAGAGAGGATTCTTGCATAACAATCAAAGTATTTGAATTATATACCTCCCGTGCAACGCCGGGTAACTCAGCTAGTTTAAAATAAAATTAATTATAAATATTTTTTTTTTGTGTTTAAGCTTTGGATATTCTCATATTCGTTTAACCGTAATTGTTTAATTAGGCAAAAATTAAACACACACAATATATTTAGTAATCTATTCTAGACTCGATCCGCTCCAGCATAAAACACGTTTGTATTATACTATCGTTATCATTTCGCCTATTATATTTGAGACATGCTTTAAAATAAATAAAAAATATTTAATGTACATAGGTAAATCTAAATACTGATTGCTGTTTGTAATAGAAATTCATAAAATTATAGTTTATTTTAAACAAAAATAAATTTCTTTAGCACAAATTTAGTTTCTACTACATAAAAGTACAGGGGCACGGAACATTTTTGAGCACTTTTCCAAAAATATATCATTTTATTTTGTATTACAAAAAATTTATAAATTATTTAAACCAATTTTGTTTTATATTTTTTGAAGATTTTTTTTAAAATGTAATTGCCGGATGCGGCACAGCACATTCACCACCTGTTACCCTATACATGGCCATTTCGCTAATCACATGGTAATGTACAAATGCTGCAGCAATTACCAAAACATGAAAGATTTGATGTGATTGGAACTAGAATTTTAAATAAAAATTAAGATTCGTAATTAGACAGAAATAAGCGTAACTTACCCAAATGTCAAATTTGCCAGGAAACCATCGTTCGGGTACTCGTAAAGCATAGAACAGTGTACCCAAGATATATAAAACTCCCATCAAAATTAACCATCCAAAACTTGATTTGCTTATCGTGCTAACCCATCCTTCCATAACAACGTAATGAATCGCTGGAATTATACCAGATAATCCAAAACTCATGAATACACCGGCTCGTAGAGGTCGAAACTTTGGCTCAGAGAATTTGTCCCACAGTGATATAATGGTCGACAACAATCCCAATATTGATGCCATCGATAAATAGATGACTTTTAGGTGATAATGACAATAGAAGCTATAATACACCAACGGCATAAAAGAGCCCATAATAAGCAGCGCAATCCCACAATAATCTAATCTAAACGAAACCAATATTTTTAGGATATGTTAGAAAAGTCAATGACGAATCAATTTTAGAAAACTTACTTTAAAAATAATTTCCAATCCATTTCGGAATGACAATTTAATGTGTGGAACGCAAACGAGCAACCTAAACATATAATTGCTCCAAGGAAGAAAGCGCCAAATATAAATTTTTCTTGTAATTGTATTTCAATTGTTGGCCGAGTTACAAAGTATATAGCTACACCAATGAATGCAAAACATCCTAATAAATGAGTCCAAATGTTTCCGGTTTCTGTGTGAATACGAAATATTGATTTGAAACATGCTCCAAATGATGGTAATGGTGGTCGATGGCCTTTATGCAGAAAGTCGTTGTCCTGTAGCCAACGTGGAAGATCTTTGTAGTCACACACTTTCCATGATGCTTGCATGATGACCTGGAAGCAGAAAATAAAATACATATATTTAAAAAATATTCAATGAGTCAACACATCGAAAATCAAATTTAAGAAAACCTTAATATATAGAATTAGTATTCTGCATTTGGCCATAAATCCAAATTAAAATAGATTTCAACAAATACGTCAAATTAAAAAAGTACCTTATTCATCCAACACATATTACACATTAGTTTTAATTAACCCGTTTTGTTTTTACTTATTGTATTTTCAATTCATTCTTACCATTCGTTGGACAAATGGCAAAATTTAATAAAATTGAGTTTCCCAAACGATAAAATGTGGCCTATTAGAAAAACAATATACTATACTCTATTACATGAATTTTTTCAAAGTTATTTGGTATTAATTTTAGAGATTAAAAGTGGTTGATATGTGGAGTGACTCATATTTGATTAAATTTATGTGTTTATATAGTATACGTGATATTCATTGCAATAAAAATAAACTGGCTGGTATAGATCGACTGTAATTTATTGGTTCTTTTGTCTTATCGCCTAATTTGTAAAACGAGTTGAGCTGATAGACGATAACACAAAGTTGGAAAAATTGTTGCATGGGTCAACAACCAATCATAATATTTATTACGGAACTAAATTAGTAATTAAAATTTGTTGTTGTATGTACTTACTTTTCGCACAAATACTTCTGCTTGTTCAGCAGCATTATGTGCTAAAGCTCCTAAATCAATTTCATCTAATAAAACACCCGCTTTCAAAACTTCGGTCATCTAAAAAAAGAAAAATTGTAAAATGCTGATTTAGGTTATGTTATTGAGGCAAATTTTACAAACCTCGGCTTCCAAAAGTTGATTGTCTTCTGGTGTTGATGGTAAAGGGCAGCCAGCCTCCTCTTCTTCTTCCAACATTTCATCATCATCATCATCATCTAGAAGATCAATACCTTCTGCTGATACTAAACTATCAACATTAGAATGCCAGACGCGTCGTTTACGTAAACCAAGATCACCAATATGGTCCAAATCATCCGGATCTGATTTTAGAAGGTCCGGTTCAATGCTGTTTGGTGATGAACCGTCAACCGGAAAACGCATCATTTTTCAACTGTAATAAAATAATTTTTATGGTAAATTAAAATTATTGTGAATGGAATAGTTAAATAAGAGTTTGAAATACTGCATAATGTCAGATTTTCATTCACAAAATTCTACAGATGCAGGAAATTGGAAAAATTTAGGTTATTTCAAGTAGGCAAGTACAAACAATTTAATAAAGCTCACCGTGTTTAAGTTTTCTTTAAAAAATCGGTGAAATGTCACAGGTAAGAGATTATAAAAAGAAATATCAATTTTTTTGCGAATTGTAAAATTGATCGCTTCAAACAAAGTAAATAAACTAGAAATTTTCGTCGGTTAGTCGCAGTAGGAAAAATACGTTTTACAAAGAAACTAACAAAATATCGTTACGTCATGGAATTTATTATTATGTCAAATGAGTTAGGGTTTGCAAAAGCCCAAGTTTTACCCTAATTTTGCATAAGCTCGGTATGCTGCTCGAGTTAAGATAAATTCCCTATACAAAATACATGTAAAATTTAGCTAGCTAAATGCAAACTAAAAAATTTCGCTCACGATTTCGCTGATCGGTATGCTGCTCTACGCGAAAAAAAATCAAACTGACAGTTTGCATATTGTAATTCAGTTGGCTCTGCTAAAAATGTCTACACAAATTTTGCAGCAAATTAAATGCACGGTTCAAAACATAAAGTTATGTTAAACAATATCGACAGATTGCTGCAGAAGCTGCCAGAAGAAAAGGTTGATGAATTAAATTTAAAATTCCAACAGCAAATTATGGATGAATAAGAAAAATAAAAAATTAAATTTTAATTTTGTGTTTTTATTAAAAATAAATTTTAGTTTTATTCCAAAAAAACCGATCTTCGCTGCCATTCTAATGCTATAGTTCTTCAGAATTAACATAATTTTTAATAACTTCTCTTATGGCTTTGCCGACATTATTTGGTCTTCCAGCATTCATTGAAAATTGGGAAGTGAACATTGAGTCTTCTGTGATGGTATTTCGCCATGCTCCTTCGACAATCTTTCCGTTGTCGAAATAATCAGCGTAGTTGTTTGGAACACAATTTTTAAACCACACAGCGAAGTATAAACTCAAAATGTCAGAAGAATTGTCAAAATTTATTTCTACACAAAGCTCTACACAAATTTTTTAGCTCCAAATTTATCTGTACGTTTGTGTAGACCGCATCAAAATTTAGTTTAGCTCGAGTAGCATACCGAGCTATAGAATTTATTTTGAAATATAAATCCGGGTTTTAAGTAAAAAACCCGGGCTTTCGGGTTCATCGCATTTGAAAGACCTGGTTTTTTGAGACCGAGTAAACCCGCCCTGCAAACGCTTTTTCTGAGCGTTAAATTTGAAAATACACTATCGAATATTATACTGCAAAAATAAGCAACAGGGAAATTTTAAACTTGAAATTTATATAGAACTTTCTACAATTATTGTCAATAATAATAGTGGAATTGGTAAAATAATTGTATTACTCATTTAATAGGGTTAACTTATGATACAACTAGTAATTAAAAAGTACAAAAAATCGAGAGAAAGATTTAAATCGGCAACATGTGAAGTAACTGACCTCTACCATGCTTTGGTCGAGTAAAATTGCAATTGTAGCCGTTAGGTTTGGTTAATGGAAACCCTCGAAACTAATCTTGAATTACCCTGTTTTTAAATTAGAAGCCGTGGCTTATTAGACAAAAAAGGTGTTTACAGTTGGTGGAAATCGCGAATACGGCTTATTAGAAATGTGCGATACCTAATAAAATGTCTAGGTTGGATTAAAATGCACAAGTATGGAAGTTAGTTTATTAATGTTGCTCAATTTCTGTTTTTATTTTTAATTTGAGCTTAGCTTATTTTATTTATTCGTCTTTATTGCAGTTTAACAGTGCTTTTTCAGCTAGATGATTGTTAAAGTGCCCGTACTCACGAAAGTTCAATTAAGCTTAATCGATCATTACATAATCATTTTCCTTATAAAACTAAATTAAATAACTAAATAAATAATAAATATATAATTAAATATATATATATATATATATATATATATATATATATATATATATATATATATATATATATATATATATATATATATATATATATATATAAATATATAATTAAATATAAAAAGAAATATATACATAATATAAAAAAATATATAAATATATAACTAAATAACTAAATATAACTAAATAACTAAAAATAGCTAAAAATAACTAAAAATAACAACTAAAAATAACTAAAAACAATAATAACTAGCAATAATAACTAATAATAAATAAACTAATAAATAACTAAAAATAACTAATAAATAACTAAATAACTAAATAATAACTAAATAATATAACTAAATAACTAAATGTATAATTAAATAACTAAATTAACTAAATTAAATTTCGCCAATAACAGCGTTAAACTAAGAGAAGTAAATTTAAAAAATGTATTTTCCAACACAGCTTTATGTAAGATTGGTCGCACATAATAAATTTTTGTGTGTAGCATTTTTTAATACTGTTTCCATTCCAACCCCTTCCTTTTCGATTTCTTGCGGATATATTTCGATAGATTCTTGAAATTAAGTTTCCCGGAAGTTTCTGTTTGTTCCTTTCCACTGAAGAGATGAATCTCATATCCGGTCTTTTCTCAGACTAAAATCGAAAACAGCGCGCTGCGTAGAATTCCCGGAAACAAAAACCGTCTAACGACAGAAATAATTACTTTATTCAATCTAGATTCAATTAATTCAAGTTTCATAATAATTATTGCTTAACAGCTGTTTTACATTCACCGATAGTCCGAAAATGCAGAATATTCTCTCTTCTAAACGCATATGGCACTACATCATTTGATTGCATCGTTTCTTACCTCTCTGCCTATAAATTATACTGGAGTGGTGATATTTTCATATGTAAAAAAGTAAGAAACGAAAAAATCACATGATGTAATGCATACAGGTCTAAACAGACTGATTTTCTGCACTCAAAAAATAAATTTAAACAAAAAATGTGATAAAATGGGTTTCGTATCAGTTTGTTGCTATTTTACAAGATAATTTTTTATCTCTTTCTAGTGTTATATGAAAGAAAAGATATATAAGCAAGCATTACACGGATCAATATTAATGTCATTACCACTAGTAATGTCAATACCGTTTAAGTCTGCATCATTACTACTTCAATATTTTTGAACATTACACAATCCTTTTTATTGACATGAATTCCATCATTACTGATTGCGTCACTGCACGTCACGTTTTTGAGTGAATTTCTTTTTTAAATTTAAAATGAATTTGAAGCAAAAAGCGTGTGTTGCGACAATTTTAGCACTGTATGTATTCAGAAAAACCTGTGAAGCGAAAATACTGGATGAAGGAGTGGCTGAAAAAAAGAGAGTCATACTGTTCTACTAAAAGAAATTAGTTTGAATGAAGCGGATGATAACAAATATTATTTTCGGATGAGCGAGAAGCAGTTCGAAAAAATATTGCAAATGGTACAACAGACCTTTTTCCTTAATTGTTAAACATAGTGAATCGTTAGAAATATCTGTAGGTGTTGGATAATATTGGAATCTTGTTTTCAGTGTTTTAACGAAATAAATTAAATTTTACATTAAATTTAACTTTAGAAACGCTTTTGGCGAATTGTGAAGTTGTTTCCCGTTCTTACTTGTCAAATTTTTTTAGGGAAAAAGGTCTACTGTTTCTGGTAAGGCTAGACACCATCATGAGGAAATGCCTATCTGTTGTCGAAAGACTTTTATTTACAAAATCAAAAATTGTATTAACCAAATATTGACAGCAACAGACAAATGACAATAAAGTATTGAAGAGTATTGATGCAAACCCTACACACGGTCATTAATAATAACAATATCCCCACCACGCATCAGTATTGATGTCCCAAAATCAAAAATCTGAATTCACATCGTTACCAGTCATCAATATTCAATTCATCACTTTACACGATCAATATTAATGTCATTTTAACTAGTAATGACATTAATATTGACTCGTGTAATGCTTGCTATACAGAGGACGAGAGTCACGCGGTGTAGCAGCTGTCTGCTGTGTACTTACTAACCAAATATCGAAAAAATTGTAGAGGAAATTAATGTACATACATTGTTCGAACAATTTAGACTGGACTACTTTTGTGGGGTGGTCGTCTTCGTGTCCCCACAAATTAATTGCTTCGATGTTAGGCGGAAAGGGTTTCGCCTCAAGCAATTATACACAAACTTGGATAAAAACAATCATCTTTCTATTTTTATCGTTACAATATTTATTATGTTTTATTCGTTTATACACGGTTAAATTAGTAGTTACTTATTCGTTTAATTATATTTTTAATTTGGTTTAGCGACTGCTCGTGTGAAAAACTCTCTAGCGACTAACTATTTATTTTCACCGTTTTCCTTATTTCACACCGTATTGTTTTTCTCGGTTGCCGCGATGTTTATAATAAAAAATAGTGAAGCTCAAACCGTATGGACAGTGTCTGCTGATTGAGGGTTTGTACCCTAGATGGCCTTGCGCCTAGTAAGGAGTCAATTAATAGCGACGCCTGCTTATGTTGTGACCGATTGTTTGTTATGGTGGTTTTTAGCTGGGATCACCACACTTTCTATACGCGTTAAATGAATTATTTTCGAGTAATAAATCGTCACGTGATTTCTATCTTGTCCTATATGCCATTTGTAAAACTTTACAGAAATCAAATTTTAAATTTTAAGCATAAATACGTTTAACTTCTTCAATAAATTACAAACTGTTCTTTGTTCCTATACAAAGCTTTGTTATTTTTTTAAATGCTCCAACGATAAAAATGCAGCTATCCCTAAAACTGGAGCAAGGAAAACGTTTTGGAGCAAAAATGGGATAAATGGATATAGGACAATTCCTATAGTTATAGGAAATTGACCTTATTATTATGTAAAATAAAGATGAAATGCATCGGATATAGGACAATAGACTCGATTTGTATAAGTATTTTAGTCAATATATTTTAATTTCAATCATATTTTGGGTATGTCAACGTGAAAATTAAATTAAATGTCACGGCTTTTGCGCGGCATTTTCAAAATCGCTCTGTAGAATTCCTGATCATCTAGTAGCATGTAGTCGAACATCGATACTATGCCCTTAATTTTCTCTTTGGAAATTACACCGGGTGAGTTTAATTGTGCTGAATTGGGTAGCTTTACTACAGCGAAAGTTTTAAATTTAGCTCGTCGGCTTGATTGAACAATTAAAGGAATCGTTTGTTCCGGTTCCATTTCACCGTACTTCTCTTTATATTTAATTATTAATGTATCATATTTTGAATATAATATTTCGGTTGAAAATGTGAATTTTAAATTACTAAAATTTAATCCCAAGGAAGCTTGATTGTAGTTATAAAAATCACAGCATCTGCATTAATTTTAAGTGCACTTTATCGTACTGCAGTGACTTTAAATGCTTAATCAGTGAAACAGGGCTATGATAGCTTACATGTTTGAAATGCCTGCCTATAACGCTATGTACAGCAACAAGTCCTTGAATCCTATAGAATGGCCAGGAACTGAATATCTCTGTGCGATATTTGTTATATTGTTATATTATGTTATGTGGGTAATTTTGTTTGTGTGGCAATATCCGGTCAAATTATAAAGGTTGAACTTTCTTTTATAAAAATAATTTAATTCCCTTTTGGTAATTAGAACACTTTTTCTAGGTCGTATGCTATAAGTGATTTAGCAGAAATACTAGAAAAAATATTATTTTGCAATTGGAAAAAGGTTACAAATTATAAAATAAACATTTTTGTTTTGCTTGTAATTTGGGTCCTACGTCCATTTACGTTGGATATGGGACACTAAAGAACTCATATGCTACGTTAGGTAAATTTCATATACACCCTGCGCCATTGAAATGTTCGGTTTGAATTTTTAAAGTAAATTTTGGAAATACCACCGTTTGCTTCAAAAGTAGATAGCAAAAATGATAGATTCTGATTATCAAAACAATTTTTACACTATTCCGAATATATTCAAATAAAAAGAACTGTAATCCGACATTTTAGACCTACATAACGTCGGATAAGGAATATTACCGCCCTACCTCGTAACAATTTGGTGGGTCTTTACAGTGTTTTTAACAAAGTTTTTTCAATTGAAAAATAGTTTGTTGTTGACAATGGTAATTTTTATTCAAAATAAGAATTAACCTTTGACTATATATTTTTAAATGGACTGCTAGTTGCTTACTTCATATGCGATCCAACATACAGTGGCGGTCAAGAGGCAAATCGTGGCGAATTCGCTAACTAAAAAGTTCGTTACCATTTAATTTATTAGGAATAATCGAAAAATCAACATTAAGATTAAATTTTATAAAAGAAAACATCATTAATATTTGAAATTATAAGCAGTTGCAAGCACTGAATATTAAAATAAACATTTATTTTTGTACTCACAGATGCAAAGAAACAGTCTTATCTGTCAATGGCAAACTGGTATCACAACCAACTACGACTCACTTTCTACCCATTTTCAGTAAAAATAAAAGAAACCGAGGAAAAATTTTGTGCAAAAATCACAATTAAAATATCTCAAATCAAATTAAATTGAATTTAAAACTATAAAACGGTGACAAAATAGAAAACACACGAAAAGGAGCCAAAAATTAAATAAAAATTTATTGATGTTGAGACAACTTTGACAAATCTTTAGTTTTCGTTTTTGCCGCAATTTGCCTCTTGACCGCTAGTTGTATGTTGGCATCATCATTTATTTGAAAATTATATTGAACTGTCATTGTATTAGCGGTCCATTCTAATTCTATTGTCTAAGGAATTAACAGAAATAAAATATTTCATCTCAACCAAAATATTTTGAGAGGAATTGAACCTTTTAAAATCAATGATTAATAACCTAGCCCTTGGCTTTTATGAAGGCCTTCAACCCTGATTAAAAACTTTCTAATTGCTGTTTGGCTACACTAAATTACTCTTGCAATTTGTGAATGTGTGTACTTTTTTGCCTTTGCTTGCAAAATTTTGGCTTTTTCGTTAGCATTTAATTTAAAGCACACTTTGTAAAATTAACTCTTTGACTATTTAATTGAAACCGAACGAATATTTCATCCTTAGTTTGGTTTTAAATACCTAATAAGGCGTGAAATATGCTGAAAAATAAAAAAACAAAAAAAAAAATAGCGAATGAGGTAAAATCTACGAGAGAATTGCATGAAATAGTAAATAATCGAAATCGAACATTTCAATGGCGCATGGTGTATATGTGTCCCACTTGGAAGATTTTAACACATGGGACAAACAAGAATTAAAACGTGTAAAAAAATAACAAAATTTTTGGTCTATAGGACAAAAACAAAAAATATTATCTTCGAAACTATAAGAGATACGTCAATTTTAGTCAAAAATTCTGAAAGAGCATGGTCGAAAACATCAACAATACATTAATAACTCATTTTACGAAAAAATGGTCTATAGGACAAGATAGAACTCACGTGACGAAATTCTCTTGGCATTAAAGTTCGTATACAATAAATCTTAGTAACTTGTTAGTTACTAAGGGACGCCCTTAAATGGCATCACGGTGTTAGGGCGAAGAAGGTTTAAGGGAGAAGTGGTAGGTGCGATATAGAAAATGTAATATGTACTTAGTAAGTGACAAGGAGGTGGGGTATCAGTCACAAAAGATAATTGACGTTAATTATGATTTTGTATATTATTTGTTTGAATTGTTCGAATGGTCCACAAGGATGCTCCGAGTGGAGCACTGTCGTTCAAATAATTTTGTTTTCTGAGCAAACTACACAAAATTTCAGAAAAGGAATTTTGAGCTTTGTGGATGCTCTCTGAATTAAGTTCTTAAGGATTTTCAAAAGTAAACCAGAGATATATGTATATTACGGAAATTACTGAAGCTAGTTTTATGATGGATTTATATTATCCGTTTCTTTCAGTTCCTACACGTATAGTGCCAGACATCATCAATGTATACTATCCGTCAGACATCACCAATTTATACATTTTTCAACAATATTTGTCTGTGTCGGTAGGTACGTGTAGGAATGGAAAAGAACGGATAATATAAATACTCATATAGAACATTCATGTAACAACGTTTTTTTTTTGTCTGACACGGTAAGTGTAGGAACTGAAAGGAACGGATAATATAAATCCACCTTTAAAAGGGCAAAGGTGAAAAATGACGAATGAGACTTTGATTTCTGTTCGACACATCTCAGTTCTAAATAAAGTATGTATCATTAATTGTGAGTCTGTGATTTGACAGCTTGGGGCCGCCTATTTCTAAATTTAAGAAAGCCCGTAACATCTTTTTAAAGACAGTTCCGGCATAAAATAACGGAAAATTATTGTAAAATGTAAATTGCTTGTTTAGCGGCGTATAAATACACTTTGATTACCGATGTGAAGTTTATCCTAAAGTTTTCCTAAAACAACAACACCAACTAAATTCTTGAAAGTATTAGTAAAATGCATACATTTAGGCGCTTGCACAAAGTATTTAAATTATAAATAATTTTGAATAATGTTTGCACTAACAAAAGTAAATAATTAAATACTTTATAATTAAGGATTAAATATATAATTGATATAAAAATTTCAATTAAAAATTACTAACCAAAGTATAAGTTAAAATTTCTAAATAGGATTTTATGTGTAACACCATATTTGGTAGGAGTGTCGAACATTACGTGATACTAAACAGGGTTATAGGTCGTTCTCATCGGTTTCCCTAACAGGGTAGTAAGATGCATATATAAGCAAACTTATCAGCGATTTGTAGAATTTTATCATGGATTTTGAATATAGAAATAAGCATTTTTGCATGAAAACTTCTTTTGTGGTAGGGGGTGTCGACAATGACGTAATACTAAACAGGGTTATAGGTCGTTCTCATCGGTTTCCCTAACAGGGTAGTAAGATGCATACATAAGCCAACTTATCAGCGATTTGTAGAATTTTATCATGGATTTTGCATATAGAAATAAGCATTTTTGCGTAAAAACTTCTTATGTGGTAGGGGGTGTCGAACATGACGTAATACTAAACAGGGTTATAGGTCGTTCTCATCGGTTTCCCTAACAGGGTAGTAAGATGCATACATAAGCCAACTTATCAGCGATTTGTAGAATTTTATCATGGATTTTGCATATAGAAATAAGCATTTTTGCGTAAAAAAACTTCTTTTGTGGTAGGGGGTGTCGACAATGACGTAATACTAAACAGGGTTATAGATGAGAACGACCTATAACCCTGTTTAGTATTACGTCATGTTCGACACCCCCTACCACATAAGAAGTTTTTACGCAAAAATGCTTATTTCTATATGCAAAATCCATGATAAAATTCCACAAATCGCTGATAAGTTGGCTTATGTATGCATCTTACTACCCTGTTAGGGAAACCGATGAGAACGATCTATAACCCTGTTTAGTATTACGTCATGTTCGACACCCCCTACCGAATATGGTGTTTTTTCAAATAAATCCACATTTCTATATGCAAAATATAAGGGCTGAAACCTCATTAGGTGATCAGAACTTCTTTCTTTATAATTAAGTCTACTTCCAAAACCAAACTGAATCTCTTAATTCAGTTTTCAGCTCAACCTCCAAAACTATATTTGTGTAAAGTTTGTTTCAAATTGGTCAAGGCGTGTGGATTTCTTTAAATATCTTGCGCATATACAGGTTTTACAATGGCTAATTAGGATAAAACTTATCTATTTCGTAACGGATTTTAGTGAAATTTGAAATTCGCGATAGATATGGGATGGAAGGGGAGTGGGATGGAACTTGCCTATTTCCCAACCGATTATTATTATATTTGGCATGTGCGTTGGAAATGGGTTTCTAATATGATTTTTGGATGAAGTTCTGGAATATGGCTAATTAGTATAGAATTTGGCTATTTCTTAATCTATTATGATAAATTCTAGATTTGTCATAGAAATGTGATTCTAAAATGATACTGCTAATTCCGAGACTCTACACTACCGTTAGTAGTTTTAATTCTTCAGCGCGTGTCCGCCACACACTTCATTTTTTTAAGCATGGCCAAACTTACAGCACTGACAGTAAATACTCAGGAAACATACCCCAATGTTTCAAGCGAAGGATTGGCGATGAAAGTTTCTAGGTGAACTTGAATATTATTTCGAAGATAATCTCGATCGTTAGGCAATTAAAATAGACGTTTATGCTGCCTCAAAGAAACTTCAATAGCTGCATGATTTACCGAAACCTCATCAGACAACAATTTAAAAGCAATATTGACATATCCCTTACAACCTCATCAACAATAATTTTTGTGTCACATTTCCTTCTAATAGTTGAAGCGTCAAATTTCATCATAATCGATTAAATCAGCTAAGCTATTTCCTAATTGCCCATATTCCAAGATTTAATCTTAAAATCATTTAAGAATGCAATTTCCAACCCATTTGTCGAATTTCCTCCAAATCGTCTAAGCATTAGGGATTTCCATCATACTTAGCCATATTCCAGAATTGTATCTAAAAATCATTTTAAAATCCCATTTCCAAGGCATATAGCAAATTTTATAATAATCGGTTAGGAATAGCCAAGTTCCATCATACTTGGCCATATTCCAGAACTTTATCCGAAAATTAATTTAGAATCCCATTTTCATCGCGGACGTCATATTTCACTAATACCTGTTAAGAAGTAGCCAACTTCCACCTCTATTAGCTAATATTCCAGAACTTCGTCCAAAAATCATATTAGAAACCCATTACATCATACTTGGCCATATTTCAGAACTGCATCTAAAAATAATTTGAGAATCTCATTTCCATTGGAAATACTGAATTTCATCAAAATCGGATAAAATATAAAATCCCAATAAAATTTTTATAAAAAAAATCACAAATCCTCAGTTTAACTGCTCACTAAACCCTAATCCAACCCCAACTCAGCTCTAATTCAACCCGCAAACGGAACGGATCTCAACCCTCAACTCAACCGCAAACTCTACGCCAAACTCAATCCTCAAACCAGGATATATAAAAAACTGGTTAACTGCTCACTACATCCTAATCCAACCCAACTCAACTCCAACTCAACTTCAACTCAACCCGCAAATTGGCCCCTAACTTAACCTTCAAATCAACTCCAAATTCAATGCCCAATTCAATAATCAAACCAGCATATAGGTATAAAAAAATGGTAAATATTTTTGTATGGCAGATACCCCACCCTCTTGAAGTATACAGTCTCCAAAAGCTTTTCAAATTCCCGCCTTGACCATAGATACAGATTGGCGACGGATACATATGGACAAGATATTCTCGAGATACCATGGATACAGACATCCAGACATCCAGATGTCCAGACAGACGGACGGACATTTTTTTTTTTTGCTTTTTCAGATTCAGAGGTTTTCAAAACGTCGAAAAAAGTGGTTTTGGGCCAACCAAATTTTTCGTCATTTTTAACAGGATTTCAATACTCTGATCATTTTAGACCGAAGCAAATCCATGATAAAATTCTGCAAGAAAAAGTGTTATGATTATTTATTTTGATAAATAAAAAATATTGTATTCTATATCAAGCATTTTGATATTTTATTTAAACCGCCTGAATGTTTACATTACCCAAATACATTCAAAAAATATAACGTTGTTGTTGTTTCAGGAAAATTGTAGTATAAACTTTACGTCTGTATATAAGCATGTGAATTTTTTCTTAAAATATTCCTAAATTATTGTTTTTCTTGTTTTAAGAAATTTTTAGGATAAACTTCACATGCATCTTTCATTAGATGAGCTTTGTGGGAAAGTGTTGATGCAGGAGTCGGATAGCCTAATATTTTACAGACAAATTCCAACATTAGAGTAATGCTATTAAAAAAAAATTTACGAAGGATACCTTTGACCTGTTTCTACAAGGTAAGAAAAATGTCATCCTTACGCAAAGGGTCCAAATGCTAAGCGGCTTTGGGGAATTTTTTAGTACGTGAGTAATTATTAAAAAACATAAACTTTTCAAAAATGCTCCAATCTCTATGAATGTTCGAAATTAAAAAATCATCTTAGGTATAAAACGATTAAAATGATATTTGATTTTTTTTAATTTTTAATTTTTTTGGGGATTTTTTTATTTTGGAAAACGATACCAACCCTTATTATTAGCTATTGATTGGCATCAATAGTTGTGCACTTTTACTTTCTTTTACGTAAGTAAAATAAAGTATAGTAATCATGAAAATTTTCGACCTTGAGATTATTGAAGATTTATCTGTTTTGAGGTCCCCTGAGTCCGAAAAAGTGAGTTTCGAAATGATGTCTGTCTGTCAGTCTGTCTGTCCGTCTGTCAGTCTGTGTCCTCTCTACAGCCCAGATGGCTTAACCAATCCAGCTGAAACTTCAGATTTAAGCTTTTTTGATAAATTGGGAGGTCCCAGTGAATTTTGCTCCAAATCGGTCAACCGGAAGTAGCCACTCCCGTGGGGCAGATAATTTGTTTTGCAAATATCTGAAAAAGTATAAGGTTTACAAAAAACTACTAAAACAAAATGTTTCCAAAAACTAAAAGTAAAAAAAAATAAAAAATAAAAAAATTAAAAAAAAAAAAATTTAAACAAAAAATTTAAAAATTTTATAAAAAAAATAAAATTGATGTGTGGCCAACACATTTCTTCTACGAACAGGGAATTTTGAGACACCAATTACGCTAACTTCTTACAAATTTATTATTTTTTATTATTTTCTTTTACATAAGTAAAGCTTAAATCTAAAGTTTTTGTTAGATTGGTTAAGCCATCTGGGCTATAGAGAAGACACAGACAAACAGACGAGCAGACAAACGGACAGACTGACAGACAAACATCATTTCGAAACCCACTTTTTCGGACTCAAGGGACCTCAAAACAGATAAACAGATATAACTTCATTACATAATATTTCGGGTTCCAGGTCCCAGATTCCGTAAAACAGAAAATTTATTTTACAAATATTTCAAAAATGTACAATTTACAAAAAGCATGAAAAAATAAAAACAATCTTCTTAAAGTTTGCAAGAAATTTACATTATAAAAGTCGTTCGTAAAAGAAAGTCGTGTGTTGGCCACACCTCCATTTTTTATAAACTCCTGATAGTTGTAAATTTAAATTGGCCGCACTATTTATTGGTAAACTAAATTTATTTAACATCAAACTGTCATGTTTAATTCAATTGTTTAACTAAAAACTTGATATAAAAAATATTTGGATCGACCTACTTATACGGAGCGCTGTCGGGAGCCACTTTTAACATCACGGCTCTCGATATCAGCTATCGGTAACTAATAAAAAACGCAGATATGTTTAACACGGCAGTATTGACCGTGTAAAGTCCGCTTATCGACAACAAAAACAAGAGCTAGATAATGACTTTTGTTTTAATTCGTTTCATTCCTTAAATTCAATGGAATTTGTTGAATTAAACTGCCCAGATTTTAAAATTCTATGCTTGTTTTTAATTCAAATTAAAAATGTACACATTTTCATTGATTTGGCTGGGCAACTCTGTGTGAACCTCAGAATTTTCCCTTAATGTAATATCACTTTTTTGGTTACACGTATTTTTGGCTTAATTAAGGGGAGGTTCTCATGAAACTCGATCCGAAAATTCAATTTTTTTTTATTTCATTTTTTGATAGCCTATTATGTGTAGAATATGTTCCCTAAACCGTTCGACTAAAATAAATTTCATAGCAAAGTTATGGCATAATAATTCGACCCACTTTTCTATACTTTTCAACTAAAAAAAAAAAACCGGTAACAAAATATTTAAATGCATTTCCTGAAAACCGATGTTTTTATATCTGTCTCCAAGATAACTCAAAAACTACTCAATGGATCACAAATTTTTTGTTTTTATTTTGAAGTTCATTTAATTTATTGCAGGATAAACCTAAATCCAGATAATATTTAACGTTTTTTTTATTTTTTATAGCACTTTAAAGAGCGAAAAAGGCGTGAAAAAACGGTACAGAAAAATTGCACGTTCGCCATTTTTTTAATTTTCGACATTTTGTTGATATTGTTGGTACAACCTCCAGCAAATACACTGCGCCAATTAAAAAACGGAACAGACATTTTCTTCGAAAAAATACCCAGATTTCTTGGTGAAATAACACCTTTCAAAAAAAAAATTTGTGTCTAGTTGAAGGAAATTTTGTTTTCTTTTCGATACTGGAAACCGTTTTATTTTATTTTGTTTTTTTATGACTTTTTTGAGTAAAACAAAAGGTGTCTAAAAAAAAAAAAATTGCTGCTGTTTGAAACTGTAAACGAACTTGCTCGATATTGCATTCAAAAATCCCAAATCGGCCATTTTATAGAGAATTTAGAAACCTTGCAAAATGGTACTAGGAAAATTTTTGTGCGGCCACTTCTTGTCGAGGTATTATAACAATTATGCATTACATATTTACATACCACGATGCTTAATTCATTACCAAGGAGGCGAGGCATCATTATGCATATTTTAGTAGTTTGACATAACGAGTTTGGGATAATTTAAATAATTTTGGAGACTCTTCAAAAACATTTTTGATTTGTTAAAATTTGAGTTTATAATAAAATACTAAAATAACTACCTATTATAAATGTGACGTGTGTATTTAGATTTTATTTATATCTCTAGGAAATGAATGCCTACAAAATTATTGTAAAGCATAAGCATCTATTTTTGTCATTCTAAATGTATTACAATTGATCACAAACGTTCTTTGCTTGCTTGGTCTAGGCAGACAAAGTACATCTTCAACCTTGATTAAATGTATTCATATTCAAAAATGTCACGAATTCGTACATTTTTTGCTCGTATTCGTAATCAGGGGTGCTATTCATGAACTATTACAAAACTTCCGTATTGCGAGTTAGTGTCAACGTTTACGAAAACTAAGGTTTTCGTAATTAACACTAACTCGCCAGTTCCTTGGCAGTCAGCTTCGGCTTGGTTGGCTGGTAGTGACCTGTGCCGACCGGGCCACTGTACAGTGGCTCAGGGAGACCATAGGCACTATTAAGCCATGGGAAGGTGCAGAGCTGATTGTAGCTGAGGCGGGAAACCTGCCTCGAGCTAGGATCGTGTTTGGTACCTTCCCAAACAGTGCCGAATTGCCCACGGATAAGCTTCTGGGTTTTATCAGAAGCCAAAACGAGGGCATGCAGGCGATCAACTGGAGAGTGGTCAGGAGAGAGGCGAAAGGCACTTCAGCTTTTTGCACGTTCTCCATGGACCACTCATCGGTTGAGAAGCTCAAACAAATTGACTTCAAAATCAATTTTAAGTTTGGGATTGTCCAACTGCACCCCAAGGGGGGCCAGGGTGGTGGAAAGCTAGGTTCCAGGGGCGGGCCCCAAGTGGTCAAGCCTGTGGAGGACATCGTGGCTGCACCTGTGAAGGCGATCGAGGCCGCACCTGTGGCGGCTATCGGGGCCACACCTGTGGTTAAAACCACTGGTGTGGCGGCCCTTTCCAGGAGACAGGCGAGGAGAAGGAGGGAAAGGGAGAGGAAGGCGTCAGCGGTTGTACGGGGAATGGCCCCGCGAGGGGTCACCCCGCGCAAGCCACTGGTGAAGCCTGGTGGCTCTCAGTCAGCTGTGGACAGCAGCAGCAAGATGGAGGACATGGATTCGCCATCTGGCAATGGCGGTGCGAGCAAGGAGGCTAATGCAGGCCTTCAGCAGACGTCGCTGCAGTGATGGCACACTTAACCTGCCTACAGATAAACCTGCATCATGCAAAGGCGTCTTCGGACGTCCTTTGTCGTAGGTTTATCTGCCAGAAAATTGGCATGGCTCTAATACAGGAGCCATGGGTAATAGGTAACCAAATTAAAGGTATACCAAAACAAATGGGTAAGTTGATTTATTGTAATGGAACTGAGAGTCCAAGGGCGGCCATTTTGGCCAGCTCGCAAATTAATTTTATTCCCATTTCAGAGTTCATCTCCAGGGACTTAGTGGCGGTAATGGTGGAGGTTCTGGGTGAAAGAGGGAAACAGGAGGCTATAATGGCCTCCGCCTACTTTCCTGGAGACTCGGAAACGATACCTCCTCTTGAAGTTAGGCGGCTCATAGCTCATTGCCAGCGCAATGGGCTGGCTTACCTAATAGGATGCGATGCAAATGCGCACCACACGGTGTGGGGCAGCACAAACATCAATAATAGGGGTGAGTACCTTTTTGAGTATATAATTACTAATAATGTAGATATTGTCAATAGGGGAAGGAAACCTACTTTCATAAATGCGATTCGGCAGGAGGTCCTAGATTTGACCCTCGCTAGTCCGCATTTTAGTCATTTTGTTAAAAATTGGCATGTGTCTGAAGAGGCCTCCTTATCGGATCACTTGCACATCAGATTCGATTTGGCGGCCGAGGCCATGCAGCGGCAGGAGATAAGAATTCCAAAACTGACCGATTGGGACTCTTATAGAGTCTCACTCGAATCAGAAATGCCCTCGGTAATGGGGAACATAGAGTCTCCAGAGGGCTTGGAATTCTGTTCAAACCAGCTGCATAATTCTATACACTCGGCTTACGAAAACAGCTGCCCAGTTAAGCGAAGAGAGTCCATTAAGTTGGTCCCTTGGTGGAACGGGGCGCTGAGTAAGCTGAGGAAAAAATCTAGAAGGTTGTTCAATAAGGCTAAACGCACCGGGGAATGGGGCGAGTATAGGATGGCCTTAACGGAATACAATCTGGAATTAAGAAGATCCAAAAGGGCTACCTGGAGAAACTTCTGTGAGGGAATTATTGAATTACCCTCTGCAGCTCGTCTCCAGAAAGTCCTTGCTAGAGATCACTCAAATGGTTTGGGGCTTCTTCAGAAGCAAAACGGGATGTTCACTGAAAACCGGAAGGAAACCCTGGAGTTACTATTAGGTACCCACTTTCCGGACTCAATAGTGGTAGGTACCCAGGAGGACCCGCATGACCCTTCAAGTGAGGTAGACTATTCACCCCACAGTAGGATCTGGAGCCTCTCTGGAAAAATGTTCACACCCAGCAAGGTGAGATGGGCTATTGGCTCTTTCAAACCGTTCAAATCTGCTGGAGGGGATGGTATCTTTCCGGCTTTACTTCAAAGAGGTATTGAGGAAATACTCCCCAGCTTGGTCCAGTTGTTTCGGGCAAGTTATGCTTTTAACTATATTCCGAAACTATGGAGGAAAGTAAATGTGGTCTTTATACCAAAGGGAGGGGGTCGTCTGGACACCCAGCCCAAGGCTTATCGGCCAATTAGCCTAACATCGTTTCTATTGAAGACGATGGAAAAAATCCTGGATAATCAAATAAGAAATGAAATCCTTGTAAATAACCCACTGCATCGGAACCAGTTTGCTTATCAAGCTGGCAAATCCACTGTGATGGCTCTTAGTGGTCTAGTCACGAAGATTGAAAGAGCGGTGGCTTTTAAGGAAATTGCCCTGTGTGCCTTTGTGGACATTGAGGGGGCATTTGACAATACCTCCTATGGTTCAATAGAGAGGGCAGCTATGGAGAAGGGGGTTCCGCCGTCTACAACTAGGTGGATCCGCTCCATGCTGAAATATCGCGATATTACAGCCACACTAGGTGGCGAGTCAGTAACCATCAGGGCCGTAAAGGGCTGTCCCCAAGGAGGTGTACTGTCTCCTCTTTTATGGTCATTGGTTATTGATAGACTGCTGGTCCTCCTGAATAGCCATGGGTTTGATGTCCAGGGCTATGCGGATGACGTGGCTATCGTGATTAGAGGCAGGTTTGATGATATCATCTCTGATCTCATGCAAAATGCACTCAACTTGATATGGCAGTGGTGTAACAACGAAGGACTTAGTGTCAATCCAAACAAAACTGTCATTGTCCCTTTTACGAGGAGGAGAAAGCTCTCGCTTGTAGCTCCCTCGTTAAACGGTACTATTGTTGCCTTTTCCAAAGAGGTTAAATATCTAGGGGTTATCCTGGATAATAAACTGAACTGGGAACAACATATACAAAAAATTCATAATAGAGCCACTAAGGCTTTTTGGGCCTGTCAGAGACTCTATGGACGTACTTGGGGACTACAACCAAAAATGATCTACTGGTCATTTCTAACAATTATTAGGCCTATGATCACTTACGCATCGTTAGTGTGGTGGCCTAAAACTCAACAAAGGACAGCGCAAACTTTATTGAATAAGGTTCAGCGTATGGCCTGCATTGGGGTTACGGGCTCAATGAAAACATGTCCGACCGCAGCAATGGAGACACTCCTAGGACTAACTCCATTGCATCTGCATGTAAAAAAGGATGCTGTTAATATGGCCCTTAAGATGCAGGCGGAGGGTAACATCAAACCAGGCAATATGGTGGGCCATCTGGAGATCCTTAAGGAGTTTCAGACAGATCCCACTATAGGAATGCCTTCCGACTGTATGCCAGCCAAACTGGATTTCCACAAACCCTTTTGTGTTAGATTACCTGACCGGGAGGAGTGGAGTACAGGGGGACCATCCTTTGAGCGAGGGTCATTGGTGTGGTATACAGATGGATCAAAAACGGAAGATGGGGCGGGGGTAGGAATACATGGGAGTGGAGTATCACTCTCGAAGTCCTTGGGTACCAATGCAACCGTCTTTCAAGCAGAAGTGCATGCTATAGAACTTTGTGCTAGGATAGGCATTTCTAAAGGCCTAAACGACGCAAAGGTTTATATCGTATCAGACAGCCAATCGGCCTTAAAGGCTCTTAGGTCTTTTACCATTGAGTCAAGGCTGGTATGGGATTGTCTGAAGGTTATTAAATCGCTGGCAAGCTCAAATAAGGTAACACTTGTTTGGGTGCCAGGGCACACTGGAATTGTGGGAAACGAGGCAGCTGATGTCCTCGCCCGCGAGGGATCTGCCTTTCCATTAATTGGACCAGAGCCCTTCTGCGGCGTCTCTAAGGGGCACCTTAGGGCAGCAGTTAAACGCTGGGAGGATGTGCAAAAGTCCTCTTACTGGCGCGGAATTCCAGGTTTGCGACAGGCGAAGGAATTTATTTCACCTTCGTCGGCCAGGGCCAAGGAATGTCTCGTACTTAGGAAACCTGAGTTGAGGCTGCTTACCGGCTTCCTCACAGGTCACATCCCCTTAAGGTATCACCTTAAGAAAATGGGCCTAAGTCCGACGGATAGATGTCGCTTCTGTGACATGGAAGCGGAATCAGCGGAACATGTTCTGTGCCATTGCCCAGCCATTTTCTGCAAAAGGTTACAACATCTAGGAGGGAGAGTAATGAGCCCGGATGGTATGCACCATATACCGGCCGTCAGTATTGTCAGGTTCATTAAGAGCCTGAATATTGACTGGACGGCTCATTAAGTAGGGTCCATGCACAAAAGATCTTTTAGGTCGCAGTGCGGGGTGGCTTGAACGCCCACATGGCCCTCAACTAATAATAATAATAATAATAATAACACTAACTCGCCCTTGAAGTTGGCAGCAAAAATTTAATTTAGGTTAGGAAATATAGTCGCTGAATTCATGACTGAGTACTATAGGGTTTTCCAATAGGAATGATACAATTTAAAAATTTAAAAAAAACACATAAATTATTCAGTAAGCCCAAAATTTTTTTTTTATTTGAAAGGTTACACCAGAGACAACATATTTACCATAGATTTCTCATTTTTCTAAAAACTATGAAAAAAAGTAAACTTCTGATATTTCCCATGATATCGTTGTATTGCATATACGTATTATATACGCAACGCATTTAAAAATCATTGCCATATAAAATACACCAACACAATGAAATATCAGAAGTTTATTTTTTTTCATGATTTTAGTCAAAAGAGAGATCTATGATAAATGTGTTGTCTCTGGTTACACTATGCCATTATGTATGGAAAATAACATCATACAAATAACCCCCACGACTTTCCGTATGTACTGCATTCTGTCAGCCCAATTTATATCACTTTTTCACATAAGTTTGGCTGTATTTTGTGACAATTTTGGTCGTTCAAAATTGCTACATGGTTGAAGTTTTATGGAACCGTTGTTTTGTTGTATTTTATCATTGTCTTAAGGCGCGCGAAGTCGGTTTACGTTGTATTCTTTTATGCATATTATTTACATGTACCCTGTACAATATATTGAATGAATTCAGTGTAGAAATAAGAATTATATTTTTGAATGGTAAGAGCAATCAATGATGATCATATTATTGTTTTTTTTTTGTTGTCATTATTGTCTTGATTGCAATAACAAAAAAATGTATTATTTTTATTTTTTCAAAAATGATGATCGTACGATAATTATCAAATGTTATGTACTTGTACATAACGTATTACCAAATAATTGCAATCAAAATTATGGTCCGATGTTCATTCTGTTTTCAAGTCTCGAAGTAAATTGTGTTTATAAATCAAAGTGGAAAAAAATTATAATTTTTAGGTACTACTATACCTACATATGTAAATTAAATTCTTGTTGGTTATAATTATAGTTATTAAAATTAAATTCTTGTGTGATATTTCTGATGATTTCGTAAATCGCAAGTTCTTTGCAAGGAAAGAATAAACCGTGATCATTTTAGCACGGTTCCTCCAAGTTTTTCTAGAAACTTTAACGTACAACTGAGATATTGTTTATATCCTATTTATTATTCCTTGAGAACAGAAAGAGCCGGCTAAGGATTAATTTATATACGGAAGACATACGGTTTCTGTTCCAGAAACGGAATATTCTCGGGTTTCCCATGATTTTTGATTGCTGCATTATTTGGTTCCGTTTAAAGAACCAATTTGGTATAAATAAATTTAAGAAGCATTATGACTGAGCAATGAATCCGTTATGATCATCAGTTGGCGTTAAAGTTAAGTGCAAAAACAAAACTTATTATTGTTAAAATTTTTTTTTTTTTTTTCATGAAAATATGGAAATAATCTAAAATTATTTACCATGTCGCATATTTTTATTTATTAATTTAGTTATTAGTATTTATTAAGCTTTATATAAATAACTTTAAACTATTATGAATCTTATGCTGTGTTTAAAATGCTAAGATACAGTTTTTTTTTTTTTAGCAAAGCATAATTCATGTTTTCTAAATTAATTCAGTTATATAAATAGATTGTATAAGTGTATATATTTATATAACATTATTATGGCGTTAAGATGTTAGGGGGATCGATCCGTTATTAATGTGTTAGTTTTTTTTTTATTTATGTCGTCATTAATTCTAAGTTATTATCAATAATTATCTACATGCTTAATTAATTCATTTAAATTAAATTATTATTATCATTAATTTATTTGGCAATAAATATTTCATATGTAACAAAATTAATTCTTGAATTTAAGTAATTTTTCTTTTATTTTATTTACTTTATTGGCAGCGTCCATTGATACTAATATGCATAAAAGAATTGTTCGTATGTGTTCGTTTGTTCCGTTTTGAGAATCTTATTTATTTATTTATTTACCTTTATTCAATTCAATAATGTTCATTAAGTTTGTCATTACTATTTTTATTTAGGCAATGTCGTAATTATGTTATTTTAAGATATCCCTAAAAAAATTTGCCGTGATTTAGAGTTAAAAAAAAAGGGAGGGAAGTGTCCAATCATATAACACTTCATTCGGGTGGCGTAGACACTAAGGCCAATTCATCAAAGGTCTTGGCTATATGACAGTAAATTAAAAGCTGGTACTATACAGTAAAACCCTACATTTTCTTGGTTTGCGTTGTTTTATATATTTACATCAGGTTTATCATATTTTTTTTTTTTCCCTGGGAACATAACATCCCATTGCAGCATCCACAAGTCTTTCGTAAACTGCTACATTTTTTTTTGTCCCACCCCACGACTGTCACCAAGCCCAGGAAAAGTGCTGCAGTAGTAGTCTATGCGAAGGAAATTTTTCTTGTTATGAACAGCGCTACACTTCCACACACTGGGATATAGTGCCGTTCGTAATAATTTCATTCATCAATGTTGATTTTTAATTGCTCAATTGTTGTTGGATTATCAACATAAACAAGTGACTTAACATATCTCCAAAGAAAGAAATCACAAGGTGTTAAATCACACGACCTGGGAGGATAATTAACTGGACCAAATCTTGAGATAATTTCATTACCAAATTATTTTTTTCAATAAATCGATTGTTAAGGGGGCTGTGTGGCAAGTGGCACCGTCTTGTTGAAACCACATATCTTCCAGATTATTCTCAACAACAGCAGGGAAAAAAAATCATCTAACATTGTTCTGTATCGTTCTCCATTGACTATTACTCTTCGACCATTTTCTTCAAAGACATATGGACCAATAACTCCACCAGCATGAATTGCACACCACACAGTGACTTTATCTGGATGTAATGGTGTCTGAAAAGTTTCGTGTGGATTTTCGTCACTCCAAATTCTGCAATTCTGTTTGTTTACATAACCATTTAACAAAAATGAGCTTCATCACTGAATAAAATTTGTCGATAAAAATGTTCATCATTTTGATTCACTGATTTTGATAAAACAATTTAACAATTTCTAAACGTTGTTGAAGCGTGTATCTTTCCATGATTAAATGGCATAACCTACTGAACACAAATGACATAAGAAATGTCAAAAAATAATACGCAGATTTGCTAATATAACCATTTTAAATTGTATCATTCCTATTGGAAAACCCAACTTGAAGTATTTCAAAATTTTGCACCAAACTTTGTAAACAAGGTTTTTGAGACGCTATTTATGAATTTACGGAAAAAACAATTATGTACCTAATTCTCGATGGCCGTTACAATACGGTCGCTAAAAATACTAAAAAAAAATATTTGTTGTAATTTTTTGCCTTTTTTTCGTATAAGCAAAGCAATTTTTGGGGTAGATGATTACGAATTTATAGTCGTACTTATGTAATTTTGCCTGAAAGGCAAAAAAATTGCCATACACAAAATTAAACCATGTTCAATTTTCTATTTTTGCCTTACAGGCATTAAACTTGCCTTAAAGGCATTTAATATCACCTACTTGATGCGACTATTTTTATTACCTTAAGGGGAGGTTCTCATCAAGCGACCAATAAACAAGGTGATTTTCTCAATTTTTTTTTTGCATAGAAAGAAGTAAATAAACAACTTAATGATTTTCGAGACTTATTTATTGAGTTTTAAGTATAAAAAAAAAAAAAAAATTTAGAATAGTAACGTCTTGGGAATTGCTTATACGTATTATATATTTGCACTTTAGTGCAATAAAAATAAAAAAAACGTCAAATATTCTCTGCATTTAGGTTTATCCTCCAAAAAATTAAATTAACTTTAAAATAAAAACAAAAAAATTGTGATCCATTGAATAGTTTTTGAGTTATCGTGGAGACAGATATAAAAAACATCGTTTTTCAGGAAATGCATTTAAAGATTTTGTTACGATTTTTTTTAGTTGAAAAGTATAAAAGTGAATCAAATTATTATGCCATAACTATTCTATGAAATTTATTTCAATCAAACGGTTTGGGGAATATATTCTACACATACTAGGCTATCAAAAAATGAAATAAAAAAAAAATCGAATTTTCGGATTGAGTTTCATGAGAACCTCCCCTTAAAGGCAAAAATCGTACATGTATCACTGCCTTTATTATTGGGCGAATTGCAAATTTTGTCATTTTATTTTGCAATTACAAACAATAATTGCTTAATAATCAACAAAAAAATAAGCAGGCAATAAGCAATTCAAATGGTAAACTTGTTTTAAAACAGATCACTGAAGGTTTCATAAAAATTAATTTAGAAGCTTCGGAGTTCGAGTTAGGAACTTGAGTTTGGTTGATATAAACTAATACGGATGTACTTAGACTAAACTTAAAATAATTTTTTGAATACTGTGTGATTCAAATTATGTTTTAATGAAAGGTCATTAATAGTTTAAACTCCTCGTTCTCATTAACAAACTCCCAGAAATATCACAAGTTGATTGTACCATTGATTAAATATATAATAGATAATACCACTACGAAATACAACAACAATTTTAATTTTGTGTTTCATCTTTTACATGGACGAAGAAAAGCAACGTTAGATTTATGTTTGGTTTAAGATGAACCAAGATAGACTATACAAAAATAATGTAGCTAGACAGCGATAAAAAGTATTTACAGTTTTTACAGACTAAATAAACCAACACTGATGCAGTATGCCTGTCAAAACAAAAATATGAAATATTTTCCTGGTTCTATCAAAAGGAAAGTCATATCCTATCGTTTTTTCCTAAAAATCAAAAATTGAATTTAAAGTATTATTTTTAAATAATGGAGTACTGTTCTTATTTTAATTGTTTAAATAAAAAATCTTATGGTATTCCAAGATTTTTGGTTCCTCAAGGGGATCGTCGTGATGTATGGATCAAAAACTCTGGCAATAAATCACTTTATTCCCTTCAGAAAAAAAAATTTTTTTTTGTGCTGATCATTTTGATCCGAAATACATCACAATAAGTGCATTTAAAAGTAGACTTAGTTGGTTTGCTATTCCAAAACATTTCGTGGATGGTGAAAATGACAGTATACCAAATAATAAATTAAATATTGCTATTAAGGATAGAAGTGGTAATAATTTTGGTTTAAATGAGCAATTAGAAAACCTGGATTCAACAAACTTTATTGAACAAGATACTAAAAGTGAATTACTTAAAAATAATACAAAATGGAAGTCTAAAACATATTTTAACCTTTTAACCCATTTAAAGAGATAACAACATATGCTTCTAATAATTTTATAGATAAATCGCAATTTCCGCTAATCGATATCCAAAAAATATGTACTACTCCCAATTCTCAAATTACTCAATATAAAGTGCCAACGGTTGAATTATTATTATCACCGAAATAAAGAAAAAAAAACCAAATCAAATTTTAAAAGAAGCAAACGAAAATGTTTTGGACCAATTAATGGACGGCAAAAGCGACAGTGTAAAATCTTTCGTTAAAGTTCAAACGTTGCACAAGCCTAATTCTAAATGGTCTGTGGGTGAAAAAGACCTATTTTTAAAATTTCACTATCGTTCACCAAGTTTTTATAAATTTTTAATTCAAGAAGGTTTTGCGCTTCCAAGCATCAGTACTATTGTCCGGTGGTATAACGTCATAGAATTCTCTACAGGAATTTCTGTTCAAATTCTAAAAATGCTCAAAGAAAAATTTAAGGACACACCCACGTTAGAAAAACGGTGTATACTTGTATTTGATGAGATGAGCATTAAAACCGAATTAGAGTACAGTACGAAACAGGACCTTGTTTATGGGGTGCGTCGTCGACGCTCGAAGAGGACGGATGTGTTTTTTTATCGTCCTCTTTGTAAATTTAATTTAATTTATTTTGTGAAATTTTCTTGTTTTTAAAATATGTAGTGATATAAATTAAATTAAATTATAATATAATAAATAATGTATAATTTATTAGTGTTGTGGGAATGTGTATCTGGAAAATGTAATCCATCGGGATACATTTAGCAGGCAATGATTTATATTTATAATGAAGGAAATCAAATTTTTGATTTCTGGATTAATTGCTTGATTTTTGATTTAGTGTTTGTGGTATTGTACATAAAATTTCTAACAATTGTCTTATCTTATTTTGATCGAGTTTTTTTAAAATTAGAGTTGCAGAAGATTAATATACGCAGTTAATATGCATTTCTATTCTTGTTTCTACTAAACTCTTACATATTTTAGTTTAGTTTTATTTTATGTACAATTGTCATAAATACATGCAATCCATGATTTAACAAATAACAGGTTTGCCCGATTGTTCAAACCACATGTTCATGACGTCATGCAATTCCGGTAAAAGTTATTATTTTTTACTTTTCGTTTTTTATTTGTTGTTGTAATTTATACGTAATGAGTGCGTTATTTCGGGCTGGCCTGGTATTTATTGAGTTATGCATGCAATCTATTATTCATAGATTGGGAATATTGGTAAAAATTTTATATGTATGTATTTCTATGATATATTTTTTGGTTTAGATGGTTTTAATATTTTAATATATATAATTTTTTAGTATCAAAACCAACAAAAATGTTTATACAAGCCGTGCCATTCGCTCTTTACACCGATCCTCTCTCAGAAATTGTGCTCTATGAGTTGGTATTGGTATGTCACAAAACCAACAAAAATGTAAACAATATTTTAGACATTTGTGTTAGTTTTGTGTATATATATTTTCTGATTTATTTTATACATTACTAATACTAAGCCATAGGGTACAATTTTTATAGCTTAAGTGTTTGCTTGGCACGGCTTGTATAAACATTTTTGTTGGTTTTGACAGTATACACATAATTGGTTTTGTTCGCCATTATTGGGTTGTGTGTGTGTGTTGTGTAGGGAAATCATGTACAAGTAGATTCATCTCCGACTAAGCATACTAAGGAAGGATTGTATTACGCCATGATTCAATAAAACAAAAGGTTAGCTCGAAATATGTAAACAAATGGCCATCTTTTTTTTTTTGACGTCACTCAATTCTCAATACGTATATAAATTACAACAACAAATAAAAAAACGAAAAGTAAAAAAGAATTGCATGACGTCACAAACACGTGTTTTGAAAAATCGAGCTAACCTGGGATTTATAGAATCATGGTATTACGCTATACATAAGGAATACACATGTAAAAAAGTGTGTAGGGAAATATTTATTTTCTTTATGTGTGTAGGGAATTAGTGCCGTGGTGCAATACTATTATTTTTCTGATTTGTTTTTACTTGATGTATTCTATGGGTACGTAATTCAAGGTGATTGTTATATACCACGAGCGAAACAAACACAACACAAAAACTTTTTAGGTATTGATTCAAATGGGATTCTTATATGAGTTCTTCGTATAATCGAGTAATTTGAATCGTACGTATAATATATAATCCATATAAAATTGTGGTATGATGGATAATGCATATTAAATGATTTTTAGTTGGTAATTATAATCAAACGTGATTCATTAATCAGACAATGGTTTTATAACTGTGGTGAAGTCAAAATTTTTGATTTCTTGAGTAGTTGAATTGAGGGATTTTAATTTTGGTTTTAGAATTTATGTAATTGTGCATAGAATCTACAGTTAATTTTCACGTCTTATCTAGTTACATTTCATGAATACATAGTTGTACGTATTTTAGTACTCTATTTTTATTTTTGAACAAATGTTGAAGGGCGCTGAGTGGGGCAGGTTTGGATTGCGAGTTGGTGCTAATTGCAGAGACTGTTGGTGTTTGCGGCGTACACAATTCCCATATTTTGTTGGCGATCTCACGTAAGTCTGGATTGGCGTCTTTTGTCTCGAGCGGTGTGGATGGACTAGGTATTGGTTGGTAGATATTTGGTCAATTGTTTTTTGAAAAGAGATCCATTTCCTACTTTTGGGGTCCTGCAAGGTTCTCTAGGTGTCAATGAAATTTGAATGGTAATGCGATTGTCTGGGTTGGTTGTAGTGGGGGTTGTTCCATCTGTTTCTGTTTCTAATGGGTTTTTTCATTTGGTTATCTCTGGTTTGGGTTTCTCGTATATATCAACTTCGGCAGGATTGTTTTAGAATCTGACATGCAGACGTTGTGATGTCTACCGGAGGAACACTAGCTGTGTGAAGGTGTTTTTGGAAGTCGTCTTGGTTGCGTTTCGTTTTGGGGGCGTGCTCCATTGTGCTGGAATCATGTTTGGGCGTGTGATGTCGGGAGTGTGGTGGTGAGGTGTTTTCAACTGCTCGTATGTTTTGTTAATCTGCAGTGTTGTTGCTGTTTGCACTGTTATTTACATTAAGTTATCATCACCGTTGGGCGTTTCAATAAGTACTGTAAATATGTGATTACGATACTTGGTGGTGTCCATTTGTTGATGGGTGGCACTGGTGCACCGATTTTGAATGGTTGGGGGATCTTGTTCATGGTGTGCTGTGACACGGCAGGATGTGGAGCGATCGATGTGTGTGAAGTGTGTTGCTTACCGACTTTTCCATCTATGCATGCTAATTGATTAATAATAGTTTCACTGAACTCTATCTAAAATGGAACTAGATAAGAATTACCAAACGAGAAAACAATTAATCTTTAATAACACACAGATGACCTTGATATGAAAATAAGTACAGCTTCCGATGTTGCGTGTTGTTTCTGATATGATGAGATGAGTTGATTTAGCAGCTTGCGGTTGATGTCAATTGCAAAAATGTGCAGATGGGGGGATTTGATAGTCGGGATATTCATTTATTTTAGTATTTCTGGAACCCCTTGGGTCAAGTCGGGTTCATCTGTTATAATTATTTCTATAATAATTATCAAATTACAATAATTCTTTATAGAATTATACTTATGATCATGTTATCTTTATCCTTATGTAATTGTGTTTTATTTATTTATATGTAAGAGAAGGGTTGGTGAATGTATTAATGAATTCAGATGATGACTAATATGAGCTTGTGAATAGGAGGATACTAATTGGATTTGTTACAATGGGTCGGATCTGAGATAGCGCTCGATAAATTTTGAATGTGGTTCGAATTAATAATGACAACTTCCTTATAAATAATGAATATCTAATAAAATAATGTGATTTAAATTTTCAGAGGGATGATTGACCTTGATGATGTATTTAATTAATACTTTTACTATAGCCATTTTAACAACTAATCCATGAGTATTTCAGAGTTTAATAATTTTTAGTTTATTTAAAAGTAGTAGTTGGCAACAATTAACTAATTTAGATCTTGATTTTCAGCAATATTCGGAGAAACCCAATGCAGATTTCCAGAAACTTTGTATCGATTTAATTTGTAATTTAAATCATTAATTAAAGCTGGGTAAAATTATTACCTATGTCCTAAAGTTATTTTTATAGAATGTTTTGCTGAATGGTGTGTATGTGGTTTTAGTGACTGATTGGGTTGACGGAAATATCCCTGGAACGTTCTTTTGGTGACTCTTGGATGAGTTCCAGAAGGAAACTCAGTTAGTAATAATTTTGTAAGCTGATGAAATAGTTAATTAATTGTTTACATTTGTAGGGGTGTCACCTTTAGGACTTTTTAAATTATTTATTAATTTATTTAGGTGGCCTAGGATTGATGCTGATGTATTTTTAAGTATAGTTAGATTAATAAGACCATCGGTGTTAAGAGGGGTTTATTTTAACTATACTGATAAGTGATAAATAATTTAATTTGTTTCAGAATCTAAGATTGTTTCAGAATTAATCATTCTTAAAAGGATTAAGTTTAATCCTAATTTTCAGTAACAAAGTTATAGCCGGACTCAACGCGCCAGGAACAACAAGCAGTTAACAATCATGTAGTTTAGAAATTGTGTTGTCTTGTGTTGTCTTATTTACTAACTATCAACCGCCATGGTGTCTGGAATCGGGTTGATTCTCTATTACTAACATACCTTTCCTTCCCTCGATTTTGTTATTCGTAAAAGGGTGTACGGTGGACCCGGCGTATTCCGGGAAACTTGCCTTAGGCTTGGTCGTACACACTAAATCAATCAATCAATCAATCAATCAAGTACGAAAGAGGACCTTGTTTATGGTTTCACTGATCTTGGAAAATTTGGTCGTGAAAGGTCATTTGCTAACTATGCCCTATTATTCATGCTGAGGGGACTAAATACCTCTTGGAAACAGGTGCGTTTTTTATATTTTTTTTACTAATATTTACTTATTAAAAAATTTGTTTTTATCTTATGTAATTGGATATTATTCGGGCAGCGTTCGCGGTACCCAATTACCTGATATATTAAAATCTACTCTCAGTCTCTTAATTGACTATGAAATAGACGTTCAAGCCGTAGTATGTGATCAAGGATCACCTAACAGGACCGCTTATAAGCAATTGGGTATTAGCGTATCTAAACCATTAATTGAAATTTTTAATAAGCAAATATTTTGTTTATATGATATTATTCATTTATTTAAAAGTTTTCGGAATAATCTTCTGAGGTCAAATTTGGTAATAGGGCAGGATGAAGTATCTTGGTCCATTTTAACAAAGGTTTTTTATAGTGAAAATAATTTAATAAAATCAATGCAAAAACTCACCGAAGCGCATATTAAGCCTGAAACGTTTCAGAAAATGAGGGTTAAACTAGCTACCCAAATATTTAGTCATCACGTTTCAACAGCTATATATGCTGCCGCACATACTAATTTATTCAGTGAAGCCGAGAAAGCAATGGCACTTAGTACAGGAAATTTTTTTTTTAATTAAATAAATTATTTGATAATTTAACGAGCAAATCAAAATATGCAGCAAATAGTAATAACCGTGCACTATCAGGAGAAACAGAAGAAATTCTAGAAAACTTACGAGAGTCAGTACTGTGGATAAGTAGCTGGAAAAAATCAAACGGTGCAGCTGAATACTGTTTTACTGGAATGCAGCAATCAATAAATGGTATTTTACAACTTTGGGACATGCTTAAAGGTACTGAACAAAAATATATTTTAATTGCCAATCTAAATTCTGATTGTATAGAAAATACAATTTCTGTAATTAGAAATAATAGAGGCTTGTATGAACGAAACCCGTCTACTTTTCGGCTTAGTAAAAATTTAAAAGAAATGTGTTTTTATCACATTATGATCAGCGACACTACATCATATAATCAGTCGGATGCCCGTGTATTCTCAACATGGAAGACATTACGAGTAAAATATTTTATTATTCGCACTAGTAAGAAGTATATACATAAATTAAAATTCTCTGCATTTTTTTAGATTTTGCCAAAACAAAGGAAGACATACCGGAGATAGAAAAAGAAATTATAGATGAAATTCCTCTAAGACTCATACCATTGGATTTAACCGAAACTGGTAATTTATGAGTAATCATTTGAGCTAGTGAAATTAAAGCTCATCTGACGTAGAAAACTACTTGCCAACTTCAAACGGTTTAATGTAATTTGAGCTCTGAAATCTGCTTCGGAACTGAGAGAGCCAGATTGTTAATTCGATTGAGAGTTAGCATTAGATTTTGAATTTGGTCTATTATTATTTATTATACTTTAATTTTAATGTTACGATATTTAGGGAGCATACCTCTTGAAAAAGCCTCACGCGACGAGAATGTTGAAAATACAAATTTTTGTGAATATGATGATTCTGACATTGATGATAACACCGAATCAAATAATCTAGAATTCATAGAATCCACAATTAACAACATGTCAACGAATTATTTTACGGGATACATAGCACACGTTTGCCTGAAGAAGTTTAAGTGTTCACGTTCCGAAATTTTTATGGTTCGCCGAAACCCTCAATATCACAAACGTCAATTTGAAAATACGGTTAATGGTGGCTTAAAAATGCCAACCTCGAAATTTGTAAACATAATAAAAACAACCGTCAATATGTTTACCGAAAATTTTGAACAATTTTGTTATCAACAACATTTATTAAAAAATTTATTTGCTATGTGTAAGGCGATTGAAAAATCTTGCGAAAATAATTTGCATAACGACAATATAACTCTCACGGTACTAAAAGTACTTATTCGGGCGACGCAAAAACGTCTAAGCATTTATCTAATTCAAATGCTATAAAAATGCATCAAGCAAGCTCCAAACTCTTTGAAAATTTGAAATTCAATCCTGCTGTAGCTAAAGCCGCGATGCAACTAACTGCCTTTTGTGCGGAGCATAACATTTCGTTTGCTACGATGGACCATTTTACTCCTATGCTAAAATCTGCAATACCGGATTCAGAAGTTCTAAGAAATTTAACATGTGCCAGAACAAAAACTACGGCACTAATGAAAAATATCATAGGAGCATCGCACCTACATGTACTCTGCGTAATATTGAAGTCCAAATATTTCTCGCTTTGTATAGATGAGTCAACCGACGTATCATCAACAAAGTTACTAAGTTTGGTAGTACGGACGGAATTTAATGGCAAAATACATGATTTATTTTTAGCCTTATTAAAAGTCGAGGTATGTGATGCCAGTTCTCTTTATATGTAATAAAATTGTTACATTTTTGGAAAGCAAAAATATAAATTTTAAAAAATATTTGGTTGGTTTCGGAGCCGATGGTGCAAATACGATGACAGGTGCCAATCATTCGGTGGCCAAATTGTTAAAAAACGATTGTCCATCAATTGTCATATTTAAATGCACATGCCACTCGTTCGCGTTGTGTGCTAACTATGCATGCAAAAACTTGCCCAAATTTGTTGAAAGTTGCACACGGGATATGTATAATTTTATACAAAACAGCCCAAAAAGAATAGAGCTTTTTTCGGAACTACAAGTTTTGTTGGACTATCGACCAAGAAAATTACTTCATCCTGCACAAACTCAGTGGCTATCACTAGAAGCCACGGTAAACCAAATTTTGAGTAGATTCACGGTGCTTCGCCTATTTTTCATTCATGAAGAAATAAACAAATTCGAAATTGTCGAACGAATTAATGAATGTATGCAAAATCCTCAGTTCGAGCTGTACCTAAAATTTTTAAAATTTATATTGAACGATTTAAACAAACTGAATCGTTTATTTCAAAGTGAGTCGCCACAATTTCACCTACTGTATTCAGCTGTAACGCGTTTGTATTATAAAATTTTTGAATATTTTGTAAAGGAAGAATATTTAAATGATGAACATTTGAAAACCATAAACTTACATACCTGTGAAGGTGAGTTTTTCAAAGAATTAAAAGATGTTTATTTGGGAGCAGACGTAATTACCTCGCTAACTTCGACACATATGCTGTCGGAAAAAAATGAAGCCAATTTTCGTTCACACTGCCAGAAATTTTATGTGGAATTGTGCCACCAATTATTAAAGAAATTTGATTTTGGAGACAAAATTTTGCAGGCATTTCAAATCCTTGCTCCGATTAATATAATTAATAAAATAAATGCAACATGTACAGATCTAATCATTTTTTTCCCTAACATCATCAGTCAAGATAATTACCAAAATATCGACGATGAATGGAGAGAGGTTAGGGTGTTAAATTTTGAACACTTAGGCCTACACGAAAAAATGGAGATAGACATATTTTGGCACACTATTTTGGACTTGGAGCGTTGCAATGGTAATTTATGTTTCCCAAATCTGAAAAATGTGATTATGGCAATCTTGACTATTCCTGTGGCAACAGCAAATGTTGAACGTATTTTCTCGCAGATTAATCTGAATAAAACAAAAGTTCGAAATTCACTGGATCCTACCACTTTAACTGGAAATTTACTCACCAAAGAGTTTATGAATAAAAATGCGAAAGATTGTACCACATTTGAACCAACAAAAAAAATGTACCAAAATTTTAATCAAGAAATGTACAAAAATAATTAATATAGTTATATATTATATATGATAGTATTACACATACTGAAGTTACATGTTGAACCGAAACATGACCGACCGAGTTTTGAACTGAAAATTGACTGAACGAACCTTTCAGTCGAAAGTTACATGTGTGTTCTATTTTGTGACCGAGCTGACGTATAAATGTCAAATTGTACAACAACAAAATTAAACTAAACAAAATCAAAACTAACACATCTAGTAAAACATCCACTTCTACATCTGACAACAAATTTCTTTTTTTTTGAACTCATTCTGTGTTTTGTACTTCAATTGATGATTTATTCTTCTAAGATTTAACCTAGAAATAAGCTCGTGAAATGTCATTTCAGTCAGTCCGAAGTTACATGTTACACCGAAGATTAAAACCGACTCAACCAACCTAATGTTAACCGACTGACTCGGTCATTATTTCGGTCGCAATTTCGGTTGGGTTGCGGTTTACATGTTAGACTTTTCGTTAAGTTTCAGTCGGTCACCATTTCAGTTCAACATGTAACTTCAGTATCTATTTGAATTTATTTATATATTATTATTTTTAATTTTGTTTATTCGTAAATTTGTGATAAATACTTATAATATTTTATTTTATCTTTATATTTTATTGAAATGTGAACATGTGATAATAAAACAACAAGAAGTTGGTTAATTGATTTTTATTTATGGTTTTTACTAGTTGAAATTAAATGGCCTTTTAAACACCGCTTTTTGTCATTAAATATATAATAATTTACTATTGCTTATATACAATCAATAAAGTAATTATATAATCTAATATATAGTGTAAATACTATAATAATCATATTTTTTATCGTTATGGTCACTTTCCGCTCTTTTAAAAAATTTCACTAGATAGCAGACACTTTGCGTTAAAAGGCGATTAAAAATAGAATTTTGAGTTCAAAAAAAGATTTTTTTTTTTAATTTGGCAAGATAAACTAAAAAATAACCTGGCAGCACTGTCTGTATAACACTTTTAAATTTGTCTCCATGTCGGTGTATGTGTGGTTTTCATTAGTGATGTGTTGAGCGTAATTTGACTTTATTTGTGTGCGACCAATTTCGCTTGTGTGTTCTTTAAAACCAAAAACATCTATAATTCCAAGACGAATTATAGTTTGTTATTGAATGAAAACGACCACTGAAGGTAGTATTGGTAATTAAATGACGACGGCAACGTTGTATATTATTTGACATTTATTTTCATACAAACACATATTTACTTTTTATTTTTACACTCTTGACAAAAATATTGTATTAGTTCAAATTCATTTTTGAATTTAGTAAAAAAATAATTAAGATAATATAATTTTAAAAGATATCTTGATGTCGAAAATCGAATTGTGCCTCAATACTTATATATTTAACGTATAGTAAAGCATTGAAATATGTGTAATAAAGATAGGTTATAAATCTTTTTCCTGTCAAACAAACTACACACACAGTGCATTATCGAAAACATCTGTACGAAAAACATATGACATCTTGTTTTCTGGTGTACAATTAATTAAATTATTCCATTAAAACTAAATAAATTTAATTATTTATTACACTGGCATGCTTAGGTAAATTTTCATCAAACATTTATCTCGAATCTCGAAATATTTACATATCTCGACTAACGAATGACGAACAAATATTTAGCGTATTTTGTTTAGAAATTTACTACCAAATTGCACTACTAGGCAGAAAAATTAAGTAATTCAAAACATAATTTGAATTATTTAATTCAAGCTCGAACAAATAAAATACTATTTATGTTGAGAATTAACAACATAAAACCTATAAATTAAATCGAAAAAATAATTCTCAACTTATATTCTAGAGAAAAAAAAAATATCCAAATGTTCATTACAAATGTATGGACATTACAAATTTTTCTCAACAAAATATTTAATATACTGATTGTTGTTGTTATTTATTTTGTTGTTCCAAGAAACATACACATATGTAAATAGGTCTTGTTTTATTCGATATTATTATACGGCGTTGCCGTGATGTAAATTGTTGTTGTTTCTAATGTATTTTTTGTTTTTTAATACCAAAACAAATTATATTAGTGTTGGTTAATTTTATTATTTAAAGTCTATATGTACACAACCAACACTATAACCAGTGGTCACTTTGTACCTTTAAATTTTGAATAGTTCGTCTTGGAATTATAGATGTTTTTGATTCGATACATCTTTCTGAACTAAAACATACATTTAGATAATATAAAATTTTAGAGACCAAATATTTTACTAGAAGAGAATTTAAAAAATCTTGTATTTCGAAGAAAATCTTTTTTTTGGGGGAATTTTTATTTATCTTTTTCAGGGTTCAAAATTCTTGCAAAAAAAGATAAATCTTGCAATTTGGCAGCACTGTATACAGACTAAATAAAGGACCGACTATGGATAGATTAGAGGAACTCGAAATTTATAAACATAAGAACGATCCATTATGTTTAAATGACAAGTTTAACACAAAAACAAACAAAATATATGATAAAATAATAAACAATCACTAACACATACAACAAAAAAAAAAAAAAAAATTAAAATAAAAAAAAAAAAAAAAGATGTCAAAGTTTTGATAAAGGACGCATAATCCGAAACCGGTCTTCTTTATAAGAAAAGTATTATGTCACATAAAGAAAGTTTTTAACATTTTTACATTGTTTTTGTAATAAAAATAAAAGTTAAAATTAAAATTTTTTTAAATAAATTTTTTTATTTGTGAAAATTATATGAGTGTAATCGTGACATAAGCCACAGCAACCCAAGATAAAATGGAGTCATCCCATTCTTATAATGTATTTTTTATAAGTTATCGCTTCGGCATGTCAGATATCTCGCTCACATGATACAATGTTATTTTAAATCACCTTGTTAAGGTTAATACTAATTACAAAAGCACCGGTAACACGTCATGTTTGGATTAATCAATATTTTATTGATCTAGTCAAATTTCCGAATTAGCCATTTGTTTACCTTTCTAATTATGATTATGGGTTTGCTTATCTTTTATTATTAATTCATTTAATGGAAAACATTTATTTTATGGCTATAGCTATCGACATTTTATATTCATATTATATTTTTATTGACGATTGTAAAAGTAAAGAAAGCGCCTCTCGAGGACAATAATTAAAATGACGCACCTGATAAAATGACATTTGTCACAAATGCGACGAAAGAAATAAGTTTTTATAGTCCAAAATTGGAATTATTTACAATTATTAGCAATTCGATAAGTAAAAATTGTGTTTACAGTTCAAAATTGGAATTATTTACAACAATTTCGAACGTCAAATTATCAGGTAGGTCAGTTTAAAAATGTTCCACTAGGTGGAATCCATGATGCTCCAATCATCAATAGAATGTGAATATGTTCATGAATATTTGAAACAGACATGTTTGATTTTATTATACGGCATCAGATTGTCGACTTGGCAGCAAGCGGTAAGGCGATTTCCTCACCAAATAAATAAATTCGATAAATCTTTCACGTTTTCTCTTAATTAATTTGCATTTAAAGAGAGGCGCTTACAGTCCCGTACTAAATGTACTAAATGATAGCCGCACCCAAATAAATTATAATACCTATAAAGGTCTTCGCTGTCAAAAAACGGCGATAGATAGATTAAATCTTAAGATGCTACTAGTGGTTTTTTTAAATTTTTTTTTTGTTGTATCGAAACAAAAATATAAACAAAAGCAAAAAACACGAATAAAACTTACAACTATAGACATGAATTATAAAAAAAATTAATTTTATTTTTGATTTATTTACCAAAAATTAAAAATTGTTAAAGCTAACATCTTTAGAAGTTATCCCGAACTACGTTTTCACGTATTAAATAATACTGCATTATCTATAAATCTGCCAATCTCATTGACCGCAAGTTTACTATGGAAAAGTGTCATTATGTCCTTTATAGGGTATTATAATTTATTTGGCCGCACCCCTAATTTACGATTTATTTCATTTTAAATAAATTCTTTTAAAATTCTTCCTTTGCAAAAATAATACTTTTCACGTTACCAATGCGTGTTATAAATAGAAATCATTATTCTCTGAGGCGTCATGACAAATTTATGGAAAAACCTCATTTTAGTATGGTAATAAAAGATAACCACACACAATATTTTGTTGTTTGTAATAGGAAATAAATATTTTTTTTTTTTTTATAAATTTTATTTATTTATTTAATGTTATTACAATCTAGTCTCCGGGACTAATGAGCAATTTGTTTCTGACTTAATTTACTAACTTAATATTAATCTATGGCTTCTTCACATTGGCGTTCCATAGAGTCTGGTAAATTGAATTAAACCACATCTTTGTAGTGGGCTTTACACAGCACAATGCTGTTTAAGCTAACAATTACACCAACTCAAAAGGTTTGGTTCTTTTGCTTAGAAGCTGAGTGTTGCTTAGAAGCTGAGTTGCCTCAATGTTCACATGATGCCGGAGCCTCTCTTCATGTCTCCGCGCTTTCTCCTGAATTTCATTTACGATGAGGTTCACTTTAAGGTCCCTATGGAGATCATTGTTCCTGACATACCAAGGTGCATCAACGATGTTCCTTAATACCATATTCTGAAATCTTTGGATGATATTTACGTTGCTCTGTTTGGTACAACCCCAAAGTTGAATACCATACGTCCAAACGGGTTTCAATATTTGCTTATAAAGTAGCAGCTTGTTGTATGTTGATAAAGAAGAGTTCCTTCCCATCAGCCAATACATCTTTCTGTATTTAATTCTTAGTTCTTCACTTTTCTTCTTGACATGTGCTTTCCATCGCAGTTTAGCATCCAGGGTCATGCCGAGATACTTAGCTGTGTTCGCATACGGTACTATTTCTTGATTTATGGTAATCGGGATATTTTCGAATCGCCTGTTAGTGAAGTTGATGTGAACGGATTTAGTTTCATTTAGTTTTATTCGCCAACTTTTTGTCCATTTATAAATTTTAGTTATTGCTGTTTGTAACTTTTGTGTTGACTCTTCGTTGCTTGTGCCAACAGCTAAGATCGCCGTGTCATCTGCAAAAGTCGCCACTGTATTGTTTTCTAATGCAGGAAGATCATAATTGTATATTAGGTATAAAACCGGCCCTAATACACTACCCTGTGGAACTCCTGCGTTGATTTCTTTCAATTCAGAGAAAGTGTCATCTAACTTAATCCTGAAGAATCTATCTTTTAAGTAAGATTCCAGTATATTAGCAAATTGGATTGGTAGAAGATTTCTTAATTTATGGTTAAGTCCTTCATGCCACACTCTATCAAATGCTTGGGTAACGTCTAGAAATATTGCTGAACAGATTTTTTTCTCCTCTAGTGCTTTCTCAATTATACTGGTTATTCGGTGAACTTGATCAATTGTTGAGTGTTGGTTACGAAAACCGAACTGATGATTTGGGATTAAGTTTTTACTCTCGATTATCGGATTTAACCTTTTTACCAGAAGCTTCTCAAAGAGTTTGGACATGACTGGCAATAGCGAAATTGGCCTATAAGATGAGGTTATGTGTGGTGGTTTCCCAGGTTTTGGGATCATGATTACTTCTGCAATTTTCCACAAGCTTGGTACATATTTGATTCTAAATGCTGCATTTATAAGATTGGTGAGCTTTACCAGAGCTTTCCTTGGCAGTTCTTTTAAGATTTCTGCTGTAATAAGATCGTAGCCAGGAGCTTTTTTCATATTCATATTAGTTTTTATCTCACACGCGACTTCTTTTGGTGTTGTCGGTAGGATTTCTTTACTTTCTTGCACAGCTTGTTCAGATATTATCTCGGCTTCTAATGTTTCATCTTGATGTGGCTGGAATATTTTTTCAAGATGTTCAGCAAATTCTCGAGCTTTGTCGTCATTATTCCTAGCCCATTTATCACCTGCTACTCGTATTGGAGGGTTCTGTATTATTGGTCTTTTAATTCTTTTGGTTGCTTTCCAAAGAGAATAATCAGTACTGCTATCATTAGTTAATTTTCTTAAATAGTTGCTGACTGATTCATTTTTAAATTCTTTGATTTCTCTTCTTAATTGTTGAGTGAGATTGTTCAAATTAGTTTTTCCTTGAGGGGCCCTTGTTTGTTGCCATACTCTTCTCGCTCTTCTTTTTTCTGCTAGGAGTTCCCTAATTTCCAAAGGGTAGTTGTTTCCCTTGATTTTCTTTTTAACCTCAGGGGTATTTTCCCAAGCTGATTGCTGTATATCGTCTACAAATTTGTGAACTTCTTTGTCTAATTGCTCCTCGGTCTTTAATGGAACCATTAAGTTAATTTTTTCTTCTAGCGATAGTCTAAAGCATTCCCAATTAGTGTGATTATTTACTAGAAAAGGGTTCCTTTCTTTCTGAATAATTTTTTCACTTAACGTTAAAAGTATCGGTGAATGATCAGAGTTTAGGTTGTGGCTTTCATCTACTTGTATATAATTTACAGATATCTTCTTTATTATAAAGAAATCAATCAGGTCTGGTACTTTATTTGGATCAGTAGGCCAGTAAGTTGGTTTTCCAGTTGAGAGAGCTTCACAACTGCATTTCCTAATGGCTTTTAGGAGTTCTTTACCCTTAGTTGTTGTTAATCTGGAGCCCCAGTGGACATTTTTGGCATTAAAGTCTCCTCCAAGTATAAACCGTTTTCCTAATTTACTGAGGAACTCGAGATAATCCTTTTCTTTCAACGAGTGCTTCGGTGGGCAGTACACACCAGCAATACAAATAAAACCATTTTTGGTTTTGACGTTAACAGCAGTTGCTTGTATTTCTTCTGTTTCATATTTTAACTCTTCATAGTGGTGGATACTATTTCTGATTATAACCGCACTACCTCCTTTAGCAGTGTTTTCCAGATGAATGGTATGATATATATGATAATTTTTAAATTTAATGATTGTTTGTCTAGTGAAATGTGTTTCCGTGATGAGACATACATCGATTTTTTCTGTGTCCAGGACCACTTGCAATTCTTGTTGATGTTGCATAAGTCCATTGGCATTCCAACATAAGATTCTAAGATCACCTGCCATTTTTCTGTTTAGGGATGGCTCCCTTAGTGCTGTATTCTAATTTCTGTAATCGCTCATCAAATGTATTGAGCCTGCTTAAAATTAATTTAAGTGTTTGACTTATTTCGTCATTTTGACCAGTTTTCCCTGGATTTCCGTTACTCATCGTTACTTGAGCATAAGTCATTTTACCCAATTGTCCATGAGTAGTTCCCAACTCTCTACGATTTACTTCGGGTTGGGTCATCTTAACTGCCTGCTGCCTGAATAATCTTGGATTTTTAGCAATCACATTCCTATTTTTGATGTTTTGCAGTTCAATGGCAACGCTGCATCCTCTATAGTTAGCCGGATGGTTTTCTCCACAGTGAACACATTTAGGCTGAACATTTCTATCTTTTACACAATCTTTGGTATGATGTTTACCTAAACATTTGACACATCTGGGTTCCCTGCTGCAATATTTTTGTGTATGTCCATAGGCTTGACATTGTTTACATTGTGGTATAAGTTTAGACCGTCTTAGAGGCTGAATAACTACTTTGCACCCTAAGATGTACTTAATTTGATAAATTTTTTCGATATCTTCATCATTATCGAAGGTCAACATAAACATGTTGAGAGGTACTCCTCTCCGTTTTAGCTTAATTGATGCTTCAGTAGCCTTAAATCCTTTTGCTTTCAGATCATCAATTATTTTTTCTGGTTTACACGTAGAGTGTAGATTTTTAGCCATAACCCTTATTGGTCTGGTTTGTTTATCTTCAAACGTGTGCCAAGCACGGTTTTCTTCATTTAACATACTTGTCATTTTTCTGTAAGTTTCACCATCTTCCAAGTTTATTTTGATGGTGTTTCCATTCATCACCTTTGCATTAAACTTATCAGTTGTAGTAATTTTTTTTAATTTCTCATAGAGTAGATCGTAGTCTTTGACTTCATCTATTACTATTGGTGGTGGTGGAGGTATTTTTTTTTTGATGGTTTCTGGATAATATTAGGAACATCATCCTTTAATTGAGGTGGGGAGGGCGTATTATTCAATTTTCTTTTTTTTCTTCTAACTCCTTTAACTCTTATCCACTCAGTTTCTCGAGCTAGTTCGTCTTCATCCGTATGGTACTCTTGTTCAATTGTAGTCTGGCTAGGAGTAGGATAGATTGCCTCCTTTGGCTTAAGAGCTTTAACTTCGTTTTCAAGCATTTTCATACGCTCCTGCATCAATGCAATTGTATCATTCAATTGCTTGTTAATATTGTTGGCTTCAACTAGTGCATTATTAGCTCTACACAATTCATTGTGAAGCTTTTCTTCGTTTGTAGAACGAATGTTCTTGCTACTGGCCCCAATGGAAGGACTACGGCCTCTTATCGGAGAATACGATACTTTATATATTTAGGGTGGATTTACCTGATTAACAGGTGTACCACCTGGGGTATTATTTTCCCTATTCGTTCCGCTCATTGCTCATTTATAGTGTACTGCACTCGCATCTAGTATCTAGCCGACGTATTCACATCGTTGCCCGGGTGTTACCACTTGGAGGTATATTAGACACATTTGGTGGTTTCTACATAGTTGCAGCGTTGGAATATAGACCACGAGATACATGGCTATGGACGGTCAACCCCTACCCTATTGAGACGCACCCAACACCCAGGAAATAAATATAAAACGCACAATTATAAAAATGATTTTTTATTCCATTAATATTTTGTGTTTCCACCATTGTTTTTTATTATTTCGAAAATTCGATTTGGCATACTTTTGTACAAGTTTTGTACATATTAATTTGAAATATTAGCCTATTCACGTTTTGCTGATGCCTTTAGTTCATGAACGCTTCTGTACTTTGTTCCTTCAGCATACACAACTCTGCTGTGTTCACCCTACAGTTTTCGATGATGTTAATGCCGAGTGACCTTGCTGGCCATTTCAAAACTGGTATCTGAGCCTCCGTAAACCAGTCAATTACTATCCCGGCTGTGTGTACCGCTGCATTATCCTTCTGGAAAATAAAGTTTGGGGCGCTAATTTGTGTACCAACAACTGGTAATGATTCGGCTAGCATGAATTTATACCGGTTGCGTTAATACGGCCGGTAATAAACTTCAGATTCGTTCTTCCTCCATAGCCAATTGCACCCCAAACCATCAGGAACCCTCCACCTCGTTGACGCCTCGATAGCACAAGAGGTTCTTTTCGAAGGTCATGAAAATAGTATTGCCAACCATCAGGGCTATCTATATTAAATATTTTTCGTCACTAAATAAACCGCGCTGCCACTTTTTCTTCCACGACATATGTTTCTTCGCGAAACGCAATTTGGCGTCTTTATGATTTGGTAACAGTTGTGGTTTTCTTTGTAATTTTTTGATTTGTATATTATCTGACTCTCTTAATACGTTCCGCACATTACAAATCTTTGTATTAACACCAGCTTTTAACGCAATTTGTTGCGCGATGCCAATAAAATTAGAGGCGTTTCGTAAAATTGACGGTTTTTCTCTATCAGTAAGTGCCGCCGGCCGGCCTGTACTTTTATGCGAACTATATAATTGCGGATATTTTAAATAATTTCGCACTACCTTCTCACTCAAATTAACATTTTCTGCTATTAAACGGTTAATCATATTTTTTTTTTTTTAAAATCGTCAATTTGTCCTTTTTCAAACTCGTTCAACCTACTTTTTCTACCCACATTTAAAAAAATCGGAATAATATTTAACACAATAATATTTTAAGACACAAGAAGATATTTGCACGCCAGCAAGGTCGAATAGATACTGATACAGTGTTCAAAAGAATTTGAAAGTATACGTGCGGCTGTCTTTTATTACCATACTAAATGAGGCTTCTCCATAAGTTTTCCATGACCCCGCAGAGAATAATGATTTCTATTTATAGCACGCATTGGTAAAGTGAAAAGTATTATTTTTGCAAAAGAGGAAGTTTAAAAGGATTTATTTGAAATGAAATAAATCGTAAATTAGGGTGTGGCTATCATTTAGTACGGGACTGTATGTGTTCTTAAGATAAGCACTTTAGTACAAAAACCTAAGTTTTCTACTTAATTTGCAATTCCCCATAATCTCTAGTAAATTGTATTTAATCCCAATTTTTTTGTTTTAAATTCAAAATCAAAAATTTTAAATAAAAGTTAAAATATTGAAAAACTACAATTTCAAACATCAGCTTGTGTAGAAGTACTTCCTACAGTAATCATCTAGCAGGGAGAGCAATGAGCCCAGATAGTATGTATTACGTACCGGTCGGCAGTATTATCAGGTTCATTAAGAGCCTGAATATTGACTGGACGAATAATTAAGTAGCGCTTGATGCACAAAAGATCTTTTAGGCTTGAACGCCTTGAAAATCGACCAAAAATAAAGCATCATTTTGTTTCATTTGGATAAACTCGTGTTTTTTTTGTAGTTTTCGAGACGTTAGAGGAAAAACACATTTTTGTAAATATTTCTTGTTTATAATAATTTGATAGTTTTAATGGTCTTAAACCGGCAATGAAACACGGCAATCAACCTGTGGCTAAACCTAGGCTTTCTACAAAACCTTGTAATAATAAAAAAAATTACCCGCAAACACAAAACTACTTACATATGTATTAATATTTTGAGTTTTGTGCAGCTAATTATGTCCATAGTTAGCAATATGACTTAATATACAAATTTATGTGAACAGCATTGAGCTAAGTAAAATATGCCCTGGATAGTCACGATATAAGATTAAATTATTTAAAACATTATTAAATGAAACATTTTAATATTATTCTATTCTTAAGGGATTTGAAATCTTAGAAGTCTCGTCTACGATTTAATTATGAAATTACGTTTTAGTTTTATAATTGAATCACGGCGCTGTTGAGTAAATAAGAACAAAGATTTTTGTAAGATTTTCTTCTGTTTGTACCACATCAACTCAATAAAGAGATTATTTGGTAAACAACTTTATTTCCTAGGCAAAACTCATTGGAAAAGTGGAAATATTTTGTAAAGAAGTATGTAAAATGTTAATATGTATGTATATTCTCTCGACAATCGTAAATTTCATCAATAGTTTCGATGAAACTAGCTCGATGATTAATTTTTGAATGAAAAAGATATTCGAATTGATCTTACTAGATTATATTATGTAACAATTCCTTTTAAATTATTTTGATTCCAGTATAGCCTTGTCTTGACGGCAAAATTAATTATAGTTCTAAAAATTAATTTTATGATCATAATTTGGAGTTATATCGTCTTGACGGTAAAAATAAACTACTACCCTCCCTCCTTTCGTCAAATGCACGAACTAGTTAGTTTGTTATTATTATTTGACGTCAAATTATAAATTAGGCATCAGTGAATCTTATTTACTTTTAGCACTCAAGCGAATTTGTAAAGCATTTTAATGGGTTGGCTACAAAATCTCGGTTTTCAAAATCTCGATATTAAAATCTCGGTTTTAAAATCCCGGTTTTTAAAATCTCGGTTTTCAAAATCTCGGTTTTCAAAATCTCGGTTTTCAAAATCTCGGTTTTCAAAATCTCGGTTTTCAAAATCTCGGTTTTCAAAATCTCGGTTCCCAAAAGCTCGGTTTTGAAAAATAAATTTTTATTAATTCGGGCGGCCCGAATTAATAAAAATTTATTTTTCAAAACCGAGCTTTTGAGATCCGGTTTGCTATTATGTATCTCTTCTCGTGTTTCGAGTAAATGAATGTATGTGTAAGTGTATGTGAGTGTGTGTGTGTGTGTGTGTGTGTGTGTGTGTGTGTGTGTGTGTGTGTGTGTGTGTGTGTGTGTGTCCTTGTATGTCCTTCTCGGAACACCTTCGAATTTAGAGCTCCATACTGAGGCTGAGTGTTGGCTGATGACGTTTGGAGGTGTTCCTATCGTTTATGCGCCATCTTTTCACTATTCATGGAAAAATTGAGCATGAGATCGTCCCGCTACTTGTTTGTATTATGAGTTCAAAAACTCAAGTGTGGAATATAAATTTAAATACTTTAACCCTCTAATGCATGCATATATAATTTAACAAAAATAAAAAACAAAAAATAACAAACAAAAAACATTTTTATTTATTACCACCAAACTTAATTGACTAAAAATATTAAAAACCATTCAAAAACCATCATTAGCAAAATATTTAGACATATTTACAATAGAAAAAATAAAAACCAAGATTTAAAAAAAACAGGATTTTTTTTCAGCAAAACCAAGATTTTTAAAATCGGAATTTTTAAAACGAGATTTAAAATACCGAGATTTTGAAAACCGAGATTTTGAAAACCGAGATTTTGTAAACCGAGATTTGTAAATTTATGATTTTTGAAAAACCGAGATTTTGTAGAACCGAGATTTTGAAAACCGATATTTCGAGACGCTCCCCATTTTAATTTGTATTTGAAAAAAATTAACAAACTAAAAAATCAAGAAAAGATTAAACCAAAGAGTTTTATTTATTTCTAATCAGTGAATGTTTGAGCCTGCAAAATAAAATTAACACGCACATATTATGTATGTACATAATAGAAAACAGAAAACATTCATTTTTAAAATTTTTTGACAAACGGATCGACGCGATCCACCCATATTTTCGAGAAGTAGAAGTATGTTCCAATTAATTATGGGTATTTAGGATAATTAATTATAGTACTAAAATGTACTAAAAATGGTTAAATTATGTTCGAATCTTACATTTGCTGTGTAATATTACACTGCTAAATAAAATTATGCTCCAATTAATTATACCGTCAAGGCAAGGCATATGTAATTTTGTACTGTAGCATAAAATCTTTGGTGTACAAATTCATTTTAAACCAATTTACTATTTTAATATTTACTATTTTTAGTTATTCTATATGATTAAAAAAGTAAATGATGAAATGATATTACAGATAATTATAGAAGCGTTGGTATTACAGATAATTATAGAAATAGTTGGTTTTTACATAATGAATTTATTAATAAGTTTTCACAATTGCATAGCCATATCGTTGTGCCTATGGGTTGTGAGTTTGTGACCCAACAACGGTTTATTAAAAATTCAATCTTTAACATAATTAAAAATTAATATTATTATTACATTTTTAAAATAGAAAAATATTGAAAGAGTATTTAGAGCATCGTGTTCTGTTATTTATAATGTAAAAAACGCATTTGTTGCTCGCATGTCGCTGGTTATTCTTAATTATAAAATTACATTTCTGACATCATCACAGTTATGAAAATAAATGTTGATGAATGCGATATCGTTGATGACATGAGTAACATGTTTTGACGAATTTGGTATTTGACACTAGTACATATTTATTAACTTAAACAAAAACCTATCTTCATCCAAGTAAGTATATATTTTTCGGTATTTTTCGTAACTGCGATTCAACAGCTTCCTTTAAAAACTAAGTACAATCATTGATTAAGTATAATAAGATGTTATTACTAAGATTTCTGTCGCTACGTTTGGTTAATGTCTCCACTAGTCACTTAAATAGAGAAGAAATTTGTTCAGAGTGGAATTCCTTTTCTAGCAACATACAAACTATAAAATTTAATTTTTATTGCTTTTATTTGTGTTAGTATAGGTTTGTTATGATTATTTTTGTTGTTTTTCGATTTTGTTTTTATTTCGTAGTTTTTGTTACGTATGGTATGAGTGAAGCGTAAATAATTAATTGATCAAAATACATATATAAAAAAATTAAGATAGGTTTCATATTTAAAAAAAAAAGATGCAACAAAATGATTAACGTTAATTGTATACGTTATTTCGTTCTTTGGCTTTGACGTATATTGCATTTTGATTTGGTGTTCCCGTGAGATGGGACTGAAGGAGCAAATTTAGTAGCCAGACTCATTGGAAACATTCTTAAATTAAAACTAATTAAATTAGAGATTAAATACTTTTATTTACTTCAAAAAAAGATTAAAGATGATTAATAATATGAAATTTTTTTAATTTCTTTTTTGTATTTCTTGCTTTCGAATTAATAATTTTAATTTTCGCCCGAATAAGTACTTTTAGTACCGTGAGAGTTATATTGTCGTTATGCCTTACACATAGCAAATAAATTTTTTAATAAATGGTGTTGATAACAAAATTGTTCAAAATTTTCGGTAAACATATTGACGGTTGTTTTTATTATGTTTACAAATTTCGAGGTTGGCATTTTTAAGCCACCATTAACCGTATTTTCAAATTGACGTTTGTGATATTGAGGGTTTCGGCGAACCATAAAAATTTCGGAACGTGAACACTTAAACTTCTTCAGGCAAACGTGTGCTATGTACCCTAATAATTGACATGTTGTTAATTGTGGATTCTATGAATTCTAGATTATTTGATTCGGTGTTATCATCAATGTCAGAATCATCATATTCACAAAAATTTGTTTTTTCAACATTCTCGTCGCGTGAGGCTTTTTCAAGAGGTATGCTCCCTAAATATCGTAACATTAAAATTAAAGTATAATAAATAATAATAGACCAAATTCAAAATCTAATGCTAACTCTCAATCGAGTTAACAATCTGGCTCTCTCAGTTCCGAAGCAGATTTCAGAGCTCAAATTACATTAACCCTCTCAAACGCCTTGTACAATATATTGTACATCAACTTTCATCGCTTCGACCTACCGTAATTTTTAATTTTTGTCTCATTTCTCTTGTGCGATCGTTCTCTTATGTATTTATGTTCACACTACAGTTTTATGAGCAATCCCATATCATAGCAGTGCATAATTGCGCTCTATATTTTATTTTTGGAAGAAAGTCAATTTTAAATGGCGTTTGAAAGGGTTAAACCGTTTGAAGTTGGCAAGTAGTTTTCTACGTCAGATGAGCTTTAATTTCACTAGCTCAAATGATTACTCATAAATTACCAGTTTCGGTTAAATCCAATGGTATGAGTCTTAGAGGAATTTCATCTATAATTTCTTTTTCTATCTCCGGTATGTCTTCCTTTGTGTTGGCAAAATCTAAAAAAATGCAGAGAATTTTAATTTATGTATATACTTCTTACTAGTGCGAATAATAAAATGTTTTACTCGTCATGTCTTCCATGTTGAGAATACACGGGCATCCGACTGATTATATGATGTAGTGTCGCTGATCATAATGTGATAAAAACACATTTTTTTTAAATTTTTACTAAGCCGAAAAGCAGACGGGTTTCGTTCATACGAGCCTCTATTATTTCTAATTACAGAAATTGTATTTTCTATACAATCAGAATTTAGATTGGCAGTTAAAATATATTTTTGTTCAGTACCTTTAAGCATGTCCCAAAGTTGTAAAATACCATTTATTGTTTGCTGCATTCCAGTAAAACAGTATTCAGCTGCACCGTTTGATTTTTTCCAGCTACTTATCCACAGTACTGACTCTCGTAAGTTTTCTAGAATTTCTTCTGTTTCTCCTGATAGTGCACGGTTATTACTATTTGCTGCATATTTTGATTTGCTCGTTAAATTATCAAATAATTTATTTAATTAAAAAAAAAAATTTCCTGTACTAAGTGCCATTGCTTTCTCGGCTTCACTGAATAAATTAGTATGTGCGGCAGCATATATAGCTGTTGAAACGTGATGACTAAATATTTGGGTAGCTAGTTTAACCCTCATTTTCTGAAACGTGTCAGGCTTAATATGCGCTTCGGTGAGTTTATGCATTGATTTTATTAAATTATTTTCACTATAAAAAACCTTTGTTAAAATGGACCAAGATACTTCATCCTGCCCTATTACCAAATTTGACCTCAGAAGATTATTCCGAAAGCTTTTAAATAAATGAATAATATCATATAAACAAAATATTTGCTTATTAAAAATTTCAATTAATGGTTTAGATACGCTAATACCCAATTGCTTATAAGCGGTCCTGTTAGGTGATCCTTGATCACATACTACGGCTTGAACGTCTATTTCATAGTCAATTAAGAGACTGAGAGTAGATTTTAATATATCAGCTAATTGGGTACCGCGAACGCTGCCCGAATAATATCCAATTACATAAGATAAAAACAAATTTTTTAATAAGTAAATATTAGTAAAAAAAATATAAAAAACGCACCTGTTTCCAAGAGGTATTTAGTCCCCTCAGCATGAATAATAGGGCATAGTTAGCAAATGCCCTTTCACGACCAAATTTTCCAAGATCAGTGAAACCATAAACAAGGTCCTCTTTCGTACTGTACTTTAATTCGGTTTTAATGCTCATCTCATCAAATACAAGTATACACCGTTTTTCTAACGTGGGTGTGTCCTTAAATTTTTCTTTGAGCATTTTTAGAATTTGAACAGAAATTCCTGTAGAGAATTCTATGACGTTATACCACCGGACAATAGTACTGATGCTTGGAAGCGCAAAACCTTCTTGAATTAAAAATTTATAAAAACTTGGTGAACGATAGTGAAATTTTAAAAATAGGTCTTTTTCACCCACAGACCATTTAGAATTAGGCTTGTGCAACGTTTGAACTTTAACGAAAGATTTTACACTGTCGCTTTTGCCGTCCATTAATTGGTCCAAAACATTTTCGTTTGCTTCTTTTAAAATTTGATTTGGTTTTTTTTTCTTTATTTCGGTGATAATAATAATTCAACCGTTGGCACTTTATATTGAGTAATTTGAGAATTGGGAGTAGTACATATTTTTTGGATATCGATTAGCGGAAATTGCGATTTATCTATAAAATTATTAGAAGCATATGTTGTTATCTCGTTAAATGGGTTAAAAGGTTAAAATATGTTTTAGACTTCCATTTTGTATTATTTTTAAGTAATTCACTTTTAGTATCTTGTTCAATAAAGTTTGTTGAATCCAGGTTTTCTAATTGCTCATTTAAACCAAAATTATTACCACTTCTATCCTTAATAGCAATATTTAATTTATTATTTGGTATACTGTCATTTTCACCATCCACGAAATGTTTTGGAATAGCAAACCAACTAAGTCTACTTTTAAATGCACTTATTGTGATGTATTTCGGATCAAAATGATCAGCACAAAAAAAAATTTTTTTTTCTGAAGGGAATAAAGTGATTTATTGCCAGAGTTTTTGATCCATACATCACGACGATCCCCTTGAGGAACCAAAAATCTTGGAATACCATAAGATTTTTTATTTAAACAATTAAAATAAGAACAGTACTCCATTATTTAAAAATAATACTTTAAATTCAATTTTTGATTTTTAGGAAAAAACGATAGAATATGACTTTCCTTTTGATAGAACCAGGAAAATATTTCATATTTTTGTTTTGACAGGCATACTGCATCAGTGTTGGTTTATTTAGTCTGTAAAAACTGTAAATACTTTTTATCGCTGTCTAGCTACATTATTTTTGTATAGTTTTGAGAACGAGGAGTTTAAACTATTAATGACATTTCATTAACCCTTGTGTCAACACGAGAGAAAAACGACATCTCACCACTCGTTCAACCACTGCTGTGTATGAATTTAACCAAGAATTTTGCATCAAAAACGGTTAAACATTCAATATAGAAACGATATCATAATGAAAATGTCATTTAACTTTATTAGAAAAAAAAAATTCATTCAGTTAAAAAAATCAAAAACACACCCGATTATGTCGTGTTGACACAAGGGTTAAAACATAATTTGAATCACACAGTATTCAAAAAATTATTTTAAGTTTAGTCTAAGTACATATCCGTATTAGTTTATATCAACCAAACTCGAGTTCCTAACTCGAACTCCGAAGCTTCTAAATTAATTTTCATGAAACCTTCAATGATCTGTTTTAAAACAAGTTTACCATTTGAATTGCTTATTGCCTGCTTGCTTATTTGTTGATTATTAAGCAATTATTGTTTGTAATTGCAAAATAAAATGACAAAATTTGCAATTCGCTCAATAATAAACGCAGTGATACATGTACGATTTTTGCCTTTAAGGGGAGGTTCTCATGAAACTCGATCCGAAAATTCGATTTTTTTTTATTTCATTTCTTGATAGCCTAGTATGTGTAGAATATATTCCCCAAACCGTTTGATTGAAATAAATTTCATAGAATAGTTATGGCATAATAATTTGACTCACTTTTCTACTTTTCAACTAAAAAAAATCGTTAACAAAATCTTTAAATTCATTTCCTGAAAAACGATGTTTTTTATATCTGTCTCCACGATAACTCAAAAACTATTCAATGGATCACAATTTTTTTGTTTTTATTGTAAAGTTAATTTAATTTTTTGGAGGATAAACCTAAATGCAGAGAATATTTGACGTTTTTTTTATTTTTATTGCACTTTAAAGAGCAAAAAAGACGTGAAAACCGGTACAGAAAAATTGCACGTCCGCCATTTTTTTAATTTTCGACTGTTTATTGATATTGTTGGTACAACCTCCAGCAAATATTATATATTTTATAAAAATTTTTGGTTTTTTGATTTCCGATAGTTTTTACAATTGGTAGAGTGGAGACCGATAAGTCACCTTTTTTTGAGACGGTCACGTGACAATACGTATAAGCAATTCCCAAGACGTTACTATTCTAAATTTTTTTCTTTTTTTTATACTTTAAAACTCAATAAATAAGTCTCGAAAATCATTAAGTTGTTTATTTACTTCTTTCTATGAAAAAAAAAATCGAGAAAATCACCTTGTTTATTGGTCGCTTGATGAGAACCTCCCCTTAAGGTAATAAAAATAGTCGCATCAAGTAGGTGATATTAAATGCCTTTAAGGCAAGTTTAATGCCTGTAAGGCAAAAATAGAAAATTGAACATGGTTTAATTTTGTGTATGGCAATTTTTTTGCCTTTCAGGCAAAATTACATAAGTACGACTATAAATTCGTAATCATCTACCACAAAAATTGCTTTGCTTATACGAAAAAAAGGCAAAAAATTACAACAAATATTTTTTTTTAGTATTTTTAGCGACCGTATTGTAACGGCCATCGAGAATTAGGTACATATTTGTTTTTTCCGTAAATTCATAAATAGCGTCTCAAAAACCTTGTTTACAAAGTTTGGTGCAAAATTTTGAAATACTTCAAGTTGGGTTTAATTATATTAATAATCTGGAAGATATGTGGTTTCAACAAGACGGTGCCACTTGCCACACAGCCCCCTTAACAATCGATTTATTGAAAAAAAAAAAAATTTGGTAATGAAATTATCTCATGATTTGGTCCAGTTAATTATCCTCCCAGGATGTGATTTCTTTCTTTGGAGATATGTTAAGTCACTTGTTTATGTTGATAATCCAACAACTATTGAGCAATTAAAAATCAACATTGATGAATGAAATACAGCCAAACTTATGTGAAAACGTGATATAAATTGGGCTGACAGAATGCAGTACATACGGAAAGTCGTGGGGGTCATTTGTATGATGTTATTTTCCATACATAATGGCATAGTGTAACCTTTCAAATAAAAAAAAAATTTTGGGCTTACTGAATAATTTATGTGTTTTTTTAAAATTTTTAGATTGTATCATTCCTATTGGAAAACCCTATAGTACTCAGTCATGAATTCAGCGACTATATTTCCTAACCTAAATTAAATTTTTGCTGCCAACTTCAAGGGCGAGTTCAAACCTTAGTTTTCGTAAACGTTGACACTAACTCGCAATACGGAAGTTTTGTAATAGTTCATGAATAGCACCACTGATTACGAATACGAGCAAAAAATGTACGAATTCGTGCCATTTTTGAATATGAATACATTTAATCAAGGTTGAAGATGTACTTTGTCTGCCTAGACCAAGCAAGCAAAGAACGTTAACGTATTTATACGCTGCTAAACAAGCAATTTACATTTTACAATAATTTTCCGTTATTTTATGCCGGAACTGTCTTTAAAAAGATGTTACGGGCTTTCTTAAATTTAGAAATAGGCACCCCAAGCTGTCAAATCACAGACTCATAATTAATGATACATACTTTATTTAGAACTGAGATGTGTCGAACAGAAATCAAAGTCTCATTCGTCATTTTTCACCTTTGCCCTTTTAAAGGTGGATTTATATTATCCGTTCCTTTCAGTTCCTACACGTACCGTGTCAGACAAAAAAAAACGTTGTTACATGAATGTTCTATATGAGTATTTATATTATCCGTTCTTTTCCATTCCTACACGTACCTACCGACACAGACAAATATTGTTGAAAAATGTATAAATTGGTGATGTCTGACGGAAAGTATACATTGATGATGTCTGGCACTATACGTGTAGGAACTGAAAGAAACGGATAATATAAATCCATCATAAAACTAGCTTCAGTAATTTCCGTAATTTACATATATCTCTGGTTTACTTTTGAAAATCCTTAAGAACTTAATTCAGAGAGCATCCACAAAGCTCGAAATTCCTTTTCTGAAATTTTGTGTAGTTTGCTCAGAAAACAAAATTATTTGAACGACAGGGCTCCAGTCGGAGCATCCTTGTGGACCATTCGAACAATTCAAACAAATAATATACAAAATCATAATTAACGTCAATTATCTTTTGTGACTGATACCCCACCTCCTTGTCATTTACTAAGTACATATTACATTTTCTATATCGCACCTACCACTTCTCCCTTAAACCTTCTTCGCCCTAACACCGTGATGCCATTTAAGGGCGTCCCTTAGGAACTAACAAGTTACTAAGATTTATTGTATACGAACTGTTCTATCTTGTGCTATAGACCATTTTTTCGTAAAATGAGTTATTAATGTATTGTTGGTGTTTTCGACCATGCTCTTTCAGAATTTTTGACTAAAATTGACGTAACTCTTATAGTTTCGAAGATAATATTTTTTGTTTTTGTCCTATTGACCAAAAATTTTGTTATTTTTTTACACGTTTTAATTCTTGTTTGTCCCATCTGTTAAAATCTTCCAAGTGGGACACATATACACCATGCGCCATTGAAATGTTCGATTTCGATTATTTACTATTTCATGCAATTCTCTCGTAGATTTTACCTCATTCGCTATTTTTTTTTTGTTTTTTTATTTTTCAGCATATTTCACGCCTTATTAGGTATTTAAAACCAAACTAAGGATGAAATATTCGTTCGGTTTCAATTAAATAGTCAAAGAGTTAATTTTACAAAGTGTCGCTCTAAATTAAATGCTAACGAAAAAGCCAAAATTTTGCAAGCAAAGGCAAAAAAGTACACACATTCACAAATTGCAAGAGTAATTTAGTGTAGCCAAACAGCAATTAGAAAGTTTTTAAGGCATTATTCCGAAAATCAAACGATATGTTGGCTCTGATGCAAAGAGGAGAACTTCTGTTTCAACAAATCGAATTTCAGATATTTAGATCTTAAGCAAAGGTTTGCTACGGCTTTGGAGCTGAGAAGTTAGCTTCTAATAGCAACAACCGACACTATTTCAGTTTATACTATTAAAAGGAACTTGGTTTATATGCTTGTCGACCTGCGAGGAAATCATTACTGACAGCAAAAATGGCAGATGTAAGCCTCAAATTCGCAATAGAATGCAAAAACTGAATGCCCAGGGACTGTCGTTGGTTAATATTCTCGGCTAAATTCAAATTTACTATCTTTGGACCCGATGTAAGGACAAGGGTTCGGCGACGAAAAGGCAAACGGTATTTAACAGAATGTATTTCGCCGACAGTGAAAAATTCACCATATGTTATGGCCTGGAGAGCCATAACTGCCTTTGGAGTTTGATCACTATGCCTTCTGGATAGTTCAGAAAATGGAGGAAAAAGATAAAAAAATTATCGAAACCTGAATCGTGACTATTGAGGACCCGACTCAATACATCGGTATTCCACTCTTCCAGGACGATTACTCTCCGTGAGTTATTGATGTTATTTGTGAAGTAAGAATGCTTAATTTTAATGTCTATTTTGTTTAGGTAGCCGAATTTAAAAATAGCTTGGTGATTGAGTAGTTACGCTGGACAGGAAATAGTCCTACAAGGTGAATAGTGCCAAAAAGCGGAAAAAACTTATAGAAAAAGTCTGGTTTGAAGAAATAACAATATATTATTTAATCAAACTTTAGAATTCAATGCTGATCGGGTTTAAGGCCATCATAAAAGCCAAGGGCTGGGTTATTAATCATTGATTTTAAAAGGTTCAATTCCTCTCAAAATATTTTGGTTGAGATGAATTATTTTATTTCTGTTAATTCTTATTTTGAATAAAAATTACCATTGTCAACAACAAACTATTTTTCAATTGAAAAAACTTTGTTAAAAACACTGTAAAGACCCACCAAATTGTTACGAGGTAGGGCGGTAATATTCCTTATCCGACGTTATGTAGGTCTAAAATGTCGGATTACCGTTCTTTTTATTTGAATATATTCGGAATAGTGTAAAAATTGTTTTGATAATCAGAATCTATCATTTTTGCTATCTACTTTTGAAGCAAACGGTGGTATTTCCAAAATTTACTTTAAAAATTCAAACCGAACATTTCAATGGCGCAGGGTGTATATGAAATTTACCTAACGTAGCATATGAGTTCTTTAGTGTCCTATATCCAACGTAAATGGACGTAGGACCCAAATTACAAGCAAAACAAAAATGTTTATTTTATAATTTGTAACCTATTTCCAATTGCAACATAATATTTTTTCTAGTATTTCTGCTAAATCACTTATAGCATACGACCTAGAAAATGTGTTCTAATTACCAAAAGGGAATTAAATTATTTTTATAAAAGAAAGTTCAACCTTTATTAATTTCACAATTATCGGTTAACAAATACCCAAGATAACAATGACTATCATCATCATAATGATAACCACCATCATCATCACTATCTCCATGTTATCATGGAGGTAGAGATTATTCACTATCACAACAATCGTCATCACCATCATCATCATCTCAATACCCACCTTCATCACCATGATCATGATCATCATCAATACAATCACCATGAAAATCATTATCATCATTACCATCATCATCTCAATCGCCCATCTTCATCAACATGACGATGACCATCATTAATCAGCATTATTGTCATCTTAATTGGTCATATTCTAGAACTCCAGCTTAAAATCATTTGAGAATTCAATTTCCTGATGGAAGACACGGCAAAGCCAAGGTTCAGGCAAATTTTCCATATTCATAAATTTCATCGAAAGATCATTCAACAATCGCATTTCCATAAAGTACCTGTAAAATTTCATCATTATCGTATTCAAAATAACAAAGTTCTATTAATTTCATTTAAAAATCGTTAAATAATCCCATTTCCATCGTACCTGCTGAATTATTTCATTATCGTATTCAAACTTACCAAATTCCATTAATTCCATCAGAAAATCATTTTCCATCGTACTACTTGTCAATTTCATCATAATCGTTTAATAGATAGCCAAATTACAAGCTAATCGACAATTTTCCAAAATTCATTTAAGAATCCCATTTACAACCCATTACCTGTCGAATTTTATCATAATCGGTTAAAAAATAGCCAAGTTCCAGGCCAATTTTCCATATTCACGAACTTCATCCAAAAATCATTTAACAATCGCATTTCCATAGTACCTGTAAAATTTCATCATAATTGTATTCAAAATAACCAAAATTTCATCTTAAAATCGGTATAGAATTCCATTTCCATCGTACCTGTCGAATGGCTATCCACTCTATGGAAGACGAAAACCAGAAGATGAAGGGCACACAACCACAATGAAAATCAAAATATGTATATATGTAACTCTTAGAATGATATCAAAGTTGATAATAGATAGATTCTATCAAATATACCGCTTCTGTTAAATATGTTTCAAGCACTCATAAATGTGGAATAATTCAGGTCACTAAAATCAATCAAATATACATATATGCAAGTATACTAATAAAGGTAGCAAAGGTACTCGATGAACTAACACAATATGAAATGAGTAGATATATAAGTAGCAGCGGAGCAGTTGTTGCATCCAGCTGTTGTCCATCTTAGTTTTCATCTAGAAAATTTTACTCCTGAAATTGTCCGAAAAAGGGTTCTCACCACCTAGAACTACATACATATGAGCCGTTTATTTTGAAAGTGGCTTAAGTCCATATATTGTTGAAACGAGATAATGAAAGAATAGAAAAACAATAAATGAAAAAACATATGGGATTTTGAATTTTCTTATTTTTTGGACAGGTGTTAGAGATACATTTTTCTTTGTTTCGACAATAAATTATTTACCGTTAGAAAGATTGTACTGTTATTTATCTATTGTTATCATTAACTTGATTTTTTTGAAAAATGGACTTAGGCCACTTTCAAAATAAACGGCTCATATAATAAGCGATTTCTTTTTTCTATGTCAAGACCATATGTTTGCTAGAACATTATTGTATTCAAAAGTTTCGAAATATTATAACTGGAGAGCATCCACAAAAATATTGTATCGAAGAAAACAGGGTGTCCGTGTTCAGATCAAGAAGTTATATGGGCAAGTGAGACTCTAGGGCGTATTTGTAATGTGCATCCAATCAATGCTAAATGCTTTTTTTTAAGGCTGTTGCTCCATACAGTTCGTGGGCCAACCTCTTTTTCATCTTTAAAAAACGTGAACGGTACTATTTGTGAACCATGTTGAGAAGCTTGGGGTTATTACAAAATTATGAACACTGAGATATTACTATGTCAGAAGCGTCCGTTATTCCTCTACCAGCCCAACTTAATTTCAGGACGTTTTTCTCCACCGATTTAGAGGTATTGCGCGATTTAACAAATATGACTTCGTAAGTTGGAAAATTTCTGGCAATTTAAAATTAATTTTATAAAGCAAACTGTCGTGCCAAACTTTATCGAATGCCTGAGCAACATCCAAGAAAACTGCACAGCAGTACTTCTTTTCCTCGTGTGCTGATTTTATTTCTGAAGCTACTCGGTGCACTTGCTCAATGGTTCCATGCTCGGCTCTAAAACCAAATTGATGATTAGGGATGATATTTCGGAGTTTCGGTTTAATCTTTTCGATAATTGTGTTTTCGAAGACTTTCGAGTTGATTGTTAGTAGGCTTATTGGTCTAAACGACGAGACCTTGGTAGGATCCCTGCCAGGCTTTGAGATCATTCTTATACTTGACAGTTTCCAGCACTCAGGAATGCAACCTAATTCATAGATTGAATTGAATATTTGAGCTAGTCGACCAAAGGTACACTCAGGCAATTTTTTAAGCATTTCGCCTGTAATTTGATTATACGAAGGGGCTTTCTTTAATTGAGTTTGGTCAGCAATAATAAACTTTACTAGTGGGTTCTTTATCTTGAATTTCCTCTCAGGTTCGATTGCTACATCTGTTTGAACCATCGATAATCCAGGGTTGGGAGTGAAAACATCTTCAAGATGATCAGCGAACGCTTCTTTTTTGCTCGCCACTTCTAGCCCAGTTATCGTTGGGCAGAGGAATTGGCGGATTTGTTGCTGAGGCCACTTAAGGTATGTTTTATGCGAGCATGCTGAGATCGCCATAGAAAAAACTTAATTCAAAAGTCGAAATAGTATACAATTTCATTATTGAAAAGAGAGACATGAATACTACCGAACATCGAAAAAAGTGATGTTAGAACATCTCAGCACTGGTTAAAGTGGTATTTTGCATCAGGCGATCGATTTGTTTGACATATGCGTCTTAAATGGCGGTTCTCTGTTAGCAATTTTTCTATTTCAGCGGATGTTATGGTGTGCCTTTTAACATGTATATATGTAAATACAAATGGGAATGGATTGGAAGGTTTTGTTGTGATGAAGGAAATTATCAGATAGGGGAAAACTTACTTTGGGGCTTTTTGCAACAATAACAATAATGCCGTGAATTTCATGCCCTTTGGAAGGGTTTCAAACCAAGTTTTGTTGGTAGATAGTTGTGCGGGCAATAATTTTGAAATTTTATTTGTATTTTATTTGTTTTAATTAATTTAATGTGAACTGATGAAATAAAATAAATTAATTTCGTTTTGAATTTTGACCGTAAGTTGCATTTGTATTTTTATAACAAGTGATGCTCCAGTTACCAAAGTAAGTCGGCTTATACATACAGACATAATGTTTTGGTTTTTGCAGCATGATGGTTTAGAGTTTTGATGATGAAGTATATGGAAGTAGTTGTGGTTAAGTCATAAAATGACTGCAGCAAAAATATGGCTTGTGTCATCTTTATCCTTATCTAAGTTGTTTTGTTTTATTTCGTTTTATCACATTTTTGTTACACTTTCATCACGGGGTGAACTTCTGTAGTTCTGTAGTTTTGGTGGAAGAGTAACGACTGTATTTTGGAGTTGAAATGGAGTCTGATGTAGCGGGGAGCTTTTGAGTGGGTGAATGATACTGTTCGGATTTACTATACTAGGTTATATTGGAGCTGCTTTCTATAGGTTTTGAATGTAGTTTGACTTAATGATAATCACCTACATAGAAATAGCAAATAACTGATTAATTTTATTTAGATTTAAATTTTCAGGGATATAATTGACCATGATCATGATGATGAATTTAATTATTAACTTATGCTATAACAACTTTAACAACTAGACCACGAGTATTTCAGAGATGTAATAATTTCTAGTTTATTTTTAATAAGTAGTAGTTAGTGATAATTAACTAATTTCGATCTTGACTTTCAGGAATTTGTGGAGAAACCCAAAGCAGATTACCAGAAACTTTAGGCATTCAAATGTCTATTAAAATAATCTGATTCAGCAACTTAAAAAAATTAAGGTTTCAGAGTTCAAATAATTTTTAGTTTATTTTACAATAGTAGTTAGCGATAAATAATTAATTTAAAGCAAATTTTAAATAGTTAATGGGGTTTCACCCTTGTTTGCTGAAAATAACGTAATTTATTTCAGAATATTACACAGTTCCAGAATTAATCATGTTTATTAAATATTTAATTTAACCCTGAATTTCAGAATGAGGTCATATTTTGACACATCTCTACAAGATCAACAAGAAGCTAAAACTAGTAGTTTAGAAATTGTGATGTCCTGTGCTAACTAATTTAATATATTTATTACTAACAAGTTTACTAACTATCGACTGCATAGGTGGCTGAAACCGGGTCGAGTCTCTAATACTAACATTCCTTTCCTATCCCTCGGTTTTGTTTTATGTAAAGGGTGTACGGTGGATCCGGCGTATCCGGGAATCTTGCTGAGGCTTGGTCGTAATTTGACCGGATATTGCCACACAAACAAAATTACGCACATAACATAATATAACAATATAACAAATATCGCACAGAGATATTCAGTTCCTGGCCATTCTATAGGATTCAAGGACTTGTTGCTGTACATAGCGTTATAGGCAGGCATTTCAAACATGTAAGCTATCATAGCCCTGTTTCACTGATTAAGCATTTAAAGTCACTGCAGTACGATAAAGTGCACTTAAAATTAATGCAGATGCTGTGATTTTTATAACTACAATCAAGCTTCCTTGGGATTAAATTTTAGTAATTTAAAATTCACATTTTCAACCGAAATATTATATTCAAAAGATGATACATTAATAATTAAATATAAAGAGAAGTACGGTGAAATAGTAAAGCTACCCAATTCAGCTAGTAAAGCTACCCAATTCAGCACAATTAAACTCACCCGGTGTAATTTCCAAAGAGAAAATTAAGGGCATAGTATCGATGTTCGACTACATGCTACTAGATGATCAGGAATTCTACAGAGCGATTTTGAAAATGCCGCGCAAAATCCGTGACATTTAATTTAATTTTCACGTTGACATACCCAAAATATGATTGAAATTAAAATATATTGACTAAAATACTTATACAAATCGAGTCTATTGTCCTATATCCGATGCATTTCATCTTTATTTTACATAATAATAATGTCAATTTCCTATAACTATAGGAATTGTCCTATATCAAACCCTCAATCAGCAGACACTGTCCATACGGTTTGAGCTTCACTATTTTTTATTATAAACATCGCGGCAACCGAGAAAAACAATACGGTGTGAAATAAGGAAAACGGTGAAAATAAATAGTTAGTCGCTAGAGAGTTTTTCACGCGAGCAGTCGCTAAACCAAATTAAAAATATAATTAAACGAATAAGTAACTACTAATTTAACCGTGTATAAACGAATAAAACATAATAAATATTGTAACGATACAAATAGAAAGATGATTGTTTTTATCCAAGTTTGTGTATAATTGCTTGAGGCGAAACCCTTTCCGCCTAACATCGAAGCAATTAATTTGTGGGGACACGAAGACGACCACCCCACAAAAGTAGTCCAGTCTAAATTGTTCGAACAATGTATGTACATTAATTTCCTCTACAATTTTTTCGATATTTGGTTAGTAAGTACACAGCAGACAGCTGCTACACAGCGTGACTCTCGTCCTCTGTATAGCAAGCATTACATAATATTGATCGTGTAAAGTGATGAATTGAATATTGATGACTGGTAACGATGTGAATTGAGATTTTTGATTCTGGGACATCAATACTGATGCGTGGTGGGGATATTGTTATTATTGATGACCGTGTGTAGGGTTTGCATCAATACTCTTCAATACTTTATTGTCATTTGTCTGTTGCTGTCAATATTTGGTTAATACAATTTTTGATTTTGTAAATAAAAGTCTTTCGACAACAGATAGGCATTTCCTCATGATGGTGTCTAGCCTTACCAGAAACAGTAGACCTTTTTCCCTAAAAAAATTTGACAAGTAAGAACGGGAAACAACTTCACAATTCGCCAAAAGCGTTTCTAAAGTTAAATTTAATGTAAAATTTAATTTATTTCGTTAAAACACTGAAAACAAGATTCCAATATTATCCAACACCTACAGATATTTCTAACGATTCACTATGTTTGACAATTAAGGAAAAAGGTCTTTTGTACCATTTGCAATATTTTTTCGAACTGCTTCTCGCTCATCCGAAAATAATATTTGTTATCATCCGCTTCATTCAAACTAATTTCTTTTAGTAGAACAGTATGAGAAAGTTCTCTCTTTTTTTCAGCCATTCCTTCATCCAGTATTTTCGCTTCACAGGTTTTTCTGAATACATACAGTGCTAAAATTGTCGCAACACACGCTTTTTGCTTCAAATTCATTTTAAATTTAAAAAAGAAATTCACTCAAAAACGTGACGTGCAGTGACGCAATCAGTAATGATGGAATTCATGTCAATAAAAAGGATTGTGTAATGTTCAAAAATATTGAAGTAGTAATGATGCAGACTTAAACGGTATTGACATTACTGGTGGTAATGACATTAATATTGATCCGTGTAATGCTTGCTTATATATCTTTTCTTTCATATAACACTAGAAAGTTTTAAAAAATTATCTTGTAAAATAGCAACAGACTGATACGAAACCCATTTTATCACATTTTTTGTTTAAATTTATTTTTTGAGTGCAGAAAATCAGTCTGTTTAGACCTGTATGCATTACATCATGTGATTTTTTCGTTTCTTACTTTTTTACATATGAAAATATCACCACTCCAGTATAATTTATAGGCAGAGAGGTAAGAAATGATGCAATCAAATGATGTAGTGCCATATGCGTTTAGAAGAGAGAATATTCTGCATTTTCGGACTATCGGTGAATGTAAAACAGCTGTTAAGCAATAATTATTATGAAACTTGAATTAATTGAATCTAGATTGAATAAAGTAATTATTTCTGTCGTTAGACGGTTTTTGTTTCCGGGAATTCTACGCAGCGCGCTGTTTTCGATTTTAGTCTGAGAAAAGACCGGATATGAGATTCACCTCTTCAGTGGAAAGGAACAAACAGAAACTTCCGGGAAACTTAATTTCAAGAATCTATCGAAATATATCCGCAAGAAATCGAAAAGGAAGGGGTTGGAATGGAAACAGTATTAAAAAATGCTACACACAAAAATTTATTATGTGCGACCAATCTTACATAAAGCTGTGTTGGAAAATACATTTTTTAAATTTACTTCTCTTAGTTTAACGCTGTTATTGGCGAAATTTAATTTAGTTAATTTAGTTATTTAATTATATATTTAGTTATATTTAGTTATTTAGTTATATTATTTAGTTATTTAGTTATTATTTAGTTATTTAGTTATATTTAGTTATTTAGTTATATATTTAGTTATTTAGTTATATATTTATATATTTTTTTATATTATGTATGATATATATTTCTTTTTATATTTAATTATATATTTATTATTTATTTAGTTATTTAATTTAGTTTTATAAGGAAAATGATTATGTAATGATCGATTAAGCTTAATTGAACTTTCGTGAGTACGGGCACTTTAACAATCATCTAGCTGAAAAAGCACTGTTAAACTGCAATAAAGACGAATAAATAAAATAAGCTAAGCTCAAATTAAAAATAAAAACAGAAATTGAGCAACATTAATAAACTAACTTCCATACTTGTGCATTTTAATCCAACCTAGACATTTTATTAGGTATCGCACATTTCTAATAAGCCGTATTCGCGATTTCCACCAACTGTAAACACCTTTTTTGTCTAATAAGCCACGGCTTCTAATTTAAAAACAGGGTAATTCAAGATTAGTTTCGAGGGTTTCCATTAACCAAACCTAACGGCTACAATTGCAATTTTACTTGACCAAAGCATGGTAGAGGTCAGTTACTTCACATGTTGCCGATTTAAATCTTTCTCTCGATTTTTTGTACTTTTTAATTACTAGTTGTATCATAAGTTAACCCTATTAAATGAGTAATACAATTATTTTACCAATTCCACTATTATTATTGACAATAATTGTAGAAAGTTCTATATAAATTTCAAGTTTAAAATTTCCCTGTTGCTTATTTTTGCAGTATAATATTCGATAGTGTATTTTCAAATTTAAAGCTCAGAAAAAGCGTTTGCAGGGCGGGTTTACTCGGTCTCAAAAAACCAGGTCTTTCAAATGCGATGAACCCGAAAGCCCGGGTTTTTTACTTAAAACCCGGATTTATATTTCAAAATAAATTCTATAGCTCGGTATGCTGCTCGAGCTAAACTAAATTTTGATGCGGTCTACACAAACGTACAGATAAATTTGGAGCTAAAAAATTTGTGTAGAGCTTTGTGTAGAAATAAATTTTGACAATTCTTCTGACATTTTGAGTTTATACTTCGCTGTGTGGTTTAAAAATTGTGTGCCAAACAACTACGCTGATTATTTCGACAACGGAAAGCTTGTCGAAGGAGCATGGCGAAATACCATCACAGAAGACTCAATGTTCACTTCCCAATTTTCAATGAATGCTGGAGACCAAATAATGTCGGCAAAGCCATAAGAGAAGTTATTAAAAATTATGTTAATTCTGAAGAACTAGCATTAGAATAGCAGCGAAGATCGGTTTTTTTTGGAATAAAACTAAAATTTATTTTTAATAAAAACACAAAATTAAAATTTAATTTTTTATTTTTCTTATTCATCCATAATTTGCTGTTGGAATTTTAAATTTAATTCATCAACCTTTTCTTCTGGCAGCTTCTGCAGCAATCTGTCGATATTGTTTAACATAACTTTATGTTTTGAACCGTGCATTTAATTTGCTGCAAAATTTGTGTAGACATTTTTAGCAGAGCCAACTGAATTACAATATGCAAACTGTCAGTTTGATTTTTTTTCGCGTAGAGCAGCATACCGATCAGCGAAATCGTGAGCGAAATTTTTTAGTTTGCATTTAGCTAGCTAAATTTTACATGTATTTTGTATAGGGAATTTATCTTAGCTCGAGCAGCATACCGAGCTTATGCAAAATTAGGGTAAAACTTGGGCTTTTGCAAACCCTAACTCATTTGACATAATAATAAATTCCATGACGTAACGATATTTTGTTAGTTTCTTTGTAAAACGTATTTTTCCTACTGCGACTAACCGACGAAAATTTCTAGTTTATTTACTTTGTTTGAAGCGATCAATTTTACAATTCGCAAAAAAATTGATATTTCTTTTTATAATCTCTTACCTGTGACATTTCACCGATTTTTTAAAGAAAACTTAAACACGGTGAGCTTTATTAAATTGTTTGTACTTGCCTACTTGAAATAACCTAAATTTTTCCAATTTCCTGCATCTGTAGAATTTTGTGAATGAAAATCTGACATTATGCAGTATTTCAAACTCTTATTTAACTATTCCATTCACAATAATTTTAATTTACCATAAAAATTATTTTATTACAGTTGAAAAATGATGCGTTTTCCGGATGACGGTTCATCACCAAACAGCATTGAACCGGACCTTCTAAAATCAGATCCGGATGATTTGGACCATATTGGTGATCTTGGTTTACGTAAACGACGCGTCTGGCATTCTAATGTTGATAGTTTAGTATCAGCAGAAGGTATTGATCTTCTAGATGATGATGATGATGATGAAATGTTGGAAGAAGAAGAGGAGGCTGGCTGCCCTTTACCATCAACACCAGAAGACAATCAACTTTTGGAAGCCGAGGTTTGTAAAATTTGCCTCAATAACATAACCTAAATCAGCATTTTACAATTTTTCTTTTTTTAGATGACCGAAGTTTTGAAAGCGGGTGTTTTATCAGATGAAATTGATTTAGGAGCTTTAGCACATAATGCTGCTGAACAAGCAGAAGTATTTGTGCGAAAAGTAAGTACATACAAAAACAAATTTTACTTACTAATTTAGTTCCGTAATAAATATTATGATTGGTTGTTGACCCATGCAACAATTTTTCCAACTTTGTGTTATCGTCTATCAGCTCAACTCGTTTTACAAATTAGGCGATAAGACAAAAGAACCAATAAATTACAGTCGATCTATACCAGCCAGTTTATTTTTATTGCAATGAATATCACGTATACTATATAAACACATAAATTTAATCAAATATGAGTCACTCCACTTATCAACCACTTTTAATCTCTAAAATTAATACCAAATAACTTTGAAAAACTTCATGTAATAGAGTATAGTATATTGTTTTTCTAATAGGCCACATTTTATCGTTTGGGAAACTCAATTTTATTAAATTTTGCCATTTGTCCAACGAATGGTAAGAATGGATTGAAAATACAATAAGTAAAAACAAAACGGGTTAATTAAAACTAATGTGTAATATGTGTTGGATGAATAAGGTACTTTTTTAATTTGACGTATTTGTTGAAATCTACTTTAATTTGGATTTATGGCCAAATGCAGAATACTAATTCTATATATTAAGGTTTTCTTAAATTTGATTTTCGATGTGTTGACTCATTGAATATTTTTTAAATATATGTATTTTATTTTCTGCTTCCAGGTCAATATGAAAGCATCATGGAAAGTGTGTGACTACAAAAATCTTCCACGTTGGCTACAGAACAACGACTTTCTGCATAAAGGCCATCGACCACCATTACCATCATTTGGAGCATGTTTCAAATCAATATTTCGTATTCACACAGAAACCGGAAACATTTGGACTCATTTTTTAGGATGTTTTGTATTCATTGGTGTAGCTATATACTTTGTAACTCGGCCAACAATTGAAATACAATTACAAGAAAAATTTATATTTGGCGCTTTCTTCCTTGGAGCAATTACATGTTTAGGTTGCTCGTTTGCGTTCCACGCATTAATTTGTCATTCCGAAATGGTTGGGAAATTATTTTCAAAGTAAGTTTTCTAAAATTGATTCGTCATTGACTTTTCTAACATATCCTAAAAATATTGGTTTCGTTTAGATTAGATTTTTGTGGGATTTTGCTGCTTATGATGGGCTCTTTTGTGCCATTGGTGTATTATAGCTTCTATTGTCATTATCACCTAAAAGTCATCTATTTATCGGCGGCATTAATATTGGGATTGTTGTCGACCATTGTAGCACTGTGGGACAAATTCTCTGAGCCAAAGTTTCGACCTCTACGTGTCGGTGTATTCATGAGTTTTGGATTATCTAGTATAATTCCAGTGATTCATTTCGTTGTTATAGAAGGATGGGTTAGCACGATAAGCAAATCAAATTTTGGATGGTTAATTTTGATGGGAGTTTTATATATCTTGGGTACACTGTTCTATGCTTTACAAGTACCCGAACGATGGTTTCCTGGCAAATTTGACATTTGGGTAAGTTACGCTTATTTCTGTCTAATTACGAATCTTAATTTTTATTTAAAATTCTAGTTCCAATCACATCAAATCTTTCATGTTTTGGTAATTGTTGGAGCATTTGTATATTACCATGTAATTAGCGAAATGGCCATGTATAGAGTAACAGTTGGTGAATGTGCTGTGCCGCATCCGGCAATTACATTTTAAAAAAAATCTTTAAAAAATATAAAACAAAATTGGTTTAAATAATTTATAAATTTTTTGTAATACAAAATAAAAAGATATATTTTTGGAAAAGTGCTCAAAAATGTTCCGTGCCCCTGTACTTTTATGTAGTAGAAACTAAATTTGTGCTAAAGAAATTTATTTTTGTTTAAAATAAACTATAATTTTATGAATTTCTATTACAAACAGCAATCAGTATTTAGATTTACCTATGTACATTAAATATTTTTTATTTATTTTAAAGCAAGTCTCAAATATAATAGGCGAAATGATAACGATAGTATAATACAAACGTGTTTTATGCTGGAGCGGATCGAGTCTAGAATAGATTACTAAATAAACAAAACTAACTAACAAAAAAAATATATTTATAATTAATTTAATTTTAAACTAGCTGAGTTACCCGGCGTTGCACGGGAGGTATATAATTCAAATACTTTGATTGTTATGCAAGAATTCTCTCTTTACATCGCTGTAGTTGCAATCACATATGAAAAGAAAATTATAAGTAGCTGTATTCAGTTTCCATCATTTGCAATTGCATCGCGCAAGTGAATATATCCCTCGGAACGAAGTTTTTCTGATTTAAGCGAATGAAAAGAAGTCGTTCACTTTCGATTTTAGCATACATATCAACAATGAATTGGTGAAAAAGTTGACGGCACTTCAGGATGTGGTTTGATTGTTGTGCTCTAATCATAATATACGATACGCATAAAAATTCATGCAGGAAACCCTTTTCGTCATCGCAGCACTTGTTGTTGGGTTAGTTTGTATCACGTTGAAATGATACCCATCTTCTCCTTGCCAAAACAGTATTGGATACTGAAGAGCATCATACGATCTGTGTGTTTCAGTAACACGCTGTAGGCTTTCATTTTGTCTATGGATAATAATATCACGTCGGTTGAAATCCGTTACCATAACAATAGCAACTTCGTTGATTGTTGAGCATTGAATCGTCTTTCATGTTGACCAGACGGTGTTTTGTCTGCTCGAATAACTACTCTGTGGTCATCTGATGGCATTTGCTCCAATGTAGTTTTGAATAAATTTACCAGATGATTGCGTTCATGGAATAAAATCTGTAAACTTGATATTATTTCACGTTTTGTTCCGGGACTAATAGCACAACGTTGATAAGTCTCCGCCTCCTCGTTGCCCATGAAGTAAATTTGTAAAAACTTGGAGTCGTTGTTAGAGAGAGGAAGAAGTGATCCAATTTTATGATAAATTTGTGTTTGTACTTTAAATGTCGGCATAAAACCTCCATCCTTAACAATTTGGGTTGCTCCAAAAGATGTCATTTGAAAGCAATAGTTGTATTTTCGAATATTTTGTAGAAAATGTCTGGATAACTCAGTAGTTCCGGAGACGTAAGCTAGAAGAGGTTCAGGTAGATCATCCAGAGGAGGCAAATTCACTTTTCCATTTGAACAACACATTCCAGGCGATTCATTGTGCAACTTTAAAGCATGACAATACAAACAAATGTTTTCCATTTGCCCAATTGAAACATTGTAATCATAGTCTTTCTCGTAATTGAATGCTGCTAACTTTAAATCACCTCTAAAAGTTTCTATTAATCGTCCATATCGTAACCGATCGACTTCCAGCCGGGCCTCACGATGTTCAATGTTTTCAGTAGCTCTAGAAGAAGACATCCTGCTTCGAATATTTTCAAGTCGTGTTTCACGCTGTTCAGTTGTTTCATCAGCTCTTGAAGAAGACTTTGCAGTTACCTGCCCACAGCCCAATTGATCTTTTTTACGGTGGCATTTTTAAGCAAAAATGAAACGTGTAGCTAATTAATCAGGAATGACGGGCATTCAAAACAGAAATTAGTATTAATTTATCAAAACGATTTTAATGTTCCCTTCGATACGTTTCACCGCGAACTGTGTTTGAAAATATCTTTACGGAATTTTTTTTAAAGCAAACACGTCTATAAACTGAAAACTTAAATATAATAAGAATGTATATTCACTTGAAATAATATTTAATACCTGGAAAATAATCACCAACAATTATTTTATTGCAATATAGCTAACTAATCGAGAACAACGGCATCCGAAATACAAATTAATATTAATTTATTCAAAACGATTAAAACTACGTCCACTTCGATACGTTTTACCGCGAGCTGTGGTTGAAAATGACATTTCGAAAAACAAAATAAGTTTTTTCAAACTAAGGCAATTTTACACGTACAATAATTTGAATCCAAGGATGTTTCTTGTAGAAGATGCTATTTTCAAATATAAAACGCTAGTACTTTTCAAAGTAAATCAGTTTATACGTACAATATTTTTTAGTACCTTTCCTAGAATTGATTTTATGAAACAATCATTGATTATTTAAGTAATAAACTATTGGCGTTTAGTATGAAACTACTATTTTCATTAAAAGCCGCCGGTTGCAATAGTGGATTAAAATAGAATGTTAATTATTTCTGAAGTTATGTGGAAATTAGAGCTCGCTGACTATGGTACATTTCAAAACAGGATATGATAAATAGGATCTCACTAAACAGTACATGTCAAACCAGTAAAAATGGATTATTAGTACGAATAATATAAGTGTTAAGAGATTTGTCTTCAGTTAAAGTGATGACAGATTGTCTTAAATTTAAATTAGTAAAATTAATTTGAATAATTAAATCAATTATAGTAGAGGTATGATTTTTGTATAACAATCGCACGCTAGATATCCTTTAAAGAACATTTAAATAATTGTATCTATACATGTAAAAATGAATTCTTGATCCAGGGCAGACTTCCGGAATGGAGCATGTCGCTAATTTCATATAACCCCTTTCCTAAAGCCATTCCCGTCAAAAAATCTTAAAAAAATTGAAATTTGAGAAAAAATTTGTACCAGAGCCCCTACACCCCGGAGTCCAGCCCCTTCAAAAGTATCGTGGGCTTGGTCCTGAACATGCAACATATACAAGGTAAAAATTTCATGGCGATCGGTAAAGCGGCTAAGGCGTTATTTCAGAACAATCAAATAATTGTATTTATACATGTAAAAATGAATTTTTGATCCAGGGGCGGACCCTGCGAATTCTAACATGTCTCTTATTTCATATAACCCCTTTCCCAAACTCATTCTCGTAAAAAAATTTAAATTTTTGAAAAAATTTGTACCATGGCCCCTAGACCCGGGGTCCAGCCCCTTTCACAATATCGTAAGATTGGTCCTGAACATGCAACATTTGCATGGTAAACATTTCATGGCGATCGGTTGAGCGACTGAGAAGTAATTTTGAAATAATCAAATATTTGTATCTATACATGTAAAAATTTATTTTTGATCCAGGGCTGGGCCCCTCGGATTCGAACTTGTTAGTAATTTCATATAACCAGAGCCCCATAAACTCATTTTCGTGAAAAAATTTAAAGAAAATTAAAATTTTCGAAAACATTTGTACCTCAACCCCTAGACCCGGGGTCCAGCCCCTTCCAAAATATCGTAAGGTTGGTTCTGGATATGCAAATTGTACATGGTAAAAATTTCATGGCGATCGGTTGAGCGGCTGAGACGCCCATTCGGAACAGACAAACAGGAATTCATTTTTATATATATAGATAGATGTATAGTAATATTATAGAGATGTCTTAATACGAATAAAAAAATAGTCCCAAATTTAGTACCATACACAAATTGTAGTATACATACACAAATGGCTGTAACATAAAACGTACACATTTTTTTCTCATTTAGTTTATTTTATGATTGAATTTTGCTTTTGCTGTTGGTATACTACAAAGTACACACAAGTAGAGATATAAAGAATAATTCTTTATATTATGTTATCATATAATTATTCTTTATATCTCTAACACAAGTCAATTTTTGTTTTCCATTTCGCTTTAATATGTTAATTCCACTAAAGATTACTACTTATTGGCTTGGCACCCGCTATGATATGGATTGGCACCCGATAATTGGATGTTTTTTTTATTCGTATTAAGACGTCTCTATAATATTGGGTATACGTTTTTTAGCAAAAAACGTTTCGCAAATGAAAGTTTGATCAAATTAATTTTAGCAAAAAAAAAACGTTTGGCAAAGAAGTATGTACGGTAAATTCACTTATGTCAAATATTTGTTTGACAAATTATTCTTCAGGAATTATGAGGCATTTTGATCGCACGATCAGAATGCCTCATAATTCCTGAAGAATAATTTTCCAAAAAGTAAACTCTAAAATTTGAACAAAATTTTCGCGTGCCGCGCCTGAATTAATAAAAATATTTTTGTTTCCAAATGAAAATTTAAATTCTGGAAAATGAAGATTTAATCTTGCTTTTCCAGAATTTCATGTTGAAATATTCTGGAAAATGGAGATTTCCTTTCTAATTTTACGAATAAATTTTTATTTTCTAGATAATTTGTAACATTGCTGGCCTTGGGTTCCTCACACCCGGGGTTTCACACTAGGTTGGGATAGCATCCAACCGGAAAATAGGGGGGGTTACGTACATATACCCACAGGTGTGTTAGCCATCTGTACAAAAATTTAAAATTTTCTAAACTAACGTGCACAACAACAAAAAAAAAACTAAACAAATTTGACTGAGAGCGGGGAGGGGGCAGGCCATGATACACCCACTGACTTCGCTCGACACCACTTACCTGTTAATCTCATTAACCTTTCTTAACCTTACCACATTTTATTTTTTTTGTTTACATTCAATTACTTAGACCTAACAATACTATAGCTGCCATTCTAGGCGTCGAGATGCGTTAAATAATACCGACTAACTAATAATAACCAATTCATCCGAACAATTAAATAAAGGTACATATAAAAACAAAATATATCGGTACTTCACCTCAATAATTGTTGATTCTCAGCGGCCTTGTCTCCGGTTGGCAATTCGATCGTTGATTTATTTTTTTTTCCTTTCTTTCTTTAATGAAACATCATCACGCACCTTTTTCTTGTATTTAAATTTTATTAAGAACTTAATTCACGTTATAAATTTTTTTTTTTTTTTTTTTAACTTTAAATTACGTTAAATTTAAAAAATTTAAACAAAAACCATTGTTTGGTTTTTAACTTTCTGGTATAATTCTTTGTATTTTTATTGAACCAGCATTTGAACTTCACTTTTTTTCAATTCAGTATTCACGTATTTCTTAACTATTCTATATTTAATAATCCATTTTCTTAACTTTAAATTACGTCAAAATAAATTTTTCTTAACTTTAAATTACAATTCCGCGACCACTCCGTCGGACCATCCAAATTTTAATCCCCTTCTTACATCTCAATTTTTTCTTTTTGTCTTTTCTCTACCCACTTCTTCTACAAGTCGCTAACGTGGGAAATGTCTACTCCACAAAATTCACAAAATGCATTTTCGCACGCTGCAACGGTTTGAAGGTGTGGGTTGAGAAATCCTATTACAATATAATTTTCCTTATCTATTTATGGTTATATATTTTTTTTTTCTTTACACTTTTTCTTGCTGGCTCAAATTATTTTATTTTCTTATCTAATATTTTTTTTTTTTTTTTTTTTAAATGAAATTATTTCTATTGAGGTGATCATATTTTGTTTTGTTATTTTTTTTTCTTACTAACAATTTTTATTTTATTATCTAATATTTTTGTATGTAATTGGAAAAAAAAAATGTTGTTTTTAAAATGCAATGCACTCATGGTGCACAACACGGAAAAAATTTTGATGAAAAGATAAGAGAGGTAGACTCTAACTATAAACATCCAACAAAAAAAAGTCGCCGCATTACCGAATCGTTACAAATTCTAATGTCGAATTTCATCATAATCGGTAAAGAAATAACCAAGTTACAAGCTAATTGGGCATATTTAAAAACTTCATCTAAAAACCATTTAACAATCCCTTTTCCACCGTACCTGTCAATATGTTTCATAACCCCGAAAGAAATGGCCAATTTACAGTCTAATTTGTGATATGTATTCCAAAAATGCAGCCAAAAATCATTTAACAATCATATTTCCACCGTACCTGTCATATTTAATCACAATAAGGTTAAGAAACAGCTAAATTATAGCTGTTATATTCCAAAAATGTATCCAAAATCATTTTAAAATTCCATTTATGTACATCGTACCTGTGAAATTGATAATAGATTTTTTGATTAAACATACATTTACCATTCAACTTGTTTTGTCACATGATATTTGCCAAATATGCAAATTTTCCAAAGATATTTTGATGAAACGTAACTTTGTCAAATGTCGTTTGCAATTTAACACATTGCGCGCCACGTCATTTATATGTGTATGACAATAGATTATGGTAGTAGGCCACGTCATACATTATGTGTATGACTGCAACAAAAGAATAGGTTGCATGCATGATAAACCAATTTAACAGGTATGATCAAGCGCAATGACAATAGATTATGGTAGTAGGCCACGTCATACATTATGTGTATGACTGCAACAAAAGAATAGGTTGCATGCATGATAAACCAATTTAACAGGTATGATCAAGCGCATGTATTGATATCTCTTTCACTAAAAAATTCTGTCATTCGGTGCTTTTTTCTTGATACATATACTTTTTTTTATAAACACTAGTTCATAGCAAACAAAAACAAATCGAATTGTTTTGCGATGATAGTTTTTGTGAAAACAACTCGGCATTGTGATTTTATCGCACCGAATGACGATATGCGCAAGAAAAGACGAATTTGAAACAGCTGTCAATCATACCTATTCATTTGGTTTATCATGGGTTGCATGGAAATATAATGGCATGTTATTAACCTGTAGCCTCTCGCAAATGTATGTTTATAGTTGGTTTTTGGAAATAGCTGAGGAAGTACTGAAAGATATGAAAATACAAATTTGAAGATCCACTTTTATTAATTCATTATAGTGACATTTCATTTGACCAAGGAATTGGAATTGGAATTCAAATTTGGTCAAAAGAAATATAATCAAACCAATTCTCGTGATTTATTTTGGAAAGTTGGTAGTATTTGATATTTATACTTTCATTGTTTTCTGAAAATTAAAAACATAGACGGCCGTTGCACATTAAATAATTTCATTATTAAGCGCTTTGCCTATAGGAAAACGAAAAACATAAAAAAAGAAAAATTTGACAATTTTTAGCATTTTTTCGTTTTGCCTTGCCCATTACTAAACCGAAAAACTATTTTCGTTTGAAATTCCAGTATCAAAACTTGTACATATGTTTGTATCTGTGAGTTAATTTTTTTTTTAATTTATTTAAAAAGAAAACGGAATTCGCAGAATAATATTATGATAAAATAGAAAAGAAAATGCATGGTACATATATCATTAATTTTTTTAGCCGACATTATAAAATTATAACAGAATAAAAAATTATAACAGAAAAACAACACGAAAATTATTTTCGTGTACTTTTTCTGACGAAAAATTGAAAAAATATTTTAAATTTTCTGACAGAAAAAATTAAAATTTAATTTTCTGGGAATGTTAAATATGTTTAAATTATTTTTTAAATCATAATATTTTTGTATTGTGTTTATGAACAAGTTTGAGAGTCTTTAAGCTATAATATGCTAAAGATTTTGAAGTTATTGCAAAAAACGTAAAATCCGTTTTCGTTTTCGTTTTCCTATGGGCAAAGCGCTTTAGTTTTTTTTTTATAAAATATTAACAAAAATATACAAGATGACAACATTTTAAACAGGAAAAACAAAATACGAAAACTCTGGTGACAAACACAGTAACTACAAAATGGAATTGGAATTGCATTTCCATCAACTCAGCAGGAATTCGATGAATTCCAAATTTGAATTCATTATATAGCATTGTTGTTGTAAATTGGCAAATGAAATGTCACTATTATTACATTAGAAAATTCCATTACAAACCACAACTAATTGTTTTCTGATTTATGTTTTAAATTAAAGCATTTTAGGCATAGTTGAGGTAAACCTGAGCACTGACCACCACATTCACGTCCTTATTCCTTTTCTTTTGGCCATTTTAATTGATTCTAGTTATAAGCAGATGCTTATTCGAATATGTTACAGGAGAATCACCATCTAGATTTAGCAGGCCTACCATCAATTGCTCACGAAAGGTACGAATTTGAATTTTCTTTTTTGGTGAATGCTTATATAGAACCCATGTATTTACTACTGCTACACCTAATAGTAGTTCGATACCAAGTTTTCTGTACCATTTCACACGCTTGCGGAGGGTTGTGTCATATGAAGCCATTTGATCGAATAGATCAATGCCAGCTTTTCCTTTATTATATGCCAACACTCCAATTGGTTTTGTTGTAGCTCTTCTAAATTTCCGTCTTTTGTGAGATATTGTTGTAAATTTACCAAAGTACGAGACCCAGTGGTTTGATAATATAAATTAAATTCGAAGAAATAACCGTCATACACATATGAATGACGTGGTCACACAGGCTAAATATTGATAAAAATAATGTGTGGGGCCACCGGCCACATCATTCATATGTGTATGAGACGTAGAATTTCACAAATAGTTACTAATTGAGCTTTATAATTATAAGTACCTAATATAAATGTTATTTCCAATCCATAACCAACAAATAACAAAATATTTCCTGTTGGCCCCTGGGGGTATTTATGTCAAAATCAGATTGGCACGCAATGTGTTAAACGGTTCCCATAATATTACTTTAGTCTATGGTATAACTGAATACAGTTTTAGTTGAAAGCTTACGGATTTTAGGTTTTTCAAATTTCAGCTTGATCGATTAAGTACCTATAATTATTATTATTATACATTTATTTGAAATTTAAAGAAATAATAGATCTTTGAATTTACAAAATAAAAATTACATATTTGGCTAGTTAAGAACAGAAGTGATCCAAGTAACATGTTGTTATTAGAGAGATTATGAGCAAAACGTGTTTTCATGATTATTAAAATTGAGGCTAATATATTTTTGTTATAATATGTTAAAATGATAGGTAACAACAGTGCTCAACAGTACTTGGATCACTTTTGCGCTAATATGATGACAATGTAGTCCAAAAAGTGGCATAACTCAGTTTTTGTAAAAATGTTACTTGGATAACTTCTGTTCTTAACTAGCCATTTGTACAATGATCAGATAAACCTAAAAGATTGGCAATAAATCGGCACCAAAACAATTAATATTTGAGATACAAGAAATTAATAAAACAGTACATTTCTTGGCATCATAAACAATAATTTTTTGGAACAAAATATAATAAATTGGCAACATAACACTGTGATCAAAAAGTAGTAAGACTCCTTAAATAAAACAAACGGCTTATTATTCCTTCAAACTTATTTCATCCCCTTAGGGTATACTACCTAACGAGACGTATAGTATCATATACGGCAATTTCCATTTTTACCAAATTGAGGCATTTAAAGAAAACGTTTTGAGGTGTTTGCTTAGACATTGAAGTAAAATTTAAAAGTTTATTTTATTTATAATTAAATCCTTTTTAACAAATTTGGTTACATACTAATTATTATATTAATAAATTAAGTTTAAAAATTGGAGATTGCCGGCTTTGATACTACAAATGCATATTTTCAAAATAATCAAAAGTAATTTTCTAGTTATCTTGTATTTTCGTTTATTTTTCGTTCGATGGTGACACGGTCGACTTATATGAAAATATGTAAATGTGGGCTTTATCGTCTTTGATGCCAATGAATATTTTGAATTACAATTTTAATAGGAATTTGCAGAGTTTGAATCTAACTAATAACATGCTTATGTGAAGATTTAAATAACGAAAAAAATCGTAAAACTCATTTTAACGAAAAATGGAGATTGCCGGATTTGATACAATAGGTTTCTTTCAAGCCAGAAGTCAGACGGAGCTAAATCAGACGAATAGGGCGGTTTCGTAACGATATAGGCTGAGTTTTTAGCCAAATACACGTACAACCATTGCAGAGTGGGACGGCGCATCATCGTGGTGCAAAAACCAAGAGTTTTCTGGCGAAAATTCTGAACCAAATGATAGTTGCGTGATTTCAGCAAGATTTCTAATTGTTAATCGACGATTTTTGAACATCAAATTCTTGATTTCCTTGACGTGGTGGTGTTGATCGGTAGACATCGAAGGATGGTTCCTTGAAAAACTTATACCAATAAAAAATATTCGCTCTGGACTGTGCATTGTAACATTGCCTTTTCCAATATTTCCAAGTTCTTTGCTGAACTTTTTTTTAAAAATGCACTTTTTTAGATGAAAGTAAACAAGCGTATCTCATTAACTATCATATTAAAGATATTAACATGAAATGGGACAGAAGTCTGTTAGAGTGCTACCAACCTAAGCAAAAAAAAAACTAGGTAGGTACTCATTATTGATAGAAAAAAAACGCTATTTAAAATTTCATAATATGGCCTCAGCTTTTTCCTCGATTTACCAAGTATATTATTTACCAACCGTCATTGGCTTTTCTTGTCACCTTCATACTTGTTTGATAATATGGTTGCTTCAAGAATTCAGTCGGCAGTGCTGACTTTGCAGCATTGTGCTTAAAATTTATTTCGGCAGCAAAATACTCGCAATTACCTAACCGTTCAAAAATCAAATATAAGAAAGCAGTCATACCACCGTCATTGATGCAATATCGATATAGTAATTTCAGGTGCTGACTGCAATATCAGCGCAGCAGTTGCTGAATTCTTGAAAGCACCCTACAATTAATTGCGTTCAGCTTTCCGATATACCTCTGATTTTATCATTAAGAAGTAAGAGTAAGTATCACTAAGAATTTTCAATTTTTACGTAGCTTATTATTGTCTGGATGTTTGGATAAAATGTTAGCTAAAATGTTTTTTTATTATTTCCAATAGGGTAGACGAAATCCATGGCTTAATCAGCTTCGTTGATTTAGATATTCGTTTTGAGTAAGGTCAATGTGATTTGACAGTGTTTAAAAAACCATGAGCGAGTTCACCCTCAACTCGCAAGAGATTTATGTGAAAACTTTTTTGTATAAATATCTATTGAATCATTTGAACCATTTCGATAAGGCGCAGAAACCCCTCCATAAAGACGGATGTTGTTCGCTCAGTATTTAAACTAAGTTACATTTTTGGTTCAAAAAGTCAATAAGTTACTCTATTTTGGATTTGGGGGACGAATTTTACTGACGTTAATTGAGCATGAGCAAAGCACAGTTACATACCATTACTCATACACAGCAATCTTGTTCAAGATTCCATAGTAGTAAATGGTCACTGATCAGGTTAAAATAAATTAAATAGAGCGGTTCTATTTGGGCGCAATGTTGACCGTAAAATCATTGATGATTTGATCAGTAGCGCGAAACCCCCCATATAACCAAACTCACCAACAGCATGAGCAATTGTGTAATACTAATAAAAAAGCATACCGATTAAACTTTTAAAATTATTATTCTATTATGTATGTGCAATTTTCACAGCTCGCTATTTCCATTTAATTTGTTTACACTACACAATCATAATTTGTCGCTCATATGTAATTTCCATTTTCAAAAACACTTGCTGCTGCGGCCATATTTAGCGGATATTTTCACAACAAAATTAATTAAAGTATGCGGTTTTTTTTTGTATTCGGCTCACGATGTTTTTGAAATGCCGGATGATGTTGTATATTGCATATGTATGCGTAGATTTTGCATTGATTTTACGTTTTATTTATTTTTTGTTCTTGTCAATATTCACACATACCTGCAATATTTTTTGTTCGGCACTTTTGCTTCCGTAACCCGATTATTATACAATTTTTTACTTACTCCTGCCGCTAAAGATGTTTTCACATCAAAAACAGGTCAAAATCGTTTGCTTATAAACAATAATTCAATATTTTAATATCAAGCTCTGGTTTAAGAAGAAAAAAGGACATAAAAAAGGGATTTTTTTTCGCAACAAGGCATTAAAGACCATGAATTTTTATTCCTAAAAACGGAAATAAGGCAAAAATTCCACAGGATAAATATAATGTAAAGAGGATGGCCTTTATCTAAATATCATTGTATGCCGCATCTGCCGAACATATCTGTGAATTAGCTAACCTTCTCTGATCCTAACGTTGTACTTAAATTTATCGTAAATAGAAAAAGTGGCCTGAAGCTTTATCATTTCAATGCACGAAGCTTACTACTAAAAATTGATGAAGCCCGATGTGCATCTTCGGGTGTTAAGGTTCATTTGGTGTCCCATAGATATAGTTGAAAGATGTGATTAGGTAATAACAAAATTAAAGTTACTAATAACGACCGGGTCCCGTTATTCAGAGGGGGCTGTATTTATTTCAATTCGAAATTTAAAAGTAAGGTCGTACACCATGCTTCGACGGTCAAATTTATTTAGTAGGAGTGATTTACATTTCGTCTAACCAAAAGGAATCCGCTTGCCTCATTCAATTAGAAGAACTTTTCAATAGTATAACACTCGAATAAGTTAAAGTTATCATTATAGGAGAAGTCAATCTTAACGTACTTTCAACGCGCAGCGTTGACCCAATTTTGAATTTTAAAATTAGGAACATATTTTAATATTCTTGTTCTCTTTATACATATTTACAATAGCGAACCTACTCATTTTACACCCACAACCTCAACTTTATTAGACCTTCTTGTAACAAATCTCAAAACTGTCTCATTTTTCAACCAAATTTTACTTCCAGGAGTAACCGGTCATGATTTAATATTTTTTGTGTCGATGGTGTAGAGGATGTTAGTATTTCTTTTCCTGACTTAAAGGCTTTGGATGTCGGATAAGTGACGGAAACCATAAGTTTCATAGCTTGGGTGATATTCCATCAACCACTAACGTGGATGATAATGTAAAATATTTCATTTCGCTTATTTCCGATTCGTTTAATAAACACGTGCCTATTCGTGAAACCAACATCCGCAAGGATAAACCACCTTGGTTTACTGCAGTCTTTTGCCTGGCCATGTTAAATTGGCACTGCTCTTATATAGTCTGGAAACAACGTGAAATCACAGCCCCGCCTCGTTGGTACGATAATTCGAAATTCAAAGTTTGATTTGCTCAGAAAGCAACATCAGCCTTCTTTGCCTCCTCGGTTTTGTTGGAATAATAAACGAAATGTTGGCAATAGGCAGTCCAAATGTAACAATTATAATAATGTTACGCCTGAAGATTTTAAAAATTGTTTTATGTTGAAATACATCAACTTTCCCTAACTTGAGCCCCGTAGTTAATTTCTTTTCCAATCACAATAGTAATGATAATAATACGGCCTGATGGTGTCACGTAAAATTGTTGACACCATTTTATCATACGTCAATATATTTACTAATTCAATAATTCAATCTTCTTTTTTTCCTATCGGCCCTCTCCTAAATTAATCTCAGATTATTAGCCAAAAGCTTTTGAAATTGTTATTAAAGGTAAGTACACTACACACGTAGTGTGTATTTGCCCAAACTTGTTTAGAAAATATTTGTTCAGTTTGCTCCAAGCCAAGCCAAAGATGCAGCAAAGATATTTGCAGCGTTCGTAGCAAATATATTTCCTCCTAGTTCATACGGTGGCAAATATTTGGCAGTAAATAATGGTCGAGTAAAGAGGTAAATACAAATAAATATTTTATTTGTGCCGCGTTTTTATTGTGTTGGTGTTTATTGTGTATTTCTTTAGTTAGTGTAAAGAAGTGATCGACAAATGATTGAAGTATTAAAACATTATAACCAGGGAAACTAATAATTTAGGAAAAACTGTCATATTTCTTTCCTCGTACTAGCAAATACGGGCAAACAAACAGAGCGTCATTATGCGTCCTTCACACGTGGCACACATTTTCCGAAAAATGTCTTCCCAAACATGGTTGCAATTATTTTTGACCAACGTTTTCGGCAAATATTTGCTATTTGTGTACTTACTTAGATACTTGGCTTTATTTTAGCTCTACTCACTAATTTTCAGTATGGCTTTAGTTCTCACCGTTACACCACTAATTGCATATTAAATAATTTCCTTTTACATATCTGCGACGATATACGCCGCACTATTGATGAAAAGAAAGCTGCAATTCTTGTCCTATTGGACTTTTCAAAGGCGTTTGATAGTGTAAATTATGGTTTGCTCTATTATAAATTAGTTGAAAAGGTCATCTTTACGGTTCCAGCTGTTAGTCTTATTCTTTCGTATCGAAAGAAGTAGTTAGCTTGTTGGTTTTGACAACGGCCCAATACAAAACTATTTATTCCGGTGTTCAACATGGATCCAGTGACGTAACTAGGTACCGGCAGCACCTGCAGCCACGGAATTGGGACCAACGATAATTTACAAAACGTTCAAATATTAGTTCAGAAAGATTAGATTGATGCCAGATCAAGTGAAGTATATAATTTAAACCAAAGGTTTATAATCATTTTTTTTGGTGGTTTGGCGTCTATTGGAGGGCTCCGTAACCTTCCAGTAGGCGCAAGTGTACGTACTGCCTCCTCGCGGCACCACTGGAAACTGGATCCATTAGGCAGAATGTGGCCTTTTGGTACAGGCTAAAGTACGGCGCTAAAGGAGAAAACCTTGACAAAAAACCCTAATCTAAGGTGGAACAGCATATGCCGAAGGATGAATAGCTGATAGGTTAATTAGTTCATATATGCGGACTCTGGATACCAGGCACCCTCCAGTTTTATTTAGCCTTCCTGTAGTAAACCTGGGTGACCTACAGGCGACTTTTTTATTCCCAGCAACTCGGAAGAGTTAAATCAAAACGGTAGACGAGGCACGGGAAGGAATACACGGGAGTGGGTCTGCCCTCTGGAAGTCCTTGAGTCCCAGTGCTACCGCTTTTCTAGCAGAGGTAAATGTTATCATATCTAGGAGGGAGAGCAATGAGCCCAGATAGTATGTAACGCGTGTAGAAGTACTTCCAACAGTAAACATCTAGGAGGGAGAGCAATGAGCCCAGATAGTATGTATCACGTACTGGTCGGCAGTATTATCAGGTTCATTAAGAGCTTGAATATTGGCTGGACGGATAATTAAGTAGGGCTTGATGCACAAAAGATCTTTTAGGTCGCAGTGCGAGGTGGCTTAACGCCCACATGGCCCTCAAGTAATAATAATATAATCATTTTTATCGCGCACTGCTCGAACCAATACATCGATTTTGAAACTCTATTTAATCAAAATTTCTAACCGCATGGAATCATTTGTAAATAATTCTGGGAATGAAACTTTACTAAAGAACAATTTTATATTTTAGAATTTGAATTTTAGAAATTTAGAATTTCTGAATAATTATTTTTTCATTTTTTACATGATAATTAACAATTAGGTATAACAAATTTAATGAGAACCTAATTTTTTTTTTTTTTAATAAAAATTATTTAGATTGACAACATTTACTAGAATTTTTGGATATACATACATACATATAGAAAAAAAGAGTACGTAACCAACTTGTATTGTCACGGAAGTTACACATGCGTGCCAATTTTCATCAAGATTGATAAAGTCTAAGCATTAAAATTTTGCAATGCAAGATTTGATCACATCCGTGTAAGTTAAATAAAAGAATTTAATAAAAAGACAAAAATGTTCATTTGCTTAACCTTCGCATGAACAGTATCTACCGGGATAGATATCACAATTTTTTTTTTAAATAACTCAGTGAGTTTTTATCCAATCGTTATTCGCCGTCAGCTCTGTGACTAATTTTTCAATTTATTTCAGAAAATTTCCTAAAAAAAACTTTTATAGTTTCTTTCAACAGTTAGTTTTGATTTTTATGTATCTTTTTCCCTAAGAGAGCAATATCTATCCGGGTAGATAGAAATTTTCATTGGTCATATATATTAAAATGTGAATAACAGGAAAGCAAGCACTCTTCTGTATTATGTGGCCACTGACGTTTTGATCATCTTGATCATCGGCACAAGGCTCCTCAACAATCATACTCCCAACGATTTCGCCCAAAACAAACTCAATTTCGCTTCTTATGATAAATTTTCCGATTCGATTTTATGATTTTGGTCTTACTAAACGTATGCACACATGTTCTCCTAATACTTATGTATATATAAAGGTCAGTGGATGCAATGAAATTCACACGACAGGCAATAAAACCCAATGAAACCTCCATAAACATATAACATGGAAGCATTCCCATGATATATAAAAATATCTTCCCGACGTGATCTTAAAATATTATATACGGTATATTATCATAAAGTTTTTCAACCACAAAACACGTGTATAAAGGTGGATCTGTGGATCTCGATATAACACTATCATTCAATGAAGTATACTATCAGCACAAGCAATATTGGCAGCAAATTGGCTTACAAGTCAAACTCATCGGGAATAAACCAGTATCAAGACGGCGCTACAATCGACACACGCAACCACCGAGGGATTTAACACCTCAGTTTCATTTTTCTTTTTTGCTTCTCCAACAAGGGAGAACTTGTATTATATTAATTTAAATAATAATTAACGTAAAATTAATTTGGTGTAACAGTGTGCGGGCGCCAAAGGTTAACTGAACTTTTATTGTTTATTTTATTTAGATATATTTATTTTAATCAAGTAACCGAGCCAGTATTGCGAAATTTATGACTACAGCGGTTCCCAACACACGCACAGGAAATCTTATCTTACCAACCGGTATATATAATTTAAAGGCTTCGACAAACGATATACACGGAACACAATCAATTAATTTGGCAGCTCAAATCAGCATCCTTTCACAACGAGTGGAGGAACTGTTCTGTCGATTCAGTAAATCTGGAGACAAACTAATATCGTAGACGATCTCAAAGTCCTAATTTTGCTAACTCCCCTCGTCAACGCAGTAGTTCGCGTTCAAAGGAACAGGTTGCGAAAGATCCAAATTGCTGGTATCATCACAAATACGGCAGCTATGCCAGAAAATGCTTAAAGCCATGCCATTTCAACAAAACCAGCTCGAAATCAATTAATCCGGGAAACGAATAGGCACCTCACTTCATGCGGCAAGTGATGGTAGAAATAATTCAAAAAGCCGCCTAATCATTATCGATTCACAAAACAAATTACAATTTTTAATCGACACAGGCGCCGAGGATTCTGTCATACCACCAACCCATCAGCATTTAAATTGTTTGCAGCAAATTCTATAGTCATCGATACGTGCGGAAATCTAACACTAAACATACGTCTTCGCAGACCCTTAATATGGAAGTTCGTTGTGGCTGCAGTCGAAAGATACATTTTGGGCGCCGAATTTTTATCAAACTTCGGTTTATTGGTCGATATTAAAAAGAAAAAATCATCGATCCTATCACGAATCTCAACGTCCAAGGTGTATCCATTCAAATCCCATCGTATGGCATTACTATCATCAAATACGATTCAATACAATACGAAATACGGGAATTATTACAGAAATTCAAAACTGTTACCCGCGAGTCGACCAACTTAAACGTTGTAAAGCAAAAAGTAACTCATTGCACCGAGACTACGCGGTAACCCTGTTACGCAAAAGTACGACGTCTAATCGCTGACAAGCAGAAAATAGATAAGGCTGAAATCAAAGTCCGTTACACATAGCCAAGGAAAAAAACGGTAACTGGCGATTATGCGGTGACTACAGAACCCTAAACTTGGTAACAAAACCCGACCGTTCTCCACTTTCATTTTCCTACCGAAGGCTGCACACGACCAGGCAATTCTGTATGACTTCATCAAAGGACGGAAAAAAAGGACAAGTCACGGATAAATTGGACCGATGAATCCATCAAGGCGTTCGAGCTATACAAATTAAAACTAGCCGAATACATTTAGCTGACTTATCCCGTTCCAAACGATAAATTCGCTATCCTCGTCGGCGCATCAAACACAGCAATGGAAGCGGTACTGCAACAATTTACCAAAAAAGGTTGGCAACCACTCTTCTTTCACGACATAGAATTATTAGTCCTGAATTTCGTCGAGGGTCGATATAATTCATCTATTCTCAGATATTAAGCCGTTAACGTAAGCACTTCAGCAAAATTCCGAAAAAGCATATCCAAGGCAACGACGCCACTTGGATTTCATTGCACAATACACGTTACACATTCGTCACATCCCCGCAGATAACAGTGTCGTCGCAGACACGTTATCACGTAATCACCAAATTCATCTCGGAAGCAGCATTGACTATGCAACAATCGCGGATGAACAAACAACCGACGTGGATCTCGCAAGAGTCAAGACTCATGGAAACAAACACGTTTTTAAAGTTCGAAAAAATTCCACTATTCAGAACAAACAAGGAAGCATTAAGTGACGTTTCAACAAGCACACAACGTCCGTTCATTCCCAAACCATTCCGTCGACAGGTATATGAATCTTTCCACAATGTTTCTCACCCAGGAATACGGGCCACGGCAAAACTAATCGGAAAAAAGTCATATGGCCATCGATGAATCAGGAGATATATTCTTGGGCCAAATAGTGCACTTAATATAAAAAATGCAAAATTTCGAGTCACGTGCAGAGCGAAATTGGAAATTATCCACCGACCAACAAACGATTCGACGAAATCCACATCGATATTGTCGGACCTCTACCACATTCAGAAGGTAATTCATACTGCCTAACTATAATCGACCGCTGTCGAGGCACCATCTACATGGTGCCCATAGCAAAGAAAGAGGTTGGCAATATCAGACAGCGCTACTCACACTGGAATTGCGACTCTGGATCAATCTGACAAATCGTGATCACCTTATTATTTAATTCAGATTATAATTTCGTTCGCGTTCATATTTTCTAAAATTTCAAGCTTGCTTCTCAATTTTTACTTTTCCCACTATAACGATGTTATATTGGGTAAGTATTGTAATCGCGAAAAAAAATTTGCTCCAGATTTTCACATTTCTCGACGAATTAGGTTACCAGGACCCCAAGGTCAAAACACTGATCAGAAAAATATCGTGTCCGTCCTTCCATCCTTCCAGTCGCACATTTTTATTATTTTTGTTTTACCTCCCGATCTCACAAATATTGATAGTTTTGGCCGAAATTTTGTATAAAGATAGATTTTAGTACTAAGCAGTTTGCGTTAACTTTTATTCGAGTATAGAATAGTGGGGGTGTCAGTGGAAGAGAAAACTGCCAAACAGATTTTCTCAAAAACGAGACCGCCGATTTTCTTCTTATGTTGATGATACATTTGAAAACTCATCATCTACTTGTTCACAAAATTTGAAGTCGGTTGAAGCATTGCGTGGGGGTAATTTTAACAAAATGGAGTAATACATATAAATTTGTTTATCTGTTTACCGAGGTAATCTCAAACTTTCGAAAAAAATATTTTTCTAAAGTTAATACACCTTCCAAATTCCAACAACTGTTCCATTGGTATCTTTAAAACAAAATCAATATATTACCGTGTAATATGAAATTTGAATTCCTAAATTTACCTAAAATACTTTGCTGGTGACAAATAATGTCGTCAACATTTACAAATTATTATATCTATTGAGCTTTTAAATATAGCAATGATATTTCCGTTTCTATGACATTGTCATTTCTGACATTGACATTTCTGTGACGTTTTACTGACATTTTAATGATTGAAATTTCAACGAGATGGTGATCGATACATTTTGTGAATTGCTTTAATAAAATCGCCCTTAAAGGTATTGGGGTCGATTCAATGCAAATCTTCTATTTTTCTTTTCTTCTAGTATTTCAAGGAAAACTAGATATAATTTTCAAGAAATCCATAAACATTTTTAGATTGTTTGAAAATCGTATCTAGTTCTCGTAGAAATACTAGAAGAATAGAAGATTTGCATTGAATCGACCCCATTATTTCTGAGTAATAAGTTCTCTTAGCAAATTACTATGGGAGGCTTTAAAATAATATCACGCCATTAGGGTGGAGCAGGTTTAGGAGAGCTTGGAGGTATATAAAATAAAATGATATATGACAAGAAGGTGGGATTTGATAACAAATGATAATTAACGGTAATTCTGATTTTGTATTGTTTGTGTTTTATTATTTTGTATTTTTCGAATGATCCACAGCGATGCCCCGTCCAGACTGAAGCACTGAATAAAGAATTATATCGACCAATTCTCACGCTGCTCACATAATATTGTGAATTGTGATGTGAGCAAACGGCACAAATTTTCAGAAAATAAACACAGTATTCACAATGCAAAAACTTTTTACTTTTGACTTACAGGTTTGTATGAATTTCCAACATAACGAGCAAAAATTTTTATTCGTCAAGTTGGAAATTCATACAAACCTGTAAGTAAAAAGTAAAAAGTTTTTGCATTGTGAATTCTCTGAAATTTTGAACAAAGAGGAATTTAAATTCTTAAGGATTTTCAACAGTATACTGATGGGTCGTTGACGCTCGAAGAAGGACGTGTTTTGGTCGTCTTCTCCGAGAATATAATTTAAATTTAATTTAATTCATTTTATTTAATTGTTTAATATAGTGTAAAGTTTTAAATATATAATTTATTTTATTTTATTTTTATTTAATTTAATTAAGTGAAAAATTTGTGTGTAAAAATAGTGAAATGTAAATATAAATATGGATAAAATGCAATTCATCGGGATGCATTAAACAGGCAATGTTTTTAATTTGTAGCGAATTAAATCAACCTTTTGATTTTTCGCTTAATAATGCATGTCAAATTTGTGTAGTCAGTGCTTAAAATTCAAATACATTATCTATCTCATATTTAGATGTAATTAAAATCGATCAAATAGATAATACGCATTAATTTTCTGTTTCTGTACACGAAAATTCAAGTTTTTGGTTTCTCTCTTTACTCTTATGAGATTATGTATTTGTATTTGTATTTGTATTTGTATTTTATGTAAATGGCACCATTTTATTAGGTAAGCTGTGTTTATTTATTTTCATATTGATATTTTTGGGTAATATCGGGACGGGCACTAGTGTACTACAAGGTACAAGCCTGATTCCGTGATGAGGTACACAGATATTGGTATTGGTGCGAAAATTCGTTTGTTTTGTTTGGCTACAATTTATATATTGTATCCGATCACGAATACTTTCATGTATAAGCGAAAGATAAATTTATATAGTCAGGCTTGTGGTGCATTGGTGTTGGTTTTGGTAATATATAAATTTTATATACATATATTTTCTATATGTGTGTTGGCAATGTTACTGCCAATGCCTATGTATTAAAGGCCGTGTAAGCACCAACAAAAATGGCGTGTCCTATGTATGTGTTATAGGATAACAAACAAAAATATTTCCATACAAATCGTTAAAAGTTGTATGAAAAAAAAATTTTTTTTTTGACCATTTTGCGTTTCGTATTGAATAACTTTTGAAATACGGCCAAAAATGATTTTTGATTCCGTTGACAGTAAACTCTAATATGTAATTATAATATTGGGCGAAAAAAAAATTAATATTAGTTAATATTTTGCATATTTTCATTCAACACCATTTCACAGTTTTTTTAAATTTTTCGCGAGAGAGACTAAAATTAAAATAAAAAATAATAACCAAAACAAAATGTAAGAAAACAAAATATTTTGGTTGATTTTCTTTAGTATAGTGCAAGAATGATATAGTATTACAAGATTGTCCAACTCTTATGGAGAGTAAACATGCTGGTCCCTTGCATTTATATACTATACAGCAGTGATATTAAATATTGCACTGAAACGCATCGTTTTGCTTTCATCACACTATGAGCAGAACGTTTATTTTGATTTTGACTGTAGAACAAACAAAACTAAAATAAATTGTATAATGATTCTGTGTGAGTGCAACAAATGTTTAATACTATGGAAAGTAAAAGAAAGATATATGTATATAATAGCACGTGCACTGGTATTGATCATACGTTATTGATTTTGTATTTCATTCATTCATTCAATCAAGCCGATTAAAAGAAACGAAATGATAGATGAACCAGCTATGAGTGAAATAAAATTGTATTACTATTCGACAAAAAAGAAAGATATAGAGACTGGTCCCTACGCTTTATAAAATTCGAAAAAAAGAGAGTAACGTTTTTAGAGTTGAATAATCTTGTAATATATCATTCTTGAGTATTATAGTGCAACAACGCACGATGATCGGTTGTGCCTGTACAATGTTGTGTCCCAGGATGGGGAAATTTTATTTCAGTTTAAAGAGAGAAAAAAAAAGCGATGGTTTATTTTATTACCTTCCTGATTATGCTATTAAGACATGAGAAATGCGTAATACTGTTTTTATATTCAACTTTTTCTTGTGTACGAATGATTACTGGAAATTAAGTAGACAACTGAATTAAAATATTAGTGTATCAAAAAGTATCAGCAGTAATATCCCAAGGGCATTGATAATTTCCCGAAATAATTTTATTATATTTTTCGAAAGCACGTTGCTTGGTAACAGCCCGAAGCCGTAGGCTGAGGGCTGTTACCTAAAAGCAACGTGCTTGAGGAAAATATAATAAAATTATGAGGTATTTATCAATGCTCGAGGGGTATTCGACGAGAAAATTTTTTGCAATTTTATTTTATTCTACTAGGCTGCTAGATTGTAAATTGTTCTATGAAAGTGTCATTTTGAAACAGTATTTATTGTAAAATAAAACTATAAATTCTTTTCATCTAGTAGCCAGAGTATGTTTTTCTAAAATAGCAAGCCTATTAAATCGGTCAATTTCGAGTCACGTGTACAAAATATACCAATCAAAATAACATTACACTGATAACATCCCTAGGGAAATTATCAGTGTAATGTTATTTTGATTGGTTTATTTCGTACACGTGACTCAAAATAGACTGATTTTACAGGCTTGCTATTTTAGCAAAAAATGTTCACTGAAATTTCTTGTATTTTTCAAAAATTCTAAATTCATTATTTATTTATCGATTTGCTTATAATTAACCACATGAATTTATTAAATGTGTTAATAAATCCAATACAAAATTATTTATCAGTACTGTAAAGTGTCATATAAATATAATGGCTTCCACAATTAATCTGCCGAAAGCAAATTCGCGCAAATAATTTGAATTTTTTGAGTGAATTAATTTGTATTTTAAATTTTGTATTGGATTTATTAACACATTTAATAAATTCATGTGGTTAATTATAAGCAAATCGATAAATAAATAATGAATTTAGAATTTTTGAAAAATACAAGAAATTTCAGTGATAATTTTTGATACGCTAATATTTTAATTCAGTTGTCTACTTAATTTCCAGTAATCATTCGTACACAAGAAAAAGTTGAATATAAAAACAGTATTACGCATTTCTCATGTCTTAATAGCATAATCAGGAAGGTAATAAAATAAACCATCGCTTTTTTATTTTCTCTGTTTAAACTGAAATAAGATTTCCCCACCCTGGGACACAACATTGTACAGACACAACCGATCATCGTGCGTTGCTGCACTGACTATACTAAAGAAAATCAACCAAAATATTTTGTTTTCTTACATTTTGTTTTGGTTATTATTTTTTATTTTGATTTTAGTCTCTCGCGAAAAATTAAAAAAAACTGTGAAATGGTGTTGAATGAAAATATGCAAAATATTAACTAATATTAATTTTTTTTTCGCCCAATATTATAATTACATATTAGAGTTTACTGTCAACGGAATCGAAAATCATTTTTGGCCGTATTTAAAAAGTTATTCAATACGAAACGCAAAATGGTCAAAAAAAATTTTTTTTTTCATACAACTTTTAACGATTTGTAATGTATGGAAATATTTTTGTTTGTTATCCTATAACACATACATAGGACACGCTATTTTTGTTGGTGCTTACACGGCCTTTAATGCATAGGCATTGATTTCTTTTACACCTATACCTCACTTTGCGACAGTAATTCGTTCCATAAAAATGCGTCTTGTAAATAAAATTGCAACATAATTAAATAACCTTGACGTATTTTCAGAAAGAAAATATTTAAGTAACGATGCAACAAATAATTTAAGCGGCGCAAAACTGAAATTTGGTAGTAACAAATGGGACAATTTAAACGGGCATACAAGAAAAAATTTTTGGCGACAAACATTAGCATCAAAAATAATAAATTGGCATCACAAATAATATTTTGGCACCACATATGAAAAAACAAACAAATATTTTTGAAGGACATTATTAAATACTGTGGCGACAAACATTGACATCAAAATTAATAAATTGGCGACAAATATAATATTTTGGAACAGAAAAAAATAATTTTTAGTAGTAAAAAAAAAAAAAACTTCGTGACAAAAAATTAAATTTAATCGATACAAATTATTTAATATTTGATGGGGGATCGATATAAAATATTGCAGTGTCATTAATATATTCTATATAATCCGCTCCTACGTGCGGCACGCAGTGCGACATGTTTGCTTATCCTGGCTCCTACGTCCCTCGAAGTTTAAATCTAAAGCCCCTCGGAGGGCTAAGCGGGGGGGAGCGAAGCGACCTCCCGCGTGCCCGTGAGAGTTACCGAAGCCGTTAGCCTCTACAATTCTAAGTTAAATTAGGGATCTCCATTTTCCAGAATATTTTAAAACTAATTTAATTTTTTTAATTTTTAATTTATTTATTTATAAATTTGTTGCCAGTTAATTATTTTTGTCGCCCAAAATGCTTATTTCGATGCCAAAAATAATTTTTTGTGTACCCTTCCAATAGTGCCAACAAATTATAAATGTTGCCAAATTATTATTATGATGCCAAGAAATTTTTGTTTGTTGCTCATTAATTTGTGCCGTTTTATTATTTTTTTGTATCTCAAATATTAATTTTCTGTGTGCCGGTTTATTGCCAGCCGTAACAAATGTACCGTCGCAATTCGAAACGTCGCAAATCGAGGTATTGGTGTATTTTCTCTTTCTGTTTTTGTGTAGTAGTATAATTTTAATTTTAATGCATTAAAAAAAAAAAAAAAAAAAAAAAAACATCAACGTAATTATTTGTTATCTTTATTTTGTTGTATTTTTATGGTCTATGCTGTAGCACATGCGTGTGCTTTTATAGACTAAGTATAATTATAAATAAATAAATAAAATAAATAAATAAATAATGTTTAATGTGTCTGATTGATTGATTTCTAATTGATCACTAATAATTTCATATTAAGTTTTTCGTCTTATATACTTAATTTCTGTTTCATTTTCGCAAATTCTTTCACCTATTTTTATATACAAAACCCTTACTTGGCTTATTTTATAATTTATTACTATATTGCAAAATAACGCTAACAATTTGGTTTAATTATAAAAGAATTTGCTTTGTAAGCAATTTGTATTGGAAAATTTTTCGGTTATACAAGATAACTTTGTATGCCTACTGTAATTTACTTATTAAATTCCCCTAAATGTCCGCAATATATTTGCTTGGTTTTTATAATTGTGGATTCTATTGTATGTACGTATGTTTTCATTTTTAGGCTGTATTCCAAACGGATACTTATTTGTGGAACCTGTCTAATTCAAATAAGTAACTTTTCGAGGTAACTTATTTTCTATCTCTTTCTTACCAAAACATCTAATTTGTAATGTCAAAAAATACTTTAACCCTTTGATTCGTCATTTATTTTAAAACGCCTGTTATTTTGCTTAACTGAGTATTTCTGAAATTTTATAATATTTCTCGCGCTAAATATCCTTTTTAGGTAGCTTAAGACTTAGAGCCAACATAATAACACTTAAAAATCCATTATTAGTGCATTGAATCCCAAAAATTAGGTTTAAAGTGATGTACGCAATTGTGTACAGTACGAGTGAAAGGGTTAAGGTGTTGGTTTATGTTTATACATATTTTAATTAATACAAATATAATGTATATGGATGTAAAAACCACAAACACAAATAACATAAATTTAAAATACAAATAATTAAAATAAAATTATCCCAAGAATAATAAATTTAATAATAATAAATTTAAAAAAAAAAAATCGCTGTGCAGTAAATATTGCGCATTTTTGTTCTTTTGATGCAGCTGTCAAAATAAGTAAGCTAAATCAATTGGAATGACTTTACTTACTTATTTAAAATGGCGGCCAAATAAGTCAATAAGTATCGAATAAGTATCGTTTGGAAAACAGCCTTAGTTTATTTTTTAATGTTTGGGAATTCCACTAAAGAATGTATTTTGAAATATGAGTTACTTATTTTAATTAGGTCAGTTTGTATTTTATTTTTATTAAAATATTACACAACAGCCATAAGATCTGTTTCTTTTATTATTTATGTTTATGTCCTTTAAGAATTTAAGGCTTTTTAATAATTAAAATAATTTTTGAAGTTCCTCCAATTCCATCATCAGTCCGAAATTGTACACAAATTTTATTAAAATATTAATACCAGCTACCGTCACTTCAATGCAATTGACAAGTTGTGTTACAAGTTACAGCCTTACAGCTTACAGTTTCGCTAGCTGTAACACTTGCTATGAGCTGGAGGACACACATTATTAAAATTGAATGACTAAAAGAAAAAAACTAGTTCCTCCAACTCATATTCGGTGTCATCAGAATTTTGGACCCACACAGGGACTCTAGGGCGGTCGTTGCTGGCTAAGCTTCAGGGTAATGGCGTGGGTTTTTCTAGAGTGTATGTGGGTCACATGTAACCGCAGGGGAGGATTAACTCTGATACCTTACCTATTCATGATCCGACACACTTACCCTAACTCATCCTCAAATACTCTCTCTTAACTTATCTCATTATTTTTATAAAAGAAAACACCAAAATTTAATTTAAAAACAAACTTAAATACAATTCTATATTCTCCAGAAAAATTTACACAAAGAAAAAGAAAAAAAAAACTAATGAGAGAAGAGGAAAGAATAACCGTTAGAAGAAAAGAAACTTATTTACAATATTAACCTATCTAGCTAACCCTAAGCCCCTAATATGTTTACCTTAACTAATTAATTTATACTACAAAAGAAGATGTACCAAAAGTATTTAAATGTAATGACATATGATAAAAATTAAAATAGTAAATATAAAATTTAAAAAAAATTAATAATCAAAAAAAAAATGATAAAAAAAAAAATTTCACTCAGCTGAGATTTCCCGTAGTGAAGATGTTGATGCCGATGTTAATTGGTGTATCTTCAAATTGTTATTTTCGGTTGTCTTATTCACTTAATCACTTCTTTTTTTTTTTTCACTTTTGTTCATTTTATTTATGTAATTTTATGTTAATGATCAAAATTACACATTTTAATTTCAGAAAGGGATTTTCCCTTACAACTACATAGTCTTGTATAATTTGGATAAACACTTCTGAAAATTCTCCAATGTTCTTGAATATAATAGTCACGTAATCGAACTTAACGGTGTCTCAGTCATTTGTAATGTTTTTAATTTAGACCACCGAAATATCACTCATACACAAAAAAAAAATAACAAATAGTCTTGTATAAATTTCTGATTAACTTCACAATCACGGTGTATTTTCACTTGAGTTTATTTGTATTAACACTCTAGAATATTTTTTTTCTTTTTGAACAAACAAAACTTCTTAGATTGTTCACAGTTTATTCACAGTTTAGAACATTCGTGAATGTTCTCAACTTTAACTTCACGTTTTTGAAAATAATAAAAATGGCATTTCCAAAATATCACATTCATTGGCCACTTGCCCACTGGTTCTTATATGTTCTTATCGTGGGCTTGGCCGCGATTTTTGATAAGAAAAAAAAATCACTCACTTTTCTTATCATTGTATACAATTTGAACTTCTTTTTTTTTTTTTCAAATTTTATAACAAAAAAAAAATTAACAAAATAATAATAAACTTTATTGTTAATTTATAATAAATTTTATAAATTTTCCTTTCTTCTTTTTTTTTCACAAATTTATTTTCACAATTTTTTTTATGTTACTTTCTGTGTACCACTTAATGGCCAAAATTAAACTCCCCCGATTCAATGGCTTTACGACTATTTATATGATTTCCAATGGCAATAAAAAAAAACCAATTCCCGCGCTAAAATTCCGGCCGAACAATAAAAACTTGTATGACTACCTAATAAAAAAAAATTAAATGTAGATGGTAACAAAAAAAAATATAGAATCGAAAATAAGGTAGATGGTTATTGATTATTTATACACTGCAAATCGACGAAAACAAATTTAAACAGCATTTAGGGGTACGCTTTGTAACGTGCATTTTTGCTTTTTTCTTATATTTTTATTTTTTAAATGCATCGTTACAGTTCAATCAAGCCGACGAGCTAAATTTAAAACTTTCGCTGTAGTAAAGCTACCCAATTCAGCATAATTAAACTCACCCGGTGTAATTTCCAAAGAGAAAATTAAGGGCATAGTATCGATGTTCGACTACATGCTACTAGATGATCAGGAATTCTACAGAGCGATTTTGAAAATGCCGCGCAAAAGCCGTGACAGTTAATTTAATTTTCACGTTGACATACCCAAATATGATTGAAATTAAAATATATTGACTAAAATACTTATACAAATCGAGTCTATTGTCCTATATCCGATGCATTTCATCTTTATTTTACATAATTAATAAGGTCAATTTCCTATAACTATAGGAATTGTCCTATATCCATTTATCCCATTTTTGCTCCAAAACGTTTTCCTTGCTCCAGTTTTAGGGATAGCTGCATTTTTATCGTTGGAGCATTTAAAAAAATAACAAAGCTTTGTATAGGAACAAAGAACAGTTTGGAATTTATTGAAGAAGTTAAACGTATTTATGCTTAAAATTTAAAATTTGATTTCTGTAAAGTTTTACAAATGGCGTATAGGACAAGATAGAAATCACGTGACGATTTATTACTCGAAAATAATTCATTTAACGCGTATAGAAAGTGTGGTGATCCCAGCTAAAAACCACCATAACAAACAATCGGTCACAACATAAGCAGGCGTCGCTATTAATTGACTCCTTACTAGGCGCAAGGCCATCTAGGGTACAAACCCTCAATCAGCAGACACTGTCCATACGGTTTGAGCTTCACTATTTTTTATTATAAACATCGCGGCAACCGAGAAAAACAATACGGTGTGAAATAAGGAAAACGGTGAAAATAAATAGTTAGTCGCTAGAGAGTTTTTCACACGAGCAGTCGCTAAACCAAATTAAAAATATAATTAAACGAATAAGTAACTAATAATTTAACCGTGTATAAACGAATAAAACATAATAAATATTGTAACGATACAAATAGAAAGATGATTGTTTTTATCCAAGTTTGTGTATAATTGCTTGAGGCGAAACCCTTTCCGCCTAACATCGAAGCAATTAATTTGTGGGGACACGAAGACGACCACCCCACAAAAGTAGTCCAGTCTAAATTGTTCGAACAATGTATGTACATTAATTTCCTCTACAATTTTTTCGATATTTGGTTAGTAAGTACACAGCAGACAGCTGCTACACAGCGTGACTCTCGTTCTCTGTATAGCAAGCATTACACGAGTCAATATTAATGTCATTACTAGTTAAAATGACATTAATATTGATCGTGTAAAGTGATGAATTGAATATTGATGACTGGTAACGATGTGAATTCAGATTTTTGATTTTGGGACATCAATACTGATGCGTGGTGGGGATCTTGTTATTATTAATGACCGTGTGTAGGGTTTGCATCAATACTCTTCAATACTTTATTGTCATTTGTCTGTTGCTGTCAATATTTGGTTAATACAATTTTTGATTTTGTAAATAAAAGTCTTTCGACAACAGATAGGCATTCCCTCATGATGGTGTCTAGCCTTACCAGAAACAGTAGACCCTTTTCCCTAAAAAAATTTGACAAGTAAGAACAGGAAACAACTTCACAATTCGCCAAAAGCGTTTCTAAAGTTAAATTTAATGTAAAATTTAATTTATTTCGTTAAAACACTGAAAACAAGATTCCAATATTATGCAACACCTACAGATATTTCTAACGATTCACTATGTTTGACAATTAAGGAAAAAGGTCTTTTGTACCATTTGCAATATTTTTTCGAACTGCTTCTCGCTCATCCGAAAATAATATTTGTTATCATCCGCTTCATTCAAACTAATTTCTTTTAGTAGAACAGTATGAGAAAGTTCTCTCTTTTTTTCAGCCACTCCTTCATCCAGTATTTTCGCTTCACAGGTTTTTCTGAATACATACAGTGCTAAAATTGTCGCAACACACGCTTTTTGCTTCAAATTCATTTTAAATTTAAAAAAGAAATTCACTCAAAAACGTGACGTGCAGTGACGCAATCAGTAATGATGGAATTCATGTCAATAAAAAGGATTGTGTAATGTTCAAAAATATTGAAGTAGTAATGATGCAGACTTAAACGGTATTGACATTACTGGTGGTAATGACATTAATATTGATCCGTGTAATGCTTGCTTATATATCTTTTCTTTCATATAACACTAGAAAGTTTTAAAAAATTATCTTGTAAAATAGCAACAGACTGATACGAAACCCATTTTATCACATTTTTTGTTTAAATTTATTTTTTGAGTGCAGAAAATCAGTCTGTTTAGACCTGTATGCATTACATCATGTGATTTTTTCGTTTCTTACTTTTTTACATATGAAAATATCACCACTCCAGTATAATTTATAGGCAGAGAGGTAAGAAATGATGCAATCAAATGATGTAGTGCCATATGCGTTTAGAAGAGAGAATATTCTGCATTTTCGGACTATCGGTGAATGTAAAACAGCTGTTAAGCAATAATTATTATGAAACTTGAATTAATTGAATCTAGATTGAATAAAGTAATTATTTCTGTCGTTAGACGGTTTTTGTTTCCGGGAATTCTACGCAGCGCGCTGTTTTCGATTTTAGTCTGAGAAAAGACCAGATATGAGATTCATCTCTTCAGTGGAAAGGAACAAACAGAAACTTCCGGGAAACTTAATTTCAAGAATCTATCGAAATATATCCGCAAGAAATCGAAAAGGAAGGGGTTGGAATGGAAACAGTATTAAAAAATGGTACACACAAAAATTTATTATGTGCGACCAATCTTACATAAAGCTGTGTTGGAAAATACATTTTTTAAATTTACTTCTCTTAGTTTAACGCTGTTATTGGCGAAATTTAATTTAGTTAATTTAGTTATTTAATTATATATATTTAGTTATATAGTTATATTATTTAGTTATTTAGTTATTTTTAGTTATTTTTAGTTGTTTTTAGTTATTTTTAGCTATTTTTAGTTATTTAGTTTTTTATTATGTAGTTATTTAGTTATATTTAGTTATTTAGTTATATTTAGTTATTTAGTTATATATTTTTTTTTATATTTAATTATATATTTATTATTTATTTAGTTATTTAATTTAGTTTTATAAGGAAAATGATTATATAATGATCGATTAAGCTTAATTGAACTTTCGTGAGTACGGGCATAACCACCATACGATTTGAATCCGCTTTGATTTAACAAAATTTGTATGGCCACTTTAACAATCATCTAGCTGAAAAAGCACTGTTAAACTGCCGATAAAGACGAATAAATAAAATAAGCTAAGCTCAAATTAAAAATAAAAACAGAAATTGAGCAACATTAATAAACTAACTTCCATACTTGTGCATTTTAATCCAACCTAGACATTTTATTAGGTATCGCACATTTCTAATAAGCCGTATTCGTGATTTCCACCAACTGTAAACACCTTTTTTGTCTAATAAGCCACAGCTTCTAATTTAAAAACAGGGTAATTCAAGATTAGTTTCGAGGGTTTCCATTAACCAAACCTAACGGCTACAATTGCAATTTTACTCGACCAAAGCATGGTAGAGGTCAGTTACTTCACATGTTGCCGATTTAAATCTTTCTCTCGATTTTTTGTACTTTTTAATTACTAGTTGTATCATAAGTTAACCCTATTAAATGAGTAATACAATTATTTTACCAATTCCACTATTATTATTGACAATAATTGTAGAAAGTTCTATATAAATTTCAAGTTTAAAATTACCTTGTTGCTTATTTTTGCAGTATAATATTCGATAACCCGAAAGCCCGGGTTTTTTACTTAAAACCCGGATTTATATTTCAAAATAAATTCTATAGCTCGGTATGCTGCTCGAGCTAAACTAAATTTTGATGCGGTCTATCACGGTTGAAAATTATCCAAAAAATAATAATAATTTATTCTTATAAAACTTATTTATACTGATTTTCGTCTAAATTTTCATAAGATTCAATTTATCATCGGAATTTATAAAATAAACAAATAACTTCAATTCGACTTTCATATAAATCTAATAATAATATTGTCTAAAAACCATAAGAAATAATTTATAAATTCAAATTACACAATATTCGTATTAAGTATAAACCCACTTCGTATAAAACAATTTTTTAAATCCCAACAGTATATTTCTTATTCAAGTTCATATATATTTTAATATCAAAAAGATATAAATTATATACAAAAATTATATGAAATGTAAAATTACCGTTTACTAAAAACCAAAAAATCATGCATTGATATGAAAATATTATAAATTGCATAAGATTTCATCTAAAATAATTAGAACATGGAATATCGTGTTATGTCATAAGTATTATAATATTGTTTTCGAGTAGACGCTAATTTATGTAATACTTCAATAATAAAATTAAATAAGTTCAAAGTGAATTTAAGTTTATTAATTTGACGTGAAATCAACCAAAAATTAAAATAGTTTTTATATACAATTCATTTATTAATTTTTTTAAATTAAAACAAAATGAATTTTAGGTTAAATTATAGTAAACGCGTGCGCCTGTTTCTCATGGTTCGCGAATGTTAAACGAATTTCGATTTTTCGCAGTAAATTAAACAGTTGAAAAGGTGTAGTGATACATATTAACATTAAAAAAATTAGTTATTATATTTGAACATACATATGCAACAAAACTGGCAAAATCCGTCTTACACCTGTAACATAATTCAATAACAGTTTTAAGTAGACTCTTGTCAATGAGTGAGCCCAGAACAATTGTGTTCCGGTTTATTTTATACATTGACTAATTATTAATTATTTGTATTTCGTTCAACATTTCCGAAGAAAATATATTTATTACATTCGATACAACGGCGAATCTTTAATTTCCAAAATTGTTAAATACTGTGTAAATGAAACGAGTGAGTTGCTGTACCTGGATTTTGTCGCATTGGGTAAGCTAGTATACATTCTTACAAAATATATTTTTAGTTGCACAAGCAGAAATACTAATCTCGTATTTTGTTATATTTTGTAATTTTACATTTTAACTTTTTCGGCTCTGCACAATACAGCTCTGCAAAATACAATTTATTTAATTGGAAACTTTGACCACTTTGAGAATATTCACGGAGCTGAAGTTAATGAAGACATACTTGTTGGTTATCTAAAATGTTGTTTCTGATATCCCAGTTTTATTTTTAAGGTTAAAACAAAAAACCTTATAGCTGAAGACAGTAATTCATTAAACCATCAATATCATGATAAACAAAATGGTGGAATATTACGAAAATCAAATGCGGTTATAGGATCATGGATTGTGGTAGCCTCCAAAGTATGAATAAAACCTTTATTAGCATTTACAAATTTTACTAATACTAAATACTTTTTTTTATATAGGTATTAAAGTCCATCCATAACACTCCTTTAGGACTCACCATTTTTGCAGAACTCCAACAAAATAAATATTTAACAAAGAATCAAAAGCAAAGAATAATTTCAATATTAGCCAACTATATTTAAAAAATCTTCGGATTTAAGCCTTCAAAAGAACAACAAATGGCTGCAATACAAATATAATTTCTGCAATAGATTATTTATTTAAGATCCACTATTTGTGTGGAATTACATCTATAAATTCAGTTGCCATATACATCGGCAACTATTAAACAAGTTTACCTTAAGCTGAGACACTAATAAGGGAGTTTAATCCTTAGGATATATCATCGTTAAAAATGCTAGAAAAAATATGATTTGGTAATTATTATTTATAGTTTTCATATAAAAACATGAATTACTTTTGTTTCGTATGTCAAAAATCAACATCAAATTTGTCAAAGTTATTTGAACATTTAAAGCTCATTCATAGCCTGCAAGAATCGAAACATTTACAATTGAAATGTGTGTTTACTAAAAATTGCCCATATACATTCCAAACATATACTGGTCTAAGAAAACATGTGTCAAGTTGTTCCAAAGCCAAAAGCATCAAAACAAATACAATATGTACAAAAATGTCTGACGGAGCGATGGTTTCAGTACCTACTCCATCAAACTTAGAGAGTATGGATGTAACCGATAATTTTCTCAAACCTGTGTCCCAGTGCGAGATCAATCAATATCAGGTTCCGGAAAATTCAGAACAGTACAATACTGACATAAATAATGGGATAATAAATTTTGTATCAAAGTTAAACACATTAGGTTTACCTGATACAACTATCACTAAAATACTAAACCATGCTTCCGGTATTCTAGACGATTTTTCCTTAAAGATAAGGGATCGTTTTAATTATTTCGAACAAAATATGTACGTACATGAAGCACTAATTAGTGTTCAATTACAGTTCCAAAATCAATTTAAAAGTGTTTGCACGAAATTTAAAAGAACAAAGACATTTGGAACTTCTAACTATTTTGTTCAACCACTAGAGAAAGTATTAAGCACTAGATGGGATATAAAATATTGTAGGAAAACTAAGATGTACAAAAAACAATTAATTCAAAACACGTATCAATATATTCCTATAACTGAAACCCTGAAAGTGCTTTTCAAAAACATAAATTTTCAAAGAAATTTTATAATGTCAGATCATAATTGTACAGACCCAAAATTAAACAGTTTTTGTTGTGGCGAAATTTTTAAAACTAACTTTTGTTTTCAAAAATATCCTAATGCAGTACAGGTTCAGTTATTTTACGACGATTTCGAATGCACAAATCCTCTAGGTAGTCATAAAACTATTCATAAGATTGGAGGAATATATTTTACAGTGCGAAATCTCCCGCATCAGTTTTTATCGCAATTAGAAAATACGCACCTTGTGGCATTGTTTAATTCAAATGATTTAAGAAAACCAGATAATTATAACATAATTTTGGCTCCTATTATCCAAGATTTGAAAGATTTGGAATCAAACGGTATTAGCACTGATTTAGGTATTCTACATGGCACTTTGTCGAGTATTGTTCATGATAATTTAGGAGCCAATCAAATTTTGGGATATGCTGGAGGATTTAATGCTACTTATTTTTGTAGATTTTGTGAGATCAATAGAAATGATATTCACGTTGAACTTGAAGAAAATGCTCAAATCATCCGTACTCCCCAAAGTATTAAAAATAGTGCAGATCTTGAAAGTGCAGATTTGATTTCAAGAAAAGGTATTAGGTTTCTATCAGTTTTAACAGAACTTACGTATTATGATATTGTTGAGAATTGCACGGTTGATCCCATGCATGATATTCTAGAAGGCGTTGTTCCCTTTATTATTTTATCATTTTTCAATGTTCTTTCAAGCAGTAAAGTTATTAGTTTTACCCAGATTAACGAGAGAATTCACTGTTTCAGTTATGGATATCTGTACCGAAAAGTAAAACCCTCATCAAATATAAATAAAGACTCATTAGGCCTTTCAGCATCCCAAACTTGGTGTCTAATGCTTCATTTACCTTTTATTTTCGGTGATTTAATTACAAATGAGCTACAAATTAAATGGCAGGGAATCGTAACGTTGTTAAAAATCATGGATATTATTTTTAATAGAGTGGTTTACAGAACCGAAATTAATAAATTGAAAATGCTTATAAAACAACACTTAAGTATTATTATAAATGAATACAAAGCTAAATTAATTCCAAAACACCATATACTAACACACTATCCAAACGTCTTAAAAAAGATCGGCCCGCTTTGGCAATATTCCGCCATGCGTTACGAATCTAAACATCACTATTTTAAAAATATTTGTAGCAATCTACGAAATTATATAAATTTGCCTAAAACATTAGCCCTTAGGCACCAACAAAGTTTTTCAATTCTTTGGGAGAATTACCAAATGAAACGTGAATTAATGTGTGGAAAGTATAGTCAACCATCAAATATTTTTTTCCAAACATATGAAAATATTTTATCAAATGTTGGCTACCGAATTGGTGAGCCCTTGTATATGCTATCGTTTATTGAAAAAAATTTCCATTATAGGCCGTCACTCTTTATCTCATTACAAAACTGTTCTGAATCCAATCATATTTCAACGTTTCTCGAGATTAAGTACATTTTAAGTTTTCAAACAAATTTTATGTTATTATGCGAAAAGTATCATGTAAAAGAATTTGATGAGTTTCATAATTGTTACGAAATAGAAAAAGGTAGTTACGAAGAACATTTAGTTTGTATTAAATTGTTAAATAATTCTGATTTAAACACATATGAGGCGGTCAAGTCGCGCAGGACGACTAAACTTTATATTATTAAAAACTAGAGTCTAAAAAAGTAGATTCTAGTAACTAGAATCTAAAAAAATTAATGTAATATTGAATTTGTAAAAGATGATAAATAAAATAAATAGTAAAATAGTAAATTAATTTTTGTGTTTTATTTTTGATGGCTCAAATTGTCTTATCATAATATGTATAAATATGAAGACTTTTAAATGTATATAATTTTTTTAATAAAACAATTAACATTAAATTAACATATTATATGGAGGTTTTTTATAAATTATTTTCATATTGGTATATTTAAAATATCTAGATATTATTTAATTTAATTGGGAATAAGTTAAAAATTATAAAATGCATACGGTTACCTTATAAAAAGTTAATATAGTCCTCATATTAATTGTACACTAATAGTCTTATTAATTTCAATAAGTTACAATTATTAAATGAATAAGGTAAGCATATAAAAAGGTTATACCAATAATCATATGAAAGTTACACCAACATTATATTAAATTTAATGACGTCATACTATTTTATTTTATAAGAATAACATATCAATTTAATACTTTTTTACTTATTAGTTTTATAAATACAGAATATATAAAATTTGTACGATTTTTTTATTGATCTGTATGAATACAAAAATGTTATTACATATAATCATACTAAAATTTTCAACCGTGACACAAACGTACAGATAAATTTGGAGCTAAAAAATTTGTGTAGAGCTTTGTGTAGAAATAAATTTTGACAATTCTTCTGACATTTTGAGTTTATACTTCGCTGTGTGGTTTAAAAATTGTGTGCCAAACAACTACGCTGATTATTTCGACAACGGAAAGCTTGTCGAAGGAGCATGGCGAAATACCATCACAGAAGACTCAATGTTCACTTCCCAATTTTCAATGAATGCTGGAAGACCAAATAATGTCGGCAAAGCCATAAGAGAAGTTATTAAAAATTATGTTAATTCTGAAGAACTAGCATTAGAATAGCAGCGAAGATCGGTTTTTTTGGAATAAAACTAAAATTTATTTTTAATAAAAACACAAAATTAAAATTTAATTTTTTATTTTTCTTATTCATCCATAATTTGCTGTTGGAATTTTAAATTTAATTCATCAACCTTTTCTTCTGGCAGCTTCTGCAGCAATCTGTCGATATTGTTTAACATAACTTCATGTTTTGAACCGTGCATTTAATTTGCTGCAAAATTTGTGTATACATTTTTAGCAGAGCCAACTAAATTACAATATGCAAACTATCAGTTTGATTTTTTTTCGCGTAGAGCAGCATACCGATCAGCGAAATCGTGAGCGAAATTTTTTAGTTTGCATTTAGCTAGCTAAATTTTACATGTATTTTGTATAGGGAATTTATCTTAACTCGAGCAGCATACCGAGCTTATGCAAAATTAGGGTAAAACTTGGGCTTTTGCAAACCCTAACTCATTTGACATAATAATAAATTCCATGACGTAACGATATTTTGTTAGTTTCTTTGTAAAACGTATTTTTCCTACTGCGACTAACCGACGAAAATTTCTAGTTTATTTACTTTGTTTGAAGCGATCAATTTTACAATTCGCAAAAAAATTGATATTTCTTTTTATAATCTCTTACCTGTGACATTTCACCGATTTTTTAAAGAAAACTTAAACACGGTGAGCTTTATTAAATTGTTTGTACTTGCCTACTTGAAATAACCTAAATTTTTCCAATTTCCTGCATCTGTAGAATTTTGTGAATGAAAATCTGACATTATGCAGTATTTCAAACTCTTATTTAACTATTCCACACAATAATTTTAATTTATCATATAAAATTATTTTATTACAGTTGAAAAATGATGCGTTTTCCGGATGACGGTTCATCACCAAACAGCATTGAACCGGACCTTCTAAAATCAGATCCGGATGATTTGGACCATATTGGTGATATTGGTTTACGTAAACGACGCGTCTGGCATTCTGATGTTGATAGTTTAGTATCAGCAGAAGGTATTGATCTTCTAGATGATGATGATGATGATGAAATGTTGGAAGAAGAAGAGGAGGCTGGCTGCCCTTTACCATCAACACCAGAAGACAATCAACTTTTGGAAGCCGACGTTTGTAAAATTTGCCTCGATAACATAACCTAAATCAGCATTTTACAATTTTTCTTTTTTTAGATGACCGAAGTTTGGAAAGCGGGTGTTTTATCAGATGAAATTGATTTAGGAGCTTTAGCACATAATGCTGCTGAACAAGCAGAAGTATTTGTGCGAAAAGTAAGTACATACAACAACAAATTTTAATTACTAATTTAGTTCCGTAATAAATATTATGATTGGTTGTTGACCCATGCAACAATTTTTCCAACTTTGTGTTATCGTCTATCAGCTCAACTCGTTTTACAAATTAGGCGATAAGACAAAAGAACCAATAAATTACAGTCGATCTATACCAGCCAGTTTATTTTTATTGCAATGAATATCACGTATACTATATAAACACATAAATTTAATCAAATATGAGTCACTCCACTTATCAACCACTTTTAATCTCTAAAATTAATACCAAATAACTTTGAAAAACTTCATGTAATAGAGTATAGTATATTGTTTTTCTAATAGGCAACATTTTATCGTTTGGGAAACTCAATTTTATTAAATTTTGCCATTTGTCCAACGAATGGTAAGAATGGATTGAAAATACAATAAGTAAAAACAAAACGGGTTAATTAAAACTAATGTGTAATATGTGTTGGATGAATAAGGTACTTTTTTAATTTGACGTATTTGTTGAAATCTATTTTAATTTGGATTTATGGCCAAATGCAGAATACTAATTCTATATATTAAGGTTTTCTTAAATTTGATTTTCGATGTGTTGACTCATTGAATATTTTTTAAATACATATATGTATTTTATTTTCTGCTTCCAGGACATCATGCAAGTATCATGGAAAGTGTGTGACTACAAAGATCTTCCACGTTGGCTACAGGACAACGATTTTCTGCATAAAGGCCATCGACCACCATTACCATCATTTGGAGCATGTTTCAAATCAATATTTCGTATTCACACAGAAACCGGAAACATTTGGACTCATTTATTAGGATGTTTTGCATTCATTGGTGTAGCTATATACTTTGTAACTCGGCCAACAATTGAAATACAATTACAAGAAAAATTTATATTTGGCGCTTTCTTCCTTGGAGCAATTACATGTTTAGGTTGCTCGTTTGCGTTCCACGCAATTATTTGTCATTCCGAAATGGTTGGGAAATTATTTTCAAAGTAAGTTTTCTAAAATTGATTCGTCATTGACTTTTCTAACATATCCTAAAAATATTGGTTTCGTTTAGATTAGATTATTGTGGGATTGCGCTGCTTATTATGGGCTCTTTTATGCCGTTGGTGTATTATAGCTTCTATTGTCATTATCACCTAAAAGTCATCTATTTATCGATGGCATCAATATTGGGATTGTTGTCGACCATTGTAGCACTGTGGGACGAATTCTCTGAGCCAAAGTTACGACCTCTACGTGTCGGTGTATTCATGAGTTTTGGATTATCTAGTATAATTCCAGTGATTCATTACGTTGTTATAGAAGGATGGGTTAGCACGATAAGCAAATCAAGTTTTGGATGGTTAATTTTGATGGGAGTTTTATATATCTTGGGTACACTGTTCTATGCTTTACGAGTACCCGAACGATGGTTTCCTGGCAAATTTGACATTTGGGTAAGTTACGCTTATTTCTGTCTAATTACGAATCTTTATTTTTATTTAAAATTCTAGTTCCAATCACATCAAATCTTTCATGTTTTGGTAATTGCTGCAGCATTTGTACATTACCATGTGATTAGCGAAATGGCCATGTATAGGGTAACAGGTGGTGAATGTGCTGTGCCGCATCCGGCAATTACATTTTAAAAAAAAATCTTCAAAAAATATAAAACAATATTGGTTTAAATAATTTATAAATTTTTTGTAATACAAAATAAAAAGATATATTTTTGAAAAAGTGCTCAAAAATGTTCTGTGCCCCTGTACTTTTATGTAGTAGAAACTAAATTTGTGCTAAAGAAATTTAATTTATTTTTGTTTAAAATAAACTATAATTTTATGAATTTCTATTACAAACAGCAATCAGTATTTAGATTTACCTATGTACATTAAATATTTTTTATTTATTTTAAAGCATGTCTTAAATATAATAGGCGAAATGATAACGATAGTATAATACAAACGTGTTTTATGCTGGAGCGGATCGAGTCTAGAATAGATTAATAAATATATTTTTTTTTTTTTTTTTTTTTTTTTTTTTTTTTCGCTGGCGCTACATCCCATAGAGGGACTTGGCCGCTTCATACTGAAGCTTCGTAATCATTTTTACAACAGATAATGAGTGATTAGTTCATTGATCCTTACATTAACCAGCCGTGATTTTTTCATCACCCGCCGGGATTCGAACCCGGGACCTCCGGAGCTTGAAGCAAGCATGCTAACAACTGTGCCACCGGGGCGGCGTATGGTGTTTAATTTTTGCCTAATTAAACAATTACGATTAAACGAATATGAGAATATCCAAAGCTTAAACACAAAAAAAATATATTTATAATTAATTTTATTTTAAACTAGCTGAGTTACCCGGCGTTGCACGGGAGGTATATAATTCAAATACTTTGATTGTTATGCAAGAATCCTCTCTTTACATCGCTGTAGTTGCAATCACATATGAAAAGAAAATTATAAGTAGCTGTATTCAGTTTCCATCATTTGCAATTGCATCGCGCAAGTGAATATATTCCTCGGAACAAAGTTTTTCTGATTTAAGCGAATGAAAAGAAGTCGTTCACTTTCGATTTTAGCATACATATCAACAATGAATTGGTGAAAAAGTTGACGGCACTTCAGGATGTGGTTTGATTGTTGTGCTCTAATCTTAATATACGATACGCATAAAAATTCATGCAGGAAACCCTTTTCGTCATCGCAGCACTTGTTGTTGGGTTAGTTTGTATCACGTTGAAATGATACCCATCTTCTCCTTGCCAAAACAGTATTGGATACTGAAGAGCATCATACGATCTGTGTGTTTCAGTAACACGCTGTAGGCTTTCATTTTGTCTATGGATAATAATATCACGTCGGTTGAAATCCGTTACCATAACAATAGCAACTTCGTTGATTGTTGAGCATTGAATCGTCTTTCATGTTGACCAGACGGTGTTTTGTCTGCTCGAATAACTACTCTGTGGTCATCTGATGGCATTTGCTCCAATGTAGTTTTGAATAAATTTACCAGATGATTGCGTTCATGGAATAAAATCTGTAAACTTGATATTATTTCACGTTTTGTTCCGGGACTAATAGCACAACGTTGATAAGTCTCCGCCTCCTCGTTGCCCATGAAGTAAATTTGTAAAAACTTGGAGTCGTTGTTAGAGAGAGGAAGAAGTGATCCAATTTTATGATAAATTTGTGTTTGTACTTTAAACGTCGGCATAAAACCTCCATCCTTAACAATTTGGGTTGCTCCAAAAGATGTCATTTGAAAGCAATAGTTGTATTTTCGAATATTTTGTAGAAAATGTCTGGATAACTCAGTAGTTCCGGAGACGTAAGCTAGAAGAGGTTCAGGTGGATCATCCAGAAGAGGCAAATTCACTTTTCCATTTGAACAACACATTCCAGGCGATTCATTGTGAAACTTTAAAGCATGACAATACAAACAAATGTTTTCCATTTGCCCAATTGAAACATTGTAATCATAGTCTTTCTCGTAATTGAATGCTGCTAACTTTAAATCACCTCTAAAAGTTAATATTAATCGTCCATATCGTAACCGAACGACTTTCAGCCGGGCCGCACGATGTTCAATGGTTTCAGTAGCTCTAGAAGAAAACATCCTGCTTCGTACATTTTCAAGTCGTGTTTCACGCTGTTCAGTTGTTTCATCAGCTCTTGAAGAAGACATCCTGCTTCGAACGTTTGCAAGTCGTGTTTCGCTCTGTTTAGTTGTTTCATTAGCTTTAGAAGAAGATGTACTGCATCGAACGTTTGCAAGTCGTGTTTCACACTGTTCAGCTGTTTCATTAGCTCTAGAAGAAGACGTACTGCTTCGATCATTTTCAAGTCGCGCTTCACGCTGTTCGCTTGATTCAGCCACCCTTGCGGCTCTAATCTTCTTCGACTTTGCAGTTACCTGCCCAATTGATCTTTTTTTCGGTGGCATTTTTAAGCAAAAATGAAACGTGTAGCTAATTAATCAGGAATGATGGGCATTCAAAACAGAAATTAGTATTAATTTATCAAAACGATTTTAATGTTCCCTTCGATACATGTCACTGCGAACTGTGTTTGAAAATGTCTTTACGGAATTTTTTGATGTGAAAACATCTTTAGCGGCAGGAGTAAGTAAAAAATTGTATAATAATCGGGTTACGGAAGCAAAAGTGCCGAACAAAAAATATTGCAGGTATGTGTGAATATTGACAAGAACAAAAAATAAATAAAACGTAAAATCAATGCAAAATCTACGCATACATATGCAATATACAACATCATCCGGCATTTCAAAAACATCGTGAGCCGAATACAAAAAAAAACCGCCTACTTTAATTAATTTTGTTGTGAAAATATCCGCTAAATATGGCCGCAGCAGCAAGTGTTTTTGAAAATGGAAATTACATATGAGCGACAAATTATGATTGTGTAGTGTAAACAAATTAAATGGAAATAGCGAGCTGTGAAAATTGCACATACATAATAGAATAATAATTTTAAAAGTTTAATCGGTATGCTTTTTTATTAGTATTACACAATTGCTCATGCTGTTGGTGAGTTTGGTTATATGGGGGGTTTCGCGCTACTGATCAAATCATCAATGATTTTACGGTCAACATTGCGCCCAAATAGAACCGCTCTATTTAATTTATTTTAACCTGATCAGTGATAAAGCGATGCGATTTTGCTTTATTGAGCGAGTTTGCCGTGACCATTTACTACTATGGAATCTTGAACAAGATTGCTGTGTATGAGTAATGGTATGTAACTGTGCTTTGCTCATGCTCAATTAACGTCAGTAAAATTCGTCCCCCAAATCCAAAATAGAGTAACTTATTGACTTTTTGAACCAAAAATGTAACTTAGTTTAAGTACTGAGCGAACAACATCCGTCTTTATGGAGGGGTTTCTGCGCCTTATCGAAATGGTTCAAATGATTCAATAGATATTTATACAAAAAAGTTTTCACATAAATCTTTTGCGAGTTGAGGGTGAACTCGCTCATGGTTTTTTTTTAAGCAAAATCAAATGTTATCTACAATTACAATCAAAAAGTAATCATAGATTAACACGTTTATAAACTGAAAACTTAAATATAATAAGAATGTATATTCACTTGAAATAATATTTAAAACCTGGAAAATAATCACCAACAATTATTTTATTGCAATATAGCTTACTAATAGAGAATAACGGCATCCGAAACACAAATTAATATTAATTTATTCAAAACGATTAAAACTACGTCCACTTCGATACGTTTTACCACGAACTGTAGTTGAAAATGACATTTCGAAAAACAAAAGAAGTTTCTCAAACTAAGGCAATTTTACACGTACAATAATTTGAATCCAAGGATGTTTCTTGTAGAAGATGCTATTTTCAAATATAAAACGCTAGTACTTTTCAAAGTAAATCAGTTTATACGTACAATATTTTTTAGTACCTTTCCTAGAATTGATTTTATGAAACAATCATTGATTTATTTAAGTAATAAACTAAATAAAGTAATAAACTATTGGCGTTTAGTATGAAACTACTATTTTCATTAAAAGCCGCCGGTTGCAATAGTGGATTAAAATAGAATGTTAATTACATATTTCTGAAGTTATGTGGAAATTAGAACTAGCTGACTATGGTACATTTCTAAACAGGATATGATAAATAGGATATCACTAAACAGTACATGTCAAACCAGTAAAAATGGATTATTAGTATGGATAATATAAGTGTTCAGAGATTTGTCTTCAGTTAAAGTGATGAAAGATTGTCTTAAATTTAAATTAATAAAATTAATTTGAATAATTAAATCAATTATAGTAGAGGTATGATTTGTGTATAACAATCGCACGCTAGATATCCTTTTTGGTGTATAAATTTGCGGCTAAGGCGCAATATTTATTTTTTTTTATAATATTTTGTTTTGTTATTTTTTTTTCTTACTAACAATTTTTATTTTATTATCTAATATTTTTGTATGTAATTGGAAAAAAAAATGTTGTTTTTAAAATGCAATGCACTCATGGTGCACAACACGGAAAAAATTTTGATGAAAAGATAAGAGAGGTAGACTCTAACTATAAACATCCAACAAAAAAAAAGTCGCCGCATTACCGAATCGTTACAAATTCTAATGTCGAATTTCATCATAATCGGTAAAGAAATAACCAAGTTACAAGCTAATTGAGCATATTCAAAAACTTCATCTAATAACCATTTAACAATCCCATTTCCACCGTACCTGTCAATATGTTTCATAACCCCGAAAGAAATGGCCAATTTACAGGCTAATTTGTGATATGTATTCCAAAAATGCAGCCAAAAATCATTTAACAATCATATTTCCACCGTACCTGTCATATTTAATCACAATAAGGTTAAGAAACAGCTAAATTATAGCTTTTATATTCCAAAAATGTATCCAAAATCATTTTAAAATTCCATTTATGTACATCGTACCTGTGAAATTGATAATAGATTTTTTGATTAAACATACATTTACCATTCAACTTGTTTTGTCACATGATATTTGCCAAATATGCAAATTTGCCAAAGATATTTTGATGAAACGTAACTTTGTCAAATGTCGTTTGCAATTTAACACATTGCGCGCCACGTCATTTATATGTGTATGACAATAGATTATGGTAGTAGGCCACGTCATACATTATGTGTATGACTGCAACAAAAGAATAGGTTGCATGCATGATAAACCAATTTAACAGGTATGATCAAGCGCATGTATTGATATCTCTTTCACTAAAAAATTCTGTCATTCAGTGCTTTTTTCTTGATATACTTTTTTTTATAAACACTAGTTCATAGCAAACAAAAACAAATCGAATTGTTTTGCGATGATAGTTTTTGTGAAAACAACTTAGCCTTGTGATTTTATCGCACCGAATGACGATATGCGCAAGAAAAGACGAATTTGAAACAGCTGTCAATCATACCTATTCATTTGGTTTATCATGGGTTGCATGGAAATATAATGGCATGTTATTAACCTGTAGCCTCTCGCAAATGTATGTTTATAGTTGGTTTTTGGAAATAGCTGAGGAAGTACTGAAAGATATGAAAATACAAATTTGAAGATCCACTTTTATTAATTCATTATAGTGACATTTCATTTGACCAAGGAATTGGAATTGGAATTCAAATTTGGTCAAAAGAAATATAATCAAACCAATTCTCGTGATTTATTTTGGAAAGTTGGTAGTATTTGATATTTATACTTTCATTGTTTTCTGAAAATTAAAAACATAGACGGCCGTTGCACATTAAATAATTTCATTATTAAGCGCTTTGCCTATAGGAAAACGAAAAACATAAAAAAAGAAAAATTTGACAATTTTTAGCATTTTTTCGTTTTGCCTTGCCCATTACTAAACCGAAAAACTATTTTCGTTTGAAATTCCAGTATCAAAACTTGTACATATGTTTGTATCTGTGAGTTAATTTTTTTTTTAATTTATTTAAAAAGAAAACGGAATTCGCAGAATAATATTATGATAAAATAGAAAAGAAAATGCATGGTACATATATCATTAATTTTTTTAGCCGACATTATAAAATTATAACAGAATAAAAAATTATAACAGAAAAACAACACGAAAAATATTTTCGTGTACTTTTTCTGACGAAAAATTGAAAAAATATTTTAAATTTTCTGACAGAAAAAATTAAAATTTAATTTTCTGGGAATGTTAAATATGTTTAAATTATTTTTTAAATCATAATATTTTTGTATTGTGTTTATGAACAAGTTTGAGAGTCTTTAAGCTATAATATGCTAAAGATTTTGAAGTTATTGTAAAAAACGTAAAATCCGTTTTCGTTTTCGTTTTCCTATGGGCAAAGCGCTTTAGTTTTTTTTTATAAAATATTAACAAAAATATACAAGATGACAACATTTTAAACAGGAAGAACAAAATACGAAAACTCCGGTGACAAACACAGTAACTACAAAATGGAATTGGAATTGCAATTCCATCAACTCAGCAGGAATTCGATGAATTCCAAATTTGAATTCATTATATAGCATTGTTGTTGTAAATTGGCAAATGAAATGTCACTATTATTACATTAGAAAATTCCATTACAAACCACAACTAATTGTTTTCTGATTTATGTTTTAAATTAAAGCATTTTAGGCATAGTTGAGGTAAACCTGAGCACTGACCACCACATTCACGTCCCTTTTCCTTTTCTTTTGGCCATTTTAATTGATTCTAGCTATAAGCAGATGCTTATTCGAATATGTTACAGGAGAATCACCATCTAGATTTAGCAGGCCTACCATCAAATGCTCACGAAAGGTACGAATTTGAATTTTCTTTTTTGGTGAATGCTTATATAGAACCCATGTATTTACTACTGCTACACCTAATAGTAGTTCGATACCAAGTTTTCTGTACCATTTCACACGCTTGCGGAGGGTTGTGTCATATGAAGCCATTTGATCGAATAGATCAATGCCAGCTTTTCCTTTATTATATGCCAACACTCCAATTGGTTTTGTTGTAGCTCTTCTAAATTTCCGTCTTTTGTGAGATATTGTTGTAAATTTACCAAAGTACGAGACCCAGTGGTTTGATAATATAAATTAAATTCGAAGAAATAACCGTCATACACATATGAATGGCGTGGTCACACATGCTAAATATTGATAAAAATAATGTGTGGGGCCACCGGCCACGTCATTCATATGTGTATGAGACGTAGAATTTCACAAATAGTTACTAATTGAGCTTTATAATTATAAGTACCTAATATAAATGTTATTTCTTTCCAATCCATAACCAACAAATAACAAAATATTTCCTGTTAGCCCCTGGGGGTATTTATGTCAAAATCAGATTGGCACGCAATGTGTTAAACGGTTCCCATAATATTACTTTAGTCTATGGTATAACTGAATACAGTTTTAGTTGAAAGCTTACGGATTTTAGGTTTTTCAAATTTCAGCCTGATCGATTAAGTACCTATAATTATTATTATTATACATTTATTTGAAATTTAAAGAAATAATAGATCTTTGAATTTACAAAATAAAAATTACATATTTGGCTAGTTAAGAACAGAAGTGATCCAAGTAACATGTTGTTATTAGAGAGATTATGAGCAAAACGTGTTTTCATGATTATTAAAATTGAGGCTAATATATTTTTGTTATAATATGTTAAAATGATAGGTAACAACAGTGCTCAACAGTACTTGGATCACTTTTGCGCTAATATGATGACAATTGTAACGATGCATTTAAAAAATAAAAATATAAGAAAAAATTAAATGTAGATGGTAACAAAAAAAAATATAGAATCGAAAATAAGGTAGATGGTTATTGATTATTTATACACTGCAAATCGACGCAAACAAAATTAAACAACATTTAGGGGTACGCTTTGTAACGTGCATTTTTGCTTTTTTCTTATATTTTTATTTTTTAAATGCATCGTTACAAATCGTGGGGACGTCCCACACCCTGAAGATGTCCCATGCCAGGCCAACTGGAATAAAACCTAAATCGAATTTTTCAAGTTCGAATGTCTTTTAGATGAAACGTGCCTATTAGTTTGCCTTTTAAATCCCGAATTTTGTAAGCTACGTTTCCCACTTTCGCATCGATAATTGCTGGGATAAATTTCGAAGACAACTTCGCGGAAAATTTATTTCCCGCGTCGCTTTGGGCAAATGAGCGCACAAAAACTGACTGCCCTACAGCAAGCTCCCGGTTCCGACTGCGCAAATTATAACGTTGGGCCGATAGATCATAAGCGATTTTGAGATGTTGTTTGATTTGGTGGCGGATCAAATTTAATCGGTCTGGTTTAGATAAGACGCCAACTTCGTTCTCATCCGGATTACACAATAATCTCCGTAATTCATAATCAGATCCATGCAATGTTATATGCTGGCCAAATACTAGGTAGTGGGGCGAGAATTTTGTAGATGAATGTATAACATTACGAAGAGCTGCAGCAATCTCCTGGATATGTAAGTCCCATTCATTTGTGTTCTGTTGACACGCTCAGACGCATTGCTCTGTGGTGAGTATAATGGAGTACGAATGTGTTTGATCCCGTATTTATGTAATAGGTCTTGAAACAATTTGGAAATAAATTGTTTACCATTATCACTAGTAATAAATTCCGGTACCGAAAATAGAAGAAATACGTCATTTTCAAGAGACTTACATATCAAAGTTGCCGTCGCTTCTCGCAGAGGTTTGAGAATCACAAATCTCGAATAATGGTCTAAAATGATAAAGATGTAGGCGTTGCCACGCTTTGACCGAGGATATGGCCCCAAAAGATCAATATATAACCTTTGGAATGGTCGCTCGGATATAAATTGATGTCCCATTTCTGGCTTGGTAGTGTAATTAACGGGCTTGTTTATTTTACAGCTGACGCAATTGGCAACATATTCCTTGACATCTTGAGCCATTCGCTGCCAAAAGAATTGTCTGCGAAGTCTCTCGATGGTCTTTGCAGTACCCATATGTGCTGATGATGGTGGTAAATGGGCCTGTTCAATCAAGGAACGAGTAAGCTTCTTAGGTACGACCAATCTCCACACAGGCAAATCCGTTTCATCATATTGTGCACCAAATGAAGTCGTAAAAAGTATCTTATTATCCTTCACGCAGAAATTATGACAATCTGCTCCTAATTCTCGAATTTTTACCATTTGGTCCTGGTATTCGGGATCATTAAAAACCTCTGAATTTAGGTTAATATGAAGGGGCTCCATGATATTGGAATTATCTAACGCGGACTTCTTGTTGGATTTTTCACCCTCGCCAACGAGAGCAGACACTATAGCTGGCTCCTCAGAAAATACCCGAGATAACACATCTGGTACAACATTGATGGACCCTTTCCTATACCCAATTTCAAAATCAAAGGCCTGCAATTTTAAACTCCATCTGGCAAGCCTCCCTGACAAATCCTTTTGCGACATAAGCCAACGAAGGCTGGCATGATCAGTGTATATCGTGAAATTGTACCCTTCTATATATGCTCGGAACTTTTTGACACTCAGTACCGCGGCGTAACATTCCAATTCCGTAATGGAATAGTTCTTCTGAGCTGCGTTTAATTTTTGGGAAATGAACGCTATGGGACGTTCATTTCCGGCAGCATCAAGCTGAAATAATACGCTTCCTACTCCTGTGGTACTGGCGTCACACTGTATATAGAAGGTTTTTTCAAAATCAGGATTTGCCAGGACGGGTGCTGTGGATAATGCTTCCTTAAGAGCATTAAATGATTCATCTGCAGACTTAGTCCATTTCATTTTTACCCCTTTCTTTGTAAGGTCTGTCAAAGGAGCCGCAATCGTTGCGAACTTACCAATAAAGCGCCTATACCAACCACACAATCCTAGAAATCTCCTAACTTGTTTCGTGGTTTTGGGTATAGGATACTCCTTAATTGCCCGGATTTTCTCTGGATCAGTTCGCAAACATCCGTCACCAACCAAGTAACCCAAATACTTTACTTCTTTTAGCAAAAATCGACTCTTTTCCACGTTAATCGTTAAACCAGCTTTCCCCAGTAATCTAGCAACCTCGTTTAGTAGACCGAAATGCTCATCCAGGGTGGCAGAAGTAACGAGTAGATCATCTAGATAGGCAAATATTTTATCGTGAAATTGGTGTGGGATCACTCGGTGCATGAGGCGGCACATCGTCTGTGGTGCATTGCACAATTCGAACGGCATGACCGTGAACTGATATAAAGGCCGTCCAGGTACTGTGAAAGCCGTCTTATCTCTGGATTGTGGATCGAGCGGGATCTGCCAAAAGGCATCTTTGAGATCAATTGTCGAGATGAAACGTGTTTGATCCAATCGACCCAGCAATCCATCGATAAGCGGTAACGGATAAGCATCCTTTACGGTAACTTTATTCAGCTCAAGGGCATCCAAACACAGACGAACCTTACCATTTGCCTTCTGCACCAAAGTAATCGGGGAACACCAAGAACTCTCGCTTTCTTCTAAAACACCCAAGGAAAGCATTCGGTCTAACTCCTCGTACATGAGTTTCTGTTTCACGGGTGATACTGCGTAAAAACGCTGTTTAACTGGTTTCGCTGAGCCAACATCGATTACGTGTGTCACAAGATTAGTTTTTCCCAGGCCTAGTCGTGTATAGGATGGAAACATTTCGACGATATTTTGTAACTTGGCCTGGTCTTCAGGTGACAGATCGTGAACATTTGAACCATCACTGTTGGAACTAGCGGTGGGAATGAGATTCAATGCCGATAATTTTGGAGTAATTCCGAATAAATTCCAAAAATCTATTCCCAAATAAAGGGGCTGTTCTAGTGATGGGACTATATATAGTTTCATTCTATGTGCTTGTCCATTAAAATCAACGAGTGCATCAATGTAACCAAATACTCTTTGAGGTTGACCACTAGCTGTGTTTAGGTACGTAGAAAAATTATGAAATTTTGTTAATGGATCGCACAAATATTTGTCTGATCCAGCACCCAATACACTTATAGTGGCTCCACTATCCAAGAGACCATTGTAATTGGTTCCATTAATGGTGATTTGTGCATAGGGTCGTTTGTCTGTAGAACTAGCTTCAATTATTGACGATAATATATCATATTTCAGGTTTCGTCTTGACTTCCAATATGAACGAGTTCTCAAGCGATGCTTCAAATTGTAACGTCGTTTATGATTTATTGGTACAGACGGGGAACTGAAAGTATTGATAGATTTTAGAATATGTTGGTTAATTGGATTTTCAGTTTTGTTCGAAATTACGTGCTGGATATTGGATGAAGATTCTGCTGAAAAGACAGAATCAGTAGACGAAATAGTATCTATTTCAAATTGTTGGTCGTTCCATTCTTGGGCAGAATATGTTGCGGATGGGTCGCAACATTTTGTTGGGCATTGGGTTGAGAAGTTTTCGGGGTGCTGTGGTTCCCAAATTTACACTGACCCCTCGAACCGTTTTCCGTACATCTGGGGCATTTCGGAGTAATAGTGCCTTTCAACCCACATTTATATAACAAAAACAACCGTTTGGTTGTAACAAACATTCCTTAAAGGTATGACCAATATCGTCACAATTATAACAAATCACATATGTGTGATTGACATTAGATGTGGTATTTCGGTTCAACGGGGTTCCTTCCGAATAATATGACCTATTGACCGTATTATTTGGACGCTGTATTGCTGCGACTTGGGGTACTGGATAGTGTGGAACCTTCTGAATAATAAGGCCTATTTGGTGTATTGTTTTGACGTTGTATTGCCGCGACTTGGGGTACTGAATAGTGTGGAATATTGTATGGAATTGGTTCCGCGTATGTTATATTCTGATAATTCATACCCTGATCTAAAGCATTTACTACACGCCTAGGTGTCGTGAATTTACCATAATCGTGTGCATGTGTTTCTCGCCTATGGGGCACAAAGTTATCCGGATCAATTTTTAAATCAGCCCAAGTGTTTTCCCAACTGGTGCAACTACTGATCAGGTCACCGATATTTCCGAAATGCCTGTCGGTTAACTGATATTGCAGACCTGGTCTCATATTTTTCATTAAAATTTTAATGAGTTGTTGATCGGAATACGGTGTACTTAACTGAACCGTCAGACTCCAGATTTGTTGGTAAAAATCCAAAAATGGTTCATTTGGAAGTTGTTTCCGAGATTCAATTTTATTCTCGATATCTGAATCTGGGCGTCGATTTTTAAATCTTTCAATCATCTGACTGCGTAGTTCGTACCAATTGGTCGTGGGATTCTGTTGTCGATACGTCCAGTACCAGTGGGATGCTATACCTTTCAAAACAAAACTGATCTCTGTTAATAGCTGGTCAGTACCGAGATTCATAGAATCCGCTAAAGTTTCCAACTGAAATAAAAATAAATTAATTGGTATTCCAGTTGGGGAACCATCAAACGAAAGACCACTTCGCGTTAAACCGCGGTGCTCAGGCATATATTTAACTGGAGGCGGTATAGGGTGACCGTAATTCGGAACATATTGACCAGAAGCTGTAAACGGAGCGGTTGTGAGATTTGAAAACGGCATACCTGGTATTTGGCTCTTTGTTGGAACCGATTGCGGATTTTGTACGTGAGTACCCATTGATGTTGCTAGAAAATTGGGTGCTGACAATGGATGCTGTATACTTTGCGGAATTTCCATGTGTGATGCTACCGCCTGCGGCACCTTTATGTTTGTGGTAATCAATTGTGGTTGTGACCGATAATTAGAGGGTGGTAATACGGCATGCGACTGATTCACGGTGTACAATTGATTTTGCGGTAAACTGGCAGACTTATTTGCAGCAGGTTGAACCTCAATTTGATCTGGTTTTATGTTTAGCTGCTTCTCATTACATCGCCTAGTTAGTTCTGTAACTTGTTGTGATAACAGTCTAACCTGTTCCATCATATTCGACATGACGTACATTTGGTCTGTATTCGTTACCTCCTGCGAACTGCACGATTGAGGTTCTTTAGCGTTCTCGATATGTACTGCACTTGCAGCTTCTAATGACTCGTTTAATTTAGAACCGTCTTGTAAATAAATTTGAATACTTGTCAGAAGCAATTCACACGACTCGAGAGGGCTTCTGGCTGTATTACCATATGTTTTAGAAGCAGTGGCTCGTTCAAGTCTAGAGGCAACGTGTAAGAGACGGGATTCTATTCTTTGAGCGGATTCTAGTTGTTCTTCACCTGCTAAATCTGAGAGCAAACCAATGTCAATTTTTAGTTCTTGGATCTTGGCACGACACGAATCAATTTCAACGTCTGGACGTTTCGCCGCGTTGATGTGCATTTTCTTCGGCCTCCCACTAGTTCCAGCTTCTTCAGCAGTCACCAGATTTTGCAAGATTTGAGCAGCAATCTGGTCACCAACTGACACATCGCGCAATTCGCATTCTATGGCGAATTCGTCCTGGTTTAAATGAAATACGTTCATTATAATAAATTTTAATAAAATACCAAAAAAAATTAATGAAAATAGTGAGAAATATGACAAAAATGATCACCAATTATTTAATTTCAATTTCAAATTATTATAAGAGGAAGAAAAAAAAAATATTACTTAATATATGGTTGCCGAATGCAGTATGCGAATACCCAACACCTTATTTTCAATTAACGGAATCAAAAATAAACACTAGTATAAAATATTAGAATAACAAAATGGAAAAACTAAAAAACAAACTAATTTGGAAATCAACAAATAAGCCGAAAACTTATGATTTAATTTCATTAACTCGTTAAACGTATTTGTTTAAATAGTTAAATACTTAATGTATATCATAAAAAAAAAATAAGAATTATACGAATTATTCAAAATACAAAAAAAAAATCATGAATTGTACAATATATGTATAGATCAAAAATAAAAATAATGTGATGAGGATGAGCCAGGGCGGCATCTCATGATAACTTGACTGTTACTATGATAAATGACGTTGTACTGCAACAGTTTCTCAATTGCGGCAGGTAATCAGAGTCTTAGGGAAAGGAAATTAGGATAGGGGAGGAATTAAAAAAAAAATACTAACGGAAAATTGCCACTCAGTCAACCAAAATTCAAACAGTATTTGTAATACCGAACATACTTGGTGACTTGCAATTTTAAAATTTTATTTTATTAGCCATTCGACACTATCCATCATCAAGTTACAAAATCAAACTCTGCAAGAGAGGAAACATTGTTTGAAGATGGATAGCGAATGCCAATCGAATCATGTTTGGTAAACCAAAAATCAATACTAAAACTCAACACAATTTGCGGAAATAGTTGACCCTTGGTAGTACCAAACCAGAAACATAATAATTGTGAAAAAAACTGAATAAACTGTATGTCACTGTATTCAAAGCCCAAAAATCAACAAAATAAATTAAATAATCTTATTTATTTCGAAAGGTGGTGCAAGAAAACAGAGTAAAAACCGAAAAAAAATTAAATATTTAGAAATCAAACCGGAAACGAAATTAGGAATAGGGAGGGTGGGTGGGTAATAATTATAAGATAGGAAGCCATGTTTGTTTGGGCGCCACTGTAACACTTGGTATGAGCTGGAGGACAACACATTATCAAAATCTAAATGAATATTCGAAAACAATTAGTTCCTCCAACTCATATTCTGTGTTATCAGAATTTGGACCCACACAGGGACTCTAGAGCGGTCGTTGCTGGCTAAGCATCAGGGTAAGAGCGTGGGGTTTTCTAGAGTTTATGTGAGTCACATTGTAACCGCGGGAAGGACTGACTCCGATACCTTACCTATTCATAATCCGACTTACCCTAACTCATCCTCAAATACTCTCTCTTAAATTATCTCATTATTTATAAAACGGAAAACGCCAAAATTTAATTTAAAAAAAAACTTAAATACAAATATATATTTTCCAAAAAAAAAATTACAAGAAAAAAATGAGAGAAAAGAGAGAAAAAAAAAACATTAGAAGAAATGAAATTATTTACAAAATTCACCTAACTAGCTAACCCTAAACCCCTAATATAATTACCTTAACTAATAATTAATTAATATGTACTAACAAAAGAAAATATAGTGAAAAGTATACAAATTTAATGAAATAAGAAATTAATATAACAAATAATAAAAAAAATTTCACTCAGCTGAGATTTTGTATAAAAATGTTGAAATGTTGATGCAGATGTTGATTGGTGGATCTCGAATCATCATTACATTGTTCTTTTTATTTATTTCAATTCATTCATTTTTTTCTTGTAATTTTTTTTTTGGAAAATATATATTTGTATTTAAGTTTTTTTTTAAATTAAATTTTGGCGTTTTCCGTTTTATAAATAATGAGATAATTTAAGAGAGAGTATTTGAGGATGAGTTAGGGTAAGTCGGATTATGAATAGGTAAGGTATCGGAGTCAGTCCTTCCCGCGGTTACAATGTGACTCACATAAACTCTAGAAAACTCCACGCCCTTACCCTGATGCTTAGCCAGCAACGACCGCTCTAGAGTCCATGTGTGGGTCCAAATTCTGATAACACAGAATATGAGTTGGAGGAACTAATTGTTTTCGAATATTCATTTAGATTTTGATAATGTGTTGTCCTCCACCTCATACCAAGTGTTACACAATGTAGTCCAAAAAGTGGCATAACTCAGTTTTTGTAAAAATGTTACTTGGATAACTTCTGTTCTTAACTAGCCATTTGTACAATGATCAGATACAATGTAAATGGATAAGAAAAAATTTTCGTTTTGTGGATAAACCTAAAAGATTGGCTATAAATCGGCACCAAAACAATTAATATTTGAGATACAAGAAATTAATAAAACAGTACATTTCTTGGCATCATAAACAATCATTTTTTGGAACAAAATATAATAAATTGGCAACATAACACTGTGATCAAAAAGTAGTAAGACTCCTTAAATAAAACAAACGGCTTATTATTCCTTCAAACTTATTTCATCCCCTTAGGGTAGAATACAATCTAACGAGACGTATATAGTATCATATACGGCAATTTCCATTTTTACCAAATTGAGACATTTAAATAAAAGGTTTTGAGGTGTTTGCTTAGACATTGAAGTAAAATTTGAAAGTTTATTTTATTTATAATTAAATCCTTTTTAACAAATTTGGTTACAGACTAATTATTATATTACTAAATTAAGTTTAAAAAATGGAGATTGCCGGCTTTGATACTACAAATGCATATTTTCAAAATAATCAAAAGTAATTCTCTAGTTATCTTGTATTTTCGTTTATTTTTCGTTCGATGGCGACACGGTCGACTTATATGAAAATATGTAAATATGGGCTTTATCGTCTTTGATGCCAATGAATATTTTGAATTACAATTTTAATAGGAATTTGCAGAGTTTGAATCTAATTAATAACACGCTTATGTGAAGATTTAAATAACGAAAAAAATCGTAAAACTCATTTTAACGAAAAATGGAGATTGCCGGATTTGATACAATAGGTTTCTTTCAAGCCAGAAGTCAGACGGAGCTAAATCAGACGAATAGGCCGGTTTCGTAACGATATAGGCTGAGTTTTTCGCCAAATACACGTACAATCATTGCAGAGTGGGACGGCGCATTATTGTGGTGCAAAAACCAAGAGTTTTCTTTCTCAAGAGAGCGACATTATTTCCAACTGCCATAATTGCTGTGTCATCTGCAAAGGTGGCTATGGTTCCTTCATTTGTGGTTGGTATGTCCCTTGTATAAAGTAAATACAGGATTGGTCCTAAGACACTCCCCTGCGGGACATCGGCAAAGATTTTCTTTAGCTCAGAGTATTCATCCTCATATTTCACTCGAAAGTGTCTATTGGATAAATAAGATCTTAGTATGGCATAGAATTATCTCGGTAGATCTCTATGCAGCTTGTATTCCAGACCACTGTGCCAGACTTTATCGAATGCTATTTACTACGTAATAGGTTTTCGCACCAAAGAATGAATCACGTCGATTATAGAATCCACGGTTGCGGATCAATCGCGGATCGAAAACTGCATATAAAAAAATAGGAAACAATTGGTGTAAATCAAAGTATCCTGGAAAACTTCTATTGATTTACATGTGAAGGTTGATTTACATATGCGACGTGCGATGTGTGACGGGAGCTTCTAGCCAATCAGAGACGAATATTTTGACATTCGTCACACGGCACACGCCACACGTCGAGAGATGGTTTAATTTTATCTTTTCCGTCACGCTCGCACAAACCCATACCAATTTTTTGTATGTATAAAACGAAGTAGTAGGCTTTGACGAAGCTTTTTTGAAGAACAAAAATTAAAATATAAAAAATTTTATAAAGTGTGCGTGGCGGAACTCGTCACAAATGTAAATTGTTGTCAAAAAAGCGTCACGTTTATTTCCACTTGTCACACGTCGCATATGTAAATCAACCTTGATTTACATTTTTTGATTCCCCGTACAAACGCAATAGTTTTATTGCGTTTCTAAAACTTTTTTTTTTGTTTGTAAAAATATCATATAAGGAATTTCAATGAAACTATGATATAAAATTATTGTTTCCAATTTTTTATATGTAGTTTTCGATCCGCAACCGCGAATTTTATAATCGATGTGATTATTGAATCATTTTAGCCCCGAGTTAGAATCATTGGGCGCTTTCAGGTCTTCCAACATGTTGGCTTTGAAAATTTACTGATGGAAAAAATGACATATCTTAATACCTATCACATTGCGATGAAATTTTGCATAAATCGCTTGCATTCATAAAACATCATGTTTATTTTATTCAACATGTTGCCAACAGTTGGCGGACCTGAAAGCGCCCATTGTGTTCTACATGTGAATTTTTTTATTTTATTTTTGTAAATTTCAATTGTATGAGTTAAATGTAAGCCTTAATTAAGCTGTATTATCCTTTGTTCGCAAATCCCTACTAACTCACTAAAAATTTAGTAAGTAGTATACAACAACAACTGAATGTGCGTGTGGTTTTCCTACTTTTTAAAATTTTATTATTAGTGCACCGTTAGGAAAATTTGTTTTTTCTTTTTTTTTTCGATTAAATTTACAAAGCACAGTTGATCATATCAAAAATCATTTTTTTTTGTTAATCAGAAACAGAATGAGTGAATTCTACAGTATTTAAAAAAAAAGTTCGACCGTATATGTACAACTGAATATTCTTGACTGTACATGCATAAATTTGTCGTTTAAGTTAAAAAATACAGAGCGCTGATTGGTTGAAATTGCTGTTACTTTTTTTAAGGTTATGTAATTTTGCCAATCATGTTCAATTTTTTATTTTTATTTTAAAGGTATTTAATATCGCCTATACTTGCTCGAAAAACAAAATACAATTTTGGTAATTTAATTTAACCGTCCTGAGACTGAAGACCGTGTAGTTATTTTTCGGACTTTTTTGGTTAAAAAGTACTCAAAAAGACCGTAACTTGGCAGACCTTAGCGCGTTAATCAGTCTGTATAATCAGTCTAAGCCGAACATCAACGAATAGTATAGGTAAAATGGATTGACATAAGGGTGACTTAAGGGCAATCGTATTACTGAAAAATAGGCATTGTAGCTAACCGACTAAAAGCGGAGGACTGTAAAATAACCGTCCGAGGACTATGATATGGACTATCTAAATAATTGTATTTATATCGGGTAAAGATCGTGTTATTGTTAGTGCGTATTCGTGTAAACATTCGTTTATATTCTTGTCGGTAATCATTCCTTTAACCGTAATTTTAATCGTTTGACCATCAAATGACTGTTATTTGTCATACCGCATTTTAATAAATTTTTTAGAGTCGTGTGAAGATCGTGGTACTTGGGTATCTGGTCGGACAATCTTACTATTTTATTTACATTCGTGTAATAGTAAGTGACGGTTATATGGCATTACTATAAGGTTTTAAATTATTTTAATGTCGCGTCGTGTAAAGATCGCGGCACATGGATGTGAATTCGTAACATTTCTTTCATACGATGAACATTCGGGTGATAATTTTTTAAAATTTTAATTTTTTGTTGTAATTTTGTACCGACCATTTACACACCTCTAACCAAGCGGTTAGAAATTGTTTTTCGGGGTGATGAGACTATTTTATTGCCTTAAAGGTAAAAATCGTACATGTCGTAACAATCGCACTGCCTTTACATAAGTACAAGTACAACTTTTGCCTTTAAAGCCCAAGTCCAAGTATATTGGAACTTAGATAACCCACACCTATCAAGTTCCATAGGTTTAGAATTTTTGTTTCGCTTTTCATAGGAAATCTTATAATAAAATGGAACTCAAACTTGGAACTCAGTTCCAATAAATCAAATATATTTGAAGTAGTGATACTTGGGAGGCAATAAAAATATTCGCATTAAGTAACGTTTAAGGCGAAAATCAAAAATTGAACATTGTTCAATTTTGTATACGGCAAATTTTTTTGCCTTTCAGGCAAATATACATATCCTTAAAAAAAGTAACAGCTATTTCAACCAATCAGCGTGCTGAATGCCATAAAGCAAAGAGTATGAAATGTCCAGAGTACCGAAGCTGAAAAAAAAAATTTAACCAGATTTTTTTTTTGTTTTTATTACGTCTGTTGCGACATAAATACTCAGTAAAGGATCAAACACAACCACAATGATGCCCGTTTTCGTTCCGTTCCGTGGCATTTGTTTTATTTCCCTTCGTTCTTAGTACTGAAATTTCGGTATTAAACAATAAACGGATATCATTGCGTTTGAATCTTAAGTTTTGACATTTCATCATGGAAAGAGTCCACTTGAAAATTTGTCATAAGAGCTCAACCCTAAATTAAGGAACAGATAACGTACAGGATAAGAAAGCTTACCTAATGTGGCCTTTTCAATCCTATATAGTGTGTCGATGCGAGCCAATCTTTGTATGAGCTTCGTATTATTTAGCATAGCAAAATTAATATATTAGGAACAAGATCCTACTTGTTCCCATCTATTAGCTTTTTCTTGAATTACAATGTTAAGCAAATGAATACACTCGCATAAAATGTGGTATCAATATATTTTAAATCTTTAGATTTACCAGGGAAATAGACCAATTATCCAAATGTGGAATCAAAAATATTCTCGCATCTTAAATAAAACTAAAAACAATTATATTTATTAAATTAATTTATTTTGACACTAATATACATAATTACAACTTACTTTAATCTTACCATATAAATAATATTTAATTCTATTACTGTACTTTTTATTTAAAAAAATGCAAATTATGTGAAAAATTTTGTGTACTTATTTACGGCTAAATTATAGACTATAAATCGATAAATTTATATTTATTTTATTTTAGCCAAATTTTCGGTTGTAGATTGTTTTTGTAAAAAAGAGTTGATAATGGTGCGAATCACAGAAAATTTGGCTAACAATTTTATAAAATAAAATCGAAATAATATAAATTTATGATTAGTTAAATTTAATCGTAAATTATAACTAAAAATACAATTTCCTTAAATGAAACCTTTTATAATGTAAAAATATCAGCAAAATATTAAAAACAGTACCAACAGTAGATTAAAATATTATTTTGCCTTGCATTGACCGTTTTGGCTAGAAATGTGATTGGTGTGGGTTCAAAATGATTTCAAAGCGAGCAAACTTTTTTGTTTTTGTAATCTTATCACATTTTATATAAAAAATTATGGATCATTTTGCTTCATTACACACATTGCGTACTATTTTACTTAATTGGATATTTTAAAGTATCTACTATCGATTTAATTTACTTAATATTGGCCCTTATTCAATGTAAATCTTCTAACTTGATGAAAATTTCAAACTATTCATAAAGTTTATCGGAAATTTTGAAATTCATTTCATGTTTTCATAGAGTAATAATATCAGAATAGAATTAAAAGCAGATGGATGATTAACTTTGAATCCGACCTTATTACAGATATACCTCTAGCAACTAGTTTCCTAACTACATATATAAATTAAATTACAAACTTAAATACATTTTTTATCAGGACTATTTTGTTCTAGTACGTACGCCTCATTCATAGACGGCAATATATAATCTTGACTATCGTAAAATGTGTCTTTGGTTTGTTGTCCAAGTTTGTGTACTAAACCACTGGCAATGCTTTCAACAGCAGTGTCATTAAAATTTTTATTACTGTGATTATTGTTATTATTATTACTTTCGATAGTTTTCTTTTTGTCGCCATTGATTTTCTTATTTTTTGTATAGCTTTTAATATAGAATGATGCAAACATGTAGGTAAATAAACCAGCATTGATGGTCAATAACATTGCAATACTTTTTGGAAAGTTACATGTTGGCTGGAATTGAACTTGTAGCGTATGAAAGAAGACTATAACGAATTGAATCTGAAAATAGAAATGAAAAAGATTTAGGTTAGTTTAGTCCTCAACTGTCATATTCTTAATTATTCTAGCCAATTACTACCATCCTAGATTAATAAAGAAACATTGTTATATCTCAACAACAATTCGAAAATTAACGTGTAAAGTTTTAATTGGACAGGTTGATTAATACTTTTACTGTTAATAGTCATCTATTGCAATCGTATTTACATGGTACATCGTAGAATTTTCTTTTAATAAATCTGATAGCTAGCACAATAATTTTCTAATTAAAATTTGATCATTGCTAGATTAAGAAATTTAATTCAATATGAAATTTCCCATGAGGTGTAATGTCGTTTTCTCTGTCTTTAGGAAATTTCATATATAAATTATATTTGACAGGTAATAATATTTATGTCATGATTTAGAATCCTAATTAAACAAGAAAAAAATTTAAAATAAAAAAACGATATACGTGGTTACTTACAATTTGCATTGTGGTAAGATGTTTCTTCCACCATAAATATTTTTGTACTTCGGGTCCCATTGCTGCGAGCATGTAATAGGCGTACATGAGAACATGAATAAATGCATTGATGATTCCTAAAAGAGTGCCATGTCCACCAGCAAAATATTTAACACCAATAAAGGCCGCAACTGGCATAAGTGTATGATGGTAGAGATGTAGAAAACTAATTTGATTTTGTTTTTTACGTAGCACAAAAAAAACTGTATCCAAGAGTTCGGACAGTTTACACATGTAATACAACCATACGGCTCTGGCCATCTGTAAATAAATTTAATTTAAATAAATAACATATTCTATATAAAATGTTATTTTATATATACCCTTATCGCTAAAGGATTAGTCGTGTAATCAACAGGTTCACATTTATAGTTGTAATGTTTTCGCCATCCACTCTCTAATCCCTCATATAAAAGACCAACACTGGCTAGTACTTGAATCGCATTGTAAAGTATTAAGGTATTTTTTAGCTGAAATGGTTTACGATTTTTCATCCAACGTGGTCCAGCGTACACACAGAAATATAAATATGTAACTAGGATGGTTAATAGTGGTCCAGGTGAATTTGATAGAAACCATTGTTTGGTACGTGGATCTGGAAAAGAGAAATTATATGATTATTTATAAAAATTAAATAACTTCTATATGACACAATGCTATATTGATTGTAACAACAACCTATTTTAATGAGAATACAACTTTCACAAAATATGCCATGGGAAATTTTACGAAAAAGCGATTATTACAGCAATAGTATTTAGATTGCCATGCAAAATACAAACAACAACACGTTATTATAGCGGTAGTTTTACAATTTTCACCATGGCAACGCGATAGTTTTACAATTTTCACCATAGCAACGCGATAGTTTTACAATTTTCACCATAGCAACAAGAAAATCCTAAACAATTATCTCTAATTTGTAATTGTATTTCAATTTTTTTTATTATGATTGAATTTTTTATACACACATCAAAGGAAAAGCTATGCAAACAAAAGCTTGTCAAATAATTTGCATACAACATGACACAAATGGATGAATTGTGATTCAATCGCTGACGGGAAAGTTGTATTCTCTTACTAAATACAACACGTGCTGCAATTAATGATCTATAATTTTTTACTCGTTAAAACCGACGCAGATAATTCAACTCGTGCTGCGCACTCGTTGAATTTTCAGCGCGGTTTTACCTCGTAAAAAATTATCGATAATAATTGAGCACTACTTAGTTGTATTACGAATGAGTATATAATAGGGTGGTCTAAAACCTAACATTGCCCTTTAGGTGTAGTTTAGATTTGTATCACTTTGTTATACATAAGTAGTATGAAAGGTATTGTCAATGGCGTCAAAAATAATGAAAGTTTGGAATTTCAATATAATTTTTACCTCGTCTGTTCATAGAAAAAGGAAGGGTACAAGAAAGTTATTTTCTGGAGAAACCAAAGAGTTTTTCATAAGGTGCTCTTTTATATACCACAATCTGCGGCCTAACTACACTCAGAAAAATATGCGGTGTGAATTTGTTTTTTATCCGCAAAATTATTTTATTTTTATCCAATCGGTTATTCTTTTATAAAATCACTCCTAGTCAACGGATAAATATTTAAAAGTATCCTAACGAATAACTTTTAATAAACAATTTATAAATTTCACCACATTCGGTGTAAAATTATATTTTATCGTTTGGATAAATAATTTCACACTTTCTTTTGAAAAAGGACATCGGTAGATTTGGGAAACACTCTATGTGGATTTAATAAAATACACCTTTCATACATAAAACATACATAGAACATAAAAATATCCGAAAGGATTTAATTTTATCCGAAAATATCCAAAAGAATAATTTTCGGAACCATAAAAATTTCCGAAAGGATTGCGTAAAAATATCCAAAAGGATATTTTTCGGAAACAAAAATACACACAAAAAAATATCGCAGTGTGAATGGTATTTTATCCGAAAAAAACTTTATTTTTTATCCAATAGTACCATATTAACTCCGCAAGATCGGGTACAAATTTTAAAATATCCAAAAGGATCGAACGGTATACTTTTGCACCGTTTGGAGTAAACGCAAAAGTTGTCAACAGCGGATTTTTTTAAAAGGTACTTCCCAGAGATTATTTTCGTTCTATCGGAGTAAATATTTACACCGTTTGGAGTTTTCGTGAAAAAGTAAAATTGTAAGAGATTTTGGCTGTATTAGTTAAATTCGCTAAAGCAACCTGCATATTCCTTCTTTATAATAGAATTTAAATTGTGATAGATACAATCAGTCTAGTCGTAGCGGCCTGATGAGAAGATTCAATTCTCTTACAATCTTCGGAAGTGTGTAGTTATGTAGTTTTATAAAATTAAATATGCATCAACGAATAAATATTTGTATCCATCCGAAAAGATAAATTTTTATAAAAACTCCTTTTGGATTTAATAAAATGCACCTCTAGGTGTTTTCCTAAAGATGAATGTTCCTGTTTGGTTTTTATGCGGTGTAAAAGTTTCTATCCAAATGTATGTTTGTTATGCCATTTTTATTATAATATCCGATTGGATTCAAATTATAAATATCCGATCGGTGGGACACTATGTAACACCGATTCGGTGTTGTGGTGATCATTTATTTTTTTGTGTGTATCCAAATGTGTTATTTCAGAAACCTAAAATTGGTGTTAATATGTAACTTAAAATGGTGTTAGTATGTGCTGACACCGGAAAAGATTTATCATTTGTACGATTCAGTGTCAATTAAGTTATCCAAAAATGTCTTTTGAATCATCAAAACTAGAAGATCCGATCGGATGCAATTTTCGAATATCCGAGCGGTGAGATACTATGTAACACCAATTCGGTGTTACGGTAACCACTTTTTTTCTGTGTGTATGCAGTTCGACGCTATTTTCAAAATTTTGGTTTGCTTCCGGAAAATTCTCTATACTTACTAAAGTGTGACGGACTAAGCCATGTCACAACAATAATATGGATAACCATGAAGTTGGTGCCAGATTCTTCGGGACAGGCATATTGGAAGATAAACCGCTTCCTGACTCCGTTCAAGAACAGTAGAGGACCTTATTAAAACAGTGGGAACCGATGGTTCAATCTCCATCAGAGAGAGATGTGATTTTAACAACGTATCCGGAGAATTAAAACCATGTTAGAAGTGTAGCGGAGTTATTTCTCCCCACCTCTAGCTAGACTGGCACCACCTTTTGAGCAAGAACGATATGATGAAGTGTGGAACGTGATATTGGAGATGAAGAATTACAAGAGACCCGGTGAGGATGGATCTGCAATGACAAAGTCAAATATGTAGGCGATCGCCTGTTCTACTGTATATTTGAGCTCGTATCAACAATTTGGTCCTCGGAAGACATTTCAGAAGAGTAGCAGATGACTCTTACGTGCAACCTTCATAAAAAGGGAGATCGGTTAAACTGTAACAGCTACCACGGTATATATAGCTTTGCTGAATATAGGCTTCAAGGTTTTGGCCAACGTAGTTACCGAAAAGATATCAACATAAAGAGATACATTTTTGAGTGATTACCAATGGTGCTTTCGTCCAAACTGATTAAAAGGACATCCCTGTACACAGACTATTTATGGATCGTCTTTTGAGCTGCTGGGAATGTGTCGTTATGAAACGTCTTTCGCTATCTGGGCATGCCGTCAAAATTGGTATATATCTGCCAGATTTTTAATTGATCAAAATGCAAGATGCTAATAGAAGGCAACGTTTCGGATGGCACCTGGAGGGCGGCAAGGAGACCCAAATAGCTCAAACTTTTTTCAACCTATATTTACAATACATAATCAGTCAACTCAATATAGTACAGCTGACCATATTATAAATCAATCGAGTTACTAGTGTAAATTGCTGATACTTGCAGTCTGAAGTAATACTGCGTAGTATTTTCGTTTTGGTTCGTTGCAGAAGTTCTCTGTTTGATGACAACTGAGATTTTATTCCCTAGCCAATACATTTTGGAAAATTGTAATTTTTATTTGATTGCGCTTTGTCTCAATATGACTTTTCCACGTTAACCTTCTATATTTTTATCGTTTAATTTCACTGAAGAGCAGGTGGGTTTGCTCAGCGTGAATGTGATGTGAGTTGATTTGTTTGCGTTTACTTTTATTCATCATGCCTTCAGCCAGTCCGTGGTTTTGTTCAAATGATTTTATAACACCTTTCAGGCAACTTCGAGATTATTGTTTGACAGCAGGATGGTCATGTCATCGGCAAATGTTGATATTTTTACTTTGTTGGTTACAGGTAAATCGGCTGTGTATAACAAGTGTAATATTGCTTCTATAGTTGCGCTATTTTGCCAGGAACTGCCTTTGAAGAAGATACTTCCCCAGAACTGGGGTGACATGTTCTACCATCACTTTCGATTCGTTTTCGATTGTGTTTTGTCTCTTGAAACAAGAGCAAAATTATACGCTATTTTCTTCTTTCATTTCAATTTTTCTATTGCGATCTCAGCCTTCTGTATACATTTCCTTTTCTTCACATCGATAAAATATCGCAAACAAAATTTTTTGTGATAAAGAGTGATGAATAAAAGTAGAAATAGAATGTTGTTTTATTTGAGCAAGGTGAGATAGCTTTAAAAAAAGCATAATTGAAAAAGCGAAATAGAGTACAATTTTGTTCTTGTTACAAGAGACAAAACACAATCGAAAACGAATCGAAAGTGATGGTAGAACATGTCACCCCTGAGTGAAGTTTCTTCGATAGAAGCTCTTTAATTTTGTATATTAGTCCATCGGATTAAACTTTATCAAATGCTTGTGTGATATCCAAGAATTTTGATTGCATTTACAATTCTGTAGGTACCATGGTGGTTTCGGAACCCAAATTGATGGTCTGGCATAACGCACTGTTCTTCTAATATTGGTTTCAATTTTGTTAGTAACATTTTTTTAAATAGCTTTGAGATTGTGGGCAGCATGGTTTTCGGAAAATATGATGAGATCGGTGTTTCATTTTTTGCTGGCTTATGTATCATTGTGATCAAAGATATCTTCCATTTTTGATGAATATAACTGGTATGCATTGAATATGAATGTTATTAGTTTTATACATTTGTCTGGCAATTCCCTTATCAATTTTCCAGTAATGAAATCATGTCCTGGTGCCTTTTTCAGGCTTATGCAATTTTTAAATATATTCTTAACTTTGTTCCAATTATAACTTCCCAAAGCTTAGTTTTTGTAGTTTTCATTTTATATCAATTCAATAATCTCGATGATAATTTGGATAAAAAAAAACTTTGTCAAGCCAGTTCCAAATGTTACTGGGTTAAAGAGATAGTTCGGTTCAGAATTAGTTCTGGCATCTCTCACATCTAGCCACTGAAACACCGGGCTGCTACACTATTAACCGGTTTCCTGTGAAAAATTTCATTATTATCCGGTTAACCTATTAATAACCGTTTTTTTTTTTAAACGAAAATGTGAAACCTGAAAAAATGCCCGACATGAGGCATTAATTTGAGATTGTTTCCGTACGTTTGATGTCAATCTCGTAATAATTGAAAAAATATACGTTCACGCAAATAGATCATAAACTCGCGTTTGGTTATATTTGTTTGTTCGTTAAACGTCAAGTCGTTAAACGTCAGAATAACATAGAAGGAAAGAGATTGATACAATAATTAAAAATATAAAGGGCTGAAACCCCTGAAAATTAGGGGCTGAAAATTACGTGTATACTTGATCATCTCAAGTAATCTAAGCTCCAACTCAACCCCCAAATAATCCCCTAGCTAAACACCTTATGAAGTAAGCTAACTCAACCCCAACTCAACTTCAACTCAACCCCAGCTCGAGCGAAATCTAAACCACAAACTCAACTCCAAAACAATCCCACGTGTTTGAACTTGAGTCAAATCAACTCAATCTAACCGCCAATTAAACCTCCAACTCGACATTTAAATTAATTTCGAACCTCTCACTCAACCTCAACTTAATCTCTATTCAACTCTAATTGAACCTTCAATTTAATTCCAACTCAAAAACGCTTAACTCAACCTCTAAATAAACACGGTTCGAAAACTGCTTGTATATCCTACGCAACTCAACACCCTACTCGACCACAACCCAACCTTATATTTAACGCTCAACTCAATCTTATTCAATCAAGCTCAACTTAACCTTGACTCAACTTCAAATCAACCGCAACTCGACCCACAAATTACCCTTAATTCAACCTCAAAGTCAATACCCAACCCAATCGCCAAATCAACGTTATCCGAGAAAATACACGCTTACATGAACTCAACTAAAGCTACTAGGAGTGAGCATTAGATTTTGAAGGATTTTTAAGAGATAGCGGAACTAGTACTACATCGCATTGGGTAATATCGTCCCTAACTTCATTTCAAAGCATCATGACGTGGCTTTAATTTTTAGTATGTGTTATTTTGCCGATGTTTTGAAGAGAAGTGCTGCTGAAAGTCAACGAATGCTGTTGGAAGCTTATGGTGATTATGCTCCATTCATTTCAACATGTGAGTACTGGTTTCGACGCTAAAAAAGAGGTGATTTTGATACGGAAGAAATGGAACGTTTAGCTCAGTCGAAAAAGTTTGGAGATGAGGAAGTGGAAGCTTTACTCGATGAAAACTCGAGTCAAACGGAAGAAGAACTTGCAGGAAATTGGATGTAATACGTGTTGAAGAAAAACGGGTGATGAAAAGTGGATACGTTGCGATAATTTGAAGCGCAACAAATCATAGTGCAGTCCAGACGAACCACTAACATTGATGGCAAAGCCGAATATACGTGGAACCAAGCTCATGTTCTGTATTTGGTGAAATCAGCTGAGTGTAGTGTATTATTAACTGCTCCAACTCAACGAAACTAAAACGGCCAGATTACACGAAGAGATATGACAATGTGATTTCCCAGTACGACAACGCTCGGTCTCATGTTGCGAGAGCGCTCAAGGAAGCTCTTAACTGTGATGTTCTACTACACGATTACTATCTGTTTCGATCGAAGACTTATGGATTGTCTGAGCAGCGCTCCCCATCTTATGAGGGTACTCTCTACTAAAACTTCAATTCGCTAGCTAAACTGCGTACTGCAAAGTGAAATTCAGCAGTGAAATTTTCATTTTCGTTTTCGCTTGTATCAATTATATATAAAACATTTCATTTCACTTCAGCAGCGTACCGGCCTTAAAACAAATTTATAATTGAATACAACAGGCGATTGAAAAATAAGAACGGCTCAAATGATGAAACGTCAAATTTTAGCTTCACATTTATCGTCGGGGAAGATAAAAAATGAAGCGAAAATGTGTAGAGATAAAATAGAGACATCTGTATTTTAATACGACTTACATTTCGCTAGGTAGCTAAACTGCCTACCGCAAAGTGAAATTCGGCGGTGAAATTTTCATTTTCGTTTTCGCTTGTGTCGTTTTTATAAGAAACATTTGAAATGTCATATCAAGTGCGTCTAAGTAGGCTTCACGTAAGATAAATTTGAATCTTTACTTTCTCATTTCTTCATTTGCTGAGTTTTTGTTCCTTTTGGCAATTGCTCACTGTATTGAAATTTAAATTTTGTAATACATATATATATTTGTAATATGAAGTTATCTGATTTAAGATTTTACGTTAATCGATAAAATACCTCTTTCACGGCCATATTTAGCTGTTTTATTTGGAGATCAGTGAAAATTATGATGAGATGAATAATGTTCTAGAATTTAGGCACACGATTTACATAATTTGAAGAGAATTCTACAAATCCTTATAACACTTAGGTTGTATATGGGTTTAAATATTATTTTAGAAATTTTGAAAATTTGTCTGTTTTTAACAATATGAATATCGGCTTTGTTTATAGACAAATATATTATTTTTAATAGCATTCCAATATTTACGACTTGGTGAGCCAGTGAAATAATGAAGCAACCTACTCATAACATATCTACTCTAACAAAAAGTAAAAATAGCACCTCCCCTCATAATATAATAATTCGCTAAATCAGTACGGTCTTACTGTATACGAACGGAAAAAGTTCGAATTGTATTTTTGTAGTTTGGGCGTAGCTACCTCATGAGTAGACCGAACTTTTCAGTAAGAAACCAAACTACCAAGGAAAAAAACTTAAGGTAAGTTTTTTTTAAAGGGTATATGGGGGAAGTGATATTTCTACTTTTTTGTTAGAGTAGATATGTCATGAGTAGATGGCTTCTTTATTTCACCGGTTCACTAAGTCGTAAATATTGGAATGCTATTAAAAATATATTTATCTATAAACAAAGCCGAAAAATCATCTTGTTAAATATTATTGTAGATTAAAAAAAGATGAATAATCTTACCTTCATTAACCACAAAAAAATTAATTATCCCATTAAACATTTCGCCCGTCTGTAATAATTTTCTTTGCCGTCCGACTTGACTCTTCCGCAATTATCCCTCGTCTGGATGTAAATAAAGGAATTTCCACTTGATCTGTAATTAGATAAACAAAAAAATTACTTATAATTTCAATTTATTATCACATTTTTATTATTTATTTATTAATTTCGACATTTTGGTTGTTTCTTTCACAGCCATAAATAAGCAGAGAAAAAACGAGTGATCACAATCAAGTTTTTTGTTAGTCTGATTTATGTAAATTGCGATTTATAAGATTTATGGATTTTGCATTTATTTATGTGTTATTGTATCAATTTTATTGGTTATCTCATTAGCATCATAAAAAAAAAAATGAATAAAAAATTAAAAAATTATTTTTTACGTGAGATTCTATATTATACGGAGAATCCGGAATCTAATCTTAACCCTCAAATATTGTGCATTGTGTAAAAAACCACAATTTAAAAAATGGAGGTTTGTAACAGGAAATTGATGAAGTTTCAGCATAGCAATTTGCTGACATTAAAGAAAAGCGACGAGACCCAAACTGGACTAATATTAAACTAATAGAATTAAACAAATCACGTTTCACTTCACTTACAATCTGAAAATGAATTTAATTAGCATGGAGACCAAATTAATTTTATATATCTATCAATGTACACATTATAGCAAAAAAAAAAAAAATCGATTTTGTAATTATAAATTAATTATTAACTCTCATATGATTACATCAATCACTAACTTTTCACATGATTTTATCATGAAAACTAATTTAATTGAACATGAATTATTTGTTAGTGAAAATTATGATTACTAATTTTTGTTGTTATTTGATTTTTGAAATATTTTAATTATAAATTGAATATATTGATTTTTATTTTTGATTAATGTAATTATTTATAATATAATATCTGGCAAATGATATTATACTCAAATCACAATTTGATGAAACATTAAATTTTCATTTTATTAACTTTAAAACGGAATTGCAAAATTTTGCCAAGTGCTAAGAATTTAACTGGCCATAAAAACTTTGCAAATACAACTTCGTTGCTATTGCTCTTATATTTATTAATGATTAGTAAAGAAATAATCACTTATAGTTGTTAATTTTACGAAATAACATGAACAATAAATTATTAGAATAATAAAGATTTTTGACAATAAACGCAAATTAACTTACAATTTCGATCGTGCAAACTGTTACTGAAATTTATTTTATGTCGTTAACGCCAATTTTCCCGGAAGCGTGCATGATTCTCGGGTTTTGCGTAGCACAGCAATATTTAACAAGTGACAAATTTAAAAAAAATTATAGTGATCTTATTTATATTAATACCTTGGATTTACAGATTTGAAAGTGGTTGGGGGGGGGGGGGGGGGGGGGGGAGGCCCTCTGAAGGTGCAGTTATTTTAGGCGAACATGCATATTCACTCAAAAACTGGTTGATTCCACCTATAAATCGAAATTCTGAAGATTCCGCTGTCCAAAAGTTTTATAATGCACGTATGACAGTTTTGGAATTTTGAAGTAAAAGTTCCCTTGCTTAAACTATTTAAGGCTAAATCCCAGAACTGCATCAAAAGTTGTATTTGAATGTTCAACAATACATAATATTGCTTGTACGATATTTCGAGAAGATAGAAGAGATGATTTATGGTTTGCTGACGTTTTTGAAATAGCAACAACTAATAATAATTTATTATTGGAATAAGAAGCTGAACCCAAAATGAACCAAAGTGGAGTCGAAAAACTAAACAATATTTTAAGTTTTTCTAGTTAAACTTAATAAGTTAATAATCTAATTATTAACTTCTAATAAGAAAACAATTTAAATCAAATTAGGAACACTTTGTTTTTATTGTGAATCGAATAAAGTAAATTTTATCTAGTTGGTCATGAAAAAAAAAACACATTAACGTGCAAGTGTATATTTGCTTTGAATTCTTCTGAAAATTTGCTAAATGTTCATTGACACTAGGTAACCTGCCACCTATCAGAAATATGGTGAAAATATATTGTAAGACACAATTTTTTATCGCTGTCAAATCTTATTTCAAATTAAAGAATCGGTTTCACCGTCGTGATGAATAGACGTAAAATCGATGTGCGCATAATAAAATTAAATTAAAATAATCAAAAAGTGCAGTGTTAGTTCTTTTTAATTATTTATTTTTTTCTTTTATGTGTTGTGTGTGTGTGTGTGTTTTTTTTTAAATTCAATAAAGATAAACAAACATAAAAAACAATAAGTGAATAATGTGTAAGTGATGAGCCAAAATTCTAACGGGACTAATTTAGAAAGCTCATGGCTATACAGTGAAACTAAAATGGGCAAAGTGCAACATAGCCCAAAGAAACAATCAACAATGCACGAGGAAAATAATGCACAATTGGCAAATTTAACTATACCGCCGTTTAATGCAACACAATCACCGCGAAAAAAAATTGCGTTAACAGCAAATTTAATAAATTGTAATTTAAATGAAAATAAAAATAATGAACTCAGTGCGACGAACTCATCGTCGACCGATAATAAAAATGATGATAGTGACATAGGTCAGTGTAATGAAACACAGTTAGTGCAAACGGGATTGGATAGGTATTTTACTGTTCAAGCCAAGCGAAAACGAAGTCCAAAATCCGCGCAACTCGCTAGCAGAAGCAAAGCGACAAGGATGGAACAATCTGCAGACCAAATACCTCTGAGCAACAGGTATTCCAGTTTAGAGGTAGAAGCTCCCGAAGCTACAGCAGATAATGCTAAGAACGAGAAGCCGCCACCAATTTACTTAAGAGAGGCATCAAATAATGAGCTTGTGGAAAAAATCAAATCATTAACCGATTCAAAATTTTATATAACCTCACTCAAGAGGGGTAAGATAAATGAAGTGAAAATACAGCCATTCGAAACTAATGGGTTCAGAGCCTTAGTAAATTATTTCGACCAAGCCCATAAACGGTATTACACATACCAGCTAAAAAGTCAAAAGGGGCTAACTGTTATCTTAAGAGGTATTGAGAGCTCTGTAGATATAAGCGAAATACACTCTGCGCTTAGGGAAAAAGGTTTCCATGCCAAATCCATTACAAATATCCTAAACCGTGAAAAGATACCTCAACCTATGTTTCGCCTAGAACTAGAGCCAGATGCAGGAAAAGAGAAAGGGCGCGATATATATAACCTACGATATTTACTCTATCGTAAAATCACGGTAGAGGAACCAAAGAAGAGGACCGGACCAGTTCAGTGCATCAAGTGCCAAGAATATGGCCACACCAAAGCTTACTGTACCTTACACGATGTTTGTGTTATTTGTGGTGAACTTCACGATTCAAAACAGTGCAACAAGGTGAAAAACGATCCTTCAGTAAAACGCTGCAGTAACTGTGGCGAAAATCACACCGCAAACTATAGAGGGTGCCCAGTATACTTGGATTTAAAGCGCAAAATCAATCCAAAATTGCGATATGAGCAAAGAGTGCTCAAGGCAAATTACAACCAAAGAACTTTGACGCCAAGAACTTCAGTTGTTCAACAAACCGAGAATTTGGGGACAAATCTCAGCAGTTTTGCGCAACCTGGGATCTCCTATGCAAACATTCTGAAAGGTGCCGCTTCGAAAGCAAAAGTTAATTTTATTGAAGAAGAAGTCTCAATTCATGCAACCGTAAACAAACTAACTGAAACGATCCAAAGTTTCATGATGATGATGGAGAAACAAATGAGCATGATGATGCAAAATATGAACACACTAATGCAAATTATCGTCAAAAACCAAAAATGACTGTCCTAAAAATAGCTATTTGGAATGCGAATGGTCTTTCACAGCATAAAGCTGAGTTACAAGCCTTTCTCATTGAGCACAGTATAGATATCATGCTAATATCAGAAACACGCTTCACGAATAAAACGTTTTTTAAAATTAACGGATATTCAGTATACGACACCCAACACCCGGACGGAAAAGCACACGGTGGCACTGCTGTCTTGATAAAAAAAAGAATAAAGCATTATGTACACAGCAAGTATGAGAAAGAGCACATCCAAGCAACTAATATTTGCTTAGAAGAATGGTCTGGAAAATGTGTAATATCGGCCGTTTACTGCCCTCCAAAACATGCAATTAAAAAGCAGCAATTTATCGATTATTTTAACCGGCTGGGCAATAAATTCATTGCGGGTGGCGATTACAATGCTAAACATGTGCAATGGGGGGATCAAGATTGTCGACACCAAAAGGCAAACAACTTTACGAAGCTATAGAGGAGCAGTCTCTGGATTATTTATCTGCTGGTCACCCCACTTACTGGCCCACGGATCAAAAGAAAGTTCCTGATCTAATTGACTTCTGTGTAACTAAAGGCATTCCACGTACGTATGTGGATGCAACCAATTGCTATGATCTGTCTTCCGATCACTCGCCGGTAATAGTAACAATGAGTACCGACGTCCTAAGGACAGAAATTCCGAAACGTCTTACAAACAAGCGAACTAATTGGGATCAATACAGGAGACTAGTCGAAAAAAATTGTCTACTGAATATTCCTCTTACCACACCAGCAGATATTGATACGGCAGCAGAACATTTAAAAGATACCCTGGCGTTGTCAGCTGAAAAGGCTACACCCGTCATAAGTAGTTTTGAAAAAGTTAATAAACTGCCACATAGTATTCAGGAACTTATCCAGGAAAAGCGAAAAATTCGCCGTCAATGGCAACAAACAAAATCACCGCCATTAAAAAGGGAATTAAATCGATCTATTAAGACTCTTAGATTTGCTTTGCGAGAAGAAGAAAACCAGAACGTCCAGAATTATTAAAGTGAACTTTCGGCAACCGAAGGGACAGGCTACTCTTTGTGGAAGGCAACAAAAAATTTAAAAAGGCCAACAAACTCGAACCCACCAATCAGACTTCCAACTGGGGATTGGGCGAGAAGCGATGAAGAAAAAGCCAATGCTTTTGCTGCTCATCTAACGACGGTATTCGCACCACACCAGGAAACAAATTCTTTCGTGCTACCCGAGCAAATAGATGATGGATTGTCTTTTAAACCTATAAAGTATAATTGGAAGAAAGTTAAGAATACAATTAAAAATTGTATAAACCCGAAAAAGGCACCAGGGCATGATCTTATTACTGGAAAAATGATAAGGGAATTGCCAGACAATTGCATAAAACTAATAACATTCATATTCAACGCGATCATGCGAACCGGTTATATTCCTCAAAAATGGAAAGTATCCGTAATCACAATGATTCTTAAGCCAGGAAAAAATGAAACACAAATTCCATCATATCGTCCAATAAGCATGCTGCCCACAATTTCCAAGCTATTCGAAAAAATGTTATTAACGAAATTGAAACCAGTGTTAACAGTGCGCCATATTATTCCAGACCATCAATTTGGGTTTCGAAACCAACATAGTACCATAGAGCAAGTACACAGAATTGTAAATGTAATCAAAAGAACCTTCGAGGAAAAGAAATATTGTTCTGCTGTCTTCTTGGATATCGCTCAAGCATTTGATAAAGTTTGGCATGATGGGCTAATTTACAAAATTAAAGAACTTTTACCTAAGAAATTTCACTCAATTCTGGAAAACTACCTTCTTGAAAGGCAATACATGGTTAAACAAAATAGTGCAACTACTTGCTTTTACGATATAAACGCAGGTGTCCCACAAGGCAGCGTCTTGGGACCAATATTATACTTGATGTACACAGCCGATTTGCCTGTAACCAACAAAGTAATGATATCAACATTTGCCGATGATACGGCCATCCTAGCGTCAAACAAAACTCCCGAAACCGCCTCAAAGGAATTACAGAATCATTTGAAAAAAATCGAGGGCTGGCTGAAGAAATGGCGAATAAAAGTGAATGAAAAAAAATCAACACACGTCACATTCACGCTGAACAAACGCACCTGCCCACCAGTGGTACTAAACGATATTAATATTCCTCAACAAACCAAGGTCAAATACTTAGGTTTGCACCTGGATAGACGGCTGACATGGAAACAACATATTGAAGCAAAGCGCAACCAAATAAAAATGACGTTTTCCAAAATGTATTGGCTGATGGGGAGAAAATCTCAGCTGTCATTAGACAACCAAGTTTTACTATATAAAGTGATAATCAGACCCATATGGACATATGGTATTCAGTTAAGGGGATCCACCAGCGCGTCAAACAGAGAACTCCTTCAACGAACCCAAGCGAAAATACTTCGCAGTATTACCAATGCTCCATGGTACATTCGAAATAGCAATTTACACGTCGACCTTGGAATTAAAACCATTAAAGAAACAATTAAAGAATTTAGTTCGAAATATTACTCAAAACTAGAAGCACATCCCAACGAATTGGCCAGGGATATACTAAAACAACCGCGATTTAGGCGACTAAGAAGAACAGATCCACTCGGATTGATGAACCTGTAAATTTATTAATGTTTAGGTTACACATATGTATAATCTAAATTAATTGAATTGTGAACACAAATAATAGGTATTAACATTGGTTAATATTTAAAATTTTAATAATTTTAGGTTAAGATTTGAATACTTCTTGTCAGTTTCTTTTGTAGAAAGATTCAAGAATAAAGCCATTGGCAGCATTTATAAAAAAAAAAAAAAAATTAAAGAATAAAACGAATATTTAAATATTTCTATTAAAGAATATTTTCTTCAAGCTTGATGACAATTGCACTGAAGAATTAGCTGTCACATTTTGTCTGATAAAACACTTTCCAAAATATAATTAGAGATGGTACTGAAATCACTTTACCTAGTGTCAATTGTACAGAAATGATTATCACTTGGCAAATAATATTGCTTAATATGTATTCGAAACTAAACATATAATTTTTATACAATATCATATGTAATTTTCTCTTTACGGAACAAAACCCTTAAACTTATCAAAATAGATTTTCGCTTAGCAAAATTTTGTAAAGTGATCGGTTTTAAGTTGCTAAGCGCGATGGCTAAATAGGCCCCTGATCTGACATGTTTTATACTACTTTCGATAGTGTTTTGTCTCTTATAATCTTATAACAAGAACAAAATTTACCCTACTTTGCTTTTTTAATTTTGATTTTTCAAAAGCTATCTCAGCTTGCTCGAATAAAACAACATTCTATTTCTACTTTTATTCATCAATCTTTCTCACCTAAATTCATTTTTGCGATATTTTATCGATGTGAAGAAAAAGGAAACAATAAAATCTTAAGGAAAGAAGAAAATAGCATACAATATTGTTCTTGTTACAAGAGACAAAACATTAACGAAAACGAAACGAAAGTGAATCGATGGTATGTATATGTCAGCCCAGCTGACCCCATACAATTATTTTAGTTAGTATAAAGTTGTGAAGTAGTAGGCCCTTTTATAAAAATATTAAAAATTCAGGAAAATGAATGCGTTTAATTTCAATCTAAAAAATCCACAAAAGTAGGCTGCAGTCATCATGCATTATGAGGCATCATTTGCAGTATTTTTTGGTAATGTTTTTCAGTAATGTTGTGCAGCTTATTCTCAAATTTTTTTGATTCTTTAGGCGCCTTATGAAAAACTGATGAGAGTGAATTTTTACGATGCAACAAAATTTAACAGGATGAAGTTGCTTGCTAAACAATTCACAAATATTGTATCGATCAATATGTCTTTGAAATTTCAATCATTAAAATGTTATAAAATGTCAATAAAACGTCACAGAAATCGTCATAGAAACGGGAATATCTTTTTATATTTAAAAGCCAACTAGATATAATTATTTTTAAATGTTAACAATATTATTTGCCACCAGCAAAGTATTTTATGTACATTTAGAAATTTAAATTCCATATTACACGGTAATCTATATTCCTAGTAGAAAAATATTTCTTCGGAAAGTTCGATATTATGTAGATAAACAGACAAACCAATTTATATTTATCGTTTTTGTCCAAATGACCCTCACGAAATACTTCAAACGATTTCAAATTTTGTGAACAAGTAGATGATGAATTATCAAATTTATCATCAACATAACAAAAAAAAAACAACGAGCGAGTTCACCCTTAACTCCCAAAAGATTTATGTGAAAACTTTTTTGTATAAATATCTATTGAATCATTTCAAGCCACTTCGATAAGGCTCAGGAACCCCTCCATAAAGACTAAGTCAGTAAGTTAAAATTCTATTTTGAATTTGGAGGACAAGCCTTACTGACATTAATTGAGCATGAGAAAAATACAGGTCTGTTAAGTTAATCACCTAAACCTGCCATGTACGCTTTAAAATATACATACCATTACTTATATACAACAATCCTTTTCAAGATTCCATAGTAGTAAATGGTCACGCACGGCAAACTCGCTGAACAAAGCAAAATGGCATCGCGTTATTACTGATCAGTTTAAAACAAATTAAACAGAGCAGTTCTATTTGGGCGCAAATTTGACCGTAAAACCATTGCAAATGGAAAGAGAGTAGTGCGAAACTCCCCACAACCAAACTCACCAACAGCACGAGCTTGAGCAATACTAATAAAAAAGCATACCGATTAAACAATTTTAAAATTATTAGTTTGTTATGTATCAATGTATATGTGCAATTTTCACAGCTCGCTATTTCCATTTAATTTTTTTACACTACACAAGCATAATTTGTGGTCCTTTTGTTCGTATGTAATTTTCATTTTCAAAAACACTTGCTGCTGCGGCCATATAAAGCAGATATTTTCACTACAAAATAAATTAAAGTAGGTGGTTTTTTTGATTTTTTTTTTGTATTCGGCTCACGATGTTTTTGAAATGCCGGATAATGTTGTATATTGCATGTGTATGCGTAGATTTTGCAATGATTTTACGTTTTATTTATGTTTTGTGATTGTCGATATTCACACATACCAGCAATATTTTTTGTTCGGCAATTTTGTTTCCGTAACCCGATTTTTATACAATTTTTTACTTACTCCTGCCGCTAAAGATGTTTTCTCATCAAAAACTGTCAGGCCCGGTTTATTCAGAAAATCAGTTTGGCAGTTTTCTCTTCCACTGCAACCCCTCCATTCTACACTCGAATGGATTTAAAAGTTAACAAACACTGCTTATAACTGAAATTTATCTTTGTACAAAATTTAGACCAAAACTATCAATATTTGTGAGAATGGGAGGACGGAAGTATGGAAGGATAAAAGGACGGACACGACATTTTCCTGATCGGTGGCTCGGAATTCTAGGAACCTAATTCTTCGAGAAATGTGGCAATTAAGATCAACAGTTTTTTTTCGCGATTACAATACTTACCCAATATAACTTGGATGGAAGAAAAACAAAGGTTAGTATAAAATCTATCTAAGTATGTACTATCTTTAGCAACGTCTATATTTAACATAATGGAGGTTTGCTTTATTAAACAGTACAAGATCTACAAGATCCGCATTGTCATTAGTTGGTAAGTTTTGTGTTGCAGATTGCAAAATGGAAGACGACAAAAATTGTTTTAATATTAATTTACATAACTCCAGATCAAATAATGGACGATATTATTTATTTTTTGAAACGGTAAGTATGGCCAAACACAACAACCGGCGGAGAATTTCTTGGCAGAGGAGGAGATAAGTTACCAATGGTTCTAAGTGGAGACTTCAACGTCAATTTTCCCGAGAAGATGCTGGTATTGACTTTCTCCAAAAACATGTGAATTTTATTATCAGTAATGATCCTAAGATTTACCATAAGCAGAGGTAATTGAGGAATTAAATGTATTTGTTTCTATTTTTTTAAATTAATAATTGATCAATATTAATATGTAGGTATATATGTATATAAAATATATTTTATAGAAATATTTATTAGATGCTTATGTATTTCAATGATAATGGTAGTTTTAGATAATAAAATAAAATTTATTTAATCATCTGTATGCGAAAATAAATATTAATCTTTGAAATTTAAATTATTTGTTTGAATTTAGACTTTACCAACCGTATCTTTAATCATACTTTAGAGTCTAGACATTTAATTATCGCCAAACATTATAACTTCTAACTCGCGTACATAAGTACACACACAATTTTTTTTTTCACAGTTTCATTTCCTTTCAAAATATCCTCTATTTTGTTGGATACAACACGAAGCTGCAAATATTTTGGCCGCTAAAATTAAATAATAAAAAATTTCAATATTCGCAATGGGCATGTAGAATCATCAAGTCAAACTAACCTTATTCATAAATACAATTAAAAATTCAAAAGCTCTCAAGGCTTTTAGGTTAGCCACAGCTTAACCCCCAAAAAATGGACTTTGTCCGTTTTTATTATGAGTAACCTTATTGAGTTCTTGCAACTTTATTTTTAAACACAGGCTTTATTTGTTGAAATATTGTTGTTTAATATTTGAATACCTAATATAATTGGCAATAATTTTTTGCTTTTATTTCTCCATATTTTGCTTGTATTTATTATTTAACTGATAATTTATTTTTAATTTTGATTTTAAATTAATTTTGTTGTTATTGTTCATTCAAAGAATGTATGAATGCAAATGTCAAAATTTTTAACCATTTGAAACAGATAAAAAGTTAAAAATGATTTCACTTTGGTTACAAAAAATTCCCCAAAGTTAAAATTTTTATTTTTTATTCATTTGAAACACGACTTACCTATGGTTTCCACTTGGATGCTTTGCGAATATTCGCAAAGGGAAATTTTTTGTTTCATGTCACTGTGTTAGAAAAATTTTGTATTTGTATTACCAAATAATTTTGTTAATTTAGACATTTCTAGACGTCAATAAAAAATCATAATAAAAACAATAAAGTATTCACATAGGAAAAATATTTCAGCTTGCTTCGTTTATCGCAGGATTGAAAATGTTCCTAAACAAAATAAGGGAAATTTTTATTTTTTTTTTGTAAATGCAAAATTTGCAATGGAAAAAGATGTAGGCATGACTACTTTTGATTGCAAATCGTATTGTAAATTTGTCTATGGTTGCGTAGACAAATTTATGTACCGATATGTATTTTTTTTCAATGTATACTATCCGTGTGAAAAAATTTAAAACAGATTGCGATTATTCGCAAAGGCATCCCAAGTGGAAACCCACAGTTAGGGCCTGCAATAAATGCCAAAAATGCAATTTAATATGCCCTCTTTGTCATCAGACTTCGAATAATCTAATGAACTCTGGAGTGTAGATTTACTTGCTTTCTAAATCTTTTCGTTTGTGATAAAAAGGTTGAAATACAATAAATATTTATAAATAAAACTTTATGAAAATATGTAAATTAAATGGTTAAAAGAAATAAATTTTTGAAAAATACATGTTTATTTTACTTAAATTACAATTCAGCCATTTCCTGCCATAATCACACATATTAATAATTTATAAATTTTAGATTTGCAACGGTGGTTTGGCGTCTATTGGAGGGGGGGATCAAAGTTGGTAGATTAATCTACCAGCGCCGTAACCTTCTAGTAGGTGCAAGTGTATGTACTGCCTACTCGCGGCAACCACTGGTAACTGGAACCATTAGGCAGAATGTGGCCTTTTGGGACAGGCTAAAGTAGGGCGCTAAAGGAGAAAACCTTGACAAAAAACCCTAATCTAAGGTGAAACACAGCATATGCCGAAGGATGAATGCGATATAAGCATATATGCGAACTCTGGATACCAGGCAACCTCTAGTTTTATTTAGCCTTCCTGTAGTAAAGCTGAGTGAGCACAACACTAATTCTAATTCTAATTCTAGATTTGCAACTAAATTAGTTGATCCACAATTTCATTTCTAAATTGAAGAGCAGTAATTTGACCGTTGCCACCTTGATTTTCACCAACTTGAGCCTCTGAACTTTCAATGTCATCTTCAAGTAAAGTAAGCTCACACAATTTACGATCTTTAATTCCAGTGATTTCTTAAAAATATTTCGCCATCTCACCTACAATTGGCCGAATGCACGTTCAATAGTGTTTCTTGCTTTCCAATGCTTTATTGAACCTTAATTGCTCTGTAGTGATGCGCTGATTCCTTTTAAACGTAGTTATTATGAACACCCGAGTATCATGAACAAACCCGGGATAACCAATAAATACATCTAAAAATTACAAATTAGTATCACAAATTGCTTGGCATTGAATGGAATAATCTAATTTCCTATTTTTGTATTGGTCATGTAAATGAATGAAACATAAAATAGTAATATGGGTCCTATCGATTGCACGGTCCAAATTCTTAAACACCGAAGTTCCGGCTCTTTTACTGAACAGCAATCTAACATTGTTGAGTTCATTAGTTTTTGGAAATTTAATTACTTGTGGCATAATGCGATCCATCATAAAATCTAGCAGCTTGTGCAATATTTTTGTGATTGCTGTTATGGGTATTCCCATTAAGGCTCCAACCATTCTATGGCTGGTGCCACTGGCTAGCCAGAACAGAAATGCCATTAGCTCAATTTCTGGTATCCATCCATGGGGTTTACGTGGTAAAAAGGTGACTATTTCTCCAATACTGGTTGAAGAAATCCTTAAGTGTTTTCTAGTTTCAAATTTATCGTATGATAAAATTTGTTCGATAATAGCGTTGTGTGATCGGGGAGTATAATTTAACCGCTATAATTTAAAAATGATGCATTATTAAATAACACTTTTAAAAATATTCTCATTGAGTTACCTCGGAATTTAGTACGGAACTGGAAATGAGCCGTCTGAAATTATTACGTCTTTAAGAAAATGCCAATAGTATAAAAACAACAAAAATATTATTTGTTGATCATTTTCATCCATTTTTATTAACGTAATAAAATAACAAAAATTAAATTTAAATTTCAAAAACAATAAACGAAATCTGTTATAAATTCAAATCAAATTTACACAGTTATTTTCAGAAATAATACTCGTGCAGCAAAACGGGAGAACAAAGCAATTTTTTACAACAAAAGATCACAAAAGATCTTTTTTTACGAAAGTATAAAGTTGTGAAGAAGTCGTAGTAGGCCCTTTTATAAAAATATTAAAAATTCAGGAAAGTGAGTGCGTTTAATATCAATCTATAAAAATCCACAAAAGTAGGCTACGTAGTGGTGGAGAACTATCGATAGTTAGTGGAAAACTATCGATAGTTTTCGATAGTATAACTATCGATAGCGAAAACGTTCTACCACTAGGCTACAGTCGTTGCTCTTGGTCAGAAATATCAAACAACTGATACAGCGTATTTTGTTGACCAAAATTGAATTCGAATTATTTTGGGTTTACTTTTTTTCCTACAAAATAGCCAATTTGATTTAATTGACAAAAGCCAACTTTTCGAAATAATAATATAAATTTAATATGTATTATGACCTGGTGGCAGGTACCATAACTAAAAAGTAGAATTGGGTTTAAATAAACCCAATATTTTTTTGGGTTAATGTTATTCTTGCGGGGTTTTATCCTATGCAATTGTTGTTGTAAATTTCTCAAGGAAAAACGCTTATTGACGTCAATTAAATAACAACTGATGATATTTAAACATATAGCCATTTTAGATAAGAACCCGTCCGGATCCGAAAATTCGAAAATTTTTGACTAATGGAAGAAATAGAAAATTGATGGAAGAAAATTATGAAATATTTTGGGATTTATTGGTGGGGAATGGTGATTCCAGGTTCGTAAATATAGAGAAAATTGAGGTGTGTCCAACACATGACATTCTTTTACGAACAGGGAGTTTTGGTTAAGGTTGGGTAAGCGGACTCTTTTAATTCATAGATAGTTGAGAAAAGCAACATTGACCGATCAAATGTTGTGTTTTATAACTCGTAAAAATTCAACCGAGTTAAGAAAACCATCTATTTGTACAATGTTAAACGCATCCACGGTTGTGCATCATGAACCATGAGTAGTCTGATCTACTTCTACGTGTTGGAGTCTTCTCTTTCGTCTATATATTCTAGTCTATTCATCTTATCTGAGAACCTTTGCTGATTTATTGTTAAAAGTAGCGTTAACAATCACCTTAACAAAGGCTGGAGCAAACAAGAATCAACAAAAATTTTCTAAGTTCGATTTTGATCAGAAAATTTCACTTGAAATATTTTTGCTAACAGGCAAACATAACTCAAAAGCACCACCGAATAGAAAATTAGTAGATGTAAAACTAAATAAAAAATATTTTTTGATCTGTAGCAAGGATTGAAATGAAGACTGGTATCGCTCCACTTTTCTATTTTTTTCAACCTTTTCAATATGCTTTTTGAATATTGTTCTGATAACAACATTACGTGAGCAACAACGATGATTGGATAGATACGAGAGTTAGTTTAATTCGTCGAAAAATGTGAAAATCTGTCCATTATACCCGAACAAATGATTCTGGGTTCTAACTGAATTTAAATTTAGAAGAAAATTCGCTGAACTCATTTGAAACTAAAGATTTCGACATCAAACGATAACGATTTTTATGCCTGCGAAATTGAGTTATTTGTAGTATGAGCAATGGAAGTATTAAAGTGCTGTTCCAGAAACTACTAGTTTATTGTTATGCTACCACCCCGTTTTTAGATAGCTTCTGCTTTTCTGCTAGACAGTTTCTATGTATCATTGTGAGCTTTATAAAATTCAAGAAGAAACGTTTGTTCCTAGGGAAATACGTAACAGCGACTGAAAATAATTTGTAGTTTCTCTCAGTCTTCTGCTGTCTTTGTCTTTTTTGTAGAAAAGAAACCACTGGAGAATTGAGAAAACCAGTTGGGCTTGTTTCGAACACTGATATAACTATTGGATCTTCAACCGTTTAAAATTTTTTAAAGATTTTTTTAGATCTATACGCTCGGTGAATCGAATTATCTGGAAGAGTATCGTTGAGGCGGCCAAACCTCTTTATGTGACGAAGTGCCAGAGAAATGAAGGAACAAACATTTTCGGAGGAGGCCTGAAATTTGTAGTTAAGCCTACCAAAATATATTTCCATTCCAAATACTTATATGGTATTGTAAAAGTGGTGAAGTGACGAGAAAAACTGTGAAAAATTACAAAATTTGAATCTACTACACATGTGATCCGACTAAATGAAACTTACAGAAGTGTCAAAACTTTAACAGAACTAACTACAGATTTCAATAAATACGGATTTGATATTTCTTGCAGTGGTGCTACGACTGCAAACAAGAGGCAGTAATTCCACTCAAAACTTAGCTGATTCCATCTGTTTATGCAGGAATTCAATTAATAGATTTGATTTTCAGAACGTTCTATTCAACTAACTCAATTTGAAAGTTCTATTAAACCAATTTTTATTTATTTATAATTTAAAGAAATCGATCTAGTAAATTCATTTAAAATTTAAAAGAAAGAAATTTGACAATAAAAACGAAACCAACAAATCTGTTTGTTAAATTAAAAATAATACAATTTTATAAAAATTATCTACGCTAGCTCTTCAAATTTTATTTGAGGTTGTCATATTTTAAATTAAAATTGTTTCAAATTTAAGAATTAAATCTTCAATGTTCCCGTAATTTGTGGAATGGTGTTGAAGATCCAAAAATTGATGTAAACGGAGTCTCCTATAGGATCGCGTAAAATTGTCAAAAGTTGGCTCACAACCTTTATTGGGTATTTCTAGCTCAGATGAGCTTAAATAATTTAATAGAGCGGAGCCTCTGTTATTAATGTTAGTGCTACTCCAAAGAGCATGATGTGCGTTGGCATCACAACCAATTAAAAGGGGAATATTTTTATCCGTACTCCACTTTAAGAGTTCTGTAAGTTCCTCCGAAGGGGGAGGATGAGAAGAATCACATGGAAGATAAACTGAGACAATAATCAGTTCAGTGCAAGCCTTGCCAGATTCAAAAGTGATCAAAACTGCATTCATGAATAAGAGATCCACTGATACTATTAGAAATATGTATAAATGCAAGCTCTAGTTTTATTGACAGAATTCTTTGAAACAAGATCCTCTCATGAACATGTTGTAAACAAAGGCTGGAACCAATAGGTCTAAAATTCAACCTGAGAACAATCGATTGACGATAGGCCTCTTGTTTGTACCGGACGACTTTCCAACCTTTCATCGAAATTTTTGGATTCATCACACCAACGTTGGTAACCACAACGCTGGGATCCCCTGGTGGACCAGAGACCCAGGTGTGTAATAAAATAGGCTTTGGAGAATCACTAATCGAAAGTCGACATAATCGAGATATAAAGAATTGATTGTATTGGAGTCTTTATGATTTTACCTTAAGGCACTGTTAAACCAGATTTTATCGATACTAGGTAAATAAAAATCTATCTTTTTTAAATTAAAAATAGGAACTCCGGGTTTCAGTAAAACAACCTCTATTTCATCATTTGACTGTCTGTAATAAATATTGACCAGTTTGTAGTACAAGGTTTGCAAACCAATCACAGTCTCTTCAATTATATTTTCGGTTGGCTCAGAAATGAAGCTGTAGGGATTTACGTAATTAGGAACAGAAGGTAACCATTTAAATTCATCTCTGACCAAACTCCGGCTAAATATTCTCTGTGAATTATTATTATATACCGCTGATTTTCGTCTGGTCCTCCATCAACGCTATAAATGAGCACGTTACAAGTGGATTCCAAGGCAAATCTACATTATTGACGCCGTATTTTGCCTATGTAAGATGTTTTAAATTGGAGATATACTAATGATATTCTCACTTTTGACCACAGGTGCATCTCTTTTAACATCAACGTTAAAAGACCACCTCTTAAACCGTATCGTAATCGTAAATTAACCAATTGGGATCTATTCTCTCTCGACCTTATTTTCCTAACTCATCCTGCTACGGATATTTGTTCGGTTAAGGATATTGAGTTACAAGCTTCCAAGCTGACAAAAGCATGCTCGACAGCTTTTGAAAATTCGTGTCAAACAAAAGATTGGGAATAGACCCTTTTGATGCTCTGCTCTTAAAAAACAAAGGAAACATATTAGGAAACTGAAGCATAAAGCAAAAAATACTAATCTAAAATGCAATTGGGATTGTTTCCTAATAGCTCGAAAACAGTATAAAAAGCTTAAGATCCGCTCACAGAACCGCATGGAAAACTTCTGTGAGGAAATGAATAGTCTCTCTGCGGTCGCTAGACTTAATAGAGCGTTGGCTAAAAATGATACCTGTAGATGCAAGTTTACTTCTTCGAAGAAAAAAGCCAACAAGTTGCTTCTTTCTGTTCATTTTCCAGAGTATGCCATTGTTAACTCTGATTTTGCACACTCTCTAACCAATAGGAATTGTAATGAAGTTCCCGTCTGGGATTTAGCGGATCGGATAGTTACGTTCGAAATTCTGCGTTAGAGTATTTTCTCCTTTAAACCGTACAAATCACGTAGTCCTGATGGGATTTTCTGGCTGAATTACAGCATGGCTTTCCTATTTTAAGGACCACCTGCTTCACCTTTACAAAGCGTGCGTTGCTTTTAGCATTGTTTCTGATGTTTGTTGCAAGAGCAACATTGTTTTTTTGAAAGCTGGCAAACCGGATTACACTGATCCCAAAGCATTTCGGTCTATCAGTCTGTCCTCAACATTTCTTAAAGCGTTAGAGAGGATTTTCGACATATTTATTAGAGATAAATATTTATCTAATTCCACTCGGTAACATGCAACATGCTTACAGTGTAGGAGTTTCTTTTAGCTACTTTCTTGGACATTACGGGAGCCTTTGATAGTACATCGATTTCGTCGATTACTAAAGCCTGCACCAACTTCGGTATAATCCCACCAGTATAAAATGAATTGATTATATGCTCAAATCTCGCATTGTTGAGGTTGGCTTGGATAATGCTTCAAAATTGGTCAAAGTTGCCAAAGTTTGTCCTCAGGGAGGTGTGCTTTCACCCCTGTTATGGCTTTTGGCGATTGACGATCTAATTGTAAAATTTCAGCGGTCAGGCTTTGTTCCGCAAAGCTACACTGATGATCTTGTTATTACAGTTGCTGGAAAGCACCTGAATGTGTTACCCGACTTAACGCAGAATGCCTTACGTATTGTGGAGTCGTGTTGTGGTGGAAAGGATTTACACGTCAATCCTTTAAAAACTGATATGGTTATGTTTACCAGGCATCGAAATATCGGTGGCTTAAAACTGTTCCCTTTCTTTTCAGGAGGCCGATTAACAGATCCGACCGATGTAGTGTAAACTTCAAAAATCGACTGCCATCTTTTGGCAGTGTAGGTGAGCCTTTGGGAAAACCTGAGGTTTAACTCCCAAAATGCTGTCTTTCATCTATAAATCATTGGTTATACCAATGTTATCTTATGCTTCCTTGGTATGGTGGTGGCCAGTGGTTAAATTAAAGGCTTCTATTATTAAACTTAATGGTCTACAAATTATTGCTTTGTAGGGCCATTACAGGAGCTATGGCCTCGACTCCACATACAGACACACACTACATTCTTTCATTCTTAGCACAGCATGTTCTGCTGCGTTTCGGCTAAGGAGCATAGGGATGTAGAACACTCTTGGATCAGTAGTCGTGGACCATAGAACAGAAATTGATATGGTTAATGATAGACTGATATCTGAATTCAATTTCACTACATATTGGTGATGTGAGGTTCGAGAGATCAGTGGAGATCACTGGATTTTCTTGAGAACTTGTATAAGTCGATAGTCTTCTTCTCTGATGGCTCTCGCTCCGATAATAGTTCTGGTTATGGAATGTACTGCTGTACGTTTGATTTGTATTGATCAGGCTGCCTGGGTTGGTACTGCATAGTTTTTTAAACGGAAGCAATCGCTCTGTGCAATTGAGGCATTGAATCTCGCTGTTACAAATAAAAATTTTGTTTTCTGTACAGACAGCTTATCTGTGCTGAATCCTTTGGATAATCCCTTGACTGTGTCAATATTTGTTAAGGGCTTTAAATACTTTATATATGTATCTTCTCTGTTCAAGTAATAGAGCGACGATCATGTGGGTTCCTGCCCATTGTGGCATTGAGAGCAATGATGTCGCTGATTCTCTAGCAAAAGCTGGGGTTGGGTTTAAATTAATCGGTCCCATACCTGTTGAATCCTTACCATTTAATTATGTTAGGAAGGCGATCAAAAACTGCAATATAAGTGAATTAAAACAGCAATGGTTTGCTACTTGTAGCTGCCGCATTGCGAAACATTTTATTAGTGGACCTAACTTGAGGGCCACTAAGTTTGCTTTATCTCTTTATCTCTTTTTACTTTCAACAGAGTTAGGTTGCAATTATTTGACTCTAGGCCTATTCCTGATAATCAGCTGTCTTCCTTGCGTTGGCCACTGGTTTGCACCATGGGCCCTTTGTGGCATTGAGTGCGGAACCTCCATTGGTTTCAACTAATTTTAATAATAATAATAATGCCTTATTGGTGGATGATGGAAATGTACGCAAGAGGCTCAACAAAACTAGCCGCAAAATTGAAGCACCAAAAACTAAGGTAATCGTAAAATTAATTACCCTCCAAACGTGTTTAAAATTCATTTCTTTTGTATTTAGGTATAAAATGAATAAACTGCCGGCAATGATAAAATGCGTACATAAGGCCCAAGTCTGTCTCGTAGCTGTGACATTCGGGGAAGTGTTTCTTTGGCGTTTGCCCAAAATGTTCGAAAACGTCATCTATTATCGTTTTCATATTATTGGATACATAGTTGTTGTATTGGGCACTTGGCAATTCTTTTTTCGTGCTTTATTTTATCATCAGCATAAGTATTGACATTTAATAATAAATCGCACAAATCGAATTTTATTTAAAACTTTTTTTCAATACGATTTTCATGGTACAAATAAACTTAAAATCATTTCTAGCACCTTCGCTGTCACAAATGTACCGGCACATTCGGTATTTTTACTATTTATCAAGCCACTATGGCACTCATGTATTTCTCTACATGCACATCTGCACATCATGCTTGCGCATCAAAACAACAATAACGCTGTAAAAACACAAATTTCATTGGCTTTTTATTTCAAACAATACAAACCCATCCACCCAATCAAAATAATCTAAAAAAGATTGAAAATGTTGTATAAAAGAATAACGTTTGGTTTTTTAACATCTTCCTTATTTTTTTAAAGCTCCTTGGTTCCGAATTCTTCAATTGTTAAAAATATACTTCGCGTTTGTCCTTCCTTTCACCTGCTGCAATTCCTTTCTCAAGCAATTATAATTGACACATTTTACGCTATGATCAATGCCACGGTTTACTCAATGTGACAATTACATACCTTATAGTATTTATTGCCTACAGGCCAATAAGAGACTGTTTCATAAATTAAATTACAAAGTAACAATGACGTATTTTTAAATGGAATTTGATCTAACCTATGTAGTAATTTCAAGAATGCCATAAAATAAAGCAATAAAAAAAATACAAAAAATGCGTGATGTGTGTGGCAGCGAAAGTGGTAAGGCTAATGGTATTGGTTATTGAATTATTCTAATTAATAAATAATAAACAAAAAGAAATAACTTTTCAAGAATTTTATTCTAAATCAATATCATTTCAATAATGAATTTTCATTCTTTATTGAAACTGGAATTCATATTATACATAAATATGTAAAACATACCAATATGTAAATATGTATATGTTTAATTTTAAATTAAACGTTAAACGTGACGAGAGGTGGGAAGCGATTGTGATTTTGTGACGTTTTGTGATGGATGGGGTTTAAGTTTATAGACAACGCCTTGGTCCATTTGGTAACTACCTAATTTGACTTAGGTAGAAACTCTTCAATAAGTTCATGTTTCACACCATAACTACTTGCACGTAAAAACATATTTTGAATTGACATTTATATGAATTTATTCGATTCGCTGAGCGGGCTCATTTTTAATTTACATAATCTAATATAAACATGACAACAAATTACATACTTACAATTTATTATATCTACCTACATGCCCAAAAAAGTAACATTATTTCTGTTAAAGTTCACACCATTCTAACGTTACATATTTTTTTTTACATAAAGACGGATTGATGATCAAAGTGTTACTATATAAGATTTTGACCTAAAAATTGTATTTTGTAAAAAAGTTTCATTTTCATTACCATTTATTTACTTATATAAGAAGACGGTAAAAAAATATCATTAAGAAAAGCGAAATTTTAAGATAAAACCACATGCTTATGTCATTTATATAATTTTTGTATTGTATATATTAAAAAATACGCATTCATAGATCATTTTTGGCAAAGCAAATAAATAATAAAACTTTCTCTTCAATATTGTAAAGTTTGTTCTGCGTGCGACGCACATTATACATTATCCCACTGTATAAAGTTCAAAATCCTTATAATGCGGACGCTTAAATAATTTAGAAGGACTAATTACATTTTTAATGCACATTTTATATTATCAAACTACCAGTAAAATTTATAAATTTTTTAACTGCATCAACAAGACCTACATTAACAAACGAAAATTTTATGTACTAAAAAAATTAAAATTCATTTAAAAACCCAAACAATAAGAAGCATAAAACATAAAAAATCAACAATAATAAGATTTATGATTTAAATATTACGTTTTATTATTATTATGTATTATGATTACATTTAAATTATTGATTCGAATAATTTTCTCGTTTATCAACAAAAAAAAAAAAAAGAAGAAACTTTTATTGTAGTAAAATACCTTTCTGGGTTGAACTTTAAATGAAACGTCGACCAACTACAAAAGAACAACTCGTATATAAAGTTGTGGCATACTTTTGAAATTATTAACAAAAAAATAATAATTTTAATGAGTAAAAAAGTAATAAGATTCGTATGGTGCAGGTAATTTTCGTGGTCTCTCTTGTTGTGTATGAACAATAAATTTTTTCTCATTTACTCGACTAAATAATTAAATTAAATTATACCGTTTATAATTATATTAAACTGACAGAGGTGCATGTCAGTAATTTTAATTAAAGATTATTATATTTGAGATACAGTTTTTATGATGATCCGACAAACATTTGTCAACATTATCTGTCTTCTAACAGATCAACCGTGTTATGCGGACCAAGTTATCAACGACACTGAAACAAATAAGTTTTTTTTATGAAAATGGAAAAGTAAAAGTGAATTCATTAATTCTGGTCCGAAATAATTCTAAATTCAAACCAGTTTTAAACAATATTAACAACATTTTCGGTTGAGCATTAAAATTTAACTAAGGTTGATATAAAGTGTACAGGTTGTTCTAAATACAACACATATATCCAAAATCTGATCAACCAAGTTGATAAATAGAAATTATCAGCAGTAATATCCCAAGAGCATTGATAATTTCCCGAAATAATTTTATGATATTTTTCGAAAGCACGTTGCTTGGTACCAGCTCGAAGCCGTAGGTCGAAGCAACGTGCTTGAGGGAAAAATAATAAAATTATGAGGTATTTATCAATGCTCGAGGGGTATTCGACGAGAACATTTTTTGCAATTTTATTTTATTTTAGTAGTAAGGCTGCTAGATTGTAAACTGTTCTATGAAAGTGTCATTTTCAAACAGTATTTATTGTAAAATAAAACTATAAATTCTTTTCATCTAGTAGCCAGAGTATGTTTTTCTAAAATAGCAAGCCTAAAGGCATTGCCCCATGTACAAACCGCAAACCGGCATTTCAAACCGTCAAATCCAATTATTGACAAAATTGTTTGTTTTTCAACATGAAAATTATTAAAAAATAGTTTGAATCTATAAGTTCTACCCTACCTTATTTGTAAAAAAATTTATTAAAATTGATTTAATTTCATTCAAAAAACTCCAATTTTATATTTTGACGGACGGATTTTTGCTTGACGGACGGCAAAACATAAAATTGGGGCTTTTTGAATGAAATTAAATCAATTTTAATAAAATTTTCTTAGAATATGATGGAACTTATAGATTAAAACTATTTGTTAATAGTTTTCATATTGCAAAGTTAAGCAATTTAGCTTAAAAATTGGGTTTGACGGTTTCAAATTCCGGTTTTCCGTTTTGCATGGGGCAATCGGCCAATTTCGAGTCACGTGTACAAAATATAAATATACCAATTAAAATAACATTAAACTGATAACTTCCCTAGGGAAATTATCAGTGTAATGTTATTTTGATTGGTTTATTTCAAACACGTGACTCAAAATAGACTGATTTAACTATTTTAGCAAAAAATTTTCAAAATAATTTATTAAAAATTGATCCAATAAAATAGCTTTATTGTTTTCTGCTCTAATCAAGTCATCATCAAAGTAGAATATTAACAACTTACTATATTCCGCGTTCTAACTAATAATTACAGTCAAATACTCTTGAGTGTGATTTACGTATCAATCTTGAATTTCTAAAAAATATATTTGAGGCAAGCTAAGACTTAGACAGATGAATATACCTAAAAAAACATAACTTCAAAAAGACAGGACATTTTGGTGGGACTTTCTACCGGCCAGGTGGTCGGAAATGTACTGAGTTCTTAAGAGCTATTGACATAATTCTACTTTGCAATTTTCTGTTTTGCTTATTCTATTACATCTAGTTATCATCAACACTACTTCTAAAAATGTTGTTCTCGAAACACTGAATGAAAGTTAAAAAATAGCTGAAGAAGTAGTGCAGTCTCACCACAGATAAGAATAGACAGATGTGGATCTTGTATGGGCCATATTTACATTCTAAATTTCAATACCAAATTCCAATCCAATCCATTTAGAACAGGACGTATATATTACAAAATAAAATGTTGTTTGAAGTTGGTTTTGGTTTGCTTTGATATTATCAAAATAGCCATACGTAAAAAAAGATAAAAAGAGACAGAAATGTACGTCCTGCTCTAAAAGAATTGGATTGGAATTTGGTATTGAAATTTAGAATGTAAATATGGCACATACAAGATCCACATCTGTCTATTCTTATCTGTGGTCTCACATTGAAGTTACTTCCGATTTAGCTATTGCTAAAGTTGCGATGCAAATCCAAGCTAGTGAGCAGCCATTATTTGATAATATATTTATTCATTTTGGATCTTTTCATATTATCCTTGCATATTTCATATTATCCTTTTCATATTATCCTTGCATATTTCATTGCTGTTGAAAGTGAAAAATAGCAAATGGATCTGTTGATTCATTCCTTTCTGGCAAGCACTTTAATAGATGTAAACGATTTCACCCACTGATGGCAGTTGGATTAGAAATTTTGCATTTTCAATTTTTCTTCAAAAATTAAAAAATAACGATTACATATAGAAAATTTACGTACAGAGCTGATGGAGTTTAGTGATCAAATATTATCTTATGGTGCTTTATTACAAAATAGTGATGCCTCAATCCTCATATCTTCATATCTTCAACATAAAGAAGCCCGTTTGAATGGAGCTTATGGTAAAAAACCTCAATTTTATATGCCGTACATAAATCTCGTCAATTATTGTCGGAAGTTAAGCCACAGTATACGGACAGGTGATATTGATCTATTTAAATTTATTTAACCAAAAATGGCCAATCTTTTCTTTTTATTTAATCAGCCAAATTATTCACGTTGGTTGGTTAAATATCACGATACTTTAATTAAACTATAGAACAAACTCATCCACGATTACAAGAATCCATGGAAAGAAGTTATTTTGGAATCCAAAGAACGGACAAGTCATTCTATAGACAGCCAATTGATCTGACTCTGGAACAGACAATCAACGCATATGCTGAAAGAAGATTAACCGGTGCAGTACATTTTATTAACTCCATTTCTGTTCGGCAGCGCTGTTGTAAGAGCCACGAGATTTGATCAACTGTTGTATCATATACATATGAGGCTACTTGTCTACGGAAACGGCAACATGTTACAGCTGGTTTGGAAAAATATAATTTAAACAAAGACACTAAACAAATTCAATTATTTGTCAATGCATTTTCCAAATTTATGAATCCATTCGATACTAGCATCGACCAGCAACGACTTTTCAATATTTCGAGTGGAAAAACAGCTTTAAATGCAAGATTTTTTGACGAATATTGAAGAAGTAGATGCAAAATTATGATACGTGAAAAGTTTATTTCTGAATGTAACGGCTGATAGGTTCGAAAAATCTATTTCAAAGGTAAAAATTATGAATTTTTCTGCTTATATATTGAAAAAAAAAAAACTGTGGAAACAGGTAATAAGGTTCAAGAAAGTAGTGTTGATGATAACTAGATGTAATAGAATAAGCGAAAAAGAAAACTGCATAGTAGAATTACGACAAAAGCTCTTAAGAACTCAGTACACTCCCGACCACCTGGCAAGTAACAAGCCCCACCAAAAAGACTTGTCTTTTTGAAGTTATGTTTTTTTAGGTATATATATTCATCTGTCTAAGTCTTAGCTTGCCTCAAATATATTTTTTAGAAGTCTATGAAATTCAAGTTTGAAGCCGCCTGGCAGCATTTTGGACCCGACTAAATGATCTGGCTTTTTTATTTTATATCTTATTAAATACTAAACTAAAAAGTATTAAAATTTCGGAATGCCTCAAATACATTTTTTGCAAAAAAAATTTCGCAACTTAAAAAAATCAAAGGTTGACAATGTCCCGCTACCCTTCAGCCAGGTCTTTGATTTTGTGTTTAGACATTGTTAAAGAAGCGTCACACAAATTTTCATGCTGCCTCAAATACCTACTCAAAATTGTCTACCAGCTCTTAGAATACTAGTAAAACGACGAATTTACAAAAAAAATACGTTGAGGTGCCGCCGATAGATTTTAAATTGAAACAAAAACGTAAGATCGAGATGAGGAAAAAATGTCAGAACGGTAATTCATTGCCAACTGACATATAAACGGGGCAATGAACGACTCTATTTCATTTCCAGTATGATTATTCTTCTGTTTTTGTAGAAAAAATATAAGGTAAAGCGGGGGAAGATGCCACACTTAAGGAAAAAATTTAAATCAAAAATACCCGAATGCGTGAAACTAAATTTTCATTGTTTGATGGTATACAGTAGAGAAACATCTATAAAATGTATAACAAAAATATTATTTATTTTAATTCAGTTAATAGCTAATAACGATTAAACAAGGAGACGCAAAAGTGGCATCTTACCCACATGCGTGGGTAAGATGCCACTAATGTTCAACATCAATTAGACTTTGACAAAATGCAAAACTAATCTATGATATCTATATATCTAACATTTTTATTATCTACGATATCTATATATCTAACATTTTTTAAACAAAATAAATAATTTTTAACTTTTGCACACAGGACAAACTCCATTTTCACAACACACTTCGTGCATCCACTTATATAATCGGAATCATCATAATTTTATTTTCTTACTCTCTTCAAATCAGACTCTCTGTTGTTAATTTCTCACTTCCATTAATTTGTTTTTGATTTGCGTTTAACTTTGTGTAAGTAGCACATCAATTTTTTAACTGGCATCTTACCCCAGGGTTTAAATTTTTAAAAAAATATTATAATTAGACAGATTAAACCACTTAGCTTTTTCAAACTATATGATTGTAAACTTGTTTATATCACTTATTATTTATAACGAATACTTTTAAATAAAATCAAACAATACGTAAAGTAGAGAAAGTTAAAGTTATGGAAACATTTAGATCAGGTTCTACTATTTTCAACAACGCTCGAAAATTAACTGAAAATAAAAGTGAAAAACCGATAATTCGGTGTCAATATAGTCAGCTGATCATAATACAAATTGTAATCGTACACTTATTGCCATCTGTTTATAAGCAACGAAAATATATCAAAGTGGCGTCTTACCCACACTGGCGTATTCCCCCGCTTTACCTTATTAATTGTAATAATGGCATTCACAATAATTTCGATTGGTTTAGTGACCTCTTTGAGTTCCTATCCCTCCTAAACATAGTGAACCAAAATTGACTCTAAAATGGTGTGCGAAACCCAATATAAAACTTTGTATGCGAGAATGTATGTATATATGAGAATGTCGCGTTTTCATATAAAAAAATTGTGGCATAGAGAGGGTCAATGAAGTGAGGTGTCAGAAAATGTTCAAAATATTTATGGTATAAAAGCAATTCTTCACATGAAGGTAAAAATTGAACCTATGAGGAGAACCACTACACGCATACCACAATGCAAGAAATGTCAGGGATTTAATCACACCCAAAAATATTGCAGCCGGGATCCGAGATGTGTAAAATGCTCAGGTAAACATTTTACCCAGGCATGTACAATAGGGAGAGATGTACCAGCTAAGTGTATAAATTGTAAAGGCCAACATCCGGCCAATTATCGGGGCTGTGAGGTTGCTAAACACCTACAAAAATTAAGAGATAAATCACGAAATCAATCGCAAAATCATGAAATTCGAAGGATTCAACTATCAAATCAGATGGATCAAAATCCACAACCAAGCAACGCAGGGCAAAGAAGAACATTTGCTCAGGTAGTGAAAGGCTCGGGTTCAACCAAATATATGGGCTCTGAAAATAATCGAATTATGGAAAACATTATGAAAACCATCGAAGCTATTACAAAGCGGCTAGATGACCAAAGTAACCTGAACAACATGATATTTGATCAACTGAAGAAAATGCAACTCCCACAACGCAATCCGATAAAAAATGTTAAGTAAGAACACAACTTTTAGAATAGCAATCTGGAATGCGAATGGACTTATGCAACATATTCCAGAAATAGAAATATTTTTAAATACAGAAAAAATCGACATTTTTCTAATATCCGAAAGCCATTTTGTTAAATCTTCGTTTGTTAAAATCCGGGGTTATAACTTATATCATTCCATTCATCCAGCAGAAAGAGCAAGAGGTGGTTCAGCATTACTAATAAAAGAAAATATAAAACACCATGTAGAAACAGAAATCGAAGAAGAAACAATGCAAGTCACCACTGTTAGGATTCACATTAAACACAGACAGCTTACTGTCTCCGCAATATACTGTCCTCCCCGGCATAACTTGAAAAGGGAGGACTACATTAAACTATTTAAATCGCTAGGACGTGATTTTATTATTGGAGGAGACTTTAATGCAAAAAACACCTATTGGGGATCTAGACTTACGACGTCAAAGGGTAAAGAATTGTTTCAAGCAGCCCAGACATCAAAATGTGAATTTTACTCTGGTGGTTCCCCAACATACTGGCCCAGTGACGAAGCTAAGATACCGGACCTAATCGACTTTTATGTAGCAAGAGGTATATCTCAGAACTATATTCACATTGAAAACAGCAATTCTCTAGTATCGGATCACTCACCGGTTATCATGACAGTCAGTGAAACTGTAATTCAAAGGGAAAGTGCACCCAGATTAACAAATTCAAAAACAAACTGGGATCTCTTTCGTGAAATAATGGAGGACAAAATCAATCTCCAGGTACCGATAAGAAATTCTCGACAGTTGGAAGACGAATTGGAGCAACTCAATGAAATAATTCACTATGCTGCATTGGCAAGCACTCCCATTTTACAAAATAACAAGACGCTTAACATATCCTACCCAATGGAAGTTAGAGAGTTGGTAAAAGAAAAACGACGATCTCGTAAAACCTGGCAAATTAATCGAACACCGGAGAACAAAACAATTCTTAACAATTTATGTAACAGCCTCAAATCCCTTCTTAAAGAAGTTAAAAATGAATCAATCAACAGATATCTAGTTAGCCTAACTGATGAAAAAAAATTCTGATTACTCACTGTGGAAGGCGACGAAGGGACTTAAAACACCCAAAATGCAAGTACCTCCACTTAAAAAGGATGATGGAACCTGGGCAAGAGGCCACAAAGAGAAGGCTGATCTATTTGCAGAGTATCTCCAGGAAACCTTCCAACCACTACCAAGACAAACTGCCAATGAAAATATAATATCTATTCACAAGCTGGATGAGTTTGAAATACGGCCAGTAACTCTCAAAGAATTAAAAGAAGAAGTGAAAAGTAACATGAATGTTAAAAAAGACCCAGAATATGACTTGATTACTTGCCAAATTATCAAAGCTCTACCAGACAAAGGATTTCGTAAGCTACTACACATAATCAATGCGAGCTTTCGGTTAAAATATGTTCCGAATCAATGGAAAGTAGCAGAAGTAATCATGATACCAAACCCTGATAAACCACCTAACGATAAAAAATCATACAGGCCAATTTCTCTGTTGCCAATCATGTCAAAACTCTTTGAAAAATTATTACTAAAGAGACTTAAACCAATAATTGAGGACCGACAACTAATTCCTCCACATCAATTTGGATTCAGAGAAAAGCATTCTACAATTGAACAGGTCCATAGAATCACCAACATAATTGAAAGAACGTTAGAACGTAAAAAAGTATGCTCAAGCATATTCCTGGACGTCGCGCAAGCATTCGATAAAGTCTGGCACAGTGGTCTGGAATACAAGCTGCATAGAGATCTACCGAGACAATTCTATGCCATACTAAGATCTTATTTATCCAATAGACACTTTCGAGTGAAGTATGAGAATGAATACTCTAAGCTAAAGAAAATCTCTGCCGGTGTCCCGCAGGGGAGTGTCTTAGGACCAATCCTGTATTTACTATATACAAGGGACATACCAACCACAAATGAAGGAACCATAGCCACCTTTGCAGATGACACAGCAATTATGACAGTTGGAAATAATGTCGCTGATGCAACGAGCAAACTCCAGAGGATGACCAATGCGGTTTGTAACTGGACAAAGCGTTGGCGAATCAAACTTAATGAGACAAAATCCACGCATATTAACTTTACTTATCAAAAGGCTTACCACCTACCTATAGAAATTAACTCGCGACTCGTGCCATATGCAAATACAGCTAAATACCTTGGCATGACCCTCGATGCCAAGCTTAAGTGGAGAGAGCATGTCAAAAAGAAAAAAGAAGAACTTAACTTAAAGTTCAGAAAAATGTATTGGCTCATAGATAGAGGCTCTGAGCTTACAATTCACAATAAGCTGCTGCTATATCGGCAAATTTTGAAGCCGATATGGACCTACGGTATACAACTCTGGGGCTGTACCAAGCAAACAAACGCCAAAATGATACAGACGTTTCAAAACAAGGTTCTTCGTAGCATAGTCAATGCTCCGTGGTACGCAAGAAATGAAGACCTTCACAGGGACCTACGGATGGAATACATCAAAGAGGAAATAAAAATGCATGCCGCAAAACACGAAATAAGGCTCCAGGAACATGGAAACCCCTATATTCGCCATATGATAGATAACCCTGTCGTTGAAAGAAGACTCCAAAGAACAAGGCCACTTGACCTAGTGAACTTACCAAACTAAAATTAGTAAATAAGTTTAATTGATTATGGGACTAACCAGTGGGTTACACCCCAACAAACGTGAATTTTACTAGATATATACAAATTTGTATTTGAAAGAAAAATTGCTAGATGAGCGCAGTCTCAGTCGTAATAAAATAAAAAGAAAAAAAAAAAAATAGAGAGGGTCAATGATGAATCATTATTAAAGTCAATGGCATAATGCTTCAAGTAAGCCTGAAATATAACTGCAATATCGTCGGCGAGAAATTCAAATTGTGTATTGCCTGAATTCCATGAGCAAAATTGACTCACATGGCCGGTCTCCACTTGTGTATTTTTCTCTTGACAAAAAATAAATCACATTCGGCTCATGACGTCATGACACTTTTTGTACAACCACTTACATAAAGAATATAACAAATTTCTCTCTTTGAGAATAAGAAAAAAATTTGAATTTGGCTCCGTTTTCGATTAATATAATTTTTGGAATAATGTTTATATTCCACAATTTATTAATTATGTTTTAATTTAATAAGACAATTTCTATTTTATTTTTTTTTATTTTCACCTAAAATTTATTAAAAAGCTAAAATTATCCCAAAAAGCATGAAAATTTCATTTTGGCTGTCAAAATTTTCAACATAAAATGATAAGAAATTGAGCATAAAATACAAATTATGCTCAATTGGCACAACGTCATGACAAAAATATTGAATATTCTAATCTTTTCCTCTCTTGATAAAATTTCAATGCGCATGCTCAAAACCATTTTTGTGTATGTATTTTGCAAAATGTACTAAAAATTGTCACGAGAAAACTAATGGGCTAGATTTTTTTTTTGTCAAGAGAAAAATACTTAAGTGGAGACCGGCCAACAGTCAAGAAAAAAACGAAAAGAGAGAAATAATCTGATGCCTCATATAAGAGACAAAGGCAATGTTTTTTTTTTGTTTTTTATTTTAAAATAAAAAACAAAAAAAAAAACATTGTCTTTGTCTCTTATATGGGGCATCAGATTATTTTTCTCTTTTCGTTTTTATTGACTGTGAGTCAATTTTGCTCATGGAATTCAGGCATAACTTAACAATTATTTTCAGGAGCCAATGAAAACTATCTCACTCCATGTTATATAATATGTACACACTAATTTACTTAACAACGGAAATGTCCTTCAAAGTTGCAACCGTCTCGAAACCACCAACAAAATTTAATTAAAACCAAAACCTTATACATATACCACAGTGCTCAAAAAGTATGTCAGTAAGTGTACATTTCGACAGAAAACTTCATTGTTATTTTTACAACGGACTTTACACGGATAGTATACGTACAAACAAAAAATGTATATTGACATAAAATTTGTAACCTACACAACTAAAAAAAACATTCAAAATTACAACCAAAAAGTACATAATGCTTAGTGTTAATTTTTTTTGGTGGTTTGGCATCTATTGGAGGGGGAGGGGGGGACGGGGGACCAAAGTTGAGTAGATGCATCTACCAACTTCGTAACCTTCAACAGGAAAAAAAATCCTTTTAAATTCCTTTTATTCTGCCACATTGGAAGTTTAGGATCAAACGGCCAATTCATTTTGTGAAGCAAGTATAGAATTAATTGTTTTTGTACTCATTCAAATCGATCGATATCAAGCGTATACACCGGATGCCAAATAATCGATGCATACTCCAGGTTCGACCGTACAAGAGAACAGTACAAACTCTTAACGGAAAGTGGATTACGAAAATTCTTGATGGCATGACGAACGAAGCCCAGTAAACTATTAGAGTTAGCTACAATTAAGTTAATATGATCCTGGAAATTCAACTGACGGTCTAAGATGACTCCCAAATCCATCCTTAAATGTTGTCACTCTTTCGAGCGGATGATTATTAACGTGGTAAGGATGAGTAATCATCTCTTCTCTCCTGAAGAAAAATAATTTGCATACTCTAAATCTGTCTAATTTTCCAAGAAAAATGTCAAACTGCGGTGTATAAAATGCTTTCGAAAAATTAGTGAAAATGACATCTAGCTGACTTCTAGACGCAAAAGAATCAACTACTTTCGTTGTCAAGCTTAACAGATTTGTAGTGATAGAACGTTGATAGATGAACTGCTAATGAAGATTTGACATTAAAATACAGATAATTAGTTATAATTAGTTCAAATTTAGGTAAGGATGATACATAGTATGGAATTATGGATATTCTCCGATAATTTTTGATGTCATAACGTTTACCAGATTTGAAGATAATTGCCATCACGATCATCATTCCGTCGAAAGCAATATAATACAGGTTTGTCGACTACAAATTTATTTTTGATATATATCATGAGATTAGCATCAGTACCGTTCTTGCATAGTAAAAAAATAAAAATCCACCGTAGTGGCTCAACAGTACGCAGAGTAGAATTCAATTCTCCACTACCGCAATAAAAATTTTGGGCGATTCCTTATTATTGCCTAACGGATGAGCAGTTGTAGCCGTTGTTATGGTATTTGGTATTATTATCATTTCTTTTAGATCTTGTAAGTATTGGTGAAGCAGATTCCGTATTAGATTGTGCTGCTTTTTTCAAATTTTGCAGATGACGACTGTTGTGGTGGTATTGGTTTTAATAAACTTTCCACATTATTGTTAATAGCCGCTGATGTTTTATTTAGCAAGGACAAGGACACTGAGCACCAATATAATTACTCATGTGATCATTTTTTTCCTTGAGAATTTTATCCATACACACACCACATCGCCAAGAAAAAATCGGGATTATCGAAATGACATCAAACACAGGTTTTATAATCTCTGCACATCCAAAATGAATGAGTTTATTACATTCACTAGCACAAGTAAAAAAGTTTTCAGACACATTCACAGCACAGAGTCATTGTCACAGATTTGTAATAACCACTTATTGAATATTGTTGAAACACAAATAGTTAATTCACATCAACGACCAGTGTTTAAATTCAAATTTCGTTCCTTTATTTATTCTCTTTTAGCGAAAGAAGAGAAAAAATATTTTGTTTTGTTTCTTTCCTCCGGAACGAAATCCAACAAAATAAAATATCTCTCCTCTCTTATCTTTTGTGTTTTATATGAGGAGAGATATTTTACTTTTGTCGATTTTGTTCCTGGGGAAAGAAACAAACAAAAATATTTATGGTTTTCTTTCACAAAGAGAGAAAAAAAAGATAAAAGAAGGGAACGAAAAAATGAATTTAAACACTGCTATTTATAGTTATAATATAGACTATTCAACTTGAAACTTTTCAACTTGGAATCACAATTATCCTGTTATCAATAAATCTTTTATTTATATTTTTTATGTAGTATGCAAAATGCAACTGTTCTCTTTGAATTCACAATTGATTTTGATAGGTAGCTTCTTGATAGGTACAACTCTTAAGTGTACGTACTGCCTTCTCGTGCAACCACTGGTAACTGAGGCCATTTGGCCTCTTGGTACAATTTTGGAATTTTGGCTGTTTGGTACAGGCCAAAGTACGGCGCAGAAACCTGTAGGACGGTGCCTACTTTTGTACTCACGTCAATTTACACAATAAACCACTTGAAATAAAAGTCCAGCACAATTCCACTTATACAATAATTTTTACAGTTTAATTTATTTCTTATAATTTTAAGTTTATTTAAATCACCGTGTTTTTATTAGTTTCTTTATTATATTTTACAATTACAATTTGTTTTTATAATAAATAGTAGTACAATACATTTATTTTAGTTTTAGTTTTACATCAATTACTACAATTTATGTTTTGGTTAATTACTGTACCATCTTTTAATGTTGACACGACGACTGTGCGTTATGGCTATTATTTTGTTACTGTCTATTCCAATCCAAATTTAATTATTTTTTTTCTGCTTACACAAATACAATCGCATCCGAAGAACTTCATTTCATGCACAATATTTTGCGCGCGTATTTGTATCGTGTAGTCGCGAAGTATTATGCAATCATGTAAAGCGACCGCTACATCACTCCCCTGCAAGTAAATCTTCTCGAATAAGCTGCAAGGTTGTAAAACAATTTATATTAGGAGGGAAATATGACGGATGAATCTGGAACTGGACCGTTTTCTTAGGATTTGTTTAGTTTAATACTAAGTGAGACTCAGCTAGGATACCGTAAGCCGGCTTTAACCTGTCGATGGAAACATTAACATTCTTGCCGTTTAAATCAAGGATATAATGTTTCCGGAAACGACGAATGACTTTGTAAGGTCCTTCGTACGGAGCTGATAGGCCGGTTCGTACCTTGTCGATACGAACGAATACATACTCGCAATTATTAAGGGACTTTGGTATAAAAATAGGCGGTTTGATTGACTTGCGAGTGTCAACTGGAATAATATTGCGCATTGCCGCGCGAAGCCTCTCTACATAGTCTTGCGGATCGGAACTATCCGTGGAGCCAGACTCGAAAAATTCTCCTGGTAACCTGAGGGCTTGACCGTATACTAGTTCTGCTGGGGAACATTTTAAATCATCCTTTAATGATGCTCGTATTCCCAACAAGACGATGGAAAGCTCAGTGCTCCACTTAATTGTATTTCCTCGAGCTTTGAGCGAAGCTTTAAGTTGTCGGTGGAATCGTTCGACCATACCATTTGCCTGCGGATGATAGGCCGTGGTACGAATTCTATGAGTGCCTAGTAAACGCGTGAGCTCAGAGAAAAGTTTAGATTCAAATGGACTGCCTTGATCTGTAGTAATTTCAAGAGGTATCCCAAATCTTGAAACGTATTGCTCGACGAAGGTCTTAGCAATAGTGGCAGCGGTACTATTTTGAATGGGGTATGCCTCAGGCCAACGAGTAAAGCGATCGACAATAGTTAGAACATACGAAAAACCGTCGGATGGTGGTAATGGACCCACTATATCCATATGTATGTGCTCAAACCGTCCAGAAGGCAGTTTGAAATGTCCTGGTTCAGACTTTGTGTGTTGTTGAACTTTGCACTTCTGGCAACCGATACAAGATTTCACCCAGTATGTAATGTCAGTGTTCATCTTTGGTCAAAAATATCTACTTGTGATTAATTTCCGTGATGCGCGAATACCTGGATGTGATAGACCATGCATGGCATCGAAAACTGCACGTCTATAAGATGCCGGAACAAAAGGACGATTTACACCTGTTGATGTTTCACAAAAAATTTTAAATTCGGGCAGGATGGTGAGTTCCAAGTTGTATTTGGAATTCGGTGGGCGCGATGAATTGCTGATCAACCCCAGTAATTCATCATCAGACTGTTGTGTCTGAGCTAGATTTTTTAGATCTAGGTTGACAGAGTCTATCGTTGTAACGTGATCGCTAGTCCGTGACAATGTGTCAGCGACCACGTTTTGCTTACCTGCTATATGTTGAATGTCCGTCGTAAATTGAGCGATATAGTCAAGATGTAGAGTCTGCCGTGGACTCTTCTCGCCCAGTGAGATAATTGCTTTAATTAAGGGTTTATGATCAGTATAGACAGTAAACTGTCTACCTTCCAGGAAATAACGAAAATGCTTGATTGCTAAATAAATAGCGAGTAGTTCCCTGTCAAAGGCAGAGTATTTTACCTCTGTTTGTGAAAGTTTACGTGAGAAAAATCCCAAAGGTTGCCAACAGTCTTTACTCCATTGCTGCAGAACTGCTCCTACAGCACTACCTGATGCATCGGTAGAGATGCTGTAGCGTGTATCGCTATTGGGATGGGCCAAAAGTGTTGAATTGGCAAGTGCTCTTTTAATTTTGGCGAATGACTCGTTACACTCGTCGGGCCAAGAAAAATGTTTTGTGTTCTTGGGCATTTTAGTTAAAGTTGCCAAATGAGCATAGATTGGAGACAGCGATTCGGCTAGCCTTGGAATGAACCTATGGTAGTAATTGACCATTCCGACGAATCGCTGGATTTGTTGAACTGATGTTGGCTTGGGAAAATTTTCTATGGCTTCGACTCGCCGTGGCGAGGGTATTATGCCATCTGTAGTAATTTGGTGGCTGAGGAATTCGAGAGCAGAAACACCGAAAACACATTTTGAAATTTGAATATTCACTCCAAATTCGACGAGGCGCTCAAACAGTTGTTTGAGATGACACTTGTGCTCTTCCTCATTTTTACTTGCCACAAGTATATCGCCAATGTAGACGAATACAAAATCTAATCCTTTGACCACTTCGTTAATGAAGCGCTGAAAAGTTTGCGCAGCGTTCCGAAGACCAAAAGGCATCCTGGTAAATTCGAACAACCCAAACGGGGTAGTTATTGCCGTTTTAGGCACGTCTTCGGGCGCAATTGGAATGAGATGATAAGCTCTAACTAAATCAATTTTTGAAAAAATATTGCATCCATGAAGGTGCATTGAAAAATTCTGAATATGGGGAATTGGGTATCGATCTGGCGTGGTTACGGCATTAAGTCGACGATAATCCCCACATGGGCGCCAATCAGCGCTGTCCTTCTTCTTTACCATGTGGAGAGGGGATGAACACGCAGAAGATGACGGTCGGCATATGCCCAGTTGAACCATATGCTCGAACTCGGTAAGATCGGTTTTATGTTTAACCGGATCCAGCCTACGTGGTTTCGAACAAGGAAGTCGACCTTCAGTGTATATATAATGAACCACGTTGTGTTTTGCTGGACTAGCGTAATCTGGAGTTTCGATAAGAGAAGGAAACATCTTTAGAAGTGAATCGTATCCAATTTTGGCAGAGGGATGGATTGGTGTAGGCGTTTCGACTTTTGCTGTCATTGCATTTACAGCAAGACTTGTACTGGGATCCAAGAGACGTCTTCCGCGGAGGTCGACGAGAAGACCAAATTTTGTCAGGAAGTCAGCACCGATAATCGGTCTGTCCACTGAGGCTATTGTGAATACATGAGGAAATTGCCGCCGTAAACCAATGTTAACGTTCAATAGTTTTGTCCCGTAAGTTTGGATCACTGAACCATTAGCGGCAGAAAGGACCAGGTCAGGATCTATTTTTGACGAACTTTGAGGAAACCGTTTAACGGGAAGGACCGAAATATCAGCACCGGTATCTACGAGAAAATGGAGTTCATTTTCTGAGTCTTTAAGAAATAAGCGGCGATTAAGTTGTATCCGATTACTAGCCGCGCTCGCTATCGGATTTATTCTTTTTTTTTATTCATATCTGAAGCTTCCGGTTTGTTGCTGTAGAAGGTGCATGGTTTGTAACATTTTCGTGCGGCACTTCCGAATTTATTGTGAAAGTAGCAGAGCCCATTACCGTTGAAACGGTATCTGCTGCCGCTTCTTGGTCTTCTATATGGGCTATTTGGGCGATAGCCCGAAACTGGTGAGCGGCTGCGACCCCAACTTAGCTGTGACAACATCGACTCGACACTAATGAGTCGCTCTCCGAGTTGGTTAATACTTGCTATAGCTTGTGCTAATTCTGGACCGCGGGAAGTTGAAGGTTCTGTGTGAGAAATCGTCGAAACACTGGATGTGGTGATTTCGTATATCTTATCTGCTACCGGTAACAGATCATCTATTTGCTTATCTCCCATCGCAGTAAGTGCAACGTAGATAACCTGTGGCAGTTTCCGAAGCCACAAAGTCTGTACCAATTTATTATCGAATGCTTCACCCGCAAGAGTTTTCATTGAGTAGTACACCTCACTGGGTTTCCGATCACCCAATTCCGCTCTTTCTAGTAATTTTTCGAGGAGTCGTTCCGTAGAAAGAGCGTGCCGGGCAGTTAAAGCAGTTTTCAATTTCAGATATTTATCACTTTTTGGAGGATTAACTATTAAATCCATTACGGATTCACATATATCCGTGGGCAACGCCGTTACTATATGCGAAAATTTTGTTGCATCTGCCGAAATATTGAAAATGCTAAACTGAGCCTCAGCTTGTGCGAACCAAATGGTTGGGTTATTAGGCCAGAAAGGAAGCAACTTGACTCGAGAAGATTCAACAGCCGGAGCCGATTCTGACTCGTCTTTTACGTTATTCTCATCGTCTGACATTGTGGCTGTTAAATTGTAAATTTTATTCCCGAGAAGAAATAATAACAAAGTAAATTAAAATGCGAATGAATTTGTGATAATGGATGGTACCAAAATTATAATTGCAATAAAATAAAAATGACGCACGAAATAACGACCGAACGAATATAATCAATAATTTGCAATATGAAGTAAAACTGTACTATCGAATAATTTGAAAAAGAAGAAAAATTTACCAAATTTAGCAACGGTGAACTTTTTTCGAGATGCGAAACAATGAATTTAAGTTCACATGGTACAATACACATAAATAGAATAAATAAATAATTTTAAATAAAAATGAGAGAAAAATAAATAAATAATAATAATAAACAATAATTAATAAATATTTAAAAATAGAAATCGAATTGAAAAAAATTAAAACTCAGCTGTTTTTTTTTTATGATGAGCCTCTTTCTTGTTGGCCTTCACTGGAACGTGCTGCGACCTTGTATATATCGGATGTTGAAGTTAACTGGCTAGTCCTTTTTGTCACGTATATTCTTATATCGATCCACGCAATAATAATATTTCAGCTTTTTCGGAATAGAATATGTTGATCATGTTATATACTTGCATTCCGCACGATATGTTAATTTTGTTGTAAAATGCGGCAAATAAATTTTCAATTTCACTGAAGTTTTTCGGCAGATTTTTCTATTTTTTTCTTTTTTGAAAATGAAATTTTCAATGGAATTGCACGAATATAAACGGAATTTTTGTAAACATATAAGCACTTTACGTGTATGAGCAAATTATGTGTAACACGCGTAATTTATTGCGGTTCGGCTATATGGAGCGTATTTCCTAACGGAAATTTTTCCGCTAGACACCGGGTCACCACTTGTAGGACGGTGCCTACTTTTGTACTCACGTCAATTTACACAATAAACCACTTGAAATAAAAGTCCAGCACAATTCCACTTATACAATAATTTTTACAGTTTAATTTATTTCTTATAATTTTAAGTTTATTTAAATCACCGTGTTTTTATTAGTTTCTTTATTATATTTTACAATTACAATTTGTTTTTATAATAAATAGTAGTACAATACATTTATTTTAGTTTTAGTTTTACATCAATTACTATGATACAATTTATGTTTTGGTTAATTACTGTACCATCTTTTAATGTTGACACGACGACTGTGCGTTATGGCTATTATTTTGTTACTGTCTATTCCAATCCAAATTTAATTATTTTTTTTCTGCTTACACAAATACAATCGCATCCGAAGAACTTCATTTCATGCACAATATTTTGCGCGCGTATTTATATCGTGTAGTCGCGAAGTATTATGCAATCATGTAAAGCGACCGCTACAAACCCTTGACAAAAAACCCTAATCTAAGGTGGAATAGCATATGCCGATGGATGAATGCGGTTGATAGGTTAATCAGTCCAATTTATGCGGATTCTGGATACCAGGCACTCTCCAGTTTTAGTTAGCCTTCCTGAAGTAAAGCTAGGTGACCTACAGGCGACTTTCCATTCCCAGCAACTTGTAAGAGTCAAATTAAAACGGAAGGCGCGGCAGGCGGGCAGGGTATGAATATACGGGAGTTGGACTGCTGTTTAGAACAGTTAGTTTTTTGGTTTAAATTAAGCAGACCAAATTAATTTATCGTTTGGAAATCTAGTTACCAAATACATACAAATGTAAATAAAAAAAAATTACGGCTAATTTATATATGGGAAAAATTTCAAGGCATTCTGTTCACATGCTTCTAGCGCTGTACTAAATTCTATCTTAAACTAACATGGAAACTCCAACGTACAGTTTAATCAACGAACAAAAAGAATTTTTTAAGTCGCTAATCAATCACTTTTATGTACATACATATGTACATATAATAGTTATTATTTTATTTATTTACAAGCACTTAAAGAATTTAATTTAATTTTCACGAAACACTTTTTTTATTTAATATTTTTCCCATGTGGTAATTTTATCTGCAACTCTTCTCGATTCCACCTCGCTCATTCAATTATCAACACAAATACTATGGGAGTGGCGGGTTTCCAGACGCTCAAAACCGGTTAACCGGTTAAAAACTGGGTTTTCTGAAATTAAGATTTTTAGAGTACAAACACAAATTCGTTCTGTGTATTTCAGATTGTTTATTAATTCATTGCAGTTGCTGAAGTTTTTTGAAAGGTGTTATTATGTGTACCGAATGAAATTTGTGATTTGTACATGAAGAATTAAAACTAAACGGCAATATATAATCATTATTTTTCTGTACTTGTTCTATTGCACATATTGTACAGTTTTTAAATAATCGTATTCATTCAAACTTTTTGTTCATTTTACGGCGAACATTCACCTTTTCATAATCCCATTTATTATGTATGGATGTGATCTTAAGCCGCATTGGCAAACTGTTTGCCAAACCATATGTTTTTTTGCCAAATTTTTCAACAGCTATGGTAGTAATTGCTCCGTCCATTTCCTTACCTTTCTTTTTGATGTAATATTGGGGACCTGGAAGTGTCGAGAAATCCATTTTGACGTAGGTCTCGTCGTTCATTACGAAACAAGAATCTTTCCTTTCGTTCAACCATTTGTTGTGTTTCTTTGCTCGATCGATCCCTCTATTAAATAGTTCAACACTTCTTTTGGGGATTTTTGACTTCTTGTATGTCCGTAGATTATTTCTGGTTTTAGCTCGTTCCACAATCGATTTGGTTGTTTTGGTTTTTCTGGCCAAATCTCGCACAGACATCGAGGGATGTTTCGAAATGACTCTTACAATTTTCTGATCCAACATTTTATTTGGAGCACCTGATTTTTCTCCGGATCCAGGCTTGCGTGATACAGAAAGATTGATTTGACATTTTTTTTTACATTTGTTACCGTATTACTGGTAACACCGGCCAATTTATCAATTTTTTTATTGGTATACTCGGGATGATCATTGCACAATCTAATTATTAAATCACATTTTTCTCCTTATGATGCGTCCATTTCGAAACAAATAAAACAAATGCCCAATTTGACGTTTATTCGTTTTTTTAAATTGTTTTTCTACAAAATAACGGTACCAGTTTTTTTCTTTTGCGTAGTAACCTATGAGATAATATAAATTTGGGAATCACAAATTTCATTCGGTACACATAATAGTAGTTTTCTTTGTCGTGCGTTTGTGTACTTGCTTCAAATTGTGAAGTGCTTTATTTTAGTATCAGCTTAAGGGAAGGTAAGTTTTATTTGCACGGCGCATTGCAGTGTGAAATGATTTCTCGAAAATGTGCATGTATTCGTTGTCACTCAAGTCTTTATTACGAAATGGGGGTAGCTCAACTCATTCAGTTTAGATAATAGAAAATAACTAATTAATTATTGTATAGAATTAGTTTAGTTATAGTATACGAACTAAAATTATTCAAATTATCAGGAGGTAATAATAAAGAAAATTGAGAATAAAGAAGAATTATAAAAAGAAAATCAAAACGTTAAAAATATCTTGCAATCGAATTATGTATGTAATAAATTTTAAGAATTTGCAAACAAAAAAAAAATCAAATCTAAAAGTTTAAGATAACAAAATATGTTAACAAAATCTTAAAACCAACTGACCCTCGCATGTCACAAAATTTAACTTTTTATAGTCCTCCAGGCCTGTTATCAAAATACCATTTCTCAATAGACAAATATATAGTGCAGTCCCATTGATTATTTTACAGAAAAAATTATCCAGGGTTGATCAACTTTAGATTTTAAATTTCATTGGAGTTTGCTACGAATATTCGTTACATCCTCTCAATTCAAGTAATAAATTGAATTAAATCATTGTATGTTCTAAGTCGATTCAATTTCTTCGATTCAATTCTATTCCTTCTATGGGCATGAATAACCAAAAACACTTCTCTTATGATTTTTTTTCGAAAATTTTCTATTGGTGAACCAGCTAAAATATCATTAAGGAAGCAGGTCCGATGGAATCGCTACAGTCCTTGATTCGGTATGCCGGATTAATAATTTTAATAATAATTAAATGAATTAATACTACATACTCGGTTTCTGTTTTCTCAATTCAGTTTTAATCGGATTGCAACTCCTAGGCATCTCTGAGGAATGTTGCTCGAGCAGTTTCCAAGTGAGAATAAATGTTTCTATCCTACCTCAGTAACCACCTACATAATACTCGATGTTAATGTCATCACACAGTTTTCCTGACTCCAATGGGCTCATGAATTTGATAACGTTCATATTTTGTTTGGTGATGGTAAACTATGTTCCGTTTGGGCTTAAGCTCTACAAATTACAATTGTTCAAGATTAATGTTCAGTTTCGGTTTATTGAATAAGGCAACATTCCTAGTTCTTAAAGAAACAGTGGTCCTCCATTTGCTCTCAAAGGTAATAATTTTCCCAAACACAAGAATTATCATTGCCTCGGCTAGCGTAGAGCGTCTATTTACACTTGCATGTAAGCTTGTGGATTATTTTATCAACATATTTTTGACCACTTCCGAGATGTCATCGAAATTTGAATGCATAAATAATTTTGAATACAATTAAGTAAACTGTATCATTTGCTATAAAAATAAAATTTAAAAAATGTTATGATTCAATGGAATGTAAAGCAGATTAATTAAACTAATTTAATTAAAATTATTAATTTTGAATTTTTTTTTTTTTTATATCAATTTTAAAGTAATTAATGCTGAGTTGCATTAAAAATTTAACTTTACAATATAGTCTCGGATCATTACGCTCAGTCAACCGGCAGCAGGTATAACTAATTTTAGGTAATTTAATTAATAATTTAAATTTGTTTACGTACAATATTTAATCATTTTTCTTTTTTAGGAGCTTGGACACCTTATCATCACTGATATTAAACAACGCTCTGACAGGGCTGTAATTGCACATAATTATGGGGGAACCAGCGAGTCAGTAACAACTTTAAGTAAGAACGCGATATATAGATAGTGCATGTAACTGTGGCCAGCGAATCTTTAAGAAATTTTCGTTCAGTTCAGCTGTCACTTATCGGACCGAAAATTAACGCGCACTTTTCGTAAAAATAATAAATTTTGCATTCACATTACAATTTTAATACTGTATTTGTCAGTTGTTATAGATTTGGTGGCCGTTTCAAATTCAGTTAGGATTGTTACTGATTCGCTGATTACCCCTTAATTTGGTGTGGAGCTGGTCTTAGTTACCTTGCGATGTGTTGTTCTACGTGAAGAGTCTCGGTATTATGTTAGTTATCATTCCACCATTAAAACCAGATATCAGTCATTACTAAAATTGCTTTTAGTCAAATTTATAGTTTTAAGAAATACCTTTAATAGAAACTGCAATACACCAAGAGATTGTTTACAAAACGGACTATAAGGGCTGTCTGCTTCTATAACTCTCACTGGTACCTTGCAGAAAACGACAATTCGGACAATATTCATCTACCAGTGGCAATTTTGCTACCATCGAATAAATATTTAAAATTAATTTACTTATTACTTGTGTTCGTTGTGTGAAAAGCTGAATTTTAATTTTTTATAAAATATATTGTGACGTATAAAATATGTGATACCACGTGGTATACCGGCTGAGACAAATTCGCAGACAGCGATGTCCGTAAGTAATTTGTCACCAAACATTACGGCCTCAGTAGCAGTAATTAATAAAATGTGCAACATAGTCAAAACGACAACAAAATACTAATGCGAAAAAATTGCTTTGCCAGGTAATTTAATACAAAATGAATTAAAAATTAATTTAAATGAACTTAGTTCATTGAACAATAATGAAAATAAAAGTGCATTGTTGACAAATGTTGTCGATAAAAAAAACAATAAAACTGCATTGACAACAGATGACAATAAAATAAACAGTGATGTAGGTCAGTGTTTAGTGCAAACGGGACTAAGCCAAGTAGAAGCATCAGCGCTCAGAGTGAGCGCAAATAATTCTCGAGTTCAAGCAGATTTTTTTATTATTTCTCGCCAACAATAATTAGTTTTGTATCTTTTAGAATGTAATTTAAAACATGTCTGAGGGCTTCCTGTAAAGCTCGTGTAAAAACAAAAAAAGCACAATTTTTTCGGGTCAATTTCGATTTATTGTATTTTTCAAAGTTCTCTTTTAGCTTGAAGCACTTGTCCCAATCCCAATTTTTTGGTACGTTCCGAAAAGAGGGATTTGAATATATTAATTGCCAAGAATTTGGATTCACTGTACCCTATTGAACTCTGACCAATGTTTGTATTATTTGTGGTGAACTTCTTAACTCAAAGCTTTGCAATAATCTATCTAGAATTGAAAATAACGGTTAATTCAAGCCAGCGAACAGGACAATGAATGTTAAACTTCAGTTTTTACCTAAAACTGAAAAAGAAGTGTAAACAGAAGTGTGCATTAATGGGTTTCATACGCAAGTATCTTTAAACGAATCGCGCCTTAAGTGCAAGCAAATGCAGAAGGAAACACTTCAAAAGCTTTAAACAAGTTAATTAATATAATGCAAAGCTTCATGACGATGAACACACTGATGACAAGAAATTGCTGATGTAAAAAATTCAAAAAGGACCAATCTTGAAAAAGCCATAAAGCAAACGGCGCGGCGTAGCACAACATCGACATAATGTTATCATCTAAAACACCTTTCACCAAAAAAACAACTATTTGAAATACTGCAGGAATGGTCTGGAAACTGTGTTATACAACCAATGTACTGTGCTTCAAAACATTATAAAAGCATACTGATTTAATTGACTTCTGTGTAACCAAAGGCATTGCACGTAGGTACGCTAAAGCTACAGATTGCCATGATCGTTCACCGGTTATGCATTAATGAACTGTAAAGCCAGTAAATTGAACCTTTGTGTCTACACGAGAATAAAACGACTTCTCACCAACACGATAGACCCTTGGTGTGTATGAATTTAATCAAGAGTTTTGCATTAAAGACGGATAAACATTAAATATAGAAACGATATAACGATAACGAAAATGCCCTTTAACTTTTTAATAAAATAACTTCATTCAGTTACAAAAAATCAAAAACACACCCGAGTATGTCGCAAAAATGCAGCAAATTCTAAGCTTCAGTAGCAAATCCTTTTCCAAGTATCATTTGCTTTAAATATTTATAGCAAATAGCTACGAATTAATTGGTGCTGTTCAAGTATTAGAAATTGCTACTTTTAATTCGTATAAACTATTGTCTGTGCCAAACTAATTTATCTGCGCGATTCTCGACATCGGCGTGTGTACAATCTAAAAATGAAGGGCCAATATTTATTGACATTGCTCTTACAATGATTCATAGTTGTAAAGCTTAATGATACATTATATGAGCATGCGAAGATAAAGGTGGTATTCCATGGGAATATTTTACTGAATAGTAAAATTAAATGAAGCAAAAAATTTGCGAAATGGGGGAATGAAACAAAAAACTGAATAAGAAAAAATATTTGTGTCTGTATTTGTGACACTCCTTTATGTTGCACAGCTCACTGAATTTAAACACGGTGGACTTGCCAATTTAAGTTCGAGTCTATTAAATGTTGAGCTGGATAAAGATTGGCATATTCGATGCTCAGATTGGAGGGCATTCATACTAAATGACCGACAAATCGTTTATGCCGCGAAAGATAGTCATGTCGACATGCTATCGAACTTTTTAAAAAAATGGAGATTTCTTATTCTAGTGTAAATCGTGCTTGGCTCACGAGAAAATCAGATCTTCCTAAAATTCTACTGTTGTGTATCCAGTGCCATTAGACCAGTAATATGAGTGATCTCCGTGTTCGTCACACATTAAGGATAATCAAATTAAGGACATCGAGATACCAAATATGAAGAAAATCCATTCAGGGCGCGAGCTTTACCTAATTCAAAAGATAATAGTCCAGAACTATTCGATGTAATCAGGCAGATTTACCCTAACGACGAGCTGTCCGAGACATTATTTTATTATTTATTTGACCTTCCGCATAGCGAAAAATTACAAAACTTTGTATCCCATGGTAAAAAAGTCGTTGAACATTTCAATAATAAAAATGGGGGCCTAGTTGAATTTGAAAACATGTTGCGCCACCATTTCTTACAAACGATGAAACCACAATTTTTACCCCCACTCTGGTCTGTAACCTATAATAGCGACCGACTAGAAAATCGTGCAGAAGAGGGGCGAATCGAGTCAGAGGATATTATATCTGCCGGTCTAGATCCTGCACTATTAAAATCAAAACTAGATAAATCGAATTCAGAAAATAATAGGTGTCGCAAGACACTTGAAAAGCGACTTTTTGATTTTTAGGAATATCTTTTCCTTAACTTCTTACCAACAGTGGTTTAGCTTTCAAGTTTAGTTGAGCCCATTTCTTGAAACTAATAATATCTTCTGTTTTTACTTTTACAACGTTAAAGTTTCTTGTGTTATTAGATTGTTCAATAAGATCAACATATTGCTGATGGCTGAATACACGATCTTCACGTCCAATTTTCCTTTTAGCGATTGCAAAGTTTCTGACACAATCATTAAAGAAGTGACCACGTACTGGAAAATATATACATATAAACATCATATTTTTGCGAAGATAGTGCTCGGGCAACCATCCCAAAAAAGATGTAGATCAGTTATTGAATTTTGAACATACTTATTGATGTAATCGTTTAAGAATGCCGAAACTTCGTCGGGTCCTTTGAAAGCTTGCTCTTCATGATAAGAATAGAATGTTCCTTTGTCAGTCCTCATATTATGTATGCAAAATTCGTATACTCAAAGTTGTCTGTAGAAAAAAATTTCTTGTACAGGTAAAGTTGGCAGAGGCAAATTTTGCATATAGTCAAAGGATAAACCTAAAACCGTTTCGGTACTTGCACATTTCTCTTCAATTTCTCTAGCTGTCCTATAAAATTTGCTTGCACGACGCTTGTGTACTATCAATTCTGCATAGTTGCTTTTCTTATATACATTATGTTGGTTTTGCTCAAGTTATATACGTTGTATATACTCGTACCTAAATGTACATTTTTATATCACATGTGTAGTGTAGCACGGCTTGTATAAACAATTTTGTTGGTTTTAGCTGATGCAATATTATTATTGTATTGACTCATATCAGCAAGAGAGACAGAGATATATCGCCATTGCTGACTAATAAAATGCATTAAATTCGAAAAGGCACATTTCCAAGAGTTGTGACCTTTTCGAAATTATTGTTATACGCTCCGATACTGGTAGCAGTATATTCAAGAGATGTGCCTATTTCAAACAAAAGGGATGTATTTCATATTTCACTAGATGCACATTCAATTGCTGTTAGAATTCCCCTTAAAATATTTGCTATAAAAAAAAATTAAAAAAAACACCTTGTCTTTGTCTATTATAGGGAATTTGATTTTTTGTCTCTTTTTGGCGTATTTTACTATTCAGTAAAATATTTCCATGGAATACCAACTTTAATTGTCTAAAAATCAAATTAATTTACATAATAGTAGTTTATGTTATAAGGAAGAAAAATGGAGTTTCTCGGAAGAATTTGGGAAATTGCCGGGCGAGCGCAGCGAGTATGGCATCCCGTATGAGTTCAAGAAACGTTTCGGCCTAGTGTCATTTTTATTTAATGGATCTATTTATTTATTACCAGCACTAACAAATAGCATAGGTTACAAAACTAATAGAATATCGTTGATGTCAAATCACTCTCGCGTATCCAAAAACACTGAAACAAAACTTACCCATCCAAAAACAATTATACTGGTCGTACACGGCCAATGTCGATGAAAGCGATCAATGGTAATAACTTATTACGCATAATATTATTTTACCATTGGTCACTTTCATCGACATTGGCCATGTACGACGAATTTTAAACGTTTCTAGACAGGTACAGTTTTTTTCAATACCTTCAGACACATGAAAATGAATTGACATCAACGATCTGTACAAATATAAAAAAAAGTGTTACAAGTTATCATTATTTCGAATACGACTCTTAAAAAGATCTCTTGAAATGTTAAAAGCAAAAAATTTCTGAATATTTGTTAAAATATTTCTTGGTACGCGCGACCGGTTCATCAACTCCATAATTCGTACGATGAAAATCAATACTCAACATTAACTGTCGTGGACGAAGACTTCTTGTAGGATGGAACATAAAATGAATATAAGTCAAGCAATTTTAGCACATATTACGTCCCGAGCAGACACTGCATGAATCACCTTCTTTCTGAATTCAAGACTACGAAGGTTCAAAAGTGTGCAACGACCAATATAAGGATGTAAACTAAATCCGGCATTTGACCTCGGAAGTCTTCGTAGTGCAAATAATAAGAACTATTTTGAATCCGTTCTATACGATCGCTAAAAATTTTATAACTTGAACTCCAGATAACTACAGCATATTCCAAAATAGGCCTAACAAAGAAATATATAATGTCTTGAGAATGTATGGGTCAGAAAATTTACGAGCATGTCTCTTTACGAAACCAAGCATGGAACCAGCCCTAGCTACAATCATTTCTATATGTTTAGCAAAACTTAGGTTACCTGTAAACAAAACACCTAATTCAATAAACTGAGTAACTCTATCAATTTCCACATCTTGTAAACTGTACGGAGCTATAATTAAATTCTTGATTTTTGCAAATGACATAGTTTTACATTTGGAGATATTGGAGCTAAACGATTTTCAACAGTCCAATCACTAAACCAATTAACGTTCGATTGTACCAATAAAACGTCAGCGCCATTTCGGATATTAGCGTAAATTTTTAGGTCATCTGCATATAACAAACACTTACAAAACCTGAAACATGTAACAATATCATTAACAAACAGAATAAATAATAATGAACCTAAATGACTACCCTGAGGAACACGAGATGAGACTGTGAACTTCTCAGAATAATTTTGACCAATACGTACCAGTTGAGACCTTTGCGACAAATAAGATGATATCCATTTTATAGGAATAAAATTAGAATTCAACCTTACTCAATTTATCAATTAATATCTTGTGATTAATTTTGTCAAAGGCCTTGCTGAAATCTGTATAGATAGTGTCAACTTGGGCACCTTTTTCTAAACAAGATATCGTATCATTAACAAATACCGCCAGATTGGTTGTCGTTGATCTACCAGAAAAAAACCCGTGTTGTTGGGGAACAATTAAATTTTTGATATTAAAATAAATACAATCTTTAACCAGTTTTTCAAAAAGTTTAGTGATAACAGATAAAATAGCTATTCCTCCATAATTCTCAACTAAATTTTTTGGCCCAGATTGAACACTGGGGAAAAATACCTTGCCTAAGGCTGTAATTAAATAAATGAGCTAAATGGCCCCTTAAGGCTTCGGAACAATTATATAAAATTAATGAGGGAATACCATCAGGACCCATAGACATTTTAGTATTGAAACCATCTAAAGCCGTTTTAATTTGTTCCCCCGTAAAAGAAGAAATACCGGGAATATGATTATTGACAATGTCATGGTCAGAGACAGATGTCAAAACATTATCAACTGAATAAATGGATTTGAAAAACGATGCAATTAATTCGCAAACAAGAATTTAGATCATGAGCTTCCTTATCCTTATAACTCATGGGTATTGAATGACCAACAGATTTCCTTTTAGAATTTATATAATGCCAAAAGCACGATGGATTTGACTTGATACCAGATTCAATTTCTAACAAGTAATTATCATACATAAATTGATTCAAAACCTTAAACTCATACCGAAGGTGAGAATACAATGCATAATCAGCAGATGCTTTAGTCCTTTTATACCTTTTGTGTGCCTTGATATTACGATTATATAAATTAACAAGTTTTTTGTTGAACCACCTTTCACGATACGAATTATGTTTGTTGACAGTTTTTTTAATAAATTGTTCCATCGCCGCAAATAAAATTTCGTAAAACCGGTTATTTATAATTTCGGTGTCCTTCTAATTATAAAGGAAACCCCAAGAAATATTTTCAAGATATCCATTTAGAGAGACATAATCACCATTACTAAAATCAAAGATTAAAATATTATCATTTAGAATATAATCGCCAAAACATTGAAAACTTAATTTAATTAACAACGGTGTATGATGAATGCTTGATGAGCGAGCCAGGTCTTAACAAGGTTGCAAGATGGATGTAAATTTTCGTCAGTAAAAACCAGATCCAGAAGTGAGCCATTATGATTGAGCACTTCATTATGTTGCCTTAGACCCATATTAAAAAATGAATCAATCACCAAGGAGGTATTGGCAGTGTTACCAAATGATGTGAGTATTCCGTCAATTCGTTTCCAATTTAAGTTTGGGAAGTTAAAATCTCCCACGATGCACAAACTATAATTTTCTTCCATTTTGGGGATGAATCTTATTTTCAAATATTTCAATAAATTCATGAATGAATTCACCAGTAGATTTCCCGGAAACATACGTATAGAATAATTGGGGCTACTTCAAAAATTAACTTACCGCTTATCTTTTTTGCTCATTTTCTCATTCGGTAAGTTAAATTTTGAAGTAAAGGTAAAATTTTTTTAATGAATTATTTTAAAGGAATTATATCGCACTTATCGCTTCTAAATTGCGTTTTGGTTAATTGAATTCGTTGCAGGCACAGATCAAAGAAATGTTATCGCTCCTATCGCTTCTGCTGATAGTTTTCCACAAATGTTTTAAGTTGTGACAAAGATCTAAATATGCCTATAAAATAAAATTGATTTTTTTTATTTATTTTAAACAAAATATTTTTTCTGGATTTTTTTCCAGTAATTTGTCGATTTTTTTTCTCAGACAAACGTGTACACATACATACATATGTGTAGTAACTAGTGATCCCTAAATTAAAATGGCTGGCAATAAACCGGCACACAAAAAATTAATATTTGAGATACAAAAAAATAATAAAACGGCACAAATTAGTGAGCAACAAACAAAAATTTCTTGGCATCATAAAATTAATTTTTTGGAACAAAATATAATAATTTGGCAACATTTATAATTTTTTGCCACTATTGGAAGGGTACACAAAAAATTATTTTTTGGCATCGAAATAAACATTTTGGTCGACAAAAATAATTAACTGGCAACAAATTTATAAATAAATAAATTAAAAATTAAAAAATTGAAATTAGTTTTAAAATATTCTGGAAAATGGAGATCCCTAATTTAACTTAGAATTGTAGAGGCTAACGGCTTCGGTAACTCTCACAGGCACGCGGGAGGTCGCTTCGCTACCCCCTGCTTAGCCCTCCGAGGGGCTTTAGATTTGAACTTCGAGGGACGTAGGAGCCGGGATAAGCAAACATGTCGCACTGCATGCCGCACGTAGGCGCGGATTATATAGAATCTATTAATGACACTGCAATATTTTATATCGATCCCCCATCAAATATTAAATAATTTGTATCGATTAAATTTAATTTTTGTCACGAATTTTTTTTTTTTTTACTACTAAAAATTATTTTTTTCTGTTCCAAAATATTATATTTGTCGCCAATTTATTAATTTTGATACCACTGTTTGTCGCCATAGTATTTAATAATGTCCTTCAAAAATATTTGTTTGTATTCTCATATGTAGTTCCAAAATATTATTTGTGATGCCAATTTATTATTTTTGATGCTAATGTTTGTTGGCAAAAATTTTTTCGTGTATGCCCGTTTAAATTGTGCCAATTAAAATGAATAGCACTAAATATAGGTATATGGCACGATAAACTGATACGTTTCAAAATCGTCTTTTTCTGCGCAGCTCCGTATGACGTGATAAAAAAACAAAACAAAATAAAGGAATTTGTACAAAAACAAAAACTAAAAAACAAATTCAATAAAAGAGAACAAAGTTACACGTAAACAATTGAATCGTTTATTCTTGAAAGGGCTCATGTCCACTTTTTGTCAAAATTAGTATTATGACGGTTTTGTATCATAGACACTTACATACGTTTTATGACAAGACGAAATTACCATATGGTTAATGGAACGGCACCTACCTTGCAAAAAAAAATCATTTATTCTAGAAAGGGCACATGTCCAGGCCATGTGCTCTTTTATACTAAACTAATATCTAAAAAGAAGAAACGTGAAAAAGAGAGAGTTAATCATTAGTTATGTAACGATTATCTTTCTTGTAACAATTAACCGTAATTCACTTTAAATAATTAAAACAAATATCGACATCATTTTAATATATAAATTATTAATTTGATTAATTTGAAATTTATGATTTTTAATAAATACACATTCTGTTTTTGATTTTAGAAATTATTCCCTCTGAGGCTGTTTACAGAATGGTTAAAACTGAAATAAAGCTGAATTTTGGGGTTATTTTTCAATTATTTCAAGAATAAACGATTCGTTTATTCTAGAAAGGGCTCATGTCCATGCTTTAAAAATGAGCATAAAAGCTGAAATAATTGACAAATAACCTCAAAATTCAGCTTAACACTTCATAGCGACTCACATTTTCATCAACAAATTCAAATTCCCTCCTAAACTTATTTTTGTTGACATTATATAGTTTTTTTTATTTCCTAAATAATTTGAAAAAGTGGACATGAGCCCTTTCAAGAATAAACGATTCAATTGTTTTGAATTTTCTTTTTGTTTTTTGCTTTTATTTTTTTTATTCATAAAAAAATACAACATTATTATGTTACAATGTTTCTTTCTTTAGTAAGTTAATTTTTGAAGTAGCCCTGAATAATTTATAACAATTTATGGTTAGTTAGGTAGCTAAACTACAGTTTTTTCAACTTGACTAAATTGTTCGCATATGTATTTTAAAAAATAGCAGGACGTAAAGTTCTAAAGTGTGACGAAAAATTTTAAAAAGTAAAAGTTTCATGAAGCAACCGCAGGAAATATTATTACTGTCCGTAAAACCTAACTTTTTGAACTCAAACAAAAAACATCACTTTTCGATACAATCGAATAAAAGCGATATTGTAGTGAACTTAATAAAATTTTTAAAAAGCTTTATTTGAGGTATCAAAAAATTCACAAAAAAAAAAATTTATTTCATATATTTTGTTATTTGGAGAGATACGACCTCATTTTTAACTAAAGTATGAGTGAAAAGTGACTCGAAGTTATGTTTTTTGTAAAATCAAACATTGAATCCTATCTGACTTTGAGGAAGGAGTTTTCTGGAAGGTTTTTTATCTTACGTTAATAAATAAAATAATATTTGTATAAACTGAGGTCATATCTCCATCTACAAAATGAATGACAGTTTTTCGAATTTTTTAATACATTTATTTCATACTATACAGAAAATCAATGCTTACGTGATATATTTCAGTCCAGAAAATGAATCATTACGGTACAGGAAAAAAGTGTCCGACTGTCCGGAAAACGAGCTATTACCGTAACAACTCATTTACCACCAAATAACTACTAAAGCTTGTTTTAAACAAGCAGGCTGTGTTCAAGTAATCTTTTTGACTAAACTGACAACCAATTATAAATCAAAAAAAGTCTAGAAAAGCTGTTTTCACAAAATTAGTACTTGAAATGAAAAGAACCAGAATAGCATGAGTTGATAAAACAATTTTAAATATTTTGTTTTTTATTTAACGAAAATTGAAAGAAAATACTGGTTTCAAAGAAAATTCAATTCCTATATCAAGAAAAATTTATAACGAGACGTAATTATTTTTATGAAAAAGCAAAACATATTTCTTACAAATTATTAATTTAACAAACGATGTATATACATATACTGAATTGCTTATAAAAATGACACTATTTACAAATTGTTTCGTCTTAGGTTATCAGCCAGGTTAGGTTAGGATTCAATGCTATCGGAATTTAGCATTAAATTCTCTTTTAACCATAAGAATATCGTATTAAGCTGAGAAAAACTCGCTCACTGTTTCTTTTGAAAACATTACGTGTTTTGATCAATTAGAATAATTAGATTTACAATTTTTTTAAACCAATAAACAAGAAAAATACCTTTTTTTGTCTTATTTCTTGTAAATTTCTCATATTTCAGTTAAATTGAAAAATTTATTATTTTTAATCAAAAAAATTATTAAGGAAATTTGATATTATCAGATACATTTTTTTTAAAAGCTTTAAGCAAATAATAAAATTAGAACTTATCAAGAAATTCTATAGGAGAAATGAAAAGTGGCTTTTATCAGAATTAGAGTAATACTTCAGTAATTATATCATTTAATAATTTTTTCGCCATCTCCAATTTTTATTTTTATACAATAATAATAATAAAGTAAATTTTAGATTTTTTAAAGTAGGCCTTAAAATAAATGGCGCTCAAGTCATATGCGTAAACATCACCTGAGGTTATCCATTATGAAATTTATCGAAACAATTTACAAAATTGACTTAAACCGCAAAACGGATTGCGGCAATGAATGGCCGACCAACCTTTTCATATCAGTACTAGAGGCTGGCATAAAGCAACGCAACACTACTGTGTTAAGGTAAGACATTAAAAGCGAACTGTGAGTGAGTTGAGAGTGGCTTGAACCTCAGAAAAGATTGTAAAGATAGGAATGAATAAATAAACCATTAAAAATATGAAGAATACGCCAAATTATAATACATACAAGACTTGCGGAAATTTAAGCGAAAGCTTAACACATTCGCGATCAACCCAGCAGACACAAATTTTTTGTGGGGGTACTAATAAAACCGTGAGATGAAATTCTAGATGCTTTTTATCAAGAAATTTTTTAACCACCTGTCTGACATCGTGAAACGTAAACACTTAGAAAGGGTTAATACAAACTGACCAATAGGGCTACAAGAAACACAAGTGACTAAATCACTAGTTAATCAAGCACAAATAATTTTGCACTTAAATGATTTACTATTTTCTTTCTAATTTTTCTACATTGCACAAATAATTAAATTTGATTTTACTGTAAGCAGAATATTAAAATAATTTAATTAAAGTTTATTAAATTTTAATTAAAAATTTAGCTGCCACAAAAACTTTTGAAAAGGTGGAAATTTATTTGGGAGGGGGGCGACAGGGGTAAAATAAACCAGGGGTTCCCAAACTTTTACTAGTTGCGGCCCACTAATTAAAACCCTACGGTTTTCGCGACCCACCTGTATAAAAAGTAAAAAGCAAAAAACTAAAAACTTTAATTCATAAATTTATTGATATCAAAATAATTAATTAATCATATAAATGCGGCAGAATTTTTATTTTGGGCGCAACATCCATCACAGATGAGTCGCACAACTGAAATTATTTCAAAACTATTTGAGCATAGTCGGTGGTATAATGTGAAAGCTATTTCATTGGATCATTTTCTATGTTCGTTTTCCAGCCAAGCTGAAGAATTAGGCTGCTTGATCTGGATTTTTTGGGAGAACCATGTTCTTCTGGCTGTCAAAAGAAATGGTTAATATTCCCTCGCGTTCCTCCTTTGCCAACTGATAAATCTGGTATCATTAGATCTTATTTTAGTTTTGGATCAGTAGCAGCTTTTAATTGCTCGGAATACATAAGACAAGCGGAACATTTGTCAGACGATGGTGATTTAAACCCAAGATTGAAACACGTATTAACGAAAATAACTAGATTTCACATGTAACTCGAGAGAATGATTGACAATGTACATGCGGATGCGGTACATTTTGTTTATTGACACCTAGCCTGCCAAAGACTGGGGACAAACATTTTTCGAGCGGATATAACGAATGGCCACAATTTGAAATTTGCTTATAAATAATTTAAAAGCTGCTCTTTTTAGGCTTTATTGCCGCTGTTGCGATCACCTCCGCAAGTTTCAGCCGGAAGAGAACGCTGTTCATAAAACCGCTTGCATACCCCACTAACACGGTATTCGGAAATATTTAAAATATTACAAAAAGCTTTTTGGCAAACCCGCTTAGGAACTTCATTTCTTCAAGCTAGCATTTAAAATTCGATCCGGCTTGTCTTCATGTTAGAATTTTCGGTTAATTTTTCATGCGGTATTTGTTAAAATATGGAAATGATTGAACCAGAATAATTGTGGATAAAACATTAATCAAATTTGTAAAATTACATACATATTTTCCTTTTATAACTTTTATGAGGAATTGTGGATTTTTGAAACAATTTTATGATGGAATTAGTAGTTTTTGCAACTAACCTTGATTTTCAAATCATGTTTTCTATGGGAATAACCTAATTTTGTGATTAAAATACCGTTTGAACGTATGTAAAATTATGCCACCTTTCATTTGGCATCGTTAACTTTATTTTTTAGCAAAATTGGAATTAGGGGTTTTTGTAACTAATAGACACTGTTTCAACACTCAGAATCACCAATAATTAAAAAGATTTTTAATACGAAACATGGTAAAATTTTTTTTGATTTCTATTTTTATTTTATTTTAGTAAATTAATTTTGATCACTAAGTGATCACTGTCAATACCTGCCCTATTTCGTACTAAAACGCTTTCTTGTAACCAAATATACTTCAATAACAATCAGCTGTTTCTGGTTTTACATAATTTAAATAAAGAAGCATCGTGTCCCATGTCCGAGTTCATAAGCAGGCTTTGTTGGTTTTGTTCAAAAATTGACTCAATGATATCTAATTTTCGGTCATCACTGCATTCCTTTAATAATCTTAAGTTGCTTATGCCGAAAGAATGATTGTAAACGATGACTCGTTTGTTTGTTTTTTTTTTGTTGAAAAAGTGGCCTTATGATGTTCATTGAACCTTGTTCTTAGGCACCGCTTTGTTCTCCCAATGTATTTAGCGCCACAGAAAATGTCACTCGTAATACAACTAGTGCTCAATTATTATCGATAATTTTTTACGAGTTAAAACCGCGCTGAAAATTCAACGAGTGCGCAGCACGAGTTGAATTATCTGCGTCGGTTTTAACGAGTAAAAAATTATAGATCATTAATTGCAGCACGTGTTGTATTTAGTAAGAGAATACAACTTTCCCGTCAGCGATTGAATCACAATTCATCCATTTGTGTCATGTTGTATGCAAATTATTTAACAAGCTTTTGTTTGCACGGCTTTTCCTTTGATGTGTGTATAAAAAATTCAATCATAATAAGAAAAATTGAAATACAATTACATATTTGAGATAATTGTTTAGGATTTTCTTGTTGCTATGGTGAAAATTGTAAAACTATCGCGTTGCTATGGTGAAAATTGTAAAACTATCGCGTTGCCATGGTGAAAATTGTAAAACTACCGCTATAATAACGTGTTGTTGTTTGTATTTTGCATGGCAATCTAAATACTATTGCTGTAATAATCGCTTTTTCGTAAAATTTTCCATGGCATATTTTGTGAAAGTTGTATTCTCAAAATTATTTTTTTTTGCAGTACAAATTTCTTGACCAGAAATTTTAACACTAATAGTGGGCAGTTTGGAAATTGGTTCATTAATTTTAATTATGTCTTTAACCTCGTCTAACCTCGTTTAAAAATACGCCCCTAAGGCCATAATGTGTGAGTGACTATTATATCAAAAATATGATGGTATTAAAAGTCCCTTTAAATGTTGTGTAGGTGGTCTTGGTTTAAGAGCGTTGTTGGTAGTATTACGATGCAAATCAAATTTACGAAGATTTCATGATTTTTCAAAGTGATTTAAATAAAAAAAAAATGTTTGTTCGAAAGAACACAAGATGATTTATCTCTTATATATTTTACAATTCTCGATATTTGATTAAATACATGGCAGGTTTAAATAAATTGTGTGTGCCGGAAGGAGATTCGTTATTGTTCCAAAAAACAATAACCTGCCGTTATATAAAAGGTGTAATATTAACACACTTATTTAATATAAGTTGTACCAACATTTTATTTGATCATTGCAGACAGGTCGTGTCAGATTGAATAATATTTAAAAAAGTATTATGTAGGCATAAAAAGTATCAATTGACATGGGTAATTAATAATTATTTTTGTTTATAATGCGATGACGTCAAATACAAAATAAAACATAAGTATGTCTACATACATATTATGTATAAGAGTATCTCACATCATGAACAATGATAAAATGTTTATGCAATTTTTGTGTCTCGCTTTATCCAGATACCGATTGTAAATTAAAAACAAGAAAAAACCCAAAAAGTGAAAAATGTTAAAAAACAATTGTTGTTGTTTAATGTACTTTTTGGGAAAATTGCAACACAATCGAAACTACCGAAACAACCCAAATGACCACCACACAAAAACACATACATACATACATCCAACAATTTATAACCGCAAAAACAATAAATACACAAAAACCAATTTTATAATTTTAAAGTTTGTGGCTTGGTTACATTTACATATATTGTTATCATTACTAATAATTTATTTTAGATTCATCATCATATCATCATGATTATCATTATCATTATTAGAGAGACAAACAGTAGTTTTTTGAGGTTGTGGTAACAACATAAATTCTGTTTGGTGTTGAATTTATTTATGTATTTATGTTGTTTTTTTGTATATAGTTTATACGGTTTATGAATGACTTATAGTCTGGAATAGAGATTATCGGGTTAGTTAATTTTAAATGATTTTATAGATTAAATGTTTGTATTATCAAAGTCTTAAGTAATGTAGTTATTTGCCTGCAGAAAGCAGCACGAAATACATGAAATTTATTTCACAATGTTTAGTTGTGTCAACATAAATTTCTATAATTCATAACTGTTGTAGGTGAATTGCTCTTACTTACCTAAATAGTTTTGTTGAATGAATGTCATTAATCAACTCACATTTATTAAGAAAATAAACCGTAGTTAATTTTCATGAAGTTTGGGTTCAAAATTCACCCAATTACTCAATACAAAAAAAATTTCATCAAGCATTTTATTCACAATGGAGAGATGAAGAATTACCAAATTTCGAAGAATGGTGTTCTCCGATTTGAATTATAATTAAAATAATTTGGGTTTAGGTTCAGCTCTTCTTTAATGTTTAATAAAGTTAGAAATGCCTATAAATGTCAAGTTAATTTTTGTTTTTTTGTTTCTTCCTGATTTTTAAAATTATCCTAGTTTTGGTATACTTTTTTGGTTTGGATAACTTTATTTAGCTTTATATAAACATAAGGAGCATGTTTCTAAGGTCGTTTTAAAGATGAATAAAATAACATCATTTGTACGATAGGAGTTATTACATTCCAAAAGTTTAAATAAACTAGATGGTGTGGCCCTCGGGACCTCCGGCAGAGATAACACTTAAAGTGGTGTGTAACCAAACGCATCTATCTTGTTCAGAAAATGAAATTTTTGGCCAATCTTGGCGTGAATTAAACTTCGCCGATAATTAAGAATTTGTTCCGGCCGAATTTCATTCGTTTTCAGTATGAATTGGGCTCGATACGTGATGGTTTTGGAAAACTGTATTAAACCCGAGAAAAAATTTATTAATTTTAAAGAAGTTTGATCTCGTGGGCTTTGTTCATATTGAACTTATTGAAGATGAATTAATTTCGCGATACAAACATTTTCACTGGAATTGGTTCCCTCGGACTTAATTCGGTACTTCTAATTTTTTGTGCTTATTAAATTTTGTTGTTGTTCTGAAGTGAAGTTTTTTTTAAGTTCATTGGCCTATCAAACCAAGATTTAAAAATCGAATCGACCAAACCGATTTCTAAAAGACCATTTCTGAATAGGACAAATTAATACACACAATATACATCGTATCAAGATCAACACAATGATAATTTGTCAACAAAATCAGCTGTTGTATTTATATAATTTTCGTTTGATTCAGTATCATTGCAGTAGTATAACACGAAGTAACTTATAAATTACCCTTGCAAGTGTTAGATTGTATTTTTTATTTTTTAGACTTCAGAGGCATTCATTTTCCCTGAAGAGGGAGGGCGAGTAGATGAGGAAGCAGAGACCCAACAACTTCAGCAACAACATCAAACAACACTTGCTACAGTTAGTACAATTTTGGGTGAACGAAAACTTATTTTGCTATGTAAATTGGTTAAAATTTTGTACAAAATGTCTTGTGACAACAGAAAGAATTTTTTAAGCATTTATTAAAAATTAACCGACCTTAGGAACATGCACCATATGTATACCTTTTTCAAGTCAAGATAAACAGTTTTCAAGCCAAATTAACAAATGCTTAAATAGGTCTAAAGTACATGTTAAAAAAACTCAAGCGGTATGTATGTTATACATACTTCATTTTGAGTTGGCCCGGAGTTGCCAAGCAAGGTGGTTGATACCATTCTTAGGATCAAAAACTAACTTTTTTTAAAACGTTCACTATAGTTCTATCTACACATGTATATATCTTAATTTGCACATAATTTGCAATTATGTATAGGTATTAGACATAATATTTTAGGTACATATTTTTGATTTTTTAGAACCTGAAAAATGTTGATGTACCTATTGTAATTTGTGATAAAAAATGTGCACTTTTAATTTAAATATATTACGGCGGGCTGTTCATTGGTGTTTCTATTGTGTTTTAACAAGATGATAACAAAGGTGAATACACTAATTGATCGTTTTCCATTGTAGTTATGTGAGTTAATCAAAAATTAAAATTTCGTGATGAAAATATTTCAAGAACATTTGTTTTGTATCCCACAGAGAATCAAATTAGGGTCTTTGAGTTTAAATAATTCTCCAGTGTTTTTAAATAGTATGGAGTGAGAATTATTTATTTAATTTGATTTGGCTTTCAGAAGTAGTGGATCATACTAGTTCAGCTGCAACGTCTGGAAGCAGCCAGATAATAGGTGGTTGTATCCTCGTAGAGTCTGTTCCATTTAATAAATACATTCTATCATTAGGTTTGATTATTCGTATAAGGTCGTGCGAAGGGTGCACGGGGGTCCGGGTTTTTCCTTCCATAATGCTTGGATGTTTATCGGAATTAATTGGCCAAATAATATATTACATTACATTTGTTAAGAGAATTGAATATTTATTTATTTATTTAGTTTAATTTAAGTGTAGCAGTTGGATATTATTGATTAATTCTGTTTTGGGTTTTCAGAAGTGCGTATAAATACTCGCTCAGCATCCTGAAGGTTCAGGCGCCCTGCTTCATGTAGTGGGATAAAGGTGTAGTTATAGGTTAACGTGTTTATTATATAGATCACTAACAAATTTTAATGGGTTGGCTCCTGTTAGTTAAGAGATGGTAAGAAACGGATTATATTAAATTGATTTTTAGAGATGCCCGTGATATTTATGTTTGGGCCGTACGCGTAAATGGCATTTTACATCGGATTTTTGATTCAACGTTTCAGAATCATCTTTAAATTAGATCAGAATAATTTACTAATGATGATCTTCAATGTTATTAATTTGATTTTCAGGATATGTAACTAGCAAACTGCTATTAGTTAAATTTCTTGGGTGAATTTGTATTTTTAATACAAGAAATATTAGAGACTTATATTCCATCATTAGGTTGGGTATTTGTATAAGGTAGTACGATGGGTGCACAGGGGTCAGGGTTATTGCTGCCAAAATGCTTCGATATGCATCGCGGAATAAATTCAAATAATACACTTATATTTGTTAAGAGAGTCGAGTTGAATATTCATTTATTTATTTAGTCTATGTTAATTGTAGCAGTTGGATATTATTGATTAATTCTGATTTGGATTTTTAGAAGTGCGTATCAATCCTCGCTTAGAATCCTGAAGTTTCAAGCACCCTGCTTCATGTATAGCGGGGTAATGGTATTGTTGTGTGTTAACTTGTTTATCATGTAGATCACTAACAAACTTTTATGGGTTGGGTCCTGGTAGTTAAATAGTAAAACTTTTTGGTAAGGCCGGATTATATTAAGTTTATTTTTAGAGGTGCCGGTGAAATTATCTGTTCGGGCCATACTCGTAAACGGCTTTAAATACGGTGCTTAACTAAATTGGTGGTGCACTCTGGATATTGATGTAACGTTTCTGAATCCGCTTTAAATTAGATCATAATAATTTATTAATAAAGATTTGCAAATTGCAATGTTATTAATTTTCTTCTTCCGGTTATGTAGGAAGCTACCAAATAGTTTAATTTCTTGGGTGAATTTGTATTTTTAATTTTAGTTTTATATCTAGCAACAGGGTATATTAGCGCCTTATAATGTTAATTTTGGTTACTGATAATATTAGTTATATATAATTCTTTAGAGGACAGCGCCCATTATAGATCAAACTCCTAGAATCTTAGTGGCAGATTTGGCTGAAACGCTATGTGTATTATAGATTGAACCATTATAGTTATAAGTAGCGATAGGACCAGCATGGAGCAAATCATGGAAAGGAACAGTTGATTCCGATTATATTTATTAGGTTTAAATCAATTTTAAATTCAGTTGTGATTATTATATAGCTATTGGTTATTATATATATTTATTAATTATGAATATGATTTTCAGAAGAGCCCAGGAATCTGATGCAGCAAACCAATAAATGTTATTTTAGAATGGAGTTTTAATTTTAATTTTATTAAACATTAAAGTAGATTAGAAACGTGTTATCATTGTGTTACTAATTCTTAGGTGTCTGTAACCGGGCTATACTTAGGTGTCTGTAACCGGGTTAATTTCTTTCATACTAACTAAACCTATCAAAATCCTCTTTATGTTGTATGTAACAAGGGGTTCGGTGAGGCCCGGCCATTAAAAACTCCGGGATGTCTTGCTTAAAGCTTGGTCGAACACTTCAATCAATCAATCAATCAATTTTTGATTTTTTAGAACCTAAAAATCCTAAGCCTATTAATAATTAATAAATTGATGCATCAGTTTTTCAGGTTCATCAGGAGGAAATTGTATATCTGCTTCTGACCTGTTTTCTGATCCGCCATTCATCAGAACATTTCGAGACTTTACATTTTTCGAACAGTTAATTTGGACTTTACATTTCTCTAACAGTTTATTGTGTAAAATTATTTAAATAGACAAGAGAGCTTTTCTTTATTAAATTATTAATGAGTTTTATGATCGGCAAATCCGAAATTACGGCGGAGCATTAAATTCAGTTGAACTTAAAAGCTCCACAATAATTGGTTTAATATAAAAATTAGCTAGTCGGATTATTGAAACCATTTTCAATTTAAATTCTAATTTTTTTCAGTTCTATCTAAACTTCGAATTAAGAATTCCTTCCTTTTTTGTAGATCTGCAATATAAGATAAAATCTTTAACTTTTCGTACTTTTCGTTTGCCGAGTAAGCTACGAATTAAATAAGAATTTTAATGAAAGCTTTCGAAAATTTACAGTGTTTGAAATTACTTATTTGGATGGTGATTTGCGAAGTTAAATATTCGGTCGTTTTTAGAACCCGTTTGTCTAAGCTTTTGACCTAACTTTCAAATATATCTAAAGTGCAATTTATAAAATATTTTAGTTATGCCTCATTATAAACCAAACTCGTACTTGATTGAAATGAGCTTCTTTCCAGTGAATCCATTTTGGATAAGATATAAATGAACTTAAAATAAGCGGATTATTCAATTTAAAGCTCAGAATTTCTTACTAATTTAACTTTTAAACAAGTGAGTTTGTAGAATGGCTTTTAAGCTGACAAAAATGTTTCAGATTTACAAAGAGATAGTTGCGAAAAGTGATGGACTTTTATAAAATTTCACAAAAATTTTGATTTTAAATAATCAAAAGCACAAATATGTTGTTCCAATGGAAGATTCTTTAAATAAAAAGCTCAGCTAGACAGATTTTAGTTGAAACTTTAGTTGAAAGCGAGATTTTTCCAAATACTGCTGACGTTCGTTCTAAAGCTTTTCCATCGAACTTAATACTACAGTAAAGAAAAAAAAAATGATTTTATTTTAAAGTTCTTCTTTTTCTTTTTCTTAAAGTTTATTTTGTATTTAAATTTCCAGCCATATCGGAAAAGGTTTAAAACTTGGTTAAGAGTTAAAATTTATTTCCTAGCTAAATTTTATTGCCAATCAATTATACTGATTTTAAACTGGGAAGTAAATTGTCAGGACAATAAACGATTTCTGGAAAATAAAATAAATTGAAGCTTTTACATTAATTTTTTGTTACTGAATATGTAAAATTTAGTTCGTAGAATTTGGCTTATCAATTATTTTCAAGAGAAAAATATAAGCTTATAATTTGCAGGAGTCGAATTTTAATGTATTTTAATTTCTAACTAAAAGCTCTGACTTTTTTTAAATTTATCTAACCTTCCTTTAAGGTGAGCTTGCGGAAGGTGTTATTAACTTTCAAAATAAAATTTGGTGAACCGTGCTAAGCAATGACGTTTTTGGAAAAGCTTTTGAAAATTTAGACCGATTTGGATGGTCTAAAAACTTTTAATTCTTAAACAAAGACCTTATCTTAGATTATGCAAAGTAAGTGTGACACTTATTCTCGTATTAATCATTGTAGAGTAAACAACAAAAATATTGCATAACCAAATTTAATAAAAGCTTTTAATAATTTTAATATGGTGGTAAGAGATAATAATTAAAATACTGATAAGATTGGACTACCAAAAAAAAATTTTTTTATTTGTAAATACGTCAACAAAGGTAGCGAAATGACCGTGTTTGGAGTTTCAACCAAAGATGAAATCCATCAATATCAAATTGGCAGATAAATCAGCAGCAATGAAGCTGTGTAGCTTATGCAGACATTCAGACTTATTACTCTTGGAACGCAACACGAAAGAATTTTGGAAGAAGGAAGAGAGCCAAATCATTAGTTGGACAACCTGAAATATTTACATCAAATAATTTAGGAAGAATATACACTGTACATCCGAAACACGCTGAATGCTTTTATTTACGATGCTTCTGTGTTGTGTTGCACTGCAACAGTGGATGAAATAGTACATAGTACATATTGGAGTGCGTACGAGGCACTTCATTTGCTAGAAAACGACGGTCATTGAGAAAAGTCAATTGAAGATTCATCCACCACTTCTAATCTATTTCAAATCGCTTTTCACAATTATATTAGCTATGTTCCCTGTCACAACCAGTACAATTGTGGCAGAAATACAAAGACATTGTAACAGGTGACGTACAAATGTTTTAACTCCATGAAGAACCAAAGTGAAGTAGTCGACTTTCAAGGGAATTTCTTAATTCTCTCGATGTTCCCGGATTACCGTCACACATTCTGAATTGGAGTGCCAATTATATAACTCAGAAATATCAATCAGCCAAAATTATGCAATTGCACAAGATTAGTAGTTAAAAAATTGATGAACAATCTAATTGTGAAGCAACAATTCTGATTGTACCTCATAAAGGTGAAGACGTACTACATCCACGAATACCACTCAATCCAACCAACATGGCATTTGAGTTCAAACGACTTCAATTTCCAATATGCATTGCGTTCGCTATGACTATCAATACAGCGCAAGGGCTATCTTTACAAGTGTGCCTTTTGAATTTAGAAACTGATGATTCTCTCATGAGCAATTATACGTCACATGCTCCAGCGTAGGTAAACCGTCTGATCTTTATGTTTATGCAGAAGACGGACACACAAAAATGTGGTCAATCCAATAGCTTTTCAATAAAAAATTATTTTCTGTGGAAAACATATTTTTTCTTTCTTTCGTTTCATTCCGCACCATAGCCACAACAATGCAAGGTAGAATATTGAATTGCTCGATGAATCTATGTTCGCTAGAATATTTTTTTTACTTTCCGATTCATTTCATATCAGACTGAGCCACAGCCAAGAATATTCGGGTTTGGTTCCGGAATATGGCCAGTGGGCCAAAAAATGGAACCTATCCATTTATAAACCAATCATGATGAAATTGAGTATGTAGCTTGCAAATGGGGTCAACCAGCCAGCAAAATGGTATCTAACCATTTATAAACCGATCATGATGTTATGATGATAAAATGGTATGATTCCATAATGGTATGATGGTAACGATGGTACGATTTTATGATGGTATGATGGTATGAGGGTATGATGGCATGAGGGTGTAATGGTATGATAGTACGATGGTAAGATGGTGACAGAGTACAACAATAAAATTATTAATTTTTCCCGAGCAACGCAACGCCGGGTGTTTCAACTAGAACTTTATAAACTCTTTTAATTTCATAATAGCTTCAACCGTTCAAGTATAATTCTTATTTTTTCTTATTTAATATCATCCGAAATTTGTAAACTTTTCTCAGATCATTTCAAATCAGTTTATGAACAAGATTAGATCTCTCATTCATTTTACAGTTGTACCTCAATACAAAAGAAAAATTTGTTTCTAGTAAGTGAGATTCTTGAAATATTAGAATCGTTAGATGTTAATAAAGGGGTTAGTCCAGAATCCAGATCAATTACCAAATTTATTTTTAAAACGTTTGAGACATGTTCTTGTAGTTCCTATAACATTATTTTTGGTGCCCATTCATAAAAGTATAGACTTGGCGAAAATTGAAAACTATAGGCCCATATCCATTTTAAATGCACTTGCTAAAATTTTTGAAAAACTGGTTTTCAATATTCTGTTCAATCAGGTTAGAAATTAGATTACGATAGATTCATTGCCCTAATGAATAATTTTGAATTTCTTCTCCTACCAACCAGTTCATTGCCGGATATTTTTCGTCGTCACACAAATGATTGATAATTAACGTTCAAATGTTAATTTGTTAACTGTTCTTAATGTTATACTGGTTCAAACCAAACCCTGTAACTTACAGTAAATACAACATTTTTATGAATCTCGAGACTGTATAATTTGTATTTGTCGTTTTAAAAAAGAATGCAAAATAAAAAATCTAAACAAATTTGGTTTTTTCTCTTGCGCCTTTTTGTCAACTAAACATGTCATTGAACTAAATGCTGCTATAGAAGAACCAGTTTCAGATTACCCGCATTATTATTGTATTAATATGTATTTATACAAAAGACCCCCTATTTTTAATTTCAATTTTTTATGGAGCTCGAGTCAAGTTTTTTTGGTACATGCGGTACTTCTTTAATGCTTGTGATATAAACTGGCGGTAATTTAAAATGTACAATTTAAGAAAAAGAAGATTACAATTTTGCACGCAAAATTCGTGTTTACGATCCATCATAAATTTAAGTCGTAATGCGTGAGTTAAAAAAATAATTTGCGATTAGCTTTTGATTAACTAATTACCCAACATTCCATTTACATTATTATATTATGCCTGTAGTTATGTATGTACAATTAACTAAAAATGATATTTTATTTATTTAATTAAAATATTGTTTTATTGTTGTTACATTGTATAAATTGTGCCTCGTAAATAAATACTTTGGGCAATACAATTAATAATTTTAATTTAAAAACATAAATAAATTTATATAATTTCCATATAATAAAACAATGATAATATTTTATTTTAATTATTAAATTAATTATTAATATTAGACAAAATAATTTAGAAATAATAATAATATTATGATTAAATAATTTAATTTATCATATTTTGTAATATACAAATTTGATGGGACTATGAATTATGTCTCACAGCGATTGAATCATTTCTCGTTATTAATTGACTTAATTCTGTTGAAGAATTATAATGTAAGATGTGGTTTGGTGGCGTGCAATACTAGGAATTGAAAAAAAAAAACGTAAACATTTAATTACCAATGTTTGAAAAGAAAAACAACTTTTAGATGTTAAATCATAGTTGAGTGATTTTTAATTGTCAACGTGATCTCATAGCCCAGATGGTTGGTAATTTAACCCAAGATAATAAGTTGCTTTTATTATTATTAATTATTTGAATGAAGTTCATTCAAATATTATTTCTAAATAAGCAGTCGCGAGCTCTCCAATCGCAGGTTGAATAACCTTTTGAAGAACAAAAAACACTAAAATGTAAGCAAGTTTAGCTTTTACAAAAATAAAACCGGACACAAAAGTTCGCTAAAAGGTATGAAATAGTGATTATAAATAAAAGATTATTTCGTAATACTTTACATTTCAGCTTTTTGAAATCGGCGCCAAATTATTATTTAGTTAAAAATTATATAATTTAATTATTATTTCATTCATTATAGTTTGTTTTTGAAGTTTGTTTTATTTTTTAAAGCTTATCTAAAAAGTCGTAATTTATCCAATATTTATTTAGCTTGTTACATTAAATGCTATTTATTACCTGCTTTTTTATCACATGAAGTATTCTTGGAGGCGTCACGGGCTACATTCTTCTACATCTAGCAAATCAATTTGTTGCTGTTAGCAAAAATAGCGGAATGGCCAGTCACAATTTTGAAAATAAGAAATTATATTCTCGATACGTCTAGCAAATTCGTCATATTATTATGGTATTATATTTTTACGACAACGACTCCCAAATGAGTAGCTCAAATGAAAAGCAAATTATACAGACACTTTTCTTTGAAGGTTACAGTAAAAATTACCTAATATGACCACATACTAAATATGTAAAAAAAAACTTTTAGAACAGAATTTTTTAAACAGATGGTTGAAATGACGGTTTGAGAAATGACACTCATCCTAATACAAAAATACTTTAATATTTGATTTACCATCTCAAAAACATGATAGCAAGTTTTTGTGCTGTTTTAATTGCCAATGATCAGCAAAAACTTCGGGAAAAGTGAACACTCGATTTTAGCTAGCTAATTTACTTACAATATATCGAAAATGTAGAATTTTTTTTTTATTAATAATACAAATATGTAAATATTTGTTGAATGCTTGATGTCTATATGCTGATGACATGAAATTTTTCCAAATAATTTTCTTGACCTTTCAAAATAAAATAAATTATTTTTATAACGTGTTAAATCATAATTTTGGTAAGTGCCGAATATCGAGTTTTCATAGATAGAAACATTTTATAAAGCATGACTACGGTTTTCTATAATTCTGTAATTTATAGGTTTAATCCTTGATTCCTCTTTAACTTTCGCTCGTTTTATTGAACATAAGGAAGCGATGCAGTATCACTAAAGGGCCAACAATTGAGAAATTATAAACTTAACCTTTAGCGGCCACACAGAAATAGTGAAATTAGAGGTCTAAAACCTTTGAAATTGATAGAAGTAACGACATCTGCCATTAGTAGGCAAGTGTGAGATGTGACTCCATTATATAGGAAGCCGAAAAAACCCGTGGCGGTGCTTTGAGCGTTCGTTTGATCGGCGTGGGGTAACTAGTTACCCCAGTGTGGCCGCAACCGTTACTCGGCACAGATTTTTTTTTTTTTTTCAAATTGACTTGTTTGTGGTGTCAATAGATAAAATAAAGGTAAGTTTTTGATATTCTAGTAAAAAAAAAATTTCAATCCTAGTCGTTATGGAATCTTGTCTGTTCATGTCAAATATAATCTAGGCCCCTAGATTCACACGAGTATTTTTAACAACCGTATTCACTCTCGTTCCTTTACCTCTCTGCATACAAACCTAAATTTGTGGTGGCGATTTGTAATGCACTTTTGCATTATGAAATTTCTGGTATTCTCGTGTTGTAACATATGGTCATCAAGAGCATCCTACAAATTGACAACAACCAAAAAATGGGCGACCTGGAAAAAGTTACCTTCGACCAAGCGCGGAGGTGCGTACTGTGCGACCGAAAGAAGGACAAAAAAAAAATGCATGTTGGATGTTCGGCCTGTAGAAGACCGGTTTGCGATGAACATCGGTTCTCGATTCCGAAATTCCGGAATTAATTTTTTCTAAATAATCTGATTAAAAATTAAAAATTAAAATTTTTCAAAAAACAATATTTTTTTTTATTGTTTAAAATAATTAGTTATTTTTATAATTAATGCTCAATATGAGTTTGTATCAATATTTATATAATTTTTAGAATTTATAGTAAGTAAATACATTTTTTTAATATACAAATTCTCTAAACGCTATAAATTATATTAATTACAGTAAATTCTACAAATTCTATAAAGTCTAATAGTTCAATAAGTTTCTTAAATTCTATAAATCCTATAAATTCTGTTAATTTGATAAATTTTATAGATCCAATAAATCCAACAAATTTTTAAATTTTATGAATTTTATAAATTCTATTAATTCTATAAATTCTGCAAATTCTATTAATTCTATAAATTCTGCAAATTCTATCAAATTTATAAATTCTATAAATTTTATGAACAATATAAATTCTTTAAATTTTGTAGATTCTTTGAGTTCTATTAATTGTATCAAGTGTATCTGTTTTATAAATTCTACAAACTCAAACTTTGCTTGTTTTATAAATACAACAATTTCACTAAATCCTATAAACTTACACGATTCTATAAATTCAATAATTTCTATGAATTTTATAAATCCTCTAAATTTTATAAGTTCTATAAATTCTATGAATAAAGTTTAAAACTTCAGTAAGTGAATTTAAATTCTACAAATCTCATAAATTCTTTAGTTCTTAAAAGTTCCGTAAATTTGGTTAATTCTTTAAATCTTAAAAATCCAATAAATTCTCTAAATTTGAAAAAATCTATATTCTAATATTTTTATAAGCTCTATAAATTCTATAAATTTTATAAATTCCTTTAATTCTATAAATTGCAGAAATTCTTTAAATTTTAAATTTTTTTTTATTTATTTATTTTATATTTATTAACGATCTAAGCACATAAGCTTTTTTATCGTTTTAATAACAGTTATAAAAAAATAAAAAAAATGTCGTACATTAATACAAATTATATAAAATAAAAATAAAAACTCAATATAGATAAAAGTTATGACATATTAAATAGAATAACATTTACTGTTTAATTTAAAATTAAGTGAGTAACCAAATTGCCTTAATTCGAATGAACCATTAATATATTCAAGTGATAACTTTTTGAATAGATTTAGAGAATTTATTTCCCTAATTGATTTGGCAATTTTGTTCCAAAATGAAATGCAACGAACTAGCATCGAGTTATTATCTATGTTCGAACAATTTCTCGGTTGTCATACCCTCGTACCGGTTGTGACCCGTTCTGATTGATGAGGTAAACTCAATCTGATCCAATAAATATTTCGGTTCATGAAATTTGATCAATTTGAAAATAAATAAAACCATCCTAAAAATTAGATGGTGCATCAAGTACTGATTATGTCCAAGAATAGATTTGGCGAAACCTGAGACATGATCTTAACGATTAAGATTGTAAACATATCTGATAGCATTATTAAATGAATGGTTTGATATAGTGTGTTTTGATAAAATTAATGCTTTACACTTAGATATATTTAAAGAAATGTCATTTTTTGCAGACCAACCGTGAATATTATCTAAATCTTCATTTAGATTTTCGAAAACTTACTCAATATGGTTAATTTCCTCACTAATATAAATCTGGAAGTCATCAGCATAAATATGGCATTTACAAAATTTTATTCACCAGGTCATTAAGAAATAGACTAAACAGGAGAGATCCCAAAATATTACCCTGAGGAACACCAGAAACCACAGCCCTATAATCAGACAATGAGCCATTAAGTTTTACTCGTTGTTTTCTTCCTGACAAAAATGATGTCATAAGTCTTCACGCAGTTGGTGAAAATTGATACCATAACATATTAAGTTTTTGAATAAATAAAACCTGGTCAAGGCAGTCAAAAGCTTTTCTGAAGTCTAGAAGCATCAAAACAACAAATCGGTTTTTTTGTATCTAAGGACTGGGCAAGATCATCAATTACATTAACCAAAGCAGTCGCAGAAGCACATTAATAAAATTATTATGGTTAATAAATGTCTGTATTTGGTCTTTTAAAATTGTTTTAAAAACCTTGGATATAATAGGAATAACGGATATTGGCCTGAAGTCATTACCGATGGGTTCTATAAATTCTATGGGTTGTATAAATTGTTTTAAATCTGTTATGTACTTCTACAAACCCAAATTTTACTTATCCTAAAAATTCCATAATTTCTTTAAATTTAATAAATTTTTATATTTCTAAAAATTCTTTTTTTTTATAAATTTCACAAATTCAATAAATTTTTCGAATTCTATAAATCGAATAAATTCTGTAAATCTTATAAATTTTATTATTACTATGAATTCTATAAAGCCTAAAAATTCAGTAGGTTAGGTTAGATTAGTTATAATGGCACATAATGTATCCCCTTCACCCTTACTGTAACCATTAACAGCTATGTATTTCGGTAGCGTAGAATATCGCGCACTTCACTGTTTTCGAGATCCGCTATGTTGCCCGACTTGAGCTTACCTAAATATTTATGCTGCTAGTTAATACTTCTGCATGCTAATGCCGAACACGAGCAGAGAAAGTGAACCATGATAGTTCCTTCCTCTTCCGCGTCCAAACAGCTTCTACAGAAGTCATTTTCCTCTTAACCCAGCCTTCTTGAATTCTCGGAAATGTTTGAGCATCTCATGTGAAACGTATTATCACATGAGTCTGCGCATTTGATGCCAGGAAATTTCGCCTTGGTAATGTACGTAGAACAAATGTTGCTTGTAGATATTATAATAGACTCTAGTTATGTTTATATTATTTACTATGAAGTTATAGTTTGAATAAATAATTATACATATTTATACTATATAACAATAAAATTTTCTGATGGAAATTTATTTTTCAAAACATTAATTTATTTGACGTGCGTCACGTCACGTTCGACAACTAGATCGATTCAAGTAAACAGTTTACAATATTTTTGCTTTTGTCATTAAAAAACGTGAAGCTAAAAACCACCAGTTTTACTATGGATTCCTATGGAAATCAAGAAAAGAAAAGCTTCTAAAAAATAGGTCGTGACATGATTATATGGCTCTATACTCCAGAATGCTCTGATATTACTCCTTTATGTTAAAATACCCTCCACGCAATGCTTCAATTGACGTCAAATTTTGTAACAGGTAGATTATGAATTGTCAAATTTATCATCAATATAACAAAAAAATCATCGGTCCCGTTTTTGAGAAAATCTGTTTGACAATTTTCTCTTTCTGAACCTAAAAGTTAACGCAAACATCTTATTACTTATGTCAAATTCGATTGGGATTGTCAAAAAATCAAGTTTTTGTTGCCCAATCAATCGTACGTACAAGCAGCATGATTTATTTCATGGGTGTATTGGTGAATATAAATAAATATGTTTTTCAGGTTATGTTAACCGTCAGTAAATCTTTAGATTGATTATGCACAAAATTACACAGATTTTGTCAACAAAATTATTTTAATAACACAACTTATTTATTAATAAATATCCAACGTCAAAATTAAGAAGTGATTAAAAATTACGAATTTTTTGACGTCTTGAATTGTCACAATTTTGCCATTTCTTTTTTGTTGGTATTGGTAAAACTTGCAAAACATCTCGATTTGTCATAATTGATTTAAATCAAAAAATAAATGATTGATTTTGCCCAATCGTACGCGCCGCATAATGATTAAAATCATTTTTTTTACAGTAAATTGATTTATTCTGCCCAATCGAACTCCACAGTCCACATCTATATTTTTTTACTCTCAAGTTAAAGTGACTTAAATCGATTTAAGTCAAAAAAGATTTTAGTCCACACTTGACACTATATTTCAATTATTTAAATATTACCCCGACTCCTATGGGTCAATCTTTAATAAAAAATGTGCAAGCTAGATGAAATTATTAAGAGATATCTCTTGTAACGTTTATCCCATTGTTAAAAGAATATTAAACTATAACCTCCTAAAAAATTAGCAAATTTGAAATAAGTCACTTTTCCTTGGGAGTAAAGATTTGTACAAAATTTCGAAAAAAAACTATCAATATTTATGAGAATGGGAGGCAAAACAAAAATAATAAAAATGTATGACGGGTCGATTCTCGTTCTATGAAAAAATGGAATGAAAAAAATCTTTCCATTTGATTTACATCATGTCTTTCTCATTAGTATCTCTTCACGCAACAGCAATATGCGATTCTCGTTGTCCAAATGAAAAGAAACGCTGAAAATACGCTGAATACTATATACAGCAAAACATATTTTATCAAGTTTCATATATATTTCCGCTAGGTGCGCTAGGTAAATGGTGCAAATAATAGCTAAATAAATGATAAAAGAGATTATAATTTGTAATTAGATTTAATCACTCTCTCAAAGAGAGGTAAATAGAGAGTTAAACCAGTTTTCGTCATTGCTTGTCAAAATATAAAATAAATTACGAAAATGGCTAAATTTTATTAAAACTAAACGAAACTAATTATTTAGTGATTTTTCTTAAATGAATTGAAATTTTTTAATGTATTTGCTTATAAATTAGTTTAAAAGTGACTAGTATTATAGTTTGGTAGCACATTTAACATTAAAATTACAATTTGGGCCTTATAAAGCTGAATTTCCATATTCATTTATATTCCCACGATCAAAATACTCGGTGAGAAAGTTTTTTTTTCATATGAGAAGATTTTGACGTCATTTTTTCCCTTCTCATGAAACATGAATCGGAAATATGTATTTTTCACTGAAAATACTTTTCATTGTACTTTTAATTTGTCGGGAAATGTGAAAATCTGGAACAACATTTTTTCGCGATTACTTTACTTACCCAATATAATATAACTTCGTGATAGTGGGAAAAGTAAAAAATAAATAATTTCATATAAAATCCAAAACATAATTATAAAATATAAAGGGCTGAAACCTCACGAGGTGATCAGAACTTCGGTCTTTGGTATCTTCAATAATGTCATAAAGTTGGTGTGACAGTTTTGACAGTATTGATTTCTATTTTAACCAACATATATTTACTTATACAACAACAGCCTGACCTGTTTGGTCAAAAGCTTGAGTAACATGGGTACAGGCATCCAATTTAACACGAAACATCGTATTCTAGAACTTTTTACCGAAATTAGTATACAAAATTATATTGATATTTCTAACCGTTTAACTGATCATATTCCAGAACTTTATCCAAAACTCATTTTGGAATCCCATTTACAACACACATGTCAAATTTCATAATAATCGGGTAAGAAATAACCAAGTTCCATCCTACTTCGCCATATTCCAGAGCTTTATCCTAAAATCATTTTAGAATCCAATTTCCATCACAAATATCAAGTTTCATCATAATTGGTTAAGAAATAGCCAAGTTCCATCATATTTGATCATATTCAAGAGCTTTATCCAAAATTTATTTTAGAATTCCATTCCCAACACACATGTTAAATTTGATGATACCCGGTTAAGGCGTAGCCAAGTTCTATCCTACTTGGCCATATTCCACACATATCAAATATTCCTATTTCCATACACATATCAAATTTCATTATAATCGGTTAAGCCAAGTTCCATCCTACTTGGCCATATTCCCGAACTTCGTCCAAAACTCATTGTAGAACCCCATTTCCAATACACTTGTCGAATTTCATTATAATCGGTTGACAAATGTGCAAATTCCATCATATTTGGCCATATTCTAGAACTTTATCCAAAACTCATTTTAGATTCCTATTTCCAATACACATTCCGAATTTCAAAGTAATCGGTTGAAAAATAGGCAAGTTCCACCATACTTGGACACAGAACTTCATCGAAAATTCATTTTAAAATCCCATTTTCAATACACATGTCGAATTTCATTAAATTCGGTTTAGAAATGGGCAAGTTCCATCCTACTTGGCCATATTCCGGAACTTCATCCAAAACTCATTTTAGATTCACATTTCTAACACAAATGTCAAATTTCATAATAATCGGTTGAGAAATAGGCAAGTTCCATCATACTTGGCCATATTCTAGAACTTCATCCAGAAATCATTTTGGAATCCCAGAGCTTCATCCAAAAAACATTTTAGAATCCCATTTCCAATACACATGTAAATTTTCATCATAACGTATGGGCAAGAAAATTTAGACAAATTTAAACCGTAAAAATTCAATATTTCAAATTTAGGAAACTGTATTGCAATTCATTTTAAAAAGTTGGCGACATTGACTCTCTCCATTGCCGATTTAAATACCGATGTATCGAGTTCCCTGAGAGTCGCTTTAATTTTAGTGATAAGGCTATTTAGGTTTTTTGGTTGATATCCCTTGCTATACACTTTCCGCTTAAGATTTGCCCAAAAATCCCCTATTGGACACAACTGAGGCACATTTGGTGAATTTAACTCTTTTGATATAAAACAATACCCAATCGCCGAATTTCACTGTGCTTGGTTTGGAGTAATGGGCCGATGCTAAATCCGGGCAAAATAGCGTCTTTTGTGTTTACATAGTGGTTTTTTTATAAATTTTTTAATTTTTGGTAAACATTCGACCTTGCATCTTTCGCTGTTAATGGCTAATCCTGCTTTGGAAAATGCAGGTTCCAACATTCGGTTTTGACTTATTGCCAACCACAGTAAAACTTTGTCTGGAAACTTCTCTTTGGGTATGAACTTCACCTTCTCGTCGATATTACATGTGCCATTGTCAAAGTAGGCGTTGTTTGGGTTACCATTAGTTGCCATTTAAAGTAAAATTGGTCTCGTCATCTTGAATCACAATCACATTACCTTTGGCTCGCAAAGAATTTTGTGCAAGTTTTTTTAAACGTTGTTTCTGAACTTTTATTTGTTTTTCGGGCACTTTAGGAACAATTTTTGTTTTCCTGAGCATAATGTTCATTCCGTTTAAGCATTTTTGAACAGTATTTATGTGGCACTGGAGTTTAATTCCTAAAGAACGATATGATTTTGCCACTTGGCTAACTGTAATTTGCTTCAATGCCTTTCGTGCTTTGTTTAATGATAACGATTACATCGAACCGCTTCTCGCATTTCTTTGAACTTCATTTTTATTCTTAAATCTTTAATTTAAATTATACAATTGTCGATCTTTTATAATTTAATTTTAAAAAATATTTTACTACATCAGAAGTTGCTACATCTGGATTTTGTTCTAAAAAATTACACACGACTTTTCGCCGCTGAAATTCGTTTTGAGACATATTTTCGTGGCTAATGTTTCGAATCGACTAATTTGTTCACAGCTTGTTATATATACAATATAAAACCAAATAAAATTTTTGGGATCCCCTAAATAAATAAAATGAGTTATATTTTTACTATCGCATTTTGCCTAGATTTTCTTGCCCATATGCTAATCGGTTGAGAAATAGGCAAGTTTGATACTACTGGGCCATATTCCAGAACTTCATCCAACACTCATTTTAGAATCCCATTTCCAACACACATGTCAAATTTCATAATAATCGGTTGAGAAATAGACAAGTTCCATCATACTTGGGCATATTCCAGAACTTCACCAAAAATAATTTTGGAATCCCAGAACTTCATCCCAAAACCATTTTAGAATCCCATTTCCAATACAAATGTCGAATTTCATCGTAATCGGTTAAGAAATGTGCAAGTTCCATCATATTTGGCTATATTGCAGAACTTCATTCCAAAACAGTTTTAGAATCCCATTTTCAACGTACATGTATGAGAAATAGTCAAGTTCCATCATACTTGGCCATATTCGAGAACTTCATCCTAGACGCATTTTAGAATCCCATTTCTAAGACACTTGTCAAATTTCATAATAATCGGTTGATAAATAGGCAAATTCCATCATATAAAAAATTTGTTAACTATTCACTACATCCAAATCCAACCCCAACTCAACTCCAACTCAACTCCAACTCAACTCCAACTCAACTTCAACTCAACCCGCAAATTAACCCTCAATTTAACCTTCAAATCAATTTCCAATTCAATGCCCAATTCAATAATCAAACCAGCATATTATATTAAAAGATCGTAAATATTTATTAAACCAGGTGTTTTGAGTAAATTCGTGTGGCATTGGCAGGTACCCCACCCTCTTGACGTACAGTCTCCAAAAGCTTTTGAAATCCTCGCCTTGACCATAAAAACAGATTGGCGAACAAAACTTCATAATCGGACAAGTTGTTCTCGAGATGCCATGGGTACAGATATCCGACATCCAGACGTGCAGGCGGTCATTTTTTTTTTTTGTTTTTTCAGGGACTTTCAAAACGTCGAGAAAAGTGGTTTTGGACACCGAAGTAATTACAATAATATTGTGCATATCAAAACATAGTTGCAAATAAATATTGTGCAAACAATAAGAAATTTTGCATATAGTAAATTGTGTAGAAACAATAAAGATGTGACGTTTATACACATATGTACATTAAATATCGGGCGTGTTATTTCTATCTATACATTACCTAAAAATAGTTCCACATATGACGCGATAGATGCATGTAATTCAATGTTCTAGTACCACATATTGAGTGATGAGAATTACCATCATAACCAATCACCAGTGAGATGTGTTTCTGCTTACTCCACAACAGCCAGTTATTAAATTCAACCGAAGGAGGAGGTAACGGCGAGTTCCAAGGAAGACAAACTGATGCAAGGGCCAATTTAGTAGAATAATTAGTAGATTCAAGAGTAATGAGCACAGCTGTCAGATCAGCCACACTGCACTCCTCAATAAGCGAAACAATAATAATGCACATTCCCTGAATTAGACAAACCCTTAATTGAAATGAAACTGACTTACTGTGATGATCTGTTTTATTGCAAGCATGGGGTCATAATGAACAACATCAAAGAAAGGCCAATAAACCTCAGTGCACCTTAAAAGAGATTCTATCCAGTACCCTGATTATCTAAAAAACAAGATAAATTGTAATGTGCAAACGTGATAAATTTTACACACATAAAAGTTTTGAAGATAAAATTATAGTCAGCAATTCAGCATGATAGACGAAATGTCAAAATATCAATTTTCTATTACAATTTATGAAATTTAATTGTGAATGTAATGTAATTGATAAAATACATGTGCGTTAGTGATTTTAATGTGTATAAATAATTTAATCAAGAAACATAAATATGTGAAAATGGAAAAATTAAACGTGATTAATTGGTAAATATTTGAATAGGCTATAGGTAGCTAATAAAATTCATTATTTTAATTATTCTAGGCGATAGTGGGCACGGGCAAAAACCATTTTTTACAAATTAGAACCGCCAACACCAATTAGAACTCCACAGATGAGTACGAGGGAAACTATAATGTAGAGCCAGCAGAAATTGTGTCGAAAGATGCATCAGCGTCCTTATAGGATATTTCCGAATTTTGGGGAAAGTTAGAATATTGAGATATTCTCTCCAAAAAACTGGCATATCATTAATTCTTGTGCGGACCTGCATAACATGATGTAGAAGCAAATGTGCCACTTCACGAAATCAATATCGTCGATGACGGAGTAGCTGTTGGCAAATACGGCAATATGGAAGGGCAGTTGTAATTATTTGGAAGAGGATATTTCGGATAACCTAAAAAAATGATGTTTTTATAAATGTTATTACAAAATATATTTGGCTCATCACATTTAAATTGATTATGTATATTTAAAATAAAAATAAACTAGTAATTTCATTTTTAACTAATTAAAATGTAGAGGTTATAATTACAGACGGATCCTCAATGGTTATGATCTAAGCTCATATTGCGCAAAGGCACAATTTAATAAGAATTAATACAAGAAAAAACTTAAAAAATAATTTTGGTATTAATTTTTCCCAAGATAAATAATTGTGTAAAATTTTGACGTTCTTTTATCTTAGCATTTTGAATTTTATCTTGATGGATAATTAGAGAATGCAAAATGACAAAACCACCAAGATAACTTAAGGTCTACCCGTTTACACATTATCTTACTGCTTAGAGAATCAGGGTACAGAACGTGTTGCAACAATGAAACAGAACCAGTAATGCATTCGAAAGATTTCAAGTCCACGGACAACCTTCCATAATTTTATCGAAAGATTTGGATGCATCAGTTCAATGTTGGTGCTTACTATAAGAGGATCCTCTGGCGGACCAGCGACCCAATTCTGTACAAGAAGGGGTTTAGGAGAGTCCCCAACAACTAGCTGGTGACCGCTCCAAATGTCTGTAAATTTGGAAATTTCCTCACTAAACCACTTAACTGTTTAAACGTTATTTCACTTGCAAATGAAGACGATATGTAAGAGGTAGCATCCCGATGTTTTAGCAGACTCGATAACTCGCTAACTCAATGCCATCCGGAAAACACCCATTCCTGTTATTTTCATTGAAAATCGTAAGGCAAACAAACAGAATTTTTACTAAGAGGAATTGATAGGAAGTGAAAATGTATAGCACAAAACAGCTTATTGAAAAATACTGAATTATGGTTATAGCTGTATACGCTAGATAATAAGGCTCTGGTTGTTGAACCACTACAAGGTTCTAATTAATAATAGAATCAATTTTGTTGAACATTTTCAAAATGTGCCATTGGCCATCTTGTGTTATATTATGTGATTGAAAAACAGTTATTCCAATATACAATTAAATAGATTCGTTTTTTGCGTCATTGAAGTCAACAACGAAAGAGTAGAGATGTAAAAAATCATAGTAAAATAAAAAACATCAAATTCATTGGTTTATGCTAATTCAATTTGGGATCAATATTCAATTTTCTAAAATTAATTTTTTTTTTTGCTACACGTTACTATATTCTTCCATCTTGAGATTTTCGAAACTTTATGTTAGTTTGAATAATATTGTGTATGTGTGCAATGTGTTAAGTTTTAAAGATATACAAATAAACATAGAGATTTTCTATTTAAAGATTTTCTTCGTTGAAAATATTGTGAGTGTTCGGAGCAAATGCTAATGAATTAAGGAGAAGCCAAGGAAAAAAAAAGCAAAACAAAATACGAAAAGTTGTTATGTTATGCGGAAGAGTAATAAAATTTAAATAAATCATTATGAAAAATAAAAAAATAACAAGTAAATATTTTTTAACGTTAAAAAATAAATAAAAAATTTATCTTATTTTTTAATTAATATTTTTTTTTTTTTATTTATTTTATTTGAAGAAAAGTTGAGAAAAACAACTTGTTTTTCTCTTAAATTTGAACAAATATATGTACACATTTTGTTTGCTATTACGTTTACCTTGTAAACATTATTTTGTATTCACTTTGTGACGATTATAAACTTTTTATACGAAGTTCATTGTTGTTTTTTCGCTGTTTTTTTTTTTTGTTTTTTAAGGAGTTTTAACAGAAAATTTTTGACTGATTTGTTGAGCAGTAATATTTACATATGCTTATGGTGTGGGCTGTTAAAGTTATACATTTTCTTAGCCACACCTTATACATGCTTGTATATAAACGACATGAATGTCAAACATAGTGCTTTCAAACATAGTTTAAGTAAAATGATTGCACCAATATAGTTTGATTGTAATTGAACTTATTTGAAAGAAAATTCACAATGTTGTAAATTGTATAAAGTTTTGAATCACACATTTGCTTTCACATTTTTATTCAAAATTATAGCTAAAATTCTAAAAGCATTCGAGACATTGTTCTCGGCGTAGCAGTTGTCTTGATGAATCTTAAAAATGCTAGTCCGAACTAATTCCTACAAAGAATGGAACATTTACTTATTTTCAAATATGTATTTATAGATACACAATTTAATAATTTCATAACCAAATATTGCTTACGTTGAAGAAATCATAAATACATCCCCGTCAGTATCTCGGCTAGCACACCTTAACACAAACGAATTAAATTTACAAAACCAAAGACTGACGAAAATGCGGAACAATTGCAACCGACCTTGTATTTGAAGGGTCGCACATTTTATTATTTGTGATGAATTATTATTTTCTTGAGCTTTACAAAACATGTTGTCATCTCCATGGTAGGAATTGCACAACTTCTGTGCGCTTTATATAACAAACAAAATCTAACATTTAATAAACGAATCTTCAGTGAAATTAAGAGAGAACCGCAAAAAATGTTTTTTTGTTTAATCTTTACTCTTTGGCCTTTAACTCAGACATTTAGATTTCTGTAATATCTTTAGTAGTTGATGATCAGGTTTTTTAGCTTAAGATAATTTTTTTGCTCTGATAAACAAATTTCCAGAAATAAACCACAAAAATTATTTGCTTCAATTTTTTAAGCCCTGATTTTAACTGATTCAGTGATACATACAGGAGGACGAAATTTATATTTAGGACTTTCAGGTGATAACTTTGGTTTATATTCCATTTCAAAATTTTCAAAGGGATTTCAGAGTTTCAGTTGAAAACATTAATATTCTTAGCACTAAAGAAATTTATCAATCGGATTTGAATATGTTAAACCTATTTCTTTCTGGAATTAAAACAAAATGAATCAGGAAGAAGACTATTAAGTAACTTATGACCAAATTTTTTTCACACAAATGCTTATTTATATCACAGATTCCGGCACCGCACTACTGCTCAATCTCTTTCCGTGATACTGCAACGTTTGCACAAAGACACCGCATTTTAAAACGATGAATTCGTTAACTGCTAGATTATTATAATATTTAGCATAAAGGGGAATCTTAAGCATCACCTAAACAGGTAAGTACTCTTACCCTAGAAGAACTAAAGATACTCTAAAAAATCATTTTTCTCCCAAACCATCTGAAATTGCGGCGTTATTCAAATTTTTTAAACGGGACCAATTACCGGACGAACTGTTCGCCTCGTATGTTGTGAATTACGTCGATTGGCCGTAGATTGTAACTTTGGTACCTCATTGGATAAGATGTTGTGTAATCGACTAGTTTGTGGCCTTCGAGATGAAGGACTGCAACGAAACCTCATAGCTGAGGTAGGGCTGAACCTGACCCAGGTTATCAATCGAGCTCAGACAGCTGAAGCAGCAACAAAAATCCAGACCGCCTTTCCTACAAAAGCAACAGAATCGACCACAATATACAATTCGACCTTGTAATGGGTGTGGTGCATCACATGCTCGTTCGTCATGCCCGCATTTAAATGCCGTATGCAATTCTTGCGGTAAAACCGGTCACATCCAAAGTGGATGTCGATCTTCTGCTAAAACAACACCGATCAACAAAAAGAACAAGCACAATCGTAACCAATCGAAATCGAGAGTTAACCAAATATTGCCGTTGGTTGATTGGAATAAGAGGACAACCGTTATCATCAACGATAAGCCATGTGGTTTCGAAGTCGATTCAGGGTCAAACTATACAATCATATCATTCAACACCTTTAAATCGATTTGACTGTCCTCTCATCCTGAAATTTCAAAATGTGAGTTGAATTTAATGGATTTTCAACGCAATTCCATTCCAATTGTCGGGATTATCGATGTAGAACAATGACCGAACTATCAAGAATCTGCCGATTGTCATTGTGGGAGGCAAGCGATCCAACGTCTTGGGTTGTAACTGGTTTTCACTGGTTTTCGTTAGGGATCAGTTTACTAGGAGTCAACCATGTCGATGCCAACTAACCAGTAGAAGACGTTGTGAAAAAGTTATAAACTGGGCTGTTATACTGGTACACCAGTGTCTTTACAAATCGATACCACCATTCAGCCAATTCGATTACCTCCGCGACGAATTCCAATCGCCATCAGGAGCCAAGTCGAAGCTTAATTAAATCGATTGATCGAGCAAGGCATTTTGGAATCGGTAGAATACTCAGACTGGACCACACCCATCGCTCCAGTACCGAAGAGCGATGGCACCATACGAATTTGTGGAGACTATAAATCAACGCTGAACAAGGCATTAAAACCACACTGTTTTCAGGTACCAGCAATTAGCACGCTGCTAACGCAAATCGACGGAGGAGTCATTTTTGCTAAATTAGATTTAGCACAAGTGTATCAACAATTATCTGTTGATCAGCAATCGTCTATGCTCCAGACGAAAGTGACCACAAGGGAGCTTTCCGAGTTACCAAATTACAATTCGGAATCTCATCTGCCCCTGGGATATTACAAAATTTCATCGAGGGATTGCTCAGAGGTATTGAAGGCGTTCTTTCGTACTTCGATCATATCGTCGTCACCGCGCACGACGAAATTCAACTGGCTGAGCGATTAACCGAAACTTTATCCAGAATTGACTTAAGCTAACAAAATGTAAATTTGTTCCAACCATCAATTTTCTCGGTTACAAAATCGACGGACTTGGAATTCGTCCAACCACGGAAAAGATACACGCCGTCACAAATGCATCACCACCGATTGGCAAGAAACAATTACAAGCGTTCTTGAGCCTCCTGAATTATTACCACTCTTTTCTACCGCAAAAGGCAACCGTCGCCGAACCATTGCATCGTCTTCTAGATCAGAACCAAAAGTGGGAATGAACTAAAATTCATCAAGAGGCATTCGATGATCTAAAAAAACATGGTAGCGTCCGACTAAGTTTTGATACACTATAACGAGAAACTACCTCTCTTGTTAGTATGTGATGCCTCGCCGTATGGTCTGGGTGTCGTAGTCTGTCACCGGATGACCGACGGAGCTGAGAAACCGATATCGTTTTATTCGAAAACACTGTCGAAAGCTCAGCGAAACTATACGCACAGATCGATCGAGAATCTGTCGCCATCGTTGAAAGAGTTAAAAAATTCCACGAATTTTTATTTGGTCGACATTTCACAATAATTGTCACCGATCACCGACCGCTCTTGGGAAGATTTAATCCAGACAAACAAACTCCGAAAATTATCTTACTACAATGCTACGCCTCAGGCGTGAAAATGGGAAATGCCGATTTTCTAAGCTGTCTGCCCTTACCACCACCTGAATTATAATCCGACGAAAGTGAAGATGTCCTTATGATCGAAACTATAGCGAAACCGATACTCGACGCCGAATCTATCGCTAAAATGACGTCAAATAACTCTTTTTACCAGAAAGTTCTCAGCTGGGCGTTAAGGGGGTGGCCGGAGAAGCTTCCTGCAGGCGAAGAAGATCTCAAACCATTCTTTAATCGCCGAAATGAAATCTCGTTTTTGTATATTTCCAGCTCTTCTAACCTGTCTAATTTCGGTCCTTTTTGATTTGGCAAATTTCTTTCACCTTTCCGAACACAGTTCAAGCAAAGTAGGCGGAGTATTTTGATTTTCGGCATTGTACCTTAGTATATTTTTAGTTGTAAAACAAAAACTAGTTATCGCAAAATATTGATATAGGGTTCATTTTGTAGATAAAGGAATACAGAATAAGAAAAAAATATAAAAGTTGTATCATCTTTAATTTCTTCCTTTTTAAATTGGCCGCCGAAATGATATTTTCAATTAACATTAAAAAAATCGCGTTTTTTCGTGATTTCTTTGTTAAATGATCAGGTACGATTTTCTGTTTAATGGATTACGATACTGTAGAGCATGCTGTGTTTATATATGACGCAAGTTTTTTTCGGCAGTTTAGACCAACTTTTTTCGGCTTCCCGCACACCGTGTAGAGTATTTATTAATACTATATTCTCTAAGTTGTTTTCTTACAATCTGTGAGATTTGATCTTATAATTTGTGAGATTGGAATCAAACTTAAAGCATCATATACTTAAATCTATATTCTAAAGTAAGAGCTCAAAAGTCACACCTATATGTGGAAGAAAACCATTTTGAGAACCTGTGTGTTGTGTAAACTTTTGCAACGATAAGTGTTAGAATGATATGACTATTTTACATAAATAATATCAGCGCAGCAAAATGGCGGTATTTTACCGAAAAACAATGTTATACAAACAGTACCGATGAGTTAGAATTTTGAATTATAAAATTTACATATTAAATTATGATGTTAATTGATCGGTGATAATTATTTCAACATTAACTTTTAGTCGTGACCGTATCATTATTATACTATAGTATATAGTATAATAAAAAATAGTTAAGTAATTTTTACAACTGTTTTTTCCATAATCAAAAAAATTTGGAAAATTTGTATAAACAACTTTTTATTGTTTTTAATTTCTATAAATTATTTATTTTTATTCTTTTATTTAATTAATTTTACAGTGCTTATCTATAATCCATAAGTAAGGTATAATTCTGAAGATGTTTCTGTAGTTGCAAAAATTGCTTAACAATTTTTTATTTTAATGATCCGATCACGACCAAAAATAAATATCGCAAAAAAAATGTTTACATATATATTCCTCAATAATACTATTTTTTTTTTGTCTCCCAAGGAATTGAAATTAAAGATTATGATTGTAAGTTCGATGCGAATAAAATTAAACTATACTGCCAGCATATTCGACCTTCGTAAATTATTTAAAGTTTCTCATTTGTATGTTTCGAACCAAATTCAAATTTATCTTAGGCTTGTTGGTGCTAAAGACGGGGGCGTTGTTAATTATTCTGCGCATACCGAGATAGGATAAGACAAATACGCTAATAATCATTAATTATAATGATGGAGAAGTTTCATTATCATTTCGCTATCTATAAATTGGTGGGACAAATTAAAATTTTTCATAATAAAGTAGATAATGAAATGAAAAATTTAAATTGTTTTTTTTATAGCACTTTTTCAATGTTTTGGGTTTTTTCTTTTAATTTTCATAGAATCCCTATCAATAAAAATGATAGCTAAAACGAAAACCATCGTCTTGAGGAGACTTTTCTTTAGCCGTCTTGGTGGTTAATAGCCCAATGTAGCACAATTAGTTTAGTAAGAGATTTAGTCAAAAAAGTCGAGATGAGCCATACAGCATTACCCAACAATTCTAAAAAATATTTCTTGTAAATAATTTAATTGACTTTGCCAATCAACCTACTTAGTAATTTCCAAACCGTCACACAAATTTCAATATGGGGAATTGCTACTACCTATAACATGAACTATGCTTCTTGTGTGTTTTCTATTAAGGGTATCTGCAATGGTCACGCGGCACGCCTTTGTTGTTTTGTGCGATATATACGAGTAACTTTCAGTTTTAAATATATTCGTCACTGGGCTTTTTGAAGTGTATGTACAATATCACTCACAAAGATTGTAGTTAAACGCAAAGGTGCTCACCTACATCAAAGATATTCTAAAGTTCCTCGATATTCGTGATTTTGTGCATGATAATTGGAAGTTGCATAACACTTAATCTAATCGACTAGAGCAGTGATTCTGAACAAGGGGGCCGCCGCCCCCTGGGGGTCCGTGAGAAGTTTGCCAGGGGCCGCCAAAGTTTGCAAAATTTCCTTCAGAATATAATAAGAAGAAAATTGATGTATAATTGAATAAATAATTTAACAAATATAAATTGTTATTAAAAAAATTGGGGTCACAAAAAAATTATGAATTATTTGGTATGGGCCGCGAGTAAGAAAAGGTTAAGAACCACTGGACTAGAGCATATCAGGACAAAACACAAAGTTAATTGTATGCTTAAAAGTCTAAGGACTGCTAGAATCCAAGTACATTATTCTGGAAAAATTATAAGACTTATATAAGCCCAACAGAATTCCTGTGAGTTTAACGCACATTTCGGTTTGGTTTTCGAAGATGATGATGAACAGTTTAGTCTATAGTATCATTACATTATAGTACGCAAATCACATGATGCTGACGGCATACCTTTAAGGTTCATTAAGCTATGACTTCGGAGCATACTGCATCGAATAACTTATTTAGCGAACCCTGTGGTTTAACTACCTGTGGTTGATCACACCGATTATACATTTTTGAAAAGGCCATTACATTCCAAATAAGCTTATCTGATAAGTCGTACATTTTCGTTGATATTAATTATTCAAAGTTATTATCTAAATTATGCTACGAATTTAATTTTCCCAGAAATGCTTTTCAAGTTATATTTTTCAATTTGTATTTGTGGCGTCAATGGGTAAAATATGAAAATATTAGTGACACTCTATCTTTTCTCGCTCTACATAAAAAAAAAAAATGTCAATCCATTCCGGGTACGGATGAAATCAAATACATCTTTTTTGCTGTTGACTTACTGCTGTTGTCTATTGAGACAGTAATAATAAGATTGAATATTGCCCTAGGAGGGAATTAGATTGTTCGGATTTCCTAGTAAATCACAATATGTTATCTTGTCCAACAAAAGACGAATCACTAAAACCACCTAATAATTGATAATCACAATTCAGGTCAGCTCATATAAATTAGTAGTAAAATTTACGGGATTTTAAGTAAATTGTGGGATATAACGAGTTTCTCATCTATTAATGTTAAAACTTAAAAGTCATATTACTCGCACTTTAGTACATTGCCTTATATCATATTGTGCACCTGATTTTTAGTATGTCCCAAAAAATTATTTAAAAAGCGTGTAGTGTACTGTGACATTGAATTTTTAATGATTCTTACCAATAATTTTACCTCTAAATAATACACATGTATAGGGATTCCGTGCTAATTTAGTATGAACATTCAAAACCAACCCAAATGTCTTATACAAGCCATATTATTGCCATACAAACGCAAAATAAAACCTACTATTTCTGTAAGTATTAGCGCAAAACCAACACAAATACCTTATACAAGCCATATTATTTCCATGACGTACGCATATTATTAAATCCAAAACCTACAATTTCTTGTAAGTGTTAGTGATATTTTATACTGTTTTTGATACAAACTACAATTTAAAATCAAAGTATCAAAACCAACACAAATGTCTTATACAAGCCATATTATTTCCTTGACGCACGCATATTATTAAATCCAAAACCTACTATTTTCTGTAAGTATTAGTGATATTATATATTGTTTTTGATACAAACTAAAATTTAAAATCAAAGTATGTAAAGACTATACTGTATTATGACGCTAATACTTACAGAAATAGTAGGTTTTATTTTGCGTTTGTATGGCAATAATATGGCTTGTATAAGACATTTGTGTTGGTTTTGAAAGTATGTAAAGATTATACTGTATTAAGACGCTAATACTTACAGAAACAGTAGGTTTTATTTTGTGTTTGTATGGCAATAATATGGCTTGTATCAAAACCAACACAAATGTCTTATACAAGCCATATTATTGCCATACAAACACAAAATAAAACCTACTATTTCTGTAAGTATAGCGTCTTAATACAGTATAATCTTTACATACTTTGTTTCTAAATTGTAGTTTGTATCAAAAACAGTATAAAATATCACTAACACTTACAGAAAATAGTAGGTTTTGGATTTAATAATATGCGTGCGTCAAGGAAATAATATGGCTTGTATAAGACATTTGTGTTGGTTGTGCTTGTATATAAGACATTTGTTTTGATTTGATTAGCATCATAATACAGTATAATCTTTACAAACTTTGATTTTAAATTGTAGTTTGAATGAAAAACAGTGCAAAATATCACTAACACTTGGAACACTAACACTAACACAAAAAATAGTAGGTTGTGGATTTAATAATATGCGTGCGTCACGGAAATAATATGGCTTGTATAAGACATTTGTATTGGTTTTGGAACAATTTATACTAAAATAAAAACTATAGTGTGCTTTTGAAACCCCTCTACATGCCAATTAAATATTTTTATTTGACAATTCATAGAAATTAATTAAAATAACCGTTGAAGGGTTGAAACAACTAACTAAACCTTAGTTTAGTTAATTTTACTAAACTGCACGGAATTCCTATACAGGAACACAAATAAGTACCTAAATAAATTCCGTATAGTTTACCGTTGATATATTAAAAAAATGTTTTTTCAGGTAATTTAAATTTATTTTGTCCACGACTAACGTATAATATACTCATTATACGTTTATTATTTCAATTATAAAGACATACTTTATTCACGGCTCCGGGAATTATAGTCAAAAACAGTTCAGTCATAAAATTGCCCATACAAATGTTATGACTAAAATTCCTTTTAAAAAGGAACTTCAATCCTAAAAAGGTGTTTCGGTCAGAAAACAGATTTACTGAAATACACTTTGTATTTTTACAATTAAAAGGGAATTCCAGACAAAATTATTCTCGGGGAATTCAGTCAAGAACAATTCAGTCAAAAAACAAAAAGCATTTCAGTCATAAAAATTCCCACACAAATATTATGACTAAAACCAGAGCCTTCTAGAGTATAGAGCCATAATCATTATGACGTATTTTTTCGAAGCTTTTTTAGTGGTATAACTTTTCACTAATTTCCCTAGGAATCTATAGTAAAAATGGTGTTTTTTAGCTTCAAGTTTTTCAATGGAAAAAGCAAAAATGTTACGAAATTTTTATACAAAAGTGTTCTACATATATTTAGCAGCAATATACAAGAAGGGTATATAGGTATTAAGTAAATATTAATTGCAGAAATATTAAAATTAAATTATTTCTAAAATATATTTTTCGAACTTTCATTTTGAAAAATACATCAAAGTTGGCTCTGACGAATTAAAATAATGCTTGCTAAATTTATCTTTAGTTTTACTAGTGCACGTTAGATGTCTCAGATTTATACAATATGAAAAAAAAATTGTTTAATCACAAAATTATGACATGTTCTTAATATTTTGAGAATTTGTTTTCCTATTCCTACAATTTTTGCACTTGAAATTTCTCCAGGTGGCAATTTTTGGTACGATTTTACAAAATTTTTTCTGCCATCACTGCCATCTATGTAATGTATATTGGATTAATGCACACGATTTGTAGTAAGCTTTTCTTTTTAATTGGACCAGAATGCTGTTGCTATGAACTTTTTTTTATATTTTGGTTTAAATAAGTCAACTATTACAAGAAAATGAAAACAATTTACTTAAACAAGATTTATATTATGTTGAAATTCAAACATTTATGAAAATATTTCAGAAATCATAATTAAGAATTTTGCAACGTTTTCATTTACAAATTTGTCTTAGGAAAAAAAGTGATTTCCCATATGTTTTATGTGTTTTACTATGAAAATTTTGGTTTTTCTTCGTTTCTAATTCCCTCTTTCTATTTTAGATTATCAGTCAAAATAGTGTAATACATTTATGTATTTTCAGAAGGAAGTTCAATAAAAAAGCAAAAAAGGCCTTCAAGTCAAAGATTTTTTTACTGGAATTTCTTTTGGTTCTGTGACTGATCGTTCGATGTTTAAAGGCCGAATGTCGGAAGGCTGCATGTCGAAAAGCCAAACGCCAAAAGGCCGAATGGGTCGGAATACCGAATGTCGAAAGACCGAATGCCGAATGGCCGAATAGGTAAAAGGCCGAAAGTCGAAAGGCCGAAATTGAATGAAATTAATATTTATTTAATAAAACCATTGAATTTATTTATTAATGTAAAATAATTTAAATAAATTGAAAATACGTGCTAATAAATCCTGTACATGTAGCATATTAAAGTGATCAAATTTTATCGAAAAAACAAATTTATTAATTATTATTTTTTTTTATTATAAGTAATTAATTAATAGGATCACTACATTTGCCTGGAAAAAAATTCAGAAATTCCGAATTCATTCCGGAATCAAACGAAAAAAATCTAGAAAATACCGGAAAAGCAATTCAGAAAAAATATTTTGTTTAAAATAAATGAAAAAAAAATCAATTTTATTGGCATTTTTAGGGGATCGGCGTATTAGCCTGCAAGACAAAATCTTGTTTTGCCGTTCAATCTTGTTTTTTTAATTCTTACCGTATAAAACAAATATTTTGATTATTTTATAGTGAAATAATGAATATTTAGTATAATAGTTTTTCTGGGATCGTTATAAAATATTGCATTTTAAAATGTTTCAAGTTCAAAATGTTGTAAATACAAAATCTTGCATAACAAAATAGTGCAATTATTTTTCTTTTTGGTAGGTGTCATTAATAGATTCTATATAATCCGCTCCTACTTGCGGCATGCAGTGCGACATGTTTGCTAATCCCCTCGGAGTGCTGAGCAGGGGGAGCGCAGCGACCTCCCGCGTCCCCGTGAGAGTTACCAAAACCGTTAGCCTCTACAATTCGAAGTTACTAATTTAACATGATGTCATTTTATTTTAATGTAAAATCTATAAAAGATTAATAAAAACATTATAACGTTAACAAGCTTTTGGAGAACAGATTTTAGAAACAGTCTTTTGTAAACAGTCTTTTGAAAAATAGTGATATGTGGCCAACCCTATTTTTAGACTGTCAGTAGAAGCGATATTAGCGATACCATTACTTTGATGGATCTGCATCTGAACGGTTAACGAAGCAATTTCCATTACCATAAATAATAAAAACTTTACGGAAAAACTCAAATTTGATATAAATTTTAATTATATTTTGGTCCGCACTTTGATAGTTATGTTTCTGGATTTTAGTATTCTGAATTTTTGTTTTTCTGAGTTTTTGTTTCTAGATTTTTTTCGGAATTTTCAGTTTCTGTATTTTTTTTCTAGATAAGGTAGCCAATCCTTAATTAATTTTTAATTATATGACAAAAACAACGTAAGAAGATTTTAATATTTAAGGTGATTTTTTATTAACCATTTTTATATAAAAATTTTGATAAAACTATAAATTTTGGTTTTCATAAAAATATAAATTTTGACAATTTTCATTCATAAAAAGATGAAATATTAAAATCAATTTCGATACAAACAACCTTTCAATATTCGGATTTTCGACACATTCGCCCTTTCGAAATTCGGCCTTTCGACATTCGGCCTTTCGCCACATTCGGCCTTTCGATACAAGCGGCCTTTCGACATTCGGCCTATCGGCGTTTACCCTTTCGAAATTTGGCCTTTCGGCCCTATTCCTACTAATTTAACTTAGAATTGTAGAGGCTAACGGCTTCGGTAACTCTCAGGGGCTTTAGATTTGAACTTCGGGAGACGTAAGAGCCGGGATCAGCAAACATGTTGCAATGCATGTCGCACCCGTAGGAGCGGATTATATATAATCTATTAATGACACCTACTAAAAAGAAAAATAATTGCACTATTTTGTTATGCAAGATTTTGTAATTGCAAATAAATACGTGGAATTGACCATGGACTCGATCAATTGTCCATACGATCAGTTGATCCAATAGTTCATACGATCAATTGTTTCCACGATCAATTGTGTTCACGTTTAATTGCAACACGATCAATTGTTTACGATGCGACTAATAAAATAAACCAAACAAAAGGAATTCCAGTCCAAAAATTTGTGACTAAAACATCTTTCAAGAAGGTTGTTCAGTCCAAATACACAAAGGGCATTTCAGTCAAACTGTTTTCTGCCCGAAATACCTTTTTTTCGATTGAAATTCCTTTATAAAAGAAATTTTAGTGATAATGTTTGCATGGGAAATTTTATGACTGAAACTCCTTTCGTTTTTCAACTGGAATTCTTTTTTAATTGTTTGACTGAATCATTTTTTCAAAAGGTATTTCAGTCACAAATGTAAAAAGAATTTCAGTCAATAATGTTTTGACTTGAATAATTTTTTAGTTTTTTGATTGAACTTCCTTCTGAAAAAGCATTTCAGTCTAAAATTATTTTGACTGAGTAGCCTTTTAATTTTTTACTAAAATTCCTTTCCGTTTTTGACTGAAATGCTTTGACTGGAGCGCCGGAGCCAACGTATAGGTCTACGAAAGCATTTCAGTCAAAAAACTAACCAAATAAAAGGCAATTCCAGTCCAAAAATTTGTGACTAAAATTCTTTTCAAGAAGGTAGTTCAGTCCAAAAACATAAAGCATTTCAGTCAAACTGTTTGCTGACCGAAATACCTTTTTTTTGGACTGAAGTTCCTTTTTAAATGGAGTTTTAGTCATAATATTTGTATCGGCAATTTTATGACTGAAATAACATTCGTTTTTTGACTGAATTCCAGGAGAAAAAATTTGCCTGAAATTCCGTTTTAATTGTTTGACTCAATCACCTTCTCAAAACGTATTTCAGTCATAAATGCGAAAGAAATTCAAGTCAAAGTAGGTTTGCCTTTAATTTTTGTGATTAATCATTAATCACAGTTTTCCAGTTTTTCAAATTTTATCTAGTAGTCTCTTGCCATTTTCTTTATAATTAAATTGTTGACGAAAGTTATTTTTGGTTTATATAAATGATTTGATTATAAAATACAATGTTGTTCGTCTGTCGCGGACAAAGTATTCGATTCTGCTCGCATATAATGGCTGTTATTCACTCTCGCCTATCGGCTCGTGTCGTTAAACTTCATCTTTATGAATAACAGCTATAATTATGCTCGTTGAATAATACACCCAATCCCTTTTTTACGCGATTTTTTTTACGCGATTTATTTCTTAGGTACACTTTTCTTTTTTTATGCGATTTATTCACTTTTACGCGTTTTTATTTTTCCAAAAAATTCAAAGTCTGTAGTTCAGTTCACAAATATTATCTCTTTGTTGCATTTTATTTTTACTTTAGTTTATTAGAATATTTTAATGGTGTTGGATGTGCATCTGTCTTGTCTACATATAACGTTCTAAACCCAAAATAATATTAAGTTAAATTGTATAAAGCGCCGTGGTGTATAATAATTTATTAATTATAAATTATGTAATAAATTGCTATTATTTTATTTAATATATTCAATTGGTAAATCAAATACTGTGAAAATGAAAATTATTTAGGTGGCCATATCAATTTAAGATACCGAAATGGCAAGCAAATTGGGAACCGAGCGCAAGAGAATTTCACTAGAGCTAAGAAAGTATCGTTATATCATCTCTACCAATCTGTCAAAGCCGAGTGATAGCAAAATTCTTCCTTTCCCTACCTCCTATTCCTGTCATAAATGCTTGTTCTTGTCGTAGCTATGCGCATTATGCTTTTGTTATTTTCTTTTTTGTTTATATTCCTACTTTTAATTTTTATATTTTATATCTTATATCACATTTAATAATTTTATGTTACTACTTTCTACATTGCACAGGGGAAGATATTTTTGTAATATCGTAAAAGGTGTTGCCTTATTTGTGTAACAAAATACTATTAATAATTAAATAAATTTAAAAAAAATAAATAAATAAATTATTCTTATCATTTGGATTAACAAAACTCTAATCAGAATTCGGAAAACCCTCAATGATTGAGTCAATAACTAACTAACTACATTTATAGAACTTAATTTTAGCATCATATGACAAACGATTCTAGTTCACCTCAAAACTGTCAATTTATTACAAAGTCCTTCGCGGACTACTGTTAGCTTAAATTACCATTTTTCTTTTGGTACAGACATTTTTTTTTCTGGGTTTCCAAAAAACATTTTATGAAAGTGGTCTGGTGAAACATTCGAAAACTCCAAGTCGAAAAATAAATTTTGCTTAAAAACCATGGCTAAAGACCATGACCATTTTGTTAAAGTTATATTAAAAAATAAATGTTACTTACTGCTGGAAAATATCCTTTATATTGTAAGAAAATTCCACAAAGGTTTGGTTCTAAAAAAAAAGAAAAAAAATGTTAATAATAATAAGTATACAAATTGTAAAATAATTCCACAATTATCCATGCTTCTGATATTGACCGAGTTCTTAGCCTGTGTTGCGCATAATGGTTAAAAATATTTATGTAAAAAATTTGGTGGAAAGAAAATGAAATAGTGCATTTTTAGTATTATTTATTAGTCACTTGCCAACCAGTCTCTATCGTGTTAAATTTGTATGGTGAACAAAACAAAAATTACATTTAGTTGTTAAAATTTAAGTTTTTTAATACTTTTTAACTGATTGAAACGGCTATAGTTAGAAATGAAATGGTTGTGTTCATTAAAAGTAGAATCATATGCTTAGGATACGGTGACCATAGATTCTTCTAAGACAAATACAGGACAACCTAAAAATATAGAAATAACATTTTTTTCTCAGAAAATATTTTTTTCGCAAAATTAAATTCTTTATTAGTAACACAGAAACAGTTATACATATAAAGTAATCTGAGTTCGGTCAACTTAAATTTGGTTGGTTAAGTCAGTTTGTATATTGAGTTAAACATGCAAACTTAATTTAGTTGAACTGACAGATTTTTTCATACTGTTAAGAGGTAAACAATTTTATACATTTTCGAAGTGATTTTTAAATTATTTTAAATAATTTTTTAATAATTTAAATGCAATTATAGAACGAAGTGACATTTAAAATGTCAATTCAGATCAAATAAAAAAATCCCATGTAACCACCAACCCAAAATTTCAGTCAGATCATTTTCAGACATAACTCAGTCAATCACTTTTAGGTTTAACATTTACCTTTAGTAATAAAAATATTAAAATTATCTCTAAATTGGAAAATTTAAAAATATAAAAAAAATAATTAGACGAGTTTATTAGCCGTTTGGCTTACCTATAGTAACACAGAATAAAATGTAAATTAAAAAAAAAATAACAATAAAAATTAAAAATCAAAATTCACTGAGGTTAATTACACTGAGCAGCAATTTGTAAATCATTTATTTGCGAAATGTCTTCCTAAAAGTTTTCACACGCTTCGTGATTTCCTCTAACCTATGACAAGCTTTAACTGTTTTTATTTGCATTTGTTTTTTTCAGTTGTCCATAAATTATTAACTAAAGCAAATATACGTTCGGTGGAAGCATTTGTTCCTGGAAGTTGTGTCCAAATTCTATTAATTTTTTTAAATTGGAAAATATAATACTTTTAATTTTAAACATTGAAAAAGTTGAAACATTTCGACCCATCATCAATGGTATTGACTCCACAGAAATAAAAATGCTTTTGGATTTTGCAATTATTTAGATTTAGAAGAAATTTGCTAAACTCGTTTGAAACCAAAGCTTTCGACATCAAACACAACCGATTTTAGTGTTTGCGGGATAATTTATTTGTTATAATAACTATACGTGTTGGACTCCAAATTCAACCTTTTACAAACCAAGTTTTGATAAGAAAAAATTAAATTTGATTTTTGCGAAATGTCATTGTGATGTTCATAAAAATCAAGAAAAAATTGTTGAAACTTTCTGCCTACAAAATTGCCTAACCGCCACTGTTGGCTTTAAAAAGCGGATCAACGAATACTTGAGCCAAACCAGTCAGTCTCTATAATGTTAGCGTTCGCTCGACTTTTAGTTTCTTATTTACCGAATCCTTATGATTACAAAAATTAAATTTACAGGTGAACCCGGTAAAATGGTTTTATTTTGAAAAATTATTTTAAATATGTATAATAAATAATCTAAATACAAATTCCAAAATAATTTTGCAATTAGTGATGGTTTTTATTTTCAGCGAAATTCTCCTGATTTAGAAAATTCTCGTCGCTTCCCGATTTCATATCCTCTTATGTTGGATTTCATCTTTTGATCACTATTTAAAATTTTCGAAATTTTTCGAAATTTTCAAGGGCTTTCTAGATTTTTACAGACTTTCTGAAATTTTTCATATCGAGATTTGTCGGTATTATTGAAATTGTTCGAGATCAATCGAGATTCACATAATATAGAGATTATTCGAATTTTTCTACGGTAAGTGAGATTGTTCCGCGGTTTATTCTAGATTTCTGTTTTTCGAGATTTTTATTAATATTCCGCGCTTGTCTTTGAGTTAAGGGAACTTGGAGAATCACACATATAAATCGTAATATTTAGTAGACTTTTGGAGATTATTCAAGAATGTCCAGGTTAGCGCATATAAGATTTTCTTTGGTTTCATATACTTACGGATAAATTCGATATTTGAGAACATTCTAAAATATTCGAGATACTTTGAAAACTCGACATTTTTGAGATTATTTCGAAATTCATGATAATTTTCAATTATATTTGAGAAGAAAGAAATCGTCAAAGCATTGAGTTGATTGCAAGATGTTTCCTTTTGTTTGACACCATTGAAATAAATCTTGTCTACTCTCGATATCAGACACTATTAATTAATACGAGGCTGGACAATAGGAAGAAATGCTAGAGCAGAAAGTAAAAGTTTTACTTGTTCATAGGTACAAGATACATTTTAAGGAGCCAATACTTCTAACTTTTTCTTTTAAATGCATCCATGTAAAACAATTTATGCCAATGAAATGTGGAGGTAATGTTTCAAGTATTTACAATTATTAAATAAAATTGTTGCATTTCAGATTTGAATTTGTTATCGTAACAGCATCCATTTTCAATTAATCTATTTAAATCTGATCTTACTACGATTCGTATATAGCTCGACATGTACCTTTTATGTAGTTTAAGCCTCAGATTAATCAGTAGTGCTTGTCCGACTTGCTTAAATGTGTTTTTATCATTTTCGATAGATTTTACGGTAAAATGGAAAATTGCGGCCAGATTGTGCTTACATTTAAGCGACATTTCAGACGTTTCGTCATTAAAACACTTCCTCAATTATTTTGAACAACTATCATTTCTAGCAAAACTGACTGCGTTTTTGACTATTACTTCAGATTTACAAATTTCATTAAAGTAATCCATCTTAAGACATAACACTCTAGAACCTGATTTTATACAAAGTTTCTATAAATATCTTCTTTCCCGCGGAAAACTTGAACTGAATATTTTCCTGTAATAGCTACTGGCAAGTCACATAAATGTCATGCATCTCCAGACATGATACTATAGATGCTGATTTTATACCATATACAAAGTTTCTATTGATTTTTAGAAAATCGTATTTTCCCAGATTTCCTACGGGGAGATATTGAAGTAACACATACCAATTCTAAATATTTTTTTGAATTTCACGAGTTTTCCACAATATTCCGCGAGGAGGCAGGTTTGGCCACTTAAGTATATTGACAAAAATCTTCAATGCTATCCATGCATCCATAGTAATTTTCGGCTAACCACTATCGACCGTTTAAAACTTTTTTTTTTTTTATTTTTGACTGGGATAACACAATCTGCGTTACTGACTTTTTACTTTCGTCTGGCAACTTTTGGCTAACATTAATAGTATTCAAATATGTACTATATGTTGGTTCTTTTTTTGTTTCGGTTTTCAAAGAATAATGTTAATGGGGTAGCGTTTATGGCTTAAATGAGTGTTGGTTTTATCCTCGAATTTCCCGCTTTTATAAAACAGATATCGTTCTTTCGACAAAATTTTGATTTTTTAAATTAGTTTTTTACAAATGCGGTACTTGTGGGCTATTATTTTATTTTGCGGGCTATTTTAAGGGCAAAACTGTCTGCATGAGAGGTTCTTGATATGTGGGTTAGTCATGTAAAATGCGGGCTATATGGTCATCGTATAGCTTAGGGCACTACGTTAAGATCGCAAAGCTTCGTATACTCATTAAAAAAAACTAGATAGCCTTGTTATAGTATATAGTAATCAGTTTTATATAATAATTAATTATTAAGGCAGTGATACAAGCAAAAATTTGACCTTTAAGGTAAAAAAAATACAGCGATTGGTTCATTTGAATTAACTTATGAGACGAAAAAAAATCGTATGTCATGAATACAAGTCAAATTTCGCCATACGAACTTTTTAATGTTTTGACATTTAATAGATTTGACATTTTTGACGTTCTGATTTATCATAAATTTAAGGTTCCCATTTTTTACTATACGACAAAAAATTCGCATTATAAAAATTAGTCGCAAAAATAACAACAACCTAGATTTGCATTAAAATACGTGTGTTGTTATCTTTGGCAGGTCGTTTCAAGGTCAAAATCGATTTTACATTAGTTTTTTAAGCCCGTGTTCGATTCTTTGCTCTAAAAAATAGTTATCTCGATTAAATTTTTTGTTAATATTTTTAACCTGAGTTGCTTGAATTCATAATTTTTATGTGTCTAATTTTTTATAGCAACCTTTGGTTGAAATCGGCTCGACAAAATCATGTTTTAATCTAACAATTTAATAATTTTTAACCAATATACATTTGACACTACTACATCCGATGTTTATTACTTGGATCGTCGCCATATTCTTTAATTGTGTTCTAAATTATTCTTATTAACGCGTTTAAATTCACGCATATCTTTAATTTTTTACTTCAAAAATTATTAAATTGGGATAATGTAAGCCTTGCTTAGCGATAGACGTCAAATACGGAAAATTTTGCTCCTAAATATAAATATTTATTAATTTATTAAATTTATGTAAATATTAATTTTTGTTGTGACCAACTCTTGTGCTTTAAATTGTGTGACGATCAGTTTTTACTTATATAATTATGACAAAGATTTGCGTCAAGTGTAATAACACCAAACGGTGCAGTGTGCTCTTACACTGTTTTGGGCCGTGCAGCAAATTCTACCACGTGGACTGCCTGGACTGGAAGTTCCCTTCGAACGACAGTTGGATCAAAGCCGTTAACGACTGTCCGTATACAGTTTTTATGTGTCCTGAGTGTCAGCGTACATTTAAAGAGGATAATTGTATGTCGTTTGATACGATAAAATCCTCGTTGGACAATATTGAATCCAAGATATCAATTATTGCTGACACCACTATGCCCGCCGTTAACTCTATAATTAGTCAGGCCGCTGAGTCGTTGGAAAATTCGTGTGCTTCCAGCCTATCATCTATCTGCAGCAAAATTGGTGACCAGATCGCTGAACAAATCCGCGATTGCTTCGCTCAGGTGTCGGCCCAAATCGCTCATACTGGCATGACTTCTTCCGAGACGTCAACTCCAACTCTCCCGGGCATTTTATCTGCATCAGCTGTCATGCGTCGCCCATCGTATGCCTCAATAAGTGGGACTAAACCATGTTCTCTGCCTAACAGTATCCCGATGATTAAACCGAAGTTTTGGTTTCATATTATGTCGCAGTTCGATACCGCTGTTGAATTTGTAAATAATAACTTTGGTATTTCTAATGCTGTGGTTACCAAGCTAATACTAAATGGGTGTAAACTTATCGACATAGAGTATGTCTGTTTTAAAGTGGGAGTTGATACCGATTTAACAGCTAAAGTTATGTCCATGGTGAATTGGCCTAATGATGTGTATTAGACCCTTCCATAATACAAATTTGAAAAGTGCATTTCAGAAACAGCAAATATCGACTCTGAATCCTCCAGCGGTCATTACGCAACAAACTGTGCCCCAATCCGGCAAGTAAGCTCCGATCGTTCCAGCTTTACCTCAATTTATTACCACAAATTACCTAGCATCCGAGGTAACCAAGAATTTTCGCTTAGGCGTTCTGGACAATGATTATGATATCATAATAATCTGTGAGACCTGGCTTACTGCCAATATGTATTCTAGTGAATATTTTCCTCCGGACTATGTCGTTCACAGGAAGGACAGATATGATTTTGACACCAGGCTTAGAGGGGGTGGGGTATTGATTGCGGTTAAAGTTTCCATTCCTAATGAGTTGGTTGTCTGTCATCCTAGTCTTGACGTCATTGCTGTTCGGGTTAAGGTGGCCAGTTCCTCCATCGTCATCATCGCAGTGTATGCTCTCTATGGTTCGAATTTGGAATATTTTGAAAGGATAATCAATTTCATCGACTCAGTTGTGATGCCATCAGTGCGTCCTAATGATCAACTTGTAATTGTGGGCGACTTTAATCTGCCCGACATAGCTTGGCTTAATGTTGATGGTGTCTTTACATCGCTTTCTACTGAAGAAAAGGCATTATACATTATATATGATACTACTTTGCTAGCATCTCAACCAAGCAGCTGAATCGTACTAGCAACAGTCAAGGGAAGTCATGGACCTGTTATTTGCCAATGACGTCATGCATTCGGAGGTTTCATCATGTTTGTATTTCACCGGCTCCCAGAGCATCTACCACACACCAATTACGATATATAAATTGTTCAATTGATTCCTTTTCTAACAAGTTTTATTTCAATTTCAGAAATGCCGACTACACTTCCTTAAACGAGTTCCTCAGCAATTCTGATTGGGACTTTTTGCAACGTGGCGGTAATTTAAATGACATCGTTTTGATGTTTAATGACATTCTCAGAAGTGGTATTGAAAGACACGTTCCGTTGGTTAAAAAAAACCGGCTTTTAGGAGCCCTGGTATAACAATAGGTTGTTAAATCCGGATAATCGCCGCAATAAGTTCCATTCATTAAACAGGCGGTACGGGATTCAATTTTATCCCAAATTTGATAATGCCCACAAAGAGTTTAAAAGTTTAAATTGTTTTTTGTATAACCAATACGTTGGCCGAATCGAGGAGGAATTGACATCAAAACCAAAGGAGTTCTGGAGTTTTATAAATCGTAAGAGAAAAGTGGTTCGTTTTCCTACTCCTATGTCTTACCAGAACTCTGTCGCTAGTCAACCCTCGGAGATCTGTAATTTATTTGCTAGCTATTTTTCCTCAGTATACGTACCAGCCACGATGTCCCCTACCAAGCCTTCATGCGCTAACAGTTTCGTGGAATTTAATTATTTTAAATTTACTGAGCAGGAAGTTTGCGATTTCTTGCTTAACATTGATGTTAAAAAAGGCGCTGGTCACGATGGTATTCCGCCGATCCTTATTAAGCATTATGCCGAGAGCTTGTCTCGCCCAATTACCTTCATGTTTAATGAAAGTTTACGTATTGGGTTTGGGCGAGTAGAAGAAACGAAGTAAGTAACTATCGGGGGATTGCCATTCTTTCCATTATACCAAACTATTTGAATCTATGGTTCACACGGTCTTGGTTTTCCATACCAAATCATTAATTTCTTCTGCTCAGCACGGGTTTTATCCAGACAGATCCACAGTGACTAATCTGGTTTCTTTTTGTGGCAAATTATTTAGCAGTTTAAACTCCAGGCAGCAAATGGACGTTATTTATTCTGATTTTGCGAAAGCTTCCGATAAGATTGACCAATCGCTCCTGATCTCTAAATTATAGAACTTAAATTGTCAGTGCATCCCAATTGAATGGTTGCAGTCTTACCTTTCCGACCATTGGCAATCCGTTAGGATTTTGGATTCTAGTTCACAGCTATTTCGCATGATATCTGGCGTACCTCAAGGAAGTCATATTGGCCCTTTATTATTTGTATTATTTATCAACGATATTGTTGACTGCTTTGAGTTTGCCAGCTGCCTCATGTTTGCCGATGATATGAACATTTTCGCCCGGGTAAACAGCGTGTCTTTCATTTTATCGTACCCGGTCACCCCTGTACCATCGTTATCGTCTGTATGGTGAGGATGTAGTCAGAGTGAAGTTTATATCTGATCTGGGTATAATTTTTTCAGCTGATGCCATCTTTACTAGACATATTTACACCATTATACATAAGGCATAGATTATATTGGGTTTTATTAAGCGGAACTGTAAGGACTTTATCGACCCGATTACTCTAACATCACTGTACGGTTCTTTTGTTCGTTCTATTTTGGAATATGCATCGCCGGTGTGGTCACCATCTCATCACTGTCAGTAGGGTAGAATAGAGAGTGTTCAGAAGCAGTTTGTTTTGTATGCACTTCGTTGTCTACCGTCTACACGGTTTGTTGAATGTGTTCTTCCACCCTACCAAGATCGCTGTAACCTATTGAATCTGCACCGATTAGATTGTCGACGTGTTGTAGTATCGGTTCAGTTCTCGAATCGATTGTACTGAGCTGCTTTCACGCTTACATCTTTAATGCGTCCACGCGATGGACTGTTACTCATTAACCAGGTATCAACTAATTACGGTCTTTCGGAACCACTTTTGAGAGCATCGCGAGAGTTTAATTCAGTTTATGATGTTTTTAATTTCAACTTGTGCAGAGAATCGTTTAAGATAGCTTTATTTAAATTTTTATGTAATAATAACTAAATAGTCGGCGTTTTCTATCTATCTTTTATTCCTTTTGTGTTGTATTTCAATTTTACAAATTAATTTTATAATTTTTTTAACATGTCAGTATAGCCGATTGTAATCACTGTAGGCTATATAATGTCTCAACCGTAAATATGAGTTTATGTTCGTGATGAGTCTGTTAGGTGTGGCTTTGTCGTTTGTGAGTTTTAAGTACCTAGCTGACGTAAGTGGTATTACCGAAAGATGGTGAAATAAAAAAAAAGAAATACAATAGTTACGAACAAGTTGAAGCAGCTAAGTAAAGGTGGGCAGATAACTTAATGCAAAGAGATAACTTTAAATTTACGAGCCCATTTGATCTGTAAACTGTCACTAAACTTAATATTACCAATTCCTAATATTAGAATAAACACGTCATTAAAACTTATGTTATAATGACCTTTTAATTACCAATAAAAAGTTTTACCGGTTAGTTTACTTGGATAAATTAAATTAATGTCTGAAATTATTTGTTTATATAATCAACAAAAACTTGATTTGAGGTCGCCAAAATACAATCCCAATTCATATTCAAAGCATTTATAATTATTATTCTAAATTCATCTTAGTTTTGTAATTGTATGATATTAGGTGAATCTATAGATACAAATTGATGTAGTATAATTTTTGTCATAAAAATGGCCAAATTATAACTTTGATTTTAAAGCATGTTCCTGTTCTGACGCTCTTAAGTTTTACCGATGAAAAACTCAAAAACAAATTTCATAAACTGATCAATAAATAAGAAAGTTATTTTCTAAAGTCGCATGACAAAGATTGATTTATTCAAAAACAGGACTCAAATAATTTGATAGACAAAAAATCTCATTATCAGTAGCAAAGCTGCGCAATTTATAAAATTCACATGTTTTTTATTTTGTATTAAGCAAGTCGAAGTTTGAAGTAAAAATGTTTTGATTTGAATATGAGATTATGAGAGAGTCAATTGAATTTAAAAAAAAACATTCTAAAAAATATCCAAAAATTAATAATAAACTTAAACAACAATTGCACTAATGAATTGCTCAGTATAGGGATTCGTTCAATTCCTACTAAATTGACGGAATTCAATTTTTTTTTTACCTGCTTTACGCTGGGTGCGCTAGACCACATTTTTTTTGTTCTATAGGTTGGCTTTTTGAAATTTATTAGGAGTATTATTTTGACTATTTATTTGGCAACTAAAAGTAAAACAAATATTTATTAAATACGCTAAATGTAAACAATCCCACATTTATTCACGAAGAAAATGTATTTCGCTACAAACAATTTTCAAAATGCTACCAACCTGTGAAAACCAATCGCCAACCAAAGCTTAGCTTAAACATTGTAAACGAAACGAATTGCTGTCAGAAAATTGTTCCATACTTTTCAATTTTATTTGGCAAAAATATACCTTGTAAACGGATTTAGGCAATTTTAACGAGGTATGATCTGAGTGATATAAAATTGACCTAAATATTTACTGAAGGAAGGGTGTTTCAATACAACCATTTGCAATTGTTAAAATGCCTTCAAAATGCTATACCATTTTCAATCCTAAATTCTAACTTATACAAAAAAATATTCAACAGCTATTAAAATAAAGATTTAAGTTGTTGTTATTAAAAAAATAAATATTTAAAATTAATGGAATTAGAAAGGTAAAAAAATCAATGTTATAAATCCTATTAAAATTAAAAGCATGATTGATTTTTGAATAATTTAACAACATTCATGAATACATGTGTACATATGAAAGTATGTACATGCATACATAATTCTATTGCACAAACTGTTAACCAAACCAATGAAAAAAGCACTAGAAAAAGAAAATATGTAGAATTTTCATAAGATTTTCCAAAATACTTTAAAGGAATGGAATGGAAATTTGTGTTGTTTATTACTTATTGGAGAGGGTATTTTGCTATTATGTTAACACCCTACGAACATACGTATTCTAATAAAGCTTTTATAAAAACTTGTAATTAATTAAAAGTTGAAAGTATTTTTTAAATTTATTTATTTGTTGTATTCGAATTAAATTTATTAACTATGTGTTGATTATAATTGTTTTAATGATTACGGGTGCAACACCTGCAGAAATATCTTTCTATATTTTGATTTAGGAGTTGAATTGGTAATTGAATAACTTTTAATTTTAACAAAATAATTTTAATTATATTTTAAATCTAAATTTTGGTTCATTAAGTGGACTTTAATTTTCAATTTTATAGTTTGTACTGATATTTGGAAGACGAATTAAAATAAATTCAATCAATTCGCTAAGGTAGTTATTATCGCAAAATCCGACAGGGTTCATTTAAACAATAAATATTATTTACAGTAAACATCACATTTACACCTAATTATGCAAAATAATTATAATTTATGTATTTTGGATATATTGGATATATAAATGATACATTAAAACAGGCGTTAGTGAAAACCATCAATATATCCACATAATAACATTTGTATGTTTGTGTCCGAATACATATAGTTTATACCCAATTTAATTTTTATTATTTTTAACAATTTTTTAATGAAAATCATCAGTAATTTATTGACTGGAAATGAGTTTTATTAATTTTTTTTTTAATTAAATGAATTTGATTTTTTGTATATTGTATATTATATAAATATGTATATGTTTAATTATAACAATGCAAATTAATTTCGAATTCAAAGTTTATTTGTAATTTATTTATATTTAAACATACAGGATTTAACAGATATACGTAAAATGCATATAAATAAATTTGCTACTACATAGTATTATTTACATTACACAAATAAACAAATAAACTAAAATATTTGTGAATTATAGGGTAACATTGACCTGTAGAGTTCAGTTAGACTACTGTTTTTCTTAACCTTTTCAACTGTTTGAGACTATAGAGCGATATAGACGATCCGATTTGGTCGGGCGGTCGATCCGATTTGGTTGGATTGACCAAAGACCATAAAAACTGGTCAAAAATGAAATAATAACGATTATTGTATGAAAAAGCAACTTTCTTATTTCAGAAAATTTGTTAAAAAACTGAATTAAGAAAACTCTTCCGTTTCATAAAATATACATTTGCTTTTTACTTTCTTTTACGTAAGTAAAATAAAGTATAGTAATCATGAAAATATTCGACCTTGAGAATATTGAAGATTTATCTATGTTGAGGTACCTTGAGTCCGAAAAAGTGGGTTTCGAAATGATGTCTGTCAGTCTGTGTCCTCTCTACAGCCCAGATGGCTTAACCAACCGAACTGAAACTTCAGATTTAAGCTTTTTTGATAAATTGGGAGGTCCCAGTGAATTTTACTCCAAATCGGTCAACCGGAAGTGGCCACTCCCTTGGGCCGGAAAATTTATTTTGCAAATATCTTAAAACGTATAAGGTTTACAAAAAACTACTAATACAAAATGTTTTCAAAAAATAAAAATTAAAAAATTTTAGAAAAATAAAATAAAATTGATGTGTGGCCAACACATCTCTTCTACGAACAGGGAATTTTAAGAAGCTTATTACTCAAGCTTCTAGCAAATTTATTATTTTGTATTACTTTCTTTTACGTAAGTGAAATAAAGTATAGTAATCATGAAAATTTTAGACCTTGAGATTAATTTTAGTCCTACAGATTTAAGCTTTTTTAATAAATTGGGAAGTCCCAGTGAATTTTAGTGAAAATCGGCCAACCGGAAGTAAAAATGTATAACATTTACACAAAAACTATTGTGTACAAAATGATCCCCTAAAAAAAATAAATAAAACAAAATAAAAAAATTGTCATGTTAATTTTCGACCTTGAGATTTTTGGGGTCCTTGAGTCCGAAAATTTGGGTTTCGAAGTAGTATTTGTTGGTCTATTACTGCCGTGCTAAGAAAAAAAGTCACATCTGCTTTTTTGCAGTTTTGAGTAATTTCAATTTTTTTATTTTTGTTTGCCAAGTCGTTATATGAAACTTGGCTATTAAATAGGGTCCGGGTCATAAGGTCGACTGAGAAAATGTTGTCTGAGAAAATTTCGACTGAGGAAATGTTGTCTGAGAAAATTTCCAGTGGAAAAATTATGCCTAAGAAAAGGTTGATTGAGAAAAAACTGCGCAATTTTTTCTCAACCAACTGTTTCTCAGGCATAATTTTTCCAGTGGAAATTTTCTCAGACAACATTTTCTCAGAATAATAGAAAGTTATAACCAGTGAAAATAACATTTGGAAATAATTTCTTAGCTGCTTTGGCATTAGCTTTTTCAAAGTCAGACAATATGAATTTGTGATTTAACTTTAATTGTTTTTGGTCGGCATAATTCGGTAAGATTGCAAATATCGATCTAGAAAAAGCAGAATTGGTGAAAATATCGACAGTAAAAAAATACCGACTGAGAAAATGTCGATTGAGAAAATGTCGTCTGAGAAAATGTCGACTGAGGAAATGTTGTCTGAGAAAATTTCCAGTGGAAAAATCATGCCTAAGAAAAGGTTGATTGAGAAAAAACTGCGCAATTTTTTCTCAACCAACTGTTTCTCAGGCATAATTTTTCCAGTGGAAATTTTCTCAGACAACATTTTCTCAGAATAACAAAAAGTTATAACCAGTGAAAATAACATTTGGAAATAATTTCTTAGCTGCTTTGGCATTGGCTTTTCAAAGTCAGACAATATGAATTTGTGATTTAACTTTAATTGTTTTTGGTCGGCATAATTCGGTAAGATTGCAAATATCGATCTAGAAAAAGCAGAATTGGTGAAAATATCGACAGTAAAAAAATACCGACTGAGAAAATGTCGATTGATCAGCTACCGACAATTGTAGAAATTGCATGATAATTTACCACCAATTGAAAATATTAACCAATATAAGTTAAACCAGAAAATGTCAAAGAAAATTTAAAAATTTAAAAAAATTATAACAATATAGAAACATTTTGATAAATGCGAAACAATTTTGAAATGGTCCGAACGTGCCAGTATGATAATCCGACCACCATTAAATATCTTAACTACTATTAAAAAATTCTTGTCTTCAAACTTTTGTAACATGGATGGTATTTCCAGTTTATCTAAATTGGTAGCTTCTGAATACAGCCTATTTTTTACGAGCATATTAAATTTTTTGATATAGAGCTTCATTTGAGGGCAAATAAGTTCGAGAAATTGGTGGACACATTATTGTCGCTGATTGTAATATTTTACAAGACTTTCTAATAGATTGTGCTGCACTCTGTCTAATCGAACTGTTTACGTCATTAACGTACTTTTCATACGCTGATGGTTCATGTGTATGTTCCTTTGCTGGAGATTTCACGATTATGTGTAAATTTGCTGTCTTTTATGTACTTGAAATTCCAGCGGGACAAGAGTGGCTTTTACTCTTTGTACAACGCCAACGATACACTTTAGATCCATTAATTGAAGTCACCTTCTCTCAATGAAATATGTATCCTCCAAATAGTAACTTTTTACCGTTTTTATTACTAGGAATTATTTGCCCGTCTATTTTTGTTCCGTTTCAGACAACATTTCCTCAGTTGACATTTTCTCAGTCGGTATTTTTTTTACAGTCGATATTTTCACCCAGTCGACATTTTCTAAATCGATATTTTCAACTTTATCGATTAAATAACGTGATTTTATGGCATTTGATGAATTATATTTGATTTTAAAAAAAAGCAGAAATATAGGTATTTGTTTGAAGAATCCAAATATGCCCCAAATGCATTTTTGAATGCATTTATGTCTGTCAGTTTGTAGCCTAGATGTTTAACCAATCAAACTCCAATTGCATGTTTAAACTTTTTTCATAAATTATGAAGTCCCAGCTCCCAGCTTCCGTGAACCAGAAAATTTCTTTTGCAAATATTTCAGAAATACACAATTTACAGAAAACATGAAAAAAATCAAAAAAATCTTAAGTTTGCAAGAAATTTGCATAATAAGTTTCTCAAAATTCGCTGTTCGTAAAAGAAAATCGTGTGTTGGCCACACCTCAATTTTTTATTTCATTTTTTTTCACTTTTTAAATTTCAGCTTTTTTTTTATTTCACATAGCATTTGAAAATTACGAAATGATTAACCAAAGTTAAAGCTAAACGTTTTACTTGAGGTAACTATTCCAAATTTATCAAAATTTTAATTTTTCCACGTTCCTCTAATTCGACCACAACACAACATAATTAGAATGAAATTTAAAAAAAAATGTTAACCCTTCAGTGCGCGATTTTCTAATTTCAAAAAACAAAATTGCTTATTATTGGAAAATAAAAAAATTTTCTTTTTGTTTATCATTCATTTTATTTAAAAGAAAATTCGATGCATATGAATCAGTGCGCAAAAAGCTGACGAAAAAATTAATTTGTGTGGAATATTTTAAAACAATTTTTGTCTTTATTGAAACAGAGCGACGTGCCATATTTCTCACCAACCACATATGTTTAGGATTTGCAATTTGGATTTTTGCAACGCAAATGGGTTTCGTTACAAAATGGAAAATGATTCATGCCATCTAATCGAACATCCTTGGTAGGTAATAGTTGTACATTTGATATTTCCTACTTTTCTTCATATTCCCGTTGTACGTCAGATGGCATTCCTCGTTTTGCAAGGGTAGGTGTACCTATGGTAAGTATCATCCGAGGTAATTTTATTCTGAAATCCACTAGTTTCATCGATTGTTGGTCTTTATTACATCTTCGGCGTGGAAGCCATGCATTTATAATAGTATTATCCAGCAAATGCTAGAACAATCTCTTGAACTATTTACGTGTTCTCATTTTTATTTTTTATCGTCCAATCAGGCTATCGAGTAAATCAACCACTCCCATAAGCCGGTTGTATGTCACAATGGCTGGGCACGGAATAATGAATCATTTCTTTATTTTTACGGTCCTACCTATTAACCATACACACAAAAAAAAAAAAGGTCACCACAACACCGAATCGGTGTTACATAGTGTCCCACCGATCGGATATTTATAATTTGAATCCAATCGGATATTATAATAAAAATGGCATAAAATACATTTGGATAAAAACTTTTACACCGCATAAAACCCAAACAGGAACATTCATCTTTAGGAAAACACCTAGAGGTGCATTTTATTAAATCCAAAAGGAGTTTTTATAAAAATTTATCTTTTCGGATAGATAAAAATATTTATCCGTTGATGCGTATTTAATTTTATAAAATATGTTCAGTTGGAGAAAAATAAAATACTTTTTCGGATAAAAAACCAATTAACACCGCACATTTTCTGAGTGTATGGTTTTTATCCTATTGGTATTTTATTTTAATGTATCTGATTTTAATATGTTCCGAAGATTGTAAGAGAATTGAATCTTCTCATCAGGCCGCTGCGACTAGACTGATTGTATCACAATTTAAATTCTATTATACAGAAGGAATATGCAGGTTGTTTTAGCGAATTTAACTAATACAGCCAAAATCTCTTACAATTTTACTTTTTCACGAAAACTCCAAACGGTGTAAATATTTACTCCGATAGAACGAAAATAATCTCTGGGAAGTACTTTTTAAAAAAATCCGCTGTTGACAACTTTTGCGTTTACTCCGAACGGTGCAAAAGTATACTGTTCGATCCTTTTGGATATTTTAAAATTTGTACCCGATCTTGCGGAGTTAATATGGTACTATTGGATAAAAAATAAAGTTTTTTTCGGATAAAATACCATTCACACCGCAATATTTTTTTGTGTGTATGAATTGGTTATATACTCACAAATGATGACAATAGCGTGACAACCTTATTGTCTTTCCAGTAGACATTACTTATATTTGTTCCCTTGAAATCACAAACATATTCGTCGGACATTCCACTTTTTAACTTTTTTTTTATAACAGATTCTGTTGGCACTTTCCACGAGGGTATTATATTACGTCTCACCGTTCCAAGAGAGTGGATATCATGTTTTGCTACATATCCTATTACTGGTAGCGATGTATAATAATTATCAAAATAAAGTTTGTGATTTGAATTTCGTGGGATGTCTCTGGCAAGCCGGACCACGAAGTTGCTACTTGAAAGACGTTTTGCTGGATCAGTTTCAGTTCCAGAATAAATTCCGACCTTGTAGCAAAAGCCGGAAACTTCTGAGAGGATAAACAATTTGTAGCCCCATTGCGTGGCTTCAGAGGCAAATAGTGTTTTAGATGTCTAGCTTTGCTGGCGCATATTTGCACGTCCATCGATAGTATTTCTTCCATAGGTATCTCCAGAAACTTACCCGAAAGTGCATCTATCACAGGCCTTAACTTGTGGAGTTTGTTGTTCATATTTATGAAATTATCGTTGAAGTTTAAATTTGAGTGGATTTTTTCGAAAACTTTTTGGCTAATGGAATTTTGAATAATGTCTATCCCAACTTTCTGGTTCCAGTACATTCTCATGTTGGGAAGGTTAGAAACTGAAGATATAACGCAAACACCCAAATATCTTAGAAATCTTAGAAGTTCGTTTTTTGACATATTCAATGGGGTGCCATTGTTTTTTAAAAAACTATATTTTACACTTTCTTTAATTATTTTCTGAAGCAAATTGTCATCAAAAAAATATTTGAAAAACTGAAACGGACAAGGATTGTATATGTTTATGTTTCCATTGTATAGCTCTTTTGGTTTAAAAGCTACAGTGGATTTTTTGTTTGACGTTGATGATTCCACATTTAAAACTGAAGTGTATGTTGAAGGTTCCTGAATTAAGTTTTCCTTGGAGTTAGGTATAACAATTGTAAGCTCTGTAATCCTATTTCGCTCTAAATAACTGTCTAATACATCCTCTGAAGCAACAATAGCTTCATGTTTATCACTGCTATCTGGTATCTCGTATTTTCTATTAAGTCAAATAAATCCTCGCCATTCAAACTTTGTAAGTTAAACGCTGAAAATAGCAACGATTCAAATAGAATCATTGCGCACTGTAGGGTTAAATTAATGAATTTGGGAAATTTGAGTAATTTTCTTGGTTTGTAATTTTAGTTTCAAATTATTTTGTCGAATTTTATCTAATTTAATTTATCTAAAACCAAATTTTAAATTAATTTATTCTATCGAATTATTGACATATGAAAATTCTAGGGGAAATACTTAAAATTTTTAAAAATTAGAATTTTTCTATACAAAACGTATTCAGAGTTATCCAAATATTTTATTTCGATTTTTTCATCTACCAATTTTTGATGTAACCCCCAATTTGAAAGTTTTGTAGCGGGATTAATTTTATATCCAAAATTTGAAATTTTCGGTTTGGAGTATTTTAAAGCTAAATTAACTAGATATGCAGGTTTCTTTAACGAAATTAAAACTTTGGAAGCCAGACGCTGTCATTTGAAATTTGAAATTAAATTAAAGAATGCATAACTTTTTTAAATTAATTAAAACACTAGAGCTTAGCTGTGTGATGCAGTTCTGTTCCACAAGATTAAACGCAAACTGAATGGCCGAAAACGAAATCAAAACATCATCTTGTTTCCATTTGTTTATGTGCATTGTGTGTTTTATGTGTCATTTGTCAAAGGAACAGTCTTAACTGTCAAAGGACGCAATAACGAATAGGCGCATAACGAATAAACGCAAAACGAGGCTTTGGTTCAATATCCAATGTTGCACATTTTCAATGTCCAATTTTATAAATTTTGATACCTTAAGTTAAACTTCTTAATTTCCACGAATTATAAAAATTTGTAACTTCTTAATAGACTGACTACACTACCCTAAAAAATTATTTCTGTTTTACTACAATATAAAAACTGGGGGCCACGGCCCACACAAGAGTACATCTTGAATATGTAGGTATAAAAGATTTAACAAAAGAAGAGAACATTTTTTATTATTTGATTTAATATTGATGATTTGCTGCTTTCGTTCCGATTGAAGTATCCTCAAAAACCTCGAAAATTTCAAAACTTAGCAAACTTCAAAAGCTTTCTTGCTTACTCAGTTACTCTCGAAAATGGTCCATCGAATACAACTCAACGCTATGCAAATGTCAAAAAAATATATCGAAAATCTCGACCAATATTCAAAAAAATCTAATTATCTGTAAATTTGTAACATCATGCAATTCAACGCTTTGCAAATTGTATTCTATCGCTAAGTTGAACATACCACAAGGAAAAATTCGTATTAACATCTTGATTAATATTCAATAAACGCGAATATCCACGAATAAACTTGAATAATCTGGAAGATATATACATCACATAATCTCAAAACTCATTGCTAATATCGAAAATGTGTCTAAGTAATATGAATTATCCCTAACATCATGGAATATAAAATCAATTTTCGAAAACCTCAAAGATCTCGACTGTTTAAATATCAAGAAACCACTCACTCGTAAATAATGTGGATGCCAAATTATATTAAAGGAATCTTTCTTGTAGTCTTGGTCTAAACATTTGAAAGTTTTCAAAAACTTGAATACATGAGTAGAACATGAGTTGAACTCATGTATCACGCAGATCACGCTGAAAGTGACAATACAAATTTGCTGCAAAACTCGTATGTTCCCTTAATTAACGACATTTAATGTTGTAAGGTGTGATGATAATCAATTTCCCTTTCATTTTATATTAATAATTATTGGCTATCTATAACCACCTAATTCAGATGTTAAATATTCTTAAGTTTTTTGGATGGTTTAGATATAAGCAAAATGGACACAATTATTGTTGGGGATGTAAATATACCTGTAAACAAAAGTTCCGTTAATGTTTCTGACTACAAAAATAGTTTGATGAGTTTGGGAATGATTGTTACTATACGTTTGCTACTAGGACATATTGTTTGTAGCTTTAATAATATTAGCACCGTAAAAATTCCACTATTTTCTCGGATATTAGTGATCAGAATTTTATTTTTTCGTCTCTTTACTTCAAGGACAAATTTTACAGGCATAAATTGGAGAAAAAGATTATTGACTTTGAAAAAGTAGACTCGTGTTTTGTTGATTTTCTTGAGGCTACGAATTTTGATATTACTGATCCGGACAGGACTTTTAAACTAATTATTGATAAGTACAATCAGTTAATTAACAAATTCACTATGATTAGGAGTGTTGTTGCTAATTTGAAGACTAACTCATGTCCTTGTATGACATACAACTTGTGGAAACTGATAAGAAAACGAAGTAAACCTTAAAGAGACATAAGTTAGGCCCACGTAACGTGGATAATAATGATCTACTTAGTGCTCCCAATCTAAAAATCAAGTCTGAGAAGTACTACGCAAAGAAACAGTTTTATGAAAATATGTATTATTAATGTGAGGCAGAAAAATTTATGGAAAAATATAAATCTGTTTCTAAATAGAAATATTCATAAATTTGAAATCCAAACTATTGTAGTTAATGATCTAAAATATAATAATACCTCTGATATTGTCAATAAATTCAATGACTATTTTGTTCCCATAGGTAAATCACTGTGTGAATCAATTAGAAGTGATAGGGATATTCAAAAATTTGAAATATTGTGCCTTAATCCAGATTCAAGATTTCTAACTCCCACTAACCTTGCTCAAATTTGTAATATTATTGGTCTTCTGGATAGTGGTAAAGGTGGTGGGCCAGATAATATTCGTAACTTGGTTTTGAAGCGTAATGTCACATTCTTCTCGGAACTTGTAGCGAAATTAACAAACACAATTCTTGAAACTGGTGAGTATCCTAATATTCTAAAAATTGCCAAAGTTGTGCCAATATTTAAAGATGGTGATAAGGATCTTGCTTCTAACTACAGACCTATTTCGACTTTGTCTGTATTTGACAAAATCATTGAGAAAATACTGAACTCACCGTTTAGCAGTTTCCTTAACAGTTGAAACTTTTTTTTATGCACATCAGTATGGTTTTAGGGAAGGTGCGGGTACTGAGTTGGCACTTGTTGAAATGGCTAATGTGATCTACAATGCCTTTGATCGAAAGGAATATGTTGGGGCTCTCTTTCTTGATCTAAAGAAAGCTTTTGACACAGTTGATCACCAGTTGTTTCTAGATAAATTGTGCTGTTATATAAGCAGCAAAAACTAATCGTCAACAATACGTCATGATTAACGGATCTACCAGTGATGTGTTAAATGTGAATTGTAGAGTGTCTGAAAGCAGGATGCTAGGTCTGTTGCTGTTTCTGATATTTATTAATGATATCTCGCTACGACCTTTAAATGGACAAATTCGAACTTTCGCAGGTGATACTGTAGTATTTTATGAAACAAAGGATGCTTCGGCAATACATAATAGTATGAAGCATGATATGGACATTCTACTGGAATATTTCAAATCTATTGTGATCTCTCTGAATTTACATAAAACGAAATTTATGATCTTTCATTCCCCACATAAAAGTCCTATTAATTTGTCTTATTTTACTATAAATAACATTGTAGCTTATAGAGTTATGTCTTGGGCTGAACACACTAAAACCATTTGTAATAAAATGGCCCCGTTAGTAGGATTGAAAAGGAAACTTTCTTTTTGTGTGTCGAGCTATGTACTGAGATTGATGTATTTTACATTTATTCACTCCAGAATTGTTTATGGAATTATTGTGTACGGAACTGCAAGTCGAAGCAGATTGAAATCTTGTCCAATCATACAAAACAACAGTTTAAAAGCCGTTTTAAAGCTGTCTTCACGTTTCCCATCATTAGTTTTATATGAAACCGAGTCCAAGGGTGTTTTACCAGTAGGGGCGTTGTATGAGTAACAAGTCTCACTATACATGTACAAGATGTTAAATATTTCTTCAGCGCTCTCTAATCTTGAATTTAATAGCTGTAATCATAATTATGACACCCGATTTGCTAATACATATCATATCATGTGGATTTACCAGTAACCAATTTGGGCGCAAATCGATAAAGTTTTCCGGCCATTCAAATTACAATAAGTAGCCAGAAGCTAAAAATTTATTATGGAAACCTGGTAAATAATTATATTTCTTAAATATCAAATTTTTGTAATGATTGTTTTGCATTATGTAAAATAATTTTATTATTTTATATATGTTTTAAAATGTGAATTACAATATCAATTACCCTTCAAAGGACAATAAATCCATTGGGAAATTGACATTGGAAAGAGTTTTATTGTATCATTTGTAAAAAAAAAAAAATAAATAATAAACTCCTAAATAACTTGTTTAATAGTAAATAATAAATACAACAAAAACTATAAATTTATTGTTGTTTAAAATCTAACCTAAGGGTTAATGTACTGCACGCCAACGCTAAGAAGTACAAAAATATTCATAGTTTCACTGAAAAAATAAAATCGAAATACGGAAAAACTTCGAAGAAACTGATTCACAAATCAAACATCAAAGTCAATCGAATATTCTCGAATAATTTTTGTGCCCGACAATTACATTTTACAACAAAAAAAACTATTTAAAAAAACCCCTAATTGCATCATTTTAATGGATAATTTCTTAGCGTATTACTTCTACTTCGTAGTACAAAGAGAAGGTTTTACATAAATTCAAGAAAATGTATTGTACATTGGCTCATTTTTACTAATAAATGTAAATTGGTGAAATTTATTATCTTGTGTAAGTACAAACACCTGTTCTTTCATGCGATTCTCTCTCGGGTCAATTAAATCATTTTTGGTAAGTTTGATACACATACGCATAATAATTTTAGGCTTTCAAGTTTTTATTCGAGGGTTCTAAAAATTAAAAATTAGAAACAATTTGACTGATTGTGCAATCTATGTAAATAAAATATTTCATGGGTTTTTTTGATATTCTTTATGAGTTTCATTTTCTTAGTCATCAAACCGGAATCGAATTTCCAGAGTTTTTACACCTTTAGGTTATTTCATACGAATAAAATTGATATGAGAAATTTGTTATCGAACCGGAATTCGCCCTAAGGATTCCAAAACTTCGATTAATCAATTGTCGTGTCCGCCTTTCCAGTCATATGTTTTTGTTTTATTTGTTTTACCTGTCATGATCACAAATTTGTTAGTTTTGATCGACATTCTGTACAAATATATGTTTTAGTAATAATTAGTTTGTATTTATTACTTTCGAGTCTATAATAGAAGGGATTGTAGGGGAACGGGACTGACTATGTTTTTATATTGATGATAAATGTGACAATCAATCATCTACCTGTTTACAAACTTTGAAGTCAATTGAAGCATTGCTTGGGGTCTTTGTAACAAAATAAAAACAGTAATTAAATTTTGTTGACCTGTTTTTGAGGTAACATACAACTTTTCGAAGAAATATTTTTCTATGGTTAATAAACACCTTGGAAATTCCAACAATTGTTTCGTAGGTGTCTTTAAGACAAAATGACTAGGTTACCGTGAAATATGAAATTTATCCAAATTTAGCAGCAATTTACTTTGCTGATAGCAAATACAATAATGTCGTTATTGATTGAAATTTCAACAAAATGTCGATCGATAAACTATTTGTGAAATGCTTTAATCTAAATGTCTCTTGATAGACCTTGTATATGATTCTAATTAGTAGATTACTATACAGAACGCCTTTCAATGATGGGACGCTTTAAAGTTGGAACCGTCGGGAGAGTGGCTGTATAAAAAAGTGAAAATGTAACTACGTATTATGTAACAAGGAGGTGGGCTACTAAATAAGGCCTTTAAAATCATGCTTTCTAAATTGCACTATGATTTAACAAATTGTTCCATGATATTTCATAATATTTGTTTCATTGCCATGGAAACCTCTGATTTTGATATAAATTTTCCTTGAACTGAGTAATTTAATTTTATATTCCATGGCTATCCGATTTTATATTATCAAAATGTCAGTGCCAATTCAATAAATTTGCTAAATTCGTTGTTGATTAACATACAATAGAGTATTAAAAGATTACGAACAATATTTAGGTACTTAGTAGAATTGTGAAATGGTGGCTCAATTTATTTTATTTCCCAACACATTTTCCTTTCCTGTCGAAAATAAAAACTATGCATTAAATTGTTATGAAAGCTTTTATGCTTAAATCTAACAACATATTACACAATATATTGCCTATATAGTTTGTGTTATATGTACGTAAGTATCAAATATAATTTCATTATATTATATTGCATTTATTACATACATAAATGTACATATATCCTATTTGCAACCATATCATTTTCCGCATATTTAAACTGACCTGTTTATAACCCGATCGGTATATATGGTCGTTAAAACTACATTTTATTTAACAAAAAAAAAAAAATTTTAATTTATGTATCGATTTCAATGCTTTGTTATTATTATACATATTTATATTATTTTTATATAAATAATTATTTATCATTTTTCTACTCAAAAATTATATGTTTTTAATAATATTATATTACAAAAAATAAAAAATTATAATTCGGTATATATATTTTAGTACAGTGGCCCATAGGGTGGATAAAATTATACAAAACATACCATGCTGCTAATCTATAGCTTAAGTTCTTTTCGCTTTCATCAAAAAATATTAGTTTTGGTTAACAATCAAAATTATAAATCTTGCCATGGAAATAATTCATTGTTGGGCATTTGTGAAACATTCACTGTACCATGTAAATAATTAAATACACAATGTACATTACATATCAAATAATAATTTTAATAATACAAATATTATTAATAACTATTAAAATAAACAATATTTTATTCAAAATAAATAAATTAAAAAATACCAAATTAAAAAAAATAAAATTTTCAATAGCTATTGTAATTTAATATTCCAATAAAAAAAATTTAATATAAAATTTGTTTTATACATATCAAAAAAAAATTGTTGTAGTAATAATAATAATAATAAATAAATTAATTGCATAATTTTTGGTACACGAACATTTCGGTTTATTTCTCTAATCTGGTCATAAAACTGTTATTATATTAATCTTAAAGCAGTTAAATTTAATGCGGTTCCAGCTCTACAGAATATTTTTTATAGCGCCATTAGTAGTAATTAAATTTACTAAAATTAGTTTGTGAATAGTTATTTGATTTATTTTAATTGTATAATTGTAATTACACAATCCTCTATTTACGAAATTTGTTTTTAAGAAATTTCGCTATATCGCAATGACAAAATTAAACCAAAATCTCTGTTTTTCGAAAAGAAATTTCGATTAATACTTTTTATGAATAAATATTAAAATTGGTTTTATTAATGAGTTATTAATTCATTAATTTCATTCATGAATTTATCGTGTTTCGTTAACGATTTAAATTAAAATTAAAATCTATTGGGAACTATTTAATCCGTTAAGGTGTATTTAATGGTAATTTTTTGTATACGGAGTGTTTTTTTTTTTAAATCAGTAAAATTTGTTGATGTTACCGGTCATCTATTTTTTTTGAATTTCTTCTTATTTCTATCTCTGCTTATGTGTATAAGGCAAGGTGTCACGTGTTAGCGTCAACCTCTGTCTGTCTGTCTTTTCGCACAAATCTCAGAAACTACCGGTTTCGATGGAGCTTTCACCATTTTACAAAATATTTTGTTGCCGTTTTAAGCAACATTTAATAAAAGTCGATTGTATAGTTTCAGGTGAAGTTTAAGAAGAATTTGAGACAAATTCTAGAATTAGTAAATTCAGCAAAGCTTTTAAATTTAAAACAAAGAACCACATAAAATTGTTTAAAATATAAATGTTCGGTCCAGATCGTTCTTTTATAACGAATAGAAAACTTTTTCTAAAATAATTGTCTTTGAACAAATGACACTCTTTGCGCAAATAGCACGTAGGCGCTCTTTGCGCAATGAAAAATAAAAATTGCTTATCTGGCACATACAAATTTGTTTAAGGCTGTTTTTTTTTCGTTTTATACTTTAGAGGATAAGGGCTCCAAAATCCCGATTTTCTTGTCCTTCCCTAATTCTTAATCACTCCGCTTCACTAACAGCTCTTGCTTAGACATGAACATTTGCTCACATATTATTAGAATATGGAATTTAATTAGAAGAAAAAAATGAATTCTTCCTAAATAACAAAAAAATATGTATGTAAGTGTTTGTCCAAATTGCATTCATTCAGGCGATATAAATGTTATGGTTTCCCTGTATATGGTTTCTGGGATCTCTATCGTATAGGCCTTATATGCAAAATATCACATGATCAAGCCTAGGGGTCAACGATATAAATGACAGACAATGTATATACGGCACGTTGCACCAAATTTCAACGACGAAATCTTTCAACAAAAATCAAAGGATTGACATTCGAATATGTTTTCTGGAATCTCTATTGTATAGGCCTTGTGTGCAAAATATCACATGGTTCAGCCTAGGAGTCACCAATATAAATAACAGGCAATGTATATACGGCCATGTGCTATTTTACATACAAGGCGTATACGATAGAGATTCCAGAAACCATAGTCGAATGTCAATCTTTTGATTTTTATTAAACAGATCTCGTCGTGGCAATTTGGTGCAACATGCCGTATATACATTGCCTGTTATTTATATCGCTGACCCCTAGGATTGCCTTAATTTTGCGTACAAGGCCTATACGATAGAGATTCCAGAAACCATTGTCAAATGTCAATCTTTTGATTTTTGTTGAACAGGTTTCGACGTTGAATTTGGTGCAACACGCAGTATATAATATATTGCTTGTTATTTATATCGCTGACCCCTAGGATTGACCATGTGCTATTTTACATAAAACCCCTATGCGATAGAGATTCCAGAAACCATAATCGAATGTCAATCTTTGGATTTTTGTTGAACAGATTTCATCGTTGAAAAGCTGCCTAAATGGGATCTTTTAAATTAAATAGAGTATTGGTTTCTCCTAAAAAATGATTATTTGAGATATTTTTTTTTTCTGAAAAGGCATTTAGGCGATTAAGTTACCAACCCTTACATAAAATATACACGTATACGGAAAATTTGGGATTTTATTTTGGAAAGTATTTCACAAGCATTTTTACAACACTATTTTCTATGGGCGTTAAAAAAGGAAGTTCGAGAAATACGCTTTGTAAAATAAATAAGAAAATATCACTCACTGTCAGGTTATGAAATCGATCATTGCGCATCTTTTTGACGAATTATTTTATTTTATTTATTTTTATTTATTTAGCCATTTTATTATTATTTAAAGTAAGTAGGTACATGAAATAAAATATAAGAAACTTTCAAATAATATTAAACGTAATAGTGAGCCCCTTATAGCATTGCTATGTTTTGGAGTCACGAAACGTACTTAAACCTAATAATTATATTAAATAGAATTCATTTTCATTTTCTTTAATTGAAATACATCGAGAAAAAACAAATAAAAATACACTCCCGAGCAGCTGAATAGACTAGACCATCAAAACGCATATTTTTTTTTAAAATGGCTGGATCGATTTTCGAAAAACAACCTTCTTTTGACAGCCTAGTATTTTATCTTTTCAAGGATACCTTTATCATTAAAATGATTTATCATTAACTTTTCAAACTAAAGCAGTCTTAGCAAAATGCGATTTTTCGGTGACAACAATTGGCGTGATGCAATCTCCTGTATAATGCCACGTTGACCGATATTTGTCGTCACTTATGAGTCAGACGTTGACCTGAACAAATCTCTACCAGTTTAATTCATTGTTTCCTTAAAATCATGGATACCACTCCAGAAAAATCCGCACAAGTTGTTGCTTTATTGCAAGAAGGTCGCAATCAACAAAAAGTCGCTCGTCAGCTTAACATCAGCCAATCTGCTGTCTCAAGAGTATTCAGAAGGAAACTGGTACCTTCATTCGATGACCACAAACCAGCCGGTTTCGGTGTACATCAGAGAGAGACGATCGATTTATCGTCCTAACTTCATTGCGAAATCGCCATCTCACGGGCGTCGATGTGCAGCAGGAGCTAAGACAAGTTCGAGATGTAGCTGTTAGTCAATGGACAGTAAGAAGACGCTTAAAGGAAGCCAACCTCACTCCAAGACGGCCCGCTAGAGGCCCAAAATTGACAACACGCCAATCGCAAACAGCGACTCGAATTTGCTCGCGAACACATCAATTGGAACATCGAGCAATGGACGTCCGTTCTATTTACTGACGAGTGCAGAATATGTCTCCATGGTAGTGATATGAGAGACCGGGTCTACCGGCGTCCAGGAGAGCGATTCTCGCAGTGCTGTTTTGCTGAAACAGTCTCATACGGCGGCGGTTCGTGTATGGTGTGGGCTAGCATATCGTTTGAGGGAAAAACAGATCTTGTTTTCGTACCTGGTGGAGGCCGTGAAGGAGGTCTGACCGCTGAACGATATATCGAGGGCATTCTCTTGGATCATGTAGTGCCCTATGCAGGATATATAGGGGAAGATTTCATATTGATGCATGACAATACCCGGTGTCACACAGCTCGATCCACTCGACAGTTCTTGGATGAGGTCGGACTCGAGACGATGAGGTGGCCAGCACTCAGTCCAGACATGAATCCAATTGAGCATTTATGAGACGAACTAAAACGGAGGGTCCGAGCTAGAAATCCGGTACCATCTAACATCAGTGACCTGAAGATTGCGTTAGAGGAGGAGTGAGGTGCGATCCCCCAAGTATTTGTCAAAACCTTAATAAGGTCAATGGAGAACCGCATGCGAACCGTTGTGGACGCAAGGGTGGGCCATACTTATTATTAACCAATAAAATTATTTTTGTTTTGCTTGAGTTTTTTGTTGTAATTTAATTTTAAACACCCCCAATATTTTTTGGTTAATCATCAATTTTGGTTGCGTTTTCATTCAAAATTCATTACAAAAAAAGTACTAAACCAATTTTCATAAAAATAGTGTCATTTTAAAGCAAAAATATCAGGCTTTCAAAAAAATAATGTCTTATGAAAATCGATTTGACCGTTCTAACAAAAATCGCCCTTATGTGAGCCCTTAAGGTTTTAGTCGATTCAGTTGCTCGGGAGTGTATTTGCTAACAGGAAAATTTTCGCAGTGAACCAACATTTTTATTTTGGTTTATTTAATATCTTTGATTTCTTGCATATTTTTTATAAAATATCTTCAGTAAATTATTTTTATCCTAATTTACTTTATTTTTATTGAAAAAATTGTTCATTTGAGGTTTGAGGAAGGCTAATGGCGAATAGAAAAAAATGTCTCGGGCATTAAATAGAAAAAGGCAGGCTGAAAAGCAAAATCAAGAAGAAAAACAAGCAGGAGTATTTCGAATAGATCTTTATCGGCAGCAATCACCTCAAGATGATAATCGAAATAAAGGAATTCCAAAACAGCAGGATTGTAATTTGACAATACAAATTGAGTGTGGGTCTATAATGTAGTGCGAATTTACAACTATGAACGAGAAAGAACCAGGGATTGCTGTTATTGAATTTTTACAGGGTAGTGCGGAAGAGCAAAATATTAAAGGAGCTATCAATAAAGTTTACAGTGATAATTTAGAAAAGTTTGGAGAAGAAAATTTGCCCAGTTTAAGTTTAGATTACAGAGACCCGGCTTGCCGTTTGACCGTTTTAAACAAATTTTGGCTGAAAATGAGCCAGAGCAAATTAAACAATATGATTTTCCTCGAATGAAATAGCAACCAAAGAAAATTTTCAAAGAATTTTTATAAAATGGGGCTTACTAATGGAGAAGAAAAGCAACAAAAATGGCTGCAGTATTCCAAAACAACAGATTCGGCATTCTGTTTTTGTTCCAAAGTTTTTCGTAACAACCAGCGTCCAATAAATCTCACCGATAAAGGATCAAGCGATTGGAAAAACATAACCGCACATGAGAAAAGTAAGGAACATTTGATGAATTGTGAAAACTGGAAAAAACTTGAATTGCAATTGACCAAAAATTAAACTGTTGATCACGAAAATTTGCGTCTAAGGACTGGCATCAAGTATTAAAACGTTTGGTAGAACTTGTTAAGGTTCTTGCTACGCAAAATAGTGCATTTCGTGGAAGCAAAGACAAATTGTTTACGCCTGGAAATGGAAACTTCCTCAAATTTGTTGAATATTTGGCACTGTTTGATCCATTTATGGGCGAACACCTTCAGAATATTCATTATTTGGGAAAAAACTTTCAGAATGAATTAATTCAACTTTTATCGACCAATATTAAAAAAAAATCTAGAATTGATTTGCTCCGCTAGATTACATTTTATTGACCCTACCGGTTTCAGTGGCAAGCGGCGAACGAAGCTTTTCGAAGCTTAAGTTAATTAAGACGTACATACGATCTACAAAGTCGCATCAATATCTTGTTGTTATCTATGGTGTCGATTGACCACGAAATCGCGCGTGATATACATAGATACAAAGTTAATTATTACGGTATTTGCTCAATATTTGCTCGTTCTGCTCAATGCTTGGCCGTACAGTACACCCTAATCAATCAATCAATCAATATTTTTAGAATTTAGAATTTAAATAGAAACGAAATAACTTCCGAGATTTGTGAGTTTGGAAATTTGGAGATTTGTGAGTTTGGAAAGCCAGGAAATTACGTAAAAAATGTTGGGAGGTTGGGCGTTATAACATTTTTGTATTTGGCAGTTGTATCTTCGGGCAACCTGACTACTCTTCATCATTTCATCTATTGTGATAAAAGTTTCCTGACTTAATAAGAGGTACCTGTTCATATTAAATTAAAGCATTGCTGAAATCATAATTCCTTTCGAATAAAACAGTGGGCATCCCTTTGTAACAGAAACAATCGATACACAAAAATTCAACGAATTATTAATAAAGAACAAAGTAGTAGTTGGTAATTTGGTATTAAATGTGCAAATATTAACGTTGTATTTTAAAATTGGCGTTTAATTTTTCATTAAATTTCTCAATCCACTAGAATTATAATTTTTAATTTCTTACCATAAACCAGCTCTTAAACTTAAAGCCGTTGTAATTCGCTAAACTTATGTCAAATATCATATTATGACTGTTAGTTTTACAGGTTTACATGTTAATCCCTTGCGCTCCAATGAAGAGTCTAGCTCGGCACAAGTTTTTCATGTCAAACCATACTCTGACTAGCTGCATTCGTGATGCGACTATAATATTACAGTTAACTCATTGGTCACAAGTTAACTCAAAGAGGATTTTTCCGACAAAAATAAAATTTTCCAGAAAATCATCAAAAAACCTAAACATTACCGAAGGGAGTACTTTTACGAGTACACCAAATCAATCACACCTTTCAGGTTATTTCTGGAATTCACAACCTAAACTTAATAAATAATATTTATAACTATTACTTTCTTAACTATAATAATATACTTAATTATCTTCAAATTCTATTTAAACTAGCCATGTAACTTTTCTTTGAATATTTCCTAAATTTAATCTACTCAAATTTCTGTGGTTTTGTCTTTTATATGATTGTCAGATTAACCAAGATTAACTATCTTTCTTCATGATTATGCGACTTGATGATACCTACAAACTGACTGGCTTAGACAATAAATATTTGCTAAAATTATGTGTGACTAAACCCAAAATAAATTAATAAATTTTGTTAACACATATTTAATCATCAAACATCATAACCCAAAACTCAAACCTAGAGCATTACGTTTTAATTCGAACAAGTTTTTTTTTTTGGTTTAGTAAACCTACGTACTTATAAATTGTACACTAATTCAAATATTGTACAAATAACGCCGACGGCAAAAATCGGTATTTACACGAAATTATGAAACACTAATTTGGATATCTCATTTATTTCAACTAATTTTGTGTAAAATTTTAATTTTCATACTAATTCTTAATAAAAGGCCTTTAACTGAAATAGTGCATACAATTCTGTTGATCTGGATTGAAATTTAATTTGTCTTTGACTCAAAATGAAGAATTACATAATAAAGATTATATCTTGGTACTAATTCCGAAAGCTATGACGAATTATCTTATACCGTTTTTCAAAGATTTGTTATCTCATTTTTCCCATATTTTTGCTTTATTTAAGCTAAACTCTTCTAGATCTTTTTCGATTGAGCCTGATTTATTTTGTTATATATATTTGTGTTGTGGCGTATTCAAAAGTGGCCAGTCAATGAATGTCAATCAGCTAGTTGTACCTAGTTGAACCTATAGTTCTAAAAAACGTATTTGTGTTCTATTTGTCCCTTCAATTACAAATAAATTAGGAAATCTATTAAGTAAATTCAATATTGACATGGTACCAAGGAGCACAAGTTTGGCTGAAACGATAAGCAGATATAAGACCAAATTCGTCGAAGTCCGGAATATCCAAAATCACTTGCACTAAGTGTGATGACATATATATTACAAGACCTTTCGACAAAAGGCTGCAGGAACATAATTTGGCTATACAATTTAGAGATATTCACAAATTCAGTGTAGCGGATCATATGGTCAATACAACCACAAAACCGATGTCATCAATCCTAAAATCATCCGTAATATAAATGAAAATTATAAGTTAGATGTTTACGAAACCATCCTAATGAACAAATGTAATAATTTCATAATGTACAATGATGCTAGTCCGATATCTTCGAATTTGTTTAATTTAATTAATTGCAAAAGTTGGATTTATATAAAATTTAATTTTTTTTTCATTACACAAGTTTTGTTTACATTTTGTAGTTTTATGGGTTTGACAGTCGTTTTTCATGAATTGCAAATCTCTCAGCTCAATTATACCCTTTTACAAAATCCCATAGTTTTATCACAAATGTTTCAAGTTATTTTGTGGTTGGCTTATTCGTTGGATTAGTAAGGCATCAACGAATGTATTGGAGCGAATTGTGGATTTAATGCTTCGTAAATGCTTCATCAATCTTGAAAACAAAGATCAAAGGAATTGTATTGCTCGTATCGCTTCTACTGATAGATGTATCACAAATGTTTCAAATGATGTCAAAAGTCTAAAAATTCCTATAAAATTAAATTTTTTTCATTTATTTTAAACAAAATATTTTTCTGGATTGCTTTTCCGGTAATTTCTAGATTTTTTTTCGGAATTTTATATTTCTGGAGTTTTTACTTTTCACCTATTCTGGATTTATATAATTGCATCTCTATACATAAATAATAATATGTATATAATAAATGTATAAAGTTGACCAAACATTTTTTTGTATCACCTAAAATCTGGAAATTTTAGTTGTAACAAAACTTGATGATGATTAAAAAGTGGTCGAAAACGATTGCTTTTATTAGAATAACAATAAACTAACATTTTTATGTAAAAGTTTTTTGAAAAAAAAACCAAAAAAAAAATAAACAAATACATTTGTGTTTTAATTTTGTTTTGTTGGTTGGTTTCAAAAAGGTGTTCGCTTAATTATTGAAAAATTTTTAATTTTGTCATGGAAACCACGCCAGCTCATAGTTATAAATTTTTCTTTTTAACATATAAGAGGCTATATTGGTATTAAATAAATATTAATTGCAGAAATATTAAAATTAAATTATTTCTAAAATATATTTTTCGAACTTTCAGCACAGAATATATATAAACAGAACAATATCTTCTATAGCGTTTTAGTCCTAAGCTGGTGAGCAAATATTTTCGTTATTGTTTTTTTCGACTGATTTTGATTTAGAAAAGATAGAAAAATCATTTTATATGCAATCAATGAAACAAAAAAAATTACAAAAATGTTTGTACCCACCTCTTTCTATTGATAAATAAAAATCAGTACAATTTTAAAACGAAAGAGAAATCTTTACACTTTATAATGTGCTTAAAAGAGATAGACATTCGTGAATATTTTTTGATTTTGGTCTAGTTAGCTTTGCGAAACTTTAAAATCATATCAAAGAAATAACAAAAAGAAAATTTGCAACTCCCATAAGGTTGTGTATGAGTTTGTGTAGCATTTCTAATTTATTTGTATTGGTCTTTTGTTTATTTGTTGATTTGATTTTAAAGTTTCGCAAAGCTAACTAGACCAAAATCAAAAAATATTCACGAATGTCTATCTCTTTTAAGCACATTATAAAGTGTAAAGATTTCTCTTTCGTTTTAAAATTGTACTGATTTTCATTTATCAATAGAAAGAGGTGGGTACAAACATTTTTGTAATTTTTTTTGTTTCATTGATTGCATATAAAATGATTTTTCTATCTTTTCTAAATCAAAATCAGTCGAAAAAAACAATAACGAAAATATTTGTTCACCAGCTTAGGACTAAAGCGCTATAGAAGATATTGTTATGTTTATTATATATTGGCCTGGCTTTCCAGGTGAAATGCGAATTGGGAATTGATTTATTGTCAGTTTTTAGTGTATTTTGGTTTCCTTTTTTCGAAAGCGAGTGGTGTTTTGTTCAAATTTTAAGGGAAAAATAAACAACAAAATTGCTATTAAATGGAACTATTTTCCCCCAAAATTTAGTATGCTTTGGAAAAATAAATCCAAAATACACTAAAAACGGACAATAAATCAATTCCCAATTCGCAATTTCCCGGGAAAACCAGAATAGTGCCACAGGTGGTAATTTTTGGTTCGATTTTACCAAATTTGTACTGCCCTCACTGCCATCTATCTAAAATCTATGGACTTAATGATTACGTGATTTGTAGTTAGCTTTTATTTCAATTTGACCAGAATGATGTTAGATGCCAAGCACCTTTAGTGCTCTCCGAATCCGAAAATTTCAAAATCTCGAATTTCGAGAATCTCACCCAACTCAGTATTAATATTAATGCTTGTAATTTTTATAGTTTCCCATATAACGGATTGCTTTATGATCACTAAACGGTAAATAAAAACAAAATTTATCGGCAAACCTTGTAAACCAGGTTTATTTTGGAAAACGTTATTCTAAATGTAAGGAAAATGCAAATTTCTAAAGCAGTAATGGTATTCCTTGTTTAATTTCAGTTGCATGTTGTTTATTATGAGCTTATATAGCATTAACTTGCTTGATGTTTGTGATATTCACAAATATTAATCGATGATTTTGTTTTTTAAATTTTAGTTACGTAAACCTACAGAGTTTTCGAAAGTATGTATTCATGTATGAAGATCATTTTTCAATTTTATTAAAATGTACATGGGGCTTATTCGAATTTGTCTGGCGTAATCGCGATTGAATTTATTCTAAGTTTTCCAGATTCTTGGTCTTAGAGGTACTTCATGTGAATTTAATAGATTCAAGATTCTTTTAGCGCGATAGATTCGGTATTCGTAAGTTTTTCAAAATGTTCAAAAGACATGAAATTCCGATGATTTTTAAGATTATTTCGAAATTATTCGATTATTCGAAGCCTCTTATATTTTTTTCGAGATGTTTGAAATTATCAAACAGTTGTTTGCAAGATGTTGTATATTTTATTCGTATTTCTCGAGACAAAGCACATTTTACTCAAACGTGTTGGTAAATTAATTGTGTATCACTGGTATAGAGTAATTGTATACCATTCATCGACCAGGATTTGGAGTACTTCACGTAAATTAGCCGCTGACAATTATATTGTGGCCGTACAAGTTTTTTAAAACCTTCTTGGTCTTGTGAGTTGGTACATTATTCTGTGAAAAGTGAAAACCCTCCCCTGTTAATCATTGACCTCGAGTAACGCTGATTCTTTACATACATTGGCGTGCAGCCTCACACGAATAATACCCTCCTTTTCTGCGCCCTACATTGATTCTACCATAACTATGATATGCGTATCATGCTCTCATCGGTCCATAATATTTTGTCTTAAAATTAAGATGTAAGATGATTTTAGGACATGCTGATTGTAAAAACACAATCTCTTTTGGTTTTTTTTAATTTTGCTAATCATTAACTAGTGCTACCATATATCTTGTAATAGTGATTTTAACCTAATTTTAAGAGCGGATTCATTACATTCAGACATTTTTATAATTCGCTCGTTGGTTATTTTTGGTCGCAGCTTCTGGGCTCAAAATTGTTAGTACCAATAATTTAATTGAATTTAATCGATAACTTTTATCAGCATAACAATAGCTAATAGACGTATTTGATTAAACAATTTCAGTGGCATAAATTTAACAAGAATAGGTGATCATTGGGGGCTATTTGTGAATTCGATACGAACGTATCCGAGTTTTCAAAGCATTGGATTCTTATTTGAATTAAATCAGATTCGTGCGTTTTTTATTTAAATCGAATACGAACTTAGGAATCGAATTCACGAATAGCCCCTACCTGATTATTTTTTATCTTATGTTTTACAAATTTTCTATATGCAGGCATGTCTTTTATCATACAATTTTCCGATAGGTTTTGCCTTCAAACTTGACTTCTGAGAGAATTTACTCATTTGGAACTTAATACGAAATAACAATAAGTATGTTTTAAACTAAAGTTCAGAATTTGTAAACAGACACAAATCGAAATCTACATAAATATAAAAGATGCAAATTGTTCGCTATACAAATCCAAACCACTCAACCGGTTTTAACTAAATTTTGTATGTATTGGCGATTTCCATCAAATGTAGTCGGCGTTGGTTTCTACGTAAGCAAAGGGGACGAGTATTGTTAAATTCAACTATTTGACAGTTCTTACCCCCCTTGTTCTGTGGTTAAATTTTGTTCATATTATTTTTACCAGATGTCAGTTACTTTGTTGAAAATCGCGAATATTGTATTAATACATAACTGGCTACAGTTGGTGCGAACCATTAAAAGCCTTTTCGAAAAAAAAAAGATTTTAAGATTTTTTTTACATTTTCATTTAACCCATTGCCGCAAACGACGGATGTAGCCGTCGTTTGCGGTAATGAGTTAGAAGCTTTTTGATGTGAAAACATCTTTAGCGGCTGGAGTAAGTAAAAATTTGTATAGAAATCGGGTTGCGGAAACAAAATTGCCGAACAAAAAATATTGCAGGTATGTGTGAATATCGACAAGAACAAAAAATAAATAAAACGTAAAATCAATGCAAAATCTACGTATACACATGCAATATAAAACACCATCCGGCAGTTCTAAAACATCGTGAGCCGAATACAAAAAAATTAAAAAAAGCCGCCTACTTTAATTTATTTTGTTGTGAAAATATCTGCTATGTATGTGTGTAATATCGGTCGCAGCAGCAAGGGTTTTTGAAAATGAAAATTACATATATATACGAGCAAAAGGACCACAAATACTTGTTTAGTGTAAACAAATTAAATATGGAAATAGCGAGCTGTGAAAATTGCACATATGCATTGATACATAATAGAATAATAATTTTAAAATTGTTTAATCGGTATGCTTTCTTATTAGTATTGCTCATGCTGTTGGTACGTTTGGTTATGGAGGGTTTCGCGCTACTGTTTTTCCAATTGCAATAATTTTGCGGTCAACATTGCGCCCAAATAGAACCGTTCTATTTAATTTATTTTAAACTAGTCAGTGATCAATTTTGCTTTGTTCAGCGAGTTTGCCGTGACCAGTTACTACTATGGAATATTGAACAAGATTGCTGCGTATGAGTAATGACTAATGGTATATTTTAAAGCGTACATGGCAGGTTTAGGTGATTAACTTAACAGAACTGTACTTTGCTCATGCTCAATTAACATCAGTAAAGTTCGCCGTCCAAATCCAAAATAGAATAACTTATTGACTTTTTGAACCAAAAAGGTAACTTAGTTTAAATACTGAGCGAACAACATCTGTCTTTATCGTTTCTGAGCCGTATCGAAACAGCTTGAAATAATTCAATAGGCATTTATACAAAAAAGTTTTCACATGATCTTTTGCGAGTTGAGGGTGAACTCGCTCGTTGTTTTTTTTATTTTTATTAGTACAAGTGGCACGATAATAGCTTTTGACGCAGTCTCAGTGCATCCTGTGAACAGCCTTTTTTCTGAAATGTATTATAACAGAAAAGCATTGGACGTGCTGAACAAAACTTCACAAGATGTGAGAAACAACCACCTTATTAGACGATTTTAGACAAACATACCAATTATACCTAAGGAAATAACAGCTGAAATTCGACCTTTCCGAAGAATCTAACAGCAAAGTAGAAATGTCTACCCTAAACACAGTGGTCAAAAGTGTTAATGGATTAATAGAAAATGTAAAAGTAGTTAGCACTAAAATGCCTTTGTAAAATTGTACTTGGCTGTATGAAAGACAAATATTAGCACCACGACATTTAACAGTTAATTTGGCAACTAAATCAATTGATACGGCTATCAATCAAAATATAGTTGTCAACTAACAAATGAAGTCGGATTTTTCTAGAAACACCAGAATCGGCTCCTCAGTAAATACTTCTTAATGTTAGAGCTCGCATTATGATTCTAAAAAGCGCCCCGTATCATTGCAATACAAATCTAAACCGGCCACAAGAGAGAATACACTTTTACTTTTAGGCGACCTCTATTAACATCCCAGATATCATTTCTGTTTAGAAGAAAATTACAGTTTCAAGAATAATTGAATTTTGCTGGGTTACAGTTGCAAAAAAATGCTTCTCTCATGGCCAGCTATATATAAGGATCATCTAGAGTAGGAATAGCTAAGAATCAATATGTAATCTTTTCATTTGAAAAAACTTGCAGTATTGCATATAAAGAATACTGTAACTTTAAATTAGAAATACAAATTGGTTATACACATAAAACGTTTCTGCTTTTTACGCATCGTAAAAGCTCAAATTCGTATTCACATTAAATCCGACAGCAAAAAAAAAACCTAAAATTAATAGTAGATTACATACCGAGGCGGAAAGTATTCCATTCCTGTCGAGAGAACTTTAATTTAGCGAGAGGCGTAGCCTCGAGGTGAACTAGCTTTCGAGACGGGAATGGCCCTTTTCGCCGAGGTTTTTATACCTACTATTTTATTCACAATCAGAGTCATTTAATAAAACAAGCAACATTTTAAGGGGACGTACCACCTTCAAATTTTCAAAAAATGGAAATTTTTTTTATGATAGAATATGTTAGAATGAACGTTTAAGAACATGATTTTAACATGAAAATCTCAAAAAAAAATTTGTTTATTGCTAAGGGCGCCAAAGTCGTTTTTTTTACGATTTTGGTCTACTTCGCTGTATCGCTACACCGATTTTCTCTTAGTAACACCTGCTTATATATACATACATATATATAATATAATACGTTATTCTCTCACATACACCCAGAGAAAAGTATAGTCACTTATTATGATTAACACTGGAATAACCTCCTAGGAATAACATTAAATTATGCGTATTCCATTTAATCACATATGATTCAATATAAGATTGATTTAATCTTAAGTTTTCATGAAATATACCATAGTTTGATCATTTGATACATAAAAAAACATTCCCGGTTATTCATAAATCATGCTTTTTATTAATAATTTCTCTAAAAATATTCCGATGTTACGAATTATTTTATCTCGGAAAACTAGGATTGAATTCCTATTCAAATCACGGAATATGCTAGTTTACCAGTAAATACAATAAATTTATATTATTATTATACAGTCCTGATTAATTTTTATTTATTGGATCCAATGAGAAGAAATTGCTAGCCGTGATCACAAATTTTTAATTTTTGTTATCTTCTATTACCCCCTCCAGAATATAAAACAAAGGAAAATGAACCAAAAAAAAAAAATCGGGACCTAGCATACATTTAATGCAAATTTGAGAATGATGCAAATAAAGGAATAATTCATGAATATAAAGTATAAATTATGTTATCGTTATTAATAATTTGATCCTAATATGCACATTACAAGCGATTTACTGTTAACTACAGTCTTCCCCCGAAATAACGCCGAATCGATATTTTAAAATAAATCATTTTTTTTAAATAAATTTAAGCAAGGATTAAATTTTAAATTTTTTTTTTTTTTAATGCTTAGGCCTTATACTCAATATGGCGTAGTATTAAAAACACTATCTTTTCAAATAAAGGAAAACAATTATTTTAATGCAACGCCTAGGCCGATACAATCGAGGGAAGACAGTATACGTGTACAGTTTTAGAAATTCGAACGTTTTACTTTTATGTTCAATCCAAGTGTAAAGTTTGGACTGTATAGATGCGTCAAGTGTTTTAGTGAAATTAAACAAATAATAATTTTTTGTGGAATAAATAATAATAATAATAATTGTGTAAGTATTTAATAATTATAATTATTGTGTAAATGTTATTTATTAGATTATAGCACAGTGAAAGTGCAAATATTATTTATTAAGCTATTATAGTGCGAATAATAAACAAAAACGATGGGGTTATGATTTTTTTTTTTTTGTATTTGTACGAAAGTGATTATAAATTTTGGAATTTAATATTTAAGCATGTATGTACGTACACCAATACCTCGATATACGCCCTAAATCGGTTCCTGAAAATTTGGCCGTAAATGGAAATGCCGTAAAGCGAATTTTTTTTTCATATACAATTTCATGCAAATCCGTTTCGAGAAAAGAAAAAAAAATCATGTAGGGGAATCCCCTAGTTTACTATTTTATATGTTGAATTTTTTTACCTTTTCCTTTGAAGAATAAAAATGTTTCACAAACATTTTTCTTTTTTTATTTTTGATTGGATAAACTGAAATTTGTATTTGTAGAAAATATACTTCATAATTTTTTTTAATTTTATTTATCTATTTTATTTTCCTGAAAATGTTTAAATAAGCCGCCAAGTTGTAGTTTTTCAATATGGATCCTGGTAATACGAGTTCCACGAATTCATCACATGATGACGCGTTAAGAGAGCCCGAAAGTGCACCAATCGACATAAATTCTGTTATTTTTGTGGATTTTAATTTACATAACCTACTTAAGGAATGGCCAATGGAACCAATTTTACCGAAATTGTTAGGTAACATGCAAAGTTTACTATACCCAACAAATTTCTAAAGTGATTTTGTATTATTTAAGAATTCAATATTGACATGGAGAGTTTAGCGTATTTAACAGAAACAGAAATATGCGAAATTTTCAAAACGGATCTTGGAAATCGATCAAAATTTCGTGCGAGACTCAACGAGTGGAAAAAAAAACCATGTATGTATACATATATTAACTAAATCAATTATACTTATACCACGTTTACACGAAACGTACTTTAATATCATAGTACTTTTTTGCGAACAAAGTATTTTTCGGTTTACACAGAGTCTTGAATGACTTTTCGCATTGTTATTAAACTGAGTTTACATGCCATCAGCACATATTCAATACTTTTATAATATATACTTAAAATCAAAAATTTATGTGTCAAAGAATTAAAATATTTTAGTTGGTGTTCACACGAAGATACTATTTTGCTACATACGTTTATTCTACTGGTGTAAACGTGGCATGAGTTACAATAATAGTTAATGTAATTATTATGTTATAGAACTTTACTTATGGAACAAATTTAAGCGGAAGCGACACTATATCAAACACTAGCGTAATAACTTGGGTCGACCAGGAAGCTCAAAAGAGAAGTGATTCATCTTTAAGTTCAAGTTCTTCCACATCCAGATTTAATTTCGTAATTTAATGTTTATGTTTTTCAATTAATTGATAATCTGAATATTCTTCTTTCTACCGATTTAAGGATTTAAATAATTTTTTTGAAAATGCAAATGATGCACGAATTAGGGCGTTGTACGATGAGAATTCACCTCCCGGTTTCACGTGTGAATGTAGAGATTTATTCAGTACGTTCATAGTACGAGAGTTTGTCGACAATAATCATGCCATGACCCTCAATGTTTTTCGCGATATAGTCAGGCAAATAAAAATTATGTTTCCTGAAGAAAACTCTGTAAGTGTAATCATCACATGCTGCTTATTTTTTAATCTATTTTTTAACAGTAATTTAATTTCATCCACCTATGCAACTTATAAAATAGTACATGTTCTACTTATAATTAAAATTATTATTTAATAATTATTTCAGGAATATTATTTCAAGCAGCACACCAATCCAACAGGCAAGCTATATAATAAATACAGAGTTTTATCAAAACAATTAAAAAAAAGTGGATACTTTAGTGATGTTAAAAGGCGGCGGCGAGAGACCAAGGAAACCTCTACTTCAGGTAAGAACGTTCAGAATAAACGCTTCCATTTTTCAAACTTGTATTATTTTATTATTTTATATTTTGTATAGATTTCGACGAAAACTATGATGAAATAACCAGCGAGAATACGGATGGTAATTCAGTAAATGCTGAAACAAAAGTTTGGTTAAAAGTTCATTGCACTCCCTGGGAAGTTATTGAAAATAAATGGACCGATACTTGGGGAATTAGACGAAAGGAACTACAAAATACTAAAACTAATGATTTGCTCTTAACAGAATGGCCACTATACAAAAATTCAACTGGTTTTCGATTGGTATGTATAAATTAATAATTACTTTTATTACACACTTTTTACAGTTATAAATATTATTTTGTGTAAATTTGCGAACTGGTGAGACGCGGGGTTTGCTTTTATGAGTTTGCGATTTTGCGATATTATTTTAGGTGTAGTCAATATCAGAAATTTACAAACTCATAAAAAGCTTTAGTAGTTTACTTAGTCTCCTTTACCATTTTGCTTTTTACAGAATGAAACGTACAGTACAGTGATTTCGGTACAATGAGCGGTGACATCACATCGCTGATTGAAATTAGAAAAAATGAATATTTCAGCGATGAAACCGCTCTTTACCAAGTTTATCAACATCTCGGTACAGTGTTAAAATGGATTAATTTACTATAAAAAAGAGTAGTTGATGTTAGTTCGTAAGTAGGGATACTCATACAACACTTTAGACTTAAACATAACAAGAGATACAACGAAAAACTATGGCGATGAAATACGTTTTTCCATGAAATGTCGCCGTCGACATCTTCCAATTGAGCATCCTTTGATTTTTGAGTATTCTAATTTTAATAGCGGTGTCGCTTTCCGCTGTATCCCTTGTTTTGTTTAGACCTTTTGAGCGCGAATGGGGAGTGCGAGTTAATAAAATTTTCGTCTTTCTGGAAAAATGCAGTGAATTTATAGTTTCATTTATATGTGAACATACGAGTATATTCAAATTTATCTATGATAGATTCACCCAACATCTTCTGGTAGTATTACTAAAATGTTTTTCCTCATTTCCCGAAACATAAGAAATTTTGATTTTTTTCACATTTCGAGTTCGCGCTCAATGTATTATATCCTAAAGTATTTGGCAGTTTAACTACAATTTAGTACGTGTAATTGACACTTTAGCGTTTTTTGTATGAGAAATATACATACATTACACACATATACATTAAAAGTGGTTATATTTTGTGGAGGAAAAACACACTCGCTTTTATTATTTATATCCTAATAATAGCTATTATACAATGACATACTAACAATCAATTAAATCTTCTTTTACATTTCAGATAGAGATTGACTTTCAAAAATTATTTCCAGAAAATCATGGAAAATTATTACAGTTTTGGGAAAGTTTCAAAATTAAAACCACAACCTTATTCAATAAAAACTTGAAGGATAAATCTGCACAAGGAATTTTTAAAAATTATTCAGAGAACAAAGGTGAAACTATAATGCATAATAATATTTTAATAATTTAATATAAACTAATCCATAAATTACTTTTACAGATATTCAAAATTTGCAAATATGCAAATTAATGCATTATATTTTGAAACCATCTGGTAAACTAAGGCTTTCGAAAGATAAATTTTGGAAAGTCTCAATCAGCGATTCAGTACAATCATTTGTTATTGAAGTACTTGACTCGTCGCATATCACAAAGCAAATTGAGATAAACAAGGAATTTTGTAGATCAAGAAATTTGAGAGTGCAACCTTTTATAATTTGGGTAAATACTAAAACACCTCAGTTTTGCGTCACTTATGATGGTATTTTTTATAGCTTTGAAAATTTTTTATTAGCCTTAGACGTTTGTTTTAAAATTTTTTTTGTTTTTAATTTACAATATCCAAAACAATCAACAAAATTTTGGTTATTTATTCAAAATTTTTTTTACAAAATCGAAACAAAATTTGATTGTATTACCCCAGATATTATAGATACTATATCTCAATTAACTTAATAATAAGCATAATTACTCAAAAAATAAATTTTTTAGTAAATATTAAAAAAAAAACAATTTTTAATGAAATTTTTTAGACAAGTTAAAAGTATGAAAAAAAAGAATTAAATTTTCAGTGAAATAATAATTTTAGTTACTATAAACCTAGTATTTTAAATTTTTAATAAAATGTTTATCTGCTTCGATTGCTATAGCTCATTTAGTGGAGTAGAACTTCTAATGTTTCATTTCACACATGTGCATTTCATGAAATCAAGTGATATTTTACGATGTTGCCAGGATAATTGTGGTCAGTCGTTTTCGAACCGAAACACATTTAAAAGGCACCTTTATAACCAGCATTCGAATATTTCGTTTCACAATGAAACACCCAGTTTTGTCATTCAGGATCCTGAAACAAAACCTCAAACCTCAGCCACTAGTTTTAATGAGACATACCAGAAGAACATTCAATCATTTAATACGCCTGCAATGTTAGACGCAACTAATTTGAAAGATAAGCTATACAACAAGGAGCACTACTTTTTATTTTAGAGCTTTACTCTAAAACTAATATGACAACCACTGTTATTGATACAATTATAAAAGGGTTTAATAGGTGTATTTTACAAGGTATAATGGACCTTCTAAAACAAACATTGATTATTACTTCAAATATTGAAATTACTGAAATATTGGATATCTTAAATAACATATTTGATAAAGTAAAATCCGAGCATTTGTTAGTTAAAGAATTAAAAAATAAGATACAATATGAGTCCCCTGAAAAAAGAATAATTCATAAAGAAACAAGACAAGTATTTAAACGAGGCCAACCGATTTTTAAAAATATTGATTACAACTGTATCATGTTGCCTATTATCTATCAGATTAAAACATTTTTCGAATATTCAAATGTGTTTCAAGATACTTTAGCCAATACAAATAGTTTGTCGACTTGCGTTGCAAATAGGATAGAAAATTTTTCTCAAGGTAAACTATGGAAGGACAAATTGAAAACTTTTCCGCCAAATGATATAGTGTTGCCATATATACTTTATTATGATAATTTTGAAGCAGGCAATGCTTTAGGGAGTCACGCCGGTTGTCAGTCAATCGCGGGATTTTACTTTTTCTTTCCCACGGTACCATACCAAAATTTGAAATTAAGTAACATATTTGTGGCTTTATTAATGAAAACGCAACATTTTAAAAAATTGGGTGCTAATCAGTCTCTAAGCCATCTTATTGATACTTTAAAATTAATTGAAAATGAAGGAATTAATTTAGATATATCAGGAGAAACTAAAAACGTGAAATTCGTATTGGGCCTTATTATAGGTGACAATCTTGCATTAAATTCTATAATGGGATTTAGCTCATCATTTTCACATAATTTTTATTGTAGACACTGCAGAGAACCCAAATCAATCATGGAATTTTCAGTAGTTGAAAATACTACCAACATACGCACTATAGAAAATTACAAGTCAGATTTGGAAAAGGACGATTTTAAAACCACTGGCATAAAGTTCAAATCATCATTTAATGATCTTCGTTCCTTTCACGTGACAAACAATTTTTATTGTGACATTATGCATGATGTTTACGAAGGGATTATTAAATTTGGGCTGGCCCAGACTTTAAAACTTTTTATATTTGAAAAACAATATTTCACATTAGATTTATTAAATAGCGCTATTGAAAGCTTTAGTTATGGTGAGATTGAAGTAGAAAATAGACCAAACACTATAAAAGAAGATCACATAAGAAATTTAAACTTGCACATGTCTGCCCGAGAGAGCTATTGCTTTCTTCGATACCTTCCTCTTTTGGTTGGCAATTATGTACCAAATAACGATTTGTGTTGGAAATACGTTTTAACTTTATATGAATTAGTTGAATTTTTACTTAAGGATTCATTTTTGAATAGTGAACTTATGTATCTGCGAATATTGATAAAAGATCACAATACACGATACATGCAATGTTTCAACACAAATCTGAAACCGAAACATCATTTATCATGTCACTACCCCAGATTGATTGAATATTCGGGTCCATTAAAATTATTAAGTTGTATGAGGCTTGCAAGTAAAAATAAATTTGTTAAGGAATATTCGAAAGTGTGTAATTCTCGAATTAATCTTCCGTACTCGCTTGGGAAAAAATGCAGTTATGCATTTGCTTATAATATTTTGAATAATCAGATTCTTGAACCTGACATTGAAATTCTACAAACTAAAAAGCGATTTGATTTCACTAAAAGTAATTATAAAGAATTGAATTTGGAGCAATATCTTAATTTAAATTCACTTATTTTAGTAACTGCTATGCGATATAAGGGAACTTTATTCAAAAAAAATTATTACATTTATGAAGATACCAAATTATATTTAATTGAAGATATCGTATACGACAACAGCTCTTTGTTCTTTATTCTTATAGAAATTAAAATTATTGGTTTCGACAAACATTTGAGGGTTTACAAATTAGGTGAAAAAAAAGATAAAAATTTCTTAAAAAATATTAAAGATTTAGATACAAAAAAACCATTTGAGATCCATTTACTTCTAAACGGGCAAAAAGTTTTCTTGCCAAGAATTCTGTAGAGTTTATTTATTAAATTTCGTTTAATCTTTTTTTTTGTAAAATATAATAAAACTAATGAATTTATAAATTTCGTGATTGAATATTTAAAATAATAAACTGTAATTTTAATTAATAAAAATTTTGTGATATTAATAGAAATTAAAACTGTTTTTTAATTAAAGAATAATTTGAATAATATACCCTGAGAAGTAGAAAATAAAGCTGGAAATTATCAGGCGTTCTAAGCGAGACTTAATGAATTTCCAACTGAAGCTTAAGGCTTCTGGAATTTATTATGCCGAAATATGCACCAATCTACCCCAATTTTTGAACAATTTATTCCATCATAGGCATGATGAACCAATACTCATTTTGTATTCTGGAATTTATCATGCTTAAATATGGATGAAGCGGCAAATTAATTCCCAAATAGGAATGATGAATGATTATTCTTCCGAAATAGGCACCAATCTGCCACAGGCATCATAGGCATGATGAACGAATACTCATTTTGTGTTCTGGAATTTATCATGCTTTAATATGCATGAAGCTGCAAATTAATTACAAAATCGGAATGATGAATGATTATTCATCCGAAATAGGCACCAATCTACCCCAATTTTTGAACAATTTATTCCATCATAGGCATGATGAACCAATACTCATTTTGTATTCTGGAATTTATCATGCTTAAATATGGATGAAGCGGCAAATTAATTCCCAAATAGGAATGATGAATGATTATTCATCCGAAATAGGCACCAATCTGCCCCAATTTTTTAACAATTTATTCCATCATAGGCATGATGAACCAATACTCATTTTGTATTCTGGAATTTATCATGCTTAAATATGGATGAAGCGGCAAATTAATTCCCAAATAGGAATGATGAATGATTATTCATCCGAAATAGGCACCAATCTGCCCCAATTTTTGAACAATTTATTCCATCATAGGCATGCTGAACGAATTCTCATTTTGTGTTCTGGAGTTTATCATGCTTAAATATGCATAAAACTGCCTAGACTCTTTTAACAATTCATTCCAAAATTGACATGAGAAATGATTACTTATTTATGCATATTACATTCATTTTATGTATAACTTATTCCTGTGATAGGTCAAGTTGAATTTCATACTTAATTTTTGCATAGATAATCCGCTATAGGAATAATAGATACTTCGATTTCTCTGGGTGTAACAGCTGAGAGGAACTTTTTGAGAGGAAGGTATATTGTACGGTGCAGGCATCGCAGATTAAATTTTGGTAAGGTTTATTACAAAAAAAAAAAAATTTAACTTTAAACGCGATTATCTCGAAATGACGTTTTTCAAGTTGGCGTGCAAGATTGAGAAAAAACTACTTATCCAATCATTCTAAAATTTTAACACGTTGATCTACATATATTTCTGCTCAGAATGAACTACGGAAGGAATAATCGGTTTTCAATTTTTTGAGTTACAACTAATTGGGGGGACAAAAAAGCTGCATTTTCGAAAAAATGCCGCCATTTTTTTATTTTTCAACCAACTTTTTTTTCAGTTCATTCCAAGAGCAATTTAATGTTGAATAAAACCCCGTTTTTTTATTTTTAGACGTTTCTGAGAGCAGTTATGATGCACGCCGCGAATTTTCAGTGTTTTTGGAAAACCGTTATAGCAGACGACAGTGGGCTAAAAAAAATCTAAAAAAATTTTTTTTTTAAACTTTCAGTTAAATAAAATGTCAATGGAAAGTTTCATTAAAATATCTCTTTTTATTCCATTAAAAAAAAATCTTTGAAAAACTTTTTGTTTTTCAATTTTGAAGGTGGTACGTCCCCTTAACATAAATAAATAAAAATCTATCTCTATAAAATTATCATTTATTTTGGCAAAATGTTAACACTTAGTAGGCGCTGCACAATTGACATTTTATTAAATATTAAGCGTATTTTGTTGAACAATAAACGTATTTCCTTGAAAAATTTACAACAACAATTGCATAGGATAAACTCTCGCAAGAATAACATTAACCCAAAAATATATTGGGTTAAATCAACTCCAATTTTAATTTTTGGTTACGATACCTGCCACCAGGTAATATTACATATTAAATTTATATTTTATTTCGAAAAGTTGACTTTTGCCAATTAAATCAAATTGGCTATTTTCTTGGGAAACAAATAAACAAAAAACAATTCGAATTCAATTTTTAGCGTATTTTGTTGACCAAAAATTGAATCCAAACTATTTTGGGTTTATTTCTTTCCCAAGAAAATAGCCAATTTGATTTAATTGGCAAAAGCCAACTTTTCGATATAAATTTAATATGTAATATAACCTGGTGGCAGGTATCATAACCAAAAATTAGAATTGGGTTTAATTTAACCCCATATTTTTTTGGGTTAATGTTATTCTTGCGACTTTGCGAGGGTTTATCCTATGCAATTATTGTTGTAAATGTGTCAAGGAAATACGCTTTGTCGTTTTCGATTCGCTTTTTCCACCTCTTTCAAAAATCAATCCGTGAATCGAACAAGATAATCGAATTGCCCGGATTTTAATGTGTGTACGTTTTTGACGTCTTAAAAATATTATTTATTTGAATTAAGAATAACAACAAAATGACAGTTCTAGTGAAAATGACAGAATTAGTTGTTGGTATTAGTAAAAGAGGGGTAAATCTGACAAAAAATCAAGATTTGTAATCGAGCAAAATTTTGCTCTACCGATTGCTTTTATTGGGCGAATCGAACAACCTGATAGCAGAAAAATCAATCGATTGCGTCACAGATTGAATTTTTTTGGTGAATCGAAAACGTCATTAGTTAACAAAAGACACTATAGGCCGGTATACATTGAGAACGAGCGACGAGAACAAATTTTCCCCCTTTCACTAAATTATGTAAGAAAATTGTTACTAAATTTCAATTTATCGTCTTAAATTAAAAATTATAAACAATAAATTGAAATTTTGTATTAAAACTGTTAAATTTTTTAATTCTATTTTTAGTAAACGCACGATATCTTAGCTATCGTTAATTAAAAACAAACGCTTTTTATTATTTTAACAATTTGCTTAAATAATGCTGAAAAAACAAAAAATCGTTCTCGTCGCTCGTTCTCAATGTGTACCGGTCTTATCGGTCAGTAATGCTTTCATTACTGACCGACTACGTCTAATTATTAAACTCTTTTTTACTATTACTAACTGCTTGAAGTGTATCTTCAAGAGGTTAGAAACGCTATATACCAACTGATTGTGAATACACATCTTTACTTCTCAGAAAACACAGACTGCAGTCAGTAAATATATTAGGAGACCAAGACTGTGTCCTAAACTGTGATAAGTATTTTTTAGTACTAATTTTTGACATTTATTTACAAAAAAATTTATTTAAACAAATTAAAATAATAGATAGAAAACCAATGCCATTTCTATCACACTTCGTAATTCGTAAGGAAAGGTATAGTCATTGATGGTTTGATATCAAGAAAATTCAGGTTATGAAGAAGCATTTTTTAACCGAGGCGTGATTTTATTTCTTTGGCCGTAATTTTTATTATTGGCCGTATTTTTTATAGAGTGTCGTGACCTTCCGATAAATATCCAGGAATCAGAAATTGTACAATTATGTGAATGGTTCAATTTGTGGTTTATATATTGGTCGTGAAGTATTTTAGGCCAATTTCCTATTTCTTCGGATGATTATGTCTCATAACAGCTTGTTCTATTATTCCATTACATATTGTACTAATAACAAAATGACTTTCTCACGCAATTCTAAACAATTCTATAGCATGAAGCTAAATGGAATTTATTCAATATTTCATTAATCGTTCACATTTATATAATCATAATCAGCCCTAATTATTCCTTAAATATGCCACTATCTAAAAATCTGCATATTTCTGGTACATGATTGTAGTTAAAGTGAGACAACAAATATATGAGGGTGATATAAATTTTCCAAAAAAATTATTACTCAATTCGGGCAGCATAATAAAAAATAGTGAATGTAGGAGAATATTTAGGACATAGTCTCAGAGTAACTTATTAAAAACGGCAAAACAGGTATTTGGAAACAAAAAGCTCCAATTAAATTTTAAATTTAATATGAAATGCAAAACTTATACAAAAAGCAGCATGCGATCAGAGTCGCATCATGAAAATAAAATTTATAAAATAATAATGATGATAAAACCCCATGGATTAAAAAAATATTCGTGGATGCTTTTTAAAATATGTTGAACTGCATAAATAATTAATTATATTGCTACATTTTTTGTATTGCATACATATCAATCTGCAGATCCTGACTGTATTCTGCGCCCGCAAGACAAATTAAATGTCAATATATATGTAGATATGGATGGAGTATTGGAATTGCAAAAGCACGAAATTAAAAAAAATTAAATCAAAAATAGAACAAAATTATAATGCATCCATTAAATTGCAATAATTTTAATATAAATTAAAAAAGCTTCATTTTTAATAAAAATTTAATCAAAATATTTAATTAGTAAAAATAAAATTTATTGTTTTTTTACTTGTGTGTGTGTGTGTGTGTGTGTGTTCCTGCGTTATTCAATTCATTTTATTTTATTTAAAACATATTATTTAAAACATTTTTTGAACACAACATATAAATTCAATAAATCAATACATTAATAGCTTAAGGCTTTTGATTGGGGAGTTGAATTGAATTTACAAATAAAAAAAAAAAATATTTAATTTTTTTATTTATTTATTTATTTATTTATATGTACGTTTTATTTATTTTTATTGTAATTTAATGAAAATCAAATATAAAAAATTTTCTTTTTGCTTTTTTTTTAAATCATCACGGTATCAAATGGAAGGAGATTGGGGTTCATTGATTTTTCATGTAGTTTATTGTTTACAAAAATTGTTGTTGGAATCACGATTTAATGCTTGATAATCGAAACAACTAAGAATTTAAATTAGTCCGAATAAATTGAGTTACCCCAACAAAACAACAAAACACCTTTTTGTTCTACAAAATTTTATTTTTTAAATATTTAAAAACACTGACCAGTTTTGATCAAACGATGATTATCAAGGTTATCGTTTGATCTATCATTCATTGAAATGATAATTCTCAAGATTCAGTTGCAACTGAAAAAGTTGCAACCGAACCTTGAGAATAATGGTTTGATCGAAATTGAAACCGGTCGGTGTTTTTATTATTTAAAAAATAAAATATTGTGGAAGAAACCCGTGTTTTGTTGTTTTGTTGGGGTAACTCAATATATTGTGATGAATTTCACAGCGGGCGTACGAAATACGTACGAGTTTATACAGCCATTGACAAACTTATATTAAGCACAATACCAAGCCAGCTGTCACTTCCAAAAGTGAGCAAACACTACTATAAAACAACTGTTAATGCTTTAAAAACTCGTTTATTGATGAGTAATTTTAATTATTATATCACGGTTCGACAGCTATTGACGAAATGCATAAACTTTTTGTTGATATCAAAAATTTGTCAATATTTTATAATGAACAAAACTTTTGGTAAATCCAATTTTAATTGAAGAATGTTCCTTTCAATTTTATAATCCCCCTTAAGCGTTCAGATGATACATACATTTTTTCGTGCATCGAACCGCATGCAACATGGAACAATCACGCATGCAATTTGGAAATGGGAGACCAATCGTTTCAATAAAAACTATCTAAGTTAAAACGGCATCATGTATAGACGCACTTCAATCGGCAGACTTCAATATGTTTGAATATTTATGGGAAGATAACAGGATAGTCATAAAACACAAAATAATTGGAAAATTATTCTTAAAATAGAAGGTTGGTCAACCAAAACTTGAATTGGAATTATGTTGACAAACACTTTTATTGCTTTTAAAATGTTTACTTTTTTTATTCCAAATTTGGATTAATTGTTTTGTTGTTAATAATGAGCTTTATGAAATTATCTTTAATACGCCATTCTTTACCTTCTCCTTGATTTAAAACTGTGAAATAGAACTAAAATTACTCATCAATAAGCTGATTTTGAAAGTTGAATTTATATCTTAGTATTTACGAGTATTCACGTTTGTAAACGACTGTTACAATACATAAGCATTTACAAACAGTTTGCAGGGAAAAACAATTAGTCACACTTTAAAAGTTCTGAAATTTATTTTTTTGTTATTTTTAGAGTTCCATGTTGATTTTTTGGAAAGTGCAGATGTGTCCAATTTGTTATGAAGTATACTATACGCCAAAACAGCGAGCAGAAATGCTAATACTGCTTTATCATAATAAATCTTCAGTTGTTTATACTCAAAGAGCATTTCGATCAAAATGTCGTTGACTAAAGGCGCCTAAAAGAGAACGAGACGTTTATCTGTATCAAGCGAGAATATTGATAGTGTGTGTGACGATGTGAGTGAAAACGCGGGAACATCAACAAGAAATGTGCACCGCAATTGGAATGTAATTTTATCCCTTTGTGTCGAATTTTGAACAAAAGTATATTAACATACAATTAGGCGGCATTGGAACTGCAACAACGTTTAAATTACTCTCATACCGTCGCAAACACGTCGTTAAAATCGAACCAAACTTTTGGACGAAAATTAGCATGAGCGATGAACCGCATTTTTGTTCAATTGCTTGGACAGTACATACTTTTTTGTAGATAACGAATACAAGGCTGTTACTTTCAATGGTAATCGCTAGAGAGACAATGGTGATGCTACGCGACTTTTTGGCAGAAGAAGTTGATGAACTTGGTATGGAATGCCGCTAATTTCTACAGGACCACAAGTGCCACAGCCAGTCAAACAATGACTATTTTGCATCAAATGTTTCATAGAAGTGTCATATTGACATTTGGCGATATCATTTGGCTACCTAGAAAGCCCGATTTGACACCACCACACTTTTTGTTTGGCTATCTCAAAAGTAAGATGTGCATCAATCATCACCAGTCTCTTGCCGAACTAAAGGCCAACATTCGATAAGAAATTGCCAACATTTAAACCGAAATACTACCGCCGCGTAATAAAAATGCTCAAAACGAACCGAAATTTGCATCAATGTTAGAAATGGCAAAACAGATTTCAATGATGCCAATAAAAGATTTTAATCGTAAATTTGAAGATTATTTTTTTGTTACTGAAATATCTACAAACAAATCGTTCATTTAATTATATATATAGCTGACCCTAAATCGTGTTATCTCTTTCACTCATTGTGGAACATTTGTAGTTGATAATATCTATTTTCTTCGACGCTAAAGAGTCTCAAAAGTGTAGCTGAATTCTATTGTGTTAAAATACTTATAAATTTCTCAGTTTCTTGCTGTCGATAATCTGTTAGATATCACACTGTGCGGTATTTTCCCATTTTTGCTGCTGGAATACGAGACCGAATTCTTCTATCAAGAATATCCCAGACATGTTCTATAGGATTGAAATAGGGACTCCTTGCAGCGCAAGCCATCTTCAAAATATTTAGATCTGTCAAGTATTCATTCACGGGTCTGACAACATGAGGTCTTGCACTATCGTGTATTATTAAGAAATTATCGCTTATAAATGGTACCTAGGGAACAACATGTTTAACACCATTGAAATTCCCTTACCATGACTGAGCTGCTTCGAACTCTTTCGCTGAAGCCGCCATACCTGATACTCGTTCTCGCATATCAGAACACCGCAAACAATCGTTTCACCGGTCTCGATTCACCGGTGAATAAAACTTGGCTCCACTCAGGTTCAGTCCAATTTTCATTTTCGCTGGCAAATTTTAGTCGAGCAATCCTATGACTTAGAATTTGGATTTTATTTCAAGTTTCCACAATTGAAATATAGTTATAATTATAAGCCATGTTACCGGATAAGTTAAAAATTCAGCCACCTGATTAGTCAAAACATGATATGCCAGACTTAAACCCAATAGAAAATTTTTGGTATTTAATGAAGCTAGACGTAGGTAGCAAGGAAGTGCCCAGTATCAATTCAAGCTTTAAATAGTTTGTTGACGAACATCTAGGAATCCGTATCTTCTGCGACTTTGAAACATTTATTAAACTCAATGAATCGGAGGTGGAGGTGCACCGCCGCGCCGTAGTAAAAGCGGGCAAACAAAATATTAATGTTAAATATAGAATTTCTATAAACAAATACAAATAAAAAATAAAATTAAGAAATAAGTGTTGAATTTATTCCAATTCTTTAGCTCGAATAACAAATTGCTATGAAAAGCTTTGTAATTTTAGAAAAAAAAGACTACAATTTGTAATAAAATATGTTTGACCAATTTTGTTCCCCAGCACTGTACGTACTTATAAAATCGTTTAAAAAATTAACATTGACTCATACAATGCAGCACATCTATACCACTTTTGTAATATAAATCAAAGCTTATAAATATTTGTAATATAAATCAAAGTTAATAATTTTGTACTTGATAGGCCCAATGAGATCTTCCGCTTATATTTAACAAAGAATTTGTTAATATTTTTTGTAAATATTCCAGACTAAAACGGATTAACACATTCATTATCACAAAAGTTGTTTACATCTTTTGGTATCAAATGTTTTAATGCAAATTTTGTGTTTTATTTAAAAAAAAATTGTTTATGTCTCTTTGTTGCTTTACTTAATTTATGCAAATATTTGGATGTTTCAGTAGTTTAGAGGCGAACTGAGAGTCGAGGATAAAAATAAACTACAAATATGTATTGAAATTGTCTGTACAATTTTTAACAATTACGCTCCTAGCCGCCCAGAATCAAATTGAATATAAAATCTGCTGGTATTTTAATTTATAATAATTTTAATTAAAGAGTGAATGGCAAAAAATGCAGATTTGAATGAACATTTTAGAATAAAATTGAAAAATATATGTGTTCCGCTGACTAAAAACTAAAATCCATATTAAATACATAAATTTGGCGCTATTTCTTCAAAAATTTTCCGCAATAAATATTTCCAGGCTAAGTGTCGCCACTTAGAACAGCTTTTTAAACAATTAATTCTCCCTTTAACGTTTTTTAACACAAATCCTTAACTAGATCATTGACAACAATTCAAAAGTTTTAGCGCTTTAAATAGTGATTTACATTTAAATGACCTTGACAATGAAACATAAATTTTAATTTAAAAAAACAGTTTTAATTAAAACTGTTAAATGTATATTATTAAAAATACGGAAACTGGAAAGTATCAAGGCAAAATTAACATCTATTTGAATAAATTTAATTTTGAATAGTATTATGATCAATATTCAAAATTTGTTGATGAATTCAAACCTGAATTCTACAAGTTTCAACATTCGTCGTTTAAAATACATAGTATATCACGCCCTAGAAACTTTGGAGATCAATCAACCTTAGTGTCAGGAATTTATCTTAAATATTTCGAAAGTTATCCAATTAATTTACAAAAGCTTTTATTTAATGTGAAATAAAGAAAATTAAAAATTCTAATAACAAAATGAAACACTATATCGATACCTTAGAGCACACAAGTGCATTTATGGTTCTGTTATTTGGAACTATTGGCATTTATAGCACTATTTTCAAGGAATTGAATGAAAATTCCAAATATTTTCGAATTTAGAGACATTTGAGCATTTGCGTGCTCTTATAAGGTATCGATATAATGTAACATCGCAAAACACAGATTAGGTCAAGAATACATCTACTTACAGAAAAATATAATAACTAGCAATTATAGAAAGATCTTCAAGCAATAACAGACTAAGCTTAAGCGAACTAAAAGTTACTGTGGTAATTAATTCAATATTATAGAAAAATCCAACTAACAACGATGTAAAATAGTTACATTGCTAATAAATTAAGAAAATTATATTTTGTTAGTTTTTAACAGCATCCATGTTGATGCGGAGTAACTATAACCTGACTTATTTGCAATAATAATATAAGCAGCTTGTTAAAAAATCTTTCGGTGTGCTTATTGAAAAATCAGAAAGAAATGAAACAAAATATCTGTGGCAATATATGACATAAGGTAATAACTTATTTTGACTAATTTACAGGAGAGCATTTTGAAGTTAAAATTGATTGTATGATAAAGGTTTCTGGATCGAGGAGAACATACATATATCACTAAATTTTTAACAATATACACACATTTTTAAAATTTTTTAAAAACACTTGTTAAATATTTCGCAAAATTACAAAAGGTTTAAAAAATCACTCGATCGATTTCGGCTTATTAGGCCATCATCAGGAGGATCTACTAAACTGATACTCCTGATGATGGCCTAATAAGCCGAAATCGATCGAGTGATTTTTTAAACCTTTTGTAATTTTGCGAAATATTTAACAAGTGTTTTTAAAAAATTTTAAAAATGTGTGTATTAAGTGTGTTTCGCCAAGTGCCTACGGCAGAAAGTGTAAGAAGTTTTAACAATATCTTGCTTATGACGTGAGCTCAGTTTTGTATAAGATTTGTATTTAACGAGTCATTTTTAGTTAACCGCTGTTATGTACTATAAGCAACAATATTATCAATAATAAAATATAACATGTACAATAATAACATCTACATAAGTTAATGCATGAGTACATATTTTATTTTATTGATGACCTTGATATATAAGTTTTTTATATTAATTAAATTATGCTGACTAGTACATTCACCTTTATAATGATTTTCATAGTCAATAGTTTGATAAGCGATATTTTTAAAGCATAAGAGTTATTGCATAAATCGTTAGTTTCTACACAACTATCAACATGTTTCTGTCTAAGCTCTGACCAACAGCAAGCGGGAAATATTCTCAACCAGTCAACTATCAAATTTATGATTTAGCTAAACTAAAGTTACGATGAAACATTGGTCCTTCGAGATAAAAGAACTACGCTAGGAGAAAAGTCGGTCTACGGTCTACAACAACAACAAAAAACCGAGAAATGGAAAATTTGCTGAAAGAACAAAACGAACTGGAAGAACAGATCCAGAAACTAATCACAAACATTAGAAAGGATCTAGCTGCCAGAAAAACAATGGCTCGCTTGGAAAAAAGGAAAGAAGTCGCAGATCTGTACAACAGATACAAAACAAACGACCAGAAATTAATAAGCTACGCTGGCATAAACGAGTTCGTAATCCGAAGAATACATTTAACTCCTCTTTTTCTTAGGCTCGGCTTCATCCAAGATGTTATTAAATTCAATATTTTCATATTGTTTGGTGTATTGCAGCCATCGCACGGAGAGCCAAGAAATTACGTTACCATCTCTTTGTATACTCGAGCACAAAATTTAGTTAATTTCAAATAACAAGTTAAAATGCATACCTTAAGTTTTTGTAGTCTAGCATAATCCTAGTGTTTTCTGTTGCAAAACCTAATTTGCCAACTCTATAGCGACCTTTACACGGTCAATATTAATGTCATTACCTTATGATAATGGCATTAATATTGATCGTGTAAGTCGATGAAATCAGTAATGATGACCAGTAATGATGCAAATCCGGATTTTCTGATTTCGAGATATCATTACTGATGCTTGGTGGGGATACTGTCATTATTATTGACCGTGTGTATGTTTCGCTTCATTACTACTTCATTACATACTCTGTTTCTGTTGTTCGTTTCGACAACTCCTGGTTGTCAATAAATGTTTAATATTTTGTTTATAAGAAAAATTTATAAAATTTATATAAATGTGATCACGTGGAAGTAAATTATAGTGAAGGAAGCAATTAAAAATATTTGAATATGAATAATTCGTGTGTGGCGAATATGTAATGATATGAAAATATGTACAGTAATGACGCAAATAATGACACTAAAAATTATCGTGTGATGTTGAAAATTAATGAAGGAGTAATGACGGATGATTTTGTAAATAATGACATTACTGGTAATGACATTAATATTGATCGTGTAAAGGCCTCTTTTTTGAATATTAAGTTTATCGAACAAGCCACAAATATCGAATTTTGGCTTCTCTAAAGACAAGTTAGCTTCTTTAAAAATAGCTGTATATGTGCTTAAGGAAATCGGATTTTTGGAGGTGGTATATGTATATTTTCGAAATGTTCAGGTCACCCACCTGACAAATACTTATTTTTATATCGCCGGATATGCAATGCCTTTTGACAAAAAAATGAGCCAGAACATGTTTGCCACGCTGATCCGTTTGTACAACAATGCTCGAAAATTCACGCTTTTCCTTTATTACTGTATTGAAAAAATTGAGCGATTTGTCCAACGTAGCAATGAAGGATCCGAAAAATCCGATAGAGTCAAGAATGACATCGATTCTGTAATGGTGTTTCATCTTGATAAATCTTTTCATATTTTTTATTCACAACCTCTATTAGTCCAGAGACAAATGTCACTCTCAAGTCGTACCTTCCTAAAGCCCAATACTGCTGAAAAATATTTTGTTGATTCTGAAATCTCGGGCCGTTCTTACATTTTTGATGTGAAAAATCTTTACCGGCAGGAATAAGTAAAAAAATTGTATATAAATCATGTTACGGAAGCATATGTGCCGAACAAATAATATTGCATATGTGTGTGAATATCGACATGAACAAAAAATAAATAAAACGTAAAATCAATGCAAAATCTACGCATACCATGAAAATCAAATATGATGATTTATCTAATGACTTATCGAACTATGGCCTGTCCTGTCGTAAAATTCTGACATACAAATTCAAATTCAGACACTATATCGACATTTTGGCATCAATAACTCAAATTCGGATGTCACAAAATTAATTGCTGCCACGACTTATCGAATTCTGAAATGGATTATCGAATTCCGACATGAATTATCGAATTCTGACATCATAAAGTCAAACGCTGAAGATATTTATCGAATTCTGACATGAGATATTGAATTCTTTGATATATAATCTCAAGACTCCAGAATTTGATATATTATCCCAAAATTCGAGATGTTATGTCAGAATTCGATGTATAGTATCAAAATTCAAAAAACTGTGTTAATTCTGGGATGATATATCCAATTCTGATATAACATCACGAATTTTGAGATATTACATCGAATTCTAAAGTCATGAGATGCATATCAAATTCTGATAAGACCGTTCGAATTCTGACAAGACATGTCGAATTTTGACCGAATATGTCGAATTATTAAGATTAAAAATTGAAATTCTGATATAACATATCGATTTTGAGATGATATACGGAATTCTGAAAGTTTTATGATAGATTCATCAAACCATATGACATAAGATATACAATTCTGACATTAAAAATTCATATTCTGACATGTTGTATCGAATTTTAACCTCGGATGTAGAATTATAATTTATGACATATCGAATTCTGATATAATTTACTAAGTTTTGGCATAATATTTGATATTCTCGCACGATATATTGAACTCTAAATCATAAATACAAATAACAAAACCTGACTTGACTTATTGAACCAACAAAATATCAAATTCTGACTTAATATCATGATATATCGAATTTTGAAAGAAGTAACGAATTCTGGAATAATATTTCGATTATGTGACCTATCGATTTCTGGTATAATAAATAGAACTCTGACATCATAAATACAATTTCTGATATTGCAAGTCTAATCTGACATAAAATATGTAATTCTGGCATGATAACTCGAATTCTTACCTCAAAACTTCAAATTCTGACATGACGTATCGAATTTTGATATAACACATCGAATTCTGATATGATTTGTCGATTTCTAACATAATTTATTTTATTCTGGTATGGTGTATCGACATGTTTTATTGAATTCTGATAAAATACGTCAAAATTCTGACATGACGTATCAATTTCTGGCACGACATATTGACATATTAAATTGAAATTCTTGCAGAACATATCAAATTCAGACATGATATATCGAATTCTGACATCATAATTTCAAACTCTGAAATTTCATATCGAATTCTGGCACGATACATCGAATTCTGACATAATGTGTCGAATTCTAATATTAAAAACTCAAATTTGGACATTATACACATTATCACAAATTCAAATTCTGGCATGACTTGTTGAAATCTGAAACGATGATATATAGATTTTTGGCATCACAAATTCAATTCTAACTGTGGCAACGTGCATAAGATATAAAATTCCGACATCATAAATACAAATTCTGATATTGCAAATCTAAATCTGACATCATTGACTGGGATTCTGGCATAATATTTCGAATATTTGACATGCCAAATTCTGGAGTGACATATCAAATTCTGACATAAAATATAAAATTCTGACTTCATAAATGTAGATTCTGATATTGTATATCTAATTCTGAGATATCGATTTGACACTAAAAGATTCAAATTTTGACATGGCATATTGAATTCTGATATGATTTATCAAATCTTGATATGAAATATCTCGTTCTATAAAAATTCAAATTCTGACGTGACATATCGAATTTTGACATAATACTTCGAATTCTGACATAATTTATTGAATGGTGGTAGCTTGGATACATAGACATTGGGTTGGCATAACTGACAGTTAATTTCTGTTAGTTTTGTGGGCGCAGCCGCAGATGGATATATCAACTTAACTTTTACATTGAACGTCCAGCCAAGCAATCCAAGGGAAAGAACCATATTGATTTCGACGTTACTCCGTTCGATACTCGAAAAAAATTATGAAAAAGAAATTATCTGGCGAAAATGATGGGGGTTCCGCACTACCGTCTTTCCAATTGCTATGATTTTCCGGTCAACATTGCGCCCTAATAGAATCGCTTTATTTAATTTATTTCAAACTGGTCAGTGACAAAACGGTGCGCTTTTGCTTTGTTCAGCAACTTTACCGTGACCATTCACTACAGTCTATATATCGAATCTGGAACAAGATTGCCGTGTACGACTAATGGTATATTTTAAAGCGTACTTGGCAGGTTTATGTGATTAACTTAACAGAACTGTATGTCAGTAAGGTTCGACTTCCACTTACAAAATAGAATAACTTATTAATTTTTTAAACCAAAAATGTAAAGTAATTTAAATTCTGAGTGAACAACAGCCGTCTTGTCTTATTGCAGGGATTTTCAGCCTCATCGAAATGGCTTAAAATGATTCAGTAGATATTAATACATACATGTTTTCACATAAATCTTTTGCGAGTTGAGCGTGAACTCGCTCGTTGTTTTTTTCTGCAGATCGTAAGCTCTTTACATTCCCAATGTGATATACGATTTACAAAAATTTCGTTTGAGTTTTCTGAAATTTTTACTTGCATTCTCAGTTTGTGGTTGTCAAAGCACAACCCCCCATTATTTATATTTAAATGTTAAACAGTTATTTGCACAACTATGTATATTTAGTTCGGAATCATCCGAATCATTTAATCGTGTATAATTTGGATCATCAATACTGTCGTCAACATTTTCATCTACATAGTTCTACGTTATCCAGTACTGTTTCGGCTTCGAATTCAGGATCCAACATAATTTTAGTGTCAGGATGGATTTCGATTAATCGGACTGAAGCTTGATTAAAATGAAAACAATGAGCTGTGGAATTTTACTAAATTTATAAAACATTTTTATCTGATTCAGAAAAACCTGTCTGGTTATATCATGATTCACTATAGATTTAAATATTGTACATTTGGCCATTTCAATTCAATTATTTTCATCGCTTTCAACGACATTTTAATTTTTTTCACAATGTACAATGTTAACAATTAAATATCTATATTTATTTGTATAGATACAAAAATTATAATTTGAGAGATAATAACTTAATACTAAGCAAAAAATAAAAGTTTCGTTTGACGAGGAGAAATATTTTGAGATGTTTTTGTAAAATATTTATTTTAAAGCTAAAGCTCCAGAATTTTGATTTAATCACAGATAAACCAAATGAACCAAAGGGAACAAATTTTTGATTAATATCAACGGCGCTGGTTTATATGGAAATATTTCTACTGGTACCCCACAATCTAACACATTAGGTGCATTGTGGGGTGCCAGTTGGTATTTCATTATTAAGCCACGTTTTCAATGAAATGGTACTATTGGTTCATCTGATTATATTTGTTTGTGATTTAATACATCAAATTTATAAGTTATGCCAAACCTTATGCTAAACGTAAAGTTTAATTTTACAATTCATTAAAATTATTTTACTTGAATTATTCACAGTGCTTTCTAGAATTTACATCAAATATCATAGACAAGAAACCGAAAAGAGTAAAACGTGATATTTAAAAAGGACACAAAGAATAACGGGAAATTGCATAACAAGCACAACTATGCACTGCTATGTATGGCATTGCTCATATAACTGTAATATGAACATAATTAGGTATATAACAGAACGATTGCACAAGAGAATTGAGACAAAAATTAAAAAATTACGGTTGGCCGAAGTGATAAAAGTTGATGTACAATATATTGTTCAAGGCGTTCAGGAGGGTAAATGCGCTGTATGGCCATTCCAAAACTTAGACTTTAAGTTACTCAACACCAATCCTTCTAAATACCTCCTTTACTTACCCACTTAACACTAATCAACTGATTCGCTCACTTTTATGAAACTTTTGGATACATTTAGGCCGGTACAAGCCACTAAAAACGTAATTTCTCGACTTTCGACAGCCCAGCAGCTGTATTCTGAAAAAAAGTAAAAAAAACGTGGCGGGTAACTCGATATTCTTTAACGTGAACGTTTCTTTTTTGTCAAATTCCTATTCCGATAAAAAAAACGTTCAAGAACATCGAAAAAACATAGAAAACTGGAAAACAGAAAAAATGTTCTGTCAAATTATGTCATTTGGCAACGATTTTAATATTATACACGTCAGTTTAGGATTATAATAGGAAAAAATATATCTTTTGGCAAACTGGCCATTTTATGAAGCCCGCTGAACTCATTATTTATTAATTTTACATTATATGTATTGTACAATATATAGTGATGGTTTTGTGGTGTACCTTATCTCGCCGAACCGAAATTGTAAATATTCATGTAAATAAATAATTAAATGATATTGTTATTATTCTAGTTATAATTAATTACCTTATTTATTCCGTTCCCTTTCCCTTAAATTTTATTGTAAATATGTCAAAAGGTTGACAGTTGCCAAAGGGTATAATGGGCGCGTTTTATGAGTGAATGTAATTGGTATAACTGGTATACATTCCGGCGATAGTTGAACTAGCAAAAACATAGAATCCTTAGCCGGGATGTATACCAGAAACATAAATTGTATTTTGTTTAAATTTTTCAACACCAGTCGTAGCTGGAACTTACATAAGACAAGTACAACAAATAATAAGTATGTACCTAATACGTAAATAAACGACTTATGTAACCAGTATAAAAATTAACGAGTATATTATTAATTATTCAATCCTTGATTGAATACGCATAATCGTATAATACGACGTGTAAGCAGTTGCACCCGGCAGGTTTGGGAGGACCTAAAAAGAACCTAGGGCTATATCGGTTACTACAAGTGTAACCAAGATATAGAGGAGCATACTCCCAAAGTTTCACCGAATACAACAAAAAATTACAATTTAGTAATAATGACATTGCCGGATTGGCCGAACCGTGCTCGAATTTCTTTTGAATTTTATATACGAAATCGAAAAAAAATTCAAATAAATTATTTGGTAATACTAATAATAAGACATTAACATTACATATTCGTTTACTTAGTACAAATCATCGCAGTACTTCCTCTATCCCGCTGTTTGCTTGTCTCTATTGTGCGTCGCATTTTCTCTTGTCTGTTCTCTAAATTACTGTTAATTTAATCATGAAATTCTAAAATTTAACGGCAACCAAATTATATTCGTTTTACTAATTCAAAATACAAAGTGTTTGCTAAATTATTTACTTCTTTGTCATATAAATGAAAAAACGTTTCAAAAACCCAACCAAAAAAACGTGGGTTTTTTTAACGTTAGGAACGTGAACGTTTTTCTTCGTTCAGAATAGGAAATAACGTTAAATTTGCGATTCACGTTTTTAACTGTCATAAAAAACGTAAATCACAAAGTTACGTTTTCTCAGAATACAGCTGCAGGATTTGTTTGCTTCTCTTAAATTTTCGTGTTCTTTACCTCACCCACTCAACAACATACGATGTTTTGTTTAAAAGTAAATCAATTAAAATATGAAAATCGAAATAATAAAAGGAAGCTTACCGATATATTGTACAGGCGACTTACCAAGCAAGAGCACAGCCTCACGAAGCTTTTTATTTTAAAATTTCTTAACATTTTCACGCCACATTTTCATAAAATCTTCTTCATCTTCAATAAGACTAAAACGTAGAATTTTTTCCTCAGTTTCATATGTCTCATCAAGCAACGTGCAGCCAGCGATTTTCTGTCTGAATTATTATGATTGTCTACCTACAATACAACGACATTTTGTTTTTCCTATACATATTTAAGAAAACACGCATCGATTGCTTGATTGAAAAAATTCTGTTTTAAAAAATAATCGTTTATACGATTATTGATTTGTAATTCAAGCGCGGTAGTACTCGTTGTATTGCCGCGCTGAAATTACAAATCAATAATCGTATAAACGATTATGTTCTAAAACAGAATTTTTTTCAATCAAACAATCGATGCGTTTTTTCTTAAAGCCTTGTCTTGACGGCAAAATTAATTATAGTTCTAAAAATTAATTTTATGATCATAATTTGGAGTTATCGTCTTGACGGTAAAAGTAAACTACTACCTCCCTCCTTTTGTCAAATGCGCGAACTAGTTAGTTTGTTATTGTTATTAGACGTCAAATTTTGAAATAGGCGTTAATGAATGGTTATTTACTTTTAGCACTGAAGCGAATTTGTAAAGCTTTTTAATTTGTATTTGAAAAAAAATTAACAATACAAAAAATCAAGAAAAGAAGAAACCGAAGAGTTTTATTTATTTGTAATCAGTGAATGTTTGAGCCTGCAAAATAAAATACATATGTAAACGCGCACATACACAATAGAAAACAGAAAACATACATTTTTTAAATTTTTTGACAAATTGATCGAAGCCATCAACCCGTATTTATCGAGAAATAGAAGTGTGTTCCAATTAATTATGGGTATTTAGGATAATTAATTATAGTACTAAAATGTACTAAAAATGGTTAAATTATAGCCTTGTCTTGACGGTAAAATTAGTTATAGTTCTAAAAATTAATTTTATGATCATAATTTGGAGTTATCGTCTTGACGGTAAAAGTAAACTACTACCTCCCTCCTTTCGTCAAATGCGCGATTAATTCAAGCGAATCATCTGTAAACCTTTTCAAGCGAATCGTCTGTAAACCTTTTTAATTTGTATTTTAAAAAAATTAACAAACCAAAAAATCAAGAAAAGATAAAACCAAAGAGTTTTATTTATTTCTAATCAGTGAATGTTTCAGCCTGCAAAGTAAAATAAACGCACACATACACAATAAAAAACAGAAAGCATTCATTTTTTAAATTTTTTGACAAACTGATCGAAGCGATCCACCCGTATTTTCCGAGAAGTAGAAGTATGTTCCAATTAATTATGGGTATTTAGGATAATTAATTATAGTACTAAAATGTACTAAAAATGGTTAAATTATGTTCGTATTTTACATTTGCTATGTAATATTACACTGCTAAATCAAATTATGCTCCAATTAATTATACCGTCAAGACAAGGCATATGTTCGTATTTTACATTAGCTCTGTAATGTTACACTGCGCAAATTATGCTTTAATTAATTATTCCGTCAAGACAAGGCTTAAATATAGGGAAAACAAAAATGTCGTTGTTATTGCAGGCAGGTAGACAATCATGTAGTGTTACAGCGTATGTGTAAATGAGTAAACTTGTAAAAAGCAAAGCATACTTTTATGACTTTGAAATTTCTCGATATTAGCAGTATTTTGTTGAGGAAAATTTAAACTCATTTTGGTTTGATTTATTTTTTGTCCTATTCTTTCCTGTACTACTGCGATTTAAATAAGGAAACAATTTGTTTGGCTTTAATTAAATCATGCAGCGCGTTGTTGTAATTTTGTCAACAAAACACACTTATTATTTTAGTAGCAGGTCAAATCGAGAAATTCAAAACACATAAAAGTAAGCTTTACTTTCAGCAGAGTACGTTTCGTTAAAAGCTAAAAATGGTTTCAATGAGCTGCAGGATAAACAATCGTGGTATGGCTACGGACCATTTTGTGTTTATGCCTCGTCCTAATGCACCGCCACCTATACCTAACCAACCTAAGCCTTGCTTTTCACAAATTTACACAGTAGGGGCTTTCGGGTCCGTCAACTTTAGTTGGCAACGTGTTGAGTAAAACCAGAGCCTACTGTATAAATAATACCCACCAGTATCGACTGTATTTTTTACTAAGCTTAAAATAAGGTACACATAATTTTTTCTTTAGTATGAAACTATATGGGGAAACGGTTATTTTCATTTACAGTTTTAGTTTTTTAGAAATATGAGCTTTAGTTTTATTTTTATACGAAAATGTTCATAAAACATGTAATGTTATTTGATTGAAAAATCGAGTCTTGAAAATGTTTATTTGTTAGTGAAAATCGTCATGAAAAATAAGGTATTTTTGAAATTTACAATATTGTGGTTTTTGTAAAATACGTCATAAACATAACTCGAAATTTATAAACAATACAATAATCATCTCTTTCATTGCCTCCATTGAAATTTGAATTCAAATATGTTTCTATAGTAATTTTGAATTTGCAACGCATGCTAGATTGTTTTGAGTTTTTGTTTTCTTCGCACTCATTATATTGATTTGTTTCTTTCTGTTTGCTCTTTCTGATTTATTTTAATTTTGATTGTTGAGCGGAGACGTGTTGTCTTTTTTCTTACCATTGGCTTTAGACGTGGACATATGATGACGTAATTAAACTGAATTTTCTCTTTTCAATACAAACTATTGTTGTTGTAGAATGCGTTTTAGTTTAATTTCCTTTATTTTCCTTTGATTATTGCTGGAATATAGGGAAATTTGAGCATCTTTGTTTTAAATGAGTAATACAATGAGTTGTTTGTTAGCGATTTCATAAAAAAACTATTTAACTGGGTTTAGCTTTTAATTCATGTTTTATCGTCAATCGAAATCGCGTTTTTTCATACAAACTATATGAAAATAAATGAATTTTTACGCAGTGTTTAAATTCAAATTTCGTTCCTTTATTTATTATCTTTTTGCGAAAGAAGAGAAAAAATATTTTGTTTTGTTTCTTTCTTCCGGAACGAAATCCAACAAAATAAAATATCTCTCCTCTACTATCTTTTGTGTTTTATATGAGGAGAGATATTTTACTTTTTTCGATTTCGTTACCGATGAAAGAAACAAACAAAAATATTTTTTGTTTTCTTTCACAAAGAGAGAAAAAAAGATAAAAGAAGGGAACGAAAAAATGAATTTAAACACTGATTTAGTGATTCTATATCCCTTATTTTAAGTTCATTTTTCACTGGCTCTATTTACATCAAGATGGTTCTGGTAAAACAATCATGCTATTTCCTGAATGCAACCGATTTATCAAAAATTTCATGGCATTGTGATAGATCGGATATCATTTTTCCCATCAGTAAATTTTAAAGGCAGCAAGTCGCGAGACCTAAAAGCGCCCAAAGTATGATTGACTTGCTGTGACGGATTTATTGTACCGATTTTAAATGTACCATCCATGATATTTTCTATTCAAACATTTAGCCAATATTGTCGGAAATTACTGTAATTAAAATTAAGCAACCAATATGTGAGGCGGGAAAATATACCAAAGGATATTACATTATTCAAACAGCATAATAAAAAAGAAGGAAACCCCATTACAGGATGTAATCGCGTTACCGGCATCTCAACAATGCCGCCCATATAATAACTATATGAACCATTAGGCACCAATACTACAATGAAGAAGGATAAAACAACTTTTATATTACGTAATAATTGGACTTGCTTGTACACTACTTTATATACATTCAAACAAAATCATTTTCCTTCATTCAAAGGCAAACAAATTTTTTGAACATAGTATTCTATTATGCACTTTTATTGTATCAGTTACAATATCTTGAATTCTAGAGATGATAACAGTAACTTCAATTGATCAATTTATTAGTATTTGGGCAAAAACCTATGGACTCACAGATAGGCAGTCAAACTAACCCACATAAAGGAGAATAGCCAGTCAAAGCTTAAACCACTTTTTCTATAAATAATACATAGATACCAACATTTCCAACCAGTCTTTTTTGAGCCAGTTCCTAAATAGTTTAAGTTATACTCCACATGTGGTAAAATTCTGCGCCAAACCATATTTAAAAAAATTAATTTATTATATTAAATCGTTACAAATTCTAGACGTATAAAACACTTTGTATTATAAGGTACCAGCATATGTATATGTACATAAGTATAATAAATGAATGTACGTATTTATTGTGTATGTAGTTATAATGTACATAAACATAAATATAATATATTCGTTCTTATGAGGTTATGTGTTCGTTTTTTTTTTTCTTTTAAATATTTTCAGTTAATCTTTTATTGCATTCTTTTATTATTATATTACTATTATTACTTCTATTATTGTTATAGTTTATGTACATAAATTCGTTTTGAATTTATTTTCATTGATTTCAGAACTGGGAGCTTTTCGTTATATTATTTCACATACCAGCAAAAAGCTTTGCTTCGAACAAAACAAATTTTTATTTTATTTTATTTTACATTATTATTATTTTTTTTTATGGAAACTTAGAATATTAAATTTTATTATTATAAAAGTCTAAAAAAAAAAAAGCTTTTCAATAAATTTATTGTTATGTTATTTTTATGCTCTCTCCCTCTCTTGGTTGTGTGATAGGATAAACAGACTAATGTTCGAAAATTTCGAATATCTTGTTTGTGCTTCACATTGTTGTTTGTCTAAATGTGTGGATTAGTCAAACAACAAAACTATAATGGTTTTAGTTTTCAGTTGTTTTTTGGTTTAATTTTTTTATTATTATTTTTTGTATGTTGGTGGTTCTGTTTTTAAAGAAATTCAAACAATACGAAATTGTTATGCTAAATATATGAGTTTTTTGAAGTTGTAAAAAAGCGAGAATAAGAATATTAATTGTAAGCTTTGTACCGTCTACCGAAAAAACATGACTAGCAAAAGTAAGTTGAATAACATAATTTGTGTTAATTTTGCGGGATATGTCGTTTTAACTTTAGAATCACTCACAAAGTTGTGAAGGCAACATATGAAAAGAAGGAAATTCAGTTTTCTAGGGTTACGATACGATTAGCGACAAATAGATGTCTAGCTTTTTTCAATATTTTGTAAATAACTAAAAGTAATTCTAAAGATCAATATTTTATACATTTGATTTTTTGAACTAACATGATAAAACCCATGAAATTAGAAAACAAACAAATATTTGAAATTTGAGCAAATTTTAAAATTTTACTTAATTTCGAATGCGATCAAACTTTAGAGATTGATAAAACTATACTAATAACGAAAAATAACTGAATACATTTTAACCCTTCAATAAAATATCGGGGAAGTGGTTTCTAAAAATTATTATTTAATCCAATCGTGCATTCTAGAGTTAGTGCGAGCGTTACCGTTTTGGAATTTCTTTTTGGTTACCTTGTCAATTAAGATTTACGCTATATCGTTATCTTATTTCAGTAAATAAATTTAAGCTACATGTGTTTCATGTTTGCTTTAATTATTAAGACTAAATTAAATAACTAATTAAAATTTAAAACATTAAGTTATTCCGGAATTAGCCAGACAGATGATAATTGATTTTTTTCTTCTTCGTAAAATTAAAGTTTACTTATCCCACTTAAACCTTTATATAATAATCATGACTCAACAAAAATATTTCTTCAATTGCATTTTTCTGGTAAAATTGACGTATATTGCTGAACGTCTTTATCAATTATCTTAATTTATGTAAATATTTATTTTAATTATATGAAGACAAACTTTGGTGCGGGGCTATATGTGTACAATTTCATAGAAGTTAACTACTCGTATATTAATCACAAAATCGGAATTAATTGTAATTAGCAACACCTTAGTATAAACGCGGTCACTATAAACACTGTGTTAATTAAGTTAACTCGCTAATTTTTTCAGAAAGTATATTTTTCTGCCTGAACAGATCATCTGTGATCGGATGATGGATAATGGACAACGTTAAACGGTCTTACGTTAAATAAAAGGTAGTTTATTGCTTTATTAAATATCTAACGTATTTAAAAATTTCAACTTGTAAACAAATTGTAATTAAAATTTTGTTTAAAAATGAGTGGTTATGCCTAAATTACGTAGACCATCAGAAGAATTTTTGTTTGGTAGTCATCTTATACGCTATATGCTACCCAATGAGCGCAAAGCTCTCCGAATCCACTTCTAAATACGGATCATTTTCTCAATTCGACAACCTGTTTGCACTAAATGCACTTCAGTATAAAATTTAAAAAAATATTGAAAACGTATAGACCATGTACCTCGACTATAATAAAGTTGGTGTAGCGGGTTGCCCTTAATAATAGGTGATAATGTAAATAACCACCATATGTAAATAATTTTTTGCCTCTCCAAAATTTATGTGCCCCAAAAGTTTAATTGTTGGTATTGAATAATTATATTATTTTTGGTATGTCGTAACTCCTGCTCTTGGTGCGTAAATAAGAAGTTTACGGCCAAACGCTATTTCCAAGCGGCATTCGAGACCATACAATTTTGTTGAAATATTTCATGTAGCCAAGAAGGTTTTGACTTTTGTTTAGTTCGCGTATATTTTACTTTTTTATCAAGCTATGACGAGTCAATTACATTTTATACTGAATTTTTAGCGTGCCGAAGTTTCGATTTCATATAGCTCGCGCGGTTGTATAGATATTTTGTAACTGATTTATGGTTCTAGGAAAAATTATTTAAGTACAATATAAATAAATAAAACAGCTAAATTATAAATCGTACGTATCAAATTTATTATTCAAATAAACATGTGTTTGTGTTGTAGAAGATGGCGATGAATGGAGGTCCGTTTTTATTAATTATACTCGACGAGTTGTGCAGATTTTTCAACGACATAAGATGATTTCTCCGATTGTTGAATCATCTTTATCCTTATCATCCTCATTGAGCAGGATATCGACTTTGGCAATGTTGTTGCATGTTTGCCCACTGCAGTTTAAACAAATAATGGAAAAAGCAATCCCTGCTTTTCTGCACCCATAGCCAGCTTCACATGCTTCCTTGCACTTGCACGATATGAGCTTTAAAAGCTCAGGTGGCGCGGTTCCAGTCCATGACTTTTCATCGTTAACCCCGTTCCTGAGGATCATTGTAAAATCCGAGCCACGTTTGCATCTAGTGATATGTACGGAATATATGCTGTCGTGGTGTGCTTTTTGTTGGTGAGAGTAGTGAGAGGTGGTTCATTTTATTATATTTTTAGTCACTGATTCAACAAAGCGGTGGAATCGTAAAACATTTATAGACATTTCCTGCTTGTTACTGCCACATAGGGCGATGAGAAATTGTTCTCCTATGGAAGTCAGATCCCCCGGATCGATTTTTTCTTGTTTGAATAATTCCACCGAAGACTGTAGTCTGTACACGGAAAAAAATAAACTGGTCCTCAGCTAAGAAAACGAACTTTTAATTCAAGAAAATGTACTTTTTCTTGATTTAAAAGCTAATTTTCTTATTTCTATCGAGTTTTTCTTCATGTAAGAATTGTGTTTCTTGAAATGAAGAAAAACTCGAAAGAAATAAGAAAATTAGCTTTTAAATCAAGAAAAAGTACATTTTCTTGAATTAAAAGTTCGTTTTCTTAGCTGAGGACCAGTTTAATTTTTTCCGTGTAGTTCCGAATGCTTTTCAAGAATTTTGATAAATTTTGATTTGCCAATATTAAAGAATGACGATGTGGTATCGCAACCGCAAGCATGAAGGAAAAGAGAACAGAATTATCATACTTTACACTAGCCGGAGAATAGAGTTTTGCGGGAGTATTTCCTTTTACTGGTTTTCAGAAGTATATGTTTGTGATTAAAATCAAAAAGTCGATGTCTTCGCCAACGATTTCAACAAACTTATAAATGGATGCTTTTTTAATTGCCTTGGTTACGATCGGAGTATCTGCGTCCTCAAAAACCTGTTCAATTTCAATTTCGACTTTTGCATAATAAGAGCGAAGCATTTGTACAAAGTTATCTTTGTTTCTGTCCCTTGTAAGAAAGTTCTCTTGCCTAGATTTTGGAGCTGTAGTTTCATTGAATGAAAATTGTGGCGATTGGTGTTTTCTCGAAAGTCGTACTTTTTTCGTAGTTTTGGTTCCTGCGATACTCATGTCTTTCGCGTAACCATCGAATATAATTGTTTTTTTTTGGAATCTCCAAAATGTTGTTGCACGTACGTAACATATTTCTGGCAGATTAGGCCAAATATTTCAATACGACACCAAATAACTTTGTGCAGAAGAAAACCATCGTCAATTATCTGAATACGTCCGTTACTAAATTATAAATTTCCCTTCAAAGGATTGAAAGCATTATATAACAATGACTTTGTTCCTTTCCGTATTCCTTTTTCGGTGAATAAAGACAATGGAAACGGAGCGAGCTCATATGTCAGAAATTGTTTCATATCAGTCTCGGAGTTCTTCGTAATGCACATCCTTTGGAAAAATAATAGTGTATTGATCGGAACTGGTGACGCATAAATTTTAATGCTGCTGTTGACGGCCGATATCGGTAACACCTTATCCTTCCTTTTGAACGACAAGGACCAATTTGCTTCTATAATTTTAGTAATTATGTCGCAACCGACTTCATATGCACGTTGACAATTAATTTTCTGGTTTGCTACAACTCTTGTGTTGATAGAAAATCATTCGTTAGTAGAGAGGAATTTTTGTTTTAAAGCTGAACTATGCCTAAAGCCCCACAATAATATTTTGCTGAGTAAGTCCACGTCCGTGAGTCAGCCCTCCTGTTGTCTTCATGGATCGCATAAGAGTCTGCTCTATCGTCATGTCTGACATAACACCAGATCAATATTTTTCCGTCCGACGAATCGTAAAATAGCAACGTCTTGTGAATCTGACGTAATCTTCGTTGGGTATTTTTTCATGCAGAGTTCGCATGTCCTGTAGGTATTAATTAATGAGCAGATTTCACATACAGGAAATGCCCGGAAATGAAAAAAGGAAGCATGTTTTGGATGGTATTGAGGTGAAGCTCCCAATTACCTGATATTTCCGCCTCTATGAAGTTCTTTTTTTACCAGAGAACTTTGCCGTTGGACCTCTGTTTTCGATTACATTTAATCCTTTTGCAAATTTCTCATATACTCTTTTTATCTCGTTATCGATTGAAAACATCATCCGCGTAGTAATCAAGTTCATCACATTCCTTGTAATTAATTCCAGCGATTCCAGTACAATTTTTGACAAAGCTACAAGTTTGTTAGTAGACATTTTTTGGATATGTATTACGAGAAAGGAGAAAACAGCACAAAACAAGTTTCAATCTCTTAATTTTGTACTTTCACGTTCGACACCTCAACAACGATCAACGGAGGATGAAAAATTCATATAAAATAATTTGTAGAGCGTAAAAAAAGCAACAAAATGTATATAATCGCAATTTTCGTACCATATGATGGAGAGCCGATATCGCAAAAACCAAAATTTACCTCTTTTTCAAAATGGCGGAGAATGCAACTAGGAAATGTTGGTCGAAAATTTCAAGTTTAACTTTTCTAAGCCCCCCCCCCCCCTACACAATATATAAAAATCAGCCAGTTCGATTCATTTGCATTTCCAAATGTTTATATATACTGGATTATGGCCACACATACATACATTTCATTTTCATAATACATATGGAAACAATTATTTTTGATGTAGATTTTCGTTAAACTGAGTGATTTGTTTTTACAGCCTTTTCATGTACAAAACTTAAAAGAATTTACTTAAATTATGAGTAATTCTTAAAATTTCTAGACAAAATAGCGTGCATAACTCTTGTAAAACTCGTGTCAAACCGTACAATTGCAATACTCAAGTAATTGAAAATTTCACTTTCGTATTGCAATGATTCGTTTTCTTCACTTGTTAGATAATATACATTAGTCAAAAAATGATACTATTAAAGTTAGCCGAAAGTAAAAAATGTCGATAATGCAGATAGTGTCTTGGCTATCTCTGCCAAAACCTTCTAGCCGACAAATTTCAGCCGAAACATATTTTAACTGAAAAATTAACAAAACAACGTTTAAACTGGTATTTTGTGAATTCATTTTTCGGCTGAATATAGGCCCGTTTTGGTTTGTCACTGCATATCTTAGGAATTATATTTTAAGTTTCTTCAGAGAAGCCAAATATAAAATTTAAAAATTTGTATAAATTCAACCTTTAAAGTGTCGTATCTGGGAAGTGGTTCAATTAGTGCGCCTAGCCAACAATTGTCCCCAGAAAAATTATCAAGACAAGTTTCATGTAGGGAGCCCGGGAAAATTCGTTTGAATCAAAGGCCCTATAAAATTTAAAAATCTGTATAAATTCAACGTTTAAAGTGTCATGTCTGGAAAGTATTTCAACTAGTGTGCCTAGCCAACAGTTATCCCTAGAGTAATTTCCCCCTTTTCCAAAATAATTTTAAACAATTTCTCTCAATTTTGTTCCAGAATATGTATCGGCTCTTTTCCAGAATATAATACTAGAAGGATCAGTAAATTCCCCCTTTTCCAAATTTTTTTTAAGAATTTAACCCCGTTTTTACAGAATATGTCCCGGCTCTTTGCCAGAATATATTCCTGTACTAAGAGCAGTAAATTTCCCTTTTCCAAAATATTTTCCACTTTTTCTTATTATGTAACTAGAAAAAAGCAGGTGAATAGCAGTTACATAATTACAAAATTGAACCTCTTTCACCCTTTTCAGAATTTATAATTTTTTGTTATTTTAGGCCGTACATGTTTTTGATAACAATGGATTAAACACGCTTTGACTTTTACGTTAGTGGAAATGCTCGAGCCATGCAGATGCCAACCCTAAACCAGATTCCCAGAAAAAGTGATGTCAGAGCACAACTTTAAAAGTTTGTTTTCTGACGATTTTATTGAAGTTTGCGGAGACATATGCTGGGGTAATTTTTTGCTATTTCTAGTATTGTATTCTAGAAAAGGGCCGAGATATATTCTGAAATACTTCTGAAACAATTTAAATTTTATATGGGTTTTTCATTCACGCGACTTTTTTCCGGCTCCCCACAAGAAACGTGGGGAATTACTGCATTTTCTAGGGATAACTGTTTGCTATGCACACTAATTGAAATACTTTCCGGACATGACACTTTAAGGTTGAATTTATACAAATATTTACATTCTATACGGGCCTTTCATTCAAACGAATTTTCCCGGACACCCCACATGAAACGTGCATAGATAATTTTTCTACGGATAACTATTGTCTAGACTCACTAATTGAAATGTTTTCCAGAAACGACACTTTAAAGGTTGAATTTATACAGATTTTTAAATTTTATGTGGGCTTTTGATTCAAACGAATTTTCCCGGTCTCCCACATGAAACTAGGCCTGATAATTTTTCTAGGGATAAATATTGGCTAGGCACACTAATTGAACCACTTCCCAGGCATGACACTTTAAAGGTTGAATTTATACAAATTTTTACATTTTATATGGGCCTTTCATTCCAACGAATTTTTCCAGGCTCCCCACGTGAAACATGACCTGATAATTTTTCTAGAGATGTCTCTTGGTTAGACTCTTTTATTGAACCACTTTTCAGACATGACACTTGAAGGGTTGAATTTATACAAATTTTTAAATTGTATTTGTATTATCTCTCATGAAACTTAACTAGTAATTACCACCGCAAACATTGTCAACCAAATGAGCCTGTATCCAGCCATTAATTCCCTATATGGAAATTCCAGTTTATATGTTGTTTTGTCAATTTTTGATTTTATATGAAATATATTTCGGTTGAAATAGGTCGGCTGGTAACTTTTGGCTAGCCAAGACACTATCTGCATTACCGGCATTTTATAACTTAAAGCTGAATTACATTCAAACTTTTCTTTCTTTTTCAAAAGAATAGAATCACGAAGAAAAGTGCAAATACATTTTACCGATATGTATAAATGGGACGGGAATATTCAAAATTTCATTTTTTCCTTTCAAAATGTTACTTTGATTTGAATAATTTTGAGCAACTTTCACGAAAAAAGACAAACCAGTTCACCTTTTTCAGGTTTCTCCGTTCTTTTCCACCAAAAAAAGTTGAGTGTTGCAGTAAATAGTATTGAATTATACTTTTTGAGTATTCTTTCTGATTTTAACCCTCTCAAACGCCTTGTACAATATATTGTACATCAACTTTCATCGCTTCGACCAACCGTAATTTTTAATTTTTGTCTCATTTCTCTTGTGCGTTCGTTATCTTATGTATTTATGTTCACACTACTGTTTTATGAGCAATGCCATATCATAGCAGTGCATAATTGTGCTAGGTATTTTATTTTTGGAAGAAAGTCAATTTTAAATGGCGTTTGAAAGGGTTAATACAAGGAAATCATACTAAAACGCATTTTTTATTGTACATCTTTTATGTTTTGGAAAAGAACGGAAAATTGAATGTAAATCAGCCTTAATTCAGACTTTTCGCCTAACTTCAACAAGATCACAAAATGATCACATGTTTTGTAATATTTTGTGCATTTATTTTGATTTTTTTCATAATTTTTGACTTGAAATTTTTTCCAGCTGATAATTTTTAGCTTTTATTTCAATTTGCCCAAAATGCTACTGTTATGAGTTTTTTTTTGAAATTTTGCTTTGATAAATCAATTATTACAAGAAAATGAAAATGATTTTCTTAAACAATGTCCATACATGTTAAACAATAATTATTTATGATAACATCTTATACATTAACATTCAAAATTTATAAAGTTTTCATTTAAAAATTGGTCTAAGAAGAAAAATTAGTTTTCCATATTTTTTTATATGCAAATAAAAGTTTTTTTTCAGTTGGTGAAATATCGGAAAAGTTGTTCGCCTAGCTGTGCATTCGAAATCGGGCGGTATTTAAGAATTTTATAAAATTAGTTAGTACCTAAATTTCTAGTGGACTGATCTCATTCCAAAAATTCTCGTAGCATAATCGGTTATTACTTACTTTCTAATTTCACTTTAAACATCGTAACATTCCAAGAATTTTATACGGTCTTAGTAACGCAAAGGCAAAATCATCAAACATGATAATTTCATAGTAAATGTGGCAGCAGAAGCAGATATTTGTTTAATTACTAATTACATCGACATACATTCTACAGATACATAATAATTAAATAATTGGAGGTATATCGACTTTATCATCATTAAGAAATTGTTATAACTTATAATGATGAAACATAAACAATGGTCGTTGAATAACAAGTTGTCGCGTTATTTATACACTAACGCGCGAAACGTACGCTCTTAAAATTATACTTAAACTCGGATGAAAATATTTCGTTTACAGTTTATGATAAATTATTTTAGATTTACTTAATTTTAACAAACTTAAAATAAAATGTAATATTTAAAATTCAAAATATTATGTAAAATTGTCGAAATATTTCAATATCTTGACGGTCTTCCGCTACAATTAAAAACCTTTCTTTATTTTGTAATAGAAGCAACAACTTTTTTGTGAAGGATGGTTTACATTTTTACCATTTCTCTTGTTGAACGTGCTAAGCTTTGTTCTCATGACATATACTGCGTATATTTGCTTTCTCAAAAACACTTTCCTGGTTGCGAAAAATACCAAATTTGCTTTCGTCACTGATATTAAGCTTATTCAAGAAAGATTGAAACATTTTAAATGACGCTTTGGAATACAATAAATAGTGAATTTTATTGTTTTTATTACAATATTCGAACTTGATAATTTTTGGTTTGATTTTTAACAAACTTGTTTATTGAATTAATGACTACACGATTTTTTAAGCTTTTATTTCAATTTGACTAGAATGCTGCTGCTATGCATTTATAATTTTTGGTTTAAATAAATCGATTATTATAGGTTTCTAATTTATTTAAAAAAGCTTGGTTTACTATCAGCAAGTGATACTAAAATACAATTACGAAAAATTGATCCCCAAAAAGTGTTAATTACGAAGATAAATCATAATCATCAAACGGATGCGCTTTTGATTAAGTGATGGGTCATAATCACCGATCAGTTTCTGGAATTTCTTCCCCTTAAATTACATATTTAAAACCATATTTTGTATTTTCTATATCTTGCATTTGCAAATCAACAAAATTTTATAAATGACTGTCAAATTGTAAATCGTCATTGCATTGAAAATACAAGTTCGAATATTACTTCTTTTCTCTCTGCTTATTAAGTACTTATCATATTCGATCCTAGGTGTCATCTTACATTACAAAATTGTCAAACAATAAAACAGGGATTCGGACGAAATCGATTCGATTTTTAAATCACATTTAATTAAAGTTTAAACTTGTTGAGTAGTTAAGTTAACAAAAATTATTTTAAAGCGAAATATTCAACTCAAATTATCAATTCGATCCCCTGAATTAGGCAATTTGGGATAGATGGTCCATAACACAATAAAACAATTACCAGGTTTGTATTAGTTTTTGTAATTGAATTTTTAGAAATGTAAATGAAAACAATGATTTTCCAATAAATTTCCTTAGTAAACTAAAAGGTATATGTTCCATATTTACAAAATTAAGGCTCTTTTTATTTAGATGGCTTTGGTTTACTGACAAATTTATTAAAAATTTGCTAACAACTGCGTCTTAAGGTGAATGTCACGATTTGTTTAGGAAACTAATTTGCCATAAATTATATAATTTATAAGACGAGCATACTATATTATGTTAATAAACTTGCCAGTGACGTTGTGCGATGCGTCACTATAAAGATTTCAAACGGGTTTTTATTTATTATTTTTCGTTTTCGTATTCGTGAAAAATAAGCAGACTTTTGATTTGCATACAAATATGTTATTATTGTTGTTGTAATTAGTAATATTAAAAATAAAAATTCAAACTGTTTTATACATAAATAATTTCAAATTTTACATTATTGTGATTTGAGCATAAATATTAAATACAAATTCTAGTTGGAGACACAATATGTATTTCCAAAATAGCGTGTAGTTTTAAAATAACAGTTATAAAAGAATTATTTAACAAAAGTTGAAATTCCAATGGATGGCGTTGCGAAGTGGAAACTCGGAAATTTTTTTAGCACTTTCTATGAATTGTTGTTGAGAAATATTTTATTTAATACTCCAAAAAAGCAATTCAAAATCTATTTCCTTTTCATAGATTTTACTTTTGTTTTCAAACTTTTTCATGCCGATAATGCCTTCGGTTTATTATCACGCTTTGCATCTTTGTAAAGCGTCACGACTACTGATCACATTATTAGTAGATGATCACTGACAAATTTTTATTTCAACTACCTAAAGGGACAATGTCGTTTTTTAGATCCCGTGCTATTGCTGAATTACGTAATAATGATGCAATTTCCGATTTAACAGACATACTTAAGAGTAAAATAATAAAATACGGTAGGCTTGACAAATTTAACTCAAACAAAATGAATTTATCAATTTTAGTTTAGCTTACTAAAACTTCAGTTAGCGGTCACTTGACCTCGGAATTCCTCTGAATGAAGACCACTTTTATTGCAATGAATTTATTATTAAATGGATGCTTTCAGGTTTCGCAACATTGAAAATTAAAATTTACTAATGAATAAAACGACGGTCATTTATCAAAAGATTAAATTGACGGACAAACTGTAATATAGCGTTCATTTCTTGCGCCAAGAAATCGCTAATTAAGATTTATATGAAGGCTAATTTTTAGTTAAACTGTCGCATTTGATAAGCTAGAGTAGTGATAACTACATTTTTTTAACTTTGACCATAGTAATTGAAATCTTCAGAATTACGATTATTTTAATTTTTTCATGAAAAGCTATTTTCAGTAGAAAGTAAGGTCGCTCTCTAAGTAACTTGAACCAATCTAAATACCTTCGTTCTAAAATGAATTGAAGTAACTTATGAGAAATGTGGTTGCGTTCACCAATTAGACCTGGAAAACATAAAACATACATAACTTTTAAAACATACAAATTTGTTTGAGAATTTTGACATAATAATTTGTCGGATTTCCCCTTTGACACGGAAATTGTCTGTTTCCAATTATTCAGACTACAGTCTGTATACCGGTATACCGGAAATAGATATTTTAGTTTTTATAATACAGCTACGTAATAAAAAAATTGAAATGTGAGATTAATTTGATAAATCTTTTTGCATAAATCAAATAATTAAAATCAAGCAGAAAAGAAGTTTAAATGGTCAAAAAAAAAAAAAATATGAAACATACGTAAGAGATGACAAATAAAATACAGTCGAACTTCTTTTATCCGGAACCGGAATAATCGGTTTACTTTCCGAATAATCGAATTTTGTGGGCATTCGAGGTCTCTTATAAAAACGCAGTACATAATGTACGTAAAAATATTGCTTGTTTTGTTTTATTCCTTGCTTCCTTAATATCTTGAGAATAAAACCAAAAATTAAAAAACCCAAAACCAAAAAATAATTGCCTCCACAATTTGAAAAATTATATCAAAATAACTGCAAAATAGAAGTCATCTGTTCTTCATAATCTTTCTCGTTTCTTACCTCAAAGTCGTATTCAAGGCTGGCTTCATTCATTTATTCATTATTCGCTCTGTATTTTTTTTTAAGTCAATCATTATGCTCAAAAATGACGAATAAAAAAATTGAGGAATATGATTCGTTAAAAAAATCACTAAACGAGGGAATAAAGGCAACCACGAAATCGACTTAAACAAACTAATTTGGAGTGGGGCTATTTTTTGTGAACCAAGTTCAACAATTTTTTTTTTGTTGAGTGAGTTGCATGTTATGCATTAATATATACACACAAAAGCAAAAAAAAGTGTCAAAGTCATTTTTTCGATTATGCTAATTTATTTTGATTTTATCTTTTGAAGAAAACAGTGCTAACATTCTCTAAAAATCAGTTTTTCTGCGTCGATGAATTTTCGATAGAATAACTGTGCCCCTTTGTTAAAAAACAATTTTATAAGAATTTAGTTCTAAAACACCTTTATTCTGTCAAAAATTCTTCGAACCGAAAAAAGTAATGGTTGGAACATGTCAGCACAGACATCAAAAACAATGAGCTAGGTAGTAAAAATTCATTAGAGTATATAGTCCTTGTTTCACGAGCATTTTTATAATTTAGTGAAAGACGTAACATTTAACGTTTTTTCTGATTGATTTAAATTATTTCACAACAACTAAAAATACACAAGAAACGTTAAAAATAAGCTATGCCGGTAAATCGTTTTGTGAAATTAGTGCCCCGAATAAAACCTTAAATAAAAGGAAAATTCGTAATCTTTAGGTTAGTAGATCTTTTGTCGTTAGAGCTATTTCTTTAGTTTTTTTTCATTAAAATTAAACTAACGGAGACAATGATGAATGATTCCTTAAATAAATAATAAAGACAACAAATTTAAATTAAAAGTAAAAAAGAAAGGTTACAAATACGGTAAATTACATAAAATACTTAATTTATCTTAGGATTGCAAATAGTTTTTCTACGTCTTGTGTTGCAGTTAAATACTGTTTGAGGGCTTTGGAGAAGACAGAAAAACTGCCAGCCATTCTAATTTTAATTGGTAAATTATTGTAGATGATGGGTGAAATCACACTAAAGAAACGTCTACGACAATCTGACCTCCAGTTGGGTATAGGTTTTCTATATTGAGAGTTCAATCGAAGCTTATAGCCAGAGCAAAAGATATAGTTATATCCGCTAATGATATAGAAAATCTTCGGGGGACTCGACCCAAAAGAATCCTCCCCAGGCTGAGCTTTAGCCGGCAATCGCTGCAGGTGGAGACCTTGAGATATCTGCTTGCGGGCACTCAATAAAACGAGTGTTTCGTAACAAGCTCTTGAATCATTAGGTGTCACCACGGAAATGTGCGCCGCAATGTTATTTCCTCTCGTCGAATCCTCACTACCCGAAGAGATTTTGCGTGCCTGGCAACGCCAAAATACTAGAGTTGATAATGCCCAAGATCGATTGAAAGTTTTGATGAAATTCTTGGAATCAGAAGTGGAAAACGAAGAGAGAATTTCATTAGCGATAAACGGATTCGACGAGCAAAAACCAAGTCACAACAACAACAAAAGTACGAAGAAAAACAGAAGTGTGACAGAAACTTCAATACCAACCGCGGCTGCTTTGTTTACATAGAACGAAACAAACAAAATTCCGAGTAAGTGTATTTTTTGCGGGGAGGGTCACGACAGCGATTCGTGTGAAAAAGCAAAAAAGTTGAGATTGAGTGCGAGACAAGATATTGTGAAAGACAAAAAAGCATGTTTTGCGTGCTTGAAACTGAACCACAGCTACAATAAGTGTCGTTCTAGAATAAATTGTGCCTGGTGTGGTAAAAAACATGTTTTGTTGATGTGTCGGGAAGTGACCAAAAATGATAGCGATCAGACCGTGAGTGAAATCCAGACAATGACAAAAAATCTCGCTCTCGCCAACGTAACCTTCCGCAAGATCCCCAAGTTTATTTGCAGACGCTCCGCGTCAACTTGGAAGGGCCAATGAGAGAACGAGTAGTTCGCGCGGTTATTGACACCTGGTCGCATAAATCGTACGTGTTAGCCAGTTTTGCCGAAAAATTAGGTTTCGAAAATATCGGTGAAAAGATGATGGTGCACTTATTGTTTGGTGGGGGATGTCAGAACCTCGACAACACCAAGTTTCACGCATCACACTAAGTAAACTTGATGGTACTTTCAAGTGTAATTTTACAGCATTTCATGAGGAGATTATTTGTCAAAATATTGCAGCATATGAAAACAGCACACGTTTGAACGAGCTGAAAAGTAAAGGAATCTACTTATCCGATATTGGTAACGACACCGAGCCTATAGCTGTGTTGATAGGCGCGGATATGGTGGGGCGGCTGTACACTGGTAAAATTGTACAAATTCCCACTGGGGAGACCGCCGTCGAAACTCTCCTTGGCTGGACTATAATGGGGAAAAATTCAAAAAATATTTTGGAACGCCAAGATGCTGCTCTCACAGTTATTTCGATGTTTGCTAGAGAAGCAGATATTACGGATTTATGGAGGAATTACAGATCCAGCTGAGAGAGTTTCAAAAGAAAATTATCTCGCTCAAGCAAAGGCAAATTTTGTATCCACCACTCGGGTCACTCAAGAAGGGCGCTACGAAGTGGCGCTTTCCTGGAAGGAGAAGCACCCTCCACCAGAAAATAATCGTTTTATGGTCGAAAAGAGATTGATTAATCTGACCAGTAAATTGAAAAATGAACACTTGTTTGAGGAGTACGACGATTTATTGCCACTTTGGGAAAAAGACGGCATTATCGAAGAAGTGCCCAGTGATCAGTTATCAGAGCATGATTATTATTTGCCACATCGTCATATTCTAAAAATTAGTAGCACCACACCAGTCCGACCAGTATTCGATGCTTCCGCGAAAACAAAAGACGGAGTTTCACTCAACAAATGCCTTGAAACTGGTCCAAACCTAATAGAAATGATCCCTAATATTTTGTTAAAATTCAGGAATCATGAAATTGGAATAGTTGCTGATATTGCAAAAGCATTGTTATAAATAAACATTGCGCCTTCGGGTAGACAATTTTTGAAATTTTTTTGGTGGAGCAAGACAGAACCAAGAAAACTTATTACATTTCAACACCGTCGCGTTGTTTTCGGGTTGACCTGTAGCCCATTTCTACTAGGAGCAACAATCGATTGTCATTTGGAAAAAATGGTTCAAAAATCCACGAACATTGAAGAATCAGAGTTGATAGAGAGAAAACGCGACTCATTCTACGTCGATAATTGTGTCACGAGCGTGAAATCGGAAAAGGAGGCCCAGTATTTCCAAGACGAAACTACACGGATCATGAAAGAAGCCTGTTTTGACCTCCGAGGGTGGGAGATGACGCACGATAATGGCCAATCTGACAACAGTGCCGTACTCTGAGTGATTTGGAACAAGGACAAAGATACATTGAGACTTAATATAACAATAACGGAAAAACGACCAGAAAAAATTACGAAACGTTTTGTTATATCCACGGCACATAAAGTTTTCGACCCACTCGGTTGGGCCACGCCCACTTTGCTACTTCCGAAAATATTGCTCCAAAATTTATGGGGAATCAAAGAATTAAATTGGGACGATGAGATCCTAGATGACTACCAAAAACAGTTGCAAGCCTGGTACGATCAAATACCTGAACTTCGAGATCTAAGTATTCCACGGTGGATTTTCGGAGACACACGTGACAAAGTAACGTTTCACACGTTTGTCGACGCAAGCAAAACCGCATACGCGGCTGCATTTTTTGTTCGAGTGGAAGGAGAAAATGGTACCTACGTCCGTTCATCTGGTACAAGCGAAATCACGAGTTAAGCCACGAGAAGATATTTCGATTCCACGCATGGAACTCTTGGCAGCAATGCCTGGAGCACGCTTGATGAAAACCACAATCGATTCGTTAAAATTAAAGAAGGTAGAGGTAATTTTTTGGACGGATTCGTCAACTGTTTTGTCCTGGATTCGTCGTAATGGTCAATGGGTAGTTTTTGTGTGGAATAGAATAACAGAAATACGAGCGACCACTGATACCAAAACTTGGCGACACGTACCAGGCAATCAAAATCCGGCCGATCTGCCGTCACGAGGGTGTACAACCAGATAGCTCATAAATTCCAGATGGTGGGAGGGACCAGACTGGCTAAAAAAGTCTCCTGATCATTGGCCAGCCGATCGTTTTGAGATTAACGAGGATGAAGTTAACGCAGAGTTGAAGAAAAACGCAGAGAAAACTACGCCCGAAAGTTTCATTCAAGAGGCTACGGTACTCAGTTGTGCTATTGTGATTATCAGAGAATCTGATCCACCGTAGTATTTGCTCAGAACGTCATGTTATCTAAAAACCGTCCGAATGATTGCTTGGATTTTTCGATTTGCGCGAAAGTGCAAAGTAAATCCAGAATGCCGCCAAAACGGGGGAAATCAGCGCGAGAGAATTTATTGATGCAGAATCGCGAATTTTGAAAATCAGCCAAGACGAGGCCTTTGAAGGAATAAACGATTCACGATTAAAGACCCTCGAAGTCTATAAAGAAGAAAGCACCGGATTAATCAGAACGAAATCACTGGTTTCAAATCGCGATGACAGTTTTGGCTTCAGATTTCCGATTGTTTTAAGCCATAATCATGAATTGGTCAAACTGCTTATTACACATACACACCGGAAAAATAATCACACGGGCATCAATACGATGTAAAAAATTTTAAGAGAAAATTTTTGGATTACTTCAAGTGGCGTGCTGTAAAAAATGTCATACAAAAGTGTGTTACCTGTCGCCGTTTTGCAGGAAAACCACTAAAAGCACCGCCTACGAGTCTACCCGCAAGGAGAGTCAGAGATGCGAAAGTTTTTGAAATCACGTGAGTAGACTACGCTGGACCTCTCTTTTTACGAGAAGGTCAAAAGTGCTACTTCTATCTATTTACCTGCGCAGTATACCGTGCCATTCATCTTGAGCTGGTTGCGACATTGGCAGCTGACGGGTTTCTCGAAGCTTTGCGCAGATTTATACATCGTAGAGGAAGACCGAGCTACATTTACAGCGATAACGGTACCAATTTTGTCAAAGCTAACCGTTTACTGCTAAAAAATTGAGTGGGTTTTTAAGCCTCCATCCGCCCCATGGTGGGGTGGGTGGTGGGAGAGAATGGTACGCCTTGTAAAAGATATTCTGAAGAAAACCCTTGGCATTACAAGTCTCAGTTACGAGGAATTGAACACCACACTCTGCGAATGCGAATCGGTCATTAATGCTCGTCCCATCACCTATTCAACGGAAGATAAAAACAACATTTGTGTCATAAGCCCAGACATGTTTTTGAAAGAAATTCACGAAGACGGAGTCCCAGATATAGACGAAATTGAGAAAACATCACTGTCGCGCAAATTACGTTATCGGCAACGACTACGGGAAGAAATCAAAGCTCGTTTTCGCACAGAGTACCTCGGTCAACTTTCCAGAAGAACAAAAGTCAATAAAGATCTCTGTAAAACTTTAAAGGTCGGTGACTTATTCTTCATTTCAACTGATAACCAAAAGGCTTGAAAGTGGCCTTTAGCCAGAATACAAGAACTAATTCCTGACAACGACGAAGAAATCAGGACAGTAAAACTCAAAACCTCCTCAAATGTACTGGTTAGACCAGTCCAACGATTGATTTTACTGGAAGCGGATTCGGATGGAAATCTCCCTAAACCGGTGGAAAGATCATCGGAAAATTCAACACCAGAGGAATGTTCTGAAGAACCAACCGACGAAGATCGACAAGATAGGGGAGAATCAAGTTCGGGTGACACCATGGAGCCCCCACAAAACGCATCCGAAGTGCAGCAGGTACTGCAGACACGACGAGGGCGAGCAGTCAAGATGCCGAAACGCTACATCGAATGACATGCTTAAAGAAATCATTATCTATTTTGACGTTTGTTAAATTACTAAAATCTTCAATTAAAGCCATTTAAAAAGGTGGGAGAATGTTGGAAAAATGTAAATCATATTGTGACCGCCACGACGAATTTTATCTGTAATTTTTGGTTTTTCAAGTTTTGCGACTGCGCATGCGTTGATTTTACGTGTGTGCCTCAATTTGTAAAACGTAGTATTCGTTCGGCGTCCATCGTCCGAGCAACAACAAAATTAGCGATTATCCTAGCTATTGTTTTTTTCCGAATAAAATAGTATTCTATATATTTGCCATTCGAAGGCACGAGTTGTTTTATTACTCTTCCTAAAACCATTTTGCAACAACAAGTCTAAGCTATGTTACAGCCAAACCCATGGTAGGGAAGAGCATCAGGCAAATTCTGGTTTTCCCTAAAATGTACTATTTTAGTTTTCTCACTTAAAAGTAAGTTGGGGGCTTTAAGCCATTCCGCCAGTAAAATTAAATCGTGTTCGATCCCTGATATGTTGAGCTGTTTGCTTACACCAGAGTACACAAACGAAAAATCGTCAGCAAAAGCGGTCAGGGAGCCTGCAACAGTACGACCGAAAATTCCATTCACGTAAAAAAGGAATAACAGGGGTCCCAACACCGAGCCCTGAGGAACTCATGTCGTAATTGATAGTTCACCATTTAGATGATGATTAAATGATGATGGGATCGACCAGATAGAAAATTTTACAACCAGCTGTAAATCATTCCGCGAAATCCACAGGAAAAAAGTTTCCTTAAAAGAACTGCATGGTCCACTCTATCAAAAGCTTTAGTCATGTCGACAAACAGAGCAGATGACTTCAGCCCTAGATCGATGCTCCAACTTATTTGTTTAAGAACTGTTAAAATAGCTTGTTCCGTGTTTTTATTTTTTCTAAACCCGAATTGCAGTGGAAACAGAAAATTATTTTTATTCAGGAAAAGTACCAACTTACTTTTCATAACCTTTTCAAAAATTTTGAAAAAAATGGAAAGAAGAGATATTGGTCGGTAATTATCTAAACTCGATTTATAATTTTTTTTTAAAATTGGGATAACCACAGCTCGTTTTAAGGCTAACGGAAAAATCCCTGTATTGACACTTAAATTCATGATGAAACTCAAGACATCCACAAGATATCAAGCCATCTTCTTAACTGAAACATTTGAAACACCATCTAATCCAGGCGACGAATTATTTTTAAGCGAATTGATAATTAATTACATATAATTCACCCGAGGGGATCGGGGAAAAATAAAAGCTTCTCGTCATATCGTAGTTTTCTGTCCCTAATCTGTTTTATACCGTCTCGTCTAAAGTAACAGTAGAGCTACCTGATTCACCTACTCGCACAAAAAATTTGTTAAACTCATTTGTAATGGCTCTTAAATCAGAGATAACATCACCCGACCTACATTTTAATTCTTTAATTTCTTCCAGTTTTTCCTGGCATTAGTGCCATTGGAATTAAACTGTTCAACGTAGAACAGATTTTTCCTCTGACCTATCTTGGCATTAACGTGATCACCTAACCTAAACGAAATACCTAAACCATCAAAAGTGTTAAAATCGAGCTTAATATATTTACAATTCAACTCGTTCCTAGCGTAAATTGCCACATCAAATGACCTGTAATCCTCATTACTCCCGGCGTGTGTTTGTTTTGCTTAACACTTGATAAAATCTAACATATTTTAGATGCTAATAATCGATCTATAGCGATTGCTTGTGATTTTTAATAAATAGAAATAAATATGAAGGCAAATAGAAATATAGAGGGCTAAAATCTTACGAGCTAATCAGAACCTCGGTTCTGAAAATTAACTCAACTCCCAAATCAAACTTTAACTGGACCTAACTTAATCTTCAACTCAACCTCTCCAAAGCAATTTACAACTCACCAACTCAACTACCAACCTCAACTCAATCACGAATTCAACTTTAAATCGATTTCCAAATCAACCCTTAACCTAACCCGAAACTCAACGCCTAGCTCAGTTCACGGAACAAGCAACTCAAATAATTCCCATTTAAGCCCCTCACTCAACCCCAGTGCAAGCTAACTCAACTCCAACTCAATTTAGCTCAAACCAAATCTCAACCCTCTAACGACCAACTCAATCTCGAAATCAACTCAATCTAACCTCTCGCTAAACCCTCAACTCGACCCTAAATTTATCCCCAACCAAACCACATACTCAAATACAACTTAACTTCAACATCATAGGGTTTGACTATTCAACCCTAACTCGACCTCAGCTGAATCTTCAACTTAACGCTAAAATCAATTGTAACTCAACCCATACTGAACCTTTGACTCAACCCCAAATTAATTCTCAACTCAACCCCAAACTCAATGTTTTCCAACTCAAACCCTAAATCAACACGGTTCGAAAACTTACATGGACTTAATTAAATCTAATTTCCACCTCAATCCTTGAAAAAATCCCCAACTGAATCCAATCGCTCAACTCCAATTCACTACCCCAACTTAACCCAAAATTCCGCTCTCAACTCGACTCTCCCGCAAACTCAACGCCCAATTCAATGCTCAAACCAGCATATATAAACAATTGCCCTCATTAAACCCTAACCCAACCCCAACTAGCCTACAACTCAACCACATTTGCAACCCAACGCAATTGGAACCCAACTCAACCCTCAACTTAACAGCAAACGGACAAGTTGGCTACGGCTAATACGAACAATGTTATTAATGAATAATTTCGGCGTTGAAGATGCGATGGTGTATTTTGTGTTATTGTTGCCAAAATTATGTACTGATAAAATAATTTTTGCAATATAATTCCAAACGTGGTCAAGAGATAATCTTTAAAAATTGGAGTCATACATATTGGAAGCAGAAAAATACATTTGAATAATAAATTTAATAATAAACATTATCGAGCAAAAAAAAGTTTAATTGTGTTTCATTTAGTGTTTAGTGTTATTTAAATAGTAATTGTACCGTTAGGTCATTAAACGACAATTTAATAAGTGGTGACGCAAACAGTGAACAAGATTTAACCTTCAAGTTTGGCATAAGAGCTATAGGAAATGTCAAGAACCGTGTTCGTTTAGACGATCTAATTCTCATTCGCTTTCTAAGCCGGAAAACTAAAGCATCCTACCGTGCTTGCGACGGCTTGTGGGATGCCGCAAAATCGTCGCCTATAGTTATTACATGCCCCGCCATAAAGATAAGTTTCCTAACAGATAATGAAGCAGAAGTCTCAGTCGTTCCTTTTAAATATTTTCCTGATGCTCTTAGCGATACAGATATTCTAGATTTAGGGTTATATCGCAACTTTTGCCATGTATTTGTCGTCGGATCAGTTACCAGACCGATTTGGAGTTGATTTCCTAGTCAAATTCATTCAACATTTTTTTGAGTTCATGAGAATGCCTTACGATCTGAAAAATGTAGCGCAGATTTTCTGCGTTTTTGAACGACGTCACGAAAGGGCTAGATTTTGTTTACGTCTATATCTACGATATTCTGGTGGCAAGTAAGAACGAGACAGATCATTTGGAATATTTTGATCAACTTTTCAAACGCCGAACAGATTACGGTTTAACGATAAAATTATCAAAATGCGAATTTGGAGTAGAATTCCTTAATTTCCTTAGTCATGAAATTACCAAAGATGGCATTAGACCATCTAAGGATCGAATCATGGTTATCCAAAACTTCCCCGAACCAACTTCTATTAGGTAAATTCAGAGATTTGTGGGCATGGTTAATTATTACCATCGCTTTATTCCTAATTTGGCCAAACATTTAGCTCAAATACCCGAACAGCTTCGTTCTTTTATTAAAACCAGAATAAAATCGCAAATCAAGTTAACATCTGAATGCAAGGCAGCTTTTGTTAAGACAAAAGATCCCCTTGCTCAGGCCGCACTCCTCGCTCATCCATACGAGAATGCTCCGAATAGAGTTACGACTGACCAATCGGGTATAGCAATAGTGGTGTATTAGAGCAGCTTATTAATAAATGTTGGCATCCTATAGGATTCTATTCCAAAAAAATATTCACATATTAGAGGTATTCTACATTTGACCGAGAACTTCTTTCAATTTACAGTGGTATTAAACAATTTCGATACTTCGTCGAAGGCAGAATTTTTTACATTCTAGGCCATCACAAACCATTGACAAATGCGATCTCGTCGATATCCGAACGCAGTCCCCATCACAGCCGTCAGCTTTACGCAGTTCAGCACTGATATCAGTTACATCAAAGGTGATAGCATCGTTGTAGCAGACGCTTTGTCTCGATCTGATGAATATCAGGCGTCCGCTATAACTCATACAGCTCTTGATATAGAAAATCCAGTTTCTTTGCAAGAGTCGAATGACGAGCTCAAAACTCTTATCCAGTCGACAACAAATTCTAATAGTTGAAAGGGAATTCTCGAACATAAGAGATCCTAATTCCGGCCTACCGATTTGGTGTGAAACTTCTTTGGGAAACAACCGACTCTTTTGAGGACTTTTTTGGGGCAACAAAATTTTTGGTCATTTTTGATAGTATTGAGGCTATCAACAATAAAGTTATGAATAAACAGTAAATTAAATTAATTTACTTAAAAATCATAAAAAATCACAAAAAAATAATTGTAAATCAAGCATTAACCTTATAAGCCCTGGACAATACAATTAAGAACATCGTTTGATATTTTCATACTTGTTAAATGGACTCGAGCGGTCAATTGAGGAAATACCCAAATTTAGACGATTTTGCGATAAATATAAAACGACGAACTTTAAACCATTTAACGTGTTTAATGATTTTAGCGGCCAACCATGTTTTTTTCGCTAATGAAGTTTTTTTGCTGTGAATAATTAGGTTCTGTGTTCATATGGCGGGAATACAGTGATGATTTTTGGTTTGTTTGTTTACATTGTTGTTTAAAAAGGAAATCTAATATTTTGAATACAAATTGTGTAATTTCACTTACATTGGTTTATCTATAATTAAAATTTAAATAACTCACTAACACTTGATTACCACCTCGATAGTTGTTAAATTCATAAATAGCTCTCAACAATTTGAAAAAAAATCCCTGTATTTCAACGCTTTTTTCATTATAAATGTCATTATGCTTTTAGTATTGCCTTCTAGTCTGTACCAAAAATGTATTATCACTATTTTTGATTTTCACGTAATATTTTCGAATTTTTATGTAAATAGAATTAAATATATGGGTGTCATTTTTTCAGTTTTAGGTATAATATTAAACCGTGGTGATGTCGCTTTTAGATACTCAAAAAATTTCACTGAAAAATTATCAAAACATTTTTTGTTAACAGTTCCGACGTTAACAAAATAATTTTATTACACAAAATCTTACTTGAGCTATCGACTTATTTACTTTTATAATTTGGTAAGATATTGCGTCTACTCAATTAAAATTAAATTAAAAAACAAACGTACCACACGTTTTTCCATTTATAAATGCATTATTGTGATTTGTGACATAAACAATTTTACACGAGTCTAATGATGACGCAAATATATGTACACACCTACGTGAAATTAACACTCAAAACAACAATATTATCCGATATCATTATTAATTAAATTGCTTGATACATAAATGTATATTTCAGTAATTAAAAAAATATAAATAATTTATTAATTGTTTGTATTATAAAATATTTTAATAATCAAACCCCTTTATTTCAAATAATATATTTTGCAATGACATCGTATCGATGATTACCTGGTCAAATCCAAACAATGTGCTAACTGTAAATAAAAAATAAAAAAACAACAATATTACAAAAAATGCTTGGTTGACATTCAAAAAAATATTAATGTAAATGTAATATGAAAAGTGGTTGCAATTTTATTTGTATTTCTGTCGGGTCGAAATCGGTTTCAAGTCTAGCTCACACAAAATTTAGGTTAATATCCAAGTCAATTAAAATTGAAAGTACTACGAGGTAGTACGTATGTATACATATACCAAAATATTTAAGCTACTCGTAACACCTTAAGAAGGTTGATGACAATTTTTTGTTATTGTAATTGTTTATGAAAAAAATATTAAAAACTCAATATAAATATTTTTAAAATTTTATCGTTCTTATTAAATTTGCATGAACATTAATGGATCATTTATTTATAAACATCATTTACATTTAAAAAAAATGTTTTTTGTTAATTTTTATAAAAAAAAAAAAAATTTTGTGTTGGCTATATAGTTGATTATTTACGTAAAGAGAAAATTCTAAGAATTAATGCGTTTGTGTAAACAGGTTGATAAATTATTCATTATTTTGAATTTGTCGCAAAAAATATAACTTTTAAATTATACTAAATAGATATTATCTAGCTAGACCCGAGTCTAATTGTAATTGGAAGTAAGGTTGACAATTCACCAGTTGACGTTTTATTTTACTAATTTATGTACAGTCAAGATTTTAACTAAGGCAAAATTAGATTAGGAAAAAAAATTTAACGATTTACCAATCAAACATTGATTATTGTGCTTTTAATTATAGAAAACATTTCATTCGTATATTTAATATTATCGGAGTCTGTAAATTCAGTTCTCACCAATATTTTCAACAAACAAACTTGGTGTGTCTTTAAGCTGCCTTGCTACGAAATTTCAACAATTTATTGTTCTTTTACATTCTACAATAACAAACAGAGGATATTTAGGCTTACTGAACTGACTCTATGTTACTTTATCGATGGTTAGTTGTATCGTTGATTGAGTATATGATAAATCATATCACTGCGGAATACAACAACAACTTAAATTTTTTGTTTCATCTTTCACATGACTAACGAAGAGCAAATCAATTTTGGTTTTGATTTAAGAAGAACAAAGCCAGGTTTCAATAAAACAATGCAGCTAGAAAGGAATAAAAACAATTTTTGGTTTGTTTGGTTTTTATTATACTAACACTAAACCAAAAAACATCATGCTTTATAAAAACATCAAATGTTTTACTCTTTCTTTCACAAGAAATAAAGAAATAGTAGATTGTTCTAAAAGTAAAGAAAAGTGATAGTTTTCCAGCGAGTAAAATTGTTTAATTTACGAGCGAGCGCTAGCGAGCGAGTGGATTAACAATTTTACGAGCATGGAAAACCACTTTTCTTACGTGTCGGACATGCTATTTTTTCGTGTATTTGACGACAAACCAGGTAAAAATAAAAAATGTAGACCCAGTTTGGATCAAAGTATGTATGCATAGCGTGTACATACAATCGCAGTAAGCAAATAAATAAAAGTCAAAAATCCAAAAATCATTTGGAAAAAAGCGTTTCTACGAAGAAAAGTGTTTTTCTCAAATCGGATAAAATACGTCAGTTTTCTGGTTTGTTATCTGTCAGCAAAATGAAGTATTCCACGACACTACATCGTTGCTAGGCAACTTACTAAAAACAGTACTGGAAAGTATTCCTTGCCTAGGCAGAGAATACTTTCTAGTACTGATTATCATCTGTTTTTAAGAAATACATGATATAATGTATAATCGCACGCGATTGTTATAATTCTAAGGTAACTTTGATAGTGAAATCTATCTATATATATAAAAATGAATTCCTGTTTGTTTGTTCCGAATGGGCGTCTCAGCCGCTCAACCGATCGCCATGAAATTTTTACCATGTACAAGTTGCATATCCAGAACCAACCTTACGATATTTTGGAAGGGGCTGGACCCCGGGGTCTAGGGGCTGCGGTACAAATTTTTTCGAAAATTTTAATTTACTTTAAATTTTTCCACGAAAATGAGTTTACGGGGCTGGTTATATGAAATTACTGACATGTTCGAATCCGAGGGGCCCAGCCCTGGATCAAAAATTAATTTAAATATTTGATTATTTCAAAATTACTTCTCAGTCGCTCAACCGATCGCCATGAAATGTTTACCATGCAAATGTTGCATGTTCAGGACCAATCTTACGATATTGTGAAAGGGGCTGGACCCCGGGGTCTAGGGGCCATGGTACAATTTTTTTCAAAAATTTAAATTTTTTTACGAGAATGGGTTTTGGAAAGGGGTTATATGAAATAAGAGACATGTTCGAATTCGGGGGGTCCGCCCCTGGATCAAAAATTCATTTTTACATGTAAAGATACAATTATTTGATTGTTCTGAAATAACGCCATGGCCGCTTTACCGATCGCCATGAAATTTTTACCATGTATATGTTGCATGTTCAGGACCAAGCTGGTAAAGATACAATTATTTGATTGTTCTGAAATAACGCCATGGCCGCTTTACCGATCGCCATGAAATTTTTACCATGTATATGTTGCATGTTCAGGACCAAGCCCACGATACTTTTGAAGGGGCTAGACCCCGGGGTCTAGGGGCTGCGGTACAAATTTTTTCGAAAATTTCAATTTTTTTAAGATTTTTTGACGGGAATGACTTTAGGAAAGGGGTTATATGAAATTAGTGACATGCTCCGAAATAGCACCTTAGCCGCAAATTTATACACCTAAAAGGATATCTAGCGTGCGATTGTTATACACAAATCATACCTCTACTATAATTGATTTAATTATTCAAATTAATTTTATTAATTTAAATTTAAGACAATCTTTCATCACTTTAACTGAAGATAAATCTCCGAACACTTATATTATCCATACTAATAATCCATTTTTACTGGTTTGACATGTACTGTTTAGTGATATCCTATTTATCATATCCTGTTTTGAAATGTACCATAGTCAGCGAGTTCTAATTTCCACATAACTTCAGAAATAATTAACATTCTATTTTAATCCACTATTGCAACCGGCGGCTTTTAATGAAAATAGTAGTTTCATACTAAACGCCAATTTAATTTATTTAGTTTATTACTTAAATAATCAATGATTGTTTCATAAAATCAATTCTAGGAAAGGTACTAAAAAATATTGTACGTATAAACTGATTCACTTTGAAAAGTACTAGCGTTTTATATTTGAAAATAGCATCTTCTACAAGAAACATCCTTGGATTCAAATTATTGTACGTGTAAAATTGCCTTAGTTTGAAAAAACTTCTTTTGTTTTTCGAAATGTCATTTTCAACCACAGTTCGCGGTAAAACGTATCGAAGTGGACGTAGTTTTAATCGTTTTGAATAAATTAATATTAATTTGTGTTTCGGATGCCGTTGTTCTCGATTAGTTAACTATATTGCAATAAAATAATTGTTGGTGATTATTTTCCAGGTATTAAATATTATTTCAAGTGAATATACATTTTTATTAGATTTAAGTTTTCAGTTTATAAACGTGTTAATCTATGATTACTTTTTTATTGTAGATAACATTTGATTTTGCTTAAAAAAAATTCCGTAAACACATTTCCAATCACAGTTCGCGGTGAAACGTATCGAAGGAAACATTAAAATCGTTTTGATAAATTAATACTAATTTCTGTTTTGAATGCCCGTCATTCCTGATTAATTAGCTACACGTTTCATTTTTGCTTAGAAATGCTACCGAAAAAAAGATCAATTGGGCAGGTAACTGCAAAGTCGAAGAAGATTAGAGCCGCAAGGGTGGCTGAATCATGCGAACAGCGTGAAGCACAACTTGAAAATGATCGAAGCAGTACGTCTTCTTCTAGATCTAATGAAACAACTGAACAGTGTGAAACAAGACTTGCAAACGTTCGAAGCAGGATGTCTTCTTCAAGAGCTGATGGAACAACTGAACAGTGTGAAACACGACTTGAAAATGTTCGAAGCAGGATGTCTTCTTCTAGAGCTACTGAAACCATTGTACATCGTGAGGCCCGGCTGGAAGTCGATCGGTTACGATATGGACGATTAATACAAACTTTTAGAGGTGATTTAAAGTTAGCAGCATTCAATTACGAGAAAGACTATGATTACAATGTTTCAATTCGGCAAATGGAAAACATTTGTTTGTATTGTCATGCTTTAAAGTTTCACATTGAATCGCCTGGAATGTGTTGTTCAAACGGAAAAGTGAATTTGCCTTCTCTGGATGATCCACCTGAACCTCTTCTAGCTTACGTCTCCGGAACTACTGAGTTATCCAGACATTTTCTACAAAATATTTGAAAATACAACTCATGCTTTCAAATACAGCGATGTAGAGAGAGAATTCTTGCATAACAATCAAGGTATTTGAATTATATACCTCCCGAGCAACGCCGGGTAACTCAGCTAGTTGAAAATATAAATTGGAAAATTTTGCGTATTTTAAAGAATATAATGAATAAAATGGATAATCTGATATACTGCCGATTAGAGAAAAAATCGTATGTGCAACTCGTGGAAAAACTATATTTCCCGGACTCTTATGGTTGCTGGAACTCGGCTGACGCCTCGTCCCAGCAACTTCCATACTCGTCCGGGAATATATCGTTTTTCCTACACGTTACACAATACACTATTATAGTGAAGAAATGTGTTGCTAAGGAGAAAAGTAGCAGTTTTCTTTACTGTTTTCAGCCAATAAATGACACTCTTTGCCATTAAGGACACGAAAAAATATATTTTTTCTACGATAGTGCAGTAACCTACACTATCGATGATGATTTTTGAATTTAAATTATATAAGAAAAGGAGTCTTTGCGTTGTATTCTAAAATCGTCATTACACAAAGATTTATTAATATTGCTATACGATTTGTGAAACCCAAATATTATAATGGTTTAATAAATTTGTGTTGATCCGTACAAGTTTGTAATTTTTTATGTTTCTACTTATTTATAAATGTTACAGGGCTATTGTATCGTAGAAAAAATAGCGTGTATAACTCGTGTGAAATGAGTCATTGCAATACACAAGTGATTCAATTTCACTTTCGTATTGCAATGACTAGTTTTCTTCACTTGTTATACAATATAGTATTGTATAAAAAAATTCAATTTTTTTGAAAATCAACTGAACTATAGCCCACAAATTCAGAGGCACAAAAATCGAAAATCTGCCAATGTGCTCCTATTTCGATGATTGATACCTCTATCAATAGGCGTTGAGACCTGTAATTGTCATACCAACGGCCATTTCGGATATTTCTACACGTTTCGTGGAAAACTCAATTTTTTTGAAAATCATCTGAACTATAGCCCACAAATTCAGAGCCACAAAATTCGAAAATCTGCAAATATGCTCCGATTTTGATGATTTATACCTCTATATCAATAGGCGTTGAGACCTGTAATTGTCATACCAACGGCCATTTCGGATATTTCTACACGTTTCGTGGAAAACTCAATTTTTTGAAAATCATCTGAACTATAGCCCACAAATTCAGAGCCACAAAATTCGAAAATCTGCTAATGTGCTCCGATTTCGATGATTGATACTTCTGTTAACAGGCGTTAGACCTGTAATTGCCATACCAATAGCCATTTCGGATATTTCTACACGTTTCGTGGAAAACTCAATTTTTTTGAAAATCATCTGAACTATAGCCCACAAATTCAGAGCCACAAAATTCGAAAATCTGCAAATATGCTCCGATTTCGATGATTTATACCTCTATATCAATAGGCGTTGAGACCTGTAATTGTCATACCAACGGCCATTTCGGATATTTCTACACGTTTCGTGGAAAACTCAATTTTTTGAAAATCAACTGAACTATAGCCCACAAATTCAGAGGCACAAAAATCGAAAATCTGCCAATGTGCTCCTATTTCGATGATTGATACCTATATCAATAGGCGTTGAGACCTGTAATTGTCATACCAACGGCCATTTCGGATATTTCTACACGTTTCGTGGAAAACTCATTATTTTTGAAAATCATCTGAACTATAGCCCACAAATTCAGAGCCACAAAAATCGAAAATCTGCCAATGTGCTCCGATTTCGATGATTGATACCTCTGTTAACAGGCGTTAGACCTGTAATTGCCATACCAACGGCCATTTCGGATATTTCTAATCGTTTCGTGGAAAATTCAATTTTTTTGAAAATCATCTGAACTATAGCCCACAAATTCAGAGCCACAAAATTCGAAAATCTGTAAATATGCTCCGATTTCGATGATTTATACCTCTATATCAATAGGCGTTGAGACCTGTAATTGTCATACCAACGGCCATTTCGGATATTTCTACACGTTTCGAGGAAAACTCATTTTTTTTTAAAATCATCTGAACTATAGCCCACAAATTCAGAGCCACAAAATTCGAAAATCTGCTAAAGTGCTCCGATTTCGATGATTGATATTTCTGTTAATAGGCGTTAGACCTGTAATTGCCATACCAATAGCCATTTCGGATATTTCTACACGTTTCGTGGAAAACTCAATTTTTTTGAAAATCATCTGAACTATAGCCCACAAATTCAGAGCCACAAAATTCGAAAATCTGCAAATATGCTCCGATTTCGATGATTGATACTTCTGTTAATAGGCGTTAGACCTGTAATTGCCATATCAACGGCCATTTCGGATATTTCTACACGTTTCGTAAAAAATTCAATTTTTTTGAAAATCATCTGAACTAAAGCCCACAAATTCAGAGCCACAAAAATCGAAAATCTGCAAATGTGATCCGATTTCGATGATTGATACCTCTGTTAATAGGCGTTTAGACCTGTAATTGTCATACAAACGGCCATTTCGGATATTTCTACACGTTTCGTGGAAAACTCAATTTTTTTGTAAATCATGTGAACTATAGCCCACAAATTCAGAGCCACAAAAATCGAAAATCTGCAAATGTGCTCCGATTTCGATGATTGATACCTCTGTTAATAAGCGTTGGACCTGTAATTGTCATACAAACGGCCATTTCGGATATTTCTAACCGTTTCGTAGAAAACTCAATTTTTTTGAAAACCATCTGAACTATAGCCCACAAATTCAGAGCCACAAAATTCGAAAATCTGCAAATGTGCTCCGATTTCGATGATTGATACCTCTGTTAATAGGCGTTGAGACCTGTAATTGTTATACCAACGGCCATTTCGGATATTTCTACACGTTTCGTGGAAAACTCAATTTTTTTGAAAATCATCTGAACTATAGCCCACAAATTCAGAGCTACAAAATTCGAAAATCTGCAAATGTGCTCCGATTTCGATGATTGATACCTCTGTCAATAGGCGTTGAGACCTGTAATTGTCATACCAACGGCCATTTCGGATATTTCTAACCGTTTCGTAAAAAACTCAATTTTTTTGAAAATCATCTGAACTATAGCCCACAAATTCAGAGCCACAAAAATCGAAAATCTGCAAATGTGCTCCGATTTCGATGATTGATACCTCTGTTAATAAGCGTTGGACCTGTAATTGTCATACAAACGGCCATTTCGGATATTTCTAACCGTTTCGTAGAAAACTCAATTTTTTTGAAAACCATCTGAACTATAGCCCACAAATTCAGAGCCACAAAATTCGAAAATTTGCAAATGTGCTCCGATTTCGATGATTGATACCTCTGTTAATAGGCGTTGAGACCTGTAATTGTCATACCAACTCCTATTTCGGATATTTCTAACCGTTTCGTGGAAACCTCAATTTTTTTGAAAATCATCTATTTTATATATACAAACTATTCTACGGTAAAACAACCTAATGAATAGTAACACAAAAACTCACAAAATCACGAAATATTATAGAAAATAAAATCCTATCTTAAACATTAATTACAAATGTATAATACAGACAAAATTGGTTGTTAAAAATCACACTTACGAATTGCAACACGGAAAATCTCTCTTGACCTCGAAAAATCGAAAAAAATATAATATTCATTAAATATTCTAGACATTGAAGCCGTCGGTTCATTACTACCATATTCAGTCCTGTGGTATGGGACATATAAGAATTCCCTTTGGCGTAGATTTCGTTTGGGAACATAAATGCACCAGGTAGAAGTGAGGTCTAAACAATTAACCCGTCCACATAAAGAATCTCCCACAAACATAGCCGCGGCAATTTTACGACGTTTTTCTAAAGTATCAATACGAAGATCATGACATCTATCAACATAAGACGGCAGGTCACATATCTGTTTCCACCTAGGCTGACTACGATCAGAAAGGAACCCGAGTTTCCTTAGAATATAAATGGTAAATCGCCTCTGAATTGACTCCAATCTATCGATGTGTACTGCATGATGGGGATACCATACAACCACAGCATACTCAAGGTGTGATCTAACCAAGGAGACATACAGTATACAGAGTTACACATGCAAATATATCATGAAACTCCTTTGTCATTCGAATAATGAAGCCTAACATAGAATTAGCTTTACGTATTATGTTATCAATATGTAAACAGAAAGTTACTTTAGTATCAAATATAACTCCCAAATCCGTTATTGAGGTTACCCTGCTAAGCTGATTACCGTCAAAATAATAGTTAGAAATTATAGGGTTAAAAGTCCTATAGAACGACATGACACTGCATTTACTTATATTAACAAACAATCTATTAGCAGAGCACCATCTAGATAAATTATTTATTTCAGACTGTAGTATTGTAACAACCGCTTGTGGTTGTTATGATCTGTTTAATTTAAATCTGTAATTACGGTTGAAAATCCCAACAAGGTTGCATGTTTATCCACTGCGCTGCATAAAATCTCTTCCACTACACGTCATTCTTTCTTTGGCTTAATTTGTAATAGAAAATATTTTTTTTTTTTGGTAGAGTGTACCATTTAGCATTTTATACTTCTCCGTATTTTGGTCGGTTACTCGATTCGTTTTATCATTTTTTGTTTGATGGTGTGTAATGACGTGTGGTGGTTGGTGTGTTGCTTCATCTGTTTTGTTTTGGTTAGCGCGTGGATTTTCCATGTAAATGGAATGTTCCAGTGATTAAATTAAATAGTATTGGTGTGTGCGAGTCGATTTTTGGGTGCGGTTGTATGTATGTACGCCACCCGAAATTTATCGGTCGGGTTAATGTTTTCTTTAGTAAATAATTTTTGGGTGGGGGAATAAATTTTTATTTTGTACGCGTCGGGAATTTTATTTTGGATAGTCTAGTTTTGAATTTCAATAAAAAAATATGTCAAGTTTGGACTGGTAGATTATAGTTACTCAAGTTTGTAGTTTTTTTTTTTTTTTTGAAAGGTGGTGTGTTAATAATGCCACTAAGACGAGTATTATAATTACGGTAGGAATATAAATACTGTTGTAAAAATTTTAAAGAAACACTAAAAGAAAAAAATTATAGTTTTTCTAAGTGATTAGAGCCTGTATGGTGTGATATCAGTTAATTTTTGGTGAACTTTAGTTATTACTATGTAGCATATATAATTCTTTTTGTTGTTGAAATATTGTTTTAAGTGCTTAGTGGCTTTTATATTTTGATTTATGTAAATCATTAACAATGTTTTGTTGTGATAATAATTTAGTGCCGGATGGCATAGACATATGTATTTTTTTTTATGGTCATTAGTAAAGGCCTAGTGGCTCATAAAATTTTTTTTTTTTTTTGATTGTTAACTATAATAATAATAATAATTATATCTTACATATTATGTAATAAATGATAAAATAAACTTAATTTTCTTTGTTGTTGACTATCTAAAACATTTTGTGGTTTGAAGTGAATTCTGGTCCAGTGGTGTGGATGAAATTGATTGTTGTTTGTCGATACTAAGAAAAAAAAACTGTGATTCTGTTTTGGATGATCAAGACACTGCTGAGTGCCTGTTTATACCTTGTAATGCATTCGGTTTCTAATGTTCACGAAAGTGCCTGTCTATTTAACACATGGTAGTGCAGCGGGTTATTAAAGTTATTGGTGTCCCGTTTTACTGAGTTAAGAGAATTTAATCAGTTGGTATACTCATAATCGGTATATCTATAATTATTGAAATTTTGGTGTGGCAGCTGACCTTGCCAATCATGTGGGTCGTGGTCGGTGAGAGGGGGTGCTGAGTTCCTGCGTCGGCGCTGTGGTAGCTGTTTTGTGGTCGGACGGGCCAGAATTTTTATTATTATTCAGGTAAGGTGTGTGAGGCCAAAATAGATAAAGAACGCCGCTCACACCGTGTGGTTTTTTTTCATTAAATTTTGTGAACCAAACTTGGGTTTTTTTTTTGTTTTATTATTATATTTTTTTTATTATATATTTAAATTTTTTAACGGGTTTTACAGGTTCCGGGTGGCGTCATATGCGACACCCCAAATCGATTCGCACCACGTTTTCTTTTGTGATTTTTTTTTTGATTTTTGGCTAACGTTTTCTTTCAAAATTTTTCTTTCATTTCATTTTCTCCGTTGCTTTTCTTACCGTTCGATTTCCATCCGTAATTACAGGTTGTTTCTTTTTTATGATTTTTGGTTACATTTTGATTTAAAGTGATGTGTTACTAAATAGTTTTGTGTGATCGCGTGAGGATGGGCGGCCTTATGCTGACCTAGGCCTTGAACAAGGTCGCCGGAGTGGCACCGGCGTCCTTGTCGAACGCTCACAAAATTTATGATTATCTACCACTGTGGTCGTGGCACGGTAGGATAATTTTCTTGTCCCCTTCGTTTTATCTCTATGCGGTTTTCAAGCATAGTAATATGTCTGGTAACCCCCACGCCTAGCGGCGAGCTTCAGCCAGTGCAATACCGCAACCAGACCTCTATTGCTATGTTCTGTTCAACAAAATCCCTTTTGGGGGATTTTGTTACAGTGGCGCCCAAAAATGGGGGCGTATTAGAATACCATTTTAGTATCCATTGCTTGTCGTAAGAGGCGACTAAACGGTTGGAGGTCGGACTAACAACCACCTCCGTAAAAATTAGACATGTTTTCCATAGTTTTCTTAAATCTTCTTAATTTTTTTTCTTTTTGCTGATGTAATTGTTTATTTTGTTAGATCCGTTTCATTTTTTTTTCCCTGTTCTTGAGGTACCGATTCTGGCACTCACTTCTACATCCGCTTTTTGCGTTCGAATTAGGGTGAGAGGTCAAATCGATTCTTTCAAGTTCAGGCAGTAAAGTTCAAATATCTTGTTTTCAATTTTTTATTTTTTTTATCTGTCTTTGAGAGTGGTGATTCCGGGATCCACTTCTACTTCTGCCTTTGGGGTATTCGACTTTAGAGTGCGATTTCGGATCATCAATCTTGAAAATGGATTTAGAACTTGTTTGTTTTCCTTTCTTCCGTGATGAATCAGTTACACCAGCGCAAAGATTTCGTTTATTCCGAAAACTTTTATTTTTCTAAAATTTTTTTTAATTTCTTTCATTTTTTTTTTTTTGTTTGTAAATATTCAGACTGCCAGTGGTCGGGGCAAAACCACGATTAGAATACCATCACAGTAACCATTGCTTGTCGTAAGAGGCGACTAAACGGTTGGAGGTCGGATTAACAAACCGCCTCCGTAAAATTTTGACATGTTTTCAATAGTTTATTTTCTAATTCAAAAATTTTCATTAAATCCTTTTGCTGGTTTCATTGTTCCTTTAATTAAATCAGTTTTATATTCTTTTGTTGTCTCTGGTCTTTAAGTGCCGATTCTGACATTCATTCCTACATCCGCTTGTTGCGTTGAATTAGTGTGTAAGGTCAAATAGGTTCCCTGAAGTCAGAAAGTCGAGTTCAAGTGGTTTCTTTTATTTCTCCTTCTGTTTTTGGGAGTGGTGTCCGTAATCCACTACTACTTCTGCCTTTGTGGTATTTGACTTTAGAGTGAGATTTCGGCTCATCATTCTTGAAGGCAGACGTAAAGCTCAACTTTGTTTTCTCTTTCCGTTTTGGGACAATTGCATCAGTAACTTGTCATTATTTCATTTCAAATATTTTTTTTTTCTTCTTCTCAGTTCAATTTCATTCTTTAGTTTTATTGGTAGTTATAGTTTTAGTTTATAGTTTAGTGCAGTGTTGCCATACAATTTCTAAGAAAATTATTTTGAGTGCAGTGTTGCCATATAGTTTAAAGTTTATTTCTTTATTTTATTTTTTTTGGGATTTAGTTTTAGCTTTTTCAGTTATTTTTATTATTAATTAGTTTTCCTAGTTCAACTTAGGTATTTAAGTGAAATTTTTATGTATTTAATTTTACGTTAATGGGTAGGTTCAAATGAACTCCATTTATTACCAAATATTCCATATAAGACGAAAATTCTCTATAAAATCAAATTTTTCTATACGACACAATCCCTATAAGACAAATGATCTTTCATTTTTTTTTTGTTACTGAAATTTGGAACGATACAGAGAAGGTTAGCATGGCTCCTGTGCAAGGATGACACGCAAGGTCGTGAAGCGTTCCACATTTTTGTTCTTTAGATAATGTTTTTATTTAGTTTTAGGTGTCTGTTACTTTAGTTTGTAGGTTTATGGTTAGTACCATTTATTTAAAAATAAATTATACAACATTTTCTCTATTAGACGCAATTTCCTGATATGACAAAATTTCCCTATATGAACAAAATTTTCTTATTATGACATAGTCTATATAATACAAATTAAACTTGTAAATATTTTTTTCTTTTCTTTATTTTTTTTATTATTACTATTAGTTAATATTTTCTTTCATTCATAAATTTTTGGGTAATGAATTTTCTTATAATTAATTAGTAATTTAATTGGGGTTACTATTTAGATATATTTTTTATTCTCTTTCTTTTATATTAATTTTTTTGATTACTTTAATATTTGGTTTTGTTAGTTTTATATATATTTTGAAATTTAAATTTTTTTCTTCCGCCACTTAAATTTTTTCTCTTCAATTGTTAATTCTCCTGTTATACAAGAAAATGTGTCCAGTTTAAATTCTTCAAGTGACAACTCGGTTCTACATATTGATCTTAACTCTTCAGCTTTTCAGGACGATGAATATGTACAACAGATCAATCGAGTACAACTATTAAAAGATTGCGATCACAACTTCAAAATTCGTGATAATAAACTCTTGATCTTACCTTCCTACGCTTCTCGTTATACGTCCACTGATTTGTCTGAATGGAAGTTAGTAGTTCCGTTGTCCTTGACTGCAAACTTAATTGAACTGGCTCATTCTTCTCCTACTTCTGCTCATATGGGTATTAAAAAAACTGTAGAACGACTTCAACGGCAATTTTTCTGGTTTGGTATGACTAAACAAATCAAACTTTTCATCTCTAATTGTTTACAATGCAAGATGAATAAGCCTGTAAATTTTAGCACTCAACCTTTGATGGGTTCTCAAACTGAGTCTACCAGACCTTTTGAAAAATTGTTCGTTGATTTCCTTGGACCTTATCCTCGCTCCAAACGAGGTAATACCTGTATCGCTATAGTGTTGGATCATTATTCAAAGTTTGTTCTAGTCAAGCCTTTGCGAGAAGCTTCCGCCTCTTCTCTGTGTAACTTTTTGGAAAATGATGTGTTTTTACTTTTCTCTGTACCTGCAGTGATTACTTCTGATAATGGCAAACAATTCATATCTAACTTATTTAAAGATCTCTTGAAAAAATATAATGTTGATCATATACGTACTCCTATTTACTCTCCTCAAAGCAACGCTTCTGAGAGAGTTAATCGGACGTTACTGTCTAGTATTCGTTCTTATCTTGATGATCATGCACATAATGAATGGGATTGCCATCTTTCTGAAATCACTGCGGCATTGCGAAATGTTAAACACGACGTCACGAATTTTTCTCCTCACTATTTGGTCTTTGGTCAACACATGTCATTAAACGGTTCAGATTATGCTTTACGTAAACTGTTATCTCCTCAGGATGATAACGAAATACATGTGTTGTCCAAGTCTAATAGATTAAATCTTATTCGTGATCAAATAACTCATTACCTGAAAGTTGCACATGAGAAATCCGCTGCTCGTTATAATTTACGAAGTACCAATAGGAATTTCCTGCCTGATCAACCTGTGTTTGTCCGATCCTTCGCACAAAGTAGTGCTCCTGATAGATTTTCTGCAAAGTTAGCTGCTAAGTTTATTCCTGCTTTTATCACTGATAAAATCGGAACAGTCTCTTATAATATCAGAAATCTTGATGGAAAACCTTTGGGAGTTTATCATGCCAAGGATATACGATTGTGACAAATTATTAGTGAAATTTTTTTTCTCCTTCCCTCTTACTTTCATGCCTGGCTTTGAGATCTTTTCTCGGGTGTGAGTCGTCCCCACGCTGTAACAACCGCTTGTGGTTGTTATGATCTGTTTAATTTAAATCTGTAATTACGGTTGAAAATCCCAACAAGGTTGCATGTTTATCCACTGCGCTGCATAAAATCTCTTCCACTACACGTCATTCTTTCTTTGGCTTAATTTGTAATAGAAAATATTTTTTTTTTTTGGTAGAGTGTACCATTTAGCATTTTATACTTCTCCGTATTTTGGTCGGTTACTCGATTCGTTTTATCATTTTTTGTTTGATGGTGTGTAATGACGTGTGGTGGTTGGTGTGTTGCTTCATCTGTTTTGTTTTGGTTAGCGCGTGGATTTTCCATGTAAATGGAATGTTCCAGTGATTAAATTAAATAGTATTGGTGTGTGCGAGTCGATTTTTGGGTGCGGTTGTATGTATGTACGCCACCCGAAATTTATCGGTCGGGTTAATGTTTTCTTTAGTAAATAATTTTTGGGTGGGGGAATAAATTTTTATTTTGTACGCGTCGGGAATTTTATTTTGGATAGTCTAGTTTTGAATTTCAATAAAAAAATATGTCAAGTTTGGACTGGTAGATTATAGTTACTCAAGTTTGTAGTTTTTTTTTTTTTTTTGAAAGGTGGTGTGTTAATAATGCCACTAAGACGAGTATTATAATTACGGTAGGAATATAAATACTGTTGTAAAAATTTTAAAGAAACACTAAAAGAAAAAAATTATAGTTTTTCTAAGTGATTAGAGCCTGTATGGTGTGATATCAGTTAATTTTTGGTGAACTTTAGTTATTACTATGTAGCATATATAATTCTTTTTGTTGTTGAAATATTGTTTTAAGTGCTTAGTGGCTTTTATATTTTGATTTATGTAAATCATTAACAATGTTTTGTTGTGATAATAATTTAGTGCCGGATGGCATAGACATATGTATTTTTTTTTATGGTCATTAGTAAAGGCCTAGTGGCTCATAAAATTTTTTTTTTTTTTTGATTGTTAACTATAATAATAATAATAATTATATCTTACATATTATGTAATAAATGATAAAATAAACTTAATTTTCTTTGTTGTTGACTATCTAAAACATTTTGTGGTTTGAAGTGAATTCTGGTCCAGTGGTGTGGATGAAATTGATTGTTGTTTGTCGATACTAAGAAAAAAAAACTGTGATTCTGTTTTGGATGATCAAGACACTGCTGAGTGCCTGTTTATACCTTGTAATGCATTCGGTTTCTAATGTTCACGAAAGTGCCTGTCTATTTAACACATGGTAGTGCAGCGGGTTATTAAAGTTATTGGTGTCCCGTTTTACTGAGTTAAGAGAATTTAATCAGTTGGTATACTCATAATCGGTATATCTATAATTATTGAAATTTTGGTGTGGCAGCTGACCTTGCCAATCATGTGGGTCGTGGTCGGTGAGAGGGGGTGCTGAGTTCCTGCGTCGGCGCTGTGGTAGCTGTTTTGTGGTCGGACGGGCCAGAATTTTTATTATTATTCAGGTAAGGTGTGTGAGGCCAAAATAGATAAAGAACGCCGCTCACACCGTGTGGTTTTTTTTCATTAAATTTTGTGAACCAAACTTGGGTTTTTTTTTTGTTTTATTATTATATTTTTTTTATTATATATTTAAATTTTTTAACGGGTTTTACAGGTTCCGGGTGGCGTCATATGCGACACCCCAAATCGATTCGCACCACGTTTTCTTTTGTGATTTTTTTTTTGATTTTTGGCTAACGTTTTCTTTCAAAATTTTTCTTTCATTTCATTTTCTCCGTTGCTTTTCTTACCGTTCGATTTCCATCCGTAATTACAGGTTGTTTCTTTTTTATGATTTTTGGTTACATTTTGATTTAAAGTGATGTGTTACTAAATAGTTTTGTGTGATCGCGTGAGGATGGGCGGCCTTATGCTGACCTAGGCCTTGAACAAGGTCGCCGGAGTGGCACCGGCGTCCTTGTCGAACGCTCACAAAATTTATGATTATCTACCACTGTGGTCGTGGCACGGTAGGATAATTTTCTTGTCCCCTTCGTTTTATCTCTATGCGGTTTTCAAGCATAGTAATATGTCTGGTAACCCCCACGCCTAGCGGCGAGCTTCAGCCAGTGCAATACCGCAACCAGACCTCTATTGCTATGTTCTGTTCAACAAAATCCCTTTTGGGGGATTTTGTTACAGTATATCGACATCAACTAGAGACCGAGTTCGCAAAAAAATCTTCAAATCGTCAGCAAACAATAGAACATTACAAAATTTAAATATATCGGTGACATCATTCACAAATAAAAGAAAAATAATTGGGCCCAAGTGGGAGCCTTGAGGAACACCCGAATGGCAATAAATAAAATTTGATTTGATGTGATTCAATAGAACAAACTGCTTCCTGTTTTCTAAGTAAGATGCAATCCACTTTAGAAACCTTGGATCAACCCCAATCGCAGCAAGTTTTTTTATAATAATTCTGTGGTCAATTGAGTCAAAAGCCTTAGCAAAATCAAAATAGATTGCATCAACCTGAGCCTTAGACTCTATTGATTCAATAACAAATTTTGTAAACTGTAAAAGGTTGGTAGATGTTGATCTACCACTAGTGAAACCATGCTGGAAAGATGAGATGATTTGTTTTGTATAAAATGTCAAATAATTAGTTACTAGTAATTCAAATAGTTTTGGTATGGTAGACAAAATTGAAATACCCCGATAGTTTGATATATCCGAGCGATCGCCTTTTTTATAAATTGGAACAATGTGTGCGATTTTCCAAGCAGCTGGGAAATATCCACTCGCTAAAGATTGATTGAACACATAACATAAAGGTGTAGTTATGTAGGATGCTACCGATTTAAGAATAGATGAGGGTATTCCATCTGGTCCGCATCCATCCTTAAAATCAATAAGAGCCTTGGTAATCTTATCTTCCGTTATTATTAAATGAGGGATGTTACGTTGGGAAGCACCGATGAAGCGATTATTATCAACTTGAATATCATACGTTTTATACACTGATTGAAAGAATTCTGCAAACCCTGCGCAAATGTCAGAAACTGTGTTCAACTGTATGTTGTTATACTTCATTGTAGATGGAAATCCAGTTGTGCTGCGCTTATCGTTCACAAATTTCCAAAACTGCTTAGGGTCACTTTTAATTTTAGCTTCAATCGATTTAATGTACTGGCAGTATTTAGCCTCAAATTCAGACTTAAATTGGTCCCGAAGAATTATAAAAATTGACTTTTATGTGCGCAATCATTTTCCCTAAGTCTGTAGTAAGCCTTATTCTTACGATTGCGCAAATTTATCAGGCTGTCATCAAACCAAGGTGGGTAACTATAATTACGACTCTTTTTGAAAGGTACGAAACGATGAAAAACTGCAAATAATAAGTTGTTAAATTTATCCACATTTACGTCTAAAATATTATTATTAAATAACTATAGCCCACAAATTCAGAGCCACAAAATTCGAAAATCTGCAAATGTGCTCCGATTTCGATGATTGATACCTCTGTTAATAGGCGTTGATACCTGTAATTGTCATACCAACGGCCATTTCGGATATTTCTACACGTTTCGTGAAAAACTCAATTTTTTTGAAAATCATCTGAACTATAGCCCACAAATTAAGAGCCACAACATTCGAAAATCTGCATTATGTGCTCCGATTTCGATGATTGATACTTCTGTTAATAGGCGTTGAGACCTGTAATTGTCATACAAACGGCCATTTCGGATATTTCTACACGTTTCGTGGAAAACTCAATTTTTTTGAAAATCAACTGAACTATAGCCCACAAATTCAGACCCACAAAATTCGAAAATCTGCAAATGTGCTCCGATTTCGATGATTGATACCTCTATTAATAGGCGTTGAGACCTGTAATTGTCATACAAACGGCCATTTGGATCGGTCGAATATTTTTAACCGTTTCGTGGAAAATTCAAATTTTTTGAAAATCAAATGAACTATAGCCCACAAATTCAGAGCCACAAAATTCGAAAATCTGCAAATGTGCTCCGATTTCGATGATTGATACCTCTATCAATAGGGTTGAGACCTGTAATTGTCATACCAACGGCCATTTCGGATATTTCTACACGTTTCGTGGAAAACTCAAATTTTTTGTAAATCATCTGAACTATAGCCCACAAATTCAGAGCCACAAAATTCGAAAATCTGTAAATGTGCTCCGATTTCGATGATTGATACCTCTATCAATAGGGTTGAGACCTGTAATTGTCATACCAACGGCCATTTCGGATATTTCTACACGTTTCGTGGAAAACTCAATTTTTTTGTAAATCATCTGAACTATAGCCCACAAATTCAGAGCCACAAAATTCGAAAATCTGCAAATATGCTCCGATTTCGATGATTGATACCTCTGTTAATAGGCGTTGAGACCTGTAATTGTCATACCAACGGCCATTTCGGATATTTCTACACGTTTCGTGAAAAATTCAATTTTTTTGAAAATCATCTGAAATATAGCCCACAAATTCAGAGCCACAAAATTTGAAAATCTGAAAATGTGCTCCGATTTCGATGATTGATACCTCTGTTAATAGGCGTTGAGACCTGTAATTGTAATACCAACGGCCATTTCGGATATTTCTACACGTTTCGTGGAAAACTCAAATTTTTTGTAAATCATCTGAACTATAGCCCACAAATTCAGAGCCACAAAATTCGAAAATCTGTAAATGTGCTCCGATTTCGATGATTGATACCTCTATCAATAGGGTTGAGACCTGTAATTGTCATACCAACGGCCATTTCGGATATTTCTACACGTTTCGTGGAAAACTCAATTTTTTTGTAAATCATCTGAACTATAGCCCACAAATTCAGAGCCACAAAATTCGAAAATCTGCAAATATGCTCCGATTTCGATGATTGATACCTCTGTTAATAGGCGTTGAGACCTGTAATTGTCATACCAACGGCCATTTCGGATATTTCTACACGTTTCGTGAAAAATTCAATTTTTTTGAAAATCATCTGAACTATAGCCCACAAATTCAGGGCCACAAAATTCGAAAATCTGCAAATGTGCTCCGATTTCGATGATTGATACCTCTGTTAATACGCGTTGGACCTGTAATTGTCATACCAACGGCCATTTCGGATATTTCTAACCGTTTCGTGGAAAACTCAATTTTTTTGAAAATCATCTGAACTATAGCCCACAAATTCAGAGCCACAAAATTCGAAAATCTGCATTATGTGCTCCGATTTCGAGGATTGATACTTCTGTTAATAGGCGTTGAGACCTGTAATTGTCATACAAACGGCCATTTCGGATATTTCTACACGTTTCGTGGAAAACTCAATTTTTTTGAAAATCAACTGAACCATAGCCCACAAATTCAGAGCCACAAAATTCGAAAATCTGCAAATGTGCTCCGATTTCGATGATTGATACCTCTATTAATAGGTGTTGAGACCTGTAATTGTCATACAAACGGCCATTTCGGATATTTCTACACGGTTCGTGGAAAACTCAATTTTTTTGTAAATCATCTGAACTATAGCCCACAAATTCAGAGCCACAAAATTCGAAAATCTGCAAATGTGATCCGATTTCGATGATTGATACCTCTGTTAATAGGCGTTGATACCTGTAATTGTCATACCAACGGCCATTTCGGATATTTCTAACCGTTTCGTGGAAAATTCAATTTTTCTGAAAATCATCTGAACTATAGCCCACAAATTCAGAGCCACAAAATTCGAAAATCTGCAAATGTGCTCCGATTTCGATGATTATACCTCTGTTAATAGGCGTTGAGACCTGTAATTGCCATACCAACGGCTATTTCGGATATTTCTAACCGTTTCGTGGAAAACTCAATTTTTTTGAAAATCATCTGAACTATAGCCCACAAATTCAGAGCCACAAAATTCGAAAATCTGCAAATGTGCTCCGATTTCAATGATTGATACCTCTGTTAATAGGCGTTGGACCTGTAATTGTCATACAAACGGCCATTTCGGATATTTCTACACGGTTCGTGGAAAACTCAATTTTTTTGTAAATCATCTGAACTATAGCCCACAAATTCAGAGCCACAAAATTCGAAAATCTGCAAATGTGATCCGATTTCGATGATTGATACCTCTGTTAATAGGCGTTGATACCTGTAATTGTCATACCAACGGCCATTTCGGATATTTCTAACCGTTTCGTGGAAAATTCAATTTTTCTGAAAATCATCTGAACTATAGCCCACAAATTCAGAGCCACAAAATTCGAAAATCTGCAAATGTGCTCCGATTTCGATGATTGATACCTCTGTTAATAGGCGTTGAGACCTGTAATTGTCATACAAACGGCCATTTCGGATATTTCTACACGTTTCGTGGAAAACTTAATTTTTTTGAAAATCATCTGAACTATAGCCCACAAATTCAGAGCCACAAAATTCGAAAATCTGCAAATGTGCTCCGATTTCAATGATTGATACCTCTGTTAATAGGCGTTGGACCTGTAATTGTCATACAAACGGCCATTTCGGATATTTCTACACGGTTCGTGGAAAACTCAATTTTTTTGTAAATCATCTGAACTATAGCCCACAAATTCAGAGCCACAAAATTCGAAAATCTGCAAATGTGCTCCGATTTCGATGATTGATACCTCTGTTAATAGGCGTTGAGACCTGTAATTGCCATACCAACGGCCATTTCGGATATTTCTAACCGTTTCGTGGAAAACTCAATTTTTTTGAAAATCATCTGAACTATAGCCCACAAATTCAGAGCCACAAAATTCGAAAATCTGCAAATGTGCTCCGATTTCAATGATTGATACCTCTGTTAATAGGCGTTGGACCTGTAATTGTCATACAAACGGCCATTTCGGATATTTCTACACGGTTCGTGGAAAACTCAATTTTTTTGTAAATCATCTGAACTATAGCCCACAAATTCAGAGCCACAAAATTCGAAAATCTGCAAATGTGCTCCGATTTCGATGATTGATACCTCTGTTAATAGGCGTTGAGACCTGTAATTGTCATACAAACGGCCATTTCGGATATTTCTACACGTTTCGTGGAAAACTCAATTTTTTTGAAAATCATCTGAACTATAGCCCACAAATTCAGAGCCACAAAATTCGAAAATCTGCAAATGTGCTCCGATTTCAATGATTGATACCTCTGTTAATAGGCGTTGGACCTGTAATTGTCATACAAACGGCCATTTCGGATATTTCTACACGGTTCGTGGAAAACTCAATTTTTTTGTAAATCATCTGAACTATAGCCCACAAATTCAGAGCCACAAAATTCGAAAATCTGCAAATGTGCTCCGATTTCGATGATTGATACCTCTGTTAATAGGCGTTGAGACCTGTAATTGCCATACCAACGGCTATTTCGGATATTTCTAACCGTTTCGTGGAAAACTCAATTTTTTTGAAAATCATCTGAACTATAGCCCACAAATTCAGAGCCACAAAATTCGAAAATCTGCAAATGTGCTCCGATTTCAATGATTGATACCTCTGTTAATAGGCGTTGGACCTGTAATTGTCATACAAACGGCCATTTCGGATATTTCTACACGGTTCGTGGAAAACTCAATTTTTTTGTAAATCATCTGAACTATAGCCCACAAATTCAGAGCCACAAAATTCGAAAATCTGCAAATGTGCTCCGATTTCGATGATTGATACCTCTGTTAATAGGCGTTGGACCTGTAATTGTCATACCAACGGCCATTTCGGATATTTCTACACGTTTCGTGGAAAACTCAATTTTTTTGTAAATCATCTGAACTATAGCCCACAAATTCAGAGCCACAAAATTCGAAAATCTGCAAATGTGATCCGATTTCGATGATTGATACCTCTGTTAATAGGCGTTGATACCTGTAATTGTCATACAAACGGCCATTTCGGATATTTCTACACGGTTCGTGGAAAACTCAATTTTTTTGTAAATCATCTGAACTATAGCCCACAAATTCAGAGCCACAAAATTCGAAAATCTGCAAATGTGCTCCGATTTCGATGATTGATACCTCTGTTAATAGGCGTTGAGACCTGTAATTGTCATACAAACGGCCATTTCGGATATTTCTACACGTTTCGTGGAAAACTCAATTTTTTTGAAAATCATCTGAACTATAGCCCACAAATTCAGAGCCACAAAATTCGAAAATCTGCAAATGTGCTCCGATTTCAATGATTGATACCTCTGTTAATAGGCGTTGGACCTGTAATTGTCATACAAACGGCCATTTCGGATATTTCTACACGGTTCGTGGAAAACTCAATTTTTTTGTAAATCATCTGAACTATAGCCCACAAATTCAGAGCCACAAAATTCGAAAATCTGCAAATGTGCTCCGATTTCGATGATTGATACCTCTGTTAATAGGCGTTGGACCTGTAATTGTCATACCAACGGCCATTTCGGATATTTCTACACGTTTCGTGGAAAACTCAATTTTTTTGTAAATCATCTGAACTATAGCCCACAAATTCAGAGCCACAAAATTCGAAAATCTGCAAATGTGATCCGATTTCGATGATTGATACCTCTGTTAATAGGCGTTGATACCTGTAATTGTCATACCAACAGCCATTTCGGATATTTCTACACGTTTCGTAGAAAATTAAATTTTTTTGAAAATCAACTGAACTATAGCCCACAAATTCAGAGCCACAAAAATCGACAATCTGCAAGTATGCTCCGATTTCGATGATTTATATCATAGTATTTATACCTCTATATCAATAGGCGTTGAGACCTGTAATTCTCATACAAACGGCCATTTGGATCGGTCGAATATTTCTAACCGTTTCGTGGAAAATTCAATTTTTTTCAAAACCAAATGAACTATAGTCCACAAATTCAGAGCCACAAAAATCGAAAATTTGCAAATGTGCCCCAATTTCGATGATTGATACCTCTATATCAATAGGCGTTGAGACCTGTAATTGCCATACCAACGGCCATGTCGAATATTTCTACACGTTTCGTGGAAAACACAATATTTTTGAAAATCATCTGAACTATAGCCCACAAATTCAGAGCCACAAAATTCGGAAATCTGCAAATGTGCTCCGATTTCGATGATTGATACCTCTTTCAATAGGGTTGAGACCTGTAATTGTGATACAAACGGTCATTTGGATCGGTCGTGTATTTCTAAACGTTCCGTGGAAATTTAAATTTTGAAAATCAACTGAACTATAGCCATAACAATCCCGCTTCACAAAACGGGCCCATGATTGATCCTAATAACTATCGTCCAATATCATTACTGCCAATCATTTCCAAGGTTCTTGAGAGAATTGTGAAAAAACGTATAATATGTTTCCTGGAAAAAAAAATGTTTTAAACTCGAACCAATTCGCTTTTATTAAAGGGTGATCCACTGAACATGCTCTTGTTAAGTTTAATAAGTTTGTTTATAGTAACATAAGTAATCATAAAAAGGTAGCTTCGAATTTATTGATGTCACCAAAGCGTTTGATACCGTGAAAATCACTCCAGCTTTACAAAACTATCTTTCTGATGGTACGGAGGCAATCTGAATTCGCCAAATACAAACTCAGCTCATCTTTGCCTCCGTCTTTGCCAGAACGTATTTTACGACGATGGTGAGCTAATTTTTTGTGATAGCTCCAAAAATCGATGAAGTTGAGGGCTTTTCTGGCCGATTTCCTTCATCATTTGATTGAGACGATGATGATGTGGTATCAGAGGCGTTCATTATTTTTCTGACGGATGAAATAGCACGGGCACCAACTAAGGTATCTTTAATCGAGAATCGTTAAAACAGCCATAATGTGGTTGTTCTCGATTTCACCAAACCGGCGGTTTAACACTTAAATCCTCTACAACATGGTACCTACCAATTAATGGTAGGAATGATTTTGCTGGTAGTGACGTAGCCGCCGCCGCATATATCTGTGGTCACGTATTCGTGTTTGTAGGAAGGTGGGGGTAAAGTTTATCAATTTCGATTTTAGAGAATTAATGTAGGAATATAAAAATGATGTTTTTTGTGTTTCCCTAGTTTATAGGAACTTCCCCGGAAATAAACAATCATAAAATAAATAGTAGCATGTACGATTCCTTATTAAAAAGTATCGATATTTCGAATAAGAAAGTATCGATATCAGTTGGGTATCGATACAAAAGTATCGAGTACAAAAGTACTTGGTATCGTAATCAAAGTATCGATACTATAAAGTATCGATACTTTTTGCGGTTCTCTAAGTGGGCAGCATATAATAAGATTTGATGCTCGATATAACTTCCGTGTAAACCATCAAATTCTGTACAGTATTCCCAGATTTAATAAGGATCATTTCCGCCGCTACATACTTGTTACATCACCCACCTTCTTCAATGGTTTACTAGATCGGATTAGGAGATTAATTCATTCCAAGTCGTTTTTGTCCAGTGTGAAATATTGGCTATTTGAAACGCCTGATGTCTCATATTTGTTTCGTGTTATCGCTTAATGAGTTTTATTGATAAAATTTCGGAAAATACATATCCTATTTTGTCTTTAAAACAATATTTTTCTCGAAATTTGCGGGGGGCTGGATGTAAAGTTTGATGTACAATCGCATACATTTATTGCAATGTAATTATTAAAGAAATTTACATTTTTATAGGAAAAATGCGAAAGATGCTTTTTTGAAAATTCTTTGAACTGAAGTTCTATTATAGCATTTTCAGCTTAAATTAAACCTTTCTCAAATTAAACGCAATTAAAAAAAAAGAAATAACAATTTTTAAACTAAAAATCCTTTCAATTGAGATTAAACTATTAACCCTTGTTTCAACACTACACGCTCAGGTAGCGGAAAATTTTAGTCGAACTAAGCTTTAGTAATCTGCTAAAAATAGAAAAGAAACAACTTACTAAAAAAACTAAATTTTAAATCACAGGCTTAGTATCATTTAGATCATGAGAAAAAAACAATTTTCAAAGGCATTCAGTACTCTAATTTATTACTAAGAATAAATCGAATTGAACAACAGGGCTAACATTTTAATTATTTCACCTCTCTCTGGAAAAATAAATTGGAACCAATAACATCATTTCATTTCCAAAAAAACAAAAACAATAAAAAAACATTCAACCTTCCCCCCATGACATATGTATGTACAAAAACACTCGATACATATAATAAACAATATTACTATACTCGTGTACCCTTTTGATTGAGAATCTAATTCTAAACAATTTTTTTTTTTTGTATAAAATTTATATTAAATGAAACGAATTCCAGTCGTGCATAAAAGGGTTACACTTTAAAATACATAAAGAACATATTTTGCATAAAATATTCCAATTCAAATTCGAAGAAAGAAAAAATTGGAAAATTTGGCAACACAAAAAGTTTCATGAAAACTTCAAAATGAAATCAAATATATATTCCTAAATAATTCTGATAAAAATTTTTCGATAAAATATAATTTTAAGATTGAAGCGTTTTATCTTGTTTTGGATTTTTTTTTTTTTAGGTCGGTCATACCTGTTAGTAGCGTAGCGATTTCAAGCAAGCGAGAGGAATCGAATGAAAGAAAATAAACCAGAAAAACAGAGATTTTTTTTTTGTTGGTTTGTGCATAGAATAGGAAATTCTAGTTTAGTATTCCGGGCATGTAATTAGTACTTTTTTTTAGTATTGATTTTGGGGTAACTTGGTTTTTATTGAAAGTTCTGAAGGTGGTCGATTGGAAATTTTTATTTACAAATTATTATTAGAGTAGATCGAAATCTGGCGATTTATTGTTGATAATATTTGATTTATTGAGATGTAGAGTGAATATAAGAAATCAACACCAAGCCAGATATCGTGTTGAACATTTCCGTGCATGACGCATACATGTAAAATACATTTGACCATTTGGGTTTCTTTATTATTTATATTTGTATACAAATCCCTATAAGAATAAACAATCCGCCCATGTTGTTTCATCTTGACTGACATGAAAAAGCACGAATACATCAAATTAGTAAAAGGAACCCTTATGGTGTTAACTTAATTAATATAAGTTTAATGAAATGTCTACCTTTATTATGTAGCACGTCACTATGCATGAGTGCCTCTAATCTACCCTATGCTAAATAATTTCTATAATGTGTTGATTGAAAAATGCATAATTTTTGATTGTCGATAAACATTTTCGGTTTGTTCATTATAGTGTTGACACCTCTATAAAATTGCCCTCTTCAAACCAAAATTACGGTTTTTATAGCTAGAAAATTATAAAAATGTTGTTTATATTTATATAGAAATTTCAATTTCCCCACAAATTATATATACTCGTACATAACATGTATGCATATGCCATGATACACGATCGATGTTAACGCAAAACACTCACCCCACACAATACAGAAACTGGAAAAACATATCATTTCAGGAAAGACAAAAAATTAATTTAGAAAAACAAAAACAATTAAATTAAAATATTTTAATTAAAAAAATTTAACAAAACTGCAACTTTACCGATTTATTTTCTGTTTTTCTGTTTGTTTGGCACTGTTCAACGGAATATAAGTACAGTGGGGTTTGGCGTTTTTAGTTTTCTGTTTGATTCAACCCCAAGAACCAAAATATTTTTTTATGCTACAAATATATAAGGTTTTTTTGGTTGTTATTGTTATGATTGATTATACTTGAAAAGTGGTAGCAGCAAAAGAAGAAAAAACGATGCAGGAAATGAAATAGTTTTTCGTTTTTGTTTTTTTGGAGATTCGGGGAGTGAAAATCAAAATTTTCGTTCCAACTTTTTTTTTATTTTTTATTTTTTTATTGCACTAATGGAAAAATAAATCTTTTATTTCTAAGAGGATAAATGGATATAACATAATTTGTTTTTATTTTATTACGGAACCATGAGTAGAGAATAAAATAGTAAAATCCCTTGATGTTGCGTGTGCGGTGACCTACCAAATTTTTATAATTATATTGCTTTCGAAATTAGTTTGTGTGACGAAATATTAAAAATGTTTGCGCAGTATGAAAGAATATTCATTATTATTTGGATTCCGTGCTCCGAATAATTTTTAAGATAATTAGTTATTAATGTTAATGTTTTAACCAGTGTTGTCATCTACGCGTTTACTACTAAGAATCGTTGAGACGATTCGTTTTAAATATTTTATTAGGTTTATATTGAGAGTCTCCGGAAGGAAGCTTCTATCTACTATACTGCTTGATAAAGCTTACAATAAATGCCTTACAGAAGCCAAATCGAATAATGATCGTTACAATGATACACAACGTGAGCGGCGAGCCTATACCTACATGCTAGAGATATAACAGGAGGTCCTAGAATCGACAGACGTTTTTGCTGTGGTCTTAGAAGACGCAATTTTAATTATTGACGATGGCGAAAGACAACGTGCCTATATTCTGGCATAGTAACAGTCATTCCGAAAATTTGCGCGCTAAAGACTTATTAAATAAACTGTAACGGTCGCTGCCTGATTTCAAATTTGTGTAACATGAAAATAATTGCTGCCGATTCTAAATTGAAAAATGTGAAGTAACCTGCGAGCAAGCTGATATTTGACGACCATTTTATATACATAAATCGTAAATTGTTACATAACAATATTTGATTCTGTGTGTACGCTTAGTTATAAATTTCAGTCTAGAGAGTTTTCCACTGCAGATGCCATAAATCTCTATGACTTAATATAAAGCTGCCTGAAGGGTTTGATCAAATTCTAAAAACCAAAGAGGAAAGCCATCAATATTTGATTTAATGGTTTATTAGTTTCATTCGCAATATAATAAAGATAAATTGGATAAGTAATTTTTATTTAAACATCTCAATGCAGATGGTTTGGAGGAATGGGACAATTTTAGAGAGCGGATCTTTTTTAACACACTACATAAATGAAAAAAAAAATATCAAAAAACCAGGAGTCTTTTGGAACATGGCTGAAATAAAACAGCTTCAATTTAATTCAAATTAATATTTAAAAAGTTTCGTGAGTGATTTTTTTGATTTGAGAGTGCGTTATCGTGGTTTTATTTGCATGCGCAATAAATAGTTTCGCTTAAATTAATTAATAACGCTTCTGATATTGTTTAATGAATTTCATGTGCAGGAAATATATTAAATGAGTGCAGTGGAAAGTGAAATTAATGGAAAATGGATGCAAAATAAATTGAACAAGGAGAAATGTGTTCAATAACGGTACTGCCCAGGTACCATTAAACAGATATTTTCATACAAGATATTTAAAACGGGCGGGCAGAGTGTGTGTTTGTATAAATATTTACTATTATATTGTTGAAGAATGTTGTTAATAACTATTTGGGCTGTATTGCTCGTTCTTCATGAATTTTCGTTCGTTTTGTGTTGTACCTAAACGTCGTATTTTATATGCATAGCTTGTTCCTTTTTTGCTGTACAAGGGCATCGAGCAAGATCATGTTGTTTTGTTATTGTTTCTCCTATATCCAAATATTTGTAGATGCTATGTAGTTGAATAAGACGAGTACGCACACTAAATACTCACAAGTAAAAGTATGTTAGGACGTGGATTGGAAACAATTTTGATGAATTGCGTTGACAGAATATAAAATTTGGAATTTGGGGTTTGTAATTTAAAGTTTGGAATTTGAAATTTGGAATTTGAAGTTTGGAATTTGAGATTGAAACATGGAATTTGAAGTTTGAAATTTGAAATTTGGAATTTGAAATTAAAAATTTGGAATTTAAAATTTGAAATTTAAAATTTACAATTTGAAATTTAAGTTTGAAATTTGTAATTTAGAATTTGAAATTTGAAATTTAAAATTTGGAATGTAAAATTTTGGATTTTGTAATTTGGGATTTGGAATTTGGAGATTGAAGCTTGAAATTTGAAATTTGGAATTTGGGATTTGAAGCATGGAATTTGAAATTTAAGACTTAGGACATTCTAGCATATATTACGCGCCACTTTTAATTAAATTCAATTTTTTAGATTATAATTTTTGTAATTTTATTGGGAGCGATTTTAAATTTGATTTTAGGAATACTGATTTAGTCTCGCTAAACCACATTTTTGATAATGTTGAATGGACAGCTTTATTTCACTTATTTTGGAACATTTCGGTTGCAGTTTCAAAGTTTTATAGTATTATGAAGAGTGGTTTTGGATTATTTGTTCCGAATGTTTTTGATTAATCCTGAAAGAGAAAATCACGTGGCTATCCGAGGATTGTGTCATGCAATAATATTTCATTCTCAGGTCCTTATGAAATATGTTACGCGTTTGCCATTTATCTAACTTTTCAGGTATCATTGATTATCGCTATAATTCATATCCCATAATCCCAATCCCAGGTTCTAATGGTATTGCCCCATGGATTTTGAATTCATGTGCGTCTCCGGACTGCTGTATCAAGTATCAAAAAAGCATAGAGAGAGAGAGAGAGATTTTTGCCATTTCTTAATTACGATTTTTGTTTTATTCAAAATGAGCTTTATTTAAGTACATATTGGCCATTATTATCTATCTAATTTAGGTAGTTTAGGGTTTATTGGTGAAAAACGTGGTCAAGTGATTTTCACAGTCCTTTTTTGAAGCCAACTTTAGAGCATCAAGGAAGTTTTGCAGAGATTCAAATGGTAGCCAGAGGGTGCAAGGTTTGGGCTATACGGTGGATGCATCAAAACTCAGCCAAGCTCTCTCAATTTTCACCGGGTCATCAAAGATGTGTGTGGTCTGACGTTGTCTATTGTCTTGGTGGAAGGCAAAAAGCTTTCTATTGATCAATTCTGGCAGTTTTTATTAAATTTCTTGCTACAATCTGGTTAATTGCCGACAGTAGAGATTAGAATCAATCGTTTGACCAGGTTCTAGAACCTCGTAATGTGCGATTCCCTTCTAATCCCACCATACACACAATCCTGGTTTTGAAGTCGTTGGTGGTGGTCTTTGACCATGATGTTTTTCGAACAAAATTCTCATATTTTACCCATTTTTCATCGCCAGTAATGATTTGTTTTATAAATGAATTGATTTCGTTGCGTTTCAGTAGCAATTTGCTGTTGGAAAATCGGTCAATCAAATTTTTCATCGACAATTCCGGCAGCACTCAAACAACGAGCTTCTTTGTGTATCCAGCCTTACGGAAATGATTTAAAACTGTTTTGTGATCCGATAGTGCAGATTTTGAGATAATTTACTTGAGTTTTTGACTTTTGGCTAGCTTGTGGTCGTACCTTCTGGTGATCCTCAAGGCAGCCACCTGGAACCTTTACTGTTTACTGTATTTATTGTTCAGTGTTTCAAATTTTGTAACTGTCTATTGTACGCTGACGACTTAAAAATGTATGCTATAATTAATTCTTTAATTGTCAATCACACTTATCTAGCATAGAGGCTTCTTATTTTTTATTAGATGCACAAATTAGCAGAGTTTTTGATATTCGTGATCTTGGCGTTTTTTTTCCATGCAACCTTATATTTAATAAGTATTTGAACTACATTAACAAATGGTATTCCTTCTTCGGTTTCATTAGGTGTAATGAGAGGAAATTTTGTGACCCTTTAACATTGAAATCTTTCTATGTTACTTATGTCAGGTCCATACTTGAATATAACACAGTGATTTGGGACCCGTTCTATCACAAGCATTCCGAGAGAATCGAAAGTATTCAAAAACAATTTTTGATTTATGCATTTCGTCGTTTACCTAATTTGAACCATGGTTTTGTTCGTGAACCCTATGTAAATCGTCTCGCGTTAATAAATTTATAAACTTTAGAAATCAGACGCAATATATTGCATCTGCCATTTTTGCTCAGATGCAATATTTTCCGTTTCTTTTACGATTGAAAATGGTTATAGCGGGTAATGGTTATGGCTTTTTCTTAACCGATTATGATGAAATTTCTCTTATACGGTGGAAATGATATTCAAAAATGATTTTTAATTCAAGTTCTGGAATATGTCCAAATAGAATGCAACTGAGCTTTTTTTTAACCAATTTTAAAATGATTTATAGATGAAGTTCTGGAACACAGTCAATTAGGTTGGAATTAGACTATTGCTAGATATGTGATTACAAAATGATTATCAGATGAAGGTCTAATATAAGGCGAATTTGGATGGAACTTGGATATTTTTTAACCGAATATGATGAAATTCGATATTTGCGATTGGAATGATTCCAAAATGATTTTATGTTTGGTAAAACATTTAGGGGACTAGTTTTGGGTTCATGTTACATGCTGCGTTAACAACTTTTGTCATGTTTTGTTATGTTAAATGTCATGAATACTTCCTCTCTTTTTATTTAACCCATTAAAATAGAAACAAAAAATATCAATGCCGCACGCCATATTGATTTAAAACTATAAAATAAAAATAAAAAAGTTCAAAAAATTTTATTATCATTATGTAAAATATTGCGTACATTTTTTGAATTTATGTGCTGTATAACCTATGCCATCTTAGAAAAATATATAGTCGCAAAGATCAGGCCGAAAAATGTTAAGGTTTGTGAGTTATGGGTCTTCAAAGTTTCCAAGTGACCGGAAACTAAATTGATTTAATACGTCATTTGAATCGTCCATAGTTAAAAATAAATTATATCTAGTAAGCTTTTATTAGTAGCAAGACATTCCCATTTCTGTGAGATTGACATTTCTGTGACGTTTTATTGACATTTTAATGATTGAAATTTCAACGATATATTGATCGATACGTTATTTATGAATTGCTTTATTAAGGCCTGTATTAGACTATAAAAGATCTTTGACAAAGATATTTTATAAAATATATTTCTCAAAGACTTTTGATAGTGTAATATGCATATTTTATAAATTTTTTTGTTTTATCAAATTTCTTTTATTATATTTAGCTTCTTGCGGCTAAATATGATAAAAGATTTTGACGTTGCATAAATAATATTGTTTTTAAAAAATTGCATTTTATTGTAAAAATGGCAGAAAATAAATTTAATTGGAGTGATTCAATAACCAATTGTTTAATAAGTGAATATGAAGCAAATGCATTTTTATATAATACAAAAAGCCTAGAGTATAAAAATAGGAGAATTTCCACTTTTTTCCATCAAATTTCATGAAAAAAATGATAAAGTCTTTGACGTAGTGTAATATAGCAAAATATTTGTTAAAAGTTCTTTTATAAAATAAAATGCATGAAAATGTTTTATCAAATATATTTGTCAAAGATGTTTTATAGATCTTTTATAGTCTAAGGCCTGTATTAGACTATAAAACATCTTTGACAAAGATATTTTATCAAACATTTTCATTGAATTTATTTTATAAAAGAACTTTTAACATATATTTTGCTATATTACACTACGTCAAAGATTTTATCATATTATCCAAGAAATTTGAAAGAAAAAAGTGGAAATTTCCCTATTTTTATACTCTAGGCTTTTTGTTTTTTATAAAAATTCATTTGCTTCATATCCACATTTTATCAAATATCTTTGTCAAAGATCTTTTATAGTCTAATACAGGCCTTAATACCGGCCTATAGTCTAATACCGTGCTTAATGTTCAAAGTTTAGCGACTCATGTTCATGATCTTGAAGTTGATGATATTATTCAAAGAGCAAATTTATTAGCTGTCTCTGAAACTTGGATGGACGATGCAAATGTTGTCATTCCTCTCAACTACAATTTGATCAGTCAACAGAAACGAAAAGATGTCAGAGCGGGCGGCGTAGCTATCTTCGAGACAAACGATGCCCTTACAAATGTCATCAAACACGAGCTACGCAGGTCAAACTTTCAATGTCATCGTACAAGATCCGCTTGCAGTAAAGGAGACATATGCGCTGCCGAACTTAAAATCAACGATATCACAAGTTTACTGGTATCTGTACACATCTCTCCCGGAACCAGCACCGATGACTTGAAATTATTCCTACTGCAATTTCTGATGGCATACACAGCCAAAGCAGCTAACGCTTTTGAAATTATCAAACAACAGAAATTGCACGAGATACCAATATTGTTAACCGGAGACTTTAATTTAGATACACGTCCTGGTAAGAATAACGAATGATTCATCGAATTTATGAAAGAAGATCTTGAATTACAAATCCACAACGATCCGGCTCAATCTACTACACTTAGTGGAACCGCCATAGATCACATTTTCACCAGGCATCTTTCCCAACTCAAGAGCGTAAACTATACGACCTACTGCTCATATCACAAACCGCGTATAACTATAATGGGGTAATGGGGATTTAATAAATTTAACTTATGAATAAAATAATTATAATTTTTTTTTTAAATTTTGTACTTTTGTTTTACCAAACATTTGCGGTACAGGTGGAGCTTGAACCCGGTACTTTTTTTCTAATTCCGAACGCCACACTACTATAAGAGGTTCCACTTCCGCTGGACCTGCTGTAATGTTACAACAAAATAAAACATTTTCAATTTAAAGATTGTTACCTAAATATTGAATTGAGGTATGTCTGTTTCTACCATAAGACAAACATGCAAGACCGCAGCCGATTAAACTACATATATACATTCAGATAATACCAACAATTTGTATGTTATGTCGATAGTCGGTACAACATTTTTACAACAACAAAATAAAAGCGATTTCCATTCCTATACCGGGTGTTTGCTTTCAAGATTACGCTTTTTTTGTCGACAAGGTGAAATGAAGGTTAATGCTCCGGCGTAGAAACCCTGTTATAATTTTTATTTTAATGTAAAAATACAAAATTTGAAAAAAATCAACATTTACAACATGCCATCTATCCAAATGATATAGACAATACACCAATTGTCTGCGCGTAGATAATGAAGTAATCTATGCGGTGTGGATTACGGCTGCACAACGCTTGTTTTAAGTGTTTGAGGATTTTGAACCATCCAATATTCGAATTCAAACTTTCAATGGCACTGAAAACATCTAAAATTTTCCAAACGCAAAAATATATCGAAATGGAACTTTAAATGCGCAGCCTAATATCACATAAACTCAATTTAAAGCTGTGAAGTAATTAAACCTCTATAAAGCTTCTGATTTTTAGCCCGTATAAATTTTCGAAAATCATCAATAATTACAAACATTTAAATTCTGGAAAAAATAGTTTAGTTTTCGCCCGCTCAGCTGGATACTTAGAATTTAACCAACTTATCCAAAGTTGTTTGCGACGGCGATGGTGATTTTTTTTGGTTTGCTTGTTTACATTAAGCACCTATCGGTAGCACTATCAATTTCGTCAAATCTCCTTCGGAAGTATGGTTAATCATCCACGGTTTGCGATTTTCCATATATCTCATCCCTATAGGGATTGCTATGGGATAAACCAACCCCGAATTTCTGTTACGGAGCCCCCTCGAGGGGAACAATTTTCTAATTAAGCCCAAGTCAGGTTCTTCTAATTGTTCAGTGGTTGAAACTAACAAACTTTGGATGGATAAAGGCCTTTTACCTTAAGCAAATACCAATTTTTGATCTATGAGACAACAGAATTACTATTAGGGTACTTGGTAAGGGTTCGTTGCGCTGCGATACAAGCTGCTGGGGGTTGTTTCTTTGGGAAAGCCATTTCTCGCTAAGTTGACTGGGTAACAATTTTTGAATGTAAAGCCCGTTTTATCTAAGAATTTAGTAAATCAAAAGATACCCGCAGCTTCTTAGTCAGTAGAATGGCTTATCCTTTACCATTAATAGAGGCTCTAATTATCAGACTGGACAGACTAAAATATACCTCCATTATTTTGGAAGCCATTAATAAGTTCCCTATAAATATAAATACCAAGCAAATAAGACAGTTTGAATGCTAACGCAGTTTTATTAATTTTTTTTTTCGCTGGCGCTAAATCCCATAGAGGGATTTGGTCGCTTCATATTGAAGTTTCGTTTTTTAACGGATAATGAGTGATTAATTCATTGATCCTACATTAACCAGCCGTGATCTTTTCATCATCCGCCGGGAATCGAACCCGGGACCTCCGGGGCTTGAAGCAAACATGCTAACAACTGTGCCACCGAGGCGGCGGAGTTTTATTAATGGCTAGTGAGTATTTTTGATCAACACGTCTGAATAAATTGCTGATAAAGTATCAAAAGTTTGTGCGATCGACAGAAGCACAAAAACTCGTTCAATCCTTAAAATTTGAATGACATTGCTCTCAGTGGTCGAGTGAGTAGAACCGGTGGTAACAAGAAAAGAATGTTAAGATTGGGTTTTGTGTTGTATTTGCATGTGTGTTTTTTTTTGTTTTGGTTTTTTTTTTGGTGGCGGGAGGAGATATTCTAAAGAGTTTACCTGTAAATCATGAACTGGCAAGTAAGATTGTTGGATTTTACCAACTAAAACCTCCCTCCAATACCAGTGCCATACAGCCCCACGGAACGATCGCTAGACATTACGTCGCGGAACAGGCACCCAGAAAATTGATGAACCACCGAACATTTCCCTTTCGAGCCTCCTAAGCTGTTGCATCACGTCACAGATACTTCCACTCACAGCGATCCAAGTCTCCTCACAATGTAGCATCCTCTGCAATATGTTTTCAGGAGTAACATGCTCTCCGATACTTCTCTCAATCATATGTCTTGCTCTTGCAAAACGTAGACATTCGAAAAATATATGCGCTACATTCTCCACTATTTCAGTGCATGTTGGACAATAAGGACTATTGTCGTGTTTGCACCTGAACAAATACTCTCAAAAACAGCCATGCCCCGTTAATGCCCCGTTAAGAATTGAGAAAGATAGTAGTCAGCTTCCCCATATCTCCGTTTCATCCAAACTCCAATTTAAGGAATCAAGCGATGAGTCCATCGCCCTTTGCTTCATTGGCTCAATCTAGTTTGCCACTCGGTCGTAGTTTCCTCTCGGGCAATCTTCCTCCTTTCTGTAACATTCAAATCGCTGCCACGTTCTTCATATAACATTTTACGCTCTTTAGCTTAGAGGTTCCGCGGAGGCATTCCTGTGATTACACACACTGCATCGTCTGAAACTGTTCGAAACGCGCAGATCACCCTTAGAGCGTTAAGTCGATAAACGGAGTTTAACTTACGCCTATATGAGATTTTCATTTCGTCAGCCCAAATTGGAGCTCCATACAGCATTATTGATGAAATCACATTGGCTAAGAGCACTCTTCGTTTTTGTCTTGCTCTGTTTATATTCGGCATTATTCAGTACATTATTCAGACAGTGCACTGTTTACAGTGGAGGCCTTTTTGCAGCATTATTCATATGCTCCTTAAAGTCTAATCTGCTATCAATTTTTATACCTAGATACTTAATAACTGGTTGTGAGGTGATAGTGCATTTGCCTACATCCAGAGTTACGGTCTCCTTCACCTTACTGCTAGAGATTAGCACAACTTCCGTCTTCTCTTCAGCCAATTGTAAACACAATGACTGCAGCCAGTTGTGGATCATGCGAACGGCTTCATTACAGGTCCGGATTACCTCTTCCTTGTGTTTAGCCACCACTACCATCGCGATATCATCTGCAAACCCAATGACTTTAGCTTCTTCGGGAATCTGGAGCCTTAACACACCATCATACATGATGTTCCACAGCAAAGCCACCCGTAATAGCGTATTCCACTAAACCATCGTCTGTTTTATACATGAGGATCCTATTACAGAAGTAGTCCTCGATAATTTTAACAGATATGTTTGTATTTAGCGTCGGCGAAGCTCATAGAGAATGCACTCCCATCGTGCCGAGTTAAAAGCATCTGTATGTGTATGGGTATGGGTATGTGTTTGTGTATATGTGTGTGGTATAAGAAGGCATAAACCTCTCATAAAAGTTTCCTTGCCTTTTCGTCAATGCACATTAAAGAAAACATAAAATCCTAAGATTTTACAGAAATTCGCTAGTATGCAGAAAGCCTGATCCTTCTCGTCGCCGTAACCATTCTGCTCTCTTCCGCTTTGGATCAAGTTAAACAATTAACTTTTACCTTTAAACCCATATTCATTCGTAATACCTTAAGATTATTTTTGCGCTGGTAATTTTTTAAAATACACGTTAACAAAATCAGTGCGGTTGCAAATTCTGAGAGGATATGATAATGTATCGATGTCGCTTTATGAACTCAATAACAATTTACTCTACATTATAACATTTAATTTAATCAATGAATATTAAAAAATAAACAAAAAGCTTCACCAATTATAATTAATAACGGATTCCATTAGCAAGAAAGCTAATCAATTTAAAATAAATTACGTCGATTCATCGCGGATAAGTATTAGAAACATACTTATTAAAAGCTCAACGTATTACTCGAATCGTCATTAATTTTCTTCAAATCAATTTCACATAGACTATATACTTACCTCTAATAAAAAATTGATTAATTTAGATTTTCACAAGTAAAAGTCAACATTCAACAAACAGTCAAACACACCAACAAAACAAAAAACGGAAAAATTAAATTTTCACAACAGTTTTCTTGTTATTCTACTAAGTATGTTGCAGCATAGGTATTACAGCTACTTTTTTAATTACATGTGGTTTACTGTTACTTTAAATACATAGTAATTAATCAAAAGTTAATTGCTCAAAATATCACCCAAAATCAAGTTACAAAGTGTCTGTTTGCTTCTAATGTTTTTATTGAACGTTGAAAGTGTTGTAAATTAAAGAAAATCTTAATTAAGCTGTTTGGAATTAATGAAACAATGAGTCAGTTAATGCTATAGTTCCGAATACTTAGAAGAATCAGAATTGTGAAATTAAATTAACTTTTTTTCAAACTCCCCAGGCTCCAATTACTATGTATAAAGAAATTATAATAATTACTGTCTTATGTTCATAATAAAAAAATGCCGCGACATAGTTAAAAATTTCATAACCTTTGTAATTAATTTCAAAACATACATAACTTGCTGATATGTATCACATTACACACTGAAACATGTTAGATGCAACGGAAATAAGTCGTATGGTTAATTTTATTAATTAAACGTATTGTGTTTGTGATGCCTGAATTAAGATTATTTTTTTCATAACACTTGAAGTTGTATGCCCTAAGCCATAGCTTTTTGAGTAGTATTTCACAACTCAAAAATAGATGTAGTCTCTTAAACTTATTGGATTTTTATAGAATTTAAGGTTCCGGAAGGAGAAATCGTTTTTGTGTATTGTTTTCCTTTTGACTTGACCATGACAACATAATAAAGGTAGAAACATATTGATCTGGCAACAAATAAAACAAATATAACATTTTGATTGTCATTACAATTTAAATTTTTTTGTAGGAATTGTAAAACGATGAATTCTGGGAATATCAAAAGACCAACGTTTTTTTTTTGGCCATGAGCTATAAATAAATCTATTTTGAAGTTAGACTATAAATTGACATACGACGTTTAACTTTAACAGTGATGGTTGAAATATCAAAGAATTATTTATCAAAAACCTAAAAATGTTGTCCTATAAACATAAAATCTGCTACGTGGGCCTATCGCAGCTAAACAATTATAATACAAATCGTTTGAATATATATAAACTTTTTGTAAATTCTATAAATACAATCTTTAATGGGTTTTTGTCACATGTGGGATAGTAATCAAATGTGTTTACAAACTAATGTGAACCACCAACATGGTTCCTTACTAATTTACAACTAAAATAAATAATTCGCACACATAAAACTGAAAAATAAACTGCGGTTAGGCTAATAACCATTCACTTTAGGTACATTGAACATACGTACATTCAATGTCACTTAGACATATTGATAACAATATCATGTTTTTACTATGGATACTTAGAATAGGATATCAGCACGCTGTTGTTCATTGTCCGAATAAACCAAAAGGGCATGAAGTAAGGCAAATTCAAATGATTGGTAGTTTTTTGCAACGTTGCATAATCCAAAAGTCATGGCAGAAATTCAAACATGCCTAATGAAGATCGCCGTTTTCTTTTTTAATATAATATGCTTTCGCAAATTGTGGAGAACATGAGCAATTCATAAGCTAAATCTTGCATAAGCATCTGGGTGGCGGTCAGAAATAGTACATAATTCAATGGCGATATATTCATGGCGATATATTCGCAATCTCATCATATTCTCGAAGTCGTTTTTTGGGATTGTAAGCTGTTCTGCTGTTAAACGGCGATACTTTAAATAAAGGTGCACATTTTGTCTAGATAATATGAGCTATATTATGCTTTATTCGTCTCATAATAGGATTAAGAGTGCGAGACTTTCTACTATAAGAATAATTCAAAGTAGGGACCGTTAAGGTCGCAGTAAATACATGACACGCAAAGAAAATTTGATTTGATCTTTAATTTTTGAAAATAACTTTTCCAATTTAAATTAGCATCCAGGTACAAGCCTAGATACTTAAAATTATAAACAGGTTCAATTTGAATATAAAAACTGCTATAATTTACTAAATTACAATTCCGCTCATTGCACACAATCTCTCACACAAACTACAGTCTCTCCATATGAAGAGACAACACCAAATAAAATTATTTTTTCTAATTATTAGTCTGCTCTCGATCGTCAATGCGGCAACATGCCGCCCACCTCACCCGGGGATAATAAGTCAACAAATAGTGGTGAAAAATTTTAAAGTTTAAAATGTTAACTTATATTAATTAAATAAAAACATTTTTATTAAATTAATTTAAAATAAATAAATTAATTAAATATCTTAATTTTAATAAATAAATTAAATTAAACAAAAAAAATAAAATTTATTAAAAACAAAATTAAAACAATTTGTGCATAAAGTTATTCATAAAGTCCAACTGCATTTTATGCACTTTAAATATCTGTACTGTTACTGGATCTTAAATGATTAATTATATCAACAACTTCGGTAACATCCACAGGATTAATCCACAAATTTTCTGATCCAAAAAAAAAATTTAATTAACAACAGACCATTAATCACCATTTACTTCGTTCTAAAAAGAACAAAGAATTGAAATCCTGTCAAAAATGACGAAAAATTTGGTTGGTCCAAAACCACTTTTCCCGACGTTTTGAAAGTCCCTGAGTCTGAAAAAGCAAAAAAAAATAAATGTTCGTCCATCTGCCTGGATGTCTGTGCGTCTGGATGTCTGTACTCATGGTATCTCGAGAACGGCTTGTCCGATTTGGATTTTTTTTTCGCCAATCTGTTTCTATGGTCAAGGCGGAGATCTAAAAAGCTTTTGGAGACTGTGCGTCAAGAGGGTGGGGTACCCGCCATACATTTGACGCAAAACACCTGTGTATACATATAAATATTTACGATTTGTTTATATATGTTAGTTTGATAATTGAATTGGGCATTGGATTTGGAGTTGATTTAAAGGTTAAGTTAGGGGTCAATATGTGGGTTGAGTTGAAGTTAAGTTTGAGTTGACTTGGGGTTAGATTATGATATAGTGAGCAGTTAACTAAGTTTTTATATATGCTGGTGTGAGGATTGAGTTTGGCATAGTGTTTGCGGTTGAGTTGAGTTCCGTTTGCGGGTTGAATTAGGGCTGAGTTGGGGTTGGATTGGGGTTAAGTGAGCACTTAAACTGAGGATTTGTGATTATTTTTATAAATATTTTATTGGGATTCTATACCTTATCCGATTTTGATGAAATTCAGTATTTCCAATAGAAATGGGAAGTAGGATGTAATTTGCCTATTTCTTAATCGATTGTCATGAAATTTGAAATGTTTGCTGAAAATGGGATTCTAAAATGATTTTTGGATGAAGTTCCGGAATATGGCTAAGTACGGTGGAACTTGCCCATTTCTCAACCGATTATGATGAAATTCGACATGTGTGTTGAAAATGAATTATGGGCGAGAAAAGTTTCTTTCTTTCACTTAAATATTATTACGGAGATAATATCAATCGTTTAGAAATTCAAATAAAGGTTTACGGTGCCTCAAAGAAACCTCAACAGTATAAAAGCCATCCAAAAATGTCACATTTCCTTGTGTTCTTTAATTGCCCATATTCTAGAATTTAATCTTAAAATCATTTAAGAATGCTGTTTCCAACCCATTTGTCGAATTTCTCCAAAATCAGTTAAGGAATGGAAAAGCTAAATGCTACTTGACCATATCTCAGGACTTTATGCAAAAATCATTTCAGGGAGTATTTTAGTCTAGAGACATACATTTTGGGTGCTTCTTTCGAACTCGATTATAAAATTTATATTTTTACCATTCATTCTTTTACAACAAATTTATTGATATTTTCAAAATATACAAAAAAAAAAAATTGAAAAAAAATTAAAATTAACACTCCATTAAGTTCATCATTTTTCTATTTCGTCTAAATGATCTTGTAGATTTTTTGATGTTATCGTAGGGTTTTGATGCGTAGACATGATTGCTGTATAATCTGCAAATATTGAAACTTTTACATATTTTGATGTTGGTAGATCTGCTGTATAGACCAAATATAATAGTGGCCCTGGCGAGGATTTCGTATAAATTGTTGGATGCGCTGTTATATTTCAAGAAAAACTTTCGATCAAACAGATAATTTTTAATGATGTTAAGAAAAACGTTTTGGTAACTGTCTTATAACTGTGTGTATAAATCCTTTATGCCACACTTTATCGAAAGCTTGCGCAATGTCTAAAAACGCTGTTTTATTCTAGGGCGTTCCTGATTTCAGAAACGACTCTATGAACTTGTTCTACGGTTCCGTGTTCTTCTCTAAATCCGAATTGATAATGATGGTTTAAGTTTTTGCAGGAGCATTTTTCGAATAGCTTAGAGAAAGTCGGTAGTGAATTGATTGGACGATATGAGTTTACTTTTATTTGATCTTTACCATGTCCTGGAATCATTATGATAGGTTTCAGGAAAGTAGTCTATTCTCATTATAGCGTTGAAAATGTATGTTATTAATTTGATACATTTTTCCGGAAGATTTTTGATGATTTTGCCACTTACAGATCACGCCCTGGTGCTTTTCTTGGATAAATGTTTTCCTTGATTTTCTTTTGTACTTGGCGCCACTTGTATTTAATTGGCTGGATTTCCTCAGCTTCTGCATCATCAGGTATTAATTCAGGGCTTCCAATTTGTTTTTTTTATATAAATACCTTTCTAAGATGTTACTAAGATGTTAAGCAAATATGTTTGCTTTATCTGCATCACTTTTTGTCCATAGTTTACGTCAGGAAGACGAATCTGATGGCATGAAAGTGTTGGTCGTTTCAGCTTACGTGTGGCTTTCCTCAGAGAGTAATCTGTTGCTTCGGTTGCTGTGAGGTCACTGAGATAATATTGAACCCCTTCATCACGTTCTTTTTAAAGGCCATTTTCAGGTTTTTGGTTGCTTTATTTAAATTTGATTTAAGTGTAGGCGATCTGTGTACGTGCCATTGCGTGCGCATTGAGCGTTTTATCATTAGTTGCTGCAGAATATGCTGAGGTAGTTTGTCCAACTATAATTAAACTGAGCTGCATGGTGTCGCATCCGCTGCAGCTTGTTTTAATAGAGCCGTATTAAAGGCCGGGATGCTTAAAGAACATTCTTTGTTTAAAGTAGACTTGAATTGGGGCCAATTAGTATATGTATATCATATTTTATTGAGCTTTTTTTAATATTAAAACAAATTTATTTGGTATATAGCTTATTTTATTCATTTATTGTCGACGTTTCAACGGCTGTATTCCGTCATCCTCAGGACAATTTTTTTTAAAAAATTACAAATAAAAAACAAAAAAAATAACATACAAATTTCAAACAAACAACGAGTCCTTACAAATGTACATACTACTTGATTTGGAAAAACCGTTTGGTCAGAAGTGTAAATTAATTTAGAATAACATTGTCGTAATAATTTAACAAGAATTTGGAAATTTTCTGGACATTTAATAAATTTGGACTCCGCATTTGCTTTTCCAAATTACTTTCTTTCTCCAAAATTGTAGCATCCTCTAAAGATAATGCGTGACCACTGTCCCGTAAATGGTTTGTTATTACACTATGTCAATTTTGGAAGTTGAAAATTGAGTCATGAACATCCGCTTCTTTAAGTACTGTTTTGTCTGGCCAACGTATTCTTTTCCATATGTGATATGAGCAATTTAGTTTATACACCAAATTTGATTGTAGTTCTAAAGGAATTTCGTGTTTTAACTTAGTAAACAAAAACTTATCTAAACTTTTTATTGGTCTACCCACAACTTTCATCTCAAAATTTTGACAAGTTGATTTAATTTTTTCAAACAGAAGTTTTATGTATGGAATTAATATAAAGATTTTCCTAGTATTTTCCACCTCTAAATCCTGTGAATTCGATGGAGTTTCCAAGCGATTATTTTTGTCAATAGCTTTCCTTATGTTTCGGCATATTGTATTCCTTGGATAACCATTTTTTAATAACACATTTGTTAATTTTGAAAAATTATCCGAATGAAAACATTCATCTGATAATTTTAAAATCTTTTCAGCTAACAAAAATACTGTATTATTCTTATATGATAATGGAAGCCATGAATTATAATTTAGGTAGCGGCCTGACCAAGACATTTTTTGATACCAATTTGTACTCAAACTTCCATTTTCATTCCGTATAACCAACACATCCAAAAAAGCCAACCGATTTTCATTTTCCATTTCTACCGTAAATTTTATACGCGGCGTAAAATTGTTGGAATCACTAAGGAATGTGGTAACTTCAGAATTTGGAATAGCCGCAATAATATCATCTACATATCTGAAAAAAAGTATTGGTTTAACAGAAGATAATTTCAACATTTCGGTTTCAATACGTTCCATCAGTAAATTTGCTATTGCGGGACTGGCTGGTGAACCCATTGGTGAACCAAACACTTGTTTAAAAATTCTTCCTTTAAAACTAAGCTTGATGATCCAGGACGAATTTTAATGCCTCCACAAAATTGTTCAAGTCCAAAGTTGTCCCACTGTTTAATTTTATATCATTCCATAATTTTTTAACTAAATTTAGAACCAATTTTGAATCCACGTTAGTGAACAACGAAACCACGTCCAAGATATTGAATTTTTAGTTTGAATTCTTTCGCATTCCTTATTGCCACAAAATTTCGAACAACAATTCAAAATATCAGACAAAAGTTTAGATAAATTAAACAAAGGTGAACCCACGTAGCTCACAATTGGTCTCAGCGGATTACTGTCTTTATGTATTTTTGGAAGACCGTACATTCTCGGAGTTGTACCATTGGAGCTACGTAGATCCTTATCAATCGATTTAGTTATTTTGCCTAAACGTTCCCAAGAAGAAATAATTAAATTTGAATTCGTCTGCACCGTCGCGATACCAACTTTCCTAATTTCTATATACGTGTTATCGTCTGACAAGTGCAATTCCATTTTTCCAACATATGCTATTTTTGACATAAGAACCGTAACATTGCCCTTATCAGCCTTTACCACATATACATATATCTGGATTATTGGTTAGAAATACTTTAGCTTTTTTGGCTTGTTGAATTTGTTGTAGTTCATTAATTCCTAAAAAAGTCCGTGACATGTTATTGTTAGTCTTGAAATTTGTTAAAATGTTTACCATTCTATTCCGAATAGCAGTTTGATCAGTCTCGTCTAATTTAGAGATGCCACTTTCCAAATCAGCTACAATTCTCGGATATGGAACAATATCTTTTCTGAATGGTAAACAAAATTTATTATCTAACTTTAGAATTTCTGCCACATCACTCGGAATTTCCAACCTTGTTAAATTTATAATCCAGTTATTGCCAAAATTTCCAAAATTGTTAACCACCTGGTTGCCAATTTCGTTCTCCTCCATGTTTAATATACATAGTTGCTTCTCTTTCAGATGTTGTAGGTATTTCAAGGCCGATTAATTGGTTAAATTTCCTTAAATTTTTCTTTTTCGTTTCTTGAAAAATTGCTTAATATCGAATTTTAGAATTTTGAAAAAATTCCCTTTTAATTTTATTTGATAGTTCCAAAATTTCTTTATTGAGCCGGTTTATGAGTCCAAAAATTTCTCTAATTTCAACAGTGATGATTGGTTTTTTTCAAAACAAGTAGTATGTACATTATTTTGTAAGGACTCGTTGTTTGTTTGAAATTTGTATGTTATTTTTTTGTTTTTTATTTATAATTTTAAAAAAAAATTGTCCTGAGGATGACGGAATACAGCCGTTGAAACGTCGACAATAAATGAATAAAATAAGCTATGTATATACTAAATAAATTCGTTTTAATATCCAATTAGTATGTTGATTCGTCAAGAATCTAGGTGGCGATAGTTTTAGAACTTGCATATTCAGTGTTATTAATATCGGTGAGTGATCAGAAGATAGATCATAACCAGTTTTCGCCATTATAAGAGATCTAGCTATACCCTTTGTTACACAAAAATCCAGTAAACTGGGAATTTTTCGTCTCTCAGTTGGCCAATAAGCTGAGTAGCCAGTAGATATGTGATGAACTTTTCATTGTGCATATATTCCCACAATTGTTCCCCTTTCTTAGCTAATTTAAGTTGACACATTTTTGGTTTTTGATCATTTGCTTAAACTTATTCATTGATTCATTGAGGGTATTAATCACTTTATAAATTCCCTGGTCGTCAGGGGTTGGATTAAAAGAATTACATCTGACAGCTTCTGCGTACGATATTTTTGGATTCATTGTAGCCGACATTTGACCATCATTGTTTTGACTTTTGAAAATATGGTACAGTGCTTGCTGTTCCGCTCTTTGACGTGGATTAATTTTTTTCTTAACTTCTTATACACCATGCATCCTGTATAGTTTGCGGTATGATTTTCATCACAGTTCGCACTTGCTGTTGTCATGCAGTTTGCCACATATTACGCAAACAGCCGGAAATATGCAGTATTTTACGTTTATGTGGCTCTTCCACGACGACTTTTCTGCACAATAAATTTAAATACCTAATATCATAAATCGCGTGTTTACACTTAGTTTGTGCTACTTCGGATTCCAGCTCAACTTAAAACATTGGTTGAGGTTTTCTCTCACGATTTATGATGAAAAATTTATAAAAATTTAGAATTGATAAAAAATTGGTAGATATTTATATAACCAAATATTTTGGGCCAATTAGTATGGCAGGTACCCGATTCTCTTGACGCACAGGTTCCAAAAGCTTCTCAAATCTCCGCCTTGATCATGAAAACTGATTGGCGAAAAAAAATCGAAATCAGACCCGAAGTTCTCGAGATACCATGGGTACAGTACAGATATCCAGGCATTCAGACATGCAGATGTCCAGACAGGCGGACGGACATTTTTTTTTGCTTTTTTAGATTCAGGGACTTTTAAAACGACAAGAAAAGTGGTTTTAAACCAACCAAATTGTTTGCCATTTTTGATAGGATTTCAATACTTTGATCTTTTAGACCGAAGAAAATCCCCTAAAATAATAACATTCTTGTTTTTAATCTGTTTAATAAAATCAGAAAATTCACTAATAAAATTTAAAACTAGAACGAATTGTAAACGACGCACATACAAAAATTTATTTCATCAATGACGTCCATCTAGTTTAATGAAATTGATTCGGATGAACAATTCAGTTTGCTATTGCAAAATACACATACCACCATACCTCCCTGTAATTATTATTGAAGCACCCAAAATTAGTATAATTACGGATATTATAAAGACCTAATTGGTAATCGTAAACACTTATCTCATTAAAGAGATCATTAAATTGAATATACGATTATTTTGACGAGAAACACTTAAATTAAAGATTTTGCTTGATAGTCTTATATTAGTCACCCTCACCATAAACTATAAAAAAATAAAATCACACAATATGTATTGTAAACAAATTATAAAAAATAATTGAATTAAAATTGTTTGAAAACTTTGACATTTAATAATAATCACCCCTATTATGATTGTCGAGTCGATCGACAATCGACACGACTCTGTATTGCGTTTTCGTTTTTTCATTTGATAAAAACAATACGAAAAAAGAAAAGGCAACACAGAGTCGTGTCGATTGTCGATCGACTCGACAATCATAATAGGGGTGAATATCTCTTCTTCATAACAATGGAATACTCCTTTGGAGATATTAGTTCGTGTTATGAGCAAACGTAAAATCTAACAACAGAGATAGACTTAATATGGATTCAAAAGTAAATCAGTTGGCCCATTTCTTTAAAATCAACGCAAGATAATGCTGAATAAAGATTTTGTAAGTCGTAAAGGTAAATGTTGCCATAAAACAATAAAATTACGACTCTGTATGAACCGCTATAATTAAAATGGTTAAACTGAATTTCGAAAAACTTAACTAGGATATTTGGAGGCTTTCTAGAAACTAAATGATAAACTGAGGAATAGACATTTAAAATTATCTAGAAAATTAGGAGTCTGCCAGGAAAGTAGCAGTATTAAAAAATAATTAAAAATTCGACAATTGTGTCCTTTAGATTCAAAAGCGATCTATTCCACTTTTCAAAATTTTTCAGTTAGTGTAGAACAAATTTCATTTAAGATTCAAAAACGTACTATTTCGTCATAACTTCAGGAACAAACCAAAACTGTTTCATTACAATTTACAATCAAAAAAGATCATCGTTAAAAAACAAGACATGACTCCAAATTTTGACGCAGGAAATGTTTATGTCAAAATAATCGTAACAAAAAATCAGTCGATCGTTATTTATAAGCTCCTTCAGTTTTTTTATTTCCGCGTAAGACGAAATTAAATATTCATAATCGTAAACGATCCATTGCTAAGATTGAAAGGTGTGTTACTAAATTAATTTGTACTATACAGGCCGAAACATTCAATATTTTCAATAATAATTTTTCAAAATCGTTGCCCGCAATGCCTAAATGTGAACTTCAAAACATCAGCTTATTTAAGTGCAGACAAGTCAAAACGTACGATGCTTAAAAGTTTTCACTCGTTCGAAACAAGCGAAAGACGCTTTTATTTTAAAAAATTGAATAATTGAAAAACCGCGTAGAACCGATCGCAACTCAAGACAAGATGCTCGAAAAGGATGTTCGGTTCAATATAATAGCCAAACACGTTCAAAACTAAATATAAAAATTTATCAAAATACCTTTATAAATATCTTAGGAGTGACAAAGAGTTGAGTACGAAACCTATGCAAGAGGCATTTGGAAACAGGCGAAGGCCGAACGGAACGAAGAGGTGGCGATCGAAGAAGTTAAAGGAATGACAAAACACTGGAATTTCACTACTGTCGAAGTAAAATATCGAAACGACAATACCTATCTGGCGATCTCTCGCTAAACAAAATGTGGAGAATTTGAATGTGAAAAAAGGGAAACCCCCGACAATCAGATTAAATGTAGCTATTTTCGATTGACTTTTAATAATTATTTCAACCTAGGATTTAAAACACTTGCCACAGACATGTGCTCCACATGTTTACAATGTAAAGAACGTCAACAATTGAGAAACATTTCGCGGTAAAACAGGATCATAAGCTCAGTAGTAAAGCGCTTCTCAACGAAGAAACGAAGAAACTATACCATTACCAAAAGTCGCCGATCAAGCCGCATATTATAGCCGCCAACTACATATATGTGTATTTGTTTGGTATGGTAGTGGGGACTGGTCATTCTGCTCTCAAAGCAGACAATATTTTTCTGTATTACTGGACAAAGAATGTTCAAGCCAAAGGCCAAGGTTTTTACCGAAATAATATCGAACGTTTACCATCGGCTTTGCCACACGGATTTGATAATTATTGACAAGATTCGCCTAGTGACCGACGGGTGAAGTGGCCAGAATAAAAATTCTGTTATGATGGGAATTTGCGAATATTTTTTATTAAAAATTGCACCGCCAAAAATGGCAAAGAAACAATCACGAAGCTAAATGAATATTTGAAAATATACAAAGAATACGAGACTTTAATTAGTTTGGGCAGCGATGAGTGTCCTGCTCTTGCTTTTAAATCTGAAGTGTAATAATTAAACCACCATCTGGTCGGCACTTCAAATTTAATCAAAATAACTGTTTATTTTAACCAAATATAAACGCGGTATTATTAAAGTTCGGGAAGAGCTATTTTACAAATACGACATTGATGAACCAAAATCGAATATCAAGCGAGGCGAAAATTTGACAAATATGGTTCCAGTGATTATAGCTAATGGAGTAAAGGTTAAAGAAGCCAAAACTTTGGATATGGATAAGTTGCTTCAAAAACATTTTGGTAGCAAATGGAGATGTATGCAGAATTTGAACTTTTGTTCAAACATTTGTATTATATAGCAATAATCGATATTTCCGTCAATCCATTTTTTAGATCGTTTTTGAACCTAAAGGAGACAATTTTGAATTAAACTTACTACTTATATACCTTCACCTTAGATAACTCTAAAGAACGTATTTTTCAGTGAAGTTATATTAAATTATCATACAAAATTTGTACTTAGCCATCACTTGTTTGCTTAATTGAAAGGAAACTTTGGGTTTGATTGTGTTGTGTTCTATTATTTCAAAAATTACGAGATAAATTAAATCCAAAATATTAATTCGTTTTAAAATAATATTTAGTTTTCATAATAACATGAACGAACCAATTTTGTTGGCAAATTACCGTATAAGCGGCGTTCAAGGTGCTGGTTAAAATGATCGATTTCTGTGAAAGTTGTCAAAGTTTACGTGGGAATTCTTGATACCGCATTCGTAAATAACACTTTACAATTTTTTTCGGAAACACGGAAAATAAACAATTGAAAAAACACTACAAACAATTAGACACTTGTACTAAGATATTTAGAAGCTGTTAAAACTTATTTGTTGGTCGCTATACGGTACTTGGTTTTGATCTCCGATTATGACCTGCATTCACCATCATAAATAGTCATCGATGTATAATGTGACTTTTTTTTTTAAACCTTTTAAGTTGCGAAAGTCGTCATAATTTTTAACAGCTTCTTTACATTGAGATATAATCTTAGATTTTACATTATAATGTCGTTGTTTGTAAAACTGAGTTCGAGATCTATTCCAATTACAAGTGAATTTGAGAACCACGTTGCTTTAACGCAGCCTGGAATAGAAATAATTACTCCTTGTATAGGTATAATTACAGCTTTGATTTTATCCAAAGGTAACGGAAGTTCATATGTATTCACCTTCATATTTCACCTTGGTAGTACTTATACTTTGAATTTTTAACAATGTGTCACTTAAGATCGACACAAAAATGTTAAATTGAAAGTGTTTGGTTTATTCTTCCTATACGATATTTTTATTATCTTTGTAAATAAACTCATGGTAATTATGTCAAGGTGATCATTGATTTTTACCTCTTTAAATATTAAACAATTTAAGCGTTCGTCCTCGTAAAAAAATATAAAAATTAATAATATCTTTGGTAGATTTTACATCAATTCTTGAAACCTAAAACAAAATTTGATCTTAATAATTTTCTTGTTAACTTAATATTAAACGGTAATTGACCAAACACACATATTATAATAATATGCAGATTTTGAAATAAAGGAAAGTAATGAAATATAATCAAAATCCTTATTACTTGATTGCGTAACGAGCAAAAAAATTTGGAAAGTTTATTTGGCAGAAGCTTTATTATGATTTTTACGTATTCCATCAATATTTTTTATAAAACATTTGCATATCTCAAATTGTCTGTAAAATACTTGTCAAATTGCCAATCTCTGTTGTCGGATAGTATTAGTAACTCGTTATCGTTTCTTAAAGCATATTTATACATTGGTGGTCTAGTTTGTTGGGCAGACAGTCATCTCGACACAAGGCTTAAAGTCACCAGGAATTTCATCTCTCTCTTTTTCTCTAAGCAATAATATGAATTATAAGCTTTAAATTGGTATCATTTTCTTAATCGTCATTCTGTTTATGAGCCTCAATCTTGTGAGCATTCGGATTTACACCACTGAAAATCACAACTGTAAGCCTTTTAATCTACTGCCAATAGATGCAAACATCCCACAAAAAGCAGATCCAAAAACATAACCGGCACCCTGAACTACCAGAAGGAAAGGAAGAATTAGAGGAAAGGCGTGAAATAGCTGCCTATTTATTTTTGAGTGGCTTAAATCGTTAAATTGGCTAATGTAAATTAATTATTTAGACAGTAATAATATTTGTTTGTAGGTGAGACATATTGTTTACGGGCACCATAATTTTACCTGAACCTGTGGAATTTACGACATACATAGGTGGGTACAGTTCTCAAGAATCCTACTTTTTATTGTGGCGTTTGAACTTGTATAAATTATGAGCCAAAAGGAAAGCTTAATCGTTCAGCTCATTCTGAATCTTGGTATTAAACTACACTCCAGCTGTAACTCATGATATCAACAATTCCAATGGAATTTTATTTCGAAATATTGTCTAATCCGACAACAAAAATTATAATGGAATGTTCATTTGGCAATGTATATTTAACAACTTTAATATTTACAACTTTATTGCAAAAAAAAAAAATTGGATCTATCCGAATCTTGGACGACACTTTTCCCAGAATGCATCCGTTAAAGATCACCGAACCAACCATTTATATTTTACAAACATTTTCCGTTATTTTAGGCAGGCGTTATTTTGGGATGGCACAAATCTTACGGCTTATCTTAAATTTGGAGACCTTTCCCCAATATCACAATTGATCATGACTATTTAAATCTTCTAAAAAAAAAATCCTTAAGAATTTAATTTACTCCATTCAGAGTTGAAAATCCTGAAGAATTTAATTTACTCGATTCAGAGAGCATCTACAATGTTCAAAAAATTATTTTCTGAAAATTTGTGCCGTTTGTCCAGATCACAATATTATGTCAGCAACCGCAGAATTGGCTGACGTAATTCTTTACTCAGTACTTCAGTCTGGACGGGGCATCGCTGTGGACCATTCGAAAATACAAAATAATAAAATTCAAACAATACAAAATCAGAATTATCGTTAATTAGCATTTGTTACCGAATCCCACCTCCTTGTCATATAGCATTTCACTTTATGTATCTCCCAGCTCTCCTAAACTTGCGCCACTCTAATGGCGTAATATTATTTTAAAGCCTCCCATAGTAATTTGCTATTAGGAGTTATATACGACTTTGAATACCAAGAGAATTTATTACTCAGAAATAATACTTTAAAGGCGATTTTATTAAACAATTCACAAATAATGTATCGATCAACATGTCGTTGATATTTCAATCAATAAAATGTCATAAAATGTCAATAAAACGTCACAGATATGTCAATGTCATAGAAACGGGAATATCTGGCTAGATTTAATAGCTCACTAGATATAATTATTTTTAAATGTTGACGATATTATTTGCCACCAGCAAAGTACTTTAGGTAAATTTAGAAATTTAAATTTCATATTACACGGTAATCTATTCATTTTATCTTAAAGACACCTAGGGAACAATTGTTGGAATTTGCAAGGTGCAACTGTAGAAAAATATTTTTTCGGAAAATTCAATATCACCTCGGTAAACAGATGAACAAATTTATATTACTAAGTAGATGATGAATTGTCACGTAACGTAACAAAAAAATCGTCGGTTCAGTTTTTGAGAAAATCTGTTTGGCAGTTTTCTCTTCCACTGTAACCCCCT